>CM066032.1:224369023-225662860 GCA_033557465.1 Ichthyophis bannanicus
GCCTCGTCACTTGATGCTGAGAAGGCCTTCGACCGCTTAGAATGGCCCTTCTTGTTTGCAACTCTCCGCTGGTACGGATTCGGAGAAGGCTTTCTCCGTTGTCTCCAAACCATGTATGCACAGCCTACAGCTAGTATCTGTGCTAATGCTTTAAAGTCTCAGCCATTTCCCCTGCAACGCGGTACTCGCCAGGGATGCCCACTGTCTCCACTTCTTTTCGATCTCGCACTCGAACCCTTAGCTTTACTAATCCGGCAATCCAAGGATATTCATGGAGTCCCTTTCTCTCATAGGGAAATCAAAATTTCAGCATATGCTGATGACCTTATGCTCTTTGTCTCCCTAGACTCAGTGCCGGCTGTCCTAGAGCAAATTGGTAAATATTCACAACTCTCGGGCTATAAGATAAATTGGACCAAATCGGTAGCCTTTCCACTAAATCCTCTGATCCATCAGGCAGATATGCAATCCTTTTTTTATGGCAACCTCGCATGGTCAAATACCTTGGGGTGCACTACTGCTCTCCTTTAGAAGACACCATCACCTTTAATGCTAAAGACTTAACCTCTAAGGTCCGGGCGCTTACTCAACGCTGGACTCCTTTAACACTTACTTGGTGGGGCCGCCTAGAAACCATTAAAATGATGATTGTTCCCAAAGTGAACTACATTTTAGAAATGTTGCCATGTCTCCTACCTCGACGTACATATAAAGATTTAGAGGGTCTTCTGACTAGATACTTATGGAAAAACAAGACACCTAGGATAGCGAAACATAAGTTACAAGCAGATAAAGAAAATGGTGGTGTCAGATTCCCTGATTTCCTGAAATACCACCACTCTTTTCTTCTCAAACAAGGCGCTCGTTGGCTGGAAGACCTAACACCGAGTAGACCAGTGTGGCTAGATATAGAGGAGGACCTTTGCAAACCAATTCCTCTTACTTATCTCCCTGGTATGACTCTCCCATCAGACTCCCACTATCCACCAATGCTCTTAGACACTTTAGGTGCCTTTAATACCCTTGAGCAATCTCTAGACTCCCGACTTTGTCCGCTAGATAGACTCCCGCTTTGGCACAATGCTCGATTTCAAATACAAAATAAACCGATGGCGTGGAGCTCCTGGTACACTAGGGGCATTTGGATCCCTAACCAGCTGTTCTATGATGGTCGCTGGAAAACTTTTAGCGAATTACAAATTGAATTTGGTCTCTCCAGCGAAACACTACTTTCAGTTGGTGCAACTTCAGCATTGTCTTCGGAGTGCTAAGGTGCTCCCGCCATCGGAAACCCATACCCAAGGATTGTCGGAGATTATCCGATCTATCGGGAGCTTATCGGGTGTAGCATCTAACTTTTACAAAACTTTATGTAATACTGTAAATAGAGGCACTCCTACAGCACAGAAATCCTGGGAGCGGGAAATGCATGTAACTTTGACCCCGGACTGGAGCCTAGTCTGGAGCAAGGTGACACGGGTCTCTCGATCCGCCTCACTCACTCAGACACTTTTCTTTCTAGCCCACCGATGTTTCTATACTCCTGACAGGTTAGCCAAATGGAACGCCACCCAGAGCAATAGATGCTGGACATGCCATGCGGCCATTGGTTCACTCACTCATGTTATGTATGAATGCCCCGCATTACAGTATTACTGGAGTCGGGTCTGGGGTCGTATTCAATCTATTTGCACTTTCAAGAGCCCCTCTCTTGGAAGATAGTGGGACTCCGCTCAGCTGCGGGGATCCCCTCTCTTCCCAAATCGGCTTACTTCCTTTTAGACTTTATGCTGGGCATAGCTATTTCCCTAATTACGAAATACTGGAAAAATAGCTCCCATCTGAGCCCCAATGAATGGTGGAATCATGTCTGTCTCTACAGTAAATATGAGCAAATACCTCGTATGGTAGCTTCTTCCGCTCAGACACCCTACCACTTTTCTAAATGGAAGATGCTCAACGACTATGTTCAAACTGCTAAATGCTCTCATCTGACTGTTTAAATCTGTGTAAATCTCTGTCACATGATCATTCTGTATCGCAGATACTATTTCTGTTTGTTTTGATGTACAATTACTGCTGTTTGTAAGCGCTTATATGATGATACTTATCAGCTTAGAGAAGAAGCATAGGGGTGGGGGGTAATTGGGGTTGCTTTTTCTTTATTGTATGTTTGTATTTGTTTCCTTTGGTGTGTTGTTTCTTTTGCTTGTTGTAAAATGAAAATAAAAGTTTAAAAAAAAAATAAAAGACAAATAAAGAAAAATAAAGAAAAATAAATAATTTTAAAAAAAACCCTAAAAAAAAAAAAAAAAAAAAACACCCCCAAATATTACAATGAGAAATGCCCACATGTGCGGCTACGCATGCGGGTATGCATGGAGGTACGCAAGCGGGTACGCACGGGGGTACGCATGCGGGTACGCACGGGGGTACGCATGTGGGTACGCATGCGGGTACGCAGTAAAAACATTTCTGGAGGAGATGGCTGCCATGTCCAGGAAGCCTGCCTTCACCATGGCGGATCTCTACCTGCTGACAGAGTTATTCTGCCTCCGCCAGGATCGCCTCTTCCCAGGTTCATCCCGGAGGCAGAATCTGGCCAGAGTGAGGAGGGCCTGGGAGTGCCCTCACCAGGAGGTATAATAGAGGTTCTGATTACCCACGTGAGGTAAGAGTATGGGGACAGGCAACCCAAACTAGGATGTGAAGGAGAACACCTGGTAACCAAACCACCTATCAGCCACACACTCCCAGGGAATGTCATGTGTTGGTGTGTCCTGCTGGGACTAACAGCAACCCCCTCCCCCTTAAAATAGAACCCCCCTGCCTCCAGGGGGTAGCCCTTACCACCACAGAGATGGAGTACCCAGTACAATGTAATGGTATATGGAGCTGTTGCAGCCTCAGTGATGTGCCCTATCCACACAACACCACAGGTCCATTCCAGAGGCCAAGAGACACACAGGGGTATGTCCCTGGCCATGCTTGTGATCACAAGGCTCTACCATATCCCCAAGATGCAGTAGGCCTCACCTCAGAGCCCTATCCCCCATCCTGGTGCTATGCTGACTGCCCCTGTTTGTGTTCACAGGGCTCAACTATATCCTAGAATGCAGTATGCCTCACCTCAGGGCTCCATCCCCCATCCTGGTGCTATGCTGACTGCCCCTGTTTGTGTTCACAGGGCTCAACTATATCCCCAGGATACAGCAGGGTGCACTGCAGAGCCCTATCCCCCATCCTGGTGCTATGGTGACTGCCCCTGTTTGTGTTCACAAGGTTCAACTATATCCCCAGGATGCAGCAGGGTGCACTGCAGAGCCCTATCCCCCATCCTGGTGCTATGCTGACTGCCCCTGTTTGGGTTCACAGGGCTCAACTATATCCCCAGGATGCAGTAGGCCTCACCTCAGGGCTCCATCCCCCATCCTGGTGCTATGCTGACTGCCCCTGTTTGTGTTCACAGGGCTCAACTATATCCCCAGGATGCAGTAGGCCTCACCTCAGAGCCCTTTCCCCCATCCTGGTGCTATGCTGACTGCCCCTGTTTGTGTTCACAGGGCTCAACTATATCCCCAGGATGCAGTAGGCCTCACCTCAGAGCCCTATCCCCCATCCTGGTGCTATGCTGACTGCCCCTGTTTGGGTTCACAGGGCTCAACTATATCCCCACGATGCAGTAGGCCTCACCTCAGAGCCCTTTCCCCCATCCTGGTGCTATGCTGACTGCCCCTGTTTGGGTTCACAGGGCTCAACTATATCCCCAGGATGCAGTAGGCCTCACCTCAGAGCCCTTTCCCCCATCCTGGTGCTATGCTGACTGCCCCTGTTTGTGTTCACAGGGCTCAACTATATCCCCAGGATGCAGTAGGCCTCACCTCAGAGCCCTATTCCGATACCTCGTGCTATGCTGACTGCCCCTGTTTGGGTTCACAGGGCTCAACTATATCCCCAGGATGCAGCAGGCCTCACCTCAGAGCCCTATCCCCTATCCTGGTGCTATGTGACTGCCCCTGTTTGTGTTCACAAGGCTCAACTATATCCCCAGGATTCAGCAGGGTGCACTGCAGAGGCCCACCTCCCATCCCGGCATTGGCTGATGGGCACTGGCAGATGTGTGGAGATGGCCCACAGAGGTGCGCTTTGTCTGGGTCGCATGGGCCCACACACAGGGCACATAGGGTCCAAGCCAGACATGCCCTGGCACGGTGCACACATGGGGGAGGCCCTGGCAAATGCATGGGGCATGAATGAACCAGACAATAGGGGCGGGCACCTGTGACACACAGAGATATATCTGTGTTGCGTCGGCCACTAAAGGGTTCCTGTCCGCTAATGTCAATGTGTGCTATCAACCCGACAGGTGGAGGATCTCCGGAAGAAGGCACGGAAGCTGAGGGCGAGGTTCCCGCGCTTCGTAGCACATGTCCAGTGGGAGCGGATGGCCCAATGGGATGGTGAGTGATGTGACATGGCCCTGTGGGGCAATGGCTGTCAGATCCACAGGACGCATGTGAGTGCTGTGGCTGAAGTGTGACCATGGAGATGATACGTGTTCCCCTCTCCCACAGCGGATGCATGTGCTGCCGTGGAGCCAGCGGTGCTGGAGGCGCAGGATGCCGCAGTGGGGATGGAGGATGAAGGTGGTGACGGAGGCCAGGAGGAGGTCCACGCCCCAGAGCCCATGCCTGAAGACAACGGCAGGGGGGATGACCTGGAGGGTGCTGCAGCCCACAATGAGGGGGAGGAGGGGGACGGGGAGGAGGAGGGGGAGGTGGGAGCGGGGGAGATGGAGGTGGAGGGTGTAGTGGGAGTGGGGGAGGAGGGGAGGTGGGAGTGGGGAAGGAGGGGGAGGAGGCGGAGGGGCAGGGGGAGGAGGGGTGGGTGGGGTGGAGGGGGGGGAGGGGGTGCCTGCGGTTGGGAGCCAGGGGCCAGTGGGGGGCCTGGTGGGCGGGGGGGGGCGGGGGGGGGGGCGGGGGGGGGGTGGGGGCGGGGATGGGGGTGGCGGCTGAGGCAGGTCCCCATCAGCACGGGGCCGCCACAGGGCAACGGGGGCACCAGCTACCTGCACCATGATGACCCAGATGCACACCTCCTGGACGTGTGCCTCCCACACATGGCCGTTGACAGGCGCACCGTGCATGCAGCCACACAGACAAGGGGAGATGTGTGTTTGTGCGGCTGCATGTGCGGGCTGCGCCTGACTGTGGCTGTGCGTGCCCAGGCGCACGCCCAGAGGCAGCACGCCCTCATCATGGGGCAAGTACTGGCGACCTGACCGTGGTGGCTGACCGGCTGCATGCGCTGGAGGTGCGCGTTGTCGGTGGCGCACCTGGCCAGCCACCATGTGACAGGGGTCCCCGGGGTGTGTAGTGTGGGGATACACATGGCCACATGCCCTGTGATGGCCCGTGCCATGGACCGGCACAACCACAAACGTACAGGGATGACTGGGCACCCTCAAATGTACGCAATGGAAAGATTAAGTTGTTAACAGTTTGAATGTTCCTACGGTGGCCAGATGTCTCTCATTGATATGTGTCATTGTTGCGCGAGTGACAGGCTTCTTGGGTCTGTGTGCACTCCTAAATGGGTGAGTCTGCAATGTAATCAGGTAAGGACAGCGGAGACAACATTGGTGCCCGGACTACAGTGCTGCAGGAGGGGACTGAGGGGGGGAAACAAACTGAGCAAAGGGTGCGAATGGCCTGCAGCGATGACAGCGCGACGGCAGCTATCCACCATAGGAGGGTGTGTGCAACACAGAGGGGAACAATGGTGTAAAGGGGATAGGACAGTAGGAAGGCCTCAGTAGCGTTAGATACAAACAATCCACAAGTGGGGAGTTGCGAGCGGGAAGGGATGACGGGGGAGGGGTATGTGGCGAGGTGTAGTCTAAAGTAAACTCACGGGGAGGGTGTGGCGGAAGAATTGGGGACGCTGGTGACCGATGAGGGGGTGACGGGGGAGCGGGCGAATACCTTTTACGGATGGGAAGGCGCCGGCCATGGATGGCTACATGGCAAACACATACTTATAAGGTTCATGCAGGGTTTTGAGAGGGGGGGTTGCTAGGGAGGACCGCAAATGGTGTGCTGCAGGGTCGGAATCACCAAGGTATATGGAGGGAAGGGTGTAACCAGTATCCCTGAGGAGGGTTGGCACTCATACTGTCTGTGGAGCGTATCCGGCCCATCTGGACTATTCCTGTGGATACTAAGGTGTTGGTTAGGATTGGTGGGGGGTAGGTTGCACGAATTACTGCAGGAACCTGGGCATATGGAGCAGACGGGATCATTTACAGGGGGGCATGGGGGGTGTGATAACATTAGGATAGTTGCTAGATATTATCTGGATCTGTCCTGAAACAACAAGAAGGGAGGCAGTATACCGGTACGGTTGGACAATGACAGGTATAATGACAGGGAAGGTGGGGAGTTATGTTGCAGGTGCTAGACAGGGTAAGGGTGGGCCGACTCCCTCCCCCCCCCCCCCCCCCCCCCCAACCCCCGAGAGACACTTCTACGGTGGGTGAGGGTGCTGTAGGGCTGTCCTACGGGTGCAACGACGGGTTAGGGGGGATACACTGAGAGCATTTGTTGGTGTGCAGAGGAACAGGGCAGGGGTGACCTCTGCTGCCCCTATTGTATCCATAGGTCATTGGACCGTCGGAAGCCTATGTCAGAGGCGCAAGTAGATATTGGTGGAACTGAGCTGCAGGACCAGCTTAGTAGTGCAGTACATTGTGCGGCTGAATGTTATCCATACATTGGGGCCCCCTTTGGTTAGACCTGCCAAATCTGCTAAAGGCAGTAGGGCAAGTATGGTGAGAGGACTTGGCCCACCACGACGGAACGTACATAAGTTGGACATACTGGAGGCAAATATGGCTACGGCGATTGGAGGTGAAGGTGGGGGGGGGGGCACAAGGCCAGTACAATGGGTACGTGCCGGATTTATTACTTGTGCGATGGGCGCTCACATACAGTGTCTGGAGCAAGATCTGGACTGTGCAAAGGTGTGGACTTATAAACCCCTGATGATGGCGATAGGGAGGGACGTAGGAAGGAGTGGAGGGGGCTCCCCCTGATGTAGATGGGGAGAGTAGCTACAATACGGAATGTCTGTGTTACCACGGGGTTTGGTTTTGCCTATGGCCCTACCGACCAAACGTGATGATGAGGTGCCTTAGGGGGTTGCACGATCCGATAATTAGGCATATTCAGGTGGGCAGGAGGGCAAGGGTAGCTAGGCATGCCATGGCGTCAACGGCAGGAGGGAGGGGGGCTTGGAGCCAACCAATTTGGGACAAACCACTACGACGACAAACAGAATCGGGCATTGTGCGGAGAGAGAGAGGAAAAGGAGAGAGGAGAGAGAGAAGGAGAACCCCGCAATGGGGGTCGGCACAGGGAGTGTATGCGGAGGCAGTGGTAATGGATGTGGGGGGAAGGGTCGAGTAGGGGGCCATGAACCCGTAACGGAGGCTAACCGTTGTCACCGGCGGGGCGCTAGGTGAGAATGTCCACAGTCTTGGCAAAGGAAAATATTAATATGACTTGCAAAGCGATTGTGGGATAATGTAGTCCATTCATACCAGACTCAGCCGTTCACCAATAAATCTATGTTCCCCTTGTTGTTTTTTCTTGCCAAAAGACTCGAAGATCCAGATGTAAAGCAAAGAAGATAGTTTATTTATGGGGGTATTATTTCTCCCAACACAATTATACTTGGTTAGCACATAAAAAAAAGGAACTACTTGCTTTCAGTATTCATACTTAGAAAAACAAATAAGGGAAAAACAACAGCTGAACTTGCTTAAGCAATCCAATCAAAGCAAAATAAAGACCTGGATGGGAACAGAGATGGTCTTTTCTTGTGAGGCACCTGCTAATATCTTCCTTGCATGTGTCAACAACCGAAAACACTCCATACCAAAACCCAACAAAGTAGAAAAAAAACTGTTCTTTTTCAGGGGTAAATCTTGTTCCTTCACACACAATCAGAAGTGTCAATTCAGAGCTCACTGGCAATTCAGCAAGGGCTCAATTGCTAACAATTACCAGCTGAAACCCTCTTGGCTGGTTTACTTTTTATGACGTGGCTCAAAATCCTACTCAGAAGCTTGTTCTGAGTAGATTAAAGAAACAAGGTTTATTATTTCTTTGTGATGGTTGTGGTATTTTGGTGACAGCATATTACCAAGGAAGTTTAGACAGAGAGCAATCCATGTATTCAACATCTCCCCCGTCTTCAACTATCATAGGTTCCATATCATGGAATGGCACCAGAGGAATTTAGCAATGGAACACTCTCAGGACATTACTTGTTTCCCTGCTGTCTTGAGTGAAGAGCTAGGGCATAGATCAGTGTTCATACCTGACGCTTCCATTGCTGTTAGAGGTCCTCTCTAAATAAACTGGCCAGTATGTAGTACAGTCGTTCCCGGTCCCGCCCCCCCCCCTTCCCCCCCCCAATCAAGATCCCTGGACACTGGATCTCTCTTCACATACCTTGACTGGCACTGCGGTTAGGGTCCCTTCCAAGTGCAGCACGTCTCCCTCACAGGTTTGCCGGATGGGGATTCCTGGCTCTGCAATCCCACATTCCTCTGGCTTTCCCCAGTCCAATGGTGTATGCTTGCCTCTGGAATGCCTCCCAGTTTATTACGTAGCGCGATGGACTCCTTTAAGACCTACCAAATGCTTTTCTCTTATTCTTTCCAAAGTGTTTCTTTCTCTCCCTGGTCACGTCAGCTCTGGCTTCTGCTTGATGATGATGTTCAGGATGATTCAAGGGGATTCCGATGATCAAGAATGAACATTGCTGCTCCTGATGATTCTCTGTAGAATAAGCTTTTTCTGTGTTATCCTGACGTAGAGGAATGCTCCAACCCTTAGCACAGCGCAGCTGTGCTGAAATCAAGCCCTGCCCTGGCAGATGAGTGAAGGGGAATACCTCATAGCACTCCGGATTGAACACACGTTTCCCCATTTCAGCTCTTCTAATGGCTGTTGGAAACCTGGTGCATTCTGGGACTGGTAGTCTTTTATGGAAACATTCTGTTTTATTATTTCTACCAGAACACCGACACGGTGCTTGTTAAGAGTCACTGCACATATACTATAGCTCCTTCCTGTGACTATGATAAGCTTCCTTATCACACCGTGCAGATGTGGGGGGATGGGAAGGGTTTAAGAAACTGCTAGGGAGGTGCTTGCCCCGGGACACAAACGTACAGAACACGGTTGCCTTTACCACAGGGTGGTGGGGGGGGGGGGGGTTACAACGTTGGGCCAAGGATGGATGGGTTGAGGGTGGGGCAGGTGTTGGATGCCAATCTTTAGCTTTATCTCTATCTTTATTCAGTGTGCTTGATATACCGCCTACTACCAAAGTGTTTAAGGCGGTGTACAATAAAACAAAATGGCCATGCTTAAAGGAAACAGGAAAAGAGAACGCCAGTATTGTGACAGGAAAAGAAAAGAAAAACAAGAAAAGAGAAAGAGACAGGAAAAGAGTCGAACAAAAAACAAATAAAACAATTGGACTGGACAAGACATTAAGACAAACTATGGACAACCAAAATGGGACGGAGGTGGGGAAGGAATGGAAGTGGGAAGAAAGGGAAGGGGGAGGGTGAAAGGGATAGATGACAGAGGTGCGCTGATTAGGAGAAATGACAAACTCACTCGGGTTAAACCGGAAGACAAACTAGTTATGGTAACTAATAAGGGTAGGAGGATAATGGTTCATTAGTGGGCAGGGGATGTTAATCTGAGCTCGGGGTAACCGGGGGGATAGGGAAGGTCAAAAAGGCCTGGCAAAAAAGATAGGTCCTAGGAGATGGTGTTTTATAAATGTCAGAAAAAAAAGACGATTCGATCCGTAGAGAGAACGGGCAGAAGTGGACCGGGAAATTCCCACCAACAGTCGCGGTGTCTTTGCAACAAATAGAAAAAAAAAAAACAAACAGCAAGCCGGTCGGGTTAATTCAAGGAGGGCCTGAGTGGGGGGGGGGGGTAAGAAGGAGACGGTTTCTCGTGCATGCGCGAGCGGAGCAGCACGAGGAGTGGGTTGAAGAAAGATGAGGTCAGAAAGATACTGAGGGGTGCTGGTGTCGAAGGGACCCTTGTGAGTGATCGAGGAGGAGCATCATCGGACGAAACGGGACACCTTGATAGGAAGGCCAAATGAAAGTGAGACTACGGTAGGGAGTGATATGATCCACGGTGGGATGTTGAAGGTGATAAGGCGCGCTGCAGTGTTCTGTATCAGTTGTAAGCTGACGGAGTTGTGTACTGGGGTGAGACTCGGCAAGGAGGAGAGGTTAAACAATAATCGCTCGGGGTGATCACCAGGGGACAGAACCAGGGTGGCTTGAGAGACGGCCAGAGAGGCTAAGAAATAATGAACGCTACAGGGCCCGGATCATACGAAGGTGATAGAATGAACTACGGCATCGACAAGCTACGCGGGAAGGGGGTGGGATGGTGGGAATAAAGAAAGGGCAGAGTCCAGTGTTTAAGCCTCAATAACGGCGATGTGGGGAACCCAAAAGGGTATGGAATTGATTTGAGGACATAGAGGGTGCTAAAAATTGGGGAGAGGGGGGCACCAAAGGTTAAACCAGATGGCAGCAGACTTAGAAAGCGGGTTGACACGACGAGAAAATTAGCACGCGAAACCATGTCAGCTAATAGGAAAGCTCAGGCAGTTCATTGAGGGGGCGAAATGATCGAGGGTCAGAGCGGGAGGCAGGTATGGTGAATCTCCAAGAGGATTGTCATCGGCAAACAAAGGGTAGACAAGGCAGGCCGGAATTGGGTTTGTTATTGATATGAGCTAAAGCGGGGGCCAGAAAGAAAAGATAGTGAAACAAAAGCGGGGAGAGAATTGAGGCCTTGCTTGGAGAACAACAACAGGTGCAAGGGGAAGGAAGGGAGAGGAGGAAGAAGCCGTGCGTGCACTGCGAACGACTGGAACGGGGAAAGAGAGAAAAGGGAAGTGGGGAAACCAGCGATATACCGTAAGACCCGAATACCAAGATCAAGATAAGCTGGGAAAAAGAGAGTGGCAATGGTCAATGACATTCAAAGGCGGCCGGAAAGATCCAATGAGACAGCAATGGCAATGTCAACCCCTTTCGTGTGACTCGGTGTATCGGACCCTCATGCTGCGAATCAGAAAGATGTTTGCGGGTGAGGGATTAATCGACCCTAACTTTTGTATATGCAGCTGTGGTACTGACCTGCAAATGCAGGGGGTTACAGAGGGGTTGACAGGGCTGGCCAACGGGGTGTGGTATGTGTAACTGGATGGACAAACGCAAGGTTTAACTGCGGGGTCCTTGTGTCCAAACCGTTGAGCACCTAATGAAATGCGGGGCCCAGAGGGTCACGGTCCTTGATGGCAGGAACAGTGGTGGGAGGGGGAAAACATGCGAGGGGGTCCCATGGGAGTTGCGAGCTGGTTGGCAGGACCCATATCAGTAGGGGGAAAGAGGCCATTTGCATGGGGAACGGCTTCCAGGTAGGAGACGAGCCCCCCTACATACCGGTATTTCAGTGATTGATTCTGGTAACACCCAGCTAGGGCTGCACCTGTCACCGTATCTATTCCTGGAGCAAGCAGATACCTGTTGGAGGGGGTGTTGGGGAGAGGGGTGACCCTATGCAGATGAGTGTTGGGGGTGCCAGTATAGCTGCGCAACAATTATGGAGGTGAGCTAGGACGGTTCTATAGAGGGCGGACCACAGGATATACAGTATTGGAGGTTGGCACCAGCCGCCCACTTGTCGAATTTGGCGAGGAGGGGGGGGGTGCGATGGGGCACATGGTGAGTTGCTCTGTCCCGTAACTATTGTGTGTTACGCGGCTAGTACCGGGATATGGCACGGGGGAAAATGGATGTGTGCGGGACGTTACTGAGAATGAGGGCACACTTCGAAGAGCTCAGGCGTAATATGTGGGTGCGCAGTTACAATCGTGGGGGAATGTGGTCGATGCACAAGATAGTGCAAAATGAGGAGACCTGGGGGGGTCTATGCAAAATGGAGGCGAGGGGGTGGCCCAGCTGTTGGTGGCGAGTAGGGGGATTACGCAAGGAAGGAGGAGGGGGGAACGAGGGTTTTGGCAGTGGTAACCATTGTGGGATGGCGAGGGGTGGGGGTATTGAGGGGGTTTGGGCCCCGTTAAGGTAGGCAGGGGAGGGGGGAGTGTGGGTGGAAGGGGAGGTATGGGCGCAGTGCCACAGGGTGCTCGGGGGCGGTGGGAATTGCAGTGGAAGTAGGAGTGTGGATGGTGTGACTGCGGACAGGGGGGAACCCCATCATGGTGAATGGACCCTACGGGGCCGTCACAAGGTACCGGGGGCCATATCGGGGGCAGAGAGGCATGGGGCGGATGGGGTGGCCATGGGTGTACAGGGTGTGTGTGGGGGGCAGGACAGGGTGGCAACCTGTGGAGGGGGGCGCACCCAGGGGTAGCCAGGGTCCATGGTGGCTGGTTGGTAGTGGGGATGCGATGGGGGAGGGGGCCGGGCCACCTGTTGAACCAAAGGCTGTGAACATGTGCAGTTAAAAGGATGTTTCGGCTTGGAGTGGTGGCCAGGGTGGGAACATGTGGGTACCCATGTGGAACACACAGTGTCTTCACCTATCCCAGCCCACGTACATCAGAATTGTCAGAGCGGCCCAGGGGAATGGCCTACGGGGTTGGGACACCCACAAGGCACACAGCACAAGACCCCAGGCATTGGGACTTTGTACATAGTACCAGCAGTGCCCTACAAGTGTGCTGCAAGGGTTGGGCATGGGGACAGGGCCAGACAGCATGCACGGGGGCAAGTGGAAGTTGTGGCACGGGGGCCCATCAGTGGTATGGGGGGGCCATTTGACAGGGGGGGGTCACCATTGTACATGGTCCCCGTGTACATGCAGCAGAGGTGGGGATGCCATATACACCCCCGGGGCGGGCAATGCCTCCACCGGGCCAAAAACCACAGAGAGTCCCCGGGTTGGACAGACGAGGGAGTGCCACAGAGCACGGAGCACCATGGGCAGGGCATGCTGCACGTATGCAGGTGCGGGAGGGCAGGCATATTGTTCAATACCTGGGGGTGTGGCGGACGTTAGCCAGAGCCACGGACGAGGCTGCGGCAGCTGGGGCAAGGATATGACAGGGAGAGCCAGGGCAGGGGAACGGGATGAGGGCACTGGCAGCAGCCGAGCGGGAGGGGGAGAAGGATGGCCCCAGACTGCCACAGGCAATACCACAGCCACCGGCTGGAGGGGTTGGCCCAATAAAGAGCAGGGCAGGGCCAGGGAGCCCCCCAGGACGCTGGGACCGCTAAGTGGGACATAGCGTATCCACGGGAGGGTTTGCAGTCACACACAGGAGGGGTATACAACGCTCAACTGGGGACGCGGATAAGCTTGGGGACAGTGTAAGGGAAAACGGAACTGGGGCCTATGCAGGGATTGGGGCGGCTGTGGCACACCTAATAGTGGGGGAGGCACTATAACGGACTGTGCTCAGTGTGATGATCCCGATCCTGAGAACAGGGATGGGACATGCATGTCCTGTGCGGGATGGCCCAGGGAGGGGTACCGACAGTGATCAGGGCTGGGTGCGGCCCTGATCACCCCCTGATGCTGGGGGGGGCAGTCATCTTGGCTACAGATTCACAGCTAGAGACAGAAGATGCGGTCTGCCAAGCCCCAGCTGAAGGGGCGAGGGCACTGGGTCAGGAACGTGGCCGCTCTAGAACAGAGTTAAACGCTACCCTGCATCGTATTCGTAGGTTACCGGTACCCTGTGGCCTGGGTGTGGGGCTCTGCAGTCGTGAGCGATGACGGCACCTGTTGTCACCAGCCAACGGCAGCAGGGCTAGCGGGGGACAAGCTATCACCCCCCGATCACAGACCGGTGTATCCGAGCACTATGGTGGCCCCAGGAAAAAACACACATTTCTGGGATAGGTGGGGTTTCCGGGGGAAAGCTCTGTGTCCCTGAAACCCAGGACCCATCCTGTAGGTGGTGATCAGGCACCATTGTGTTACATAAATATCTGTCCTGTGCCTCGACCTTGGCAGCCTGACTACATGTCCCCTGATGTGGGGCCGGCACATATACTAGGCGGTGGCCTAGTGGAGGAGGGGTGGGCCATATTAAACCTTGTGTCTTGCTTCAGCCTAGTAGCTGAGGCCCTTAATTGTGGAGTTGTTAGGGCAATAAAGAGAGTACAAGTGAAAAGAGGCTAACACAGGAATATTTATTGTTAAATTTTGTTTTAATCAGCAGTTTTGCAATTGGACCTGGCCAGAAGGCTCCCAAACCATGAACCAGAAAGTGAGGATATTTTCTCCAACAAAAAGCTCTCTTTATAAAGGTATTTCAGCAGGGCTATGACAAAGCAGTTTCTTGCAGTCTTTGCAACAAACATAAGTTTCCTTTTTAGCCAAACAAAACACAGTTGTGAAAGTCACTGTTTGTAAGCATAGTCCAGCTAACCCTGTTAGATTCTCCCAGCTGTTTCAGGTAAGCTTAACATTCTAGGCTTCTAAGTATAGGAACTCTAAACTGCTGCTTAAAACATTTTCATAGCAGAAATACTATTGCAGCTTTAAAAGATGAGACTTCTGTTTTTCCAGCACTTCTCAGTAGCAATTACTCAGAATAACTACTTCTTGGGCTTTCTTCACCATATCTAATAAATGTTTGCTTAATCACTTCTCATGCATAATGAGCATTAAAGTTGGAGACCTCTGTGGAATCCGAATCCTCTTTCTAGAAGATCCACTTCCATGTCTTCCTATGTACTGCAAGCCCTCAGGGACTTGGATACATTCAGGGATTTCGAGTTTCACTTTTCTTAAAAAGCTTGAAAAGGTTCTCTCCCAGTGAACATCCCTTATCTACCCATGGAATGAATGGCAGTGGCTCACTTAGACTTCCTTCCCTTATAGTGAGGCACTTAAGGGTTAATGTCTGTTTTACCGGTTTGTAGAAACCTTCTTCCTAGCAGGGTTTCTAGAAAGGTCTAGTTCTTGCTCAGAGTCTGAGATGATTGCTTCTGAGTTGGGAAAGTATAATCCTTTAAACCTCTCTCAAGCGTCTTCCTGATCCTCTCTGGCCCTGCCACTCGTTATGGGCAGTTCTGGCTGCTTCTTCCGGTGTTCCCGCGTTCTACTCGGCCCACCTATCACCGGCTGAGGACTGTGTTTAAATGTTTGCCAGCCCGCTTCCCTTCATAGCCCCACCCAATCTATACGGCTGTTGAAATGGAATAAAGGCGTGGCTTAAAGCTAGAATTGCAAGTGTAGGTTTCTCTATAGCTTTCGTTTTGGGACCTGTGATTAGGTGAGCCCATCACCCTCTCAGGGAAAAAGTTTTTTTTTCCCTTTCCCAGGTCTGTGCTGCCACCTGCCTTTACCACACCTGGGAGATGCACACATACCGTTAAGCACTGACTACCAATAGGTGAGAGAGGCTGGTGATACACAGACTGTGGAGCGGCTCTATGGTAACCCACACCCCAGTAGCCAGGGGCGAGGGGTTGCCAGCCTGACACGGTAACGGTTCTAATGTATATCCATGGTGGAAACAGCTGGAGGAAGGGGGGGGACACGGGCCGGGTTGCGTTAGTGGCACGGAGTGGTGGATGACATGGGGTGGCTAGGAGGGGGGCTATGAGTGTAGTTGGCACCCACTAATATGCAAACACAGGGACACATGGCATCAGCTACAGCCGCTTGTGCAGCAGTTTTTTTCCCTATTTCCCCTGCCACGCCTTGCGCGGCCCCTCCCACCCCATGTGGATGGTGGACATGCCTGCTTCCGCCACTGCTGCTGCTGACTACTGCGGCCGATGGTGGTGGTGGTGGTGGTCTAGGTGGCGGGCGGGTGGTGGTGGTGTGGGCCCTCTGTCTGCCGCAAGAAGCTCCAGGATGGCAGACCGAATGCGCTGAGGCGATGAGGCCAGTTAACTGCAACCCACCAGGACCCCCGAACATGGTGCGCTGCAGGCGCCATGACGCACGGTGTTGGCGGCGCTGTTCCCTAACCAACACTCACAGTATCATGCCGTATTACCTGTGTGGGACAGCAGGTAGGGCATTGTGGGATTCCCCCGCCCCCCCAGGGAACCCCTCCATGCACCTGTACAGAGGCATTGCCACCCTAAAAACACAGGTGGGACACTCACCACTCTGCATCCCTCTGTGCTGCTGCTGAGTGGTGCCAGAATCTGCCCCAATCCCAAACACCTAAGACACTGAAGGCAGTGCCTCTTGCCTGGTCCGATGTTCAGCTTCAACAGCCACTTCCCCCGTGGCTGCATTGGTGGGTGATGCGCCAATACGTGCAGGATGTGTGCCCTGCCTGCTGTCCTCCCCTTGGGGGTGGGCGATGGACCACCTGCTCCCACCTGGCCAACCTCGGGCACAGGGTCCATCAGGGTGCACGGAACCCCAGGCTGTTTGTCCTCTGCGTGCCTCCTTCTGGTGCGTCAATGGAGCAAATGTCACCTGTAGGGCACAATGGTGCATAGGTCAGATGAGGCATGACTGCACTGTCTACCCCTGTCAACCCCCCCCCCACCCACATATGGGCACATGTGTGTGGGTGAGCAGCATGGGTCTGGGCCAGGGCCCCTGTGCCCCCCCCAGTGTTTGTTCTCTGCTCCATGCTGGTGGGTCCTGTGCCCTGCACTTGCCACACGACCCCTCCCCCCCTTGCACGCTGCCACACAACCCATTCAGCCCCATCACCGCCTTCAGACCTTTAACCACTGACAATGGTTGGCACACAGGTGCATTGTGCTGTACCATTGGCCATGTTTACTACCCATGTGGCCCTGCTGCCTCCGCCAACCATGCACCATATCCCGTGAGGCAAACACATTGGCAGCCTCTGCTGGTACTGGGGGCCTGTATCCATTGGCCCCCGCACACTATCCACTGTGATGTGCATCTCCCTGCCCACCGTAGACATGTCCCCCCATGGGGCATGAACCAGCAGCTGCCCGTATGCCTCTGCCACCTCCTGGTTCCCAAACAGCTCATGTCATTTCCACCCCCACCACACCTTGCGTTCAACCCTACAAATGTGTGGGTGGTGTCTTCCCCTGGTGCAGCTCACTCAACACATAACGGCACGTGGATGTGCGCTGTGTCCAACGCAGGGGCAGGCCAGGAAGGTAAATAGGCCCCAGTCAGTCTGCCAGGCGACGCGCGAGATCAATTAAGGTGGCCACCTGTGCTGGGCCCCCTCACCGTGCCATGTGACCCTAGCCTCATTGAGTATGTTGCACTTTTATAAACAGTAGCGATTATAGAGACTATCCACGTCATGATGGGGTCCATCTTGCAGTTGCAACCAATGACTGCCACCTCCGCCCATGGCCCTGGTGCATGTGGTAAGTGTAGTAGTGCCCTGAGGGCATCCGAAGAGCAGGTCGTAGTGTTCAAGGACACTGGCCAGGAGGAGATCGTTCTAAGCCTGGCTGAAAACGCACCGCACTCTTCCTATACATATTCTGGGCAATGGGGTACTGCAACGCCTTTGCCTCTTGTGAGCCCAATGGGACCTCCTCACGGGGTGCTGCTGTGCCCCAGATGGGCCGGGCCTCTCATTCATCTCCATCAGGGTTGAGTTACTGGTGTGTTTGGTGTGTTTGGTGTTTGCTCCACTCCAGCCTCCTCTGTTCCCCGGTTCCTGCAGCATAACATGTTCGTGTATGTGTGCCGAGGTGTGTGCCATTTTGTAGCTCAACGATACTTGTAGGTATACCTTGGGTGGGCTCTATGCGCATTGTGTATTCTAGCCCGGCACCCGCACCCTAATCTTGCGGGTCTTGGGGGAGGGGTGTGCATTGCAGGTTACGTTGTAGTTGTGAAGGTCGAATGACAAGGCAGGTATTAAGAATATTTTTGTTCGATAAGGATTTATTTCTCCCGCTCTTTGGTGGAAGGGAAACAGGCATAAAGGAATATACTTTGGTAGCCAAAACAAGAACAAAGGGAAAACAGGCTTTTTCCAAATACTGTGTTCAAAACTGTCCTTTAACACCGGAGTTCACCTTCCTGTCATGTGACGCTTTACTTTGAAATCACCGAAACAAAGAGCAAACAATAAAGTTCATGCACTGTAACTATAAGGTATGACTTCAGCTTATTCTTATCTCTGCATAAGCTCTTCAAGTAAGGAACTTTAACAGCATGCATTTTAGCCATTCTAACGAATGACCACACAGGCTTTGCGGACTATTCTTTGTCTATGAGACAGGTTGAGCAGTCCATTGGCTGATTCAAATCCACCATTGGTAAGGATGAACCAATGGCACTTGTGCTTCTGGGCTCTGTACTGATTCAACTACTTTCTGCCCAGGAATAGTTTGTTTGTCTAGAAAAGCTTTAAATTCTTTCAGGAGTGCTTCAGCCTGCTTGCTATATGGGCTAGGCGGGGAATTAACTCCTTCCTGGGGTGAGTGATAGCTTGTGGGTTTTTCTTCAGGCAAACAAACATGCCGTCTCTCTTACTATGCTCATTCACTGCACTGGAGTTACCCCTCCCCCACTTGTCTCTGTCAGCAAGTGCTGGGTAAGTCAGTTCATTTGCAAGTGAAGGATTTTTAGACGCAATTCAAACTTAGGACCTCCTAAGGCCTTCTGGCATATATCTCTAGCAAATATATCTGCTACGTCCTTGTAGCTAGCTTGCTTGCTAACTCTGTCAGCAGTTTGAGGAGAAAAGCAGGGTTTATCTGGAATGAGCTTCTGGTTGCAGCCAACTGCCCTCATAAAACCTGGGTTTGCCCTGGGTTTTAAAATAAGCATTCACACAGTCTGGCTTCTCATAAAAGCTGTTATCAGAATTAAAGACCACCCTGTACCTTGTGTTGAGGAATGCCTGAATGTTCTTTAGCAGTCTGACATTCTTTCCACGGGTCAGCTCTCTGTTCCAAAAGCATAGGCTTTAACCCTGGGTCTCTCAGTGCCTCACCCTTCTCTGGCTTCCAGAAGGTTCTTCCATGCACTGAGTCTCCCTGGTACCTGCTTCTTGCTTGGCAAGCGTTCTCCTGGAATTGCAGATGGGGAGCATTTCTCCTTCAAAGTCAAAGGTTCTGGTATCTAAGGCTACTTTCCTGCCTTCCAAGATGCTTCCTTTGTCTCTGCACTGCTCCGTCTCTAAAGCACACATCTGATTCGTCTGTTTCCTGTATTTCCTTCCACCTCCTCGGCTGGTTCTGTCTTCCTTCTTCCTGTTTAACAAGTGCCTCTGCTCTGGGGAACCCGCCTCCTGCTAGGGCGTGCCCAATCAGCAACTCTGCTTCTCCCCTCCCCCGAGGTGAGCTGTGTTAGCTGATTACCATGTGCATCTTGTGCTGAGAAGGGAAAATCTTGTATTTAGCTGCAGTACCCGGACCTTCCACCGGGTCACTATCTGTCTCTATGGCTTCTGGCACTGCTACAGCGTCACAGTATGCACCAAGCGACAACGCGTTCCCCGTGCGCACGCATGGACGTGCCATGGTTACGTACCCTACGTGCCTTACTGTGCACGGATTGCAGCATTCTAGTATTCCTCCGTATCAGCCCTGGCAGTACACAAACGCAGAATACACGCGCCCTCATACCACGATCGTGGTTTCTGCTGCTTAGTAAATCAAATGCTGTATGAGATAGTAGTGTTATTTTCTTTGTCTGCGCACTAACACACGCGTTTGGGGATGATGCAATTTCCGTGGCACACATTACGTCAGACGTACGTTGCATGCAGCGTGTACGCGCGTGGGAACGCATCTTGCATGCCTGTACCATCTTGGCATCTTCCATATTTGGAATGGGGTGTACTTCGCAGTAGCTTTACACCCTGCTGCATCACAGGGACACATGTAGATGGCTTTCGTCAGATGCATTGCGGGAACGCGCGCTCCCGCGCATGCTGCGTGGATGCGTACAGGGTGTTGGTTGTGATGGACCTTCCTGGCTCACCAGGTGTGTATCGTTATTGTGATTTCTGTGCCCGCCCCACACCCTATTTCCCAACCACCTGTCCTCCATCCTGTGTCTATCATGGCTCAGACTATGAATGCAGGTGGTGCAGTATTTGCATTGCTGGAGCTGGCTGGGCTGCGCTTTCTGGAGGAGGTAGATGATGTTCCTGGGGCTGCGGCACTGGGCATGGGTGCTATCCCGCTGCAACTCAGGCCTGCAGCTGTGGGGGATGCACAGGCGGGTGTGGGAGAACAACAGCGCCATAGGCGTGCTGAGGCATGGCCCCGCCTAAAACACCTCTACAGGCCCAGGGCCATGCTCCAGGACATCAGGGAGGACCAGGTAATCTCCCTCTACCGGCTGGACACAGGGGCTATTAGGGAGCTCTATGAGAATCTCTGACCTGACCTCGAGCCCCTGACTGCCCGGTCACGTGCTATACCGGGATTGGCCAAGCTCCTGGCTGCCCTACATTTCTTTGCCTCTGGCTGTTTCTAATCCTCAGTGGCCACAGTGGGTGGGATGAGTAGGCCAATGTTCTCTCACTGCCTCCACCAGGTACTGCGGGCCATGGTCAGCCGGGTTGGGAATTACATTGCCATTCCCAACAGTAGGCAACATTGGGTGGCCCTGGGACAGGCATTCCAGTGGATTGCAGGGATACCACACATGATGGGAGCAATAGATTGCACACATGTTGCCCTGGTCCCACCCCGCGACAGGGAGGTTGTGTACCACAACTGCAAACACTTCCATTCCCTGAATGTGCAGGTTGTTTGTGATGCAAGTATGCGGATTCTGTATGTGGCTCCATGGTTCCCAGGGTCAGCCCATGACTCCTATATTCTGCAGAACTCAGCACTGTTTGGCCAGTTTGAGGCCGGACAATATGAGGACTACGTCCTGCTGGGTAGGTATTCCCCATATCTTACGTGCGCCTACCGTATATGATTCACAGGGCACCATTGTCACCTGTGTCCTCTGCATGCCTGACATTGTAGTGTTATTTCCTGGGGCAGCCTATTCTGGGCCTGACACTACATCACACCCTGTCACCTGGAATGTGGTCACATACCTCTGTGGGCTGCCACACGTCTCTCTGCCTACCATGTGTGTGTTATTGCTCATCTGGGTGTCCCTGCACACATGTGGTGTGGGCTGTACCCTGCCTCTGCTGTTCACTTAACAAGCTCCCGTGTCCGGGGCACTCTGGACGCATATGGTGTGTCCCCTCCATGGATGTGGCTCCTGCACCTTGCCTAGGCCATAATGCATGGGCAGTTGTACATATGTCTGCCTGTGGGGTGTGTCCCTCTCCCACCCCATGTGCCACAGGTCTGTGCATGTGCCATCTGGGGGGGAGGGGGAGGATTGGGGGCACAGAACCATCCACATGGTGTACAGTGTGTATGGGGCCTTCTCATTCGCCATGTAGGGGATGACACATGTCTTGAGCTGTGGGCGCACCTGCTATCACACATGTATGCTGCATGACTGTTCACTTTGGCCTGTCTCCACTGCCACTCCCACCTGCCCCCCCCCCGGGATGTGTTCCGTTGGCCTATGCCCTGTGTGCAATGTATCATGACGGTCCCAGACTTGCACAACTGCGCATCTCTGCCCCTCCGAGTATGCTCTGGGACTCCCAGCATCAGACTCTGGTGCACTGCCATCGTGTGCAATGCTGTGACGTCATATGTGTGTGTCCATGCTTCTCTGCTGTCCAGTTGGGCATTGCTACATGAGTGATTCCATAGGTCCATCATCTCACGTGTGACTTTATTCCATTTCTGTTTGCAGGTGATGCAGGATATGGGTGTCATGCCTGGTTGCTGACCCCTGTGTGTCTCCCTCGGCCAGGTGCAGAGATACGGTACAATGAGGCCCATGCCTCCAGCCGCTCAGTCATTGAGCGCACCTTTGGCATTCTAAAGAGTCGCTTCAGGTGTCTGGATAGGACTGGCGGTGCCTTACAGTATGACCCATGACTGTGGCAAAGATCATTCTGGCCTGTTGCATCCTCCACAACATTGCTCTCAGGCACAATGTCCCAGTCGATATTAATGAGGATCTCGGGGAGGATCCTGTGTGCCCTCCTGCACATGGCCGTGGTGACACATGTGAGGGGATGGCAGCCAGGCAATATCTGATCGAGGAGCTCTTCTCCTGTAAGTTCTGCATGTGGGGGGATGTGCTTATGGGTCGCCATGTGTGAGCTGGTATGTGTGTTTCACGGCACTGTAATGACATGTCTCTATTTGTCTCTTGTGTTTTGGCTCCCCAGGATAGGCTGCTGTGTTCCTGCCTCCCAGGGATAAGCTGTCGATACTGCCCAATGCTGTGGTGCATGTAAGGACTGTGTGTATGTCACAGCAAAATGAGGGTGACTGGGCTGGGTGGACATACAGCTGGGTGTGGTGTGGTGGCAGCACCACATGACACATATGTGTTTCCCTCTCCACTGCTCCTCTGGTGTTGCACATGTCTTTGGCCTCACACTCCATCCACCATATGCTCCATTTGACACACATGTGACCATTGCCTGTGCACATCTTGGGGGTCTACATACTGTACCTGTGCACATGTTACCAGGCTGTGTGTGTCTCCGGACACAGGGCATTGCAATGCTTAGGAACACGTAAAGACCTCACTGCCATTGTTGCATTAGACAGCCTCGGTGCACCCCTGTCTCCACTTGTCCCTGATTGTCCACAGTCCAGCCAACTGCAGCTTGTGGCATGCTTACCTTGTCTCATAGTGTGTGTCTCTGTGTCTTTGGGACATGTGTGTCTTTCCACCTGTCCAGTGATGTTCATCCGTCTCTCTATGCCCTTCTGCTTCTGCCCTTCTGTACATTGTGTGTATGTGTCATATATTTTTCCCTGACATGTCTCATGTTTGCTGGCAGGACACTTCACGCCACCATTATGTTTCCACGCAGCAGAGCCTTCCTCGGCCATGCTCCACTAACAGCTGATCGTGAGGTTGTGGTGATGGACGCAGTTCATGGACGTCTGCAGCCTCTACTGTGGCCCCTTGTGCCCTTGCCAGACTCTGGCTTTCCCCATCAGTCCAATGCTATACCTATCAGGTAGGTTTCACCTTCCCTCCTCTGGGACATCGGACACGTGCAGATGCTGCATTTGGCCTGTTAGTAGCAACATGCATTTCTGTGGTATCTCTGTGCAACACCACTGCTGGACATGCTGTAGACCTCTGGGGTGCCTGTGTGACATGGGCATTCACATGACCATGTTGGGATTGTGTCCTGGTCTGCAGGGCCATCTCCTGCTGTGGTCCATGTGCAGTATGCTATGTTTTGTGGTCGTGTCATGTTGTGGTGTTTAAGCATTCCTGATGCACATATTCTGATGTCAATGTGTCCTTTCTGACCTGATGGTGGGTGTGGGTGTGCCCTTGCTTACCTTATTTCTACTCCTTTCCACACAGGACACGGCCAGCAAACAGGGCACATCTACCACACTTCATTTGGAGCCCCATCTGCCACATTTGTTTGGACACAGCACCTCTGTGGAACTGTCCCTGGGTGTTGCCACCGGGAGATGGACCTCTGCAATTTGGACACAGGCCTTTTTGAACCTTCTTGTTGGCCTGCTATGTTGACTGTCACTGGGAAAACTGACACACCATCGCTGACATGAAGTGTCTGGGTGTTTCATTGTTTGCAGCTGGGGGGATCACCTTTGCATTGTTGTGGAACATTGACACGTCACTGGGGACATTGCATGGTCACTGTTGACTCTGCATGCTTTAACCTGTGTCTGTGGGGTGTTGGGGATGGTAACTGATGTGCATACGGTGGGGGTGGGTGCTGTGGGGACATTTCGTGATGCCACCCTCCTCATCACATCAAACAGTCTGGTTTGGACAGGTGGCAGTATGGGGGACAGGGGTTGGGGTGACAACGATGGGGTGGGAGGCAGGGTGGTCGGGGTCCACGGGCAGCGCCAGGTAGGTCGCCTTTCAGCATGGCTCAGATGTGTGTTGGCGACGGTGCTGTCTCCTTAGGGTGCCTCCTCAGGCGCCCTATAACATGCCCTATGAGTCACCCTTCCAAGCACCCTATGGGGTCCCCTACAGGGGACATTATGTGGTGCCTTGACAGACAGTGCACTTTATAATGTGCCCTCTGCAATGCCTTATGCAGCGCCTTAGGTTACGGCCCCGTGAGGGTGTGTTTGCTGGCAGCACTACTTAGGGTTAACAAAATAACTGCTTCTGTCATCACTGCTTTAAGGTATACGGTGATGTCTCCGCCAGCTTTACTCATTAGACCCACAGGAGTATTGAACTCACAACCCCTGCACCATTAGTCGGTGTATTAACCATTGTGCTGTAGCTCTGGATGCCTTGCTGGGCACCTTTTCATGCACCGTACAGGGTAACCTGTTGGATTACTGTCTGTAGGTACTGTGTGCCAGTGAGACACACAGTCAGTTCCCTCTACCAGGCCGAGGTGCTGTGGGGGTGCATACCCCATCTTGTGTTCATCTATGGACTGCAGATCTGCATGTGCAGTGCACCATGGCTATGAGTAGGTTAACCCTAATCCTGGCCACCACAGCAGACAGTTTGTGTGGTGACCTGACGTCCTTCATCTGCCAGACAGGGCTTTGTTGGTGCTGGGGGAACAGGCATCTGGCTAGTCTGTCTCCACGTATTCATAGTATGTTGAGTGTTTCCTTGGATTTTGCCAGTAGCTATCAGTGTTTGACAAGGTCAGTGATGTTTTTGGGCTTGTTGTTTTTGGTAATGATCTTGACCTTGGTCTTGATCGTGTTTGCCATATGCCCTTGTTTGCTGAGACCTTGGTTTGTTTGATTGACAACACGAGTTTAATTTACAACAGTATGACAAGATAAGCAAAATCTTTTACTAACAACAATTTGTTCTATGAATCTGATAAAATTGAAGAAAGGTCTAATGGAATAAAAAAGTAAGGCATCATTTCTTTAATTGAATGAGGAATGCTATAAGGTCATTGATGCGATAAGGCATTTTGCTTTCTGAAAAATTCAGAGTGATGCCAATGTGAGTCTGAGACCTGCATTCATCTTTTACAAATATACACAAAGAAAAAGAGTAAAAAAAAGTATAAAAAACATAAAAAAGCAATTGAAAGAAGAATTAAAGTAGAAGTTTCCTTTAGTCACTTTCTCAAAAGTTTAGAGGGCACTTAGTGTTATAGTTGGTTGTTTGATTGACAGGCATTCTTAGTTTGTACGTAGAGAACCTGTTGTTGATCTGGTGTGGGACTTTTGACCATTTGACAGTTATACTCCATAGGTTGACCGCATCATTATTAGGGATTGGTTAGTCACACTAGCAATATAGCCCACTAGTTACTTCACTGCCTGTGAGGCCAGATGTCATGGTTTGGAGCCCACAGTGGGGTTACTCAGTGGGGCTGTATGAAGCATATTCCTTTTGTTATTTGCAGTGGTGCTGCCAGCTACATCACCCTCACAGTGCTGTCTCCTTACGTTGCCTCATCAGGCACCCTTTCACGAGCCCTGTGCGGCACCCTTTGATGCGCCCTGTGGGGTGGCCCATAGGGGGCATTCTAGGGTGCCTTGGCGGGCAGTACACTTTCTGATGTGCCCTCTGGGGTACCTTATTGGGTGCCTTATGCGGCGCCTTAGGTTACGGCCCCATGAGGGTGTGTTTGCTGGCAGCACTACTTAAGGTTAACAAAGTAACTGCTTCTGTCAGCACCGGTGTCTGTGTCCTCTGAATCTCTGGAGTCTCCTGAGACTCCAGAATCTCGGGAGTCTCTTCAATCTCCTTCCTCTCCCCCAGAGCCACATGAGTCTAGCTCTGACTGCTCTAAGCATTTTTTATACTGTTTCCTGGGCATTCCCTTACACAGGTGAAAGCCGTTTGAGTCAAGAGCTGGTGAATGCTTTCCAGCTGGGCGGGGCTTCAGACCTCGTGTCTGAGTCTGTTTACATTGCCTGTGGTAACTGGGAATCATGTGGCTTGCCTGCCTGTCAGAATCTAAGCTGAAGCTAGCAGATTTCTGTGCTCTTGAGGCAAGGGACAGATCTTCCTCGTTACATATCCCCCTCCTTAAGATATTACGAGCTGCAGACTCCCCAGTCGGACAGCGCGTAATCCTACTTAAGTCAAATATTCAGTTCTCTACATGTACCAACCTCACCACTGCTGACCTTTCCTGCCAAGGTTTTAGCATGTTAAGGTGGTATACTTGGTGGCACCCCCTCTCGTTCTCTACCCTGTAGAAAATGGGACCCACCTTTTCAACAACTGTGCCCGGGCCTTTCCCCTTGGCCTCAAACTTCGGACCAGCATCTGCTACTAGGATTAAAACTTTATCCCCTATAGATAAATGCCTTGTTTTAGTCCCCCGGTCATAATACTTTTTCTGCCTGCGCTGGCTAGCCTGCAGATTGTCCATGGATACTTGGGATGTCCGTTCTAAATGGTTCCTGAGATCCTTAAGAAATTGGGGTACCCCTATCTCTGTCTCATCTGGTGCAACCCATTGCTCCTGAAGGATATCCAAGATTCCTCTCGGAGCCCGACCAAATAAAAGCTCATATGGGGATGCCCCTAATGACGCTTGTACGCATTCGCGGCATGCGTAAAGAACGAATGGAAGGACATTATCCCATTCAACCATATTCCCTCCTAGGCTCCACCTTAACATCTGCTTTAATGACTGATTCATTCTTTCCACCAGTCCGTTGGACAGGGGATGGTATGCTGAGGTGCGGATATGCCGTACCCCAAAGGCATCCCAAAGCATGGCCACGTGTTTTGAGGTGAAGTTTGTCCCCTGATCAGTTAAAATCTCCTGGGGAAACCCAATCTCACAAAACAACTTTATGAGCTCTAGCAATATGGTTTTTGCGGAAATGTTGCGCAGGGGTATGGCCCACGGAAACCTAGTCGCGTGGTCCATGATTACCAAAATATGCTGAAAACCCCTCGGTGTTTTCACTAACGGTCCTACAATATCCATTGCTAATCGCCGCACTGGGGTAGCAATGGTGGGTGGTGAAATTAGCGGTACAGGTTTCGGTTTGGCCGCCCTGACCCTTTGGCACGCGGGACAAGATTCGCAGTACTGGGTTGTTTCTTTAAATACTCCCGGCCAATAAAAGCGAGCCAAAATTTGATCTAATGTCCCTTGGACACCTTTGTGACTGCCTACGGGGTGGTCGTGTGCCAATTTCATAACTACAGACTTAAAAGTAGTTGGCACAACCAACTGCTTACATACGGTACCTGTCCTCGGATCAGCACTTTCTCTATACAACAATTCTCCCTCTTGTAAGAATCTGGGTAAATTTGTCCAAGCTTCTTGAGCATATTCGAATGCCCTTTTTAAAGCTGGATCACCTTGCTGCTCTTTTGGGAAAGAAGGGAATTTTTTTACCAGCTCAGCCGGTACCCAAGGTAACCCCTCCCCGGCTTCCAGGTCGGCCCTTCCTTGAGACCTATGCCTTCTTTCCTGGCGTCTTTCGGCCCTATTCTTCCTAGCTTTGTTGGGAAGGTTAATCAAATCCTCATGCAAGGGAAGTGTGTCTTGTGGGTCCCTTTCCAAGCTATCCTCTCATTCTGGGGGTATGTCCCTATCCTCATGCGCTTCCTCTGGCTCAGTTAGCAAACTGGTCCATGCCCCTGAGGCCTTAGTCTATGATCTAGTGGAAATTAAGCCTGTTCTTTCACTTAGACCTTCCTTGAGGCCTTTTCGAAAAGGAGGCCAATCTCTCCCCAACACGATATCTCTTGGGAGTTTTGGGATTACGGCCACTGGTACTTCCTCCCTAGTGCCTAGCCCTTCCACAAGCACACTATATAATGGGTGATATGACGAGGTTCCATGCACACATTTCACTCGTACATTCTGGTCTGTTTTGCATGGGACGGATGGATTATGAGCCTGAATGGCTTGCCACATCTTTTGAGAAACCATACTTTGGTCTGCTCCTGAATCAAGGAGCGCCACAGCATCTACACCCTCCACCTGGACATTGAGCACAAATCCTTCCCCAGTGTGTCTCTCTCCTCCTGACACAAGGGCAGTACACTCTTTACATTCCCTGCGTACATGACCAATTTTACCACAGTGAAAGCATTTCATGGAATCGTACCTTTTCACCTTTTCCTCACGTATCCCAGAATTATAGGTCTTCCTTAACCTTGACATCTTCTCCATGCCTGCTACCTTTAAAACATTACCCCTGGAAGCCCCGGCTAACTCCGCCTCAAAATAGCATTCGGTGAGGTCAGCCGCTTCCTTAGTGGAGTTGCATTTCTGTAGCATTAAGAAAGCCTTAATTTCTGGTGGCACGGCTTCAAAATATTGCTCCAGAAGAACAGCGTCCATTAAAGACTCTACTGTTGCCTTCTCAGGAGCAAGCCATTTTGTTGTCAATCCTTTTAACCTTTGCATTAATGCCTTAGGCGTTTCTTTAGGCAAAAGCTTTTCCTCTCTAAAAAGACGCCAGTAATGAATAGGAGTTAATCCCAATCTATCTCTTACCGCAAACTTTACATCTGGGTAACTGGATGCTAGATCTGCGGGCATTGCCTTGTAGGCCACTAATGCCTCTCCAGTCAGGGACATTGCGAACCTAATGGCCCACTGGTCTAGTGGCCATTTAGCCGCTTCTGCAATTCGCTCAAAAGCGTCAGAGAAGTCGTCAAAATTGTCATTACTTTGTAATTGTCCTAGTGCCAATGCACTACAATTTTGTAGTCCTACCCCCTGGGGTATTGATGTGTCAGCTCCGTCAGCTGCATGTGTCCTCTTCACCAGAGCTGCCAGAAGCTCTAGGAGCGGCTGTTGCTGCACGGCTAGTGCTGCCATAGTCCATTCCTGTGTCATCCTTGCAAGTTCATTCTGGGCTTTCCACTGGGCTTTCATCCACTTCTGCATATCCTGGGGATCCATATCGGCGTCGCAGCGTACCTGTAGGGAGAAAAAAAAAACAGGGCCCACCAAGTGTGGCACAGATTTTCTTTTTCCTGCCTGCCTCTCAGGGTACAAATCTCCTTTCCTTTCTCAGCAATCCTAGCCACCCGTGCCCACCTACCAGTACCTTAGCACGGTGTAGGATCTCACATTGAGAAAGGTCCTTCCACGCCTCTTTTCCAGGTCAGGATGTGGGAAATCCAGTTGCTTGGAACTCAGTCACAGGAAAATCCAAACCAGGTTTTCTTCTATCAGGGTTTACTGAACTTGGCTTCTTCCTTCAGCCAGTTGTATTCTCTCAAAGAATGTCCTTTTGTAGTGTATTTTTTTTCCAAAAATCCAGAATACTACACCATTTATGTGACCAGCAGGGGCTGGACTGTGGCTAAGGCTAACAGCCAGACTGCTGGGACTGACCCTCTTTGTAGAAAGTAGTAGTTGTGAGTCAAGTGGTCAGGTTTTCAAAAGGATTTATTCCCCTCCCGGGGTTGGATTCTCAAAGGTATAATATACAAACAAAACATAGGACAAAACCCTATACACTGGTAAGGAACTGAAGAAACTCAAATATAGCATCTTGCCTCTTAAAGGAAATCATAATCAGTGGTACTATTTTACACAGCATACGGTTCATCTGATATTCAGCAGTCTTTCCTCTGCTTTTCACAGCGCTCTCAAGCAATGCTCAAACTTTGGCTTTAGCATAGAGAAGAAATCTTATCAGACAAAATTAGCGTACAATCCATGGCTTCCTCAATAGGAGATTCAGCACAAGCATCTAGTATCATAGGTTCTTGCTGTGCTCTTTCACTACAAACATCTTCTTTAAAACATGAAGTTTGTACATTTCTCAGTCCCGTCTCTTCAGCAGGCTCATCTAGACAGCCTTCTCTAAAGCAGGGTAAATAGCTATCGTATGACTCATAATAGCAGGGAGGAGAGACACCCTTCTTATGATAGGCTTTTCCCTTGAAGCTTCTACGTGTCCTACCTTCACAGTTGGACTGTGAATCACAGAACTGTTCTCTTCTATCGTGAGAGGATTTCTCTCTAGGAAGTTTCCTTCGGGGTTTAACTGGTAAGAACTCTTCATCCTCAGACATACAGATATCTTCAACTGCTTATTTCTCCCTTTCTAGGGCTTGTACTTGCTTCAAACTGCCACCCTTTTCAGATACATATGGTTTTCCTTTCATTGCTCTCCACTCACTCTGCACAGCCCGGTGCTTTGGCAAAACTAACGGTGTCACAGGAAACAAATCCTTACAGCTGACCTCTCCGTGTGAATTCCTCTGTAGTTCTCTGTGTGAACTTCTCTGCAGCTTCCTGCATGAACCCTCCTGCAGCTCTGCATCGGTGTCTGTGTCTTCTGAATTTCTGGAGTCTCCTGAGTCTCCAGAATCTCAGGAGTCTCTGCAATCTCCTTCCTCTCCCCCAGAGCCATGTGAGTCTAGCTCTGACTGCTCTAAGCATTTTTTATACTGTTTCCTGGGCGTTCCCTTACACAGGTGAAAGCCGTTTGAGTCAAGAGCTGGTGAATGCTTTCCAGCTGGGCGGGGCTTCAGACCTCGTGTCTGAGTCTGTTTACGTTGCCTATGGTAACTGGAAATCATGTGGCTTGCCTGCCTGTCAGAATCTAAGCTGAAGCTAGCAGATTTCTGTGCTCTTGAGGCAAGGGACAGATCTTCCTCGTTACAATATGCAGAACAAATCATCAGAGAAGCAGGATTGTATGAAGACAACAGAGGTGTGAAGATTGGTGGAAGACTCATCAACATCCTTCGCTATGCTGATGATACTACATTACTGGCTGAAAGTGAAGATGATCTGAAACATTTGCTTCTCACAATCTAAGAACGTAGTCTCAAAATGGGCCTGCACCTTAATGTAAAGAAGACAAAGATCATGACAACTGGCATAATCAGCAGGTTCATCGTTGAAGGAGAAGAAATTGAAATTGTGAACAACTTTAACCTACTTGGATCAACTATCAATAAAGAAGCAACAAGCAGTCAAGAAATCAAACGACGCATTGCTCTTGGCAGAATGGCTATGAAAGACCTAGATAAGATTCTCAAGAGCAGAGATGTCTCTCTCCATACAAAGATTCGACTTGTTCAAGCCATGGTATTTTCAATAACATCATATGGATGTGAAAGCTGGACAGTGAAAAAGACAGACAGGAAGAAAATTAATGCCTTTGAATTATGGTGCTGGCGGCGAATACTGTGTATACCATGGACTGCCTGAAGAACAAACCAGTCGGTACTAGAGGAGATCAAACCTAAGCTTTCTTTAGAAGCTCAGATGACAAGACTTCGACTTTCGTACTTTGGACACATCATGCGAAGAGAGAGATCATTAGAGAAAGACATCATGCTTGGCAAGATAGAAGGTCAAGGCAAAAGAGGAAGGCCAGCAATGAGATGGATCGATACAATAACAGCAGCTACGGGTACCAGTCTGTCAACAATGAGCCGCCTGACTGAAGACCGAACACAATTTAGGATAGCTATCCAGAGGGTCGCCATGAATCGACTCCGACTTGAAGGCACTTAACAACAACAACAACATGGCTGGACCACACAAATGCTTTTGAATACTGACCACCTTTATTTTCAATTGCATTTTAGTCTCTACTATAATTGTTTGATCTATAATTGATTTTATAATATCTTTTGTAAGATTGCATTATGTTTGCTGTACCTCGTCCTGAGGGCCTTATCACTTATGGGTGAGTAAAATGCACAAATATGTAAATATGATATTTCTGTCCCCTTCTCTATTGCATCTTTTCTAAATCCAGATCCTACTTTTCACACAGCTACCATAGTACCCTGCTCTATTTGCTTTCTGAATTTGTTCCTCTGATTTTGGCCTTCAACATCAATTTATGAAGTCACTTGCTTCCATGATCTTGGCCATATGCTGTTCTTTCCCTGCCACTGACTCATTGATCTGGAAGAAACTGACTGTCAATTATGCCCCATCCTGGCTAAATGCATTGCTTCCATTGAATCTCACCGGTTAATCACAATAATAGTTTGAAAATACTGCTTTCACATAAAAGCTCCCTGGGATTGCAAATAATGATTTGTGAATCTTTCAGCCATGCTGTACTAATGTCCTTTCTGGCTGAAATGAATTCTTGAACCAGTAACAGCCTCACTATTCACTGTCACCATTACGGATTGGACTAAATTGCTGTGCTACTGGTTATCAAAAATCTGTGCTGGCAAAATCCTTAAGTATCCAAACTACACCCACAGCAAAAACAGCCGACTTGTAAACACAGAGGAAGAGAAATTTAAAAAACTGGATGCATAGCCAGGAGATAAGAGGTATGTTTTTGTGGTGGAATTGTGTGCATATTTAAGAAACAATTTTGGTGGGGGAAGGTGATGTGATTGTGTTAAGAAATAGGATGAGTGTGCATACTGTTGTTTTAAGAACTTTGTAGCATGTTGTAGGAGATGAGAACTGTGTGAGCAATAAATACTGAATTACAGCGACTATTTATGGAAGAGAGCAGTTTTCAAAAGGCAATTATCTATCGAGAGGGTAATTTACAAAGAGCAGCCTAAAATTACTTATAAATCATGGTATTTTAGCTATTTATGTGCATAAATGAACATTTACTCACATTCACACAGTCGCTGTTCTCAAAGTATGTGTATTGGCCTGATGGTGCGTACGTGCACAGTGGGTGTGCACATGGACAGAGTTTCGGCAGAGCATGGGTAAAGTGCACAAGTACACACCTAACTTATAAAATACTGTAATATACACACATTCTTTACAAATCTATGTGTGGGAATTTATACAGACTCTAGGGCTGCTGTAGGTAATGGTGCCTTAGATGAACACATGTATTTGGCCACTTACGCTAGCATTCTATATAGAAAAGTAGGCGTCTACTTTTTTTTCTTTTCTTAATTTTTATTTATGCAAACTTGTCAAAATGTATCAAATATACAATTGTACAGAAAAAAGAAGCTATGGCAAGAGCTTACTTTTCTTTTTAAAATAGGCTTGACAGAGGCATGTGAAAATACACACTATAATACTATCAACCTTATATACAGATCCCCATCGTCACCCCATGAAGACCTTGCAACAATAATCGACCTAGCCTCCAACCCTAAGAATACGAGAAAGCCAAACTGGGTACTGGTAGATTTTAACCTACCAGCCATGCAGGATACCCATTCCAGAGCCTTTCTGGAGGCACTTGACAGCCTGGAATATGAACAAATAGTTGACGCCCCCACACACCAAAAGGGCAACACACTAGATCTCATTTTCTCCTCCCGACCAGAAGCGAACTTAAACTACGACTTCAATGTACTTATATCCCCTGTCCCATGGTTGGACCATAATCTAATTAAGTTCCAGATACCTATGAACCAGGACAGCAAACAGACAGCGAAAACAACTGATGTTTCAGCACCACCCTTCGGACCCTACAGACCCTTCAACAAAGAAGCGATCATCACAGATGTCCTCCCCAATATCACGACAACATCACTGAACCTCGAAGAAATGTTGGCATCATGGAACAACAGCCTGAGTTCCTTCACTTGCATACTTAACAAAGCCAAGCCACAGACACCAGGTATGCAACTAACAAGAAGAAAACCCGCACAATGGTACACCACCGAGTTGCGGACATCCCTACAAATGCTCAGAAAACTTGAAAGAAAGTGGAGACGCACACGGACCCCGATAGACCAGATAGCCTACAATTCCCACCTGCAGACACACCGGGACTTAATATCAATGAAAATTAAAGAGTATCACTCCGAGATCCTAAGCAGATCCCTGAACAAACCCCATGAGCTGTTCAATATAGTAAGGACCCTAACAAAAGAACCATCGTCCTCACAACCAACAAGGATACACCCCCAGGATTATGCTAACTACCTGCTAGCCAAAACTAAAAACGTTGGCAAAGCCGTCCTATCCAGCCCTACAAGCAACCCACCTAAGTCACTTACCTCTCTCATGACACCATCAGACTCAGATATTGAGGACATCATCACCAGCGTCAATGCCACCAATGCACCCAACGACCCTTGTCCAGCCTTCTGGATAAGAGCACTACGTAAGGAGATCAGCCCTATAATAGCCAAGATCATCAACCTATCCTTCTCTATAGGACAATTCCCACTATGCCTCAAACAGATGTCAATTTGACCCCTCCTGAAGAACACCAAACTAAATCCCCAGATGGTTGAATCCTACAGACCAATATCAAGAATCCCGCTGCTGGCGAAGATAATTGAGAAGGTCGCTCAGTGTCAAATACAAGACCACATTGATGCGTCAGCTCCCCTCGACCCTTGCCAACATGGTTTTAGGGAAGCACATGGCGTGGAAATGCTCCTTGCCACACTTATGAATACACTGATCACTGTGATTGATAACATCAAGCTCGGATACACCTTAATTTTTCTGGACATTGCTGCTGCATTCGACTCTGTAAATCACGAGCAACTCATGATATGGCTTCATGACAAGGGAATTAATGGCTTAGCACTGAATTGGTGTAAATCCTACCTAACGGACATGGCAACAGGTACGGATAGGATCCACAACAAGTACATGGGGTACCTCAAGGTTCCTCACTATCTGCTCTCTTATTCAACACATACATGCAACCTATATGTGAATTAATCCGTTCATTCAACATATCATGCCTGGTCTATCATGCCAGACATCCCAACTAGTAAAATGCTTCGACGCTGTAACAGACTGGCTACACTCACAGAGCCTCAAAATAAATTTCAACAAGACGGACGTTCTGTTCATAACCAGAAATCAAGCTTTCTCACCACCACCGTCTCTAAAGACAAGAGATGCAGAACTCCCAATTAAACCTAGCATCTGATACTTAGGTGTGACATTAGACCAACAACTCAACTTCAAAGCACATATCAGCAACATCACCAAACAGGTCTACCACAAACTACGGACACTACGACACCTCCGACCCTTGCTGCAACCAGATGATTTCAGATCTGTTTTTCAGGCAATGGTGACCCCTCACTTTGATTATGCTAATGTGATCCTACAAGGCCTACCCAAAAACCCACTAAACCCACTACAGCTTGCAATGAACACGGCCGCCCGTTTCTTACATGGAGCCTCCAGGAGGGATCACATCACCCCAATATTAAAGGACTTACACTGGCTACCAATCTACTGCCGTATCACATATAAAGTAGTCCTGATAACCTTCAAAGCCATCAACAAAATATCCCCTACTGCACTAAAAGGCCTCCTCCACCCTACCCCAGCAAACAGGGTAAGGAGATCATTCGCATCTAATACTCTACAGGTCCCCAAGGAGATAACAAAATGCAACCAGGCAACAAAGAACTGAGCCTTCAAGTTCTACGCTCCCAGCATCTGGAACGCACTCCCAATTAACATCCGAGCAATCACATACCTTGCTCAGTTTAGAAAAGCACTAAAGCACCACCTCTTTCTTCTACACTACTCCAAACCCAGTATCTCAGCCACACCCACCACACACCTTGCCAGAAATCAGTAAGTCTCAATCTCCTCTTGTAAATGTTGTAGATAAATGTATATAGATGTAGATAGTTTCCCCTGTTGAAGCCCAAGTTATATCTTCCTGTTTTACTGTAAATGCTCAGTAGGCGACTGTCATGCACAATTTTGTTGCATGTAAATCACACTGATTTTAAATAGCGCGGTATATAAAAGCAATAAATAAATAAATAAAAATAAACTAGGTGGAACCTTATAAAATGACCTCTGTATGACTGACTTTGTGTGAAGGTCAAAGAGGCATCTATTTTAAGCCTATTTAATAAAGAGGCATCGGTGCCTATAGGTCATGTTTACTAAAGTGCCATGAGCAGCTCAAGGCTAATGCACAAATAGCACATGTTCTTACCATGCCGGGGCATAGCGGCCATGGTAGTTGCTGAGGGTGTGACTGCGGTATGCTACTACTGTCATGCTAGTTGAGACACCAGCACTATAGTAGCAAACACTTAACCATAGAGCGTGTGTATAATGCGCACGGTCATAATCTGTGTTGAGAAAAGGAAAGCTATATATGCAATATTATGGAAGATGTGGACTTTGGTTCTACCATGGATAGTAAGAAATGTACACCAAGTACACATATGGGGTGGTATCAACTGGCCAGATCAGAGATGACCGGGAATGTGCTTACCTGTCTGCACAGTTCAGACCATAAGGGCTAAATATAGGAGGGCAGGGCATGAAAATCAGCAAAGCAAACACATGCAGAGAGTATTTGCTGCACCTCAAAGCATAGGTGATAGGGCGCAAATGTGGCATCTAGAAATGCAGGGGCCTTGTATAGGATCAAGCAGGGTGTCCACAAGCGTCCAACATGGGGGATAGAGAATAAATTTCCTTCACCTTGAGGCATCAAGAGTGCCTGTTCACCTTGGCTGCAGGGAGCACAGTACAAAGCCTTCGGGAGGGGGGGGGGAGATGGGCTCCACAGCTCATTCCCTGCTGTGATTATGGCTTGGGCACTGGCATAGCCATTGTGGAATGTGTCCCCCATGTTGGGGGAAGGGAGGTGCAAGGGGCAGGAGGGTCTAGAGATCACAATAAGCACACCTGCTCAGGGAAGCATGCACATGGGGCCCATAGGGTCAGGAGGCACCCCACTGTGCTCTGATCTTTATAGCAGGGAGCAGGACCCACAGTCATCCACCCACAGAGGGTCCCCATGCTCCCTCCTTACTAGAGGAGCTCTAGGAAAACACCACATGGAGGTGGTGAATCCCAAATAGTCCCTAGGGTAAGCACCTAGGGTTGCCAACTGGCTCCAGATGCGCCCGACAGGCTTGATCCAGTCCTGGGTTTACCCCATTGCATGCAGGGACATGTAGTCTTGCTTTTCTTATGGAGTGCATTGGAAAAATGAGAACTACATGTCCCTGCATGCAGTGGGGTAAACCTAGGACTGGATCAAGTGTGTCGGGCGCATCTGGAGCCAGTTGGCAACCCTATAAGCACCCCAGCTGCCATCAAAATAACAGCCTACCAGACCAGGGAAGATTAAAAGAATTTCCCAGGTCCATGGATTATCTCTACCTCTGGTGAAGGGGTCCAGGCAGGGGACACCTATCAGTGAGTTCCAACACTGGAGGCTCATATTCAGTGATGGAAGTATTATACAGATGCTCAGAGCTGGTAGGCCTCAGCCCCATCCTCTTTTAATCATAGCAAACAGCAAAATGGAGCCAATTAAATATTAAAAAGTGTGGAGATCAGGGCAGAATCCTGTGACACTCCTCGATGTACTGGATGCCAGGTCGACAACTTTCCAGAAATGCTACCTGCTGAATCAGTTACATATCAGGTTATACAGAAGTTCTTTTCAATGACCTGGGCAGGTCCCCAGACTGTAAAGAAGAATTTATCACAGCACATAAGAACAATATCACAGAACCCGTAAGAGTTTCACCATAGTGATAGTAAGATTGTCAAGCGGACAATAATTGGAATGTACATTTTCACCTGCTTATGTCAAGCCTATTTTATAAAAAAAAGTAGGTGCCTACTTTCTTTATAGGATATTAGCATAGGTGGCCAAATATGTGCTTTAATGTAAAGAGCAATCAACTATACCAGCCCTAGTGCTGGTGTAAATGCCCACACCTAGATTTGTGAAGAATGTGCATAAATTATAGCAGTTTATCATTTACTTGCCAAGTTGTGCACTGCACCCATACTGACTGTGCACATGCGCACAGCCAAAGTACAAGCCATAAGGTTGATGGACATACTTTCAGAATAACAACATCTCCTGTTTATTGTGAGGATTGTTTCCCCTTTGTACTACTCTCTCCCTGGGTTGTGGGCTTGTGGAGATACGGTAGGGCTTGTTTTATGATTAGTGTGTGTTTAAGTAAAAGATTGGTATCTGCAGTCCACCTTTTTTTCTTGATATTATGGACAATATCTTTGGTTAGTGAACTCAAATGGATTTTTTTTAAGTTAACAAATATTAAATTTAAAAAAAAGATATAATATATGGGGATAAAGCAGGTGCAAATGTTGTGCCTTGGACAATTTTCAGAGGGAATGCTAGCATCAGAGTCTGGAACCTCTGATGACCTGGGTAACCACTCAAACCATGCAATTGTTATGGCAGTTGGCATTAATAAGGCCTCTCACCTGTGCAAATTGGTGTGTCCTGAGGCCTAGAGACTCAGTCAGAGGTGAGGGGTGCAACGCACATATGTGTTCCCCTGCTCACTCCAGTCAAACCAGCAGGCGATATGGGAGCTGCACAGCAGTGTCATGTTGGAAGGTAAGTGTAGGGGAATGCTGTGGAAATGGCCCCTGATGATGGTATAACTGGGAATGCATACAGCATTGCAGCCACAGGATGCAACTACTTACTGAAAACTAACCTTTCACTTGTAAATGGGGTCTCACACAGTATTTGGAGTTGCTGAATAGGTCACCTGCAGCATTTTATATGCAGAGCCATAAAGCCTGGACATCACATGCATGCACAGTGCATTACTGCAGCTCACAGTCCTCAGGAGACACACACACACACACACACACACACACACATGTCCAAAAGTGGTGGAAGTTGGCATTCTTACCTGCCCCTTAGGCCTCCTTTAATGCCCTACCATTGTCAATGCCTGCTCAGTGTGCAGGCTCTATTAGCTTACTCTGCAATGCTCAGATGCTGTCAATTCCCGCTCAGTGTGCCAGTGCTATCGGCATGCTCTGCCATCCAGCCATTGGTGTGGCAGCTGAGTATATGGACTCATGCTGAATGAAATGTTGATGGTTGCACATGATGATACAGTTCTGGAAATGAATGATAATGTTAACATACTTAGAAATAACATTCCTGATCCACAGACTGGGCATGAACCCATAACCTTCTCTCATACACACATTGGCCATATGTTTGTAGCCACAGAGCAGTCATGTAGGTTCTTCACTCCATGGCTATATATATGGTCATTGTCAGGATGCATGCGGCATGAGTTGGGGTATGCCTATGTCTGCTTAGATCTCTGCAGGTTCTGTGCCATACTTGTCTGTCAAGGTATGTTATTTATTTATTTATTTATTTAACTGCATTTATATTCTGCTTTTCACCAGGTCAAAGCGGTTTAACATAAAAGGGGAGGGGGACAATAATCAAGTTGACAGTAAGAGGGAGGGGGGCCGTCATCAGGGGGATAACATTGTTGATCTTCACAGAAAGTAACAGTACTAGACAGTAGATGTTTTTCAGTAGTCTCTTAGATGGTTGGTGGGGGGGGGGGTAGGTCAGGGGGTTCTGGTGAACAGTTATTGAGAGGTGTCTGTTTCAGGTCCAAGATATTTATGAGACAGGATGTTTTTTAACTGTTTCTGGAATGCGGAGATGTCTTTGGTGCTTTGGATCTGGCTTGGGAGGGAGTTCCAGAGGGAGGGTGCATACAGTTCAAATGCTCTGTTGCAGGTTTGCTGATTGAACTTAGTTCGTTCATATGGGATAGTGAGAGTGTTGCTGGTGGTCTGACGGGTTGGTCTGTTGAGAGTAGGGTAAGGTAGTAGAGTCCGTCGTCTGGGTTTGATGGAGGGCTTTGTGGATAAGTAGGAGGGATTTTATTTATTTACATTCTCTTATATACGCACTATTCTGCATCAGTGTGGTTTACATTGAACAAACTGAAATTACATTGAACAGGGCATTATAACTTGGAGATAACTATTTTACAGGGAACATGGGCTATGGAGGGTTAAGTAGCTTGCCCAAGAACACAAGGAGCACCTGTGGGACTAGAAACCCCAGTCCTTCCAGCCCAAGGTTGCTGTCCTCTAGTGGGATTTGACCTTCTGGCCTGACCTTCTGGCCTGAAGTACCTTGCCCCAACCACTAGGCCACTCCTCCACTCCATTTGTATTTAATCTTTGCTTCGAGGGGCAGGATGTGAAGTTCTCTCAGGACTGGGGTGATGTGATCGTGTTTTTTTTGCCTTCTGGATGATTCTTGTGGTGGTGTTTAAGGCTGTCCATAAGGGGTTGGTGTGGGCGGCGGGTAGTCCGTGATAAATTGCATTGCAGTAGTCCAGGTAGGGGAGCGTTAGGCAGGTGCGGGAGAGGGACATCTTGTTAAGTCTGTATGTTGCACTGCATTGATATGCTGCTGTTTCAACTGACATTCATGTCTTACATATGGGATCTGTTCAACCAAAGGGGCAGGCCATGATACATGAGCACACACAAATTCCAGACCATGGGTAACCTAGCAGAATGACCAATGTACCCATTTCCTGGTGTGTGTTTGTGGGCCAGTCATGAAATAATCTCATATTTTGCAGACCACAATAACTATTTTATATTCACATGTGGCTTTGATGAGTGTAACTGACTGAGTACTTACTTATAGAAGGGTCACCAGTTTACGCACAGATTATGGTTATCATTTTTCAGGTGAGAGAGCAGAGTGGTCATTTTTCCTCTGACATAGGCTGTAATCATATTGCATAGTATTCTTGCCTCAGTGGCATATTTGTCATCCCACATGCACATATCCACTCAATATTTGCAAGTAGGGGGCATCCTGATCCCAGGGCCAGCCCATCCACTAAGCAAACTAGCCAGGTGCCAGGGTCCAGCCCTCCCTCCCTCACTGCAAGTGTGGCACAGCTGTCACTGCAGTGTTACAGATGACCTTTTTGCAATTGCACACATGCACACATGCAGCTAGTCATGGCATGCCACTCCTGCCCCTCCAGTGGGGGATGTGGGCATGCATGCTGACATCTTAGACTTTGGAAGGGAGGGATCACTAGGTGCTCCACTGTACCTCCTGATAACATGATTGGCATGCCACTGATAGTGGCAACTGCAGCATTGCACCTGACATGCATCACTGGGACACAGATTTCTTCTGCACCAGGCCACAGCCGCAGTGACTGCCAACCCCACCCTCTCACAATGCTGATATGGCAGCATGGTGGTAGTGGGGGAGGTGCAACTGCTTTTTGACTGCGGCAGCATGTATGTGTGCTGCCACTGTCACAGCAGAGTCATACCAGACATCTCAGATGTACACCCTAGGCAGTTACCTTGTCAGCCTAGTGGACCAGCCAACCCCACTGCATCGCTCACGTCACACCTCCTTTGCCAGTTTGGCACCAACAATATAGTGCCCTTTATTCATAGGGCACCATGCTGTTACTGCCAATGGAGCACTACTATCACTAATTTGAGAGCTACAGTGGGATGAGTACATTGCATACATTTACACAGGCTCTCTCCCCTCAGAAATAGCCCTTACTGTGAGCTTTCAGATGGCATTAGGGTTCCTAGTGGTGGGGCCTCTAATGCACAGTAACACAAACTGGTGTTAAAGGGGAACATGCTATCCCCGCCCAGTCTCTTCCCCATTAATGCCCACTTTCCATCTCTTTTTACCTTAAAGCTAAGTGACCAGCTTCTGCATGTTAATCCAGTGTTTTCAGCACTTTCTGCAGTATTAACTACTCAGGGGTGCTAATAATGCCCGTTAATGGCACATTTGGTCCCTTAAAGCTCTTTAGTAAACATAACCCTTTGTGTTTGAACATATTTTTTAAACATCCTGCCTATTTATATTATTAATTGCCATACTATTAGTCTAGAGTAATAATGACTATTTTGATATTTGGCTAATTATGCAAGTTATATTAATGTATATTTTTAACCAAATCAATGCTGCTATGTTTTAGCTATATTTAGCAAGAGAGTAGCACCTGAGATGATTTATAAAACATTGGTGTCACTTTTCATTGGTCAAGTATACCAAAGCTGGCTAGTGTCTTCAAATGATTTAGTCTTGCACATACATTGACCAACGTGAACTTCACTGTTAAGTCAGTGTATGTGAGTGAGCTTCTAGCATTGCAAGTTTCAAACACTGTGAGGATATGTCTGACCTAAGAGAATTTAGATGAGAAAGAACAGCTCACTTCAGTGATGTTCCTTCTTGAAATTCTACTGCCTGACACCCTCCACCTCCAGCCCCCCACCCCCCATCTTTTGAAAACTTAAGGACAGCATTATGAACTGCTAACCTGATTGCAGCCTAACACTTAAGCAGGATTGTTCTATTATTTTATTTATTTAATAAATATACAGAGCACCAAGTACCAATGATGATGATGTCTCAACCATTCTACAACATGTCTGCTCACATACCACCCAGAATAGACCTTTAATCATTCTAGGAGATCCTAACCTACCATCACTCCCTGCACACAACACCAATGCCTTCCTAGAAGCAATGGAAGACCTCCAATACAACCAATTAATAAATACCCAACACATGGAAAGGGTGGAATTCTTGACCTTATTTTTGCACCGAACAATCAAGACTATAAAGATCTGGTACAGCATATAACAAATCCAATCCTATGGTCAGATCACCACATGATTAACTTCAACATTAACTCTCCCAAAACAATTGAAACCCCAGAACCAATTGATAAACAAAAAAGGAGATTCTAATCTTCCAACAAAGATAAATTCCTGGAAGAAATACTACCAGAATTCGAACAGGACCTAACAAATCTTGACAACGCCATTGCAAACTGGAATGAAACTCTCCATCATGCAGCATCCGCACTAGACCAACCAATCCATAACAAAAGGAGAAAACACAATGCCCCCTGGTTCTCAGAGGAAATAAATGATCTAAAGAGAAAGCTAAGGAAAATGGAAAGGCTATGACACCAAACCAAAAACCAACAACATCTAGCTGAATACAATAACATGCAAACCAATTACCACAATACGATAAATAAATTCAAAAAGGAATATCATACAAACCTAATAATGAACTCCATCAACAAAACAAGAGAACTCTTCATGATAATAAAAGGTCTAACAAAAGAACCAACTGAACCAAAAGATTCGAACTCCATATCCCCACAAGATATAGCAGATTTTATAAACCTAAAATACCCACAAATAACACTTGTAAAACCACACAAATCCAACTCACAGCACAACAGTGATGGAACTTAGGACACATTCCACATCCCAACAAGAAAACAACTTGAATCTATTATATTTAACATCAACATTATGACATCACCTATTGACCCTTGTCCAGTTAATTGGATTAAACAATCAAAAGAACACCTAACACCACATCTACAAAAGATCATCGAATCATTCCTCACTCAAGGTTACCTTCCACCACAACTAAAAGAGGTGTCGATCAGACCAATCCTGAAAAACAACAACCTACATTAAATGAACCCAAGCTCTTACCATCCTATTTCAAGTCTCCCATTTGTAGCCAAAATACTAGAGAAACCCATTCAACAACAGTTACAAGACCACATAGACACCTACGCTCCATTGGACCCCCATCAATACGGATTCAGGCAAAACCACAGTGTTGAAACGTTCATCACTTCTCTGATGGACACTCTTATTACTGGTATTAACAATATTCACCAAGGATTCATTCTATGCTTCATTGACATCACAGCAGTCTTCAACTCTACAAAGACTTCAATATATAGGAATAAGTGGAATCGTTCTAAACTGTTTTTTCTCATACCTATCCCACCACCACCAACAAGTTAGAATCAAGAGCCAGCAGTCCACACAACACCAGGGTGTCCCCCAGGGTTCGGCCCTGTCCGCATTACTCTTCATTATTTACATACAACCACTATGCAACATCATAAGACATCATAACATTCAATACAAAATATATGCAGATGATATTATGGTATTTAATGCTATAAACACCAACAACCCAGACTACTCTCAGTTTGTTCAATGTAAACCACACTGTTTGTTCAATGTAAACCGCACTGATGCAGAATAGCGCGGTATATAAGAGAATGTAAATAAATAAATACTCTCGAATTACATCATGCCTTGAATCCATGGCAAAATGGCTCAATGAACAGAACCTATACATAAACTTCAAAAAAATCAGAATTAATGCATATAACCAGGAACAACACATCCTCTCCACCTGACTACATAAAAATACAAGATGACACTTTAACCAACAAACAGGAAGTTACATATCTTGGGATAACATTTGACCAGCACCTCAGCTTTCAACCCCACATAAAAAGAATAACTAAATCAGCCTACCACAAACTCAGAACCCTATATAAACTTAAACCACTATGCAACGACTATCACTTTAGAACAGTATGCCAAGCCATAATAACACCAATACTGGACTATTGTAACATAACACAGGTACACTACCAAAAAACTGCCTCCAGTTTTGCAACTCCTATAGATTTTGGGGTGCTGAATCCAGGAAAAATAGCCAAAATGTTCCATCACGTCACGTTTTCTTGCAAAATTAGATTTCTTACCCATATAAGGAATGTTCACATAATTTCTTTTTAGCCGACTGCAGTTTATTTTCTTGGCCCAAAATAGAGGTTGTAATGGTTAACTAACTAGAAACACTCCCTCATGATATTTTAGAGTGTTTTGTATTCATTTTATACATTAACAGGACAATTGGGAGGCGGGGGGCTAAATCCAGTACTCGCGCTGGCGAATGTTCTTTCCTGTTCGCCTCGCCTCGTTCGCTCGCCCAAACACGGTGGTTGCGACATGAACATTCCTGTCAAATTTCAGTTTCCTGCAAGTTCATTATTACCTTTTGTTTGCTCAGTCGTAATCCAGCTTTATTCCGAAGTGGTTCACTACAGTTGTAGTTTGCAGTGCTGTATATTTGTGATGGTTCACAGAGCCAGAGGTTGCGTCAACTCTCCGGACAGTTTTTGTTTTATTTGTGGGGAATATACCGTGAAAAAGCGGCAGAGGAACATTTCTGCATTTATTAAAAAAGTATATTTCGCCTATTTCGGTTTGAAGTTAGGCGATCAAGACAAACCGTGGGCTCCTCACAAAGTGTGCAAGACATGTGAGGAAGATCTACGCTTATGGATGAAAGGTAAAAACAAGCATTTTGTTTCGGAATACCTATGATGTGGCGTGAACAAAGAGACCACAGCAGTGACTGCTATTTTTGCTCTTGCATTGTGAAGGGATACAACTTAAAAAATAAGAAAGTAATAAGTTACCCCAACCTTCCCTCAGCAATTAGGCCTATGCCTCATAGCAATGAAGTACCTGTGCCTGAACCACCAAAATCTTTGGATCATATTTGTGTGGACGGTTCTGATCATGATGAGACTCATCAGATGGCTTTTCCCGATGAGTCCAGTACTTCCGAGTTTGAAACTGAACCAGATCCGAAACCTGAACTTTTCTCTCAAGCTGAATTGAATGATTTAGTCCAGGATTTAGGACTCCCAAAAGATGCTGCCCAACTGCTAGGTTCTCGGCTTAAACAGAAAAATCTATTGTCACCAGGAACAACTTTTTATTGGTACCGCAACCGCGAGACACAATTTTTGAAGTATTTCAGCAAAGAGGAAGATTTGGTATTTTGCAACGATATATACGGAGTGATGGAAAAGTTTAAACTCAAGTATGATCCTGCTGAATGGCGGCTGTTCATTGATTCGTCAAAAGACAGCATAAAAGGTGTTCTTCTTCATAATGGCAACACATTCGCTTCAGTTCCTATTGCTCACTCTGTTATTCTCCAAGAAAAATATGAGAATTTGGCCCTGATTCTTCAGAAGATTCGTTATGATGAGCATAAGTGGATGATTTGTGGAGACTTTAAAATTCTATCCATGCTATTAGGGCAGCAATCCGGTTTCACCAAATATCCCTGCTTCCTTTGCTTGTGGGAAAGCCGGGCCCGTGACCTACACTGGGGGAAAAAAGACTGGCCAATTCGGGAGTATTTGAGTCCCGGTGAGAAAAATGTTCTTCATGAGAGCTTGGTACCTCGTGATAAAATTCTATTACCACCTCTCCACATTAAGTTGGGTCTCATTAAGCAATTCATCAAGTCCCTTCCAAAAGATGGTGAGTGCTTTCGGTACCTTTGCTCAAAGTTCCCCCGACAGACTAGATGGGCCTTGTGGTCTTTTTCTGTCATCATGTTTCTATGACTTTCTGAAGCAAAGCTAAAGGAAGGAGTGTTTGTTGGCCCTGATATAAGGAAACTCATTTCAGATGGAGCATTCACTGAAACGATGTCTGAGAAGGAAAAAGAAGCCTGGGATTCCTTCAAGGATGTTGTTCTCAAATTCTTGGGGAACAGGCGGATGAGAACTATAAGGATATTGTTGCCAGGATGCTCAATGCCTTCAAAGAACAAGGCTGTAACATGAGCCTGAAAGTCCATTTCTTGCACTCCCATGTGAACTACTTTCCCGAAAACATGGGGGCGTACAGTGAAGAACAAGGTGAAAGGTTTCACTAGGACATCAAGGATGCAGAGAGAAGGTACCAAGGAAGATGGAACACCACTATGATGGCTGATTTCTGCTGGTTGCTGCTGCGGGAAACCCCAGATGAAAAATACGCCAAGCAGCGCACCAAGAGAAGCATTCAGGGAAAGAAGAAGAAGAAACGGGCCCACCAGGAGATTGATTGACCCAAGAATGACTTTAAAATCTAAACTGTGTTGACAAATATCGTGTTTTTACTAAACTTTGAAATAAAAATTTGCTAGTTATTACCACAGTGTCGGATCTCATTTATTAGAATTTTATTTTCACACCATCGGGTGTTTGTCTTCATGTATTGCAATGGTGCGGTTTGCGTTTTCTATTCTTACATACATACCTGTACAACATTTTTTGCACATTTCTTTGCTTTGCTTTGTGTCTAACCTCGCTCTTATATGCTCAGTGTTTGTGCACATGTATGTGGCTGTTTTAAGTGCAGACAATTTGCTACCATCACAGTGTGTTTTGTTGACATTACTCTATTCTTATGTGCTGCCTTGTTACAATTTTCTTTATTCTTATTTGAATAACTACTAAACAATTAGTATAAAGAATTCATCCAAGAAACTTTTATCTCGATCGCACTCAATCTGAAATGTTCACCTCAAACTGCTAACCCAATGTAGCAAAAAATCTGTTCGTGATGGAGCAAATTGATTACCAGATTTGGATTCAGCGCACCAAAAAACGTAAAAATCAATCGAAACATTAGAGGCAGTTTAAAAAAAAACCTTTTTAGTGTACCTGTGTAATCTACCATGGCTTACCTAATAAGACAATACTCCCCATGCAACTGGTACAAAATACGGCTGCAAGAATCATTACTGGAACAGCAAAGTACAGCCATATAACACCTACCCTTCATCAACTATATTGGCTCCCTGTCAAAACATGCGTTACATATAAGAATATAATGATAATATTCAAAATACTAAATAACCTATCTCTGCCCACGCTTCAACCACTGATCAAAAAAATGCTTCCAACTACAACAAGAAGAGCAGCAGACGACAACACCCTAGAAATTTTATCTAGCTTCAGAACCTCAAAGCATTCCACCAGCAATAGACCCTTCTCCCTCTACGCTCCCCATCTATGGAATGAACTGCCCAGATCTATACATGCAACCAAAAACCTACTGGATTCTAGGAAAGCTGTAAAGATTCACCTCTTCCTAGAATCTTATGGCCCCACCATGGAAGAAACTGAACTATAAGAACTCACTGGAGTAAACTCATAACCTGCTAATCACTATACATCCCTTTCTAATCTCTACCCTACTGGTGATTTAATATAATGACTTAAAATCTCACTGACCTCTCCTGCAACAAAAATTCATGAACTCAATCCATACTGCAACAATGTTGCCTCTAGATAACAACTATAAAATGTAACCACAACATCCACTTTCATGCAAGAATGCAGACTTTCTACAGTACAAAATCATGCTTGGTTCTTTCCATTCAGCCATAGTACCTGACTAATTCTCTTGCTCTGACCCTCACCATCTCGTTACAACTCTGCGTTCTCTCCTCAAGATGCCTCCACCTCTGACTCCTCCTTCCCTCTATGCCCAAACTTTAGCCGACTATTTTCACAACATAGTCCACAAAATTACACTCCAATTCTCCACTAGGTCTACTCCAACCCCTCTTCTCTCCAAACTCTCCCCCCTCAACCTCTGCCACCCTTTCTTCTTTTTCTGAGATCTTGGAGGAGAAATCACACATCTTCTTTCCTCCTCCAAATTTACTACCTGCTCCTCTGATCCTATTCCCACCCGCCTCCAAAGCTCCATTTCTTCCACTCTCATCCTTTCCATTGCTCATATTCTCAACCTTTTGCTTTCCACTGCAACTGTTCCTGCAGCCTTCAAGCATGCTGTGGTCACACCTCTCCTCAAGAAACCCTCACTTGATCCTACCTGTTCTTCTAATTATCGACACATCTCCTCTCCTTCATTTATAAACTCTTTGAACGTGCAATTCACCGCTGTTGCCTCAACTTTCTCTCTTCTCAAGCCCTTCTGGATCCACTGCAATCTGGCTTTTGTCTCTTACATTCTACTGAAACAGTTCTTGTCAAAGTCACCAGAGATCTGTTCCTAGCTAAATCCAAGGTCTTTACTCAATCCTCATCCTGCTTCATCTCTCTGCTGCTTTTGACACTGTAGATTACCATGTTCTCCTCAATACCTTGTCCTTGCTTTTTTTCAAGAGTTCTGTACTATCCTGTTTCCCTTCTTATCTCTCCCATCTTACTTTCAGCATATGTGCTGAGGATTCTTCCTCTACTCCTCTCTCAGTTGGTGTACTCCAGGGGTCTGTCTTGGGCTGATTCCTTTTCTTGCTTTCATGGTTTCCAGTGCCATCTTTATGCTGATGACTCTCGGATCTACCTCTCTACACCTGAAACTTCCCCGGCAATTGAAGCCTGGATCTCTGCCTGCTTATCTGACATTGTTACCTGGGTGTCTCACCGCCATTTGAAACTAAACATGGCTAAAACTGAGCTTCATATCTTTCCTCCTACAATCACCTCCCCCCTTCCTCCCTTCTCTATTTCTGTGGATAACACTATACTCCTCCCTGTTTCCTCATCTTGCAACCTCGGGGTCATCTCTGACTCTACTCTCTTTCTCTGCACACATCCAACAGATAGCTAAAACCTGTCACTTCTTTCTCTATAACATTGGCAATATTATTCCCTTCCTTTCTATACACACTACTAGGACACTTATCCACTCTTTAGTCACTTCCCATCTTGACTATTTCAACCTCCTCCTTGCTGGTCTCCCTCTGAGCCATCTCTCTCCCCTTTGGTCTGTTCAAAATTCAGTTATGTGACTAATTTTCAGCAATCCTCAATATGCTCATATAACCCCTCTTCTCATGTCTCTTCACCAGATCCTATCCATTTCCGTATCCAGTTAAAACTTCTCCTATTGACCTATAAGTGCACTTATTCTGCTGCTCCACACTACCTTTCCTCTCTTATTTCTGCCTACACCCCTCCTCAGGATCTTCACTCTTCTGGCAGATGCCTTTGATCTGTGCCCTTTTGCTCTACTGCCATCTCCAGAATGCAATCCTTCTACCTTGCTGCCCCTTATGCCTGGAAAAAACAACCTGAGTCTGTGTGTCAAGCTTCATTTTTGGCCCTCTTCAAATCCAAGCTGAAAACTCACCTCTTCAAGGCAGCTTTTGGATCTTGGTCTGCTTAGACTCCTATGCGTTTCCATACCATTCCCCTTTATATTTCCTTGTCCTTAGCTGTTGTGTTGTCTGCATGTCTGACTAGATTGTAAGCTCTGATGACAATGGACTGTCTTTTACATGTGTCTGTTCAGTGCTGCATACACCTTGCAGTGCTATACAATGGATTAGTAGTAGTAGTAGTAGTAGATCTGCAGGGCACCGCACATATCATGATGTGTACAATGTCTTCTGTGCAGATTGACACATGCAATGTGCGTCTAAGAATGCTTCCATCCAAAATGTGGATATCTGATATCTACATGCTGTGCAGTCCCTGCTAGTTGACCACTGTGTGGGTCTGATCAATGATGGGACCGTGGTGAGCAATTGATGCCCAATTCATGGCCAACAGACTATGGGCCTGGTCAACTGAGAAATAGGGGCCTGATCTCTTAGATATGGCCTATTTCTGTCAACTATCGCCATCCATGTGGGCACTGCCATGCACCTTGCTTGTTTGATTGCATAGATATTTGATGTGTTGACCTTTATCTGACATCAATGGGGATATTGTCACCTCACCACAAGGTGATGTGTGTAAAACAATATCAGACACTATGGTTCAACAATGGCATTCCCCTAGATAGGTAGTCCAAACTCGTGTGCACAATGGCTGTATCAGCGGGAGCAGAACCCTCATCTTCCCAAACACCAATAAAGTGCTGTCTATGTGAGGTGCCTGAATCCTTTGTTTGGACAGTGATGTCTATCCAAATGGTGCTTGAAAACTGTCCATTGGACCAACGTCAGCAGATAAAGGCCATGTACAGGCCTTACTGTCCAGTACCCAGTTGCTTATGTGTGAATCACACTTGTCATGCCAAATCTCTGTTGTGTATTGTGATGTATATTGTGTGGCCTTTGGAATGACGCACCACATATCCCATTGGGTTTGCTCAGGGCTGTACTAATATCTATTTTTTAGGTATGCACAGGGGTCTGGCAATACAGAGGTGCATTGCTACTCTCCTCATATCAACATGCCTATCCTTTCATATCAATCCAAGCAAGATTAGGGAATGAATGTTTTTCTGCCGCTTCTGACATTGAGGCCTTCGTGCTGGGTGAGCCACCATGAGTGTGTGCCTAGGCTGCAGGTTTTCATGAATATTATCACACATAGATTTTGCAGGGTGCATCTGAACAAATTGCCCATGGCTATATATGTAAAGGCATGTGTGTCTTGAGCAGCTATGTAAGGTTCTGAACCCCGTGACAATTGTGGCATGTAAGCACATGACTGACCCTGCATCTCTGGAGGTCCGCTTCATCTGTGCAGTTTACACATCACAGATACCAGTAAGGACTGACCCTGCACTCCCTCTGTACATCAAGGCAGCACACCTGCTCTTCAGCAGCCCTGCTGTTGAATGACACCAAACACACCCAGAAAATGTGTGCTTCCTTATTCACTATGTCTGATGATGTTTCCCAGGACATGATTCTGTCACACGTATCCTTAAAGGCGAGATACCCATAATATTCCATTCATATTCGGTGTTATCATTTCTCAAGGCAACATATGCTCATATGCCCCAATTTGTCTACTCCTACGCATAGTTGCATATTATGCCTTACAAAAACACAGAGCATTGATAGATGGCAGATCTACAAGCATGTACCCTGATTCCAGCCTGTATGAACATCTGCCTGTCTCATGTTTTTATGCACTTGTGATCTTTCCCATCTGCATCATACCCATGTGCTAACTTTGAACATCCTTTCTCACAATCCTAACATTGTGCTACAAAACACACAATGATTGGTGTAACCTTGAGGCACTTGTATGAGGAGAGCACTTGTGGCTTACATCTCTACCTTAAGCCGGACATGTACATGTCAAGTGTACATTATACAGTTCTGTTGCAAAAGCACCATATATAACATATATAGCATGTTACACAGATATACAGATCTCCCTCACAAATTGCATCTCTGATAGAGGAGGCACTGCCCTTTGGAAGGGCCACTACACTTTGTCCAGTGTGCATCTCTCACTCTTGCATGTACCCTAAACCAAAGATATGTACAACGGCAGGAGACATACAACAGTTGGTAAGTGTTACTGTATAACCTAAGCCAAGATGGTAGAGAAAGCAAAAAAGTGGCCTGGCTCAGTTCTTGCACAGCTAGTGCCATTACACATCAACACACATGAGGGGGCATCCCAGGTATTCTCTCACCTATCCTTGTACTTATTATTCTGCATAAACATGTCTGTGGAGCATGTGATTTGGACAGGACCTACCTGCCGGTTCTATCTGGTATGTGGCAGGAGTATTTTTTGTTGTATTATCACACAACGTGTGGTCACAGTCCTGTTCCCTACCATTCCCTATCTTTGGGCTGTGAGAAAGGTTGACACTCCTCTGTATCATACAGAGTTATGATGGCACTCCGTTGCTGCACATATGATGAAGGAAGAGCTGAGGTATAGAAGTTTGAGGGTAATCAATTAGAGAAGAGAAGGTTGAGGCACTGGCCATGCTTGTGAGTGGAGGCAGTAGAGCAAAGCTGGAGGGTAAATGAGGAGGTAAGGGAAAGGAGCTTAGAAGCATAGGATTAGGAAGGGTTATCAACATGAATGTTAAAATCCCCAACAATAAGGAAGGGGGAAGATGAATCCAGAAAGAAGGAAAATTCAGTGAGAGATGTAGAAATGGACTTGGAAGGGGGTCGATAAACAACAGCTATCCAAAGAGGTAGTGTACTGAAAAGTCAGTTGGAGTGGACTTCAAAGGAAGGAAAATAGTGAGACTGGGGCAGTAGGAGGGTTTGAAATTGGCAGGAATGAGAGAGTCACTTAACCCTCCATTGCCTTGGAAGAAAGGCCTGGCAATCTACTTCCAGTCATGCTGCCAAGAAAACCTAGGGGCTTCTGGGTCACCAGGAGTCAACATTGATTTGAAGGCACTCCTTGCATTGCATTGGGGGAAGGGAAAGCCAAAGACTTATTAACCACACCTCATATATGTACTTGATGCCAGAGTGGCACCCTGCACAGGGGAGCAGTGATGATGTCATGCATGACAGAGAAGAACAGTTAAGAATACACACTGAAAAACACAGTATAATAGGGGAGACAAGCTGTGGAGAAAGCTCTGAGGCATACTTCTCAGGACATGCTCATATGCTGATCATACACACCTGAAAACCATGTGCTATGCAATACAGATACTGGGTTGGCACACCCTTGATACATGCAGCAATACACCTATGGGCTGGACAAGGTTATACTCTAATGAGCAGTACAGCCTCATATGGCACCAACTCTCCCAATCCATAGTGTGATGACATAACACACAGCATTGCATTAATCCTTGAGAAGGTTTGAGAATAGTACAGAGCTGTTGAGTACTATAACACCATATGGTTTGATATGGGCACAGCTCTTTTGGCCGCAGGGTCTGTGCTGTGCCAGTCAATGTGGGTGATAACATGCATAGCTGATATTTGCTGCAGTATGTAGAACAGTGAGATCTGCATATCAAAGTCTGGATTAGTGTTTGAGGGATTCTTTGGAAAGGCACACATCTATCTCAGGGGGCATAGCACCTATTTGAAGTATATGGCCCAGAGCTTGTTTTGCTCTTCAGTTCAAATCAGGGCACTATGCCACAAGACCAGGTCAGCTCAGAACTGATTCAGCACACTCTCTTACTCATGTGAGCAAGCTATTGTGCCTTGTCCATCATGCGATAGGGGATGCTACCGTGCGATCTCACATGAAGCCTCACAGAGGCACAGTGCATATTCACAATGTGATATGTGCAGATCTACAGTGTTTCACAGTGCACTGGTGGCATCAGAAACAACAGCCCATGATCTGCACCATCACCAACAAGAGACCCTCAGGCTGTTGTGGTTGAGGAGTGCCCCCTTCTCTGATCTTAACAACCAGCAAGACCATACCAGCACCTGGCAGTGCCAGGCATAACTGGAGATTCTGTTTCTGACTGATGTGATGAAGGGACATGTATGCTTCCTAGGAGCACGCACCCGATGGACAGGCATCAGACCTCCCCTGGGGTATGCATTGACATTTCAATCCAGTCAGTGATATCTGAACATGTGTTCCAGACACATTAATGCATGGACAGCACTAAGGAGAGCAGTTACAGATCAGGGACTGCAAGCAGCTTACCACATTATTTGGAATATATGACAACAGAAATGTGCAGAACTATGACTCCTGCTAGTGTGTTACTTGGCAACTCTGTAGGCCATACAGTGTCCAGATCCATATTTATTTATTATTATTTGACTGTGTTTTTATACCGCTTTTCTCCAGGGCAAAGTGGTGTACAATACAATAACTGAGGATTACATAGAACAGTGGAACTTAAATACATAGCTAATTTCTATTTACAACTGACTGATAGATTTAACAGCAGAAGTTATGTACAGTAGGAGTTATTTGTGTAGAGGGGATAAAGGTAACATACAGAATTAACTGCCATTTAATCTCTTTGGGGGGAGGGGATGCAGTTGGATGGGAGAACAATGGGGGGGGGAGATTATGTAATTGACTCAAAGTGTTCAGTAAAGAGGTGGGTTTTGAGTAGTTTCCTGAATGTGGACAGATCATTTGTCAATTGGAGAGCACCAGGGAGGGAGTTCCAGAGGGATGGCGCATACAGTTCAAATGCTCTATTGCAAGCATACTGTGAACTTTTGGGGGGGGGGGTTAGGTATTGTGGTGGCGAGACAGGTATAGAGCCCAAAGAAAGTGTGGAAAAACAGCCTTTTACCTCTGGGCAGAAGAAAGGTTCAGGGAGTTTAAGGGTTAAAGCTCAAACCAAAGAAAAAAACTCTGTGCACAGAGATGTAGAGAGTGAGCCACGCCCTAGCTCCATGGTGACCAGGGGAGGTGTCAAGGGAAGCCTGGGGGTGGAGTCTGAGGCTATAGGGCAGCCCCAATCATATAAGCAGGGAGAGTCTTCCAGAGAAGGAGGAACGAAAGGGAAAACGAAAGGAGGAAGGAAGGCAGGAGGAGATCGTGTCCATGGGCGGAGTCCAGGAGGGAAATCCTCTGATGAGGAGATGTTCCCTAGCAGGCTGGACACTAGCAGAGAATCTCTTGAAACTACAGGAAGTAAGGAGATTAGGAGGACACGTGTAAGAGAAAAGTGCTCTATCAGAAGCCTCAAAGGAGATCCTTATTGCATGCAGCATTCAGACAACTCAAGCCCTGAAGTCAGCCTAGCTGGTAGGAAGAGTACAGCTGGCTTGGAACGCAGGAGAGTTGATTCTGGGGGAAATGCTGGTGGAAGGCAAGGAACAGGAATCTCTGTGAGCGAGTCTGTGGAGAAGGTTCTACCTGTGGCATGGCCTGAGAGAAGACAGGTTCTGGGAACAAGGTGAGCCCCTTGAAAGTTTTAAAAGGTTTATTAAAAAAGAAAGATCTCCTATATCCTTCCCCTGCAACTCAGCGTAGTGAGGGTTCCCAAGGGGAACAGGTTTTGAAATTGTTGGAGCAGTTGAAACCTGCCGTTAGAGACGCTGAGGCCAGCCAGGTGCTAATTGAACCAAATGAGGAAAGTATGGAAGTAGAGGAATGCCTTTCAGAAAGTGTATGTTCTGATGTTGAAATGGATTGTTCTTACTGTGTGAGTCAGAAGAAGTAAAAGCTGTATGGGTTTTTAAAAGTAGTGAAAAGCCAGAAGCTTTGGAAAGTTTATGACCTGCTGGAAATTTGGTTAATTGAAGCACTAATGTTGAGCTAGTCAGACAGGCTCAAAGAAGGCATGAATGCTGGAAGTTAAAAGACAATATTTGCAGCTTGAAAGTGAAGAATGCCAATGTCTTTAAAAAGGAATGATACACGGGTTTAGCAGCTTGTAACCGGGAAGCCAAGGTGCTGTGCAGAGCCCTGAGTAATACAGATTTGTGCTATACCAAGCCTGGGACCTAAGAATGTAATCTTGACTGAAGGCAAGGTTTATTGCTTTGTTTAAAACAAGCTGTTTGAAACGGCTAATGCCTGAACTGTGCTGTAAAGTTTGTTTTTCCTTTTTGAATGGAGAAGTATCCCATTTTTGTTCTGGTTATATCTGAACTGCTGACAAAGAAGTTCAATGGTTAAGTAGAAAATAAAATTCCTGTTACCTTTGAAACCCTCGGCTGTTTTGGTTCTTACCACACAACTACATTATTGAGAAGCCTCAGCACTGGGAATTCAGGTGATAAGGGACATACAGAGGTATGCCCACTACATATAGGCAACCGCCTAACCCGTAGAGGGCGCTACAGTATGTTTAGCATATTTGTTGTGGTTTGTCTTTTTGTTCTGCTAGGGTTAGTGGGGTTCAATAGTGTTTGTAGATAATGAGTGGATTGTTTGTTGATGATTTTGAAAGTCAGGAATAGAATCTTGTAGTGTATGCGGCTGAGTAATGGCAACCAGTGGAGCTGTTTGAAGATTGGAGTTATATGATCATTCTTCAGTGCCCCTTGGATTATGCATGCCGCAGTATGCAAAGCGGTATTCATGGGGAGCAGTGTAGTCTTCAGCGAGCCTTGGTAGATTGAATTGCAGTAGTCAAAATGGGGTGTTATGATTGCTTGGAAGGCTGAGCGGAAGTTGAAAGGATCCAGTAGCGGGCAGAGGTAACAGAGAGTTCTGATTTTATGATATATTGTTTTTGCAATGGAGCTTTTGTGAGGCTTGAAAGATAGATGTTGGTTGAGGGTGATGCCCAAATACCTGACTTTTGGTTGAACAAAATACATTTATGTCATTTAATGCTATGGAGATCAGTGGTTGGAAATCAGTATCTCTGGTGGTGAAGAGTGCTTCATCACCAGATATAATAATCCACATGACGGGCATCCACAGCTGCCATGCACATCATGCACCCCTTCCAAATTTAGGTAGCCTACCCATCCTCACATTGCACATTCACTCATCTTGGCAGGGGACAGCTTTCCAAATGCACAATTCATGAATGTACTCCCCCCTCCCTCCCCCCCGGCAATAAGCAAAAGGTGAATGAGAGCATCCATCAGTCCCTGCTGCATTTTTCACATACCCATTGAGAACTCTCTATTAGTAAGCATTCTGATATGATCTAGTACACTGGCCTAGATGCATGATGACTGAGGGATAAACATGGAAGCACATAAAACCCATTAGCATGTTCTGATGCCCCACAATGTGAAAGACAGCTCCTGTCCTGAGCAGCAGTTGTAGCTGAAGCTATGGCACCAGGACAATGTTTATCTCACATATGTCAACTGTAAGCAAGGGGATATGTATTAATTGTTGTCTGATGTCACAGAGGCAACCTTGGTTGGGTCTTCTATCTTAAAAGCAACCAGTCATCACCTGTGCACCTCAGTTTCACATACACCTCTCAGCTGGGCTGCATCAATGCTCAGCCAACCACTTCTCACCCACTGCCACTATCTAAACTGCAGTGGGAGTTTTACTGATGACACCCCAGAGCATTGCCCATGTGCTCCCAGGTCTCTCCTGCATGACCATTTGATTCTCAAAGTTACACCCTCTTTCCTATTTTCTTTCCCACCCCTCCTCCTCCCTCTCCTACTAACTCATCTACTACCTCTCGAGTATACCCGCCCACTATGCCTTCTATATTACTCACAATTACATATTTTCCCCTTTGGTTCCCTTATCCCCCCCCCCCCCCCTTACATAGCATCTCCTTACCAAATTATCATTTTGTAAACATTATTTAATGTATATTATCTTCCCATAACTCCGAGTTCAATTACCTGTTCAATGTAAAGTTCTAAATGTTGCTATGTTGTATGTAAACTGCTTTGAGTGTAAGAAAGGTGGTATATACAACTTGTTAAATAAATAAATACAGGTTAAATGGGCCAATCTGAATGACAGTGAAATGGTCTCGGACATTACTGGCAAGGAAGCGGTGCAGCTTTGGACAAATGAGGTGTGTACAACTGGATTACTTAGAACAGTCCTCTGTGCTCCTAGGGATCATCTCCTCAGCAAACATAGCAGGGATGTGAGGAATAAGGATGAATGGCAGATGCATGCAGACTGGGTAAAGTGTGGGCTGCTGGCAGGATGTTAGGGAAGGATGGGGGGATAAATGGAGGGGTGGTGGAAGGAGACTGAGGGACACAGTTGATAGTTGCATACATTGAGGTGGCATAGCTGCAGGCAGGAGGAATATCATTGCAGAGGGGGGAAGCAGTTGCAGAGTTACAGCAAGGTGAGGATATCAGTGAGCTAGCTCAGGAGCAGCAATGTGGGATATGTGGCCATATCAGTGCAAGGCTCAGAGAGGGTGCTGTGTTCCATTCCCATCAGGAAAAACCTCATATATATCAGGAGGAGCAGAACTGCTTGTCTTATCCACCTGCCTTAGTGATTGGGAGAAATGCATAGCAGCATATACAGAGGTGATATGACACCCAGACCTTCACAGGGTGAAGTGTGCATGATACCTCCCTTTGAGCCACCGTGTTGTTCTTGGGATGAGAGACTGCAACATATCCTGCATCTCTGATGCATAGCCTATGGTAACATGACTGTCTAAATGATACCCCACACCCCAATGATATTGTGATGTCCCCAAATTCCCCAACCAGTACAGTGTAGAGCAGAGGTCGCAAACTCCAGGCCTGGAGTGCCATAATGCAGCCTGGTTTTCAGGATGTCCCTCATGAATATCTATGAGATATATTTGCATAGAATGGGAGGTAATGGATGCAAATATATTTCATGTATATTCACTATGGACATCCTAAAAACCTGGCTAGGTTGTGGCACGCCAGGACTGGAGTTCGCCACTCCTTGGTGTAGACAGTACTAGGCATGAGAGCATCACAGCTCATAAGCATGACATCCATCCCCACTGTACCTGTGCACAGATATGTTTTCACGCTGGCTAGTTTCAAAGCTGTATGCTGACACATGGATACTCCACACTATGGACACCTCATAACCATGTGGAACAAGTCAGAGGCCAGGATGATGCAGGGACAGTGTTGTTTTGGAGGGCAATGCTAGAGATGTAGCAGGAATATATTTTGGGTGTTAGAATAGCTGCAGCAGTTGGGATAGGAACCTTAGTTCAGAATAAACATACAGTACAGTGAGATATGGGAAGGAGGGTAGGGAAGAAGGAATTAACAGATCTACATTTTGAGCCATAAGGTCATGTTTTTGTGGGGTGTAAATCAGGGTGACAGGCTAAGGGACAACAGGTATGTCAAATGCAGCCTGATCAATGCACGTTCTGCCTGCAATAAAATACAGACTCTATCTGACCACATCACTGACGACAGAATACACCTCTTGTGTGTCACTGAGACATGGTTTATGGATGACGACAACACGTTGCTCAATCAACTCAACCCTAACACCCATACCATCCAAAACTGCCCACGCAGCAGCAGCTGAGGGGGCGATCTGTACATTCTCTCTACAGATGCTTGAACTTTACCACTGTAAGCACAGCCTCCTCAAAAGGCTTGGTCACTCTCATCACAGCAAATAAGCAATTCACCATCTGCCTCACATACAGAGCACCGGTTCACAATGCTGAGGAACTAGACACCCTGCTCGAGACAGTCTGCTCCCACTCCTCATGCCAAAGACACCTCATTCTCCTCGGTGACCTCACTTCCCATCAGCTAACACCAGCCAATGCAACACATTCCTACAAGCAATGAGCGACCTACAGTATACTAGTAACTCATCACCACCTCAACGCACCTAAAATGTGGAATCCTTGATCTGCTCTTCCTCCCCAACCACCTATTCACCACACCTAACCATATTGCTCCCACTTCCTCCCCTGTCCCCTGGTCAGGTCACCATGTAATAACCTTCATATTACCTCACCACCACCTCAGCTATCCTCCACATACTGAAGCCCCCACAAGGAGATTCCTCACTTTTGACAAACCTTCCTTCATCCAAAGGATCCTCCCAGCATTAGAAGACACCTCTCATGACACAGATCTTGACTCAATGGTCACCAAGTGGAACTCTATCATTTCCACTGCTTCTATGGCGCAGCTACGAGCCCCGCCCAAAGCATGGTGATGGAACACACCCTGGTACTCCACGCATCTCAGGAAATAGAAGCGTACACTTCGGAGAATCAAGCACAAATAGACTAAATCCAGTGACCCTCAACTACAGACCAGTTACATGGACAAGCTTAGAGAACACTGCAGCAGTGCACATACTATAACAATACCCTCCTCCATGCCCTCAACAAACCAAGGAAACTCTTCTATCTTATCAAGACTCTCACAAGAGATCCCATCCAGCCACTACAAAATCACACCATCAAACCCCAGGAGATGGCTGACTTCCTCAAAGCCAAGCACAACCTCACGAATCCCACTGCACTCCTTATGCCTGCAGCAAATGACGCAACCACAACAATGCAACCCTGGATCATGTTCAGAAAGGTCTCCCCTGCTGAATTCCTCAACATCATGTCACACAACAACACTACCACCTCTCCACTGGACTCCTGTCCAGTCTCCTGGGTAAAAGCACAAAGGCGCAGGTTCCGATTCTTATCCTTCTGCAAACCTTCATCCATTCTTATCCATCCTGCAAACCTCCCTGTCGCAAGCCTACCTCTCACCTTCCATGAAACAAGTCTCTGTTAGACCCCTCCTGAAGAAACCCAACCTAGACTCAAGCTCACCCACCTCTTACAGACCCATAGCCAGTGTTCCCTTCCTTCAGGGAAAGAGAAGGGTGCCTTCCGCAAAATAACAGTGGAGGAGGAGCATAGGGCAAGGACCAGAGCCCACACAGGGATGTTTTTTATGAAATATCCCTGTGTGGGCTGTGGTCCTTGTCCTCCGCTCCTCCTCCACTGTTTTTTGCGAATCATCCCTGTGTGGGCAGTGGTCCTTGCCCTCCGCTCCTCTTCCAGTGTTCTCTTCCTTGCCAAAATCACTGAGAAGGCAGTTCAAATTCAACTCCAGGAGCACATTGACAGGCACGCACCTCTGGATAGAAATCAACATGGGTTTTGTCCCTTCCACAGTGCTGAAACATTGCTCACCTCGCTCATATCAACGCTCATCACTGGAACTGAAAAGGCCACCAGCAGATTCACACTGCTCTTCCTAGATATCTCTGCAGCATTTGATACAGTTTCCCACCAGACACCACTCAACCAGCTCATTAGCATTAGGGTTCAAGGCAAGCCACTCAAATGGATCCACTCCTACCTCTCCCAGTGTACCCAGCAGATAAGAATCAGAACCCACACCTCTGCACCCTACACACTACCTCAAGGAGTTCCCCAGTGATCTGCACTCTCTTCCCTACTCTTTAACATCTACATCAGGTCCCGCTGCACAACTATCCAGAAGTTCAATGTTGAGTACCAATTATACGTAGACAACATAATGATATTTACTTCATTCCATACCACTGCTCCGGACTACTCTAACCTAAGTGCCTGCTTCAAAGATATAGTCTGTTGGCTTCAGTGTCACAACCTTGCAGTCAACTTCAGCAAGAATGAGATCCTTCATGTTACCAAGGGCCCTAATTTCACACCCCCTCTACCATCAAGATTGAAGACACTGAACTACAAGTCAAGTCACAAGTCAAATATCTCAGTGTCATTCTAGATTAGCAGCTGAACTTCCAGGCACACATCAAGAACACCACCAAGAATATCAACTTCAAACTCAGAACCCTTCACAACCTACACCCCTTCCTCTCCTAAGAGAATTTCTGTGCAGTATGTCAGGCTTTCATCACCCCCATCCTCTATCCATCTATCAATTCCATCTATCAAGGTCTTCCCAAAACCTCCATCATGCCACTACAGATAGCCAAGAACACCACAGCCCGCATCATTGTCGGAGCCTCCAGACATACCCATATTACTCCCATACTGAAATCCCTTCATTGGCTTCTTATTGCATCAAGAATTAAAAGAAAGTTATTACCATCAACCACAAAGCCCAAAATAACACCACCTCCGAGCACTGATCAGATGCCCCAGCACCAGTAGGCCATGCAGACAAAGTACTCTCAACCTCCTTCACCTGCCACCTCAAGTATGTAAGAGTACACAATGCGCTCATATGAGAGCCTTTGCACTCAATGCTCCTAACCTCTGGAACACTCTACCTCCCACACTACAGAGCACTCAGTCATATCAAACCTTCAAAAGACACTTCAAGACACTCTTGGAAGAAAACTATGGCACAACTCCTCTAACTGACCCTCTACAAGAACACTCACTTCTCTCACAGAACATCCCCATTTCTCCTCCTCCCTAATCAGACAACCAAGCGATGACACTCCAATTCATATGTAACACTACCTCCAGCAATGATATCCCAATCTGCAATGCCCGAAGAACAAACCAGTCGGTTCTAGAGGAGATCAAACCTAAACTTTCTTTAGAAGCTCAGATGACAAGACTTCGACTTTCATACTTTGGACACATCATGCGAAGAGAGAGATCATTAGAGAAAGACATCATGCTTGACAAGATAGAAGGTCAACGCAAAAGAGGAACACTTTGCAATGTGATGGATCGATACAATAACAGCAGCTACGGGTTCCAGTCTGTCAACAATGAGCCACCTGACTGACGACCGAACACAATTTAGGATAGCTATCCAGAGGGTCGCCATGAGTCGACTCCGACTCAACGGCACTTAACAACAACAACAGTGTTAATTACTAAGTCTTATTTCTATTATCATTTTGTTCATTGCTTTAAAACGTTTTCACGTAACCTGCATGCAGCCCCATTTCTCTCGCTTGTATACTGTTTGATGTTTAACAAAGGAGTTTTGATGTAACCTGCATGCACCCCTGTTTCTTTTGTTTGTACACTGTTCAATGTAAACCATTTTGACTGATAGAAAAATAGTATACAAAAAATAGTTAAATAAAATATCTATGTGTCCGTTGTGATGGCAGTTTCAGCTATCCTGGAGGTGTGTATGAGAGTTAGCAACAAGGATCCAGTTGTTCCTATCAGACCTGATCCAGTCGGTGCTTTACCCCATTGTATACAAGGCTTTGGAGCTCTGGGATCCACAATGCATTTGATGGAATCGGGTCCACACAAGCTATGAGTAAACCCAGGCCAGGATCTGGACTGTTGGTAAGCCTATGTGTGTGTCATACCTGCCCATTGTGCAATGGGCATTTCAATGTGTCTGCTGGATGCATTATTTAGCACAGCACTACTGTTTGCACAGAATCTTGTAACTGGTATTTGCTACCTCACAATGATGTGAATACTCATGTGCCATGGCTGGATCTGGAGTGCCAATGGACATGTTTATCAGACTCTTGGCATTGTGGTACTGTGCCTGTTCTGCACCACCAGATTGTAGCTGCCATTCTGGACAGGAGTTCCCACAGAAATCTCGCACATATCACATCTTCTACTATAGGTGGCATTTGGTCTGCTGTGATGATTTCATGCTGCTTGCTGTTTTGGGGGGCCTAGGTAAGAGCACTTGCATGCAAGGATTGGGCCAGTTGTAAAGGTACCATAGCTGTTGTGAGCTCTAAATGATCCACCTGCCTTTGAGGCTGCAGCAGTTGACACAGGTGATTTGCATGTGCAGACCAACACTTGCTGTTACTGTGTTGGCACTTACATTGAACCCTCGTCCCTCCATAGTTTGCAGTTTGTCTATGGATCCTATATTGTCTGTTGTCAGTGTGTACAAGCATTGTGTTGTATATTCACATATCTGCTGTGATTAGTGACTGAGAAACGTTGTTTCTGAACTGGCTATTCCCTTGGGCCACCTTGGTGTATAGTACTATGACTCATACCACAGATGCCAATGCCTTTAATATAGGTGCACTGAGGTCTCCTTCTCTCTGCACTGATCCTTCTGCTCCAGTACCTCTTAGTCAAAAATACAAAATAACTATCACTCTATATGAAATTACTCATAAAAGCAAAAAATCCTAGAATCATGAGCTAAAGTGTGTGTACGTGAATGTATTAATGTTGGGAGATAAGCCGTGAGGAAACCAACACCCTCTCGTAGCTATGCTTCCGTTTTACTCAATATTAAGAAGCCCCCATCGGAGCTTAAAAAGTAGGTAAAAACACCATAAAAATAGTGTACCCTACACCAAATGTGTTGAAGATTATATTGCTTCCAATTTCACACATACACCAAAAATAGGACCAAACAGAGTCGAAAAAATTACTTATCTGTTGTCCGGATGAAACTAAATCTGGATAAGTTTCAAGACTCCATTACAACTCCACAAGTGTCAGCAGCTTTTGACCAAGTACACAGTACTGCGTTTCAGGCAAGCTAATCTTAGTGCCCAGTTTCAATGCCTTGCTTAACTGAAGACTACTGCCCAGCTTCCCCAAGCATTCGGGACGCCAGCGCATGCTCATTTTCGATCCAGTGCCACGATGTGGAATCCTGAATTAAATACTGCTTCAAGCCAAGCACTGTTTGAAACATCAGAATATACCAAGTAACCGCTGTTACATTCCAAAAATGACAAAGTCCTGATACCAAAAAGGAGGCTTGTCAAATCCAATTCTTTATTAAGACCCAGTGGTTCTACCGTAGATAGCCTGAATATCCATGTTTGTTCAAGCATTTGAAGGCGTTGTTCACGATTGCCCCTGTACCTCTTAGTGACAATAGTGTATAGACAACATATGTGCACTGAGTCCCATGTGTCAATGTGTGGTGTGTGTTCACAGACAGCAGTACTCTGCATGGTTTTGCTATCAAATGTGAATCATAGTCAGGAGGCATGAGGGGCCCGTGACTGCTTTCTGCCTCACACACCACATGCTGACTGCTGACTGGCAGTACTTAACATCAGTCACGCACTAGGTCCTGCATGGAGGGTGGATGTTCATTGGTCTGACACCCTGTCCATCAATGTTGTGACCACGTATGTAGTCATGTTGCAGGATTTGTGAAACCCATTAGAGGTCACTTACAAATTACAAACTGGTGAGTCCAACATGGCTCTTGTCCTCCAGATCAATGGGGGGGCAACTGCATTGTCACACAGGACACACACATACATTTGCTTTTCCTGGGGGGTATCTCAACAGTATAGTCATATGCTGAGCCCATTCATATTCTCTGTGGTTGGCTCCATCAGGATCCTCTCATTGAGATTCTGGGACTCTGTTTATTACAAGCATGCACTTCATGGTCACAACTCCAGCATGAGGAAATGCTGTTTTTCCTTGGGAGGTGGACATTGGAATCAGGGAACACCACACATGGATGCTGTGGTTTGACCCACCTCCCAGTTCCCTGACATGTAGTCCTCTTCTGCATGCAGGTGTAGCTGACAGTCCCTGCTGAATATCTTTGTGACAATGTAGACCCTACATACAGACTATGCCCTGGGATGCTGCTGAGGTATCTCTTGCCAGGTTTTCAGGGTGGCCAGTATGAGCACTATGTGGGGCCAGTTACAGATGGTGGAACAGTTGGCTTCCATCATGCTGTCCAGCTGTGGAGACTGCAATCAGCTTTGTGCTAGAGAGTGGAGCTCATCTCACTAGTGCAGCATGTGACCCTACCAAATATGTGCTGCAGGTGTGCATTGGTTCCCCTCCCATCAAAGCTGGGAGAAGTAACATCTGCTGAAAATATAAAATCATTCCATCAATAGTGCTAATCAGGATGAGGTGAGGCACCTGCTTGTTGTTGGGCAGATTATATGAGGACAACTGCATATGGAGGTTTTTATCAGAGGCCTGGATGGAGATATCCCATTAGTTTCTGTGGACGTTTGAAGACTCCTTATGGGGTGCACACCAGCTTCGTTCTGAGCAATAGAGGGTGTAATGTGCAAAACCCACACTTCCTATTGTGCTGCAATGTCAATGCATAGTGGCTTTGGCCAGCACTCCAATGGCATGAGTTGTGTGCTTGTCACAGGCTATGTTGCATGCAAGTATGCCCTTTGTGGAAGCATGCATGGCATTTTGGATCCTACCTGTTAATAAGGTTGCTTACTGGCTACATATGTGGCCGACAGGCTTGATCCAGTCCTGGATTTACACCATTGCATGCAGGAACATGTATTCTGATTTCTCTATTACACTGCATAGAAAAGCAAGATTACAAGTCCCTGCATGCAATGGTCTAAACCCAGGACTAGATAAAACCCATCAGGGGTATCTGGAGCCAGTTGGCAAACCTACCTGTGGAGCAGACCCTATCACTTAATAAGAGCTGCCATGTAATACCTTTACTAGGCTCATTTTGCTTCAATCATGAGGCCTGTTGCTCTCCAGTCCATGTTGCAATATCCATTCTCTGTGGCCTGACACTGTTTTGCTCTATAAGATGTGCACATGCCTCTTGTTTACCCAGTACTTCAGTGACTGTGCTCAGTGCATTTGACCATCTCCACAAATGTTGTCCCAATCACCCACCATGGCTACACTATGTTTTTTGATGGCAAGGTGTGAGACATCCTGCCTATTGCTTCCAGTGATCATTCAAGCCATGATGTCTGTGACATGGGGATTGGGGGGCATAGGTGAGGAACATGAACAACATATTTGCACTATTATATCTTGCTTGCACACATCTCCCCACGAAATGATCAGACAGCAAGCATGATCTACATTTGCACATGTAATCAGTAGGTATCCACTGAGTACTATTGAAGGACAAGGCGGTATAGAAAACTGGTTAAATAAATATGTGAGTTCCATGCTTTCTCTGCCTGAGATGAATGGCCTGGAGAGGCATGACCTCTACATCTTCATTAGGCCACTTCTGTTCCCCAGAATTAAAGGTTTGCATAGATCCCCCTATTGCTGCTCATGTCTGGCAGCTGTGGGATATGCCATGTGCTGTGTTTTTGTATTTTGACATGACTGTATGGTGGTAGCTGCCTGTCTACCCCAGACTATATATGGAAATTGACATGAGCCTATGTACTCGCTGCCTTTGCAGGAGGCACCTAGACAATTGGCTGGGGAGTGTGATATGTTGGCAGAAATACACCATATGAGTGATTTAGGAGGTTATGTGTGTTGACGGATACAGAAAGGGAGAATGGCTGACAGGCCACAGTGATCTTATTAATGTGTGTAAAGCCATCATTATTCCATATGCTAGTAGTATTTCATAGCATTCATGCAATGTTTGTTACCAGTTATATGTTCAAAACAGTTGAATCAACTACTGTCTGCAGCAGCATCAGACTAATATGAACCATTACAGGCAGAGACTTGGACCTCTCCTTTTGTCAGGCAGTACAACGCTAAACACATACAGCTATGTGCCTGCATAAAATGGTGTAATCCCAACACCATTTCATGCCTATGGCCAGCATGAAAAGACAGTTGTTAACCATAGACATCAGTGACATATACATGCTGTGTCAGGAGGGAGGCTATGCAGGTACTGTGAGGCTTTGCATGCACTAATGCATTTGGAACTGGTTCAAATAGCATTTATGAGTTGACATCTGCCTTCTCAGGCTACATAAACTTTGCTGGTCACACACTCTGTACTAGATGTTCACTCTCACCCAAGGAATACTTCCATCAGTTGTGTGCTAGTTACAACTGCTTTATATCACCACAACTCGCTTTGCATCTGCATAATGTGTTTTGTTATGATGTTACGTGTTTTGTTGTGAAGTAATGCTTTTGCTCACAATGTGCGTTACCAACATGTGCAACATCTGACGTCAGTGAGGCAGCTGCATACTGCATGAGGAAAGCATGGCAGCCCGACCTAGGAAGCCGCGTTTCAGCGATGGGGGCCTGCACCAATTGGCCAGCTTCTTTTGACAAAAGCAGAAGAGGTTTTTTCCCACATTCAGCGCATTCCACGACATGGCAAAGCTGCAGCACTGGGGATAACTTCAATGCCAGCAGTGACTACCCACGGACAGTAAGTACATGTGCATAGGAAACCTTTACACATATGTCTAAATTATGTACCTCCATTTTCAAACATGTATGTGTTTATAGCCTGACTCACAAGGACCAAGAAACCTTCATGCAGGGCCAGGCCAAGAGTTTTTTCAACCCAAGCCAGGGTCTACAGCTATGCTGCCACCCCCATGTGGTGCAGGTCCCCAAACCCCCGTGTTCAATACCACACTCCCACACCGCCACTCATTCCAGCAACGGGGACAGGGGAGGGGCTACCACTCAGCTCTGCTGCACACTATGTGCTTCAGCACACATGGCATTCCACATGTGACCCCCCCCCCAAACCTATGTCGGAGGGGGTCAGATGTAGCAGGCCATGGGTGGTGAACCACAGGCACTGCCACACACAGAGTTCTACAGGCCCTTGGCAGCTTCCAAGTCTGCCTAGTGGGCAGCCCAGCTCTGTCTCCATGTCCCCTGTATCACATTGACTAAATGCACCCTACATGTGGATGCATTGTGTGGGTTTGATCCAGGAGTCTGCTTTTCTCTGATCAGAGAAGAGCAGTGCTTTTTACAGTGCTCTGCTAGAGAAGTGGATATTTGTCTCCTGTGACACCTTGCTGTGAGTTCTAGCTGTTTATTAGTTATTTATTGTTTGTCTAACTGTTTATTTAATTATTTATTGTTTGTCTTAGTGGTGTGCTAGTTCAGTCTTCTCAGCTATAACTTACCTTGCCTCTCTCAACTAACTGGGCTTTGTGTGGTAGCCAGGTTAACTGTTCATTTTAAATTAAATCTCTCTCTCCCCAGAACCTGCTGTGTGTTAAACTTTTTTTCCTGTCCTAGCCTGCCTGAGTGAATCCTCCCCCTCCCCCCCCCTGCTGAGGTATTGTGTAGCCTTCTTCCTGTTTCCTCCACGTGTGCATAGTCTGTTTTAGTCTGCTTTTCTCTGATCAGAGAAGAGCAGTGCTTTTTACAGTGCTCTGCTAGAGAAGTGGATATTTGTCTCCTGTGACACCTTGCTGTGAGTTCTAGCTGTTTATTAATTATTTATTGTTTGTCTAACTGTTTATTTAATTATTTATTGTTTGTCTTAGTGGTGTGCTAGTTCAGCCTTCTCAGCTATAACTTACCTTGCCTCTCTCAACTAACTGGGCTTTGTGTGGTACCCCCTTCCCCCCTGCTGAGGGTTCAGGACAGGGTACCTTGTAACTGCCCTCTTTAATAGGACTTATCTCCCTCCCTCCCTCCCCAGCACCCACCCACCCCTGGGGCAATTGTAGTTTTATAGGTACTTGCACATCTTAGAGGAAAAGGGCTGCTCTCAGGTGCAGCTTGTTATCCAAATCAGTCATACACAGAGGACCTGAGATTAATTACTTAAGCTTCAGGTACACAAGGTGTATTATGGGTATTAGATACACTTTTATTGGTATAAGCATCCACACCAATCCTTATTATATACAGAATTTAAAAGACCTAAACACAAGCTTTAAACTAAGATGCAGACAGAAGTCCAGCAACGAGATGGGGGTTCTCCGGTCTTTTGCATTGAGTGTCACATGTATGATTTTCTCCCAGTTGGTGAGAGATCTTATGTATGCACTAAGTGCAAAGAACTCTTTGCTCTCAGGGAACGAGTCCGTTCTCTAGAGGCTAGAGTAGCAGACCTGGAAGACATAAGAAAGACAGAGAAGTACATGGACGAGACCTACAGGGATATAGTCCTGAAGTCCCACCTTCAGTCTGGCAGCATCCCTGTTGCTATGGAGGAGAGAGGTCACGTGACAGGAGAGCATCACCCTGGTGTGGCAGGAAGTGATCCTGTAACTAGGACCTGTCCTCCAGGTGATGCAAAACCCTCTCGCACCGAGGACGTTTCTCCAGGGCTATGTCCCCATGAGGGGAGGGTCAGGACAGCTGTTATAGTTGGTGATTCAATCATTAGGAATGTAGGTGGCTGGTGGACGTGAGGATCGCCTGGTAACATGCCTGCCTGGTGCGAAGGTAGCGGACCTCACGCACCGCCTAGATAGGATCATAGATAGTGCTGGGGAGGAGTCTGCTGTCTTGGTACATGTTGTTACCAATGACATAGGAAAATGTGGTAGGGAGGTTCTGGAGGCTAAATTTAAGCTTTTAGGTAGGAAGTTGAAATCCAGAACTTCCAGGATAGCGTTCTCCGAAATGCTTCCTGTTCCACGTGCAGGACCCAAAAGACAAGCAGAGCTCCGGAGTCTCAATGCGTGGATGAAACAATGGTGCAAGGATGAGGGTTTTGGATTTGTTAGGAACTGGGGAACATTCTGGGGAAAGGGGGGGCTCTTCCGAAGGGATGGGCTTCACCTTAATCAGGATGGGACCAGACTGCTGGCATTAACCTTTAAAAAAGAGATAGAGAAGCTTTTAAACTAGAAATTAGGGGAAAGCCGACTGTTACCCAGGAGTGCATGGTTCGGACAAAGGTATCCTTGAAGGATACTACCAAAATCAGTGAGGTTCCAAAAGGGAGTATAGTAGCCCAAATGCCCTTGAGTAAGGAGCAGACAGAGCATAAAGATTCCAAATTACCCCTGCCTACCAATAGCCAGATTAATATGAATAAAATACAGTCTCTAAAATGCTTGTATGCCAATGCTAGAAGTCTAAACAATAAGATGGGAGAGTTAGAATATATAGCACTAAATGAGAGGTTAGATATGATTGCACTCTCAGAGACATGGTGGAAGGAGGATAACCAGTGGGACACTGTGATACCTGGCTACACACTATATCGTAATGATAGAGCTGATAAAATTGGTGGAGGGGTTGCGCTCTATGTTAGAGAGGGCATTGAGTCAGAAAGGATTAAAGTTTTGCAGGGAACAAAATTTGCTGTAGAATCTCTATGGATTGAAATTCCATTTATGAAGGGGAAGGTGATGGCAGTTGGAGTATACTATCAACCGCCTGGCCAGAATGAACAAATGGATGATGAAATGCTCAAAGAAATCAAGGAAGCTAACAAAAGTAACAACAGAGTAGTAATAATGGGTGATTTCAATTACCCCGGTATCAACTGGGTCAGTGTCACAGCAGGACAAGCTAAAGAGATAAAGTTTCTAGATGGAATAAATGACTGCTTCTTGGAGCAGCTGGTTCATGAACCGACCAGAGGGGAAGCCATACTGGACCTAGTCCTTAGTGGAACGCCAGATCTGGTGCAAGAAATAAGGGTGTTGGGACCACTTGGCAATAGTGATCATAGTATGATCATGTTTGATTTAATTAGTGGAGGACAGATAGTAAAGGCATCCACAGTACTACCTTTTAACTTTCAAAAGGGAGACTATGATAGAATGAGGAATATAGTTAGGAAAAAACTAAAAGGAGCGGTTCCAAAGGTTAAAGACTTACAGCAAGCTTGGGTGTTATTTAAAAATGCTATCCTCAAAGCCCACGCATTAGGAAAAGTGGAAGAAAGTCCAAAAAACTGCCAGCATGGTTTAAAGGTGAGGTCAGAGAGGCTGTTGCTGCCAAAAAAGCAACCTTCAGGAAATGGAAAAAAGAGCCAAATGATGAAAACTGGAAACAGCACAAGCACTGGTAAGTTAAATGCAAAGCATTGATAAGGCAGGCAAAGCGGGAATTTGAGAAGAAACTTGCTACGGAAGCAAAAACACGAAATAGAGACTTTTTCAAGTACATTCGTAGCAAAAGGCCTGTGAGAGAGTCAATTGGACCATTAGATGATAGAGGGGTAAAAGGGGCAGTAAGAGGAAACAAGGCTATAGCAGAGAGACTGAATGAATTCTTTGCTTCGGTCTTTACTGAGGAAGATGTAGGGATGTTACCCAAGACTGAAGTGGTATTTAAAGGTGATACTGCAGAGGAATTGAGAGAAATATCGCTACACCTGGAAGATATATTACAACTATTTGATAAACTGAATAGTAGCAAATCACCTGGACCGGATGGTATACATCCCAGAGTGTTGAAAGAACTGAAATATGAGATTGCAGACCTGCTATTGGTAATCTGTGAACTTTCATTAAAATCATCTGTAATACTTGAAGATTGGAGGGTCGCCAACGTAACACCAATTTTTAAAAAGGGTTCCAGGGGTGACCCAGGAAATTACAGACCGGTGAGCCTGACGTCAGTACCAGGGAAAATGGTAGAAACCATCATAAAGAACAAAATTACACAGCATGTAGATAGTCATGGCCTAATGGGAGACAGCCAACATGGCTTTAGACAAGGAAGATCTTGTCTTACTAATCTGATATGTTTTTTTGAAGGTGTGCATAAACAGGTAGACAAAGGTGAGTCGGTTGATATAGTGTATCTGGACTTTCAGAAAGTTTTTGACAAAGTCTCCCATCAGAGACTTTTGGCGAAGCTAAAAAGTCATGGGATAGGAGACAGTGTACTATTGTGGATCGGGAACTGGTTAAAAGATAGAAAGCAGAGGGTAGGGCTAAATAGCCAATATTCCCAATGGAAAAAGGTGAATAGTGGAGTACCCCAGGGATCTGTACTGGGTCCGCTGCTTTTTGACATATTCATAAATGACCTGGAAAAGGGAATAACTAGTGAGGTTATCAAATTTGCAGATGACACAAAACTGTTTAAAGTTGTTAAAACCCAAGAGGATTGTGGAAAACTGCAGGAGGATCTGGATAAATTGGAAGACTGGGCATCCAAATGGCAGATGAAATTTAATGTGGACAAGTGCAAAGTTATGCACCTAGGAAAGAACAACCCACACTATAGTTACACGATGTAAGGTTCCACATTAGAAACCACCACCCAGGAAAAAGATTTAGGAGTCATCGTGGATAACATGTTAAAACCCTCCGCCCAGTGTGCAGCGGCGGCCAAGAAAGCAAATAGAATGCTAGGTATCATAAGGAAAGGGATGGAGAATAAAACAAAGGATTTTATAATGCCTCTGTATCGCTCCATGGTACGACCGCACCTTGAATATTGTGTGCAATTCTGGTCACCGTATCTTAAAAAGGACATAGCGTTATTAGAAAAAGTACAGAGAAGAGCCACCAAATTGGTGAAGGGGATGGAAAGCTACTCCTATGAAGAGAGGCTAAGAAGGTTAGGGCTCTTTAGCCTGGAGAAGAGACGGCTGAGGGGAGATATGATAGAGGTCTATAAATTAATGAACGGAGTGGAACGGATAAACGTGGATCAATTGTTTACGCTATCAGAGTATAGAAAGACTAGGGGACATGTAATGAAGCTACAGGGTAAACTATTTAAGACAAATAAGAGAATATATTTTTTCACTCAACGTGTAATCAAACTCTGGAATCTGTTACCGGAGGATGTAGTAAGGGCTGTTAGTATAGCTGGGTTTAAAAAAGGTTTGGACAAGTTCCTGGAGGAAAGGTCCATAAACCACTATTAAAAAGGGACCCAGGATATCAATGCTTGACCCAGTACAAGCATTGTGGAACCTGTGTCTTTTGGGGATATTGCTAGGTACGTATGACCTAGATTGGCCACTGTTGGAAACAGGATACTGGGCTTGATGGACCTCGGTCTGACCCAGTACAACAAGACTGAAGCTTTAATCATCACTCGAAACCAAAGCTTCACACACCCACCAAACATAAAGATACAAAGCACCACGATACCGATAAGATCGGAGGTGAGATACCTTGGGGTTACTCTGGACAGTAAACTCAACCTCAAACCACACATAGACAAAACAATCCAAAAAGCATATTACAGGATGCGAATCATCAGGAGACTGAAACCACTCCTCGCTCCAGAACACTTCCGTACAGTCTGTCAAGCTCTGATAACCCCAATACTGGACTTCTGCAATCCGATATACCTCGGACTACCAAAACAAGCTCTCAAACCACTACAGCTGGCACAAAACACTGCAGCTCGAATCATATCCGGAGCCGCAAGGCAGGAGCACATCACACCTACACTAAAGGACTTACACTGGCTCCCAATCATTGCTCGCATCAGATACAAGACTATCATAAACCTATTTAAGATAAAAGAACACACATCAGCCAACAGCCTCCACCTGCTCATACAACCGGAAACCAGTGCACGTCCCAGAAGAAGTCAAACACGCAACCGAGTCAGCACCCCAAATGAGTACAAGCACACACGCAGGGACACAACAGACAGAGCTCTCTCCATGGCTGCTCCAACAATATGGAACAATCTACCGGACGATCTAAGGGCAACTCCAGACCTCAAAGACTTCAGAAAACAACTGAAAACCATGCTGTTCATAGAGCACTATGGTCACATCACATAACCTAAGAGAATGGATAACAGCACTCCAATCCTCCCAAACAACTGAATATATATAAAATATGATTCTAGCACCACTGTAAATAGCCCACCCTGTATATAGCTCAAACAAATCAAGCACCCAACACATCCCTCACACAACTAAGTTTTATCCTCACTGCATGTACAACACACACACTTTACCTGATTGCTTGCTGTGATACCACCTTGATTATTAAGATAAGGCGGTTTAGAAATACTGTTAAATAAATAAATAAATAAATAAATAAATAAATAAATGTCTTATGTTCTTATGTTCTTAGGAGTCTGTTGGGGTTAATAGAGTTATCTTTCTTAGGACTTTTCTATAGCATTCACAACAACAGCCTTCAGACATCAGTGCAGTTTACAAGGTTCACAATAAGGGCAGGTTGGCAAAGGAAGGGAACAACATTAATCAGGACAGAATACCCTCACTTAATAGGTCAGGTGATGGGAAGGAGTAAATCACAGATGGTTCTACAGAAATGGGTATTAAGGATGGATCTTGAGGGTCTGGCGGGAAGGTTCCATACAGAGAAGTGTGGGGAGCAAGTTCCAGAGGGGGGTACCCAGGAAGAAGATGGCATCAGGGGGCCTTGACTCAAGGCATGCATGTGAAGCTGGCAGAACGTGCAGATGACTGATATGACTGGAGCAGAGACTACTGGAGAGGTTGTGAAACAGATGAAAATCAGACAGATATTGTGGTGTGTGTATGTTAATGGACCTCCAAATCAGAATGAGGATCTTGCAATGGATATGACATTTGATAGGCAGGCAGTAGAGATCATTGAGCAGTGGGGAAACATAGAGCAGGTGGCGTGAGACATGATCCAACCAGTAGTATGTCCATTCCATTGTATACTGCAAAGATGTTGTTGGGAGAGACCAGAGATACCAACATGACATTTATGCACACATGAGATAACTGACTACAAGAGAAGGGTGGGCAGTGAGATGTTTTTTGGAAATGAACAGATTGCATGACGTTCCAGCAAGGTGGAAGGAGTAAAGTACATGTGCTGCCATTATCAAAAATCATTTTTAACATCTGCGCTTTGTTTGGTACAAGAGGAAATTAATTTATAGGTTTATTTCTACAGTGTTGTTGTACATTCCAAGTTTGGCTTTTGGGGTTCCCAGTTTAATTATTGCCTTCCTGTTTCTAAATTGTGATTCCTTGTTTGGTGATGGTCTATGTTCTGCATGTGTAACTGAGCTGAGGTATTCTGTTTATGTAATTCCTATTTGACATTGCCACTTGTTCTCTTTCCCCAGTAGGTCATGTATTGTTGTTCTCTGAAATGTATTGGTTTAATATTTGCAGTGTTGCCTTTTGATAGGTAGGGTATGGTGCTTTGTGAGTCCTGGTAGTGCTGTTAGGATACGGCGGGTTTGCTATTGGTTCTAAATGGGCAGTGTTTGTAGTAGTTCCTAATGTGCCTGGCGGTTGGCACTGGATTATAGTAATGTAGAAATCTTTTAGTCTGTCTTTATCCATACACTCATTAAGAGACATGTTTACTAAAAGTTAGTGTATGTTAGTATTATGCAAATATTTATGCAAATAAGGCCACATGCAAATGAGGCCCCGCACCGAGTCTCCGCACATGGCCCCGCACCCCCCTTGGGCCACCCCTGGACACACCCATCAACATATATCCTTCATCGACACATAGGCACTGCATCACCTTGACATGACACTCATCCTTTCCTTGTGCCACTGTAATTCATGGACCAAAGGTAGGGGCTTCAAGTAAGTATGTAATGATCATAAATGATTCTTTCTTGACATTTACGAGGCATATTGTCTATGTGTGATGTTTACACTCACATACATACACATATTTCATTATGACAGAAAAAACAACAGTTCCCCCAATCTTGAGGGATTTTATTTAGAGCTCATGTATATTGCCATATAACATACATACACCCCTGTTATGTTGCTACATACATCGTTGCTCATATCCATCCACATATGACCATCTGCTTCAGTCATATCTACCTTTATCAGATGCTACACCATGCACAACCCAGTTAGCTTCTTACCATAACTACACATCATTCACATCTATCATGTGCATACTGCACACGGCAGTAGTCCTGCACTGTCATGCCTTTCATGGACACATTAGGGCCTTGGAACCTCCTTGTAGGTACACTTACAAGTGATCCGAGACCACACACTGACATCAGAGCACATTCATAGACTACCCATCCCTTCGACAGTATCACTGGCTGCAACATTATCCACCCACATTCTGTGTGACACGTAAGAACCATTTGGGTCATTTAGGTCCATCTCTTCTTACCTTTCCTTCCATGCAGCCAGAGCCAGCCCTAGAGTTGATTCAGAGTGTTGGTGCCCTAGGCAAACCTCAAGCTTTACATCCCCCCTCGCTGTCAAACTCTATTATTTAGCTTGGATTACACTGCTTTGGCTGCCCTCTGGAAGTTGCTGCCATAGATGACCACCTAGTTTGCCTAGTGTTTGTGCCAGTCCTGCATGCAGCCCCTGATATGTCACTTTCGGACAGGCTCCCTTATCTTGCATTAAGATGACTGCCTTTTTCGGCGGTAAGGTGCACGATTGGCATCTTAACACATGGTGTCCTCTTAGTGCCCGATAAGTGGTGCCTTGTTCTCTTAGCGATGATACGCCTACCCCCGTCCTGTCCTTTATCGCATGCAAACACCCTTAATGCTGCCGTTTATGCTTGTAATCCGGTGCTCCCTTACCGCTCTGCAGTAAACATATCCCAAAGTGTTACATATCAAATTGAAAATAAAAGTGCTTCAAAACTTTACAATAACAGGTAATGTTAATATGCATGCAGAAAACCACTAACCTTGCCTCTTGTCTGGAAAATAGAAACTGCCAAGCTGAAGATCTCTGCCATGACATAGGACTAGAGCATTCACGAGCAGAATTAAGAAGGGAAAGCTTGCAGTCCAACCTCTCTGGATACATACCATTTCTTAGCTGAGCAAAACAAAAGAAAGCAATAGCCTGCATTCAACTTTACAACACTTTGAACTTTCAGACAGGCAGTAAAGCGCAAAAAAGGCACGTTAGCTTGACTTGAAGAAAGTTAGTGCAGGAAATGCTTTGGTATCCTTTTTTTTAAGGGGGAGTGATTACACCACACAGTGTCTTATTTCTCAGGAGAGGGAGTGTTCAAGCAAAATGTTTCAGAAGCTCTCCTCATCTATCCTATGTGCAGACAGTTAGTAGTATTACATTTCATTGTCGTGTATGCAAGAAACGGAAATACATTTTGGGCACAAGGCAGACAGAGAAATTCTCACACTGGTGCTCTAACTCCTTTTTCAAGGAACTGATCTTAAACAGGCAGAATAGATTTTCTAGGAGAGAGAAGCACAAAGACAGCTGTTACCCACGGCCGACATAGACACAGCAGCAACAGCAGGCAGAGTTCTTCTCAAATCTCCAGCTGGTTAACTCTCATTTTTATTTTTTCCAACCCAACTTAAATTGGAAAGAATCATACAAAAGAGGTTGAGAGATGCCCATTCATCTGTCTGTCCAAACTCTCCAAAAGCGAAAGGGAATAGCATGAAACGTGGCATGGAGGAAAAACTTGTAAAAAGACATATCAAATTTGAAAACAGGCCATATCAGACCAGGGAAATACCACCCCCCCCCCCCCCCACCCCCGCCCCAAGCCAAATGCATATGGAGCAAGCAGTTCCAGCTTCTGCAAAAAAGAAGCTTACGTTCAAAACTAACCCATTTGGAGGAATTGCCCCTTAGTGACATAGCAGTTAAAGCAGTACTTCCCACTTTTTTTTCCGATATGACCCCATTTTAGCATCTGAAAATTTTTACTTTTTTAAATAACTATCTGTTGCACTTGCCATACCTGATGCACACAGGCTTCGAAGATATGACACAGCTTCTTGAACATTTGCTATGTGTGGTTGCAGAGGCTGAGTGGCTGGAGGGTGTGTGTGTGTGTGTGTGTGTGTGTGTGTGTTTGAGCAGGTGCCAGAGATGAATGGCTGGGAGCAGTGCGTGTGTGTGTCTGATGCTGAAGAAGGGTCAGCCTGCTAGTGAGTCTCCCTCCCAAAGTTTTTCCCTCTGCTGGGCCCCAACCATGTGTTAACACCTGTCCCGGGGGGAGGGGGCGTGCGCCCGATGTGCAAGTCGCACAGGGTGCGATCTTCCCTCGGTACAGCCCTGCCAGCAGATGTACATTCCAAAAGCTGATATATTACAATCACTAGATAGAAAATAAAACTCTTATTGTCCTTTGTTGTCCGGTCATTTTACTTTTCTAATCATGTGGGTTCCAGGTTCTGTTTTCTGCTTTCCACTGACTTTTCTTAACTGTTTCCAGGATCTCCTATCCATTTGCCATTTATTCTCTCCCCTCCTGTCTTCACTTCCTCCCCTACCTTAGTCTCTAATATTGATCTCTTCCTTTCAATTTTCTTCTATGCATTTTTTGGCGTCTCTGTTCTGATTTCATGTCTCCTTTTTATCATTTAGTCCTCAATCTTCTGCTTTTTATTGCATTTGCAATAAATTAATGTATGGAGTGGAATAGGTAAACATAGATCGATCGTTTACACCATCAATATGTGGAAAGACTAGGGGACATACAATGAAGCTACAGTGTAACCCATATAAGACTAATAAGAGAAAATATTTTTTCCCATAATCAAACTCTGGAATTCATTACCAAAGGATGTAGTAAAAGTTGGGTCTAAAAAAAGGTTTAGATAAGTTCCTGGAGGAAAGGTCCATAAATCATTATTAAAAGGGACCCCAGAAATCCACTGCTTGTCCCAATACAAACATTATGGAACCTGTATCTTCTGGAGAAACTGCTAGGTACTTCTGACCTACATTGGCCACTGCTGGAAACAGGATACTGGGCTTGATGGACCTCGGTCTGACCCAGTATGGCATACCTTATGTTCTTATGTACTTATTTACCTACACCATTCCATCTCTATTCTTCATCTAAACCTCCCATTTCCCATTTAACTCTCCTTCCCAAGCCTCTTATTTATTTATTTAACAATATTTATGTGGGCATACCCCGCCTATCCAGGCGCCCAGAAACTGGACATGGTCTGATTGCACCGGATTATGATCCCGAGGGGGCTAGATGTGCCTGCGAGATCAGAATCGGGTGCAACTGGCTGGACATGTAGGCTGTGCCCTGATTCTGGGCACCCGGATGTCCAATCCATTACCCAGCTAGCCCAGTCTGGCTCCAGTATGGAGCCACTGTGCCATGATGTCACATTGCCATGGCACCGCAGTTCCATGCAGGAGCCACGATCCTCAGCCAACTGTCAAAATCTTCTTTCCCCGCAGCCCAACTCCCGCTAAGACCTACAGTGTCCAGGGTCGGGCTGCAGGGAACCCCCTGCACCCCTTCACCTTGCTTCTCCACACCAGCTACTGCTAGTGCTCCCGTCTAGGGGGTCTTATTCCACCTCCATGGTGGAATAAGTCCCCCGTCCACATGGCCGACCCTGGACATACAGGGCTGACCTTGGAATCGGCCCTGTATGTCCGGGATTAGGTACTTGCCCACTCCCCGCCCTCGCTCCTCCTCGGGATCACAGCTCCCGCCTACCAACAGAGCTCCCCACACAAGCTGCCTATACGGACATCCAAATCCACTAAATACGTTCAGAATAGACCCCCATACTGTCTTTCTACAAGTCAAACAAAACAAAAATCCCCACCGACTCTTACTCACTAAATGGAGAGTGGGAGATTAAGTGGTGATAGCTTTGCTGTAGGCATTCATTTCACCTTAGCGTAATCCCACTGTCCTCGTCAGAGGCACCATTTATGCTTTCTTCCATTTCTCTGGTTGATAAGCAGGCTTCTTAGTCTTTCATTGCACATTCTGTTTTGAGGGTCCTATATTGAACATTGAGTACTGAATCTGACACTATTAATATGTTGTAGGTGACCCCTGTCTGTTCCCTAGTTTTAGATTAAATTTCTACAAGTCAAGACAGTTTACATTTAACATTGTGCTATGTACTATCAAAACAATAACAGCTGCGTAATTTACATATAACATAAACAACTGGTAAAGAGGTAGGGGCGGGAAACAATTGTGGGCATTAGGTAACAACTATGTACAGACATGGTAATGTGTATAGGTTGGGGACTGGAATTAATATGTTAATGAGAGTCCATTCCATATTATTCAAGGAAGAGATGGGTTTTTAGCTTTTGTTCTGAATTCCCCCATGATTTTGATTATTCTCAGCTGAGGTGGTGTTTGATTCTATGCAGTCGGTGCATGAAAGGAGAAGGCTCTGCTACATGTTCTCTGGCTCTTTGTACTGTTTTGTGTGGTTATTTCAAGTAAGTTAAGTGATTTGTGTCTTCTTGGTCTGTTATCTGGAGGTTTTCCTAGTAAGGGTGGGAGGCAGTCATCAGAGTGGGCATTTATGACCTTGCATGTGTTAAGGATAATCTTGCATTAATCCTTGCTGAAATGGATAGCCAGTGCAGGTGCTTCAATACTGGGGTGGTGTATGATCGTCTGTGACTTGCAGCAGTATTTTGGGCCAGTTGTAGTGGGTATATGCTGTTCTTTGGGAGACCATGGTAGATGGGGGTAATGATGGCTTGCATCTTATTAGCCAATCTTTCAACAACCCTCTCTACCAATGTCCAGCATCTACCCTCTCTTCACCTCCCCATCCAGTCTCTCTCTCTCTCTCTCTTACTAGTCATCTTCCCACTTCTCAAGTATCTCTCCTCTATCTCCCTAGTCATCCCCATATTCAATATTTCATCTCTGTCTCTCTAGTCTCCTCCTCATCTCTGGTATCTCCTCTCTGTCTCCCTAGTTCTCCTCCCCATGTTTAGAATCTCCTCGGAGTCCCTAGTTACCCTGCTACCCATATCCAGCATCTCTTTTGTCTCCCTTCTTCCCATATCCAGTATTTCTTCCATCACCCTAGTACCCCATCCCCAATGGCCGGCATCTCTTTTGTCTATCTCACCAGTCTTCCCCCTTGCCCATTCATGTCTTTTGCCTTCCCTTTCCAAGTGCCAACCCTACGTCAAGCATCTCCAAGTCATCTAACCTAGTCCATCCCCATCATTCCTAGTGTCCCCCCTTCCTTCCTATTTTCCCCTCCCCAGTAGTTTAGCATCCAGTTTTCCCCCTTCTCCCCAGTAATTCAACATCCAATCTCTTCTCCCCTCACAAAGTACAACACCTCCTTTCTCCTGCTGACTGCAGCTTATGCTCTTTCTTCCTCCCCTGGGACATGTCAGTACAGTACTCACAACCCTCCCCAAATGCTGCGGCCCACCGCTGACCACAACACAGATCAGGGCATCACCCCTCCTCCCAGATCTGTAGCAGCAGCCAGTATCTTCAGTACAGATGAGAAGTGCAGAGACTTTGAGCTGTGCCTCAGCCATGTCTCATTCCCAAAGGAAAAGAAAGTTTATGAGAGACCGGGCCTTGGCTGAGGTTGAGTTTTCTGTGCAGCTGTGGGCTTGACACTGTTTATACTGAAGACTCAGGCTGCTGCCACAGGTTGGGGAGGGAAGGCAATGCCCAATGCTATATGAGTGGTTCACGATGCTCTGGGGGGGGGGGGGGGAGAGAATTTGAAGGCAGCAGCGAAAGATAGGTAGTGATGACAGCCATGACTCCAAATGAGGATTTTGTGACCCCCTCCCCCCCATTTGGAGTTGCAAGCCACAGTTTGGGAACCTTGAATTAGAGAATTGCTCCTTTTAAACTGACTTTCTCCTGTTCTCAACTCTCTACAAATCCCAAACTATCCCACCCCCAAAAAATACCTTCAGCAAATGCCTTACCACACCCAAACTGCCCCTACTCCCAAAACCAACCCCCAAACTGCCTCACCACCCTGAAAACTATCCACATCACCAAAATATACCACCACAACTGTCCCACTGTCAAAAACTGCCCCTTCAATTGACACACCATCCCTAAAACAAATGACCCACCAACCACAAACTAAGCTCACCCCAAAACTACCCCCTGCAACTACTTCTCCATCTCCCAGACTGCCCTATAACCTCACAAAACTGTTCACAGCCCTAAAAATTACCCCCTGCAACTGCCCAACATGTAACTGTCCCCATCCACAAAACTACCCCTTTTCAAAATGCCAAAAGCTACCCCTACAACTGCCCCAGCACTCTGCAAACTTTCCCACCTAAAACTTTACCCACTGCAATTGCGCCATTATCTTGCAAACTGCCACTACCTTAAAATCTACCTCCCAAAACTCCCCACTACCTTAAAAACTGTCCTGCTCCTAAAATGAACCTTCCTGCAACTGCCCCACCACTCCACAAACTGCCTCAACCCCCATAAACTACCAATATGCAGCTTCCGCATTACTCTGCAAATTGCCCCACTCTCAAAAACTATGCTCTTGCAAATTCCCCGTCACCCAGCAAATTGCATCAACCACAAAATGTATTCTCTGCAACTACCCCAATACCCCCACCCCCTCCCGTCCCCCTCCACACATACCCAAACACAGACATACATATGGATGGTAAATAATTGCCTATCCATTAAGGGATGTATTTTAGTCATTTTCATCTAGATTTCATTTTCTTTGAAGAAACTACTGACTTATTCTTACAATTTTCTTATTGGTTGCTATGTGCACTGACAATTAATATGTGTTACCATGGGAAGGGCCAGATTAAACCATTGGCAAACTAGGCACATATTGTGAGATCAAATGTTTAGGGAGGCCCTGTGAGTTCTGTTGAAGACTCAGGAGGTTAGGATTGCCAATTGCTTTCTGGATTCAATAGAATTTTGTATTAATGTCCAAAAGGCAAGAAGGATTACTAATGTATCTGCACAGTTTTCAGAGTTTAAAGCCTATGTTTACAATTCTCTAATTCTCTCTCTCCTCCAACCCCACTCCTGTATAAGTAAACCTGTCCTATCTGCTTCCAGCGTATCTAGCAGCAGATACCGTAGGTAGGATCCATCCAATAGGAAAGCTGAGGAGATGGAGCATTGGAAGATTGCTAGATTGCTCTATTTATTTATTTAACAATGTTTATATACCGTCTTATCATAAAATTAAAGTGATTTCTCACTGGTATAATTTGGTGTAATTATAGGGGGAATAATAGTGTATCACTTGATTTATTATATTGAGCTTATTAGTTTTCTCAGGTTTCCTTTTAAATTTGACTGCAAATGTGTGAAGCTGCTCCTTGATGTGGACTGGATATTACAGTTTATGTAATGTTTTCTTTGTAAATTTTGTTGCATTTTGAAATAAATTTTGGAAATTAAAAAAAAAAAAATTATAGTGATTTACATTATAACTCACACAGTTATTATGGGACTTGGGGAGGGGTGTCATGCAGTGGATGCCCTGAAGCATAACTTATTTACAACAGAACATATGTACAAACAGTATGTGGTGGAAGTCCAGCGGTTATGGTGACAAATGGTTTCATTGACTTGATCAACGAAGAGGAAGGTTTTTAGTTGCTTTCTGAAGTCTTTCATGTCAGTGCGGTCCTTTCTTTCTGAGCTCACTACTAAAACCCTCATCCATCCCCTAATCACCTCCCGTCTTGATTATTGTAACCTCCTTCTTGCTGGTTTCCCTCAGTCTCATCTCTTCCCCCTTCAGTCTATTCAGCATGCCGCTGCCCATTTGATTTTCCGTCAGCCTCGTTTTGCCCACATCACTCCTCTCCTTAGATCTCTTCATTGGCTCCCTATCTGTTTCCGTATTCACTTCAAACTTCTCCTTTTGACCTATAAGTGCATTCACTCTGTGGCTCCTCAGTACTTTCCTTCTCTCATTTCTCCCTATTTCCCCCCTTGTGTACTCCATTCTTCTTCCCAGTTGCTTCTTGCTATGCCCTTCTCCTCTATTGCCAACTCCAGATTCCGCTCTTTTCACCTTGCTGCTCCTTACGCTTGGAATAAACTTCCTTTGTCTATACGTCAGGCATCTTCTTTGTCCCTCTTCAAACTTAAGTTAAAGGCTCATCTTTTCGCCTCTGCCTTTGGCTCCTGATTTTGCTGTTCTCCTTCCTTCCTTTTAATTCACCTTTCCTACTTCCTACTTTCACTTGTTCTTACCTCTTTCCTTTGTCCTGCCTCTACTGCTCTCGTCTCTTTGCCCTTGTTCTTATCTTTCTTCTTCTTCTTTTCTTGTTTTGTCTTTTTTGTCTTTTTAGATTGTAAGCTCTTTGAGCAGGGACTGTCTCTTGTGTGTTCTTATTTTGTACAGCGCTGCGTGCATCTGGTAGCGCTTTATAAATGCTTAGTAGTAGTAGTAATTTCCCAGGGAGAGAGTTCCAGATGGCGGGAGCGGCAGGAGAGAATGCTCTCCTCGTGGTGGATCCTAGCACAGAAGGAAAGGTGAGCTGGGGGGAAGTGCATGTGCTATAGAAATGAAGTTTTTGCACATAGTGGTGGGCGGGAAGAGAAGTGAACTGCCCCCTCCCCAAAAGAAAAAAATACCCCAGTACATTTCTATGGGAGAACCAGTTCCAATGGCTGCAGCATACATACTGATTCACTGTAATGTAGTGCGACTGAACTCCCATCCCTTTTCCTCTCTATCACGGGCACATAGAGATAGATACACGCAAACATACAAACACACCCATGTAGATACACACGTAAGTACCAATACACATATAAGCATGTATGCACAGACACACATAAGGACACGCATGCACACACATGCAAAACAGAGATGCAAACACACACAAGCTGCACGCATAGAAGGAACATTCATGCACACAGAGACAACTGAGATGCAAAGCCAGAGGTGTGAGCATGCGTTTTGCTGCAGCACTACTCCTTCATAGCTCTGTTTCTCCCCCAGGGCTTCAGCTTGGCCTGTCTAACCTGAGAACGAACACTCTCACAGGTCACCAGGAAACAGTACAAAGAGCGAGGTGGGAAAAGTCCCCACAAATATAAGATGTACAAGATACAGTAGTCTTGACTATCCACTGGATGGATTCCTCTGTAATGCTCACTTTTACTCCTTTCGCCGGCTCCTTTGCTCCCTCCTGACCCCTTCTCCAGGCCCCGCTTTTCACTCTCAACCCTTCCCCTATCCTCATTGCTTTATCCACTCAGCTCTCTTCTCCAGGTCCCATTGCTCACTCTCCCCGCCTTCTTCCTCTTCGTTCACTCTTCTGTATTTATTTCCACAATTTGCACTATATCCCCATCTTCCTGAATTTGCAAAAGCCCCATTGCTCACTGTCATTCCCTTTGACCAAGCCACAATTGCTCACTCAAAAATGTCCTGCTCTACAACACTGTGTTTGCTTTTAAAGTTACCAGATTTTTTGCAGACAATTTATTTATTTATTTAGGCAGATTTGTATACCACCTTATCCTTCAATCAAAGTGGTCACATTACATCACAACTGGTGGGTTACATTTAAAATGTGGATATTTATCAACATTTAACATGTAGGTGCTTAACAACATTTAGAAAGGACAACATGTGGGTGCTTAACAACGTTTAGACAACATGTGGGTACTTAATAACATTTAGATATTTAGCCAGTATAATTATAGGGGTATTTAAGTGCATTGTATAATGGTTCAATTGTCTGGTTAGGTTAAGTATGTGTGTAGTTGGTGGAGGTATCTAGTTGTCGGAGGCTGTTGTATTACTGTGTATTGTTGTATTAATGTTTGGGTAGGGAATATTGTCTGTATGTTCATATGTTTCGATAAAAAGCAGTTTTTTCAGGGCTTTGAGGAACTCTTTGATGTCATCCATTGCCCTCAGGCTTGTTGGCAGAGCATTCCATAGAGTGGACACCAGTAGTGATGGGGCTCTCTTTGAGGTTATTTGTTTAGTCTTGTGATATCCTGTAGGTGTGTCGATCATGTTGTCAGTGCTGGTTCTTCTTGGTCTATTGCTGATATCTCTTGTTATGATGTGTTGTAGTGCGTCTGCTGAGAGATGGTGAATGATCTTAAAGATAATCATGATTGTTTTAAATTTTGCTCTTGTTACCATTGGGAGCCAGTGCAGTTGTTGTAGGACAGGGATGATATGTTCATATCTTGGGGTGCCTGTTGTGATGCGTGCTGTAGTGTTTTGTACCATCTGGAGTGGGTGTAAGGTTTGTTGAGGGAGGCCTTGATATAGTGAGTTTCCGTAGTCCTGCAGAGGTGTGATGAGTGCTTGGAAGTGGTCCTGCAGAGGTGTGATGAGTGCTTGGAAGTGGTCCTGACGGAGTAATGGCTTGATCTTTCTGATGACTCCTAAGCGTTGATATGCCTTATTTGCAGTTTTAGAGATGTGGTATTTCATGTTTAGGGCTCTGTCCAATGTGATACCCAGGTATCTAACTTCATCTTTGACTGCTATGAGTTTGTCTAGGATGCTAATGGTTTGTGGTGGAATGAAGGTGGGGTTCCTGGTGACAAATCTGGAACACTTATCCAATGTGGGGGGGGGGGGGAAGGTGGAGAGACCTTAGTTCCAGGTTTGAGCAACAAGGGATGGAGGAGGGAAGAGGAATCATTATCATGTCCCCCCTCATCCATCTCATGACAGCAACATCACTTACAAGCAGAAAAATTGACAGAAATAGAAACAGCGATGCATTCCCCCTGTACTGTGCAAAATATAAAGATAATGGATATAAATTCTACAAACTGACATATTCAAATCACTAAATTGAAAATTTTCACCCGCTATCTCCATTGCTGGAATTTGGTTCAGGAAGCTGTCAAATAGGTAGGAGTTGAGGACACAGCTCTAAAATCAGAGATAATCCCCAAAAATTGATGACATCTGGTATACACTAGAATTTTTTATAGTTTTTCATAAGAAGTGCCATACTAGGTCAGAACAAGGTTCAACAAGCCCAGTATCCTGTTTCCAGCAGTGGCCAATCCATGTCACAAGTACCTGACAGATTCCCAAAAAGGCCACAGGTTCCATAATGCTTGTCCCAGTTTATGCAGTGGATTTCCCAAATCCACTTTAATAATGGTTTATGGATCTTTCCTCCAGGAACTTGACCAAACCTTTTTTAAACCCAGCAATACTAACAGCTTTTATTATATTCTCCAGTAACAAATTCCAGAGTTTGATTACACATTGAGCGAAAAATATGTTCACTTATTAGTCCTAAATGGGCTACATTGAAGCTTCATAGAGTGTCCCCTTGTCTTTCTACTTTTTGAAGGAGTAAACAACCTATCTACATTTACCCATTCCACTCCATTCATTAATTTATAGACCTCTATCACATCTCCTCTCAGTCATCTCTTTTCCATTTTAGTGGCTCTTTAGTGTCTGCACCTATTCAGATTCTCCTTACTTGTCAGTGTTCCATCAGCAGCATCAATGTCAGCAGTTTTCTGTGACACCATGTAGCATTTAATCCTCATCAGAGGGTCAAAATGATCAGTGTTTTCATCACTTATTCTTGCTAATTTGCATCTGGCTGAACCAGCATTCACAATCAGCACTGAACGTTTCAAATGTATCCATTAGAATGCCAACATTAGAATCATCGTCATCCAGAACATATGCAATTATTTTGTTAAATTACTTCATTGTGCCCATTTTTACTTCTTTATTCATCACATGCCAAAAGTCTCTACTGTTTGTAAGGAAACTGTCGTCATCAGATACATTTAACAATTGACAATATTTTGACGCCAGTTTTGTTAACTCTTCTGTTCCAAACTCTAAAGCCTTGTTCTTTATAAAATTAACGGCAGTTTCTTTTACTCATCATAAGGACATATTTTCTCTATGTGGTCACAAATGCACTTGTTAAATCTGATTTTAGCAGTGGTGTCAATATCATTGTTTAAAGCTGCTAGCATAGCTTTAACCACATCACTAAATTGGAAATGTTCATCCAAATATTGTTCAAAAAGCGTATTGATTGCTGTTCTTCTGTTACTGTTAGTAAACTGTGCTGGAGAAGATTGCATTGTTCAGCTAATTCACTCAGTATTAGATAAAATTGTTGATTCCTTAATATGTCCAATAAATGGGTGACTTCGGACTGGGATGGAACAGCCACTGGGCCTGGAAGGGAGGCAGCGTGGCAAGCCACCCAAGATGTTAAGGTATGCTTGCCATGCACACCTCTACCATGTGGGCCTGGCAGGGGGCGAGTGCTGCGAGGTGGTGTGAGCCGCCACTGGGTGAGGTGCATGCCCACGAGGCTTGGAATGCCACTGGACATGCCAAGCCCTTTTGAATCAAGAGTAAATCTCAGAATTACTAGGGATTTTCCAACTCTGAGCTACCATGCATCTTCCTGCAACCAGCAAACAATCCAACGATCATACACCCCCTTAAGCTTAAGCCTAAAGAGGCTCAGATCCTCAACCAACAATATTATAGCCAGGTTAATAGACAAATGACACTGAATGATCCTATGGATCCATGATAGAATTTCAGACCAGTACATCTGTATAACTGGACAACCACATAATAAAAAGTCCCAAATTCTCCACAAGATCTCTAACAAATATGGGAGACTCTCCATGTCTTCCTAAACAGCATTTCAGGAATATAGTGGCAATGATTTTAGCATTCATGTTGATAATCCCTCTGACCCTTACGCTTTAAAGCTCCTTTCCCATACCTCCTCATTTAATCTCCAGCTTTGCTCTACTATACCCACTCACCAGCACAGCCAATGCCTTGACCTTGTCTTCTTCTCTAATTGCTTAACCTCAAATTTCTGTACCTCAATTCTTCCCTTATCTGACCATCACCTGTTTTACTCTTCATCACCTCCCCCTCAATCTTGCTCAGTCTCCTCCAACCTCTTTAGAAATCTTCATGCTATTAACCCATCAGCTCTCTCCACTACTGTCCCATCACCTCTTTCCTCCACTATGTCATCTGAGTCTGTTGAGGAGGTGGTAGCTTCCTATAACACCTTAAAGCAACACCGTGAGAAAATATCTGAAAAAATGAGAGAACACCATACGGAGCTCCTCCTCCGCTTGATAAATAAACCACGCGACCTCTTTAGCATTGCTAAATCCTTAAACAAACACTCAGAAAAAGAAACCGATAGAAATTATTTTTTTGTCGGAGTGGCCAGCACAGTAAAACAGGAAAAAATACCTGCTACCACCGTGGCCCGTCCTTTTTAATCAATATTGAAAGTCCATTTAAAACAGCTATAATCAAGACTAGCTGGTACTTAGCTTTGTAGAACAATGACAGGCTGGTTTATTTTTACAGAGGTCTTACCTGAAGCAGGGGGCAGAGGTGTATACCCCCAAAACGTGACACGTCGTTGAAATGACCTACTGACACAAAATTGCTCTACAGATTTCCATACCATCCATACAGCCTGTCGTTGTTCTACAAAGCTAAGTACCAGCTAGTCTTGATTATAGCTGTTTTAAATGGACTTTCAACATTGATTAAAAAGGACGGGCCACGGTGGTAGCAGGTATTTTTTCCTGTTTTACTGTGCTGGCCACTCCGACAAAAAAATAATTTCTATCGGTTTCTTTTTCTGAGTGTTTGGTTACTTTATTATCAGTGTAAGCTCAGTTTAGAAGGTCTGTATTTTTCAAATCCTTAACCAAGGCACCTTCCGCCAATCAGACAGTATCAACTCAGACTCAGCCCTATGCCGAGTACCTCCGATCTAAAATCCTTAAAACAAATGTGGCACCAAGTCCCACACCCAGTCACATTCCCCAAGTACAGTCACCACTAACAAGCTTCATCCCTCCAGCAGAGAAATACATTGCCAACCTTATTGCTACTATTAACACCACCACAGCCCCAAATGACCCATGTCCTGCTTACTGGATCAGAACGATTCATGCAGAACTCAGCCCATCTCTATCCTACATCATGAAGCTCTATTTCGCAGCAGGAACATTCCCAGCAACTCTTAAACAAACATGTATACGCCCTCTCCTGAAAAACAACAAACTTGACCCGACAAGGACAGACTCATATCGCCCAATCTCAAGCATACCCCTTCTAGCCAAACTTATCGAGAAGGTGGTTCAAATGCAGCTGTAGCAACACATTGACATATCAGCCCCTCTTGATCCATGCCAGCATGGTTTCAGAGAATCCCATGGTGCAGAGACTCTACTCACTGTACTTGCCAACACCTTATCCAGAGATATCGACAAAATTGAAAATGGGTTTGTACTCTTCTTCCTCGATATTGCTGCCGCATTTGATTCTGTGAACCATGAGCAACTCCTCTCCCGCCTCCAAGAAAAGGGAATTCAGGGCTTGGCCTGGGAATGGTGTAAATCCTATCTAGCTGACCGTTGGCAACATGTTTGGATAGGATCCTTAACTTCTGAACCATTCCATCAACAGCAGGGAGTACCCCAAGGCTCCTCCCTGTCTGCTTTACTTTTCAACATATATATGCAACCTATTTGTGATATCATCCGCTCATTTAATATATCCAGCCTGATCTATGCAGATGATGTCTTGATGTTCACCCCAATCAAAATTATGCACCCTGACCTCTCCTCACTAATAGAGTGATTCAACGCAATCACTGACTGGCTCTTATCCCAGAATCTATGCATAAACTTTAAGAAAACCGAGGTCCTATTCATAACCAAGAACAAGAACTTTTCTCCCCCCACTACCTTGAAGGTGCGAGATGCAGAGCTCCCATGTAAATCTGTGATACGCTACCTGGGTGTCACAATCGACCAACAGCTCAACTTCAAAGAACACATAAAGAATACCACCAAGTCCATCTACAATAAAATACTGACATTAAGGCACCTAAGACAGTCACTTTTCAAGTATATGACCAATCTGCTACCTCTCTCAAGTCATTGAGTGGAGGAGTAGCCTAGTGGTTGGGGCAAGGTACTTCAGGCCGGAAGGTCGGGGGTTCAAATCCCACTAGAGGACAGCAACCTTGGGCCGGAAGGACTGGGGTTTCTAGTCCCACAGATGCTCCTTGTGGTCTTGGGCAAGCCACTTAACCCTCCATTGCCCATGTTCCCTGTAAGTATTAGTGTATGTGTCTCATATCCCCGCGTGTTAAATGTATCCCCCAATTGTGTTGTTGTGACCGTTTTGATTGAAGGATAAGGCGGTATACAAAACTGTCTAAATAAATAAAGACCTCTACTAGCCCCAGACGACTTCAGAACAATATTCCAGACGCTTGTAACTCCACATTTCGATTATGCCAACATCATCCTGCATGATCTCCCCAAAAGCACCCTCAATCCACTGCAGATGGTGATGAATGCAGCAGCCCGCATTCTCTGTGGCATGTCCAGAAGAGATCACATCACGCCCATACTTATGGAACTACATTGACTACCGTTACACTGCAGGATCATCTACAAGGCACTACTCCTATCTTTTAAAGCAATTAACCGGTTATCACCTTCATCCCTCTCTGCACTCATCACCATCACCCCCCAATAACAGGTTGAGAAGGTCAGTAGCAGCCAATACGCTGATTATACCAGTTGAGTCTACTAAATGTACTCAAACAACTAGGAACAGAGCCTTTAAATTCTATGCCCCGAGGTGCTGGAATAACCTCCCACCTCATATCTGATCAATCGGAGACATCTCACAGTTGAGAAAAGCTCTTAAGCATCATTGTTCTGCCTTCACTTCATCCACCCTAACCTAACACAACCACCTCCTGCACCTCAACTCATTCACGCAGCCTCTGACACTCCAACAACCTAACTCATGACGAAGTACACAACAGATCCGCCATCAGGCACACTCACAACGATTATTGATTACAAGGTCTTTTGAATTATGATTACCAACTTGTAATATAAACTGTAAATAGTTTTACAACAACCACTGTTGTTGATTTGTATATAGTTACCCTTGTTACAGTCCCAAGTTCACGATCCTGTTATAATGTAAGCACAAGAACTTTTGTTCTGATGCAAAATTTTGTTATTTGTGAACCATACTGATACTGAAAAGCGCGGTATATAAGAGCCTGTAAATAAATAAATAACATTACACTCTCCTCTGCTCTGGATTCTCTTGCTCTGCCCATGCATATCCTGTGAGGCATACTGCACCTCAGCTCTGACTGTCTTCAACTACCCATTATCTACATTCCTGTGCCCACTCAGCTGAGAACCTTTGGCTCAAATCCCACAACCTTTGGGACTTTCTATACTTCTAATTCATGCTTGCCTCTTTCCAGTCAGCCATAGCACTTGCCAAACAAGACTATTATGTCCACCTGACTAACTCTTTTGCCTATGACCCTCACCATTTCTTTACAACTCTCAATTCTCTCCTCAAAGTTCCTTCACCTCCGATCTCTCCTTCCGTTTCTGCCCAAACTTTGACTATTTCCATGACACAGTCAACAAGATTTCACTCCAGTTTCCCACGAGGTCAACTCCATTCCTTCTTCCCCCTCTTCACTCCCAACTCTTCCCATCAACCTCTGCCACCCTCTGATTTTTCCCTTCTCTCTCCTAACTCCCTCCTTCTTCTTCGTCTTCGGGAAGCCGGTCTTTGTAGTACTGTTCACCGTTGGTTCCACTCTTTTCTTTCTTCTCGTACTTGTGCTGTCCTGTCACCATCCTCCTCTACCCCTCCCTCGGACTCTTTCCCTCTTTCCTGTGGGGTTCCTCAGGGTTCTGTCCTGGCTCCCCTTCTTTTTAACCTTTTCTTAGCCCCCTTGGCCCTTTTAATTCAACAGTCCGGATTATCTGCCTTTCTCTACGCTGACGACATTATTCTGCTACACCACACATCCCCTTCTTGTCCTGACCTTTCCGCGTTAAATTCCTGTCTCTCTGCTGTGGCGAACTGGCTGACTCACAACTGTCTTCACCTTAATCTCACTAAGACTATTGCTATCTGGTTCTCCCACAACAACCCTCCCCCCTCGCTGGCCCCTTCTTTCTCTGGTTCTCCTGTTCCTTTAGTTTCTTCATTTCGGTATCTTGGGGTTCACTTTGATTCTGACCTATCTTTCCACTCCCATATATCACATATCACCAAATCTTCCTTTTTCTTCCTCCGACAAATTCGTGCAGTCCGCCCTTTCTTATCCTCTTCAGCGCTCACCACTTTATTGCTATCTTTGGTTATATCACGGGTCGACTTCGCAAACTCACTTTTCATCGGTCTTTCTAAATCCCAACAGTCCCGCCTACAACGGATCCAGAATACTGCTGCCCGCTTGGTCACCCATTCCAACCCCCGTGATCACATAACGCCCCTACTATTTCGTCTTCACTGGCTCCCTTTTCCCTACCGTGCTCACTTCAAACTGCTCATTCTGGTCCACAAAGCTCTTCATACAGGTACCCCTCAATATTTAACCAACCTTCTTTCTTTTCACTCTCCCAGGTACACTCCTCGTTCCTTCCACCTTAACCGCCTCGCTCTCCCCTCCCCCTCCCGTGCCCATCTACAATCTACCCGTTCCTCCGCTTTCTTTTTTGCCGGCCCCGCCCTTTGGAACTCCCTCCCCTCCTCACTCCGCCTGGAACCTCACCACCCCACTTTTAAACAGAACTTGAAAACTCACCTCTTTTCCCTGGCGTTTGATGTTCCCTCTCCCTTCGTGTGAATCCCACGTGTCCTATCCTTGCTTTCCTCGTGTTTGTTTTCTGTTATGTTTTTTGGTCCTGTCTCTCCTGTTTTATTGCTTTCCTATTAAGAATTTGTATTTCCTTTCCATTTCGTTGGCTTCGGCCTTCTTTTAATTTGGTTTTATTGTACACCGCTTTGCCTACCCTGAAAGGCGGTATTTTATCAAATGAAATAAAACATAAACATAAACATAAACACCCTTTCTTCCTTTTTATTTTATGCAATTTTGAAAATATACACAAGGATAATCACCTGCTACAGGAAAGACCAATAACAAAGAAAAGGAAAGAAGACAACCCTATATCTCCAAACCCAATACACAAAAGATATAATACAATAGCCATTCATTGGCCCACCACTAATAAGGACAGCCAAATCAAAAATAAAGGAAAAAAGTATAAGAAATAAGATACATACTGATGCATATAGTCATTCTATTCTAATACGGCTTAATATATCCCATTCAAGAAGATGATCTTGGCATGTCTGGAAACTGAAAAGAGAGGCCCACACATTTATTCACAATAAACTGAGTTAAATGAGTGGAATCGAAGAAGATATAATTAAACACTTGGAGCCTGTTCCATCCCAGACATCCAGGCCCTCTGTGCCCTCGGTCAGAACCGGACGCACAAAGGGAGTTGCGATTCTGATCCCACGGGGCACATCTAGCCCTGAGAGGTAAACTGAGAAGAAAATGATGACTCCAATACTTGCAAACTTTCCTAGAGTGTTTCCATTGTGATTATTGCTGCTTTCACAAGTGAGGGCCTGGTCTTCTTGATCCTAGCAAAAGCTTGCTGAGAAGAGACCAGAATTTCTTCAGGTCCTGCGGGCAACAAGGGTTCCTCGATCACAGTATCTGGGCTCCCGAAGGCTTCAGCGGAAACTGCAGCCACAGATGACACAGCTGCAGAGTGCTCCTCAATCATCGGCATCTCAGCCAAGTCCTCCCGACCACCAGGAGAAACTGCCTCCAATAACTTTATGCTGCAGGCAGAGGGCTGCACTGGAGCAGTATGTACTTCCAGGCTAAGGGTGATGTCAAGCCCAAGGAGACATACAGAGCCGCTTTCCACCTCTGCAGTCCCCAGCGGGCTTTCCTGCTCCGGAGCTGCTTTTACTGCATCAGTGGGATGCACGAAAGCATTGAATGGCCCCTTAGCCTCCAATGTGCCTTTTCTCAGCTCCAGAACCTTTGCCTTCTGCTTCCGCAGCAATCTAAACCAAGGTAACACAATTATAGCAAGCAAAGTTAGGAGCTGGTCAAAGTGTGGTTAGCACGCATCCGCCATCTTGGCCGCCCAAACAATCCACCCCCTTTCTTCCTTTTCTAAGATCTCTGAAGATGAAATCACACATCTTCTTTCCTCCTCCATCCTCACTACCTGCTCTCTTCTGATCCTATTTCCACCTGTCTCCTAAGCTCCATCTCCTCTACTGTCATCCCTTCCATCTCTCATATTCTCAACCTATCAATTTGCACTGCAACTGTACCTGCAGTCTTCAAGAATGCTATGGTCACACCTCTCCTCAAGAAACCCTCATTAGACCCTACCTGTCCTTCTAATTGTTGATCCATTTTCCTCCTCCTCTTCCTTTCTAAACTACTTGAATGTATGGTTCACTGCCATTGCCTTGATTTTCTCTCCTCTCAAGAACTTCTGGATCCACTGATCCTTTACATTCTACTGAAACAGCTCTTGCCAAAGTCTCCAGCAACCTTTTCTTGGCAAAATCCAAAGGCCTTTACTTGATCCTCATCCTTCTTGACCTTTCTGCTGCTTTTGACACTGTTCACCATCACTTGATACCTTGCCCTTGCTTGGTTTTAAGGCTCTATGCTATCCTGGTTCTCTTCTTACCTCTCCCATCACACTCACAGTGTTTGTGCTAGTGGATCCTCCTCCACTGCTATCCCGCTCTCAGTTAGTGTACCCCAAGGGTCTGTCTTGGGGCAACATTTAGACAACTTGGGGCAACTCCTTTTCTCTTTATATACCCAGTCTCTTGATGCACTCATCTCTTCCAATGGTTTTCAGTACCATCTTTACGCTGATGACTCTCAGATATACCTTTCTACACCTGAATCTCTCCAGCAATGTAGGTCCAGATCTCTGCCTGCCTATCTGACATTACTGCCTGGATGTCTCACTGCCATTTGAAATTGAACATAGCCAAAACCAAGCTTCTTATTTTTCCCCCTAAACCCACCTTCCTCCTTCCTCCTTTCTCAATCTATGTGGATAACACTCTACTACTCTGTTTCCTCAGCTTCCAACCATGGGGTCATATTTGACTCCTCCCTCTCCTTCTCCACACACATTCAACTGATATTTAAAACCTGTTACTTCTTTATAACACCAGCAAACTTTGCCCCTTCCTCTCTGAACCTCTACTAAGATGATTATCCACTCTTTAGTCACCTTCCATCTAGACTACAAAAGGGGACAGCTACTTCTGGAAAGAGATCTGCAATTGTAAGTACTTACTTCTGGGAATTTTTCTAAATCTTGGGGGCAAAGGAATTCTTTAGATTAAAGCTGATTAATCTGTGAACCCAGTGTATTTGTTAAATCAGTCAGGGCCTAGTAGCAGCAAAGAGCGTTCAGTTTAAATTTAAAACACAGCAGAGAACTTTCTGGTTAAATTTAGACTCCAAGACTCCCTCTATTCAAGCAAGGGCTGTGGGACTCCCCCTGGAAATTGGTCACAGATTACCTTACAAGCACAGGACAGGGTACTCTGTAGCAGCCAGTTTTTCATAGGTCTTCTTTCCTTCCCTCACTCCTCAACACCCACCCACCCATGGGAAAATTGTAGCTTTATAGATACTTAAACCTCTTAAAGGAAAGGAGGTGCCATATTCACTCTCGGGTGCAGCTGTTTATCCTCATCAGACATTCATTAAGGACCTGAGATTAATTTAAGCTTCAGGTGAACAAAGTACATTAAACGTATTAGATATAGTTTTATTAGTATAAGTATCCCCAGCAGCCCTTAGTAAGTAATGAACTAAAATATCTAAACTCAACCTTAAAACTAAAATGCAGACAGCAGTCCAACAGCGAGATGGGGGTTTTCCAATCTTTTGCATACAGTGTCACATGTATGATATTCTCCCAGTTGGTGAGGGGTCTTATGTGTGTACTAGGTGCAAGGAGATCTTTGCTCTCAGGGAATTAGTCCGATCTCTGGAGGCAACAGTAGCAGACTTGGAGGACATAGGAAGACAGAGAGGTAAAAAGATGAGACCTATGGGATATAGTCCTGAAGTCCCAACCTTCAGTCTGGCAGCATCCCTGTTGCCATGGAGGAGAAAGGTAATGTGACATGAGAGCATCACTCTGATGTGGCAGGAAGTGATTCTGTAGCTAGGATCTGCCCTCCAGGTGATGTAAAGCTCTCTCACACCAAGGAAGTTTCTCCAGGGCCATGTGCCCATGAGGGAAGGGTTAGGACAGCTGTTATAGTTGGTGATTTGATCATTAGGCATGTAGATAGCTGGGTGGCTGGTGGACGTGAGGATCGCCTGGTAACATGCCTGCCTGGTGCGAAGGTAGCAGACCTCAAGCGCCACCTAGACAAGGTCTTAGATAGTGCTGGGGAGGAGTCTGCTGTCTTGGTACATGTTGGTACCAATGACATAGGAAAAAGTGGTAGGGAGGCTCTGGAGGCTAAATTTAGGCTTTTAGGTAGGAAGTTGAAATCCAGAACTTCCAGGGTAGCATGCTCCGAAATTCTTCCCGTTCCAAGCGCAGGATCCAAAAGGCAGGCAGAGCTCTGGAGTCTCAATGCGTGTATGAGACGATGGTGCAAGGTTGAGGGTTTTGGATTTGTTAGGAACTGGGATACATTCTGGAGAAAGGAGGGGCTCTTCCGAAGGAATGGGCTTCATCTTAACCAGGATGGAACCAGGCTGCTGGCATTTACCTTTGAAAAGGAGATAGAGCAGCTTTTAAACTAGATAATAGGGGACAACCAACAGTCATCCAAGAGCTCATAGTTCAGAACAATGTATCCTTGAAGGATACTACCAAAAGAATGAAGTTAGGTCATATCAACAGAGAGGTTCCAATAAAGAAAAAAGTAGCCCAAATGCCCTTAAGTACGGAGCAGACAGAGCTTAAAGATTCCAAATTACCCCTGCCTACCAATAGCCAAATTAATATGAATAAAATACAGTCTCTAAAATGTCTGTATGCAAATGCTAGAAGTCTAAAAAATAAGATGGGAGAGTTAGAATATATAGCACTAAATGAGAGGTTAGATATGATTGGTATCGCAGAGACATGGTAGAAGGAGGAAAACCAGTGGGACACTGTGATACCTGAGTACAACTATATTGAAATGACTTTGCTGATCAAATTGGTGGAGAAGTTGTGCTCTATGTTAGAGAGGGCATTGAGTCACAAAGGATTAGAATTTTGCAGGAAACAAAATTTGCTGTAGAATCTCTATGGATTGAATTTCCATGTAAAAAGGGGAAGGCAATGGCATTGGGGGTGTACTATCAACTACCTAGCCAGAATGAACAAATGGATGATGAAATTCTCAAAGAAATCAGGGAAGCTAACAAAAGTTACAGCACAGTAATAATAATGGGTGATTTCAATTACCCTGGTATTGACTGGGTCAGTGTCACAGCAGGACATGCTAGGGAGATAAAGTTTCTAGATGAAATAAATGACTGCTTCTTGGAGCAGTTGGTTCATGAACCAACCAGAGGGGAAGCTATTTTGGATCTAGTCCTTAGTGGAACACCAGATCTGGTGCAAGAGATAAGGGTGTTGGGTCCACTTGGTAACAATGATCATAGCATGATCGTGTTTGATTTAATTAATGGAGGAGGGAAGGGAAGGAAATCCATAGTACTACATTTTAACTTCTGAAAGAGAGACAATGATAAAATGAGGAAAATAGTTAAGAAAAAACTAAAAGGAGAAGTTGAAAGGTTAAAGACTTACATCAAGCTTGGGTGTTGTTTAAAAATACTATCTTGGAAGCCCAGACCAGCTGTATTCCATGCTTTAAGAAAAGTGGAAGGAAGTCCAAAAAACTGCCAGTATGGTTTAAAAGTGGGATCAGAGAGGATGCTGTTGCCAAAAAAGCATCTTTCAGGAAATGGAAAAAAGACCCAAATGACGAAAACTGGAAACAGCACAAGCACTGGCAAGTTAAATGCAAGGAATTGATAAGGCAGGCAAAGAGAGAATTTGAGAAGAAGCTTGCTGTGGAAGCAAAAACGTGTAATAAAGACTTTTTCAAGTACATTTGTAGCAAAAACCTGTGATAGAGTCAGTTGATTAGAAGAGAGGGGTAAAAGGGGCACTAAGAGGGGACAAGGCCATAGTGGAGAGATTGAATGAATTCCTTCCTTTGGTCTTTACTGAGGAAGAATAAGGGATGTTATCCATGACTAAAGTGGTATTTAAAGGTGATACTATGGAAAAATTAAAAGAAATATCAGTACACCAGGAAGATGTATTACAACTATTTGATAAACTGAAGAGTAGCAAATCTTCTGGACCAGAAGGTATACATCCAAGGGTGTTGATAGAAATGAAATATGAGATTTCAGACCTGCTATTAGTAATCTTTGAACTATCATTAATATCCTCTGTAATATATGAAGATTGGAGGATGGCCAATGCAATGCCAATTTTTAAAAAGAGTTCTAGGGGTGATCCGGGAAACTACAGACTAGTGAGCCTGACGTCAGTACCAGGAAAAATGGTAGAAACCATAATAAAGAACAAAATTACTGAACATGTAGATAGTCATGGCTTAATGGGAGACAGCTAACATGGCTTTAGACAAGGAAGATCCTGTCTTACTAATCTGTTGGGTTTTTTTAAGGTGTGAATAAACAGATAGACAAAGGTGAGTTGGTTGATATAGTGTATCTGGACTTTCAGAAAGCCTTTGACAAGGTCCCTCATCAGAGACTTTTGGCAAAACTAAAATGTCATGGGTTAGGAGGCAGTGTACTATTGTGGATCAGGAACTGGTTAAAAGATAGAAAGCAGAGGGTAGGGCTAAATGGCCAATTTTCTCAATGGAAAAAGGTGAGTAGTGGAGTATCCCAGGGATCTGTGCGGGTCCGCTGCTTTTTGACATATTCATAAATGACCTGGAAAAGAGAATAACGAGTGAGGTTATCAAATTTGCAGATGACACAAGAATATTTAAAGTTGTTAAAACTCGAAGATTGTGGAAAATTGCAAGAGGATCTTGATAAATTGGAAGACTGGGCATCCAAATTGCAGATGAAATTGAATATGGACAAGTGCAAAGTTATGCACCTAGGAAAGAACAACCCAAACAATGGTTAAACAATGCAAGGTTCCACTTTAGGAACCACCACCCAGGAAAAAGATTTAAGCATCATCGTGGATAACATGTTAAAACACTCGGCCCAGTGTGCAGCGGCGGCCAAGAGAGCAAATAGAATGCTAGGTATCATAAGGAAAGGAATGGAAAATAAAACAAAGGATATTAGAATGGCTCTGTATCCTTCCATGGTGCGACTGCACCTTGAATATTGTGTGCTATTCTGGTCGCCGTATCTTAAAAAAGATATAACATTATTAGAAAAGGTATAGAGAAGAGCCACCAAAATGGCAAAGGGGATGGAAAGATATCCCTATGAAGAGAGGCTAAAAAGGTTAGGGCTCTTCAAACTGGAAAAGAGATGGCTGAGGGGAAATATGATAGAGGTCTATAAATTAATGAATGGAGTGGAACGGGTAAACATAGATTGATTGTTTACATCATCACAATGTAGAAAGACTAGGGGACATGCAATGAAGCTACAGAGTAAACTATTTAAGACTAATAAGAGAAAATATTATTTCACTCAACGTGTAATCAAACTCTGGAATTTGTTACCAGAAAATGTAGTAAAAGCTGTTTATTTATTTTATTTACATTCTCTTATATACTGCGCTATTCTGCATCAGTGCGGTTTACATTGAACAAACTGAAATTACATTGAACAGGGCATTATAACTTGGAGATAACTATTTTTACAGGGAACATGGGCTATGGAGGGTTAAGTGGCTTGCCCAAGACCACAAGGAGCACCTGTGGGACTAGAAACCCCAGTCCTTCCGGCCCAAGGTTGCTGTCCTCTAGTGGGATTTGAACCACTGACCTTCCAGCCTGAAGTACCTTGCCCCAACCACTAGGCCACTCCTCCACTAGATGGGTTTAAAAAAGATTTGGACAAGTTCCTGGAGGAAAGGTCCATAAACCATTATTAAAATGGACCCAGGATATCACTGCTTGACCCAATACAAGCATTGTGGAACCTCTGTCTTTTGGGGAACCTGCTAGGTACTTATGACCTAGATTGGCCACTGTTGAAAACAGGATAGTGGGCTTGATGGACCTTGGTCTGACCCAGTATGGCATATCTTATGTTCTTATGTTCTTATTGCAACCTCTTCCTTGCTGGTCTCCCTCTGAATCATCTCTCCGCTTAAATCTGTTCAAAACTCAGCTATGCAGCTAATCTTCTGCCTGCCTCGATATGCTCATATAACCCCTCTTCTCAAGTTGCTTCATTGGCGCCCTTTCCATTCCTTTATCCAGTTCAAATATCTCCTACTGACCTATAAGTGCACTCATTCTGCTGCTGCTCACTACCTTTGCTCTCTTATCTCTCCCTACATCCTTCCTCGGGAACTCAGCTCTTCTGTCAGATAGCTTCAATTTATTTATTTATTACAGCTTATACCCTTTTCTGACTTGCATCAAACAATGGGTGTACAGTGCTATGAAACAAAAGAATGAAGAATAACTGAATCCCCCCACCCTCCCCACAGCCCAAATCTCCAAATCCCATCCCAGAATTCCTAAAGATAATACCTCGATTTAGCCCATCAGCCATCAGCAAACAAAACTATCCTCAGCAGTTTACAAAAACCAAGTAAATTGCTCATCATATGTAAATGAAGAGGTAACACATTCCAGAACTTGGCTCCTGCCACCCAGAAGACTCTGAACCTCCCCTGCACGGATTGCATTTATTTATTTATTTGAACAGTTTTTCTATACCATCCCTTCCATCGATCAGGGGAGGTTTACATCGAACAAAACTCAGTTACAGAAAACATATTGAACTATGATACAATGAACTATTTACATGCCAGTTAATCACATACTATTTACAAGGCTGTTAAACAGTGCATGAGGGTAACAGTGTAATATTCTAGGCAGGAGGTGATAAGAAGAGGGGGGAATTTAGTTTAGTTGGGAGGATGGGGGGGGATAGTGGGGGTGAATGACCTCCAGGCCTGTGGCATCCAAAAGGCAGCCCTGAGAGGATCTGAGAGCATGCCCAGGCACGTACCAGCCCCAGAGACCTAGCAAATAACTTGGCCAGTCCTCATGAAGCACACAAAATATAATAACCAGAAGCTTGAACATATATGGGGCCAATATAAGGAGCCAGTAGAGCTGCTGCAGAAGCAGTCCCATACTATCATGCCACTGCATGCCCAGCAAAACATATGCAGCTATGTTCTGCACAATCTGAAGTCTACAAATGGACCACATGGGTAAGCCAATGTACAGAGCATTACAATAGTCTAAGGTGCCCTGCATAAGAGCCTGCATCACCAGCTGTAAAGCGGAGGTCTCCAGATAGGGGCACACATAGCACACCAGTCATAATTTCATCGAGGCCGCCTGAACAACCACGGCCACCTGTTTATCACCCACTCCCTCCCGTTACAGTATCACTCCCAGAGACCACAGTTCTTCCTGCCAGGGAATGGCAACATCACACACCTTAGGCATGCATCAAAGATACCCATGCTCCACTGTGCCAAAATGCAGCCTTATATTTTTCTCTACATTAAACATAAATTCACTATCCAGCTTCCAGGTGCTAACACAGGTGAGGTAGGATTTGAGTGGGGCCAGGATGGCCGCCTGATCACCACCCAGAGGGATCACAATTTGTATATCATCTGCACAGGAGAGGAGAAAGTAGGGAACCCTGCGGCACCTCCTACCAGGAATGTAATCTGGACATCCGAAAATGGTGTTCGCTCATAAAAGATTCAGTCAATTTCAGAACCCTGCCCCCTAAACCAAGCCATGCATAGCCTTCTCCACCAAATCAAATGTAGTGGAAAGATCCAACGAAATAAGCAACACTGATACACCGTGATCGAGATCACTATAAACTTGATCCAGGAGTGCTAACAACAAGGTCTCGACACCACAGCCCTGCTAGAATCCTCCCTGCCCAGGGTCCAACAAGGAGCTATCCTCCAGAAAACCCCCAACCTGTATCAGAACCTCCTTTTCAATCACCTTTGCCAACATGGGCAGGTTGTAAATCGGCCAATAATTACTGAGATTCACTGGGTTGCCATCCATTTTTTGTGGTACAGGAGTGACCACTGCCTACTTCAGCTGAGCTGGCAAGGAACCCTGCTGTAACGAGGCATTGTTCAGGTCCCCCATCCAGGCTAACATGGGCCGTGGGGCACCCTTAAAACACCGAATAGGTGTGGGGTTCTAAGCCTGAGCAGGTTTTACGCAAACCCCACAGTAACTGTTCCACCTGGTCACTAGAGGCCGAAGAGAAAGTGTCGAAGCTCAACTCATCCCCTCATGCACTCCCTGGATCCCTAGCCCGAGGAAGACAGGTTATCCCACTCTTTAACTGCTGCACCTTATCCAGGAAGAAATCCACCAATTTGTCTAAATCTACCAGCACCATGCCCATCCCTGACATTTGATCCCCCAGGAGATCGGACACCATCCTGAAGACCATCCTTGGTTGGTGTCCCACCTGCCCTATCTGCTTAGTGTAAAACTCCTTCTTCACTGCTACTATGATCCATCAATACCAGTTAGCAAGCTGTTGCCAGGTCTGCCTATTGACACACAGGCGCAATCTCCACCAGCAGCCTTCCAGCCACTACAACTCCCACTTCTTCCTGCGTAACTAAGTTGAATACCATGGCTGAGTGCTGGGCTCTCTGCTGGACCCAGCGCAATGGTGCCACTTCCTTCAAGGCATCCACCACAGAATGATGCCAGTCCTCTATTCGTACTTTGATTGTGCAATTCCTTCCCTGATCCTGGTGCACACAAGCCAATTCCCCCCACCAGTCATAATCCACCAGTCCCCGAACTTATTTCCAAGTGACTCCCTCCTCCACCACCCTCTGAACCTGACCCTGCTAACAAGAATGAAAGTGGATCAGGAAGTGGTCCAACTAGGGGACAGGAAGTGACTGGAGCCCATGGACCTCACCCCCTATCTAGCAGGATGTCAGTCGCAAATATCAGATCCAACGTGTGTCCCCCCAGATGGGTGGGGCCCTGTGCGACCTGCCACAGTCCACCAGAAGCCAGAATGGAAAACCAAACGTTGTCTTCTCGTCCCCAGCCACGTCCACATGCACGTTGAAATCCCCCAACACCAGCACTTCCTGCCACCCCTTAACCTTAAATAAAATTCCCTCTACCAATGCCTCCAACACCTCATAGGACAATCCCAGTGGGCAATAAACTAACAGGAGCCCTCCTCTGCATTCCTTACCCATCCTGAGAAAAAAGCCCTCCACGCGATGTGGGAAGGACATACCTTCTCGCTGTGCCAAAACTCGCTCATGCACCAGATTCATCATCCCACCCCACTCGCTGGCCCTGACATCCCATCTGAAAACTGACATACCTGGACTGCGCCACAAAATCTTTTATCAGCCCTTGACCCTCCTCCATCTATGTTTCGGTCAAACATAAGCTATCCAACCACTCATCCTGTGTCCTTCACTTCTACTGCTAACTCCAGACTTCGATCTTTTCACCTTGCTGCTTCTTATGCCTGGAACAAACTACCTAAGTCTATATGGCAAGCTTCATTGCTGGCCCTTTTCAAATCCAGGCTGAAAACTCACCTCTTCAAGACTGCATTTGGATCATGATCTGCTTAGTCTCCTATGTGTTTCCTTACTATTCCCCTAGATGTATCCTTGTCCTCAGATGTTGTGTTCTCTGTTTTGAATAGACTGTAAGCTCCGATGCACAGAAATCTTACATGTGTCTGTACAGCACTGTGTATGCCTTGTAGCGCTATACAAATGATCAGTAGTAGTCGTAATAATAGTAACATGTCCTGTAGTCCAAAATAGTATAATCTTCAGCAAAACTGACCAATAGTAAAGCTTAAAATTAGACATTCCAAGCTTCCATCCAGTTTATTCAAACACAATAGATATTCTGGTAATTCCAGGTCACTTGTATGCCTATATGAAAGAAGAAAGCATTTTTAAAAGTTGCTAAAAAAAAAAAAAGGTGTGCCGTGAGACTAAAATGGGCAGCACATCAAACAAAAAGAAACCATGAGGAGGATATTCTTCTTAACAGTACATATTCTGCCGAACCAAGACAGCTGAGAGGGTGGCCACCTCACTAAATCTAATTTAAGTCTATGCAGTATCGATGAGAAATGGAGCTCGTAAAGCTCGCTGTTGCTATGGGATACCACTGATATGGGAAAGAGCATTGTATTTGGACTTTAAGTCCCGATATTTCAGCTTTATCCAGATTGACCTTATAATCTGAAAGCAGACCATATTGCTGTATGATGCCAGTTAATGATGTTAAACATGCCGGGAAAGATATTCAGTGACACATAGACGGTCTGTGCCGCTGAATATTCTCCCTCTAATGCTGCTAGATGCCCTGATGCTAACTGCATAGCATCACAGCCTTCTGGGGTCGTTCCAAGGATGATGCTGATGATAACCCATCAGCAACAAAATTCAGCCGCTGGCTGGTTACCAGAAACTGGCTAAAGTTAGGCACTTGAAAGGCTCACCTATCTTAGCCAGGATTAGCTAACAGAGCAGTGGCTGAATATTTCTGCTGCCCTGTTAGCTAACAAGCTATCTGGGCATGTCAGGTTTTCAGTGCCGGTGGCCAAATATGACCTTGGCATTGACTATCCAGTGTATGTTAAAGCAGCGAAGGCCAGCCACTGAATATCCCTCCTCTATGTACCTAAACTAGAAAATTGGGTCCAAATCCAAAAGCCTTCAAAGCCACATAGAGAAGTGATATTTCTACTCTGTCAAAAGCCTTCTTGGCATCTAAAGTTAAAAGAGCATTCGGTCCAAGTGGTATTGTCTAAGTAGATTTATCATCCGTCATATTATCTGCCCTTTGGCACCTTATATATCAACAAAAGTAAGATATTCTCTAACCTGGCAGTCAGAACCATTGCAAAGTTATTTACATCAGGATTTTTTAGATGAAGCAGAAGGAAAGAAGAAAAAGAAAGGAGGAGGACAAGGAAGAATTCAAAACCGAGGGAATACACTGCACAAAATTTAAGTGGTAATAATTTCATTCAAGAAGTTCTTTAGTGATTAATTTATCAGGACATTATTTATCTCAAGAACAGTTACAGGTTCTTAATAAAGGACTATCCTATGTTCCGTAAACTTATTTTGATGCCTTTCAGTTTAGGATAGATTTGGAGAAACTAATACGAAAATTGAATTTGAAAATTTATTTTGCATCTAAGCCAGCAGAAACAGGGCCGCCACAGGATTTGATTTCTAGAAGGATACAGCTACCATTAAAATCAACTTGGTCCCCCCCAGGACCATTACACCCTTCTCTGACACTGTTCAGAGATCTGGTCCTAAAAGATATTAAACAGCTGGATAGCAATAAAAAACGAACATTTAGTATAATTTCAAAAAAAAGAAAAAATAGCATTAAAAGATCTTCCGTCGTGAACGGAACTACTGATTCGACGAGCAGATAAGGGTGGTGCAATCGTCATTCTAAATAGGGATCAATATTTGACGGAAGCTTATAGGCAGTTATCTATCACAGAAACATACAAGAAATTAACAGATGACCCGACGAGTTGGTTACAAAAGCATATTAAAACAATTACATCTCAAGCTTTAGAAGAAAAATTAATAACAAGAAAAGAATGGTACTTTTTGAATGAACCAGGTCCTACAGTAGCTAAATTATATTTAGTACTGAAAATTCATAAAAGCTTGGTAAATCCACTGGGTAGGCCTATCGTGTCCACAAGAGGCACAATTTTAGAGACTTTATCAATGTATATTGATTCATTTTTTAGACCACTAATGATTGAAATACCATCTTACATCAGAGACACGACCCATTTTCCACAGATATTAATAAAACATGTTCACTTGTCAACTGAATCAGATGTTATATTAGTCACGTTAGACGTCATGTCTTTGTACACCAGTATCCCTCAATCTGCAGCATACAATAGTGTAGCAACAGCTTTAAAAGGTAGGGGTGGTTTATCAGAAAAACCTATATATCATTTTTATTAGCATTAACAAATTTGACAGTTTATCAAAATTATTTTTTATTTGATAACACACTTTATCATCAAGTATCAGGAGTAGCAATGGGGGCTACTTGTGCCCCATCCATTGCAAACCTGTTTATGGGGTCATATGAAGAAAACTGGATACGATCGTCACCCTATGCAAATCATTTAAAATTATGGTGTCGTTATATAGACGACATCTTTATGCTGTGGAAAGGGTCGGTTGATGGTTTAAATTAGTTTTTTGTATGGCTCAACAATAGGGATACAAGCATACAATTCACTCATTCTTACCATGCTGACCGTATGGTATTTTTAGATGTATTAGTTCAGAAAGGAGATAAAGGGTGGATCACTTCGGTCCATAGAAAAGATACAGACAGGAACACCTTTTTACATTATAGCAGCGCTCACCCCATACAGTTGAGAGATAGTTTACCATTTTCACAGTTTATTAGGTACAGGAGAAACTGCTCAGAGGTTCGAGATTTCAAAAATCAATCAAAAATTTTAAAAAGTAATTTTCAAAAAAGAGACCATTCAAAACAAGTGATAAAACGAACATATAAGAGAGTGCTGTGTAATAATCATGATTTATTACTATATTCACAGAGGAAAGAGATGACATTTTATTTATTTTATTGTTCTTATATACCGCACTCTTAAAAATCAGCGCGGTTTACATACAATGGTTCTGTGCCAAATGGTTCACCATTGGACACTTACAATGAACAGGAGGGTGAAACTTGGGTTTAAAATGAGGGAACTATATACATCAACTTCAATTTATTTACAGTATGTACATGCATTGATAGTAGCTCATTTATTCTTAATTGGGTGTGTGGTAGCTGGTGTTAGACTAGTGGGTTTAGAGTAATGCATAAGAAAGAGATGATGTTTTAGAGCCTTTCTGAATTGGGCTAGGTCTGTCATAGCTCTGATGGTGGGTGGAAGGGCATTCCAGCAACTGGGGGCGTAGATCTTGAAGGCTCTGTTCCTAGTTTTCTTGGTGTATTTTGTTATTACGCTGGGTATCCGTAGGGTGTTGTCAGTGCATGCTCTCCTTATTCTGTTAGCTGAGATGGGGAGAATAAGGTCTGTTAGGGATGTGGGGGCTATTTTGTTGGTGGATTTGAAGTTTATGATGATTACTTTATAGTATAGCCGGCAGTTGATTGGTAGCCAATGGAGGTCCTTGAGAATAGGGGTGATGTGGTCACCTCTGGCTGCTCCGCTTTGGACTTGTGCGGCAGCATTCATAGCCAACTGTAAAGGGTTTAAGGTGTTTTGGGGTAAGCCATGCAGGATTACATTTTGGCATAATCAAAGTGGGGGGTCACCAGTGCCTGAAAAACTGATCTGAAATCTTCAGGGTGCAAAAGGGGTCGGAGATGACATACAATCAAACTATCAATTTAGTCACAAAATATTCTCCATATAGCTCTCAGATTAAATGGATTATAAAAAAATATATGAATGTTTTAAACATTATCCCTGGATTGGAAGAGAAAAGAGAAAAGCATTTGTTGTGTGTGGCAACGTCACAAAAATTTAAAAAAAAAACTAAGTCCAGCGGTTTTACGACCTCTATCAAATCAGATAGAAGATTTGACAGGACACACAAAATGTGGAGATTGCAAAATTTGTGAGATTACCATAGAACTGACAAAATTCCAATATCATGGTGTGACATACCAGCTTAAAAATACAACATCTTGTGCTTCTAATTACGTGGTTTACTGTATTCAATGCCCATGCAATCTAGTATATGTGGGTAAAACAATTTGACCTTTATGAGTGAGAATGAATGAACATCGCAGTAGACTGAACTGCTAGATAGAGGAAGCACCAATAGTGGATTACTATTTAGAATACAGCCATAAGTTTGAAGAGCTACATTGTTTCTGCATAGATCAGGTAGTTGCAGGGTACAATGGCAAATAAAAGGAACAGGTTCTTTTGATTCACGAACAAAGGTGGATCTACAATTTGCAATCAGTTATTCTAGGTGGCTTAAATGCCCAAATAGATTGGAATGTTTGCATGTAATGTGTGTTACAACGATAGAACAATAATTGAATACTTGATATCAATCATAGTTAAATTAATTAAACAATTAAGAAGCCGGAAGATCTGGTAGAGTAGTGAAGAACACAGGTGGATGGAGTGAGGTGATTACCACCATTACCACACTGTTAGAGCGATATACTTCAAAATCAGATCCCTCAGGCACCTACGCCCGTTACTAGAACCAGATGATTTCCGCACCATTTACCAAGCCCTCATCATACCTCATTTTGATTACTCTAACGCCATCCTACAAGGACTCCCCCGATCAACCTTAAACCCCCTGCAACTGGCTATGAACAGTGCAGCGCGGATACTGTTTGGAGCCTCCAGAAGGGAACATATCACACCCCTCCTGAAACAGCTGCACTGGCTCCCCATTCAAGCCCGGATCAGTTTCAAGACCTTGTTGTTGACGTTCAAGGCCATCAACAGGCTCTCCTCCTCCTCTCTATCTGAATTCATACAACCACTTGCCACCACCAGACAAAGAAGAACCGCAGAGACCAATATGTTAGCAATACCAAAAGAAACGACAAACTGCACCAAAACAACATCCAACCGAACCTTCAGTCTCTGCGCTCCAGCGCTATGGAACACCCTACCACCACACATAAGAGCAATCCCTAAACTGAGCCAGTTCAGGAAAGCCCTGAAACACTTCCTTTTTGTCAAATATCTTACTGACGGCTCTGAACCCTCGTATAGCTCGTCCTCAAATATGTAAACACCAAACAGGTCCCTCCCCTATTAACTTCGTATGTATATAGTTGCCCCCTCTCTCCAAGTTTCATTCCCTGTTCAATGTAATGACCAGACATTTGTATAGTGTCGGATGTTGTTGTTATATGTAAACCGCGCTGATCATAAATAGTGCGGTATATAAGAATTGTTAAATAAATAAATAAATAAATGTTACACATAGCTGCTAATCCGCATGCACAGCGTTGTTGGAAAGTCGATAGATTCAGAGAAAGATTGGAATAAGAATCAACAGCGTATACAGCATATGCATAATAGAGGTAAAACAACATAATGGTGTTAAGGTTTATGTTATAGAGCACAAATTTGATCGATAATAATCAGTAGGAAATGTGTCAAATTCCAGAGAATGTGATTAACTAGCAGGATTTTTACTTATTTTGCTATTAGTGCTTTCAAAAGAAAAAAAAAACCCTGAAGAAACTCAAATGGGTAACCTGTTTAATTACAGTCTCTAACCCTCTTTCCATTCCTATCTAGGCTTCGTGTACCACATCCAAGAGTCCCCTGGGTTGTCTCACCATTTAAAGCTCAAATGGGGAAAAGCCCAATGTAGCTTGGAAAACTTCTCTATATGCAATGGTATCACTTGCTCCCATGTCCGACTGTTATTGCCTATACTTTTTCTAACCTTTTGTATCAAGGTCTGGTTAAATCACTCAACAAGGCCGTAAGTTTGTGGGTAATATGTAGCAATCTTAACATGCCTGATCCCAAATAATTCCAAGACTGTGTCTAACTATCTGGACAAAAAGTTAGTGTCCCAATCTGTCAAAAGTTCTCTGGGGACGCCTACCTCACAGAAAATTTTCAACAGTTCCCATATTATCTGACCTGCAGTAACTTTCTGCAAGGGAATTGCCCACGGATAGGGGATAGCATATTCAACAAGTACTAAGAGGTAATGGTAACCTGCCATGCTCCTATCTAACGGAACCACAATGTCTATGGCCATTCGATTCAGTGGTTGTTCGACCCCTGGGATTGGTATCAGGGGAGCTTTCTTGGGCTGGTTCTTATTTTTCTGTTGGCACATGGAGCATGCCTGGCAGAACTTAGTCACCTCTTGATATAGGTTAGGCCAGAAGAACCATTGTGTAAAATGTTCAATAACACCCTGCTACGCTAGGTGTCCTGCCAAGGGGTGGCTGTGGACTAAGATCAATAGAGCCTCCCAGAATATCTGAGGTACCATGAGCTGGGCTTGCTCTCCTTTCTCTTCCTGGAATGATATAAGAGATTATGTATCTTCCTAAAAAGAGGATAACTCTCCCTACCCTTCTCAGAGCCTGCCCCTTCTGCCTTACCCCAGGCTTCCTGCAAGGTTGGGTCTTTTGCTTGCTCTTTAGAAAAATTATTAGACTTAGAGAGCACCTCCTCCCCAAGTGCATCGACTCCCCCTGGGGGAATCAACCCTTTCCACTTTTCCGCTCTCTGCTGAGCCCTGCTTTTTCTAGTCTTTCCCCCTCTCTCTACCATGTCCGGGGTTGCAAATGGGAACAACTCCCTGAGACTGGGGCAGACTTTTCCTCTGGGATATAGTCTCAGGAATGGGAAGCTATTAAAGCAGAGTAGAAGCCAGTTGAGTCTAATAACCCCTCCCAATCTCGGCCTAGGATTAATGGCATTGGGAGTCCCTTTATAATGGCCATTCCTAGTAGTTGTTTGTTATCCCAGGTGATTTTTATCCCATAAGGGGGGTCATTGCATATGTCCCCCGTGGACACACTTCATTCGTACGGGGCCTAGGTATCTACCCTGCCTCCTGTCGACCCTAGGCTCTGGGCCAGATCTTGAGACATCAGAACTGATTACTCCTAGTGTCTATGAGAGCTTCCAAGTTCATCCCACCAATCCATATCCCTTTTTAAAGGAGTCCATTCCAGCTTCCTGGGTCCCCTGCAAGTCCTACACCAGAGAAGGAACATTCCCCTTTTGGACACTCCCATTGGAAATGGCCTGGTTCCCACCATAAAAAGCATTGTGGCCGTCTTCAGGATTCCTGAGTAGATTTCTTCCCTGTGGGGTTCTTAGGGTTATCCCAACTTCCCATTGGCCTAGGAGGTACTTTTCACATAGGAATCCCTTGGGGTATCTCTTTTCTCCCTTCTGAGACTCAGGGTCCTTGGGATTCAGCATCGAGAAAGTTCTTGGCAAGGCCTACGGCCTCCATTATAGACATGGGCCCCTGCCTAGATACCCATGGGCCACTGCCTAGATACCCCTGCCCATACTTCCCTTGGCAAATTATAAAGAAATTGACCTAGCACTATCTTCCTTATTATGGCAAGTCCAGAGTTCTTATCGGGTTCCAGCTACCTGGTAGCCAAATCAGTTAATCTGCGGGCTATGGCCCTAAGCTTTCTCCTGGGTGAAATATGGTGGCTCAAAAATGCTTTTGATAGTTCTCTGGGACTTCAAACAGTTCTGGATAGCCACTTTCACTTTGTAATAGTCTGTGGCTTGAATATTGTCTAGGGACCAATAGGCTGTCTAGGCTTCCCCCATATGCAGCGGTGCTAAACTCATGGCCCACTGGTCCAAGGGCCAACCTGCTGCTGTAGCCACCCTTTCAAATGTCAGAATATATGCTTTGGGATTGTCCCCAGGACCATTTTTGCTAAGGTGAGGGTCCGGGTCTCCTCCAGTCCTCCCATTGCAACAAAACCCTCAATTGGGCCCACCTCAGGTTTCAATGTCCTCGCCGACCCGATCATCACATCAATGAGTTTCTTAAGCTCCTGAGTTTGCACCTCTAGTAGCTGGAAGAGTGGTTGGTTAAGTTGCTGGAGCTAAGTCTGCTCAGCCATCCAATGAATCAGTTCCTTCAAAGCCATGGCTTCTGTCCCCGCTCTAGATTCAGCTACTTCTCCTACAATCAACAACATAGCAACGTTTCTTGCTAATATCGCCAACAGTTTTATTGCTAATATTTCCAGCAATATGTAAATAATTTAATATTGTCCATGTAAATAGTCAACTATTTTTACCATCTCCTACAATGTTCTATGTTAATAGTTACTGTGTAAATAGTTAAATGTGCAACCATTTACTTCATCATTTTTTCTAACCTGTTAGTTCGATGTAAACCACCCCTGATCTTTGAGAGGGACGGTATAGAAAAATTATTCAAATAAAATTAATAAATAAATAGAGAGAAAACAACCCAAGTGCAGGTCTTTAGGAAAGTACACTCACTGCGCTTTTACCCAGACCAACTGTCCTATCCCGTCCCATGCCCTAGATATTTGTACCTTCCAGGCAGACAGGTCTCAGTGTTGTTAGTCTGTTGGCCTTTCTGGAATAGACCCCTCTTCTGGTTCTTGCTTGCTCCTTCCACAAAGACCAACAGTTCTGCTCTTATCTTTGACTCATCTCTCTCCTTCTCTTTACATATTCAAAACATTGCTAAAACATGCCGTTTCTTTCTTTACAATATCTCCAAAATTTGCCCTTTTCTCTCTGATAACACTACTAAACTGATTGTCCACTCTTTAATCACCTCCCTCCTTGATTACTGTAATCTTCTCATTGCTGGCCTCCCTGCTAACCACCTCTTTCCTCTCCAGTCTATTCAACATTCTGCAGCTCATCTGATTTTCCGTCAGTCTCGTTTTTCACACATGACTCCTCTTCTCATGTCACTTCACCGGCTCCCCATCCGCTTCCGTATCCAATTCAAACTCCTCCTAACCTATAAATGTATTCATTCTTCTGCCCCTCATTACCTTTCATCCCTCATCTCTACCTACACCCCCTCTCGCCTACTCCGCTCATCTAATTGTCTTCGTTTATCTATGCCTTTTACTCGTACTGCTAATTCTATACTTTGCTCCTTTCAACTGGCTGCACCCTTTTCCTGGAATTCTCTACCTGTCTCTGTCCGCCAAGCCTCCTCCCTGGCCATCTTCAAATCCAAATTGAAATCCTATTTCTTCACTATTGCTTTTTGTTCCTAACTCATCCTTTCTTGTTCTCTCCATAAACATTTATTCTTGTCTTGTTAATTGTTATTTATATTATTTAATTTATTTCATATTTTGTCTTGACTAGATTGTGAGCTCTAATGGGCAGAGACTCTCTCTTTTTATGTTTGTACAGTGCTTCATATGTTGCAGCGCTTTATAAATGCTTAGTAATAATAATAATAATAATAATAATAACATGCTTTGGAGATCTCATCACTACCACCATTTATTGCTCTGTCTCAGGTGTGGTCCACTATTATCCTTCTCCAGGTCCAGGTTCAATAGACAGATGTATACCAGTCATTTCAGGTCACTCCTAGCTTTATCTACTGTCTTTTAATTTATATAATAAATAATTTAAAAAAAAAATCCATGAACCACCCCCACCCAGCAGGGCAGTCTATCTCGGGGGGGGGGGGGGTGTCCCTGGTATGTTAGGGTGAGTGATCCAATAGTCCCAAAGTCCACGTTTGAAGGGATCCCTTCCCACGCTGGGGTCTTCCCCCCCCCCCCTTCTGGGCAACAGTCACCTCCCCAGGTCCAAAGTAGCTCTCACCAGGGTCCTTTGTACCAACATACAATGTGAATACTAAACAAATTAGGTCCAAAATATGCAAATGACACCTTCCCAATGTCCTTCAGTTTATACAAACATACATGTCCAATATCACAATAAATTCCTCCCTTGTAAGTCTCAGATTCAGCCAGGGTGCATCCTTTGTGTGGAATTACCTGAATGCCCCACCACCTCCCAGGTAGCTGCTTGTTGCTACTACCACCCCAAGTCTGGTGGGTCATCTATTGGCTGAAAGTCCATATGGATTGCTTCAGGGATTAGATGTTGTTTATTTCTCAGCTCCATCTCATCCTTCCTCACGGGTTCCCCTCAATCCTCCCCAAAGGGAGTCTATCTTTATGGAGGTCAGGGCCAAGCCCCCACCTCCCTTTCCATCTTCCTCTCATCCGAGGTGTTACCAGGGAGCCCGGCTCTATGTCTCCTGGTGGGGATGGAGCAGGGGTTTGGGCCCTGTGTGTCCTCATGTGCCACTCTATGGGGTTTCTGCAAGATGGATACATACCAGAGAGCAATTTATGGGACGTACTCCCTGTCACACCTAAACACAATGGGGTCTAGCCTGTCCTGCGAACAGCAGAGATGGACTCCCCATTGGGATGTCCATCCCTGCTATTCACCCCCCTTCCTTCCCCGGCAGAAGTCTCCCCGTACGAACAAGAAGTTTGTATAGGGGGACTTAGTCAGGGGCAGGAGGGGACGTTGCAGAAGTGGAATGAGGGTGGGGCATGGGCAGTCTGCAACCCCAAGCGTACAGGGCCAATTCTGAGGTTGGCCTTGTACATCCAGAGTTGGCAAACTGGACGGGGGACATATTCCAACTCGGAGATGTAATAAGTCCCCCTGGACATCGGAGGTTGGCAGGCCCAGGCAGCGTTGAAAAGCTGAGGGGTGCAGGGGATTCCCCGCAGCCCAACTATGGCCATGGAAGGCCAGATCAGAGATTGGGCTGCGGGGAAAGAAGAATGTGGTGGGTGGCCGGATGTTGTATGCAGGTACTCATTTTCCTTGGGTAGTCAGTGCTCCGATTGAAGTGGTGCAGCATGTGCTGCCAGGACCATGCCATCCACTCCATGTTATGCCATACCTCAGAGATGGGGAAGAGCGCAGCTTGCCTGGGGGCAATTAAGCCAACCAACAGGTGCAGATCAGCATCAGAAAACCAAGGCTTTCTGGAACAGCCAGCCATCTTTGCTCTTAAAGTGTGGTTTTGTGTTGCTGACATCAGACATTGTGCTGCACCGCATGCCCAATATTGGCACACATTCCTGCAATCAGCCAGGGATTTGAGACCTAAGAACATAAGATATGCAATACTGGGTCAGACCAAGGTCCATCAAGCCCAGTATCCTGTTTCCAACAGTGGCCAATCTAGGTCATAAGTACCTAGCAGTTTCCCCAAAAGACACAGGTTCCACAATGCTTGTACTGGGTCAAGCATTGATATCCTGGGTCCCTTCTTAATAATGGTTTATGGACCTTTCCTCCAGGAACTTGTCCAAACCTTTTTTAAACCCAGCTACACTAACAGCCTTTACTACATTCTCCGGTAACAAATTCCAGAGTTTGTGCCTCAGCCTGTTTGGAGACTCCACAGCCAGTCCAGGATTTGTGAGCCCCACATGTGGTGCAATCTGGAAATGCAGCACAGAATCTTGTCATACAAAGTGACCTGCTTCCATGATTCAGATTTTAATCCAGTCCTGGATTTCCCAGATAAGCTCTCTGGTGTCTCTTGTTAGCTGTAGCACAGATGAGGAGGGGCTAAATGAGGGACAACAAAGACCATACTCCACTGCAATGCAAGGTTTGATTCCAAACAGGGTAAACTTCTCACACCAGGAGCTGTTTAGATTGCTAACTCTTGGAATCCCAGCTGCCACAACTCTGACCACACATACCAGGATGCATCACACAGCAGCAACAGAATTTTTGAACGACCCATTTTCCTGCCAGTGTGACTGCAAGCACATCAGTAGGTCCCTATTACAAGGGAGTGAAGTGATTTTACCAAGACCACAAGGAGCAGTAGTGGTATTTGAACCCTGGTCTGTTAGTTACTGAGCCAATGCTCCCAACTTGCTCCGGATTTGCATGTCAGGTTTTCATCATTCCAGGCTTTACACCTTTCCATGCAGGGACTTGTAGTTTTCCAGTACCTATGGAGTGCAATGGACAGATCAAAACTACATGTCTCTGCATGCCTTGGGATAAACCCAGGACTGCACAGAGGGTGACGGATGCATCTGGAGCCATTTGGCAAGCCTTCAGATCAGCCCACGTCCCTAAATCCATCACGGAATTGTATTGCCACCTTTTCTCTTCTAATTACATTGCAATGCTATATGGCATATGTGCCCCCTGATGTGAACCATCTGCCATCACTGCTGCCTGTAGGCTTTGCACCTCACTGCAGATGTGCCATACTGGCTTAATCTATTCCAGAGTTTATCCCAGTGCATGCAGGGATTGGTAGTTCTGGTTTCTCCATGGCACTCCATAAACAAAGGTAGCTTACAAGTCCTTGCATGCAATGGGGTCAACCACAGACCACATCAAGCCTGCCAGGCACATCTTCAGATAGTTGCAATCCCAGTTGCATGTCTCCCATTACATCAGGATAGTCCTGTCACAAAGCTGGCTATAAATTATACATGATTTCCTGGAAATTGGTAGGTGCACAAGTCCGAGTAGTTGCTGCATGATTTGGCTGATGCACACACCTCGCTGCAACATGGCTCTTCCAGGCCTATGACAGAGTTTGCATGTTAGGCACCACCATGATAGTCAGCTTTCACCACTCCTGCATGTTATATAAGAGAATGTAAATAAAATAAAATGTCCAACAATTGCCTTAGGGTGCATCATCATACCTGCAGCACTGATTCAAAAGAGTACGACCAGTGCCATTTGCCGCCTACTACTGTCACAATATCAAAATGATGGCACTGCATACCTTAGAGACCTGGCTGAGTGTATCTGCCAGCAGTCTCACAACACAGCCAGCCTTTCAGATCCTGTCATGCCTTTCTCCCAATACAGACTGTCAATAAACCAGGTGCAGCCCACAAACCTTCACAAATCGAAATGTGTATAGAGAACATGTTTCAATATCTTTCCATAAACTGTTCCTGTGTTTCTCATTGCTCCATGGTCTTTCATAAGATGTTGCTGATTTACCCCCAAAATCACACATATAGCAAGGCACAAACATCAATAGTATATAAACAATGTCCCAAAGGAAAATATACTGGGACTCCATGGGTGGTCTTATAGGCCACAACATAAAAAATGAAGTCAGAGACCAAGAAAATGTGGCAGAAAGACACAGCCATCTTTCCCATTGTATTGGGAGCCACAGACTTGATAAAGAAGAATTTCCAAGCACATATTGGCAAACTACCCATACCTGTTACATCTTACGAACTCCAGAAGGAAGCTCTCTTTGGCACGATGCAATTAGTACTCTAAGCATTAACAGTAAATTTGAGAGACTTAGATCATACTCCACATACCCTGGGTTAAAAGTGAGGTTCATGATTGTCATGGTATGCGCAAAACTAACATATTTGGAGAAATTGTCCCTGAGTGATAACTTTATGTGTTCTTGTAGTTTGCAACGAGGCATCTGCAGACACATCAACAATAGTGCCAGCATGCTTCCTCGTAGTCTGCAATTGTTGCCGGCTGGCTCCTACATTTAATGCTGTGCTGTATAGTGGACCTTATCATCTGTTATGTGGCAAGATTCACACTGGACTTACCATTGCCACATGGAAGATGCATACATCCCCCTCCCCCCCCCCCAAAAAAGGACACACATATGGAACTTCAGAGGCATCACTATGCATGAACTGTCAGACGGCCTATACGGCGAAGGAGAGACAGTGGTAACAGTGGTATCTCACAGATCAATCCTTTTGGACAACAGCAGTCATAGGCAATTAGGGAAACTGACCATAGATGCACGCCCCAGGGTGTGTGTCATTACCCTCTTTTGCAGAAGTCAAGCTGTTATCATCCTTGGGACATGTGGTTGGGGTGTATACTGTATTGATACATTAAACATTCAGACATGCATGTACAACTGTATTGACCATGAATATTGATTCCACGCATCTGCCATGGCCAGCAGGGACAGATGACAGACACAATGGGCATAGAATTGTGGGCAGTACACAGTTCTGCACATGCTGCATGCACAACCATGCAAGGGCCTGTGTTCCTTCCCTATCCTTCCTTTGATGGATGCCACATTATGGCTGCAATACAACATGCCTTTCTGACAGAGGAACTGGCCATGGACTCAGAATGTGTGTAGTTCTTCTGCCATTGTGTCTGCACATTGCACAGGTGGAATTTGTCAAGCCAATTTGGTGTGTATGCAGCAACAGGACACATGTCATATGTTTTTTGAGGTCACAGAATACTTTCAAATGCAGCATAGCAAATTAGCAAATGAGATCACAGTGGCAATTGTTGTAACCAACAGATCGGTGTGGTTGGGTATAAAGCAAGTGTTCCTGTGATTAGCATATAGTGTTAGGGGCTACAATACTGCATCAGTTTATCTAGTCAGAACTTTGGGGGATGTACATCATCATGCTGAGTAGTCTTTCTTTATTGCACAGGTGCAGGGTTGTCCTCAGCACCACACAGTGCCCCAGCTGCTGCCAAACAGAAACAGAGGTAGAGGAGCATGTGCAACACCAGCACAAGAGCTCCTGGAAGAGGAGGAGCTGGAGAAAAAGCTCATCCCAGAAATGATGGAGCAGAAGCCCGCCCCACCTACAGAGGCCACCAGCTACTTGGGCGAAGCTGAATTCTCAGACACAGCTGCTGCCCTCCCCTACTCCCTCACCTCTCTCCCCCAGTATCCCTGGCTGCTGAGGAGCATGGAGTGGGCAGTGAGCTGCCCCACTGTCTCTTCCAAATTCCAGAGGCTCAACCTCCCCTGGCAGCTGCTACAGTGTCCCGTGCACATTCAGATGCTGGTGGCATCTGTGTTTGGGCAGCACTGAATGTGTCTAGGGTGCTACAGTAGTTGCCCTGGGACAGACAGTTCGAAACTTGGAGGAGACCATCGAACAACTCACTGCCCGTGTGCCTAGGCTGACTGAAGCCCTGGAGGAGAGGGAGGGAGAGATGTTTGCTCTTCTAGGACATCAGTCATTCCCACATAAGAGAGATGTGCCACTTCCCCCTTCATGGCTATCTTTTCAATATCAGCAATCAATTCACTATCCATTTCTTTGGTTTGAGTTGGAGGCCTGTAGACTACACCAGTATGGATGACAGTGCCATCTCCTCTTTCCAACACAATCCACAGTGCTTCTTCTTTTCCCCACGCCCCCTGCATTTAAGCAGCTTTAATATTGCTTTTGATATTTGGGCTACTCCTCCTCCTTTTCTACCCTCTCTTTCTCTTCTAAATAGATTATAGCCAGCTATGGCTATATCCCATTCATGTGACTCATTAAACCATGTTTCTGTAATGGCCACAATGTCCAAGTCAGTTTCCACATTAGGGCTTCCAGATCAGGAACTTTGTTGGCTAGGCTTCGAGCATTTGTGCTCATTGTTTTCCAGCATTCGTTGACTGGCTTGCCTGTATTTCCCATGGATTTTATTCCACACGCCCCTTCCCACTTGCTATTGATGCATGGTTTAAAAGTGTGGCTGTTTCCAATGTCATTTTGATTTTGCTGGGTGTGATGTCCTGAACTTGTCCTTCTCCATCCGTCACCCCCTTTCCCTAGTTTAAATGCCTGTCCACATACTGCCTGATTTTTTCACTTAGGATCCTTTTCCCTGTGATGGAGAGATGCAGTCCATCAGCACAGTATAGTCTCTTGTTGATCCATCTGTTTTCCCAGTCGACAATATATATAAATCCTTCTTGTTTGCACCAGGTTTGGAGCCATGTATTAAAGTTATTTATGCAATGCAGCCTTTCTGCCGCCTTACCATGAACAGGTAGGACTTCTGAGAATGCTATAGTGTTAGCAATGGGCTTGAGTTTCTCTCCCAGAGTCTGGAAGTCCCTTTGAACTGCAGAGGCACTGTTTCTAGCCAGGTCATTTTTGCCCAAAAGGATGACAACATCAGTTTTGGAGTGCTCACTTTCCGCATTAACTATACCAACAATGTGGTTTGTATTCCTGCTGGCTGAAGAGCCTGGAAGGCATTTGACCATCTTCTCTCCTTTGAACTGTGTTCCCAAGTAGGTGCCTCTGATGACAGAATCACCAAGTAGTAGTAATTTTCTGTTTTGTGATTTTTTTTCTTCATATTTGATGCATTATCAGGAGATTGGGCATTGACTCTCTCATTTAAGGATGCTTCAGTTTCCACAGATTGGCCACCCTCATTATCCAAGGTAGAGTTGATCAGGTACTTGTGGACAAGCTGTAGAGGTAATTCAATTAGCTCCACCCTGTGAAGCAGGTTTGTAACAGACAATGGAAGCTGAAATATTCAAACTGAACTTTTACTTCTATGTATCAGCCTACTATGCAATGGTCCCTGTAAATTTAGAAATTATACCTGTGCGGGGGGTGGAGCTAGTCACTGAACAGAATGGACGTCTGAATTGGTGCTCCCGTTGCTACCAGAGATTCCTGAGCTTATCTATGTACAAAACTTTGGATATTGGAACCCTCTGTGGAGAAGCTGAAAGTCGAGTGTTGGAGGATGTCGACTTTGAAACCGGCCCGACTCGATTTCCAACAGGGAGTGGGGTCAGCAGCGAAATGCTCTAAACCTGAAGTAGGATCCCCTCAGAAAATGGCCGCGGGGGAAAAGGAAGGTGTGGCAGCGGAGGGCCTACGCGAAGTGTTGCAGGAGCTGAAATGTGTTAAAGAAATGATCGCAGCTAATGCAACTTCGTTGAGTGTAATCCAGAAGGACTTAATGGAGGTAAAGGAGAAATTAATCACTGTTAATACACGGTTAAATGCAGTAGAGCTGCAAGCTCAGAAACAGGAAGCTGCAATTGAACAGTTGGCCCCTCTCATAAAGCGAGTTAAGCATATAGAAAGCCAGATTGAGGATCAAAACAATCGTGCCAGATGGAATAATGTTAGATTGGTAGGGGTTCCTGAAGGAGCTGAAGGTGTTGACCTGATTGCGTTTTTGGAAAAAAACATACCGGAAATACTGCAGCTTGCCTTCGTGAAGCCTTTTGAGTTAGAGCGTGCTCATCGTGTCCCCACTCACAAAGCGGATAATGTCTGATACCCGCGGCCTCTCATAATGAAAGTACTTAGGTATCCGCAGGTCCTGCAGATCTTTCAAGCTGCAAGAAAAAGCGTATCACTTCAAATTCAGGGTCATAAAGTGGCTTTCTATCCAGATTTGAGCAAACAGACTGTGGATCGGAGAAAAGCGCTGCTGGCCTGCAGACCTATGCTGCAAAGCGTACAAGCGAGATATGGATTATACTACCCAGGGACCATGCGGGTCACGCTGCATAACGAGACGAAGAACTTTGTGGATGCGGATAAACTGAAAGCCTTCCTGCAGGAGAAGTGTGACATGGAAACATGAAGAACTAAATGAGTACTTTCTTATAGCTTTGAAGGGAATGGAGAACTGAGATGATATGGGGGAGGTGGGGATCATGATATGCACTGTACAGAGGGGCACACGAGTTTGTCAGGCAAGTTTGTCATCTTTTGTCTATGGAAAAGAAATAATTATCATGTTAGACAAAGGCTGGAAATCTTATTGCTTAATGACTAGATTATATAGATAGATGCATGTACTAAATAGACAGGGTAGCAACGGGGGGATGGGTGATAGATTCTGTTAATGTGGATGGTGTTCACCTTGAAAGGAATATATTTAAAAGTTGAACGGTTATGTGTGTCAGTCCAATCCAGTGAAACGTCCTCAGTACAAATGATGGAGACCAGTGGAAAAAGAGGTTATTACCCATAAGATAGGGCAAATAAGAGATAATGGCAAATGAACTGATTCTGCTATCATTGAATGTGAAAGGAATCACAGGCCCAATTAAACGAAAGAAAATCCTGTCGTATTGTCAACAGAAAATAGCGGACGTCGTCCTCTTGCAAGAGACGCATTTGTCTGACAAGGAGTCGATGAAAGTAACCTCTAAATATTTTCAGGTAGCAGTAGCAGCCTCAGCCACGCAACAAAAAGGAGGAGTGGTAATATTAGTGCGTAACGTTTTGCTCCCAACAATTTAAGAAACAAGAGCAGATCCCTATGGAAGGTGGGCTAGAGTAACATTGCAAATGGACCAAATGAATGTCTATGCACCCAATACAGATGAACCCAATTTTTTCAAACTTGTCGCCATGGAAATGGCTGAAGTGGTTAATACAAGCATCATACTGGGAGGTGATTTTAATATCATAATGGATCCGCTATTGGATCGAATACCATATAGAGCAGTAGATAAAACTAAATCTCATGCGGTATTGAAAGGTATGATGGAAGACCTGAACTTAGTGGATCCATGGTGGCTTTTCCATCCCAAGGGAAAAGAGTACACATTTTACTCAGCCCCACATAACACTCAGACCAGAATTGATTTCTTTCTGTTGGCAGTGGGGCTGATTAGACAAGTGATGGCGGCACAAATGCATGCAGAAACGGTGTCGGATCATGCCGCAGTCTCCCTGGTGCTCGATGTGAGGAACATACAGAAAGTGTCCCCTGGATGGACGTTTGATAAATCGTTGTTAGTAGATGAATCTTTTGTGCATTATCTGACTAAAGAGATTGAGACCTACTTCAAGTACAATGCCCCTTCTGATACCTCTATATGGAGTTGGTGGGAAGGGTTTAAGGCAACGTTGCGGGCTCATATTACAACCTATACAATTAAACGATGTAAAGCTAGGAAAAAAGAGAAGGAGGAGCTAGAGACCCAAATAAAGGCCGGGGAGCGGTTGCTGACTAAGAAAACTGATTCAATGATATTGATCAGGCTTCAAAGACTAAGGTATCAATACAATACCATACTTAACAAGGAAGCGCAATGTGGGGTTCAGATGCAGCAGAGTGTTTACTACTATGAGAACAATCGAGCTGGATCCTTGCTGGCCAAGCTGCTTAAAGCTAGGAGGAATGTGGTACACATAGCAGCGTTGCAAGATAAGAGCGGGGGTCTCCTGGTGCAGGATGAGCAAATACTGGACCGCTGCAAGGAATTTTATGAAGAATTATATCACTTGGACGTAAAGTGCAGTGAAAGGGTCTTTGAAGAATTTATTTCTACCATAGTAGGATCCAAGTTGTCCAGCAGTCAAGCCCGGGAGTTGGAGCAGGATGTCTCGGTGACAGAGATACAGGATGCGATTAGACAGATGGCCCACGGCAAAGCGTCTGGACCAGACGGTATCCCCTTGGAGTTCTATCATAAATATCAAATACAGATAGCACCTATGTTGCAGATTTATTACAGTGGATTGCATGATGAAGAGCCAGAAGTAGGTGCTCTGGCAGAAGCAGTTGTGGTAATTCATCCGAAGCCGGGCAGAGATCCGCAAAAGATAGAGAATTATAGACCTATATCCTTGTTGAACACTGACTATAAAATATATGCTAAAGTGCTTGCTAATTGATTGGGAAGGGTTCTGAAAGATTTAGTTCACATGGACCAGTGTGGATTTGTGCAGGAAATGTCCACTACAGATAACGGGAGACTGCTAGCGCATGTGTTGAATACTGCCCAGAAGATGTCCGAGCCTTTGATGTCCTATCGCTGGACGCTGAAAAGGCTTTTGACCGGTTGGAATGGTCATTCCTGTTTAAATCCTTAAGGTGGTTCGGGATGGGCGAGAAATTCCTTAAAAGAATTGGGCTGTTATATATTAAACCAATAGCTCGAATAGCAGTCAACTCAGGCCTCTCGGCTCCCTTCCAGCTGCAGAGAGGAACCAGACAAGGTTGCCCCTTATCTCCGATGCTTTTTAATTTGGCCCTGGGACCGTTGCTGATTGCAATCCGACAGAAGAATAGTATTAAAGGAATTGAATTAGCAGATGGTCAATGTAAGTTATCAGCATATGCTGATGATCTGCTATTGTTTTTGCAACCTGAAGCTCTCCCCGCGGCTATGCAGCTTATAGACAATTACTCTGCAATATCCAGATATAAAGTGAATTTAGCTAAGACAACGATAATTCCCCTGAACTCCCGTGTCAATGTGGATATGGTGCAGGGTTACCCATTTCAATATGCGCAATCGTCCTTCAGGTATTTGGGAGTGACATATGGTCCAACTATGGAAGAAACCATAGCTCTCAATATAAAAGCATGTCAAGCGATAGTGAATGAGAATGCTTGCAAATGGACACCATTGCACTTAAGCTGGTGGGGCAGATTGGAGACCATAAAAATGATGCTGGTACCCAAACTTAGTTATATATTGAGCATGATCCCATTGAGGTTCCCACGAACTTTCTACAGGAAAATGAATAGTAAGCTGGTAGCTTTTTTGTGGGGTAACCGAATCCCCAGGATAGCCGCGTGGAAATTAAAGCTGCCTAAAGAGCAGGAGGAGTTCATTTTTCGGATCTCAGTTGGTTACATACCGCCTCATTGTTAAAGCAAGGTGCTCAATGGACCGCTGAAGATGAGGTAGAAAAGGGGCCCAGATGGTTGAGAATAGAGCAAGCTATGAATTCACCGTTGCCGATGCAGATGTTGATTGGTACAGTAGCGGATCCGAAGAAACCGCACAGCGAAATAGTGGTGACAATGCAGCAAGTATGTCGACTATTTGCAACGTACATTGATGGGGGCGAAGGCTTTTCAGAGGATATGCCTTTGTGGCTGAATCCATGATTTGTTATCGGGGGGAAGCCAGTAATGTGGACGAAGTGGATAGAGCATGGTATTGTGACAATAGGACAATTGATAAATGGGAGTGAATTTAAAACCTTTGAAAGATTGAAAATGGAATTTGGACTGCCAAGTACAGGTTATTTCCAGTGGTGCCAACTTCAGCACTGTCTGAGTAAAGCAGGAGTGTCTCCAGTTTTGTTGCGCACCGGCTGGCCATTGAGGCAAAAGTTTCAAGAAATACAAACAGGTACCCGAGCCATATCAAGGTGTTTAGCGCTTCTCCGGTCCAAAGGTGAGAAGGAATGCACTAAAGTACAGTCGTTGTGGATCGCTGAAGCAGGAGACGATATGAGTCCAGAGATGTGGAATATTTTTTGGGGAACTCAAACACGAATCACAAGAGCTGCATCCTTAACACAATCAATGTATTTTATAGCTCATCGAGCACGTATCACACCGATAAAGAAAATGAAATGGACATGGCAAGATAGGAATAGATGCTGGTCTTGCAACGCAGATGTTGGGACAATGGCTCACATGCTGTTTTACTGTAGATGCTTGAAGGTGTACTAGAACAAAGTATGGGAGCGTATATCAAGTATCTTGAACATACAAATCCCCATCTCGTATCGGATAGTAGTGTACAAATCCATAGCCATGGTGCCAAGTTTGGTGAAGCGGGATAGCCAACTACTGGATCTAATGCTGGGGATGGCGATAAAGACTATACTGATGCACTGGAAGAATCTTGACAAAGTATATTTTGAATACTGGTGGAATCTGTTGAATATGCACAAGACATATGAAGAGCTATACATTATTAAAAATCCGTGGTCCGGGAAATTGGGCGGGAAATGGGCTGCCCTAGATTGTTATATGAAGAAAAGCAGTGGAACTTGTCATCACTGCTAGTAATAATTTGGGTAACGATAACTGGTATGAAGAATATAGTGTGAGGGGGGGGCAGAGTGCTGGATTGGACTGATACTGGTTTGTTGAGGTTGTTGTTTGTTTAGCTTATATGGTTATTGTGGACTAATGTTGAGGTAAAGAACTGTCTGTAATGTGTTTGAAATTGTTGAAATCGAATAAAGATATAAAAAAAAAAAAAAGAAATTATACCTGTGCTACAAAATTAAGTGGGATACATAGGTAGACAACCAGGTCTCTGCAAATCTAAGTACTTCTATTCCAAGAAGCTAGCTCTCTGACTGAGAGCTCTTAAAAGGGTTTTGTGTATATTTTTTAAAGCAAGGTTACTTTCATTTTTGCTGTTTTAGGGGAACTTTCCTTGAGCACAGTAGGTTGCTGAACTCCAGTAACTTCCTCAGGTTTAGAAACTGCTAACACCTAATTAGGAGTTAGTGGGCCTGTTTCCTGAGTGCAGTTGAAGCCTGCATAAAAGGCTCCAGTGCCCTGCCCTTTTGAGGCTTTCCTAACCAGTGCTCCACAGATCAAACAGTAAGGATTTGAGCGTTTCTTTGTTTGTTTTATTATATTACATTGCTAGCTCTCTGACTGGGAGCTCTTAAAAGGGTTTTGTGTATATTTTTTAAAGCAAGGTTACTTTCATTTTTGCTGTTTTAGGGCAACTTTCCTTGAGCACAGTAGGTTGCTGAACTCCAGTAACCTCCTCAGGTTTAGAAACTGCTAACACCTAATCAGACTGTGTTTGTGAGAAACTAGCTCAACTTAAAGTAGACAAAGCGATGGGACCGGATGGGATACACCCTAGAATACTGAGGGAACTTGGGGACGTTCTAGCAACTCCACTGACTGACCTTTTCAATGCCTCATTGGAGTCGGGAGTGGTGCCAAAGGACTGGAGAGAGGCTCATGTGGTGCCTTTACACAAAAGCGGAAGTAAGGATGTGGTTGAAAACTACAGGCTGGTTAGTTTAACTTCGGTGGTGAGTAAATTATTGGAAACGCTGCTGAAAGAGAAAATAGTGAGGTTTCTGGAGTCCAGCGGATTACAGGATCCGAGGCAGCATGGATTCACCAGAGGCAGGTCTTGTCAGACAAATCTGATTGATTTCTTTGACTGGGTGACCAGGGAGTTGGACTGAGGGAGAGCTCTAGATGTGGTGTATTTAGATTTCAGTAAAGCCTTTGACGCTGTTCTTCACAGGCGACTTATAAACAAACTGAGCACCCTAGGGATGGACCCTAAAGTTACTGCTTGGGTTAGAAATTGGTTGGGTGGGAGGCGACAAAGAGTACAGGTAAATGGAGCTCACTCTGAGGAGAAGGATGTTACCAGTGGTGTGCCCCAGGGATCTGTCCTTGGTCCAATTCTTTTTAACATCTTTGTTAGTGATATAGCGGAAGGGCTGCCGGGTAAGGTTTGCCTCTTTGCGGATGATACCAAAATCTGCAATAGAGTAGACACCCAGGAAGGTGTAGATAACATGAGGAGGGATCTAGCTAAGCTTGAAGAATGGTCTAGAATTTGGCAGCTGGGATTTAATGTTAAAAAATGTAAGGTCATGCATTTGGGATGCAGCAATCCAAGGGAGCAATACAGTATAGGAGGTGAAGTACTTTTGTCCACTAAAGAAGAGCGGACCTAGGCGTGGTTGTGTCTGATGATCTTAAAGTAGCTAAACAGGTAGAAAAGGCGACGGCAAAAGCTAGAAGGATGCTTGGGTGCATACGGAGAGGAATGGCTAGCAGAAAAAAGGAGGTGATAATGCCTCTGTATAAGTCTTTGGTGCGACCTCATTTGGAGTATGGTGTGCAATTCTGGAGACCGCACCTTCAAAAGGATGTGAACAGGATGGAGTCGGTGCAGAGGGTTGCTACTAAAATGATTAATGGGCTTCATTATAAAGCATATGAGGACAGACTTAAGGATCTTAATATGTACACCTTAGAGGAAAGGAGGGATAGAGGTGATATCATTGAGATGTTTAAATACCTCCGTGGCATAAATGTTCAGGGAGAGAGCCTCTTTCAATTGAAAGCAAGTTCTGCTACGAGGGGACATGGGATGAGGGTGAAGGGAGATAGATTCAGGAGTGATATGCGGAAATATTTCTTTACAGAAAGAGTAGTGGATCCATGGAATAGTCTCCCAGTGGAGGTGGTAGAGATGAGGACAGTAACTGAATTCAAAAAAGCATGGGACCAACACAGAGGATCTCTAAAGGTAAAAAGTGGACTGTTGTAGTTGTTGTTATGGAAGGACAGACTAGATAGGCCATGTGGTCTTTTTCTGTCATCATGTTTCTAAGTTTCTATATATCACAAGTGTCCCTGGCCAGTAGGCCTTACAAGAACTGAGGGCACACTCAGAAATCTGATTTAAAGGCTATGCAAGGAAGGTAGGTAGTCAGAATATTCCTAAAAACGTATATCCAACAGTTAAAATCTATATTAAAAAAAAAAAAAACAGGCAATAGCAAAGTCTGAAAGCTTAGCTATGTGGAGTCTCTTAAAGCTGTGAAGACTAGATTTGATCAGGTACTTGTGGACAAGCTATAGAGGTGATTCAATGAGCCCCACCCTGTGAAGAGACTTGTAACAGACAATGGAAACTGAAATATTCAAAGTAAACTTTAACTTCTAGGTATCAGCCTACAATGCCACCATGGCGCATAGCCATCGCCGCTGACCTCTATCCCCGGATATCCAGTGCTGGGGTCATATGCAGCCCAGGCATTGAATATTCAGGATCACTGCACAGCCTCCAATGCTGAAGAAGCTAACCAAGTAGCGGCAATATTGCACTGCTACCCAGTTAGCTCCTGCGGGTAAAACTAGACCAGCTTTTGCTCTGCCTAGTTTTACCTGCAGGTCATTAACCAGGTAGCAGTGCAATATCACTGCTACCAGTTAGTGACTGTCACCATACATGACACGCTAAGCAGTTAACATCGGGGCATATAGCGACATTAGTTGACAATATTCAGCAGCATTTACACGGGGGAGGGGGGGTCAAAAGTGGCAGGCCAGGTGTGCTGAAGCACATGGCCTGCTGTGGGCCTCAGCCGCTGAGCTTAGCTGCCCACTTCTGATCCCACCACTGGAATCAGCGGCAGTGGGGGGGAGGGGGGTGTCGGTGCTGCTCAGCGTGCTGGGGGATCAGCAGGCCATGCCACCCTAGGTAGCCGCCTAGCCTGCCTAGTGGACGGGCTAACTCTGTCTGCACCAGATATCCTGGGAACCCCACATACAGGAGATTGCAGTATTCTGGAAGAGAAATTTCCAGCACCCAGGTCACAGTACACATTGCTTCCCTCATCCAAAAAGAGACCTCAACTGTCTCACCAACTATAACTGCCCATATGCAGATCTAACCACCACCTTAGAAAACAGGGCTTGTAATGTTAAATCTTCCTCCAACTGCACCCCCAGATTTCAAATTACTTCTTTATGGGCTAACTATAAGAACATAAGAATATAAGATATGCCATACTGGGTCAGACCAAGGTCCATCAAGCCCAGTATCCTGTTTCCAACAGTGGCCAATCTAGGTCATACATACCTAGCAGTTTCCCCAAAAGACACAGGTTCCACAATGCTTGTACTGGGTCAAGCATTGATATCCTGTGTCCCTTCTTAATAATGGTTTATGGACCTTTCCTCCAGGAACTTGTCCAAACCTTTTTTAAACCCAGCTACACTAACAGCCTTTACTACATTCCAGAGTTTGATTACACGTTGAGTGAAAAAATATTTTCTTTTATTAGTCTTAAATAGTTTACCCTGTAGCTTCATTGCATGTCCCATAGTCTTTCTATATTCTGATAACGTAAACAATCGATCTACGTTTACCCTTTCTACTCCGTTCATTAATTTATAGAATTCTATCATATCTCCCCTCAGCCGTCTCTTTTCCAGGTTAAAGAGCCCAGCCTTTTTAGCCTTTCTTCATAGGAGTATTCTTCCATCCCCTTTACCATTTTGGTGGCTCCTCTCTGAAACTTTTCTAATAACGCTATATCCTTTTTAAGATATGATGACCAGAATTGCACACAATATTCAAGGTACGGTCTCACCATGGAACGATACAGAGGCATTATAATATCTTTTATTTTATTTTCCATTCCTTTCCATATGATACCTAGCATTCTATTTGCTCTCTTGGCCGCCGCTGCACACTGAGCCGAGGGTTTTAATATGTTATCCACAATGACGCCTAAATCTTTTTCCTGGGTGGTGGTTCCTAATGTGGAACCTTGCATCGTGTAACCATAGTTTGGGTTGTTCTTCCCTAGGTACATTAAATTTCATCTGCCATTTTGATGCCCAGTCTTCCAATTTATCAAGATCCTCTTGCAATTCTCCACAATCCTCTTGTGTTTTAACAACTTTAAATAGTTTTGTGTCATCTGCAAATTTGATAACCTCACTCGTTATTCCCTTTTCCAGGTCATTTATGAATATGTCAAAAAGCAGCAACCTAGCACAGATCCTTGGGGTACACCACTCTTCACCTTTCTCCATTGGGGAAATTGGCCATTTAGTCCTACCCTCTGCTTTCTGTCTTTTAACCAGTTCCTGATCTACAATAGTACATTTCCTCCTATCCCATGACTCTTTAACTTTGCCAAAAGTCTCTGATGAGGGACCTTGTCAAAAGCTTTCTGAAAGTCCAAATAAACTATATCAACCGATTTACCTTTGTATACCTGTTTATTCACACCTTCAAAAAAAACATAACAGATTAGTAAGACAAGATCTTCCTTGTCTAAAGCCATGTTGGCTGTCTCCCAGTAGGCCATGACTATCTACATTCTGAGTAATTTTGTTCTTTATGATGGTTTCTACCATTTTTCCCGGTACTGACATCAGGCTCACCCCTGGAACCCTTTTTAAAAATTGGAGTTACATTGGTAATCCTCCAATCTTCAGGTATTACAGATGATTTTAACGAAAATTCACAGAATACTAATAGCAGGTCTGCAATCTCATATTTCAGTTCTTTCAACACCCTTGGATGTATGCCATCCGGCCCAGGTGATTTGTACTCTTCAGTTTATCTAATAGTTGTAATACATCTTCCCGATGTATCGATATTTCCTTCAATTCTTCTGCACCTTTAAATACCACTTCAGTCATGGGCAATGTTCCCTGTAATTTTCTGTAGGCTGTGTGCGCATAAAATATCAGCTGTGCAGCTTTTGAAGGAAGGTTAAATTTTTGTGCGCCACATAACGACACTCGGAGTTATATACTTTAAAATTTGACTACACGTCAGAATACAGTATGTACACCACACTGATTGCACTAGAAAATATTGTAGAACTTGTGAAAACCATAAATACACAACTTTTCAATTTTAAGAACGTCTGTGTTGTTTTCTATCAGAATCAGAACCGTAATTTTTGTGCGCTCTGTTGTAAAGTATGTGCGCTCACTCAGCGAGGTGTGTGCACGCGCACATGCGCACAGCTTAGAGGGAAGAGTGGTCATGGGTAACATCTTCCTCAGTAAAGACTAAAGCAAAGAATTCATTCAGTCTCTCTGCTATCGCCTTGTCACCTCTTAGTGCCCCTTTAACCCCTCTATCATCTAATGGACCAACTGACTCTCTCACAGGATTTTTGCTACTAATGTACTTGAGAAAGTCTTTATTTCGCGTTTTTGCTTCCACAGCAAGCTTCTTCTCAAATTCTCCCTTTGCCTGCCTTATCAATGCCTTGCATTTGACTTTCCAGTGCTTGTCCTGTTTCCAGGTTTCATCGTTTGGCTCTTTTTTCCATTTCCTGAAAGATGCTTTTTTGGCAACAACAGCCTCTCTGACCTCACCTTTAAACCATGCTGGCAGTTTTTTGGACTTCCTTCCACTTTTCTTAAAGCGTGGAATACAGCTGGTCTGGGCTACCTAGATAGTAGTTTTCAACAACACCCAAGCTTGATGTAAGTCTTTAACCTTTGCAACTGCTCCTTTTAGTTTTTATTAACTATTTTCCTCAATTTATCATAGCCTCCCTTTCAAAAGTTAAACGGTAGTACTGTGGATTTCCTTACTATCCCTCCTCCACTAATTAAATCAAACGCGATCATGCTATGATCACTATTGCCAAGTGGCCCCAACCCCCTTATCTCTTGCACAAGATCTGGTGTTCCACTAAGGACTAGGTTTAATATGACTTCCCCTCTGGTCGGTTCATGAACCAGCTGCTCCAAGAAGCAGTCATTTATTTCATCTAGGAACTTTATCTCCTTAGCATGTCCTGCTGTGACACTGACCCAGTCGATACCGGGGTAATTGAAATCACCCATTATTATTACTGCGCTGTAACTTTTGTTAGCTTCCTTGATTTCTTTGAGCATTTCATCATCCATTTGATGACCCTTAATGCGAGGCCATATTCCAAAAGCCTCCCAAGTCTCAATTCAGCGGTCCCTACAACACCACCTCTGATTTATGCACATTTAATACCATATGATCATCTCATAACTACGAGGCCGCGGGCAGGGTCCCGGCGGCCGAGGCTAACTGGGCGCGCGGCCCGGCGCGGGGACCCTGTACGCGACCTGGCCGGGGTATGCGCGCTCGGCCCTCAGCGGGCACGAGCGCGCGTCCTTCAAATTGATTGGCTCCCTGGGGTTGCTGCCCCTCGGGAGCCAATTAGAGCCGCTGTTTTGGGGCGCGAGGGGGGATCGGGGCCGAGCAGCCTCCGCGTGGTCAGTCGTGCGGAGGCTGCTTCGGTGCCGGCGTCCCTACCTCGTGGCTGCTGTTGTCTTCGGGCGGTGTTCCTGGCTGAGCGGCGGAGTCGTGAGGAGGGACTGGGTGAGTGCTGGTTGTGTGCTTGCCGGCTTCCGTCGGGTTCGGCGCGGGGGGGGGGGTTTCGGCGTTGCAGATTACTGGGGGTTTTCAGGGGCTGCCGGTGTCTACAAAAAAAAAAAATAAAAAAATAAAACAAATACATTTTTTTTATTATTGCTTAAAGGATGCCTGGCAGGGCAAAGGCTGGGGGCCTGGCCCCTAAAAAGGCTTCTGCTAAGGGGCGGGGGTCCAGGTCGCGGGGGGGCGCTCTGAGGGGTGGGGTGTTGCCCGGGCAGGTTGGTGAGGGGGGGTGGGGGTTGCAGCTTCGGGAGGATCGGGTGACGGGGTCCGCGGAAGTGGGGTGCGTGGCCGGAAAGGCAGGAGGGGTGCACTCCCTCCCTGTGGCTCGCAGGGGGTGGGTGAGGGGTTGTTGGGGGCGGGGGAGGTGAGGGGGGGGGATGTTGGAGGGGGGGCTGGGGCGGGAGCTATTGGGGGGGTGGGGGGGACTTCGGGGCGCTGGGACAAGGGGGTGGGTTGCGCCCCGATGGGGCACCTTGGGTGGCTTCCTGTGGTGGGCCCGTGGGGTGGTTCTCGGGCCCCGGGGGGTTTGGCTCACCGGGGACGGCTTCCTCGTGGGAGCAGTGGATGTCTGGGGGGCAGGGTACATCTAGGGTGGGGTGGGGGGGCTCTTGGCCGCCGACATGGCCGGTGTCGGTTTCCCCCCCTGTTTTTCCCCTTTTGTCTCCACAGGGCCAGTTTATGGCGCAGACTTCGTGGCCCGTGGGCACGGCTCGTGGAGAGAACTGGGGGAGTTCCCCGGTTGGAGCGGAGCCGCAGCGTGGAGCGACAGTGGAGGCGGCCCAGCGGTGTTCGAGGGATTTGGCCTGCGCAGATGGCGGGGACCTCGCGGTGGCTGGTGAGCGGATGGCTTCGCCGGGTGAGTTACTGGGTGAAGGGGGTGGGTCATCCAGGGATGCAGGGGGGGCTTCGCGGAAAAAGCATCGACGGTCGTGTCGGCGACGTCGCAGCTCCGACTCGTCCTCATCTTCCTCGTCCTCGAGTAGTTCGTCCGGGGGATCGGACAGGCGGGGGGATCGGCAGCTTTCGGGTGTTGGGAGGGGAGTGGGTGTAAGTGGGGGGGCCTCCTCGGTGGTGTCTTTGCCGGAATTATGGGCTGGGGTGCCACGGAAGCTGAGGCGTAAAATCCACAAGCGGCGCTATATTGACATCTTCCGTTTGCTGGAAGGGCGGAAGCGCTCGGGCGAAAGCAGGAAAAAGAGGAAAGACGATGAGAAGGCCGGGCGGGTTCGAAAGGTTGCGCGTAACGTGGTTAACTGGACGCATTCCTTTTTACGGTTGGCCAGTGTGTGGTGACAGAATGATCCGTCGCAGTACGAAATGTTGTTGGCGTATGCCGATTCCATCCTTGAGGCATCTCAGATGCACGAAGGCTGGTCTTGGCTGAATTATGACGAGAAGTTTAGGGATCGGATGGAAGAAAGCCGCGCGCTTTCGTGGGGCACCCAGGATATTAACCTGTGGTTGACCCAGATGTCGGCTAGGTCCGGTGCAAGTTCGGGTGGCGGGGCCAAGAGTGGCGTCGGGGCGGTGGGGGGGGCGGCACGGACCTTTCGAGGGGGGGCGGCCGGGGTGCCTGCAAAGGCAGTCTCGGCTGGGAGCGGTGATGTGTGCTGGCGTTTCAACCGTTCCACCTGTCCCTTTCCCGATTGCAAGTTCCAGCACGTCTGTTCCTTGTGTGGGGGTCCCCATTCCGCGGTCAAGTGCATCAAAAAAGGCACCTCTGGCATGGCCGCCTCTGCCCCAAAAGGGCAGTGAGTGGCGCGGGTGCGCCCCCTCCCCGGTGCGGGTGGAGGCGTTGGTAGGGTGGCTGACTCTTTATCCCCGATGGCGGGAGGCGGCAATTTTGGGCTCTGGATTTCAACACAGTTTCGTGATCCCGGTGAGGGGGGTGGTATTGACGCCTTCGGCCCGGAATTCCCCCTCGGTTCGTCGTTGGGTGACGGTGGTGCAGGACAAATTGTTGAGCGAATTGCGATTGGGTAGGGTGGCTGGCCCCTTTGCGGAGCCGCCATTTCGCAACCTGGTGATTTCGCCTTTAGGTGTTGTGCCCAAGAAGGAACCCGGTAAATTCCGCTTGATTCACAATTTGTCCTGTCCCGTCGGGGCTTCGGTGAATGATTTTATCCTGCGTCATCTGTGTTCAGTTCGTTATGCTTCTTTTGACAAGGCGGCTTCGCTGATGCGCGGGGCCGGTCGGTCGTCGTTGCTGGCGAAGGTGGACATTGAATCGGCTTTTCGTTTGTTACCTGTCCATCCGGCTTCATTCCCATTGTTGGGATTTTGTTTTCAGGACGAGTATTACTTTGATAAGTGTATGCCGATGGGATGTTCTATCTCTTGCGCTTACTTTGAGATGTTTAGCACTTTCTTGGAGTGGGTGCTGGTTAGGGTATCCGGCTTGTCGTCTGTGGTGCATTACCTGGACGATTTCTTGTTTGTAGGAGCAGCAGACTCTGGGGAGTGCCAGCGGCTGCTATCGGGCTTCGTGCGGTTGGCGCAGGAGTTCAGGGTCCCCTTAGCGGACGGGAAGACTGAGGGTCCTGCTACGCGGTTGACCTTTTTGGGTGTGGAGTTGGATTCTGCGGACATGGTGGCACGGTTGCCTCGCGATAAAGTCGTTCGCTTGCGGATTTCAGTGGCTAATGTGTTGTCGGCTGGTAAGGTTTCCTTGCGGGAGTTGCAGTCCCTTTTGGGGTCTTTAAATATTGCCTGTAGGGCGATTCCGATGGGGAGAGTGTTTTCCAGGAGGTTGGCTTGTGCGATGGCTGGGGTGCGGAAACCTCATCATCGGATTCGGGTGACGGCAGCAATGCGCGCAGATTTGCGGGTGTGGGATCGTTTTCTGGAGGATTTCAACGGGACTTCAGTGCTTTTGGAGCCTGAAGTATCCAGTAACGATTTGCAATTGTACACGGATGCGGCTGGAGGGGCGGGGTTGGGAGTGTATTTCGGGGGGGCCTGGTGCGCTGACCGGTGGCCGGCGTCTTGGTCGGCGGCGGGGTTGACCAGGAATATCACATTTTTGGAGCTCTTTCCGCTTCGGGTAGTTTTGAAGCTCTGGCCGGAGCGTCTGCGGAACAGGAGGGTGCTTTGGTGGTGTGATAATGCGGCGGTGGTCAGTGTGATTAACCGGTACACTCCAAGGTGCGTGTGGGTGGCTAGCTTGATGCGGGAATTTGTCCTAGCGTGTCTGCGGCTGAATGTGGCGGTGCGGGCGCGTCACATACCAGGGTCCACTAACGAGATTGCTGATGCTCTTTCTCGCTTTCAGTGGGAGCGGTTCCGGGAGTTGGCCCCCAAAGCAGACGAGGATGGAGTGGTGGTCCCAGAGAAATTGTGGAGTATTGGCCTCGAGAGATGCTAGACCTTCTGAGGAGTTTGGTGTCTGCAGGGACCTGGTCTGCGTACTGTAGGGGGTGCGACCGGGTGGTCGCTTTTTTGTTGTCGTGTGGGTGGGGAGCTGGGGGGGTCCCGGAAGGTTTGCTTGGCCAATATATTGTGGCGGCCAAGAGCGCCGGGTTTTCGCGATCGGCGGTGCGCTCGCATTTGGCGGGGTTTCACTTTTTTGCGAGTGCAGTAGGTTGGGGTCTCCCGGCTGTGGGGGCCTTAACGCACAGGTTGCTGCAAGGTTGGGAGCGGGCGCAGCCGACCCCGCGTGATGCGAGGTTGCCGATCACCCACGGGCTCCTCGTGCGGGTGTGTGGAGCTTTGGAGCAGGTGGCTTCCTCTGCGTATGAGGCCTTATTGTTCCGGGCGGTTTTTTGCTTGGCATTTTTTGGGGCGTTTCGGATAGGGGAACTGGTTGCGGGTTCTGGGCGGGGGGGGGGGGTGTTGGGGGTCTGTTGGCGGGTCATGTCCGGATAGCGGAAAGGGGGGCGCGGATTCTTTTGGCTAAGTCCAAAACGGATCCGATGGGTAAGGGTTTGTGGGTATGTCTTGGTGTGGGCGCGGATCCACGGACTTGCCCGGTTCGGGTGCTGCTACAGTTTGTGGCAGTGCGTCCGGCGGGTGCGTTGGGGTTTTTCGTTCACGCGGATTCGCGGGCTGTAACCCGTTTCCAGGTTTCCGCGGTGTTGCGGCTGGCGTTGTCCGCGGTGGGGGAAGATCCGCTTCGATTTGCTCCCCACTCTTTTCGGATTGGTGCAGCCACTAGTGCGGCGGCTGCGGGGTTACCGGCGCACGTCATCCATGCCATTGGGAGGTGGCGTTCTTCGGCTTTCAAGGGGTATGTGCGGCTGTAGGCGCTTGGGTTTTTGCTGGGTGGGTGCCTTAACTGTTTATTTCTTTTTCAGATGAGGGTGTCGGTCCTGGTGGATGTTGGGTTGCTGGCCACTCCTTTGTCCATTGGGCGAGTCTGCGCGTGGTAGACCGCCCTATCGGCGCCAATTTGGGATTGAACCCGTTGTCGGTGGCTGTCCAATGGCTGGGTGTGCGAGGCATGCGGTGGCCGCATCTGCTGCCTTTGCTGCGAAGCCACGGGAGGACGTCGTGGTGGCCGGCCACCCTGTTGGTGCATATGGGCGGAAATGATCTCTCGTCCTGGTCCTGCCTGCAGTTGATCCGGGCGATTCAAGAGGATCTCGGACTTGTGTTGCGGATGTTTCCTGGGGTTATTGTTCTATGGTCAGACATTATTCCAAGGCCGGCTTGTCGGGAGCAGCGTCGTTGGTCCCGGGGGTTGACCAAGGTCAATCGTCAGATTGGTCGTTGGGCATGTGAGAGGGGGGGGTACCAGATCCTGCATGACTGGGCTGATGTGGGGTGTTTGGGGCTTTATCGGGCTGATGGGGTTCATTTGTCGCCGGTTGGCATGGACCTGCTTCTTAATGATTGGCAGGAGGCCTTGGAATACATGTCTGGCCATGATGTTCGCTGGTCGCAGCTTTTAGCCGGGGGGGGGCAGCACATGAACAGGGTTATGTGCCGGTGGCGGGATCCCGGAGGTTTCCGGGGTCCGGAGCAGCAGGCTACAGTTGGGCAGGGCGGGGTGCCCCTGACCCGGTCAAACCCTCGGACGACTTTTGCTTCCATGGCGAAGTCGGGGAGAGGGGTATGGTAACTTGCCGGGTGGCGAGTTACGGTATTAGCGGTGGCAGGCACTTTGCTGAGGATGGCTGGTGCAGCCGGGTGCCGCTAATTGAGTGGTTTTGAAAATGTATTTGTTGGACTGTTAAATTTGTTGGCTAATAAAAGCTGCGACCAGTTCTGTTCCATAAAATGTTGGTGTGTGGTGTTTTTGTGGAGGGGGGGTGGGTTGTTGGGGAGGGGGAGGGGGGTGTAAGGCAGGGGCCTGCAGCGCCGGGTCCGCCTGCCTTGGTTACTACTGGGTTATCTCCTCTAAGTATCCATTCAATACCCCCCAACAGGAACCACCAACTGAATATCATCCACATACAAAAATCCCCAAAGACCATGACTACTTATCAATTGACCCCATGGCTGCTTAAAATATTTTACTACTGATCATTTGTATAGCACTATAAGGCATATGCAGCATTGTACAGACACGTAAAAGATGGTCTCTGCTCTTCAGAGCTTGTAATCTAGTCAAGGCAGACAACACAACAGCCGAGGAGAAGGATATATCTGATTTTATAAAGATTGCAGAGAATGTTACCTGCTATGTCCCTATTTTAAAGACTTTTGCACATGAATTGGAACTTACACACTTTGGGTGGTTGCTGTTCTGTAAGTGCCATTTGATGGGGGTGTTCATGGGGGTGGTGTTTGAGTCAAGCCCATACATAGGTTATAGAATACTATGACCTGTGCATGTTTCTGTGCCAATCTCGGCATGCACTGCTCTCAGGAAGGTGTAACCGTTGTGACTAGTTTCAGTCACATCAGTACATCTTTTTTTTTATAAACTAAAGCATTCTCACGCTTCACTTTATAAAATAGATCCCAACTGCATACATGTCAATATGCATTTTCTGCATGGGTGTTTATAACATCAGCCTTGTAATGTCTATGTTGCATGAGGACATATCGGGGTTGTCACCAAAATCTACACATGCATCCCTGATTTCATATAAAGGAGGCATGCGTAAGACTAAACTTCTCCACGTCCAGATATACACCTGCTCCGCAACACTATGAGAGATTTGCAAAATAGCAAAGACACATGTGTGTCAGCATTTACATGTGCCCAGGGCCGGCCTGTCCATTAGGCAAATTAGGTGGTCACCTAGAGCAGTAGACCCTGGTGGGCAGCATCGCCCATGAGGAAGTGGCAGCTGAACCCCCCAGGAAGTGGCAGCTGAACTGCTGCTTCAGCGCTGTGGAGGGCTTTAAAACACTTGCCGCTCCTGCCCACACTCCAAAAAAGTGGCATCGGAAGGGGGACAGGAGCGACAGGCCACAAGTGTGCATGCACGTGAGCACTTTAAGGCCCAACAAAGCGCTGAAGCGGCAGTTCAACCACCACCGTTTCAGCACAAGGTAGAGGCAGCATGGTGGGCTGGACAGAGGTGCAGTCTTTTGGGGCGGGGGGGGGGGGGGTAGCAGAAACCGTCATGCCGCCACTGCACATGCCTGTTGGTTTCCAATGGCGATTTTCACACGTGTACCTTTGTGAAGTGACTCCTCCCGCTGCATGTGGATGCCCATTCCCATGCATTCCTGTGCTTCCTTCTTTAATACAAAGTGCACATCCTCTGTGAGGGATGGAGATATCTCAATTTTACATCAGACTTACATGTGCCCACCCTCTTTTCTAAAATTGACATAGATTTGCAGATGTTTTCACCTGGACGTCACTGCAATCACATACATGGCCTTTCTAAAATGTGCTTTTTATTAAATATTTGTTTTCTGAGTTTTAAGAGAAGGTGAAACTAGTACATATTTAATACTTTTGAATAAAAAATGTTTGTAAATAAGCAGTTCAAAGGTTTCTCTTGTAAAATTGCTAATGCCACAAACAAGTATACCATATTTTTAAGGAAACAAGCAAGACACACTATAATTAAAATGTATTTCCAAAAGTGTCAGAAAAAATTGTAAATATTAAAAACTGCACAGTGAATACCTCTCTATAAACAGCTAATACTAGAATATTTTCTGTAAGGCTGAACATAAGCTCCCTCCGATGGTCAAAATGAGAACGTTTTTCTTGTAATCTTTCTCCTGCAAAGTAGTGCGCCCTTGAAACCAAACTGATTTGTTGATAATTCTAAAATAAATGTTTCTGGGCAATGTTCTGTAATTCTATTTTGCAAATGTGGTCTGTTTGTTTAGCCCTCCTTTCTCTAATTCGTGGTATTATTTACCAATTTCTGTCCATTTAGAGGGGAAAGGGAGTGCGGTTATCATGTTTTCTATATAAATGTCAGAACCATTTCACAAGTTTTTCACTGGCATCTTCAAGTTTCCTATCAAATGATTTTTGCTATTAATTAAAAGTTTGATGGCTGGTTGCTAAGGTGAGTAAAAGTGTTCGGGGAGGGGCGGCGGGGTGGTAAACCATTCTTCTACTAAGTACATTATTAGCCTAGAAAAATGCTCAAATTACATTTTTAATATTACAAATTTTAAAATAAAACCTTTTCAACAAGCTCTGGGATTCAACGCACATTTTAGGTTTTAACTCAGAAAAGAGGCATCGCCGGTAGCAATAACGTTTGTTCCACTCAGTTACATTTGCCCTGCCGATAGGAGAGAAAGGAGACTGATTTATGCCTTTGCGTTTTCTCCTCTCCATGTATTAATTAATTTATTACCAGCATGCCTAGATTCAGGGTTTATCATTCACGCAGATCGGAAACTTTATTGTTAAAAACCTGGCAACCGAGATTCAAGCGTGCTCATTCCCCACGCCTCCAAACTCGTAAACCTAATTATGTGCGCCATTGCAATATCTCGTTAGACATATTTAGCTTTTCTTATGCGCGCTACAAATGTAATTGCACGTTTGCTCGAGATCTGTAACATATCTGCTGCTTGGAGACTTCCCATCTCAGTTCTTGCGCATGCTTCCTGTGCGTCTGAGTGTGTCGGGGGGCTATGACTTGAATTGAACGGGAAATATAAAAGGTTGGAAATATCCTGAAACGGTTCAAATGGAAACCGATTATTACTTCTTTTCGGGAGCAAAGCAAGGGCGGCTGAAAAGTGAATCGTGCTTCAGTAAAGCCAACGAACAAGCCAAAGACGTCGTTAGCTTTCCTGCTGCTGTCCCCTCAACACCTTTTAGGCAGGTAGACCTGGCAGTCCAGGAAAGCAGCTTGAGTCTTTGAGGCGATTCTAAAGTGATCCAGCTGCTTTATTCAGCGATCTCGGCGTTTTAATGACTGTGGAAGAGGCGGCTGCTCTCACTGGCTTTCTTACTACTGCCGAAGAACTTCGGAGAGCTGATTTGCCAGTTTGTTGGGGCGTTTGCCGGCTATAACCCAGGAGCAAAAGTGTCCTGAATTTCTAGACCATGGGATGGACGACAGCTGCAACCACAGTTCCTGTTCAGTAGCAGCAGGTATGCAGGAAACCGAGAAAAGAGACTTCTTTGGGATGCTGCCGAATTTCTTTGAAGAGAATCCTCTGAACAGAAGCAACGAGACTCTGCAGGACTTTCTCAATTACGAAAAGCCCGAGGGTTACGGAGACAATTTTGCAATTGTCCGGATTATCATTTCCATCGTGTATTCGGTGGTGTGTGCCCTGGGGCTGGTGGGCAACCTGCTTGTCCTCTATCTCATGAAAACCAAGCAAGGGTGGAAAAAATCCCCCATCAATCTCTTCGTGACCATTCTGGCGGTGACGGACTTCCAGTTCGTGTTGACCCTTCCTTTCTGGGCGGTGGAAAATGCCTTGGACTTTGCCTGGCTGTTCGGAGACACCATGTGTAAGCTCGTGTCCTATGTGACAGCCATGAACATGTATGCTAGTGTCTTCTTTCTGACCGCCATGAGCGTGGCACGATACTGCGCCGTGGCATCTGCCCTGAAGAGCAGAAGGAGACCCATCGGGTGCTCTGCCAAGTGGGTGAGTGCCCTCATCTGGGTCTCCGCTGTCCTGGCATCCCTGCCCAGCGCTGTCTTCTCTACAGCCTCCACTGTCTCCAACGAAGTGCTCTGCTTAGTTAAGTTTCCCTTCGACAACGAACGAGCCCAGTTCTGGCTGGGGCTCTACCATGCCCAGAAGGTCTTGTTGGGCTTCCTGATCCCTTTGGTGATCATCACCATCTGCTATCTGATGCTGATCCGTTTTATCTCGGACAAAAACGTCTGCACTTCCACGACCAAGAGGAGGTCAAAGGTGACTAAATCGGTGACTATCGTAGTCCTGTCCTTTTTTGTCTGTTGGCTCCCCAATCAGGCGTTGACAACTTGGGGGATCTTGATCAAGCTGAACGTAGTTCATTTCAGCTACGAATATTACACGAGTCAGGCGTACTTCTTCCCCATCAGCGTGTGCCTGGCTCACTCCAACAGCTGCCTCAACCCGATTCTGTACTGTCTGATGAGACGGGAGTTCAGGAAGGCTTTGAAAAACCTCTTCTGGAGAATCACGTCTCCCTCTCTCACCAACATGCGTCCGTTCACCGCCACCACCAAACCGGAGCAGGACGAGCAGGCTCACTGCATGGTGCCTCTGAACCCCGCTGAACCAGATGTGACCTATTACCCCCCGGGCGCAGTCATTTATAACAGCAGATACGATCTTCTCCCTAGTAGCTCCACTGAACAACGCTATTGATGCCCCCATCCCTCCATCCGCGCGTCCGGGCTTTGACTCCTGGAATCTAGTGTCATTAGTCCGACTGGTTGTATTTCGTTATGTAAGCCAAGCATTAGGCAAGATGTAGATATGGTTGTGTGCCACTTTCAAATAAAACCCACCATACTCATCAAAAATATAAAAACAAAGGTTAGTAAAGTGTAGCCAGAAATTGAGGGCTGAACCCTATACATTTTGCTTTTGATTGTTGTTTGTTTGTTTGTTTTAAATATACGTTCATACCTAATCGATGAATAAGTATCCTGCGCACATTTTGAACGTTCATCTTCTGTACCTCCCATGCTAATCTAAGGATCGATTTTGTCCAGATTGTAAGATAAAGGATGCTATATAGAACGTATTAGAAGGGTTTTTTTTAAATCTCTTAATTAGAAAGTCAATGTTGTCGGTCATAAAATATCGTTCAAGACAATCTTTCCCAAATTTGTAGGTATTTCGAACTACCTTAAATGAATCGATCAGTTAAGAGAACAAAAGGTATGATTTTTTTATTGCTTTCATTTTTAACGGGCCATTAATAGACGCGTTCCTTCGATGGAGTGCTGTGAGACATACTTGTTTTGATGAATAACAACAAAATAAAATACAACTTATTTATATCCATGATATCTGACTATATAAACGTGCATAACGTTTTATGAAGTCCACGTGGGCTTTGTAACAGGATTTTGTCGAGTTGGAAGGCGTTACATCTTGGGTGAGGGTGCATAATATAATCTGGTGCGTGTGAAGTTTGCTCAGAATTCGTAATTATGTACAATCTTATCGTTCCAAACTCGACCACGGAAGATGAGCACCCATTAATTGCATCCTATTTCCCCATGCCAGTGGCCGCTCCTATTGGATTTCTTTAATTTTGGCTTCCATCGGAAGCGTGTGCGTTCTATCGATGACAAACGCGATTTCACCTACATGGTGATGTCAGAAATACTATAATAATTTAACAGCGATTTTTCACCATCAAGAGAGTCCGGATCAGCTGAATGCAAAGGCCGGAGAAGGTTCCTGCGAGTTCCTGATAAAAGCAAAAATGCTGTCTCCGAATGGAGCAGGAATAGCTAAAGCACATCTTTAGCTGCAGTTCATCTTACCTGCTCTATCAACTCATGGAGAAGGCTTATTCCCAGGCACGAGGCTTTGATTGCACTCCCAGACCCAATTAATAACAGATCAATTACTGTACATGCAAATGCTTCTGCATTGCCTGTAATGGTTTGAAGAACGTTAAATCGTTTTGGCTCACTCTTGACACCTGTTGCATGCTTTACTACAGGGTCCTGCCAAGCTCCCGAAAGGGAGAATTTCTCCCCATAGCCATGATCCACTGTTATAAATTTGCCAAATCACATATCCTCTAGAACTGTCTTATATTCTGCAGGGCGATGGTACACAACCTTTGCCGGAGTGACCAAGTTACCCAGGTCCTGGACTGAGATTTTAAACTAATCCTGGATTTCAGACACTCTCATCCTGATACATTATGGGTCACAAAGCACTGATTCTTTTCTTTTATCTATCACTGTATCTCTTACTCTGTCCTATCTCATAAATGGTGTTCTTTTCTTATTTTCTGTAATATTTATACTGTATTGTAAACTGCTCTGATGCTTTGGCCTGAGCGGTATATCAAGCAATTAAACTTAAACTTAAAATCAGGGACTACAAATACCATACTGTACTGCAATGTAAAATTAAAACCAGAACTGGCAAGAAATCACACTCCTGGAACTGGATAACTTGGCAACTCTGCCATAACACATCACCTGGCTTTAATTCCTGTCATGCATAGAGTGGATGATAAGATGGAAATGTTCCATTCTATAAGGATTTGCTGAAACGCCTGTCATTTAGATGGGGTAATAGCTGTTCTCCCAATAAACCACAGTGCATTCCGGTTCTTTCTACTGCTGCTGTTACAATTGCTTTTCACAGAGAAGACTGGTGTTTTTCTTATGTAGTAAACTAAGGACCACTTCCAGAACACAGTGCTTTATATTTCCAGATGCCTCATTTGTTTTTTTGGAGATAATTTGATAAATATTTTCTGCATGTAAAACATCGACTGATGCGCATAAAAGGCCTCTTATAATCTTAAATCACACCTAAAAGTTCATACAGCGCACTTGGACAGTAAGCATGCTCAGGGGAGGAGATTGAGCAGCATGTGGATGTAATCACAATTTACATGCTCCTTTTATAAAATGTACAAGTATTAGCATACTGTATGCCTGCTTCTTCAATGTAACAGGCACCCCTTCTGCCGGATCTGTGCTAGTATTACAGTATGTAAATATATAGGGGTATGTTTACTAAGCCGGTATAACAATTAACCCATGCTCTCTGCATCTAGACCTCAATGAATAACATGGGATCTAGTTGCAGATAGCATGGGTTAACTGTTAGCCCAGATCAGTAAACATGCGCAGAGGCGCCTTCCTGTTCAACTTATCTAGGTAGCCTGCTGTAAAATTGCCTTTTGAAATGCTATTATATATGCCTGTCAAACCCAAGTAGCAAACAGTGCTGGACTCCTGTTGATTTAACTGTGTTCTGGATCCCTCTTCATCTTCTGGAGTTTACTGATCTGGTGATTCTTGTATTCTAATATCTGTTCAGTTTCAGACATTGCAATGCACTTATATGTCTGCAATTGTCCATCAAGAGATTTACAGCTTCTCCCTGGCACATACAGGTTTTTAAAAGTGCTGGTTTCAGCCAACCCCTTAAAGGAAAGATTAAGAAGGATAATCCCAATTGTTTATTTGCCCCTCCTAATTGAAATGAGCGCTAGAAAGATATGAGCTTAACTATCGGCATCAGTAGTTAATTGGTGGTACTATCTATAAAGTGCCTTCATGAAAATGTCCTTTAGGGAATTCCCATTTAGTGGGGAAGGTGTGAGCTCAATATAAAATAAATAAATGTACTTGTAAGTCTGAAAAGTGGCCGATGTTGACCTGTAAGTGCCTGTACTTACATTTGTAAGTTGTGAAAGTACTGGAACCAAAACATGGAAGTTGCCGAGCTTCCCCCCATTGATTTTTCCCACATGTAGATTTGCAAAATGCCCCTCCAGCTCCTCATATCAGCAAATACATGTGCACTCCCACACTATTTTAGAACAGGCTCCACATATAGCAGAACCTTTTCTAAAATACTGCCAGAATTGTGTATGCCGCAACCTTGGCATCTCAATTCCATTCTCCACGTACTATCTATAAAGTGCCTTCAAATAACACAGATCATAAAAATGTCATTTAGGGAATTCCCCCAAAATAACAGACATTGACTCCATGCCAGAAGATCATATGGAAATATTTATCTATGCTATTCTACTATTTAAACTTTTTTGAATTCTAAATAATCTTAAGTTTGCATATTAGCAAAGGTGACATACTGGATGGTTCAGGCCCTTGGCACAGAATTAGAGGACTTTTCATCACTCGGTTACAGGTTCAAATTTGGTTCTGCCTGGCAGTGACCTCAGCCATTGAAGGGGACTAGACTTTAGCTCATGCCTTTCTCTGAAGTTCAAGGTGAGTTACATTCAAGTACAGTAGCTACTTTCCTGTCCCTGGTGGGCTTACAATCAAACTGGCTGATGCAGAAAGCTAGCGCTGAAGTCGCAGACTGTTAACTATGTACACGTCTATATAGTGTGCCAATAGCACATGATTTCAGCACTAGCATGCAGAAAGGGGTGCATATGCAAATGAGATATGCACAAAATGTCAGTGTTAAACTGGGAGAGCAAGCCAAACACATGTGCACAGAAGTTGGTGCAAGTTTGGCATGCTGTCCCAGAGAAACAGGGTCATCTGAGGGGAAGCTGAACACGTCACCTCAGATGATCCAGGCATCAGGGAAAGCCCCTGATGCCATCAAAATACTGTCGGGGGGCCAGTGCCCTCAACACTGATCCACTGACAGAAACCAAATCCCTGGCGGCACCGATCCCTATCCACCCACCTTCCCGATAAAAAAAAATCCCTAGTAACTCAATGGCCCCAATCCCCCCACTCACCCACCCACCCAATAAAATAAATCCCTGGTGGCCAGCAGCCTCAATCCCACCCACTCAATAACAAAAAGGACTGGTGGCCCCCTGAACCCCGCCCCCTCCCCCCCCCCCACCTCTCTCTCGGTACCTTTAAGCTGGAGTGGGAGCATTGGCCATGTGTTCGCTCCCTTGAACTGCTATCTTGAATAATGGCAGTGCCTGGTCCTTTACGGTGCATCCTGGAATGCACCAGGCAGGTTCAGACTGCCATAAGGCCTTATATGGCAGTTTGAACCCACCTGGTACATCCCAGAATGCATTGCGCGGGGCCAGGTACTGCCATTTTTCAAGATGTGGCGCAGGGGCGAGTACACATGGACAACACTCCTGCTCCAGCTTAAAGGTACCGGGAGGGGATGGGGGGGTTTGCAGGCCACTGGACCTTTTTGTTGTTGGCTGGGTGGGATTGGGGCCGCTGGGCTGCCAGGGACATTTTTATTGGGTGGGTGGGTGAGTGGAGGATTGGAGCCGCTGGGCTGCCAGGGACCTTTTTATTGGGTGAGTGGGGAGATCAGAGTCACTGGGCCACCAGGGATTTTTTTTTTACTGAGAGGGTGGGTGGGGAGATTGGGGCTGCTGGACCACCAGGGTTTTTTTTTAGTGAGTGAGTGGGTGGGTAAGGGAGATTGAGGCCACCGGGGATTTCTTTCCCTACACGCACAAGACATTTAAGCCACCTAAGACCAGACATAGAGATATTGGCACTTGGGCAGATTATGTAATCCTTTATGAATTTCTCTGCATCAGGCACAGACAATATTAGTTTGCCATTTTAATATGTGCAGCTCATTTGCATATAATTTAAATATGCTTGGCATTACTCTGTGCGCATACTTTTCCTTTGTATTTTACGCATGCGTCAATCTCTTTTTTGCATTTGGTGTGTTGGAACTTGTGCATATAAGTTGCGTTAGCTGCATGCAAAGGATGTGTTAGTCTTTCAGTATTGACCCGTAAGCTTGTAACTGAGGCAATTGAAGGTTAAGGGCCCGATTCTGCCTCAGACATAGATCCCCTCTGTGCATCCAGTCTGAACCGCATGCACAGAGGAGATCGCGATTATGATCCCGCAGGGCACGCCTAGCCCCATTGGAACAGAATCGTGAACAGTTCTGCACATGCATGCCGAGACAGCGATTCTGTCCGGTCTGCACGTACAGGACTGCACCCGGCTAACTCAGTCGGCTTTTAAATGGAGCAGCAGAGCCATGGAGTCATGTTGTCATGGCACCATGGCTCCATTTAAAAGCCGCGATGCAGGCCGCCAAGAAAAAGGGTTTATTTCCCACAGCCTGACCCCCAATCTGACCTCCTAAGGCCAGGGTCGGGCTGTAGGGAATAAACCATGGCCCCCCTGCCTTATCTGTGCCCTGGCAGCAGAAAATAACAAAGATCCAGGGAAGTTATTCCACCTCGGAGGTGGAATAACTTCTCCGGACATTTCGCCAGCTCCAGACATAGAGGGCCGACATTAAAATCGGTCCTGTACATCCGGAGCTAGCGACCGCCCAGTGCCCACCCACTCTCCACCCCCGTGCTGCCCATTTCCCGCCCCTGTCTAACTTCCCCACACAACCAGCAGGGAAGTTATTAGGGGGCAGGTGAAGCCATGAATAGTGGGGATGGACGTCCGGTCGGATAACCCCCTAAGTGATTTGTCCAAGATCACAAGGAGCAAAAGTGGGATTTGAAGCTCTAATCATTAGGCTATTTCTGCACTTTCCCATTACATTCTGAAAGACATTCAATGACCCATGTGAAAAGAGTTGGTATCACTAGTCCAATGTCCAGATCGCTAAAAGCCACCATTGTAAACAAGCATTATTGAACACCACTGCACATGGTCTCAGCATGGAGCCTTGTCTTTATTACCAGTGTCTCTAGAGCAAAGAGAAGGCACACACTGGAAGGGCTTTGTGGGGAAGTTTTTACTGCCATCATCTATGCTGTACTTTTATAGATAAATAGAGACATTTGCCCATAACTAATGCTAAATATGCTTGAACATAAAGGAAGTCATTTTAGATGGTTGTACAGCATCTGCATGTTTAGATGCAGTGAATGCATACATTTTATGATGGCTTGTTCTAGGCATGGTTTAGGACAGCGATGGCGAACCTATGGCACGCGTGCCAGCTGTGGCACGCGAAGGCCTTGCAGCTGGCACGCGGGAAGGTCGCACATTAAAAAAAAAAAAAAAGCTGCCCGCTGCCGCCGCGGCGGCATGGAGTGTCCCGCGGGGCTCCCTCTGCCCGGCGGGACTCTCCCGGCGCTGCTCAGCCCCTCTCTGCCGGCTTGCAGAGACGCGAAGGGAGAGTCTCCCTCGCGTCTCTGTTAAGCACGCAGGGGGTGATGGGAAATTTCCCATCTGCCCCAGCGGGCTTAAGATAGACGCGAGGGAGACTCTCACTCCCTTCTCGTCTCTGCAAGCCGGCAGACAGGGGCTGAGCAGCGCCGGGAGAGTCCCGCCGGGCAGAGGGAGCCCCGCGGGACACTCCATGCCGCCGCGGCGGCAGCGAGCAGCTTTTTTATTTTTTATTGCCATGAGCCGAGGAAGGGGGGTTAAGACTGGCAATGGGCTAGGGAGGGAGGGAGGGGGGTTAAGACTGGCAATGGGCTAGGGAGGGAGGGAGGTTAAGACTGGCAATGGGCTAGGGAGGGAGGGGGGTTGAGACTGGCAATGGGCTAGGGAGGGAGGGAGGGAGGGGGTTGAGACTGGCAATGGGCTAGGGAGGGAGGGGGGTTGAGACTGGCAATGGGCTAGGGAGGGAGGGAGGGGGTTGATACTGGCACTGCGCTAGGGAGGGAGGGAGGTTAATACTGGCGATGTGCTCTGGAGGGGGGAGGGGGGTTGTGACTGGCACTGGGCTAGGGAGGGAGGGGGGTTGAGACTGGCAATGGGCTAGGGAGGGAGGGAGGGAGGGGGGTTGAGACTGGCAATGGGCTGGGGGGGGTTAAGACTGGCAGTGGGCTGGGGAGGGGGGTTAAGACGCAGTGGGCTATGGGGGGGAGTTAAGACTAGCAATGGGCTGTGGGCTGATGAGGGCTGGCAATGGGCTATGAGCTGATGAGGGCTGTCTGGAAATGGGGTGATGGGGGGGTTAGGACTGGTAATGGGCTATGGGGGGGGATAAGAAAGGTAGTGGGCTGATGGGGGGGGGTTAGGACTGGTAATGGGCTATGGGGGGGTTAAGACTGGTAGTGGGCTGATGGGGGTGTAGGACTGATAATGGGTTATGGGGGGGGGCTAGGACAGGAAATGGGCTGATGGGGAGGGGTTAGGACTTGAGGTGGGCTGATGTGGTTAGGACTGGTAATGGGCTGTGGGCTGATGGGGGGGGGTTAGGACTGGCAATGGGCTATGGGGGGCTGACTGGAAATGGGCTGATGGGGGGTTAGGACTGGTAAAGGGTTATAGGGGGGGCTTAAACTGAAAATGGGGTGATGGGGGTTAGGACTGGAAGTTGATTGACGGGGGGCTAGGACTGGTAATGGGTTGGGGTGTTGCTAGGACTGGAAATGGGCTGAGTGGAAGGGGAGGCTTGAACTGCAAATAGCTGATGGGGAGGGGGCTTGGAATGGAAATGGGCTGTGAGGGAAGGGAGCTAGGACTGAAAATGGGCTGATGGAACAGCTAGGATAGGACTGGAAATGGGCTGTTGGAGGGAGCTAAGATTGGAAATGGGCTGTGGTGGGGGCTTGAATTGAAATGGACTCATGGAGGGGCTAGAACTGGAAGTAGGCTCATGGGGGGGGCTTGGACTGGAATTGGGCTGAGTGGAGGGGAGCTATGATTTGACATGGGCTGATGGTGGGGCTAGGAAATGAGTAGAAATGGGCTGATGGGGGGGCTAGGATTGAAAATGAGCTGATGAAGGGACTTGGACTGGAAATGGGCTGATGCAGGGACTAGAAGGGAATGGATGCTGGGTGAGACTGGAACTAGAAGGGAGCTGATGTTGGGGGAGGATTAGAATGGGATGGGGCTGGGAGAGTAAAATGGAGAGGGGAAAAATATTTTGTGTAGGAGGGATGAAAAATCTACAATTGGCCAGGTATTGGGAGAGTAATTGGGGATTGAGGATGGAGGGGTAAAATTTGTGTGGATGAAATAGGAATGAGGAAAGAGCAAAAGGAGAAAGATTAGTATGTTAAAGCAGATGTAGAGAGAGAGAGAGAATGGAAAAAAAACTAGAAGAGAGAAGAAAGGACAAATGGACAGCAGACGATGGAGAGTTAGCAGAAAACATGAAGAAACCAGAAGAAGGTGGCTGGACCAATTGCAACTGAAAAAAAAATGCACAAAAGGTAGAAAGATATCTCTTTATTTTGAATTTATTAACTGGAATATGTCAGCTCTGGGAAATGTGCATCATTAACATCTGCGCTTTGTTTGGTACAAGAGGAAATTCCTATTTGATGTTGCCACTTGTTCTCTTTCCCCAGTATTCTCTGAAATGTATTGGTTTAATATTTGCAGTGTTGCCTTTTGATAGGTAGGGTATGGTGCTTTGTGAGTCCTGGTAATGCTGTCAGGATACGGCGGGTTTGCTATGGGTTCTAAATGGGCAGCGTTTGTAGTAGTTCCTAATGTGCCTGGCGGTTGGCACTGGATTATAGTAATGTAGAAATCTTTTAGTCTTTCTTTATCCATACACTCATTAAGAGACATGTTTACTAAAAGTTAGTGTATGGTAACATTATGCAAATATTTATGCAAATAAGACCACTTATGCAAATGACGTGCTGGCACTTTGAGGAAATTCTTTGGTTTTGTGCGGCAGTTTGGGCACTCGGGCTCAAAAAGGTTAGCCATCACTGGTTTAGGAGGTCCAAATAAATATATTCATGATTTTGCATGAGAGTACAGGTATAGTTTTAAACATTTCCCTGTTGACCTTTGCATCTCCTCTAAGGCACACACAGGTGAAAGCAAACTGCTCAGTCAGCTGGGGATTTAGAAGAGTGATTGAGGGGGCAATTTAGCCTAACAGATATTAAAAATGTCCTTAAATATTTTTTTTAAAAACTGCCTTTAGGAGCTTGACTTCTTTATTGGCTGCTCTTATATGTGGAATTTTCTAGAATACAGCTTTTAGATCTGTAAATGTCGGTACTTAAAGGTGTAGCTCATGAAAATTGCCAGCTATACACACAAGCACCAGCACTCAAACATATAAGGTGCCAATTGATGCTATGTTTTTGTACAGGTGCATTTTTCTAAAATGCTTGCTTCCATTGCAGTGCCTTTATGTCTAGTTTATGAAAGGCTTCAGGTGTTATTATAGAAGCCATTCCAGGTGCAAATAGCAGTGTTTGCACCTAGAGATTGGAATACACATGTAAATATAAAATATGATTTTAGAAAACCACTATTAACATGTGGACATCCCACTATGAAGAAATTCTAAGGGGGCATGGTGGGGGTAGTTTGGGCATGACTTGGGCAGGGCAAAAATCAACATGTATATTCCCCATTTTACAAAAGGAATCTATGCATTTGTCTAAAATGTTTCCACATCAAGATTTACACCTGCTCTGAGGCATGAATAGTTTGTACAAAGTGCTTGTTTCTGCCAGGATTTTACATGAGGAATTAAGAGAGTTATTCTCCTTAAACCACCATAGTTTATTTCCTCTTCCAAAATAAAAATAAAATAGCACAAATTGTGGAGGATTCAGTACTTATAAATGTACGTTTCCAAACTGGCCTGGCTATATGTGGAAGGTGTAAAATCAACACTTGGAACACGTGGAAATACTAGCCCATTCCTCATGGAAGCTGCCATGTTAGGTTTGCTCAGTTTTCCCATGTGCAGATTTGTAAAACGGCTCCTCCCTTTGTACATGGTAAATCCACATGCACTCCCACGTGTCCTTATACATATTTTATAAAAGGCATCATTTTCTCCAGAGCGTTTGTAAAATACTGGCAGAATTCAACATGACTGAATCTGAATGTTTCAGTTCCCCACAATGTACAAAGTAAAATTAACCTCCACATGCAGTTACCACCAGTTTATTCCAAGTTTATCCTCCCTGTTCATTGTAAGTGCTCTTATTGCACCACACCGTTTTATGTAAACCACGCTGATTTTAAAGAGTGCGGTATATAAGAACAATAAATAAATAAATAAATAATAACATGTTCATAAGAACTGCCATATAGCACCAGATCAAAGGTCCATCAAGCTCAGTGTCCTATTTCCATCAGTGGCTAATCCACGTCATAAGTTCCTGGCATATCTCAAAAGTAGCCAGTTCCATGTTACTTATCCCCAGGAAGAAGTAGTGGTTTTCTCTCTGTCTACTTTAATAACAATTTATGCACATTTCCTCCAGGAATTTGTTCAAACCTTTTTTAAACCCAGCTACACTAAGAGGATACTTTTAGAAGCTCTATTCATGCTTTGGATGTCTGAAAATGGGTACATAGATATGCAAATCATGGAAACATCCCGGAGTCTTTTTAAAAAATGGCTCTAGAAACGTCCCCAGTATGGGGACATTTATCTAGGATGGAGGCATGGGGGGAGGGGGCATGCCTGGAATGTTCCTGTGACCTTTGATATCCATGCCTGTTTTCTGAAATGGCTGGCAAATCTCTGGCCCCATCCATATCTATAACCGCTCCAGGATATGAATAGACATCAGAAAAGTGCTTGTTTTAATAGTCAAAACATCCGGAGGGTATAGAGAAGATGTTACTCTAATATTCCCACTAGTGTCCACAACCATAAAGATAATTTATAGAAAAATGGTAAGCATGTTTTGTGGTTGTCACACTGCTGTCTGTTTGAATGGTTGGCTGGGAAGCATCTCCAGTCTAGAATACCATGGCGAGGGCATGCATGTAGCCTTCCCCAAGGATGTCCCTACTGGGAACGTCTATGTTCCTCAAATCATCTCTGCATTTAAACATCCCAGCTGTTTTTGAGAACACTGTGGCTTGTACATCTCAGATAACACCTAGACATCCTTTCTAAAATGCCCCTTCATGTGCTTTTACTATATCATCTGACAGTGAGTTCCAAAGCATAATTATTTTCTCCATTTCATTTTAAATATACCACTTCATAACTTTATGGCATATCCCTTTATCTCTGTACTTTTTGAAAGAGTAAAATTGATTCATATTTAGCCATTCTACTCTACTCAAGATTTTCTAGATCTCTAATCTCCCTTCAGCCATCTTTTTTCCAAGCTGTATAGACCTAACCTCTTTCTTTTCCTCATAGGAGAGCAGTCCTGTCCTCTTCATCATTTTGGTTGCCCTTCTCTGTATCTTTTTTAATGCTGCTATATCTTTTTTGAGATGCAGACATCAGAATTGCTCACAATATTCAAGGTGTGGTCAAACCATGGACCAGTACAGAGGTATTATGGTATCCTTTGTTTTATTCTCTATTCTTTTGCTAATGATTCCTAACATTCTGGGGGGGGGGGGGGGGGGGGTTTGGGCCACTGCCACACGCTGAACAGAAGATTTCAGCATATTGTCCACTATGACACCTAGATCCTTTTCCTGGATGGTGATTCTTAATGAAGAACCTTGCATTATGTATCTATAGTTTGGATTACTCTTTCCTACATACATCACTTTGCATGTCCACAATAAATTTCCTCTGCCATTTTGATGCCCAGTCTCCCAATCTCACCAGGTCCTCCTGCAGTGTCTCACAATCTGTATATGATTTAACAACTTTGAATAATTTGGTGTCATGTGCAAATTTCATCACCTTGCTTGTTTCCAAATCCAGATTATTTATCAATATGTTAAAAAGCACCGGTTCCAGCACAGATTCCTGGGGTACTTCACTATTCATCCTCCTCTACTGAGAAAATTGAACATTGAACCCTACTCTCTGTTTTCTATTTCTTAACCAGTTTCCAATCCACAATAGGACATTAGCTCTTATGTCTTAACTTTGTAATTTCCTTAGGGGTCTGTCATGAGGGACTTTGTCAAACGCTTTCTAAAAATCTAAATATACTATTTCAACTAGCTCACCTTTATCCATGTGTTTATTCATGCCCTCAAAGAAATGGATTAGATTGGTGAGGCAAGACTTCCCCTGGCTAAATCCATGTTGACGGTGTCCCATCAAACTACTGTATGTCCACATGTTGAGTAATTCTGTTCTTTATAATAGCTTTTACCGTTTTGCCTGGCAGTGACATTAAGCTTACCGGTCTGGAGCCCTTTTTATTTATTTATTTATTTATTTAACAGTTTTTATATACCGCACTATTCATCATCAGCGCGGTTTACATTAAACAACATATTACCTAGACATGATAAAACTGACATAGGTTTACAGATAACAGGGAATATAAACTGGGTATGAACAGGGGGAAACTATATACAATTAAACAGGTAACATCGTGGCCTGATATTTTTAAAAATTGACATTATATTGGTCACCCTCTAATCTTCAGGTGCCATTCTGGTACCAATCTTCTGATACCAATTTCATCTTTGTGCTTTTTGGCATTCTTGGGTATATACCATCTGTTCCAGGTGTTTTGCTATTCTTTAGTTTGACAATTGGTTCTACTACATCTTCTAGGTTCACTGAGATTTGATTCAGCTCTCCTGTCCCATCACCATTAAATACTTTTTCTGGAATAGGTAAGTTCCTCACATAATCCTTAGTAATAACTAAAGCAAAGAATTCATGTAAAGGCACATTTTAGAAAGGACATCAAAGTGCAATATGAGCTATCCAAGCCAGAACCTCTGAAAAAAGGCAAGCATGTCCAAGTTTGGGCACAATTTCACAAACATGTGATATGTCCAATGTAGACATCTGTTGGGCCATGCACATAGATGTCCCCAGTATGCAATACCAGGGACATCTAGGAGACAGGCAGCAGTGGTAGAACACAAAACAAGTTTCCCAATTGCATTTTGTAAAGTGCTTGAGATGCTGGAGTGCCATCTTCTCTACATGATCTGAATGTTTTACAGCACAAACAAACTTGTTTTAATTCCTTCAAGTAAGGGCAGGGTTTCCTCAATAGTTTAAGCCTGGTCCTCCATACAGTGAGGAAAAGAGAGAGAGACATGACACAGAGATTTAAAATTAATCTGGAGCTTCAGATGGAAAACAACCAGTGAAAATGAACTTGAAAAGCTTCTTCTTGGTTGATACAAATTCCTTTTCTCTCAGGCCTGCTTTTATTGGGTAATTTCAGGAAGTAACATAGTCATATTCATAAACCTAAAATAACACAAGGTGTCATTAGAATTCGTTCACAGAACAAGAACTGATTACAAATGTATTAAACAAGATTTACTTAATCAAAATGAAAGCTGTCTAAACTGCAAGATTGCAGAGATTACACAGTGCCAGCAGTAACCTATGGTTGACTGTACATTGACCTTATTGTCCATGGCCTATGTTTATGCTTATAAGGAAAGCAACAAGGAGCAAGAGTCATAGGTGGGTGTAAACAGATTTTATTACCCCTACGCGTTTCGGCCGTAGCCTTCACCAGGGGGCACACAGCTAAATGACATACAACATAGAAAACATATAAATATATTTAAAATCATAGTACATGATATAAATTGATGGACCAATATTGTGAATGTATATATAAAAGACATTTTATATACATGTGCTCATTAGATAAATATGAACTAACAAATCTGAAGAATTAAAACTAATACATTTATAATAACGAAGAAAACGCAGGGTGGAAAAACAGGAATAAATAGAAGTATACATATTGTGCATACAAATGGTTATTATTCAAATAAAATATATTGTATGTTTAAAAAATGTATGAGTGATGAACTTATTTTAAGAAATGGTAGGACGAGGGGGAAGAGGAAGGGGGGAAGGGGGGGGGAAGGGGAAGGGGAAAGGAAAGGGAGAGGGAGGGGGAAGGAGGGGATGGGGGAAAGGGGGGAAGGGGGAGGGGGGAGGGGGGAGAGAAGGGAAAGGAAGGGGGAAAAAAGGAAGGGGGAGAGAGAGAGAGAAGGAGAGAGGGGGGAGGGAAAGGAGGGGGGAAGGGGGAAGGAGGGGTGAGGGAAGAAGAGGGGGAGGGGAAGGGGGAAGAAAGAATGAAATTCATTAAATGAGTAACTCACATGTGTATGACCAAGGAAATCTGCAATCATAAATTGCGTTCACCAGGCAACTAAGATATAAATAACACATGGTACTGAATAGTATTTATGTGAAGAAATCAAGAAAAGGCAACTAGTGTGTGCATATTAGCCAAACAATCTGTAATCCTTGAAAAGTGGGAAAATGAAAGAAAAAGTGGAAAAGAGGAAAACGATACGTAGTAAAATGCAACATGTTAAGAAATAACTTTATAATATTACTGAGTGACAACATATGTTTAGAATCAACGTTAAGAAAGCACGATCTTCTTACTTACATATAAACCTTCTAATGAGTGTTTTGTATCATCTGCAAAATCGCTGTAAAATAAGCACATTAGAAAGGTAATCTATACAGTTGTGCTCGTATGTGGAACTACTGCATGAAAGCTTTGGTGCTATCTATAGAACCGCTGAAGAAGGACACAATTACAACTGTTTGTAAGTGCTCCTAAGGAATATCATACAAATGTATGGGAAGGACATTTTTCAATGTCCTTCCAATAAGGCCCGTTTTGCAGCATTTTGATGCGGTTGACATTATTGTCAGTTTCACTTTCAACATTGCAATGAAAGAGTTTCGTTTATCTCAAAATAAGACATGTTTCCCCTTTAGATTATATCAGTCCCATCTTTGTAGCTTATGCCTTTAATTAAAACAAGCCTCATAAGTTCATAATAAGAAGTTAAGTTCCCTTTTTTTCGTCCATTATAAGACTTCGTGCAATATGGTCACTTTTTCCATCATGCCGTTCCTCTACATTTGTATGATATTCCTTAGGAGCACTTACAAACAGTTGTAATTGTGTCCTTCTTCAGCGGTTCTATAGATAGCACCAAAGCTTTCATGCAGTAGTTCCACATACGAGCACAACTGTATAGATTACCTTTCTAATGTGCTTATTTTACAGCGATTTTGCAGATGATACAAAACACTCATTAGAAGGTTTATATGTAAGTAAGAAGATCGTGCTTTCTTAACGTTGATTCTAAACATATGTTGTCACTCAGTAATATTATAAAGTTATTTCTTAACATGTTGCATTTTACTACGTATCGTTTTCCTCTTTTCCACTTTTTCTTTCATTTTCCCACTTTTCAAGGATTACAGATTGTTTGGCTAATATGCACACACTAGTTGCCTTTTCTTGATTTCTTCACATAAATACTATTCAGTACCATGTGTTATTTATATCTTAGTTGCCTGGTGAACGCAATTTATGATTGCAGATTTCCTTGGTCATACACATGTGAGTTACTCATTTAATGAATTTCATTCTTTCTTCCCCTCCCCCTCTTCTTCCCTCTCCCCTCCTTCCCCTTCCCCCTCCTCTCCCTCCACCCTCTCTCCTTCTCTCTCTCTCTCCCCCTTCCTTTTTTCCCCCTTCCTTTCCCTTCTCTCCCCCCTCCCCCTTCCCCTTTCCCCCCTCCCCCTTTCCCCCATCCCCTCCTTCCCCCTCCCTCTCCCTTCCCTTTCCCCCTTCCCCTTCCCCCCCCTTCCTCTTCCCCCTCGTCCTACCATTTCTTAAAATAAGTTCATCACTCATACATTTTTTAAACATACAATATATTTTATTTGAATAATAACCATTTGTATGCACAATATGTATACTTCTATTTATTCCTGTTTTTCCACCCTGCATTTTCTTCGTTATTATAAATGTATTGGTTTTAATTCTTCAGATTTGTTAGTTCATATTTATCTAATGAGCACATGTATATAAAATGTCTTTTATATATACATTCACAATATTGGTCCATCAATTTATATCATGTACTATGATTTTAAATATATTTATATGTTTTCTATGTTGTATGTCATTTAGCTGTGTGCCCCCTGAAGAAGGCTACGGCCGAAACGCGTAGGGGTAATAAAATCCGTTTACACCCACCTACGACTCTTGCTCCTTGTTGCTTTCCTCGTGGTTTTTGCAAGAGTAGCAGCTCCCCCTTGTTTTTCCTATGTTTATGCTTATGCCAGCATTGTTCTTTTATTATTTTAGAAGTTGCACAATTCTTATGACCATTATGTCTAATTCTATTTAAAAGCAGTAGGTGAAAAGCTAAACACATGAGTGACTGTCACTGTCACCAAAATTCATCTAATCAGCATATATTAGAGGCCTGTGTCAAGAAATTCATCTATCTTTAATTACATATTAGGGATTCTGGTATCCCTCTATCTGTCCATTCGTATCGTCCCCCCCTATGATTCTATAAAGATTCATTGCAAAAGAAAGGTAGCTCGAACATGTCCAAGTCCAGAAAAATCTTCTACAGTGGGCTTCATTTTTGCAGATGTTCCTTCAGAGTCCTAGGCACATCTGGCCCTCAGGTGAACTTCATCTTGTTGGTTGGATGAAGTCTTTACACATAACATATGCATCACACAATATAGGAAAACAGATCACAATCATCCTGCAAATTAACCCAAATGATATGACATTGTTTGATCTTGCTAGATCTCAGTATGAATGTGTACAGAGAGTAAGGCTTTACCTTATTCTCGCAAGCACTATTTGTGGCATTGGTTGACTGCTTCCCATAGATCTTTCAATAGTTCAGAGGTTAGTCACCCACATCATGACACCTGTCATCACTCCAGATCCTTCAGCAGCATCCTTTTTTCACCATGGGCTGCACCATGCACATCTTGGACAGAGTTTTTAGTGATTGTCCACCCAGGCTTCACTGTTGCACATACATGAGTAGTCCTGCTGGAATCGCTGATCTTTACTAGGAGTCTACACATTCAGCAGCATTGAAGACTTCTATTCAGTTGGTCCATTAGATGATAGTGGGGTTAAAGGGGCACTAAGAGGCGACAAGGCGATAGCAGAGAGACTGAATTAATTATTTGCTTCAGTCTTTACTGAGGAAGATGTAGGGATGTTACATAGAAACATAGAAATATGATGACAGAAAAAGACCACATGGCCTATCTAGTCTGTCCTTCCATATCAACAACTACAACAGTCCCCTTTTTACCTTTAGAGATCCTCTGTGTTTGTCCCATGCTTTTTTTAATTCAGTTACTGTCCTCATCTCTACCACCTGGTATTTAAAGGTGCAGAAGAATTGAAGGAAATATCGATATATCGGGAATATGTATTACAACTATTAGATAAACTGAAGAGTAGCAAATCACCTGTGCCGGATGACATACATCCAAGGGTGTTGAAAGAACTGAAATGTGAGATTGCAGACCTGCTATTAGTAATCTGTGAACTATCATTAAAATCATCTCTAATACCTGAAGATTGGAAGATGGCGAACGTAACACCAATTTTTAAAAAGGGTTCCAGGGGTGATCCAGGAAACTACAGACCGGTGAGCCTGATGTCAGTACCGGGACAAATGGTAGAAACCATCATAAAGAGCAAAATTGCTGAACATGTAGATAGTCATGGCTTAATGTCAACATGGCTTTAGACAAGGAAGATCTTGTCTTACTAATCTGTTATGTTTTTTTGAAGGTGTGAATAAACAGGTAGACAAAGGTGAGTCAGTTGATATAGTGTATTTGGACATTCAGAAAGCCTTTGACAAGGTCGCTCATCAGAGACTTTTGGCAAAACTAAAGAGTCATGGGATAGGAGGCAGTGTAATATTGTGGATCAGGAACTGGTTAAAAGATAGAAAGCAGAGGGTAGGGCTAAATGGCCAATTTTCCCAACGGAGAAAGGTAAATAGTGGTGTACCCCAGGGATCTGTGCTGGGTCCGCTGTTTTTTGACATATTCATAAATGACCTGGAAAAGAGAATAACAAGTGAGGTTATCAAATTTGCAGATGACACAAAACTATTTAAAGTTGTTAAAACCCAAGAGGATTGTGGAAAATTGCAAGAGGATCTTGATAAATTGGGGAAGACTGGGTATCCAAATTGCAGATGAAATTTAATATGGACAAGTGCAAAGTTATGCACCTAGGGAAGAACAACCCAAACTATGGTTACACGATGCAAGGTTCCACATTAGGAACCACCACCCAGGAATAAGATTTAGGCGTCATTGTGAATAACATTTTAAAACCCTCAGCCCAGTGTGCAGTGGCAACCAAGAGGGCAAATAGAATGCTAGGTATCATAAGGAAAGGAATGGAAAATAAAACAAAGGATATTATAATGCCTCTATATCGTTCCATGGTGAGACCGCAGCTTGAATATTGTGTGCAGTTCTGATCATCGTATCTTAAAAAGGATATAGCATTATTAGAAAAGGTTCAGAGAAGAGCTATCAAAATGGTAAAGGGCATGGAAGGATACCCCTATGAAGAAAGGCTAAAAAAGATTAGGGCTCTTTAACCTGGAAAAGAGACGGCTGAGGGGAGATATGATAGAAGTCTATAAATTAATGAACAGAGTGGAATGAGTAAACGTAGATCGATTGTTTACATTATCAGAATATAGAAAGACTAGGGGACATGCAATGAAGCTACAGGGTAAACTATTTAAGACTAATTAAAGAAAATATTTTTTCACTCAATGTGTAATTAAACTCTGGAATTTGTTACCGGAGGATGTAGTAAAGGCTGTTAGTGTAGCTGGGTTTAAAAAAGGTTTGGAAAAGTTCCTGGAGGAAAGGTCCATAAACCATTATTAAGAAGGGACCCAGGATATCAATGCTTGACCAAATACAAGCATTGTGGAACCTGTGTCTTTTGGGGAAACTGCTTGGTGCGTATGACCTAGATTGGCCACTGTTGGAAACAGGATACTGGGCTTGATGGACCTTGGTCTGACCCAGTATGACATATCTTATGCTCTTATGTATTCATTCACAGTAGTCATCATCTTCAGACCATAGGATTCAGTGCATGCAATATATGTATAATTTGCAGAACCACAACTCATCACTATAGCATCTCTAGTTTCCATGCAATTGGAAACAAGCACAACTACTTATACCTAATGGTAATATAGAATTGAACAGAATTATGTTATCTAATGCTTCCGGAAAAAGTTAAAGACTCACCTCTTCCTTGATCATTTTTCTCTCCCACCCAATACCTAAACCCCTTATTTCTACCTTCCTGCCCTTACTCCATCAAACTTTACAATACCCCCATCCGTAGCCCTACACATACATATGTAAATATGTACATAGTTGATCATTGTTCACTATAATTAATTGTATATTATAATTTAGTTCTTCATGTTTTATTCTGTATTCTGTTATTCGTTCCTTATAAACAGTTGAAACACACTGCTTTTATTGTTCTATGTAAACCGTTTTGATTCGTAGAAAGACGGTATATAAAAAATGTTAAATAAATAAATAAATTTAAATAAATCTAATGCTAATTAATTACAATACATCTACTGCTAGCACTACAAATTATTTATATATATAGACCAAGCTAATTTATAGCATACTTCTATTTTGGCATCTACATTTCTTAATTTATTCAGTTTATTTACCAAATCAAATGTTAGCATGTAGCCTAATAGACACACCTCTCTTTTTTTAGGTACACAATTGTGCATAGCACTAATTATATTTGTGATTTACTCTCCAATTATAACAATAGACAAGTTATAGTTAATCTTATTACTCAAGGGGTAACAACATTAAAACAACTCCAGATTAATTTTGAATCTGCTACATAATAAAAATCACAATACTGGAACCCTATTTGAAGAAATTGCCCCCTGGAATGATTACTTAAGAATTGCTAAAACCAAAATAAAAATCTGCATGTACAAAACTCACAGCACTACCATATCTCTTTTTTTCCACTTAGTTGAGATCAGAAAAACTTTAACCAAAACAAAGTGCATCTCTTATCTGAAAGCCAAAATATATAACAGAAAAACAATGAACACTGCAATCTCTGCATATTCTTATTAACAGTATAAGGAGGCAGACATTTCAAATATCAACTTACAAGTCTAACAAAATCAACCCTGACTCACTAAAAATAAAAAAAATAAGCACATTTACCAAGTCAAAACCAGGCTGCTTAAATATTTTACAACCAGAAAATGTTTATCCTTTTAAAACACAACTTAGCCCCTTGTCTCTTGATGTGTTTGGTTCCCCATTACCTGGCAATTGGGGGAGGGGGGAGAGGGTGTGGAGAGAAAATGCAAAATTAAAAACTTGCTAACTGTTGATGTAGCAGTTCTAATAATTCTGCTTTCAGTTGCACTTTGTGAATATTGGATTTCTTTATTTATTGCTTCATTAAGCAGTTTTAAACATAAAACACAACTAAAGAAAAGTACACAAATGAATCATTATACACTTTCTCTTCTAATGCAAACATTATCATATTTATAATGCCTCTCATAATTAAGGCTTCCTTCTTTTGCCCAATCTACAATATTTTTTTACCTTCTCCCATTAATCTAATTTAGTACTCTGCTTACAATTAAGATTTCCCATGATATTTTTACTCATGCTGTCTGCTTTTTCCAAACTGTTTGAAAGCAGATCTGTCACAGTACAAACAGTTTTAACCCATTTATGAATGGTTTCTTTCCAGCTCAGATACTTTTTCTGATGTTATAGAAAATTCTCCCTTATCTGATATTACTAGTGCCCAATTTGCTTTTACTTCTTGCCCTTTCTGAGTCCTTAGTTAGTGTATAGACTCTAGATATGCCTGGGGGATGCGTGTTATAGAATGTTTTGAAAGAATAATGTTCATGTCATTAAGACTTTAAGTATATTGAATGTTGAATGCTAAATAGATCATAAGTAGAGAGTTGTCATTTGGAATGAGCAGAAATAAATGTATATCTTCTCCCTGTAGTTCCCTTAAAAGTAGCAGTAGGTTGTTGGTTGTTTGAAGGTCTATGCATGTATGTAGTAGATATGGTGCTAGTGAATAGAAGGTGTGGCAGGAAGTGAGATATAATTCAAAAGAGAGAATGACATGACACAGAGATTCAAAATTAATCTGGAGCTTCAGATGGAAAACAACCAGTGGCCATAAACGTGCTTATTTATGCCTGGAGCAGATCTAAACTGGGACGAAGGCCCAGACATCCCTGATGTTTCTGAAACTGAGTGGAGATGTCTAAACCTATAGTATCCCCCTGGGCATGCCTCCCCCAGACCCCTTGCCTATTTGGACGACCCGAACCAGGGGCATCTCCAGACTCCACTTGTAAAATGACTCTGGGGACATCTTCCTGATTTGGAAGTCTGCGTGCCCTTTTCTGGACATCCAAACCCCAACTAAGGCTTCTAAAATGGCTGCCCTAGTATCTCTTTGATGGTACTGTCCTCCCTGAGCACGTCTTTTACCCCTTGATTATTGAATGGTCCAACTGACTCCTTTGTCGACATCTTGCTTCTAATATACCTAAAAAAAAAAATTACTGTATTTTTTTCCTCTATGGAAAGCTTCCTTATTGAAATGCTATTTTTGCCTTCCTTATCAATGCTTTGCATTTAACTTGCCAGTGCTTATGCCGTTTCCTATTTCCTTCATTTGGTTGCTTTTTGCATTTTGCAAAAGATATTTTTTTTGGTCTAATAGCCTCTTTCACCTCAGCTTTTGGCCTTCCTTCTGCCTGTTTTTACTAACCATTTTACTTATTTTATCATAATCCCCCTTCTGAAAATTAAATGCTGACACAGTAGATTTCCTTTCTGAACTTACTCCAGTTATACAGTCAAATTTGATTATATTATGATCACTAGTGCCAAGAGGTCCCAGCACAGTTAGCTCTTGTACCAAACCTGTGTTCTGCATAGTATTAAGGGTGCCTTTTACTAGATCATACTAAGGTTTTGCACTTAATGTGCATTTTTGACAAGTACAAAGCTTTCATGTTAACTGTCAGGGGAGTGACCAGCATGTTCCCAGCAGTTAATGCACAAATGTGTACATTAACATGTGGTGCAATTAATGCAGGTGTACTTAATGATACCCTTAAAGATATCATTAGATATACATGCACTAATTGGCATACTGACGTTGATCGTATGCTAATGTGCACTATTGCAGAGGCTTTGAGAAGAATTTTAGAATTGCAATCTGAGACGTCAGAATGTTTGAAAAAAAAGTAGGCATGTCCAGCTGCAGACACAGTTTCACAAATGTGGGCATGCCTGATATGGATGTCGGCAGGGGTGTCTACATGGACATCATCAGAACCATATTTCGGAACTCAGACATCTAGAATAGCCTAATGATTAGAGTAGTGGGATAGGAACAGGGTAGCTAGGCTGCAAATCCCACTGCTGCTACTGTTGGCATTGTGCTGCATACTGGGTATGAAAGAGTGCTTTCCTTTCTACACCCTCTGGATATTTTTCAGCCACAATAAGCACTTTTCAGCTGCCTGGAGCAGGTCTAAACTTAGATGTTGCACTTATATGCTGCATGCACAGATGATAAGCCTCCCATCATCAACCAGTACAGAAGTTATACTCAAAAGGATTCAGCAGACTCAAAGTTTGCTGCATTTTTCAGTAAGCAGAACTAGCTAATGCTTACAATGTTAAGACTTCATCTCTTGATAGACTGCAAGCTAAGCCAACAAATGGGCTACATCTGATTCATCATCATCCCTGAGAAGAGTCCCCGTGGAGGTCTGCCACGGTCCCTTACACAGTGCCTCCAAAGCTTGGATTTTGTCAGTGGTGATTTTCCACCAGATCAGCATCCCCAGAACCTTTCTGAACTTGCTTCCTTTTCCCCCACTGCAGCTCCTGTCCCCCTTCCCCTGCTACATTTCCCCCTTACTTTGCCATTTACTATCACCAATTTGAAAAGCAACAAGTTGAAAAGTGTACACCAGCAGTGTGACACAAGGGCACATTTCCCCCATTTCCAGAATCAGCCATGTGGGATGTTCGTATGTGTATTTTACTGGAAGTGTCAGCAGGTATCAGGGGCTAGGTGGGTGCAGGCTGCATGCTTGTGTGGGGGGGGGGGTGTCAAAGGGACTGTCAGGAGCTGCATGTATTCTATCTGTGCATTTCCACCTGTCTGTCATGGGATGGGTTGGGGGCTGCATTTGTGTTTTATGGGGGGGGGGGGGGTGCATGTGTGTCTGTCTGTCATGGAGAGTATCAGGGGCTGCATAAGGTGTGTGTGTGTGTGTGTGTGGTTGAGGGTTGAGTCCAGCATGGGGAGTATCACGGGCTGTGTGCATGTCTCTCTCATGACCTCCCTCCCAGATTTCTTTCAGCCTGTTTTTCTCTTTCTTATACCTCCCCCCCCCCCCCCGTTATCATCCAGTGTGTGTGTGTGTCTCTCTCTCTCTCATAGCCCACTCCCAGCCATCACTCAGTGTCTCTTTCTTGTAGCCCTCCCAGCCACTACTCAGTTTATGTGTGTGTGTGTCTGTCTGTCTGTCTGTCTGTCTGTCTGTGTGTGTGTGTGTGCTTCTGTGTGTGTGTGTGTGTCTCTCTCTCTCTCTCGTAGCCTCCTCCAGGCATCACCCAGTGTTTCTCTCTCATAACCCTCCTAGCCATTACCTAATGTCTCTCTCAAAGCCCCCACCATCATTCTGTGTGTGTATCTCTCTCTCATTGCCTGCCCAAAGCCATCACTCAGAATCTCTCTCCCATAACCAACCATAGCCATCACCCATGTCTCTCTCAAAGTCCCCACCATCACTCTGTCTGCTTGTGTGTGTCTCTCTCATTGCCCCCCCCCCCCCACACACACACACACATCATCACTCAGTGTCTCTTTCATTGCCCCCATCCATCAACCAGTTTCTCTGTCCTAACTGTCCTTCTGTAACCAGAGGTTAAAAAATAGTTAAACAATTGTACTTGGTAGCTCCAGGGTTAGGGCAACGCTGGGGCTGCAGGTGCAGGTGGCTGTCTGAGAATTGCAGTATTCCTGTAGCCACAGTTTTGTTTTTTTTGTTTTTTTAAAGTTTATTGGAGCTGCAAAGATCGCGGCTCATTCTGGGAGGCAGGCAGTCAGGAACTGCGGTGATTTTGCTGCAGCCGCAGTTCCAAATATCTGGGGCAGCAGTGGTAACTAAAATAATTAAAAATAGTGTGGGCAGCATGGGTAGCCTTGTCAAAATGGCAGGTTACCGTGGAAAAGCTCAGTTTATGACTCCCATGGTCCCGGTGGTTCCTGGGGGAGCGGAGCTAACAGCAATGAGGGCCCGGGGCTGCCTGGAGGAAATGCCTGCTCTCGGGGCTGGCTGGGAATCAATGTTTTGAGGGTGGTGGGGGGTGCACAGGAGGCAGTTAAAGTTGTATGTGCGGGTCGGGTCATCAGAAGGAAATAATATATTATTGAGAAAACGCAATTCACAGCTATTTGAAGACTGTGGCGGGGGGGAGGGGGGTAAGGAGAGAGAGATTGGGTGATGGCTGCAGAAAAATTGTCTTTTTCATTGCTGCTTTTAAGGATCTGCTGGCAGCCAGTCTAGCCATTTAAAATCCAGCCAGGCCGGCTGAAAACTGGCCAGTTGGCAACCCTACATGGATGTAGGAATGCTAATTTCTGTGTTGAGCTGGAGCTGAGTTTGTGTGTTCTTTTTCAGTTAGAGAGTTGGGGTCCATCACTGAAAAGAGAGGTTGGGAGTGAAAAATAGGGGTACCAAGAGAAGTTTATTTGAAGAGGTCTTAATTGATTTTGGTAGCAAGAGGGAGAAAAAGGGTAGGAAAAGGTGAGAGATGCTACAGTAGTGAAAGAATTTATTGGTTTCATCTTTTTGGAGGCACTCAATAATCTGAGATTTCTTCAAGAAAACTTGTGAGAGGTTAGAGCAGTCTCAGAAGTTTGGGATTATTTTTCCCTTTAAGGGAAAAAAGATTCAGAGATGTTTACCACTCCTTTAAAAAGAAATTCTGTCTTTAAAAAGCTCTGCTAACATGCAGATTTGGAAAGAAGAAACCAGTTTAGAATTAGTGCCTATGTAACTGGTAAAGAATAGAAATTAACAGTGGCTAAAAGGAAAAAGAATTAATGTAATCTTCTCCTGAGAAAAGGAATTTTTTTCTGCCTCTGGTGTTTGAGAGCTGCATTGAGTGAGGTGCAGTGCTGCTGAGAACTGTTAGTTTGATTGACACTGTTCAAGGAAAATAATAGTTTCTCAGTCAGATTTATTACTTTAAAGGAGTAATGAAGAATATTTCTTCATGGACAAGCAGTAATGAAGTCCTCATGAATGAGTGACATCACCGATGGAGCCCGAGTGGGAACACTCCACAGCTTCTATTGGAACCTTTTGGAAGGCACCACCATGCCTGTGCACCTGTCTTCCTGCCTGCCACAGCGCTATCTTCTCCAGTCTTCATTTCCCATAGAGCCCCACAGAGGTGAATCAGTTGTCCACTGGTAAACATTTAGTTTTTTCTCCTTTGGAAGTCTCTTTTTGCTTGTATTTAACTTTCCTGCCTGCTGTCGTAGCATCAGGTCCATTGATCAAGGTTCTGCCTTGGCTCCGGTACTTTTTCCGGTACTTTTATTTTCGACATTGAGAGGTTCCCCAACGCATTCTGAGCTGAAAGCCCATAGTGCCCTGGAGCATTGATCATCAGCTGATCCCCACCTAGAATCCAAGAAGGCCTCAACTCCATCGACATCAAAGGGGGCCCCTTCTGAGCACAGGATGAAGCCCCTTTTTCATCAGCATCAGAGTCCTTCCTGATGTGATGTTGAGAGTGATGGCCACAAACAGCCCGCCAAGATGCCCCAGAGAGAGGAATCAACCTCCATAGTCTTGGAGGGGCCCCAACCATCTCCCAGTGATGGACGCCATGTTGATACCCCTGCGAGGATGCTGGAGAAATTGGTCAAAGCTGCTCAGGCCCCAAGGTCATTGGGCACAGCAGCATGGAGGTATACATTCAATGCACAAGACTCACATCAGATTGATGCTAGAGGAATAGTTGACTGGTTCTTTGGTGCCCAAGGTATCGTCATCGACCGTTGTGCAGCCAATCCTTGAAATGCATGCCCTGCCTGCAGAGGCATCGACATCGGAGCATCAGAGAGATCTGATGCTGGTTCCTGGTGGGGCCATCTCACTCTCGAATGTATTGGGTTCTGATGTCCCAACAAAGCCCAGAAAGCACTTGATGTATCATTGATCCTGTTGACGCTCCTATTCGCTTTGGAGACGGAGGGAGCTCCAGGCTGAGTCCCAGAGGTACTTCGATTTCCTCTTGAAGTCTGACTCTGATGACTGGGTTACCAACGTGGAATCAGAAAATCTATCAGAGGTTAGGTCCCTTGAGCTTCCCTCAGACCCCTCCCCTCCTCATGAATGGTGGAAGTCTCCTACAGAGGACATGTCCTTACAGGACTTCATGAGGGATATGGCTAAGGCCATCCCATTTTCCCTGGAGATGGAGGATGAACCCAGGGTGGAGAAATTGGAGATCCTCCATTGCTCCTCGGCTCCTAAGGAAGCAGTGATGGTGATGGTACACCGTATCCTACAAATGCTCCAAATGAGGATGTGGGAGAACCCCCTCACTGTGCCTTTGGTCAGTAGCAGTTTGGATTCGATGTACCAAGTTCAGAAAGCCCCAAGCTTTGAGATGCCTCAGCTTCCACACCACTTCTTGATGGTTGAGTCTGCCCTTAAGAGGATTAGGAGCACCAAGACTTATTCCTCAATGTCCCTGGGTAGGGAGGCTCGGACATTGGATTTCTTCATCAGGAAGTGCTTTCAGAGCTCCATGCTCATGCCTAGAGTGCTTTCTTACCAGCTGTACATGAATATTTTCCTGAAGAACATCATGCGTGATCTCACTGACCTGTGCCCATTCCTCCCTCCAGAGAAGCTGGAGTTTCATCATACCCTGGTGGGCCATGGCAACAACTCAAAGTTCATGGTCAGGGTGATGTATGATGCCTTTGAGACTGTCTCTAGAATGGTGGCTGTGGGTATTGGAGTCTGCCTCCTTGCCTGGCTTCAATCTTCTGACCTGCGGCAGTTAGTGCAAAATAAGCTGGCGGACATGCCATGCCACGGAGAGAACCACTTCAGAGAGCAGGTGGAGGAAAAGGCTGGCTTCATAGAGAAGAGCACATCACCCACACTAGGTTCCCATAACGCATTTCCAATCCCTACCGCAGAAAGTATCAAGGGGAGGCCAGAAGAAGGCCTACTACCCATGTAAACACAGGTACTTTCCAGGTCCTCAAGCCTCCCAGCAAAAGCCCCAGGATCCTCACCCACGATGTCAGAAGCCCCAAAAGGCTCAGCCTGCCCCACAGCCCAAGCTGGGGATGGGGTTTCGAGTGGTTCCTTCGGAGCATAGCCTGTATACCTCTCAGAGTCAGGTCTTAAGTCAACTCTGTCAGGGTCCACTTCAGCACGATTGGGGCCTACCATCGCAGAATGGAGGGAAAGTCCATATAGACTCAGTCTTTGGTGGTTCTCTTCATACATCTTTTAACATCTTTGTTAGTGATATAGCGGAAGGGCTGTCGGGTAAGGTTTGCCTCTTTGCGGATGATACCAAAATCTGCAATAGAGTAGACACCCAGGAAGGGGTAGATAACATGAGGAGGGATCTAGCTAAGCTTGAAGAATGGTCTAGAATTTGGCAGCTGGGATTTAATGTTAGAAAATGTAAGGTCATGCATTTGGGCTGCAGCAATCCAAGGGAGCAATACAGTATAGGAGGTGAAGTACTTTTGTCCACTAAAGAAGAGCGGGACCTAGGCGTGGTTGTGTCTGATGATCTTAAAGTAGCTAAACAGGTGGAAAAGGCGACAGCAAAAGCTAGAAGGATGCTTGGGTGCATACGGAGAGGAATGGCTAGCAGAAAAAAGGAGGTGATAATGCCTCTGTATAAGTCTTTGGTGCGACCTCATTTGGAGTATGGTGTGCAATTCTGGAGACCGCACCTTCAAAAGGATGTGAACAGGATGGAGTCGGTGCAGAGGGTTGCTACCAAAATGATTAATGGGCTTCATTATAAAGCATATGAGGACAGACTTAAGGATCTTAATATGTACACCTTAGAGGAAAGGCGGGATAGAGGTGATATGATTGAGATGTTTAAATACCTCCGTGGCATAAATGTTCAGTGAGAGAGCCTCTTTCAATTGAAAGCAAGTTCTGCTACGAGGGGACATGGGATGAGGGTGAAGGGAGATAGATTCAGGAGTGATATGCGGAAATATTTCTTTACGGAAAGAGTAGTGGATCCGTGGAATAGTCTCCCAGTGGAGGTGGTAGAGATGAGGACAGTAACTGAATTCAAGAAAGCATGGGACCAACACAGAGGATCTCTAAAGGCAAAAAGTGGACTGTTGTAGTTGTTATGGAAGGACAGACTAGATAGGCCATGTGGTCTTTTTCTGTCGTCATGTTTCTATGTTTCTATGTTTCTATACGGGGCTGGTTCCTCTCAAGACCTCCCTTCAAGCCTCTGGCAGTGGCTTGGGACCTCAATGTGGTTCTGGCGCAGCTCATGTTGGCTCCGTTTGAGCCACTTGACTCTTGTCCTTTGAGGTTCTTGACCTGGAAGGTCTTGTTCCTGGTGAAGGTTACCTCGGCATGTCCTGTTAGTGAGCTTCAGGCTCTGGTGGCTCATCTGTCATACACCAGGTTCCATAATAACAGAGTGGTCCTGTGCACTCATCTTCAATTCCTCCCAAAGGTGGTGTCAACTTTCCATCTTAATCTGTCAGTCATTCTGCCGACTTTCTTTCCAAAGCCTCATACCCATCGAGGGGAAGCTGCATTGCACATACTGGACTGCAAGTGAGCCTTGGCAATCTACCTAGAGCAGACAAAGGCCCACTGAAAGTCCATCCAGTTATCTGTCTCTTTTGACCCCAGCAAACTAGGGGCTGCCATTTCCAAACACACTCTTTCAATTTGGCTGGCAGTCTGCATCTCTTTTGCTTATGCCCAGGCTGGCCTGAGCCTTGATTGTCATGCCACAGTTCATAATGTCAGAGCTATGACTGCATCAGTGACCAACTTATGCTCTGAATCCATGGAAGAGATCTGCAGGGCTGCAATGTGGTCTTCAGTCTACACATTCATATCTCACAACTGCCTAGACGGGGATTCCAGACTAGACAGCAACTTCAGCCAATCCATACTCTGGCATCTATTTGGAGATGAGAATCCAACTCCATTTCCCCAAGGCCCTTCTGTCTGTCCAGACTACCAAAAAAAAAAAAAAAAAACCACAGGAGCATTAATGATCATGAATGAAATTGTATGGTGAAGAAGCTGAATCAGATGAGTTCCCCCTTGGGGACTAACAATGCTGTACATAGTTAATTCTCCAGTTCTTAGTTCACTTTGCTCCTGTTGGGCTTTTTGGTCTCCTTGGTTTTCAGTAGCCTGTTGTTTGGGAGTCCCATATGTGAGGACATGTCCTGCTTGTCCATGGAGAAAAGGTAGTTACTCACTTGTAGCAGGTATTCTCCATGGAGAGCAGGAATGAGTCCTCACATCACTTCCACTTCTGCTACAGCTTTGCTATCATACTGGAGAGGATGGCACTGCGGCAGTCAAGAAGACAGGCGCACAGGTGTCGTGGAGCCTCCCAAAAGCTTCCAATAGAAGCTGGGGAGCATTCCCATGCAGTGCTGCACTGGTGACATCCCCCATACATAACGACTTATTCCTGCTGCCCACAGAGAACACTTGGTACAGGTGAGTAATTACCTTTTCTCTTCTTTAAAGAAGGATGGAATTTCAGTTGAACTTACTGACTGAGAGAATCAGAGTGGCAGTTGGGGCTGGGGTTGTTTACAAGAATACCAACTAAGTAACAAGGAAGCTAAACAAAAAAAGAATATCATTTTAAATCCGAATTCAGTTCTTAATTATTTATCTTGGATTTTGGGGATGATTTTAGTGTATGAATGATGTGTGAATGCAGAGAGTGGATTAGCTGGTGAATATTAATTATCTTTTTATTTCTTTAGTTAGGGACCAAGTGTAATGTTTAAAAGTCCTGCTGTCACTGACAGATCAGAAAGTTATCGCAACTGACAGAGAAGGTAGGCTCTTTTATTGAGTTTTTAAAAGTATAGGTAGTAGGTACAGATCAGACCAGATCCAGAAGTTCCAGAGAAGGACAAGAGCTAGAGGACCAGTACCAGAACCAGGACTCACGAACCCCTACGTAAGAGAGCACCAGAAAGATAAGTAGCTACTAACACAGACCCATCTAGAAACCATTTTTTTATTTGTTTTGAGGTGCACTCATATTTTTATTTATTTTTATTATTGAAAGTATAAGGTGGACTTTCACAGATTGCTGAGCTTTCATAGTCTGACCTTAGATGGGAAGTTTCCTGTAAAAGAAAAAAAATACAAAAATTAGTAAGGAAAAGTTAAGGAAAAGAAAGTTTCATACGAGAAAAGAAGTTTTGTTAATATTATTGTGGTTGTGTGTGAATTATGAGTAAAACTGTTGAAAGTGTATTCTTGAGAAAGATATTTGAAAAGCTATACTTATCTGTATTTGAGGAACCTGTAAAAGGGAATAGAAAACAAGTCGTTGTAAAGAATGGAAAGTACTTTGTAATATACTTTGTACTGAACATGTTTTTACTATTTTGTGCAATAACATCCCATGCACTTTATTTATAATAATTACTTATTTTCATTGGCCATTTTTAACTAGCCATATTTAAGCTAAATATTTATCTAACTTAAACATCTTGTGCAATAAATATTTTAAATATATAAATTTAAGTGTCTAGCAAGAATTTATTTTGAGAAAATTCTAAATGTACCTGTTTTAACATATACACCTGCGTCATCTTGGTGGTTTGCAAGATCCTTTTTAATCTATTTTATTCTCCTAGCTTTGGTCCCAAAGGAAGAAGCTGGGGGACACAGTTTGTTTTCACTGATAGCCCTTTGTGAAGTGAAAGTCTGGGTACATCATTCAACTCTGGTCATGACTACATTAATAAAGGCCCAAAACGAGATTAAGTCAGTCTAACACTTCTCAGAAGAGGCTACAACAAGAACATAAGATATGCCATACTGGGTCAAACCAAGGGTCCATCAAGCCCAGTATCCTGTCTCCAACAGTGGCCAGTCCAGGTCACAAGTACCTGTCAGGTTCCCAAGTGGTATACAGATTCCATGCAGTGGATGTCCCGGTCCTCTTTATTAATGGTTTATGGACTTATCCTCCAGGAATTTGTCCAAACCTCTTTTAAATCCAGCTATACTAACAGTTTTTACTACATCTTCTGCTAATGAATTTCAGAGTTTGATAATGCATTGAGTGAAAAAATATTTTCTCTGATTAGGGGTATGTTTACTAAACTGTCTTAATGTTACCAGCATTAGTTGCAGCGATAATGTGAAGAATGCCATATAAGGAGTGGGCGTTCCGGTCTTAAGGTAGCAATTGCGGGTGATCGTGCGATAAAGTGCGCCATGTACATTATTGCACGATAGAGGGAGCTGCGCACGTTACCACGCGTTAACCTTAACTTCGTGTGCTGACTTGCAATTACAGCAATAGAGGTGTAGCACACTGGTTAATACAATGACTGCTAAAACATGGGTCATGAGTTCAATCCCCCAGTGAGATTAATGAATAAGGTTGGCCAAGGCAATTCCTTTTCCTGCTCGAAACAGTCCAACAATCTGTGCTGCCAGCTCAAAATACCCACACCCCAGTGCCATAAACGAATGCACCTTTTAGGGCGCACCAGAAGGCACATCCTAAACCACCACATTAGCCAAGGCGGGTTATAATGTGCCCCGGAGGCCATGTCGAAAGGTTGTCAACTCCCAAGGCACCATAGTAGGCAACCCATAAGCTGCCTACAGGAGAACAGAGGATTAGCAGTGCCATGCAGAGCACACACAGGAGAGGCAACCAGGGAGCGCTGCAATGCAGAAATGTGTAGCAGTGCAGGACGTGGGGTAGCAGCATGCACATCAAGGTAGGACGGCACACAGCTGGCAGACACACATAGATGGACAGAAGGATGGTTGGCAACTGTGATAAGGGTACAATGTGCTAACAGCACAGATCTGCACAGATATGACTGTCACAGGAATGAAAAGTAGCTGTGCAGGACAGGCATACAAATGAAAGAGAACAGAGAGGAATCAAACAAATGTCAATGCACAAACCGGTAGGCCACACCACCAACATGAGATCATTAGTAAAGGCTGCATACAAGAATACTGCAGGGCATCACACAAGAAGCCTGCTGTCTGCCAGGATAGGCAAACCTCCAACAGTAACCATGATGAAATGCACATGCAGATCTGGTGTGTACAGATCAGATCACAGTCTGTAATTGGGACCAGAGCTACATATAACTATATGCACACACACAATGAAATGTTATGCAGTGGATACAGCATGCAAAAGAGGAAAGAACCTAAACCCAAAGGGCGGCAGGGGATGCTCTGTGGACCAGGGCAAAATATGGAACAGAACAGGAGAGTATTGAACCTGCAAACAGGTGTGCCACAGACCAGCTGAACCTGTGGGCACACTTTGGTGTACAGTGAAGAGATAGAAGGGTGTGTGCATAGGTGATGAACCTGCAGGTACCTAATGGTCAGGTTAGCACAACAGAAAAAAAAAAGTAAACCCCATGTGGGGATCAAACCTGCAACCTATGGTGTTATAACACATGTCTGTAACTACTATCCCAAAAAACCACAACAAGCACAATGCAATAATAGTACCTCAAAGGGAAGATGTGTATGGGAACCTGCAATACCCAGTGATGTGGCAAACGGCTGGCAGATAGACAGCTGGCACCGTACAAGGATGTGAGCACAGGTGGGCCATGTACATGACCAGGAAATCACTAAATACACGTGTCAGTGTGATCAAGCAGCAGCAGAGACAAATGTATGTCAAACACTTATTTTTATTTTGGTTAATCATCACAGATAGTGTAGATACCGCCTATCATGATATCAAGGTGATTGGATCCCAGGTAAAAATCTGAGAACACATTTTGCAGGGCAGCAACCCACATGTTATAGAATTGTCACTGGCCCATCCATAGATGATGGGCAGGAGAGATAATGTGCATCAGGTGCATGGTGTGCAGTATGCATTGGGCCCCCCCCCCCTCCCACATGCTGCTGCATGCCCCAAATGTGTTAGTTACATATGTGTGCATGTAGACAGTAGGCGGTGCATGATGAGGGCCCAACACACATCAATCATGATCTGTTCCCCAAAACATATCTGTCTGCCAACTCAGGAGGCCCACAAATGAAACAGCATATGTTGTTAAAAGTAAGAAAGTGTAAACACACATAGTAACATAGTAACATAGTAAATGATGGCAGATAAAGACCAGCATGGTCCATCCAGTCTGCCCAGCAAGATGGCAAGAGTAGGTGCACCCGCCACTCCGTGCAGGCCACCCCCCCCCAAGTCCCCGTCTAGGGGTAAACCCACCACTCCATGTAGGACACCCCTATTTGTTGAGACGTTATATGGTTCAGAAGTTAGATGGTACAGTTTATTTTGTTTTTATCCTATTGCTGTAAAGGGATCCACTGTTTGTCCCATGCTGTTTTGAATTCCGTCACCGTGTTTGCCCCCACCACTTCCTTCGGGAGGGTATTCCAAGCATCCACCACCCTTTCAGTGAAAAAATATTTCCTGATATTGCCCTTCAATTTACCACCTTGCAGCTTCATGTTATGCCCTCTAGTTTTACAGCTTCCCCGTCTTTGGAAGAGGTTTGTTTGTTCATCATTTCTCTTTAAGTATTTAAAGATCTGAATCATATCTCCCCTGTCCCTCCTCGCCTCCAAAGTGTTCATATTTAGGTCTTCAAATCTCTTCTCATAAGGCTTCTGACGCAGGCTCCAAATCATTTTGGTCGCTTTCCTCTGAACAGTTTCCAGTCTTTTTACATCTTTTGCAAGATATGGTCTCCAAAACTGAACACAGTATTCCAAGTGAGGCCTCACCAGTGACTTATACAGTGGCATAAGTACCTCTTCCTTTCTGCTGGTAATCCCTCTCTGTATGCAGCCCAACATCCTCCTGGCTTTTGCCACCACCTTGTCGCACTGTTTTGCCACCTTGAGATCATCAGAGATAATCACATCAAGGTCTTTCTCCTGAACCGTGCATACCAACCTCTCGCCCCCTATCGTTTACATTTCCCTTGGATTTCTGCTACCCAAGTGCATGACACTGCACTTTTTCACATTAAATCGTAGTTGCCAAGCATTAGACCAATCTTCCAGCTTTTGTAGATCTTTCCTCATGTTAACCACTCCCTCAGGGGAGTCCACTCTGTTGCAAATTTTTGTGTCGTCTGCAAAAAGACAGACTTTTCCATTCAGTCCTTCAGCAATATCACTCACAAATACATTGAACAGTGCCGGACCCAGGACCGAACCCTGGGGCACCCCGCTAATTACCTTCCTCTCATCCGAGTGAGCTCCATGTACAATCACCTTCTGTCGTCTGTCAGTCAACCAATTTCTAATCCAGTTTACCATCTTGGGACCCATCCCCAAGCTACTGAGTTTGTTGACAAGCCTCCTATGAGGAACAGTATCAAAGGCTTTGCTGAAATCCAGGTAGATGACATCCATTTCATGCCCCTGATCTAGTTCCTTGGTCACCCAGTCAAAGAACTCAATCAGATTTGTTTGGCAAGACCATCCTTCGGTAAAACCATGTTGCCTCGGATCTTGCATCCTGTTGGTTTTGAGAAAGTTCACTATTCGTTTCAGGAGCGCCTCCATTACTTTTCCCGCCACCAAGGTAAGGCTCACGGGCCTGTAGTTTGACACTTCTTCCCTGTCACCACTTTTGTGTAGAGGTACGACATCAGCCATTCTCCAGTCCTGAGGAACCTCTCCTGTTTCCCAGGATCTGTTGAAGACATCCTTTAACGGTCCTGCAAGAACCTCTCTGAGCTCTTTCAGTATCCTAGGATGTATCCCATCCGGTCCCATGGCTTTGTCCACTTTCAGTTTAGCAAGTTGTTCTAACACCTCGTCTTCTGTGAATTGTGTGGTATCTACTTCATTCCCATTTTTATATTTGGGAGTCACAGCTGGTCCATCTCCAGGATCTTCTTTAGTAAAAACAGAGCTGAAGTATTTATTTAGCAATTCCGCTTTTTCAGTGTCACTTTCCACGAGTCCTTTCCCAGCACTTCTGAGTCCTGCAATTCCAACTCTGATCTTCTTCCTTTCCCGAATATACCTGAAGAAAGTTTTGTTGCTACCCTTAACATCTTTAGCCATCCTTTCCTCTGCCTTTGATTTTGCTATCCTTATTACTCTTTTAGACTCTTTGAGTTGTATCCTGTATTCATTTCTGTGTTCTTCTGTTTGCAAGCTTTTGATTATCTCTATGACTTTTGTTAGGAACAGAATATTGGCTATTGGCCTGTATGAGTTTGGTTGGTTGGGATCATTTAGTCCTTTTCTTATGGGTTGGATGGAGGCTTCTTTGAGGGGTTTTGGCATATAACCTTGTGTGATTGATCTGTTTGAGGATTGTAGGAATTAGGACTCTGGCAATCTTGATCCAGCTGGGAGGTTGTTGTGTTGATGTTGTTGATTATTGTCTCAAGATGTTCTGAGGAGATTGTTGAAAGCATTTCCATCCATTATAAGTGTTTGTGTTGTTAAGTCTAGCTAACTTTCAAGCATAGCTTGTTAAGGTGATGTTTGTTTTAGGTAGAACTCAGCCAAGATTTGGGGGGTATAGTAATCTCTTCCTTTTTCTGTGAGAGGTTTTTTTATTATTAAGGATTTTGTTATTTCAAAAAGCTCTCTTGGGTGGTTAAAGGCACTTCGTAATCATTTAGTGAAGAATTCCCTCTTTGTGTTATTTGTAGTTGATTTGTATGTTTGAAGATAGGCCATGTAAATATTCTGGTTTTCTGTTGTTTTGGAGCATCTCCATTTTCGCTCAAGGATCCTGAGTTTACGCTTTATATCTCTCAGTTGAGGGATGTACCATGGTGTAGTGTTGTGTCTCCTGTGGAGGGTTGTAGTGTGAGGTTTGGTGGCAATCTTACTTATAGATTGGTTCCAGTGTTGTATTTGGGGCTTGCTTCAATTTGAGCAGAAGTTGGTCTAGAAAATCTTTTGTTTCCAGGTGGTGAAATTTACAGGTAATGGGGGGTGCTTGTGTGAATGTAGTGTTATGGTGTGTTTGTGGGATGTGGAAGGACATTGTTTTGTGGTCTGACCAAGGTACAGAAGTTATGGTGGGCTTGGGGAGAATATAGTTAGTGAGCATATGATGTGGGGTGAATATGACGTCTAGGGTGTTGCCTTTGTTGTGCATTGGTGCTTCAACAATTTTGGTGTAATCCAGGTCTTCCATAGCTTCGAGGAATGCTTTTGAGGACTTGGGGGATGCAGAAGCAAGGTTAAGGTCACCAAGTAGAAGGAATTGTTTGGATTGGATTATATTGTTGCAGGCCTTTTCCAGTAGAAGCATTAAGTTTTTCGGCATGAGTGCTTGGGAATCTGTATGCCAGGCAGATTATTAAGGATTTGTTTGTGATGGAGATAGTGTCCAAAGTTTCCTCTGAGTTGGATGACAGCAATTGGAAATTAAGTTTCTTGTTGGAGATGATCAAGATTCCACCGTCTCTATGGTTGGTTCTGAGATAGTTGGATATGTCATGGGTGGAGGTTATTAGCTGATTTATTAGCACATTATCTGATGCAGAGGACCAAGTTTCAGTGACACGGAGGATGTTGATTTTATTGTTGATGATATAGTCTGAGAGTAGCTGAATTTTGCTTTTCGCTGAGCGTGCATTGAGTGTGCATCTCAGATGAGGAGGATGGGGCAAGGCATTCAGAGGTCGCTTGGTATCTTCTTTGGAGCATGGGTGGAGTGAGGAGTTATTTGTTGGAATGTTGATAAGTCTGTTGAGCTGGTGTGGATCTCTGGGTTGTGTTCTATGTTGGGTGTGGGTTGGTCTGTCACACATATGGGTATATAGTATGGGGATAGGTAGAGGATGTATGGGGTTGGCAGTTGTATGTGTGTGAAATAGAAGAAGTGTCATTATAAAGCAGTAGACTAGGTACTGATTTGATTCCATTCTGATGGATTTCAGTAAGGGTTAGGTGGTGTATATGGTGTTGAGCTTTTTAGGTTTATCCTTGTGATGAATAGTTTTGGGGTTAGAGTAAGAACGTGGATTTCTGTGGTATGTAATATATTGTGTACTCACAGGCAGGAGACTCTGTGTTGCAGAGATCTAGGGTGTTTCGGCAGGGTTGCAGCTCTTCTGCTCACAAGCTCTTTGATGTGGTCTTTAGGGAGTTGTTTTATCTTCTGGAGGATGGCAGCTTCAGGTCCTTTGCATTACTGAGGTTAATCAGCTCTTTGCATCAATGGAGCATATGGATTGTTTCAGATGGTTTTTGCAGCATCTGTTGGTCTGAGTAGGGTTGTTGTGTTCCTCATTTTGCTGTGGGCTGGTCGGTGTTCTATTGCAGAGGTGACAGGTGTTGATGGTTGTTAGGTCCCCGCTTAAGGGGCACATCAATGGACCCTCTGGAGAGGCCCTTAGGTGCAGGCCCACCAGGTGCAGTCATGCCTGAATGTGTTTAAACTTTTAAAAGTCCTGGAGGTGTCCTCTGATGAGCCCAGATTGGCCTCTACTGCAAGGAGGCGGGAATATCCTCCGTTTCCTCTCGTGATCCCGATCAGGGCATGGTGCCACTGTTGCAGTCATACCTGAGCATGTTTAAACTTTTAAAAGCCCTGGAGGTGTCCTCTAATGAGCCCTGATTGGCCTCTGCTACAGGGGGCAGGAATATCTTCCATTCCCGCTCCCCTGATGCCAATCCTGATTGGGGATGGGTGCCACTGTTGCAGTCGCCCTGAGTGCATTTAAACTTTTAAAAGTCCTGGAGATGTCCTCCGATGAGCCCTGATTGGCTTCTGCTGGACCTTAGAACTCCTTCAGTAGTGAGATCATTTGTACTCAATCATTTTTCTGTCTGTATACTGCATGCTGAGCTTTTCTGTCCCTCTGTTCACCTGTGTTCTCCAAGAATGGTTGTATACCTGTTCTCCTCCCAGGTGGTTCCTAACACAGTGCAAGAGCAGATCATGAACAAGTTGATGGACGCCATCCAGTGCAAGCTGTGCACCAAGACTGATTTATCCAATGGGATGGGATATCATTTACCACTCCACTTGTATGGAGTGGAGATCATTCTAATGGCGCAGAGTCAGTGTGATAGGAAAGAACCACGTAAAAACTAGTGACATGTACTGTAGGTTCTGCCCCTATAAATATGTGTAAAAGCAGAATATGGAGCCCCATTTTAGATACACTGTGAACTGTGCTGAATCTGACCAGTCACAGTGCAAAAGGAACTCACTAGAAAAGACAATGTTTGCAGGGTAAGTTGGACTTTATATTATGAAAGGTCCTCAAGAATCAGAATATTCTCCTGGGCCATGCCTGTGTACATGTAAAAGCCTATCACAAACAAAAAATCTAACTGGGCATATGTCAATGCATAAATGCCATTTACTACAGAAATAGAGATGCAGAGGAGAGGTCCTAAACTGCAAATGGAGGGAGGTCAAGCAGAAAACCAAGAAGACCATAGAGACAGATCCGGATGGGCAGTCCCAGTCCCTCAGCAACCTTGAGCAGCAGGTGATGGACACAAAAGGAAAGGAGACCGTGAAGAGAGTTGGAAAGCTAAACTCTCAAGAGGCCCACAAGATCACAGTAGGTATCTCTAGCACTCCTTCCATACCTCTTCAACTAGCCCAAAACACTGCAGCCCGCATTATATCCGGCTCAACAAGACATGAACACATTACTCCGGTACTCAAAGACCTACACTGGCTCCCAATCAGCTCACGCATCAAATACAAAACAATAATAAACATATTCAAAATCAAACACCACATTTCAGCCAACAGCCTGCACACCCTCATTCATCCAGACACCAGCATTCGCCCAAGAAGAAAAGGAACCTCCAACAGAGTCAACACCCCGAGAGACTTCAGAAAAACATGAAAGGATACCACAGAGAGAGCACTCTCCCTGGCTGCCCCTACAATTTGGAACTCCCTCCCAGACAAACTCAGATCGACAACGGACCTCAAAGAATTCCGCAAACAGCTGAAGACAATACTGTTCATAGAACACTATGGACATGTCACTTAATCAACAAGAACCACGTACCCACCCCTTAAAACCCTGACAAGAAAATGTATAACGTCACTGGATATATCTTAAGCCCTAATTGTATTATACCTTGTATTATAGCCCATGCTGTACCATAGCGCACACTGTACATAGCTCAACCTAATCTAATACACATTCCCACACACGCAAATTATAACACTTCTTTCACTGCATGAAATACACCCCCACTACTTTTGATTGTTTTGTCGTGACACCGCCTTGATTTTACGATAAGACGGTATAGAAATACTGTTAAATAAATAAATACCCTTCCCTGCATTCTATGCTACCCATTGTTGCTACCTTCCTTTAACATGGACCTACTGTTGGGGTGGTATTGTCACCATTCATCCTAACCTCACAGACCTCAACTGTCATGAGAATGTAGGGGTGCATGCAGGGGTGCATGCAGCAGGAGAGAGGTGACCCACAATCTCAAAAGGTGTCCTACTGACATGCCGTGCTCTTGTCTTCACTTCCTATAATTGAAATGCTGCAGTAGGCAGGCTTTTGCCCTGGGAATGTCCCCTCCATTTCACACTGGGAATGCAAAGGTCATGCCCACACTGCTAATCAGGCAATTCTCAGGACAACACCCTACAATCTCTGATGGTGTATTAACTGATTTGGAAGGGGTTCCAAGGAGCAGATGCACTCCATGGGCCTTCTGCTATTTAAGCCCTGTTACTAGGCCCTGCACCAAGCTTATCACCACTTTCTTGGCCAACAGTGTTTTCCCCACTTGTTTGTTCTTCTACTGAATGCATCATCTGCCCAAGATTGGAGCCGTGCAGCTTTTGCTTCATTTGCTGAGAAGATCACTGACTCTCAAGGAGCACCATATCCACCTGGAAGGGAGACAGCTGGAGAAAACAGAGACCCTTATTGAGGAAATCAAGGGGCCACACCTATGTTTGCATCACTTCATGAAGCTACATGCTATGGCTCTTCTGCACCTTTGCAAACTTGTCACAGTGCCATTTGCACCTCGGGTGTCCCAGGATACACGTGCACCAAAGAAGAAGATGCTTCCACTTTCAACCTCCACCTCCACAGACTCAGGCACATCAGTGCAGCTGCCTGCCAAGACAACACAACCCCCATTCCCACATTTTGGAGTGTGTGCCCTGTGGAAGAGGGGAAAACCTATGATGTCCCCACTCCTAGGAGGTTGCCCTCACTGGTGTACTGGATGATGTCTTCAAAAGCTCCTCAGAGTGCAGTGAGACAGCATCCAGCACAATATCACACCAACATATTCAGAGTTAGGAACATGGGTCAAGAGATGAGGGGCTGAGAGACAGGGAATGGGGAAGGATTTAGGGAAAGAAATGACCCTCTCATCATATGTGCATCCTTAGTTGGGGGTATGAGAGATGGTGCTATGAGGGATGGAAAAGGACAGTGGGCTGCCCCATGAGTTATGGGCACGAGGGGGAGAAGGGAATTGGTTGTGCACGAGGGCTAATGCTGGGAGTGGTGGAAGGTATTGCATGGAGCAGGTGCTGGGGGTTCGAGATGGTGGTTGGGGCAGGGATGAGAATGGAATGGGAGGAAGATGATGGTGGATGGATCATTTCCTCGTGCATACTTTCTAAATGGGCAAATAAACACCTATCTTCATATGAAGTATCTGAAGTAACATGAAAATGTACTCAATATCTTCATAATTAGTTTTCTTTTAAAGCAAAATATTTCAGTACTAAAACTAACTCTTGCATTTATTGACATATATTAACAAATTCATGTACCCACCAAATCTTTATTTTAAACCTCATGGATTGTAAATAGCTCACACTTCCAATTTAATGAAGCTACCAAAGGGGATTTGCAATACTAATTCTATCTTTTCATTGTGCTAAAATTTAAATTACTGAGGGACAATGAATATATTTGGTCTCATTAGTAAAGTAAACAAAAACCAAACTGCAGTTTCCATAAACTTCTTTAATTAATATGCATCAAAGAAAGCAACATCATATAAAATAAGTATGGGAATTGGGAAAATCATTCTAAACAGAAAAAATAACACTGTTCAACAGCCAAAATGCTTCGGCCACGAAAGCAGCTGTTCTAAACTAATTTAAGGCTGATGAACACAGAAATCATAATGAAAATGGCTGATTAGATCTAGTTGCTAAGATATATGCTATTAATTAGTCATTAGGGGCCATTAACTGTGTATTATGCAACATTTGCATGAGATTGCGTAAACTCTACTTGCAACCTATAGAAATATCTGTCCAAAACCAGATGATGCAATCAGTATTTAAATTTCCATCACTTGACAGTATAAACCTTAAGGTGTATTAGTCACAGAAAAATTAAGAATTAATTATTTTGAATAATTTTATGCTGATAGGTCAATCACAGCGTATTCGGCGATGCATCGTACTTGTGTTAATAATGCAGATAATTTCTGCTATATTTGTGGTGAAGTGACTTTTGCATCACAAAAATGAAATATGACTGTGGCGGTTAAGAAAGCCTACAACTTATATTTTTGCTGCAGAATAGGAGATAAGGATAAGAGCTGGGCACCACACATACTGCAATACATGAGCAACAAATCTCAGGCAATGGATGAAAGGGTAAAGGCAATCAATGCCTTTTGCAGTTCCAATGATCTGGGGAGAGCCCACGGATCATGTCAGCAATTGCTACTTCTGCATGGTTCCTCCAATTCAGAAAGGCATATCCAGAAAGAGTAAGTGGACTGTGCAATATCCAAACATTCCATCTGCAATACGCCCAGTGCCTCATGGAGAAGAGTTGCCGATTCCCAAAATGTCAGAATCATTATCATTAGAGTCAAGTGAGGAAGAGGAAGAAGCTTGTAGTCATGAACCATCAACCTCACGTGACCCAGAGTTTCTTCTGCCCAGTGCTAATGAGCAGGGCCGGCCCGTCCATTGAGCAAGAATGTTTTTTGCACAGGGCCCCGCGTTTCAGGGGGCCCCGCGCAAAGAACATTCTGCTTTTTTTTTTAATTACATTTTTTTTAAAAACCTGTCTCTGGCTGCTGCCGCGTCCGTCGCAGCAGCGGCAGAATGGCGTGTCCCGCGGGGCCCCTTCTCCTCGTCGAGCCCTCTGCAAGGGCTTTCAGATTCGCGAAGGGAGAGTGCTCCCTCGCGTCTCTGTAAAGCCCGCAGGGGCTAATGGGAAATTTCCCATCTGCCCCTTTAGACACGAGGGGCTGATGGGAAATTTCCCATTAGCCCCTGCGGGCTTTACAGAGACGCGAAGGAGCACTCTCCCTTCGCGAATCTGAAAGCCCTTGCAGAGGGCTCGACGAGGAGAGGGGGCCCCGCGGGACACGCCATTCTGCCGCTGCTGCGACGGACGCGGCAGCGGCAGCAGCTAGAGCCAGGTTTTTGGTTTTTTTTTAAAATTTGCCGGAAGGGAAGGGAAGGGAAGGGAAGGGGGGGGGGCTGATGGAGGCGGTCTGGAAATGCGGTGTGGTGAGGAGGTTAGGACTGGAAATGTGCAAGGAGGGGGGGGTTAGGACTGGAAATGTGCAAGGGGGGGGTTAGGACTGGAAATGTGCAAGGAGGGGGGGTTAGGACTGGAAATGTGCAAGGGGGGGGTTAGGACTGGAAATGTGCAAGGGGGGGTTAAGACTGCTAATGGGCTGGGGCTGATGGAGGCTGACTGGAAATGGGCTGGGGGGGGTTAAAACTGCGAAATGGCATGGGCTCAAGGAGGCTTACAGGAAATGGGGTGAGGGGGGGTTAGGACTGGAAATGGGCTGGGGGGGGTGTTAGGACAGGAAATGGGCTAGGGGGGGTTAAGACTGCTAATAGGCTGGGGCTGATGGAGGCTGACTGGAAATGGGCTGGGGGGGGTTAGGACTGGAAATGGGCGGGGGGGGTTAAGACAGGTAAAGGGCTGTGGGCTGATGGAGGCTGTCTGGAAATGGGGTGATGGGGGGTTAGGACTTGAAATGGGCTGGGGGGGTTAAGACTGGTAATGGGCTGTGGGCTGATGGGGGCTGTCTGGAAATAGGGTGATGGGGTTAGGATTGCTAATGGGCTATGGGGGGGGGTTAGGACTGCTAATGGGCTATGGGGGCGCTAGGACAGGAAAAGGGCTGATGGGGAGGGGTTAGGACTTGAGGTGGGCTGATGTGGTTAGGACTAGTAATGGGCTGTGGGCTGATGGGGGGGGTTAGGACTGGCAATGGGCTATGGGGGGCTGACTGGAAATGGGCTGATGGGGTTAAGACTGGAAGTGGGCTGATGGGGGGTTAGGACTGGTAATGGGTTATAGGGGGGGCTTAAACTGAAAATGGGTTGATGGGGGGCTAGGACTGGTAATGGGTTGGGGGATTGCTATGACTGGAAATGGACTGAGTGGACGGGGAGGCTTGAACTGCAAATAGCTGATGGGGAGGGAGCTTGGAATGGAAATGGGCTGTGAGGGAAGGGAGCTAGAACTGAAAATGGGCTGATGGAGCAGCTAGGATAGGACTGGAAATGGGCTGTTGGGGGGAGCTAAGATTGGAAATGGGCTGTGGTGGGGGCTTGAATTGAAATGGACTCATGGAGGGGCTAGAACTGGAAGTAGGCTCATGGGGGGGCTTGGACTGGAATTGGGCTGAGTGGAGGGGAGCTAGGATTTGACATGGGCTGATGGTGGGGCTAGGAAATGACTAGAAATGGGCTGATGGGGGGCTAGGATTGGAAATGAGCTGATGAAGGGACTCAGACTGAAAATGGATGGGGGAGCTAGGACTGGAAATGGGTTGATGGGGGGCTAGGACTGGAAATGGGCTGATGCAGGGACTAGAAGGGAATGGATGCTGGGTGAGACTGGAACTAGAAGGGAGCTGATGTTGGGGGAGGATTAGAATGGGATGGGGCTGGGAGAGTAAAATGGAGAGGGGAAAAATATTTTGTGTGGGAGGGATGAAAAATCTACAATTGGCCGGGTATTGGGAGAGTAAGTGGGGATTGAGGATGGAGGGGTAAAATTTGTGTGGATGAAATAAGAATGAGGAAAGAGCAAAAGGATAAAGATTAGTATGTTAAAGCAGATGTAGAGAGAGAGGATGGAAAGAAAACTAGAAGAGAGAAGAAAGGACAAATGGACAGCAGACGATGGAGAGTTAGCAGAAAACATGAAGAAACCAGAAGAAAGTGGCTGGAGCAATTGCAACTGAAAAAAAATGCACAAAAGGTAGAAATATATCTCTTTATTTTGAATTTATTAACTGGAATATGAAAGCTCTGGGAAATGTGCATCATTAACGTCTGCGCTTTGTTTGGTACAAGAGGAAATTGATTTATAGTTTTATTTCTACAGTGTTGTTGTACATTCCAAGTTTGGCTTTTGGGGTTCCCAGTTTAATTATTGCCTTCCTGTTTCTAAATTGCGATTCCTTGTTTGGTGATGGTCTATGTTCTGCATGTGTAACTGAGCTGAGGTATTCTGTTTATGTAATTCCTATTTGACATTGCCACTTGTTCTCTTTCCCCAGTATTCTCTGAAATGTACTGGTTTAATATTTGCAGTGTTTCCTTTTGATAGGTAGGGTCTGGTGCTTTGTGAGTCCTGGTAATGCTGTCAGGATACAGCGGGTTTGCTATGGGTTCTAAATGGGCAGCGTTTGTAGTAGTTCCTAATGTGCCTGGCGGTTGGCACTGGATTATAGTAATGTAGAAATCTTTTAGTCTTTCTTTATCCATACACTCATTAAGAGACATGTTTACTAAAAGTTAGTGTATGGTAACATTATGCAAATATTTATGCAAATAAGGCCACTTATGCAAATGAGGCCCCGCACCGAGTCTCCGCACATGGCCCCGCACCCCCCTTGGGCCGCCCCTGCTAATGAGCCACACCTCATAACGCAAGGTGAATTTAACAACCTTGTCAGGGATTTGGATCTCCCTAAGAATAAAGCTGAGCTTTTGGGTTCCAGACTACAGCAGTGGAATCTTCTGGCTGGTGACGTTCAAATTTCTTTTTTCTGGGACCGTCAGAAAGACTTGGTGTCATTCTTTTTCAAAGAAGGTGATCTTGCTGTATGCAACAACATAAAAGGAGTGGAGGAGTGGCCTAGTGGTTGGGGCAAGGTACTTCAGGCCAGAAGGTCGGGGGTTCAGATCCCACTAGAGGACAGCAACCTTGGGCTGGACTGACTGGGGCTTCTAGTCCCACAGGTGCTCCTTGTGGTCTTGGGCAAGCCACTTAATCCTCCATAGCCCATGTTCCCTGTAAAATAGTTATCTCCAAGTTACAATGCCCTGTTCAATGTAATTTCAGTTTGTTCAATGTAAACCGCACTGATGCAGAATAGCGCAGTATATAAGAGAATGTAAATAAATAAAAAAGGTTTAATGGCAGCTCTCAATATCAATTACAATGCAGATGGTTGGAGGCTCTTCATTGATTCATCCAAAGCAAGTCTTAAAGCTGCATAATGGCAACTTGCTACCATCAATTCCTATTGGCCATGCAGCTTTTATGAAAGAGACTTATGACAATATGGAACAACCTTTGAAATGGTCAATCTATGGTGACTTCAAAGTGGTCGCCCTCTTGCTTGGTCTTCAGGGTGGATACACCAAGTACTGCTGCTTCCTGTGTGAATGGGATAGTCGTGCTAGAGATTGTCATTTCATCAAAAGTGACTGGCCACTCCGTCAGTCACTGGATCCTGGAAGCAAAAATGTTCTGTTTCCAGCACTTGTAGACAGCAACAAGATTTTGATGCTTTCCTTGCACATCAAATTGGGACTAATGAAAAACTCTGTCAAGGTGATGGATAAAACGAAACCTGCTTTCATGTATCTTAGTGGTAAATTTCCTAGACTGAGTGATGCCAAAGTTAAGGAAGGAGTTTTTGTTGGCCCTCAGATTCGTGCACTTCTTCAAGATGACGAATTTCTTCATTTATTACGTGGAAAGGAAAAGGCTGCATGGATAGCATTTGAATCAGTGACACATAATTTTCTTGGAAACAACAAAGCAAATAATTACCAAGAGATTGTTCAAGATCTTCTCAAGGCATACAAAAAATCCTTGGTTGCAACATGTCCTTAAAGATTCATTTTCTACACTCTCATTTAGATTTTTTCCCACAAAATTGCGGAGCGGTAAGTGATGAACATGGAGAACGATTTCACCAAGACATTGCTGCCATGGAAAAGAGGTATCAGGGTAAATGGAGTCCATCAATGCTTGCAGACCACTGCTGGACAGTGACAAGGGATATTCCATTGCTTCAGTGCAAGAAACAGATCAGGAAGAGTCGTGAAGCCACTGAATGAGAACAAAATTTGCTAGAATGTACTTACAAATGATCTTAATGAAAGTTAAGTTGCAGACATAATTATTTTATAAAAACATGCTTTTTATTGTGCAGTTTCATTTGTAATAAGATTTTGATTTACATCTAAGGATTTAGGCTCGATTTTCACCATACATAGTGGTAAAATGTAAATTCTTCAACATATCATAGAAACAGGAGCTAATTGACCAATTTCACTATCATATTTGAATTCAGCTTATCAAATTCATTAAGAAATAGCACATTTCATTTCTGAAGCAAACAATTTTTGAAAATTTGTAGAACAGTGAATTAATTGCTACAGTCTATAACCTTCAGGAAGGATTCCATATAACTTCACTGTCAGTTTCTACTTTGCTCGAGAATAAAATTAATTAGTATACTTGGATAAATGTTTCCAGATATTTTAATGTTTCTTTAAGAATGTAGGACCAGATATTCAAAGGCATTTAAATGGTTTACAGACCTGTAAATCGTGTAAATGCTGCTTAGAGGGATATTCAACGGCACTATCCATAAGTTCTGCCGCTACACTCCCTGATGCTAACCGTGTAGCATTGTGGTGTGTCATGGGCATTCCAGGGCAAAGCAGAGACAGCACCCATCACTAATTGGGCAGCAGCAATATTGAACCGCTGTCCGCAAGTAAAGATAGTCATGGAAAAAGCTGCCCAGTTAGCTTTCGTGCCGTGCGGCAGACCGGATATTTTATTTATCTATTTATTTATTTATTGAACGGTTTTATATACCGCCTTTCAGAAAAATCAAAGCGGTTTACATAGAACAAAACTTGAACATTACATTGAAACTTATTCAAACGATTGAAATTACAGTGAACATTAAATTGTATATAATAAAAATGGTAATTTGAGGGTTACAATGCTGAGTAAATGCTGATTAGGTATATAGATGGTTTAAACATATATACAGATTTAAATATTTACAAATTTCAAAAATCTTATCATCTTATCTGAGCAAGGAAAAATGTATTGTAGTTCACTAGAATTATTAGTGTAAAGAGTAAATGTGATAATGTGGAGAATTGGGTATTGTAAGATAGAGTAAGAAAAAGGAAAAAGTAAGTTGTGAATTAATGAATATGAGTATACATGAGTTTAAGTGGGAAATATTTCATCTATTGGGAATGAGTCTGGCTACCAGAATATTGAATTCTGGTAGCCAGATATGGCCCCGGCATTGAATATCCTGGGTTAAGGCTCAGCGGCGACAGTTGTGCGCTATAGAAGCACTAGTCCCTGCCACTGAATATCGAGTCATAATTACTAGATCAAAGAAAATAAAATTCTACCACCAATGTGCAATAAAATTACTTAAAAATCAAATGTACCATACCAACATACATACATACATATATACAGCATGCAGTATATATAGATAGATATACACATACACAGTGTCTATATACAATTGAGTCACTAGCAGTATCACAAACACACGCGTAAATATGTAATTCTAATATGATAGCAGCAACATATATTAAGGAAACTGACACTGTTCTTAAGAAACTGTTCCAAACATTAACGTTGTACCAAAATGTCAAAATTTCAAAATGAGTAGTTGTTCTTCAAATTGACATCTGCGTTCAATATAAGGAAATCTTTTCAAAGATGGTATAATTAGGTCTAATGAAGAAAATTATTATTTGCTCTTAAAATCAACAGCACGGCAAACTAAGCAAAGTGAAAATGATATACAAAAATGTCTTAGCTATAACAGCACATCTGAAGGCCAGTATTTTTTTCACTCTCTCTGTTTTCTTTTTTATGAATGAGATCTTGAGAGGAGAACCTCTCCCATAGGAGTTACTTAAATGTCTGGTTTCATCTCACCTGATCTTTTAGCTTTCTGAGCAGAAAAACATTTCTCTGATGTTCTGTCAAGTGTGCAAACATTTGTACAGCACTATCTTAGACAGTGTTCTCGCTATGTCTGCTTTAGAGCAGCCCTTGGCCTACCACCTAGTCCAAGTGTAGTGTGCACAGCCAGGTCCAGCTGCCCTCTTTTGTTAGTGCATGAGTCCCAGGTGCCTCATTTCAGTCTTGGCCCTTGTCCTAGAGCATCTGCTCCAGAGAATCTGAGGAATTCATACCAGTTACTGGGGTTTTCTTATTGCTTTCAAGCTGCAGGGCTTGAGCTATTGGAAGAGGTATGGGTTTCTTATTCCAATACAGGGTCATTCTGAAATGCGAATAAGCCGTTTGCATGTACACTGGGGACATGTGTGTTGTGTGAACATCTAGATGCAATTTCAACAACAAGCCGCTATATATGTACAAACGAGATATATGTGTAGTTCTGGACGTGGGCGGGAGGGGGCAGAACGTGGGTATGGAGGGAAGGAGCATAGGCGTGGCCCGCCATGAAAATGTCCAAACCGTATTCTGGTTGGATCTGTGTACGTGGACGTCTACGTCAGACCTACTAAAACGTGGAATAACAGCATATGTTTGTTAAAGTAGCACTGTATTATAATAACACAGAAGGAAATCTGTGTTTAAATAAAGCAGATAGCATAGCTGTGTGATAAAAGGATTTGGAAAAGTTCCTGAAGGAAAAGTCCATAAAGTAGACATGGAGAAAAAACATTTCTTACTCTGGGGGTAAGCAATGTAGCATGTTGCAATTTTTGGGAATGCTACTCTGTAATTGTGATCTAGATTGGCCGCCTCTGGAAATAGTAATAGGCTACATGGACCTATGATCTGAATCAATATGGAAATTCCTATGCCCTTATGCTCAGTTAGGTGAAAGAGTATGCAGACTGAAGGGGAAAAAAAACAGAACCGTGTGGAAGAAATACGGTTCCAATGGTAGCCAGAAACATAGAGGGACCAAAAGAAGGGAAAGAAACGTCACTGCATACAGCTAGACATATTATACTGCTCTGTGCCCCATTGCATCCCAGCAAGAGATGTGACAGTGACACTATCTGTGTGCCTGCTGTAGCAGTGTGCACAGGATGCAGATGTACATACCATGATGAACAAAGGAGGGACATGTAGAAGGTGCATGAGAAAGAACCGGCAGTGCCAGGGAAACAGGAGCAAAAGATACATATGTCCACAATGACGGAGGTAGAGGGAAATACAGAGTCCAGCGGGTGTGTGAAATAACATTTATTATGTGCAATACTAAGAATACATAGTGCCCAACTACACCCACCCCACATACTCATGTGCCCCCCTAAAAGCAGGAAGAGAACACCCCCCACCCACTATACCAGCCCTCACCCCCAACACCCAGCCCCACCTCCAACCCATAATCCCAGCCCAAACCCCCCAACCCCCCACTCCAGGGACAGCCAACAGTATCCATGACTACCGCCGCCCCCCACGTATCCTGACCCGCCTCAACCCCTCACCCACCCAGAGACACCACTGAGTCTCGATGGTTGGCCATCGGGTGGTATGGCCGATGGCATATCCCCTGAGAAGGGCAGCTGGGAGAGTGCAAGGCAGACCAAGGAGGATCTGTCACCACAGTGTCACCCAGTGAGCCAGTGGTGAGGGAAGTGACAGTGCAACAGGGGCATGTGTGCCCAACCCCAAACCAGTGGAGACATGTGTGAGAAGGGCAGTAGGTAGTACAATAGGTCCACACACCACACTGCGGGCACAGGGTGGGGGACATGCAGCATGTGAATGTCAGCACAGATACGTTCCTTGGACCTGTGGGTGCCAAGAGGTGTCCACATCCTCACAGCCCTCCCATGTAGCAACATCCACCATAGCTAGGACACGCTGCTCTAGCTCCATGAGTCACACTCCCTGTCCACTTGGATCCACAGCTCATTCTTTCTGGCAGGCCTCACACCTCACCTGCTGCTACTTCCTCTTGACATCGTTGATGTCACGGTTGTTGTGGAAGATGGCATTGAGTTAGCGGCAGATGGTGAGCCACCTGCACTGCCTCTCATATGCCCCCACATGTGCCTCCTTGGTACCCATGAGGATGCTATATTTGGTGAGCACCTCCTCAATGAGGAGGGCCTGCTCCCCGTCGGTAAAGTTCCTCTTTCATGAGGATACCTTTGGCGCCATTTGCAACTGAAAGAGCCTGTATTGACGTCTGGTTTGCAGTCAATAGTATGGCATTCCGAGAGGCATGTCCACACCGGAGTTACATGTTTTATAGTGGTTAGACATACAACAATGTATACATCCATATTTACGGAATGTTGTACAAAACTGTGCTTCTAGACACACATATACATCCGTCTAGACACACATATATGTCCATCATCCATGTTATTTGTATAAATACAGTTATGGCTCCACACATTTTTCTTTTCCCATGTGCAACACATCTTGGACATCATGGGAGCTGATTCTGTGCAATATATCCACCTCTACAGCAACACTGCCACTGACACGGTAGGTACAAAGGGTCTCTGATGTGACTGCAATAGTATGTGTGTTGGGGCCTGTGCTCATGACGTATGTCTAGTACCTATAGCCCTGTGGGAGACAGTGGTATGCATGGACCTGAGTGCAGCAGCCAGGTACCTTGCGCAGGCACCCACCATATGGCAGGCAGGTGTGGGCATGTTGCTGTCTGGGGCAGGGACTGACTGGCTTGCAGTTAGGCATGGGCAGTCCTGCCCTAACCTCACATCCCCAGCCCCATAATGTGGTCACTGTACAGGGGGTGCGCATGTATGGGCCTCACAGGTACATGCCTGTAGGTGTGTTGTCAGTGGTGCCTGAACACCTTGCTGCATGTGTGGAACAAAAGACACCCTAGCAGTGCACACATGGGGGTGCACACACTCCTAATGGGTATGTCCAAATGTAGATATGTGGCCATGCAGCAGCGCATGGTGGACAGGCTACCCATTGGGTGCCCTGGTAGCATGTGTGCAATGGGAGGGTGCAGGACCAGTGGTATGGCGCATCACCTGCCCCTCTGCCACCCACAGGGGGCATGGGGGGACAGTTGATGGCAGTCCCCCAGGGCCCAGACTGTCTATTAGCCTGTTGCATCCCCCCATAGGTTCCAGGGGCAGCAGCCAGGTGTCAGAGGATGAAACAGGACAGGACCAGAGCCATGATCGCCACCACCCTTCTTGTGCTCACTGACCATGAGCTCCAACAAACCGCATGCCACCACCCATATGCCAGGGTCCCTATGCCCCGTTCCCATTACCTTGACCTCAGTGATGAGCTGTGCTGAACCTGGTACAGATTTGACCATGAGACGATACATGATCTGTGTCAGGAGCTGGGGCCACAGCTTGCTGCACAGGCACACAGATGGGACACAATGCCTGTCCATATGAAGGTGCTGGCAGCTCTGGCATTCCTGTGGACCGGCACATTCCAGTCTGTGGTTGGAACAGCATCGGAGCTGAGCCAGGCGGCAGTGTCATGCAGTATCACCCAATTCCTTAATGCCTTCATGGGATATGCTGCCCATTACATCTCCTTCCCACTCACCCCACAGCAGAAGCAGCATGCCATGCTCACATTCAGCGAGGTTGCAGAGTTCCCATCCTTCCTCGAGGTCATTGACTGTACCTATGTGGCCCTCTGCCCACCGCTCCTGCATGAGGCAGCCTTCAGGAACCGAAAGGCATACCACTCTATGAACATGCAGCTTATCTGCAATGCCCAGATGGAGATCCTGGATGTTGTGGCATGCTTCCCTGACTCGTGCCAAGATTACTACATCTTGGGATAGTCAGGGATACATGCTGACTTCGAGGATAGCACCATCACCGGTGGCTGGCTGCTTGGTGAGTAGACACAGGTTGATGTCACATGCACATGCATGCATACCCTCAGAGGCACAAGGGCATGGTCAGCCATGTGCCTGCGGGCAGGCCATGGCCACAGGGGGGCCACACCATGGTTGTGGGTTGTCCATATGTGGCAGAGGGGCCACAGGCACCCCCCATTGCATGGTGGGGGGGGGGCAGCTACAATCACAGCATGGACTTGCAGTGGGCTGGGGATGCGCCACTGCTGGGGACCACAGGGGTCAGGGCTGGCTGGCCCCAGGCATGGGTGAGGCGCATATGCATGTTGGGCCTGATGGGGTGGCACATGGTGCATAAGTATGATGACACCGGCATAGCTGGCCATGGTGCTACTTGTTGACATTCCTGCCACTGTTCCTCTACGCAGGTGACAGGGGCTGCCTGCTGCAAGAGTGGCTCATGACCCCCCTCATCAACCCACATACCCCAGCGGAGGTGAGATACAACCGGTCCCACCAGCTGACATGCTCCATCATAGAGTGAACATTTGGCCTTCTCAAGATCTGCTTCTGGTGCCTCGACCGGTCTAGTGGGGAGCTGCTCTTTGCCCCAGCAAAGGTTTGCAGGCTATTCCAGGCTTGCTGCATGCTGCATAATTATGCCCTGCATCGGAGGCAGCTCGCACCAGATGCAGTGGTCAGTGATTCCAATGGTGAGGAGGATGTGATGATGGTCTCCCAGCCATCGCATGCTACCTCACACCGACGTACAGTAGAGATCCCTAGTGGAGATGCACTTTGTGTGAGGTAAGCTGCCTGTGCTGGTGGAACTGGTGGGTGGGTGGCAGGGCTGGGCATCAGCAGGCAGGCCCCACCAGCCTAATTCCATCCTGGACATCCTGGCCCTCTGTGTGCCCAGTTGGAACCGGGCGCACAGAGGGGGTTGCAATTCTGATCCCACGGGGCATGCCTAGCCCCACAGAACAGCGAGTCTGTGATACAGCCTGGCCTGCACATACAGGCCTTCCCTGGCTAACTCAGTCTGGCCTGTTCAATGGAGCTGCGGCGCCATAGTGACAAGTTGCCATGACACCACTGCTGCATTGTATAGCCACGATCCCCAGACGTCATCTCCTGTGCTGTTTTCCTTACATCCCGACCCCCAATCCAGCCTCCCTAGGCCAGGGTCAGGCTACAGGGGAGGCTCTCAGCCCCAGACCTGTGATCCACTGCCGCATCGGGGAACCTACTCCACCTCAGTGGTGGAAGACATTTCCCGTCTATGTTATAAGCAAACACCCACCACCAACCTTAACACTGCCCCTGATCCTCCCCTCTCCCATCCCTGTCTATCTTCCCTATACAACATGTGGAGACATTAGACTGGATCAGGAGGGGGTACGGATAGTGGGGATGGACATCCCAACAGGGCGCCCATCCCTGCTAATTGTGGCATGGACTGGACCTGCATGTGTACATATCTTGGTCCACCATGCTGTGAGCCAGTCTGGCCACTGCAGGTGATCACCACCCACCCACCCCCTCCCCCTCAAATCTGCCACTACATGCCCTCAAGCCCTGTATATCCAGGACTACAGACCATCCACTGCTCCCCTTTCTCACCACCACCCTGCCCCTTTCCCACCCCTGGTTAGCTTCCCGGTACAGCCACCATGTACATACCGAGTGGTTCATCAGGGTCGGCAGAGGTGGCCGGTTAGCAGAGATGGATGTCCACATGGGACCCCCATCCCCACTATTCAGGCCTCAGAGTGACCCCCTAGGCAGATATACACACAGACATAATGTTTCAAAGTAACAGGATGTATTTGCAACATTGTTAACATTAACATATGTACATATAAGGACACATTATCCTTTCAGCAGCGGACATCTTGGCCCTCTGACATCCCAGGGGGCCTCATTGGGATGGCCTATGTGGGGACAGGAGTGCCTCTGTCCAGGGCTGGATTTACGTATACGCCATGTACGCCATGGCGTAGGGCCCACAGCCGGCAGGGGCCCACAAAAAAAGAACCAGTTTTTTTTTTTTAAACTCAATTAAAAAAAAAAACCTGGTGGCTGCCGCCGCGGGGGCCCCCTCTGCTGCCGTGGGGGCCCCGTCTACAAGCTGGTCGGGTCGGGTCGGGTCGGGTCCGGTCGGGTCTCTCTCCCTCCCTCCCTCGCTGCAGGCTGCGAGAGACGCGAAGATAGAGCGTCTCCTCGCGTCTGTGTTAAGCCCGCAGGGGCTGATGGGATTTCCCATCAGCCCCTGCGGGCTTAACACAGACGCGAGGAGACGCTCTCCCTTCGCGTCTCTCGCAGCCTGCAGCGAGGGAGGGAGGGAGAGAGACCCAACCGGACCCGACCCGACCCGACCAGCTTGTAGACGGGGCCCCCGCGGCAGCAGAGGGGGCCCCGCGGCGGCAGCCACCAGGTTTTTTTTTTAATTTAATTTTTACTTTAGGCCGGGGGGGGGTAGGACTGGTAATGGGGGGGGGGTAGGACTGGTAAGGGGCTATGGGGGGGGTAGGACTGGTAATGGGCTAAGGGGGGGGTAGGACTGGTAATGGGCTATTGGGGGGGCTGGGGCTGGAAATGGACTGGGGGGGGTAGGACTGGTAATGGGCTATGGGGGGGGGTTAGGACTGGTAAGGGGCTATGGGGGGGGTAGGACTGGTAATGGGCTATGGGGGGGGTAGGACTGGTAATGGGCTATTGGGGGGGCTGGGGCTAGAAATGGACTGGGGGGGGGGTAGGGCTGGTAATGGGCTATTGGGGGGCTGGGGCTGGAGCTGGGCTGGGCTGGGCTGGGCTGGGGGGGGTTAAGGCTAGAGGTGGGCTGATGGGGTTAGGACTGGTAATGGACTGTGGGCTGTTGGGGGGGCTTAGAACTGGCAATGGGCTTTGGGGGGGGTTAAGACTGGTAATGGGCTGTGGGCTGATGGGGGCTGTCTGGTAATGGGCTATGGGGGGGGCTAGGACTGGAAATGGGCTGGGGGGTTAAGACTGGAGGTGGGCTGATGGGGTTAGGACTGGTAATGGGCTGTTGGGGGGGGGGTTAGAACTGGTAATGGGCTTTGGGGGGGTTAAGACTGGTAATGGGCTGTGGGCTGATGGGGGTTGTCTGGTAATGGGCTATGGGGGGCTAGGACTGGAAATGGGCTGGGGGGTTAAAACTGGAGGTGGGATGATGGGGTTAGGACTGGTAATGGGCTGTGGGCTGATGGGGGGGGTAGGACTGGCAATGGGCTATGGGGGGCTGACTGGAAATGGGTTGATGGGGTTAGGACTGGAAGTGGGCTGATGGGGGGTTAGGACTGGTAATGGGTTATAGGGGGGGCTTAAACTGACAATGGGGTGATGGGGGGTTAAGGACTGAAAATGGGGTGATGGGGGGTTAAGGACTGTAAGTGGGGTGATGGGGGGGCTAGGACTGGTATTGGGTTGGGGGGTTGCTAGGACTGGAAATGGGCTGATGGATGGCTAGGACTGGAAATGGGCTGATGCAGGGACTAGAAGGGAATGGATGCTGGGTGAGGCTGGAACTAGAAGGGAGCTGATGTTGGGGGAGGATTAGAATGGGATGGGGCTGGAAGAGTAAAATGGAGAAGGGAAAAATATTTTGTGTGGGAGGGATAAAAAATCTACAATTGGCCGGGTATTGGGAGAGTAAGTGGGGATTGAGGATGGAGGGGTAAAATTTGAGTGGATGAAATAGGAATGAGGAAAGAGCAAAAGGAGAAAGATTAGTATGTTAAAGCAGATGTAGAGAGAGAATGGAAAAAATCTAGAAGAGAGAAGAAAGGACAAATGGACAGCAGACGATGGAGAGTTAGCAGAAGACACGAAGAAACCAGAAGAAAGTGGCTGGAGCAATTGCAGCTGAAAAAAATGCACAAAAGGTAGAAAAATATCTCTTTATTTTGAATTTATTAATTGGAATATGTCAGCTCTGGTAAATGTGCATCATTAACATCTGTGCTTTGTTTAGTACAAGAGCAAATTAATGTATAGTTTTATTTCTACAGTGTTGTACATTCCAAGTTTGGCTTTTGGGATTCCCAGTTTAATTATTGTCTTCCTATTTCTAAATTGTGATTACTTGTTTGGTGATGGTCTATGTTCTGCATGTGTAACTGAGCTGAGGTGTTCTGTTTATATAATTCCTATTTGACATTGCCACTTGTTCTCTTTCCCCAGTAGGTCATGTATTGTTGTTCTCTGAAATGTATTGGTTTAATATTTGCAGTGTTGCCTTTTGATTGGTAGAGTATGGTGCTTTGTGAGTCCTGGTAGTGCTGTTAGGATACGGCGGGTTTACTATGGGCAGTGTTTGTAGTAGTTCCTAATGTGTCTGGCAGTTGGCACTGGATTATAGTAATGTAGAAATCTTTTAGTCTTTCTTTATCCATACACTCATTAAGAGGCACGTTTACTAAAAGTTAGTATATGGTAACATTATGCAAATATTTATGCAAATGAGGCCCCTTATGCAAATGAGGTCCGCACCCCCCTTGGGCCGCCCCTGCTGGGGGCCCACAATTTTTGTTGGCGTAGGGCCTCACTCAAGGTAAATCCGGCCCTGCCTCTGTCAGTTGCTCCATGGCCTGTGTGAGAGCCTGGAGGTCGCCCCGATCCCTCATAGGTGATCCGTTATGCGCTCCAAGGGCTCCTCTGTTGCTGCTGCCTGCTCTGCCACCCCCTGCCCCCTCCTGTTCCCTCCTTCTACCCTCTGCCCCCTCCCATCCCCTCCCTCTGACCCCTGCCCCTCCCATCCCCTCCCTCTACCCCCTTCCTCTCCTGTCCTCTCCCCCATGCTCCCCCCTCCTCCACCCACCGGGTGTAAGAGGGTGACATGGCCCTGAGTTCCCCCTCCTCCGGGGACTCCAACTCCTCCTTCCCCTGCTCCTCAGAGCCACCCAACCAGGGGTACCCTGCCTTTCCACCCTCAGCCCCTGCTGTCCCTTGGCCTCCCACCATGGGATGCCCCACCCAGACCCCATAGTACTATCCAGTCCCTCTCCCTCAGGGGAGTGGGGCACCTTCATGAGGCTGAGGGTGACCAGCTCATCCCCACTCTCCCCTGATGGGGTGGTGCTGGATAGCATTATGGGACTGGCTGTAGATTGGCCGTCTGCTGTGGTGGGGCTGTGTGGCCCAGCTGCTGATGGCTGCTGCTCTTCCCTCTCCTCCACCTCCATGTCCTCCTCCTCCTCATCATCATCATCATCATTATCGGCCTCCTCCTCTACCGTGCGGGAGGGGGGGTGAGTCCTTGACCGGGATGGCTGTGGAAGGGATGCAGAGAGGTGGCTGTTAGTTTCAGTGGGTGGGGGTGTCCAATTGCCATGTCCCCATGGTCAAATGCCTCCCCATGCTCTGTCTGTTGTTGCCCCTGTGATGTCCAGCCACTCCAGCCCTATGCCATTTTGCATGTCATGGCCCCATTCCTGTGCAATTCCCCCACACTCATCTCACTCCCACTGCAACTGCCACCAGATCAGCTCACCGATCCCAGCAGACACGGCCATGTGTGCCGTATGGTGCGGTAGTGCACCCTGTAAGCCTCCATCTCACACAGGACCTGGAACTGTCTGTGGAGGCAGGAAGGAGATGTCTTACATATGCATGTTTCTTTCTCCCCCAAGGTCTGTCACTGCAGCTGCCTGCCTGCTTACCATATCACCACCTGCATACACTGGGCCCTGTCTTATCCTGTGCCACATCTACAGTGCTGCCACACCCCAGTCTGGGGCTTGCCCTGGTCCCTCATGCCTCCTCTGTCCTGTGTGCCTGCATTGCTGACTGGCCAGGCCATGGGCTGAGGGGGCCACAGGGACAGTGCTGCCTGCGACATTCATCTGGGACCCTGCTGCATTTGATGCCTGCTCTGTGCTGCACATCGTGGGCTTTGCATGCTGGTGTCAGACCTGGCAGCTGACACATCCTGCTTTATTGTTGTGCAGGCATTTGGGGTGCCACTTTCTAAGTGGGCATTATCATGTGTATGGTGTGGTGGGATGTGACCATGATCGTGTCTGCTGCTCTTACCAGCACTGGTCAGATGGGCCAGGCAACAGCAGATGGTATTGGGATGCCTGGGTGCATTGGGTTAGGTATGGACAATGATGGACAGGTGGTGATCGTGCCTCTGCATACAGTGCATTGCAAATGTATTCATCCCCTCTGTGTCTGTCCTGCTTTGTCACATTCCACCTGGTGGATGGATACTCCCATCTCCAATGTGGATCTTTGCAACTCCTTCCGTGTTCTCCTTGGTGTCCTTGTGGCATCTCTGCTTTATGCCCTCCTTGCCTAGTCTGTGGGTTTCAGTGGGCAGCCTTCTCCTGTCAGGTGTATCGTGGTGTCATGTTCATCATATTTTGTTTTAGTGCAGATCCTGGTGCTTCATGGTGTCCTCCATCTTTGGGATAGTGATTTGTGCCAGGGACTTGATCTCTACATCTCCACACTTTTGTCTCAGACCTGTTTGGGGTACTCCTTGGCCATCCTGTTGCTTGCTTAGTGGTGTTGCAGGGTCCAGGACTTTTGTTTCTGGTATTTTTGTAGAGGCAGCATGTGCCAATTCATGTGGCACTGCTTGCATGCAGGTGGACCCTGCTGCCCTCCTTTTTGGTCATCTATGGTTCTCTGGTTCGACCTGCTCTTAGTTAGGGGTTTCATGGACAGAGTGTTGGTGACATATGCGCTCACACCTTTTCTGGTTTTACGTGTTTCTTTCTGTATACGAGGTATTGTATTATCCTTTCCCATCACCCATTTTCAATATACTATGAGGTCCCTTACCTAACGTCCACATGACTCCCCATCTTCTTTACAAGTTGTATGCTACAGACCAGGACTGGCACAGAGGGGATGGATAGATTTGCATGCTACTATGGGTCTTCCATGCATTCACAGTTGTGGGTTTTTGTTCATTTCCAGTCCTCACCCCTCCAGACAGATGTTTACAGGTTAGGGATGCTAGAGAGGGTGGCTATGAATGTAGTTGGTAGTCTGGGTCCTGGTCATCTGCAGATGGACCTATGGATCTTTTAGGTATACGTTGGTGGCCTGGCAGGTTGACAGTGCTGTGATGCAGCCTTTGTATGCACAGGTTGGTTGCCTCATTTGATTGTCAGCAGGCTCTGCTGATATTGCAAGGTACACTGCTCTACCATTTGTCACATATCACATCAGGAACACATTTGATATGGAAGGAGAAAAGAGCCTCAGAATCCAAGGAGGTGGGGCAATGGTAAAAGTTAACTTCAAACCAGGCCCAATCCGCTTCACATCAATGGCTCTAAAATACTCCTACCAATCGATTGTTCACTATAATGCCATTTTTTTTAAATTGTGATTCCAATTCAAAATTTATCAGTAGTAGCTGTGCAAACTCTCAGAGCATAAAACAGGCTAGGAAATGTAATGTGTACCTTCGAATAATGTTGACTCCTGGCGACCCAGCGACAAGGAACACTTATCTTCCCAAGCCACCGCCTTCTACAGGCTCCCAGTCATCGCTAAAAATCCTATGGCTGGATTTTCAGCGGCAGGATTTTCTGCAACAAGAATTTTCAGCAGTGATTCATATGATTCACACTCTGGAATTAACCTTTTTGGGCTTGAGCATGCTGTGCTGCATAGTGTCATGGGATGGGGGTGGTAGGGGTTATACTCGGGTGTCATATGCAGTGATGTTTCTTTGTGGACACAATGGTGGCTGCATGGGGCAGTTTCCCATTGGGGTGGTGCTGTTGTGGACAGTATCAGATTTCATGGGGCATGGGGCGGAGACAGGGTTCTTTCAGGGGACTGATGTGCTGGTTGGAAGTGGGGGGGCTCATGTATCTCTGTTTCCACTGTGCTGTGTTTTGACTGACAGTATTGAGCCATGTTGCTACACTGTTACACACATTAGGCTTTTTTCAATGTGCTCAGGTTTTCTTTCCATTTGTGCTTTCCCTTTTGTCCATTCTGTATTTTTCCACCTTGCTTTCCTCTTGGCCATTGTGCTTCTGTTTGCCTGTTTCCTGTGTGGGCCCTGTTTTGTGTGTTTACTATCATTTGGTTGTGTGGTGGGTCCAGCATACCCCTACTCCTTTTGCTCTTTTACTTTGCAGCTACTTACTGGCTTTTTGTACTGTTCTTGTCCCACCACATGCATTTCCCCTGCCTCCTCTCTTTCCTGCTTTGCCCTACTTACTGCGTAAGGGTGGCCCTGATCCTTTTCCAGCCTCTGCGTGCTGCAGCTAGGGCTGGCCTTCTATGTCCTATGGGGAGCAGGGCATCCTCATTTTCCAGCACCATCCTGCAGAGCAGGCGGGTCTCTACCTCAGAAAAATTCACTTGTCGGGTGGCCATTTTCCAAGGCTCTGGCAGTGGCGGAGAGGGGGGCATTACTGTATCCTGTTTCCTGTCACATGTGGACAACTGTGCAGGCGAACACGTATTCAGACCTACAGGTCTGCGGCATGTCACAGAGGTTACACGTGTCACTTACACGCACACAGCACCCCCACCTATGTACGCGTTGGACGTTTAGCGGCACAGATGTACAAGCTTGTATTCCAGTATTCTGATGGGCAGTTGCACGTCTAGGTGTCCAGGAAGAGATTCCCATCTACGTATGGAACGTACACATGTTATACATTTACATTCACCCTGCACGACTTTCTCTGAATCAGGCCTATAGTCAATATTCTTTCCATGTCATAGCAGAATTGCCAATGGCTGTTTCCTGCTCTGAGGTTCTTATATAGGAGACTCTTAGGGAAGATCAGTTTGCCATTGTCTTAAAGATGGATATAACCTACTATTACTTCTGTTTCTCCTCTCTTGGCCCCTTTGTTTTTGGGCTTCTGTCATCCTTCATTGTTGTAAGTTCAGGGCAGAGCTGGCCCATCCTTTGTGCGACAATGTTGTTCGCAAAGGGCCTCGTGCTTCAGGCGGCCTCACATGAACTTTATTTCTCAGGGTTTGCAGGGCTGGCTTCAGAGGGGACTCAGCGGGCTTTAGAACAAAGTGCGAGTGAAGGAGCATGCTGCTCCTCACTCCAGTGCTGTGCAGAGGTGAGCCAGAATCTCTGACATCTTCAGCTCCCTCGTAAGCTGCTCAGACAGGCGCGGGGTTCTTCGGGGTGGGGGTTAGGATAGGAATGGAAATGACTGATGGAGGGCTAGGACTGGAAATGGGTTAATGCAGGGCTTGGACTGTAACTGGGCTGATGGGAAGCTGGGATAGGACTGAAAATGGCTAATGGAGAGGGTAGGAATGAAAAAAGGGTCAAAGGGGGCTGGGATAGGACTGTAAAAGGGCTGATGAGGGACTTGGACTGTAAATGGGTTGATTGGGGGCTGGGATAAGACTGTAAATAACTTATGGGGGAGGCTAGGATTGGAAATGGGCCGATAGGGGGAGCTTGCACTGGAAATGAGCTGCTGGAGGGCTAGGATAGGACTGGGAATGGCTGATGGGGGGACTAGTAATGGAAATGGGCTGATGGGGGGGCAGGATAGGACTGGAAATGGGTTGATGCGGGGCTTGGATGAAATGGGCTGATGGGGAACTGGGATAGGACTGGAAATGTCTGATGGGGGGCTAAAAATGAAAATGGGCTGATGATGGGGCTAGGATAGGACTGGAAATGACTGATAGGGGGCTAGGAATAGAAATGGGCTGCTGGGGGGCTGGGATAGGACAGGAATTGGCTGATGAGGGGCTTGGACTGGAAATGACTGCTGGGGGGGGAGGGGGCTAGGATTGGAAATGGGCTGATGGAGGGAGATTGGACCAGAAATGGGCTACTGGGGGGCTAGGATAGGGCTGGAAAAGGACTGATGGGGGGGGCTACAAATGGAAATGGGCTAATGGGGGAGTTTGGAATGGAAATGGGCTGATGGGGGGATGGGAGAATGGACTAGAAGGGAGCAGATGCAGGGTGGGGCTGGAAATTTAAGGAAGCTGATGTTGGGGGAGGACTAGAAGGCGATGGGGCTGGGGGAGTGAGGATGGAGAGGGGGAAAGTTATTTTGTGTGGAAGGAAAGAAAAATCTATGATTGGCTGAGTATTGGGAGAGTAAGTAGGGATTAAACATAGAAACATAGAAACATGATTACAGAAAAAGACCACATGGCCTATCTAGTCTGTCCTTCCATATCAACAATTACAACAGTCCACTTTTTACCTTTAGAGATCCTCTGTGTTGGTCCCATGCTCTTTTGAATTCAGTTATTGTCCTCATCTCTACCACCTCCACTGGGAGACTATTCCATGGATCCACTACTCTTTCCGTAAAGAAATATTTCCGCATATCACTCCTGAATCTATCTCCCTTCACCCTAATCCCATGTCCCCTCATAGCAGAACTTGCTTTCAATTGAAAGAGGCTCTCTCCCTGAACATTTATGCCACGGAGGTATTTAAACATCTGAATCATATCACCTCTATCCCGCCACTCCTCTAAGGTGTACATATTCAGATCCTTAAGTCTGTCCTCATATGCTTTATAATGAAGACCATTAATCATTTTAGTAGCCACCCTCTGCACCGACTCCATCCTGTTCACATCCTTTTGAAGGTGCGGTCTCTAGAATTGCACACTATACTCCAAATGAGGTCGCACCAAAGACTTATACAGAGGCATTATCACCTCCTTTATTCTGCTAGCCATTCCTCTCCGTATGCACCCAAGCATCCTTCTAGCTTTTGCAGTAGCCTTTTCTACCTGTTTAGCTACTTTAAGATCATCAGACACAACCACGCCTAGGTCCCGCTCTTCTTTAGTGGACAAAAGTACTTCACCCCCTGTACTATATTGCTCCCTTGGATTGCTGCAGCCCAAATGCATGACCTTACATTTTTTAACATTAAATCCCAGCTGCCAAATTCCTGATTAGGTGTTAGCAGTTTCTAAACCTGAGGAGGTTACTAGAGTTCAGCAACCTATTGTGCTCAAGGAAAGTTCCCCTAAAGCACCAGAAAGAAAGTAACCTTGCTTTAAAAAATATACAAAAAACCTTTTAAGAGCTCCTAGTCAGAGAGCTAGCAATGTAATATAATAAAAACAAACAAACAAACCCTCAAATCCTTACTGTTTGTTGATCTGTAAAGCCCTGGTTAGGAAAGCCTCAACAGGGCAGGGCACTGGAGCCTTTTATGCAGGCCTCAGCTGCACTCAGGAAATCAAGCCCACTAACTCCTGATTAGGTGTTAGCAGTTTCTAAACCTGAGGAGGTTACTAGAGTTCAGCAACCTATTGTGCTCAAGGAAAGTTCCCCTAAAGCACCAGAAAGAAAGTAACCTTGCTTTAAAATATATACAAAAAACCCTTTTAAGAGCTCCCAGTCAGAGAGCTAGCAATGTAATATAATAAAAACAAACAAACAAACCCTCAAATCCTTACTGTTTGTTGATCTGTAAAGCCCTGATTAGGAAAGCCTGGTTAGGATTGAGGATGGAAGGGTGAGTGGATGAAAAAAGAAATAAAGAAAGAAATGGAGGAAAGGGCAAAAGGGGAAGATCAGTATGTTAAAGCAGATGTAGAGAGAGAATGGAAAAAAAAAACTAGAAGAGAGAGAAAGGACAAATGGACAGCAGATGATGGAGAGTTAGCCGAAGACACAAAGAAACCAGAAGAAAGTGACTGGAGCAATTGCAACTGAAAAAAAATGCCCAAACAACAAAAGTTAGAAAAATACTTTTTACTTTGAATTTATTAACTGGAATACGTCAGCTCTGGGAAATGTGCATTGCTAACGTCATTGCATTTTTGTTTAGTACAATAGGAAATTTATTTATAGTTTTATTTCTCCAGTGTTGTTGTACATTCCAAGTTTGGATTTTGGAATTCCCAGTTTAATTATTGTCTTCCTATTTCTAAATTGTGATCCCTTGATCTTTGTTTGTTGACGGTCTATGTTCTATATGTGTAACCGAGCTGAGGTATTCTGTTCATGTAGTTTCTATTTGACAGTGCCACTTGTTCTCTTTCCCCAGTAGAAGATGTACTGGTATTCTCTGAGAAGTACTGGTTAAAATATTTGCAGTGTTGCCTTTTGATAGGTAGGGTCTGGTGCTTTGTGAGTTCTGGTAGTGCTGTTATCATACGACAGGTTTGCATGGGTTCTAAATGGGCAGTAAGAACATAAGAACATAAGATATGCCATACTGGGTCAGACCAAGGTCCATCAAGCCCAGTATCCTGTTTCCAACAGTGGCCAATCTAGGTCATATGTACCTAGCAGTATCCCCAAGAGACACAGGTTCCACAATGCTTGTATTGGGTCAAGCATTGATATCCTGGGTCCCTTTTTAATAATGGTTTATGGACCTTTCCTCCAGGAACTTGTCCAAACCTTTTTTAAACCCAGCTACACTAACAGCTCTTACTACATCCTCCGGTAACAAATTCCAGAGTTTGATTACACGTTGAGTGAAAAAATATTTTCTCTTATTTGTCTTAAATAGTTTACCCTGTAGCTTCATTACATGTCCCCTAGTCTTTCTATATTCTGATAGCGTAAACAATCGATCTACGTTTACCCGTTCCACTCCATTCATTAATTTATAGACCTCTATCATATCTCCCCTCAGCCGTCTCTTTTCCAGGTTGAAGAGCCCTAACCTTTGTAGCCTCTCTTCATAGGAGTAGCCTTCCATCCCCTTGACCATTTTGGTGGCTCTTCTCTGTACCATTTCTAATAACGCTATATCCTTTTTAAGATACGGCGACCAGAATTGCACACAATATTCAAGGTGCGGTCATACCATGGAACGATACAGAGGCATTATAATATCCTTTGTCTTATTTTCCATTCCTTTCCTTATGATACCTAGCATTCTATTTGCTTTCTTGGCCGCCGCTGCACACTGGGCGGAGGGTTTTAACATGTTATCCACGATGACTCCTAAATCTTTTTTCCTGGGTGGTGATTCCCAATGTGGAACCTTGCGTTGTGTAACCATAGTGTGGGTTGTTCTTTCCTAGGTGCATAACTTTGCACTTGTCTACATTAAATTTCATCTGCCATTTGGATGCCCAGTCTTCCAATTTATCCAGATCCTCTTGCAGTTTTCCACAGTCCTCTTGGGTTTTAACAACTTTAAACAGTTTTGTGTCGTCTGCAAATTTGATAACCTCACTAGTTATTCCCTTTTCCAGGTCATTTATGAATATGTCAAAAAGTAGTGGACCCAGTACAGATCCCTGGGGTACTCCACTATTCACCTTTATCCTTGGGAAAATTGGTCATTTAGCCCTATTCTCTGCTTTCTATCTTTTAACCAGTTCCCGATCCACAATAGTACACTGCCTCCTATCCCATGACTTTTTAGTTTTGCCAAAAGTCTCTGATGAGGGACCTTGTCAAAGGCTTTCTGAAAGTCGAAATATACTATATCAGCCAACTCTCCTTTGTCTACCTGTTTATTCACACCTTCAAAAAAGCATATCAGATTAGTAAGACAAGATCTTCCTTGCCTAAAGCCAGGTTGGCTGTCTCCCATTAGGCCATGACTATCTACATGCTGTGTAATTTTGTTCTTTATGATGGTTTCTACCATTTTCCCCGGTACTGACGTCAGGCTCACCGGTCTGTAATTTCCCGGATCACCCCTGAAACCCTTTTTAAAAATTGATGTTACATTGGCGATCCTCCAATCTTCAGGTATTACAGATGATTTTAATGAAAGTTCACAGATTACTAATAGCAGGTCTGCAATCTCATATTTCAGTTCTTTCAACACTCTTGGATGTATATCATCCGGTCCAGGTCATTTGCTACTAGTCAGTTTATCAAATAGTTGTGATACATCTTCCCAGTGTAGCAATATTTCTCTCAATTCCTCTGCAGTATCACCTTTAAATACCACTTCGGTCTTGGGTAACATCCCTACATCTTCCTCAGTAAAGACCGAAGCAAAGAATTCATTCAGTCTCTCCGCTATAGCCTTGTCTCCTCTTACTGCCCCTTTTACCCCTCTATCATCTAATGGTCCAAATGACTCTCTCACAGGCCTTTTGCTACGAATGTACTTGAAAAAATCTTTATTTCATGTTTTTGCTTCCGTAGGAAGTTCCTTCTCAAATTCTCACTTTGCCTGCCTTATCAATGCTTTTCATTTAGCTTGCCAGTGCTTGTGCTGTTTCCAGTTTTCATCATTTGGCTCTTTTTCCCATTTCCTGAAAGATGCTTTTTTGGCAGCAACAGCCTCTCTGACCTCACATTTAAACCATGCTGCCAGTTTTTTGGACTTTCTTCCTCTTTTCTTAATGCGTGGAATACAGCTGGTCTGGGCTTCCAGGATAGTATTTTTAAACAACACCCAATCTGTAAGTCTTTAACCTTTGCAACCGCTCCTTTTAGTTTTTTCTTAACTATATTCCTCATTTGAGGGGGAGTGGTTTTCTTTCCAAGATGGCGGCGGTGGTGGTTTAGCTGCGATGCCTAAGAGGAAGGGTAAGCTCAAGGCTGTTCCCGCGATGGCGGAGCCTACCGGTGAGGAACCGATGGATCGGTACGTGCAGCTTTCGAAGGACCAGATGACGGGGATTCGAGCGGGCTCTGTGACGCCGGCAAAGGAGGTTGGATCGGTGTCCATGCCCTTTTATATCTCGCTCTCCCCGGATGAGCGTGCTCCTCCTGCTTCTCCAGCTACCGCGGCTCTCCCGATCGCGAGAGACGCAGCTACGACGTCCAAAGTGGCAGTTGCTGCTGCGCCGTAGCGGGTCTTGCCCTCGGAGAGTGCCGGCGACTTAGCAGAGGAATTGAATGCTGCTTCGGCAGCGCCATTACCAGCTGTTGGTGGAGACCCTATTCAAGGGGATGCTGCTTTTCTGGCTGACCTGTCTTCTACACTCAGGCCTATATTTCCTCCATTGGTTCGACCTTCAGCTGTGACTCTGGATAGTATCTGGGACGCACTTTCTCATCTATATAATATTATGGGGCAGCAATTATCTGTTCACTTTTTGAAGATTACTGTTTTGGAAGAATCTATGACTGTGGTTAAAACAGATATTCGAGAACTTAATGCAAAACAATTATTGCTTGATCAGAAGCTTGACAAAGTAACTGATAATACTACCTCTTTGGTAAAGGATAATATTGCTCTTCGAATCAAGTCTGAGGCATTGGAGAATGCGGTTTGTTCTTCGAATCTTCATCTGCTTAACTTTCCCATTATTTCTGGGATGGCTCCTTTGGACTTATTTAAGAAATATTTGCATGAGGTCCTTTCTGTACCGGTTGATTTGATGCCTCAAATATCTAAGATATATTACCTCCCTTCGGGGAAGAAGGAGGGGCAAGTTAATGTGGGTTCTTTGGAGTTAGATTCTTTAAATGTCTCTGATTTACTTAATACTCTGAAAGAGGAGGTCGTATCTGTTTCTACCTTGCTTGTTAATTTAGCTTTGCCTTCAGATCGAGAATGGTTACTGAAACTGTTTTTTTAAAAAGAGATCTTCCTTGTTCTATGGGAAAAGAATTAATATTTTTCCGGATGTGTCTAGAGAGACGCAGAAGCGCCGTAGGGCTTTTTTGTTACTTCGGCCTGGTGTACTTCATGTGGGTGCTACTTTTACTTTAAGATTTCCATGTAAATGTTTGATAACCTATGATTCCCACAAATATGTATTTTATCTCCTGAAGATCTATCAGCCTTTATTAGTACTTTGTTGCCTTTATCTTCTTCCTCTTGAATGGGTGTGGCTCATCTATGTGTATGTATTGGCTCTTCGACACTGCCCTCTTCTTGATTTTTCCTTGGTGTATTTCTAGGCGTTAGTCCCCCAAGTATTGTTATTATGTACTCTCCCTCTCTTATAGTGGACTAACAAAATAATTCTTGTTTGTATTACTGTGATAATTGTATTTCCTTCTATAGTTGCAAGTCTTATTTGTTTTCTATGTTCAAGTGTTCTTGATCTATTGTAATAACCTATTTAAAAAAAAAAAAAAAAAAAAAAAAAATAACTATATTCCTCATTTTATCATAGTGTCCCTTTCGAAAGTTAAAAGGTAGTACTGTGGATTTCTTTACTATCCCTCCTCCAAAAAATTAAATCAAACACGATCATGCTATGATCACTATTGCCAAGTGGTCCCAACACCCTTATTTCTTGCACCAGATCTGGTGTTCCACTAAGGACTAGGTCAAGTATGGCTTCCCCTCTGGTCGGTTCATGAACCAGCTGCTCCAAGAAGCAGTCATTTATTTCATCTAGAAACTTTATCTCCCTAGCAAATCCCGCCGTGACACTGACCCAGTCGATACCGGGGTAATTGAAATCACCCATTATTATTACTCTGTTGTGACTTCTGTTAGCTTCCTTGATTTCTTTGAGCATTTTATCATCCATATGTTCATTCTGGCCAGGCGGTCGATAGTACACCCCCACTGCCATCACCTTCCCCTTCATACATGGAATTTCAATCCATAGAGATTCTACAGCAAATTTTGTTTCCTGTAAAACTTTAATCCTTTTTGACTCAATGCCCTCTCTAACATAGAGTGCAACCCCTCCACCAATTTGATCAGTTCTATCATTACGATATAGTTTGTATCCAGGTATCACAGTGTCCCACTGGTTATCCTCCTTCCACCATGTCTCTGAGATTGCAATCATATCTAACCTCTCATTTAGTACTATATATTCTAACTCTCCCATCTTATTGTTTAGACTTCTAGCATTTGCATACAAGCATTTTAGAGACTGTATTTTATTCATATTAATCTGGCTATTGGTAGGCATGGGTAATTTGGGATCTTTACGCTTTTTCTGCACCATACTCAAGGGCATTTGGGCTACTTTACTCTTTTTTGGAACCTCACTGCTTTTAGTAGTATCCTTCAAGGATACTTTCTTCCGAACCATGCGCTCTTGGGCAACTGTCGGCTTTCCCCTATTTTCTAGTTTAAAAGCTTCTCTATCTCCTTTTTAAAGGTTAATGCCAGCAGTCTGGTTCCATCCTAGTTAAGGTGAAGCCCATCCCTTCAGAAGAGCCCCTCCTTTCCCCAGAATGTTCCCCAGTTCCTAACAAATCCAAAACCCTCATCCTTGCACCATCGTCTCATCCACGCATTGAGACTCCGGAGCTCTGCCTGCCTTTTGGGTCCTGCACGTGGATCGGGAAGCATTTCAGAGAACACTACCCTGGAAGTTCTGGATTTCAACTTCCTACCTAAAAGCTTAAATTTAGCCTCCAGAACCTCCCTACCACATTTTCCTATGTCATTGGTACCGACATGTACCAAGACAGCAGACTCCTCCCCAGCACTATCGAAGATCTTATCTAGGCGGTGCGTGAGGTCCACTAACTTCGCACCAGGCAGATATGTTACCAGGCGATCCTCATGTCCACTAGCCACCCAGCTATCTACATGCCTAATGATTGAATCACCAACTATAACAGCTGTCCTAACCCTTCCCTCATGGGCACATAGCCCTGGAGAAACGTCCTCAGTGTGAGAGGGTTTTACATCACTTGGAGGACAGGTCCTAGTTACAGGATCACGTCCTGCCACACCAGGGTGATACTCTCCTGTCACATGACCTCTCTCCTCCATGGCATCCGGGATGCTGCCAGACTGGAGGTGGGACTTCAGGACTATATCCCTGTAGGTCTCGCCCATGTACTTCTCTCTTTCTTATGTCTTCCAGATCTGCTACTCTAGCCTCTAGAGAATGGACTTGTTCCCTGAGAGCAAAGAGCTCCTTGCACTTAGTGCATACGTAAGACCTCTCACCAACTGGGAGAAAATCATACATGTGACACTCAACGCAAAAGACTGGAAAGCCCCCATCTCGCTGCTGGACTGTTGTCTGTATCTTAGTTTAAAGCTTGTGTTTAGGTCTTTAAATTCTGTACTTACTAAGGGTTGGTGTAGATGCTTATACTAATAAAAGTGTATCTAATACCTCTAATATACCTTGTTCACCTGAAGCTTAATTAATCTCAGGTCCTCAATGTATGACTGATTTGGATAAAGAGCTGCACCTGAGAGCAGCCCCTTTCCTCTAAGACGTGTAAGTACCTATAAAGCTACAATTACCCCAGGGGCGGGTGGGTGTTGGGGAGGGAGGGAGGGAAATAAGACCTATTAAAAGAGGGCTGTTACAAGGTACCCTGTCCTGTACCCTCAGCAGGGGGGGAGGGGGGAAGTCCCTCAGGTAGGCTAGAGCAGGAAAAAAGTTTAAAACACAGCACGTTCTGAGGACAGAGCAGGGAGAGATATTTAATTTAAAGTAACAGTTAACCTGGCTACCACACAAAGGCCAGTTAGTTGAGAGAGGCAAGGTAAGTTATACAGCTGAGAAAGCTGAAGTGCAAAACTAAAGGGAACAGGGAGGTGAAGTAGCACACCAATAAAGACAACAATAAATAAATAAATAGACAGCTAGAACTCACAGCAAAGTCGTCACAGGAGTTAAATATCCACCTCTGTAGCAGAGCACTGTGAGGACAGTGTTTGTACTTCCTAATGTGCCTAGCGGTTGGCACTGGAGTATAGTAATGTAGTAATCTGGTATCTTTCTTTCTTTATCCAGACACTCAATAAGAGGCATGTTTGCTAAAAGTTAGTGTATGTTAACATTATGCAAATATTTATGCAAATGAGACCCCTTATGCAAATGAGACCTCACAATGAGTCTCTGCACATGGCCCCACACCTCCCTTGGGCCGCCCCTGGTTCAGGGGATGCAAGGGGTATTCATTACCACCCAGAGCTGCTAAATGGAACTTCTCTGCCCCTTTTGGAATTCCATAATGCACCTAAAATTGCTGTTTGCCTTTCTTTTTTAACATCAACCATGGATGCAGGGTTTTCATCTTCCCTAATGCCAAAGCTATTATTGTAATAAGGATAGAGGTAGGTCACATAATCCCTTTAGGCTGTGTGTCTGCAAGTGCTTCATTTACAGTTAATGTTGGCTGACTGCCTTTATGGGTTATACCATTCCTGTCAATATCTATATGATTTCCCACTTAAGCATCTGTATTAGCTACTGAAAACAGATTTTAGCCTGCACGCACAGTTAGCATGGCATTTCACTACCAGGAGAGCACATTAACTGTAAGCACACACTAAATATCACATTAAATAGTTGTAGCGGGGCCTCCTCTTGGTACTGCTGAGGGTGACCCTGGAGACCATACAAACAATCGATTTATATGCAGTAGCCAAAAAATTCACATTCTTTGCCACCGCTATCCTCCTCAGCACATACCACAGAGATAAAATGTCCCAGATAATGGCACAAAAACTCCTTCACCCACCTCCCAGCATGGGCAGGCAACCCAGACTGGCAAAAGCAACATGTAAATCTGGAGGCAGTCTATATAAAAATACCCATTTATGGAGCACTCACCAGGCAAACAAAAATCATGACATACAATCCAGAGACAAAGTCAGATGATGGCTAATGGTTTATCCAGGGTAGGGACATTTGGCATTCTTCTGCACAGCTAACATGGAAAATGTCATTTTAGGCAGGAAATAGGCATGGACTACACCTTACAGTTAACACACAGATTATGACCATGTGCTGTTAACATGACAAATGGCACAGAGCAGGTAATGCCACCTCAAGAGGTGTGACTAACAGCATCATGTTTATCTACCATCTCATTAACACATGGCAGTGACTTTTTTTCTGTGTTCTGTCGTGATCTGAATTATAAGACAACAGAAAATATATGCTTGGTAGGGCATGATTTATTTATTTATTTAGCATTTCTTACATACCGCCTTTCAGTGGTATCAAGGTGTTTTACATCAAACGCAACTGAGAAAAGGTTACATAGAACATAGTTTCAACTAGCAGTAAGTTACAAACTAACCCCTGAACAGGTTACTATTTACAGTTTAAACTATTTACAGTTTGGATGTTTGGGTCCAGTTTTTGGCATATTTAGGTCATTTGATTATGAGGAAAAATTAACATTTTGACCCATAACATTCCAGGAAAATGTGCATTTTAAGCTTCTTCCTGAAGTCCTTTAGGTCAAATGTTGCTCTTAGTTTACTCAGAAGGGAATTCCATAAGGTGGGACCATATTTGGAAAAGGTATGTTGGCATGTTTCTTGGGACTTCAAGGAGGTTCGTGGTTTGATCTCTTCTTGGTCTGTTGCCTGGAGGTGTATGTATGAGAGACCGTAAGCAGCCAGCAGTTAGGTTGTGCATACTCTTGAAAGTGTTCATGATTGATTTATATTGTATTTGAGCTTGGATGGGCAGCCAGTGTAGCCCCTTTAATACTGGGGTGATATGTTCCTGTCTAGGTGTCCATGATACCAAGCGAGCTGCAGACTTTTGGGCTATTAGGAGTGGGAGTAGGGTACATTTTGGTAGTCCTTGGAGTACAGAGTTACAATAATCCCAGATCGGGATGATGATCGATTGGCAGACAGTGCAGAATAGATTATGGTCCAATAATGGCCGGAGGTTATGTAGAGTCTTTATTCTTTGATATGTCACTGCAGCTGTTTTCTTTATATGTGTTGGGAAATTCAGTTTCTGGTCTAGCGTCACTCCAAGGTATTTGACTTTGACTTGATGGGGATATCGTAGTTGTTGAATGTGAATTTCTCTGTTGGAACATAGGTGGGGTCTCTGTTAACCACCAGTGCCTCTGTTTCACTCAAATTCAGCGTGAGCAAGTGTTCATGTAGCCACTGCATCACTTCATTGAAACATCAAAGGATGGTGGAAAAGTCTGGATTCCCTGTTGCAAATGGGGTGTATAACATAATGTCATCTGCATAGATATGATACATTATCCTGTGTTTCCAGAGTATGTAACATAGTAGCATAGTAACATAGTAAATGACGGCAGATAAAGACCAGCATGGTCCATCTAGTCTGCCCAGCAAGATGGCAAGCGTAGGTGCACCTGTCGCTCTGTGTAGGCCACCCCTCCCCATGTCTTTGTTTAGGGGTGAACCCACCACTCCATGTAGGACACCCCTATTTGAGATGTTAAATGGTTGAGAAGTTAGATGGTACTGTTTATTTTGTTTTTATCCTGTTGCTGTAAAGGGATCCACTGTGTTTGTCCCATGCCGTTTTGAATTCTGTCACCGTGTTTGCCCCCACCACTTCCAACGGGAGGGCATTCCAAGCATCCACCACCCTTTCAGTGAAGAAATATTTCCTGACATTGCCTTTCAATTTACCACCTTGCAGCTTCATGTTATGCCCTCTAGTTTTACAGCTTTCCCGTCTTTGGAAGAGGTTTGTTTGTTCATCATTTCTCTTTAAGTATTTAAAGGTCTGAATCATATCTCCCCTGTCCCTCCTCTCCTCCAAAGTGTACATATTTAGGTCTTCACGTCTCTTCTCATAAGGCTTCTGATGCAGGCTCCAAATCATTTTGGTCACCTTCCTCTGAACAGTTTCCAGTCTTTTTACATCTTTTGCAAGATATGGTCTCCAAAACTGAACACAGCATTCCAAGTGAGGCCTCACCAGTGACTTGTACAGTGGCATTAGTATCTCTTCTTTTCTGCTGGTAATCCCTCTTTGTATGCAGCCCAACATCCTCCTAGCTTTTGCCACCTCCTTGTCGCACTGTTTTGCCACCTTGAGATCATCAGAGATAACCATACCAAGGTCTTTCTCCTGAACCGTGCATACCAACCTCTCGCCCCCTATTGTGTACATTTCCCTTGGATTTCTGCTACCCAAGTGCATGACACTGCACTTTTTCTCATTAAATCATAGTTGCCAAGCATTAGACCAGTCTTCCAGCTTTTGTAGATCTTTCCTCATGTTAACCGCTCCATCAGGGGAGTCTACTCTGTTATAAATTTTTGTGTCATCTGCAAAAAGACAGACTTTTCTATTCAGTCCTTCAGCAATATCACTCACAAATACATTGAACAGTGCTGGGCCCAGGACCGAACCCTGGGGCACCCCGCTAATCACCTTCCTCAGTCCAGTTAAGATGGGCACAGGTGACAGATGGGCTGGATATATAAGTTAAATAAGAAAACTGAGAGAGCTGATCCTTGAGACATACCTTGGTGTAGTTGAAATGATGTTGATGTCAAAGATATAATACTTTACCTGAGAGTAATTATTGATCAAGGCCTGACATTTAAGCCAAGGTGGTCCATTACACCTACTTACGTTTTGCACTGTACGGAAGCTGGGGTACATACTTCAGCTAGATTGTTTTTGTAGCATCATAACAGTGCCTAGCTTTATCAGATATAGATTACTGTAATATGATCTTTACTGGGCTGCTCAATAATGTTTTCAGAGCAATGCAGATGGTACTAAACTCTGCAGCATGGTTCTTAAATGGACTGAGATTATACAAACATATCTGCGCTGCCCTGGTGGATTTGCATTGGCTTCCACTGCAATGTCGTATGTAATTTAAAATTCTTTGCCTCATTTCTAGAATGTAGTTTGCATGAGAGAGCAGGTATCTGCAGTTCCTTTTGCAGCTTTATGTGACTGAACAGAATCTGCTTTCAAATGGGCAACATTTGCTGAGTATACTACCTATTCTACAATTAAGACAAGGGAGGATAAAGCGGGTATTTTTGACTGCCATCCCAAAATGTTGGAACTCTCTTCCTCTATCTCAATGACAAAAAGTCAGAATAACTTATATTTTGGAAGAAATTCAAAACTTTCTTTTTCAGTACTGCTTTTAATTCATATCATTTTATCATGTAACCATTATTATTTTATATGTGATGTAATTATGTGGGTAGCATTTGTGAGCCACCTGGAAGTAACAGGATAGGTAGGTTAGAAGTAAGTAATAAAATGAAATGAAGTTAATGCATGGCAGCTTTCCCAAAAATGTGAGAATGATGAGAAAGATTTCTGCACGTACATCGATTCCTTGCCCTGCAGCTCTCACTAAAGCTTGCCCTATTGTGTGCATGAGCTTCAATGGAGTCTGTTCAGGAACTGCTGCAACACAATTCGCCATATGCTGGAGTCTACACATGCTTTCATGAGGTACTGGATTTCTATGGCAGCCAGGCTTTCTCTCTGGATAATACCACACAGTCTGACTGACCAATCCACCCACATAGAGGATGTCTATGGTCCCATAAGGCTCTCCATGCCTTTGTTTAGGGGTATACACACTGCTCTGTGCAGGACAACCCTATTTGTTGAGATATAAGAGATAGTTATGTTTATTTTGATTTTATCCTGTTGCTATAAAGGGATCCACAGTGTCTGTCTAATGACAGAATTCAAAATTGTATGAGACAGACACAGTGGATCCCTTTATAGCAACAGGATAAAATCAAAATAAACATAACTATCTCGTATATCTCAACAAAGGAGAGTTTAGGGGGAAAAATAAGAAGCTCAGTTTTGGCCATGTCCAGTTTCAAGTGGCAGTGAGACATCCATCTTTTCTTACTTTAAACAAAACTGCAATCCTTCCTAGAGTCGGAGCAGCAGGAAGAACTTAATATGATTTCACTTCCGATGTCTTCTTGCACTGGAACCTAAATCATATTAAGTGCCTCCTGCCACTGCAACCCTGCAAAGGAGTTGTTTAAAGTAAGAGAAAATGCCGCAGCTTTTATGGCCATATCTCCTGCCACCAGGCTTTGTGCTTCCTGCTGCCACTGCTCACCTGCCTGCACTGGCTCCGTGACACACTGGTTGAGAACCGCTGTGGTTTCTCACCAATACCGACATTTACTCTATCGATGCAGCAGCAGCTTTGTTTAAAGTAAGATAAAATGCAGTGGCCCCTACGCGGGACACATTAAGCGGGCGCGTTCCCGCAGTTCCGTGACCGAAGGGGCGTGACCAAAGGGGCAGGACACGCCCCTTTGGTGCCCCTTCGGTGCACGAGGTGCATTGGTGGTATCAAGGTTATGGGGAAGCGGAGGAAACAGCACTCTCAGCCAGCGCAATCAAAGGCGGTCAAGATTATTGGCCCTATGGATGCCCATGTGCGTGTGGAGAACTCTCCGGCATTGTTGGGTTCCTTGCCATCGGATTCGTTGGACCTATCAACCGTGAGTACCGCCTCCTCATCCACCTCTGCTTCCGCTATGGGTTTAGTTCAGCCCAATCAAGAGATAATTGTTCCTGATAGTTGTGCCGTTTCTTCTCCTGTGGATACGAAGGGCTTGGATGTTTCCCCAGCTCTCCTTCCAGATTCATTTTTGAAATTAACTTCTTCTGACTTACCATTGTCATTACCGTTACCATCGGTGGTTTCCTTTCCGGTTTTTGCTGAACGGTGTTCCCCTCCTGAACATGTTTCTTTGAAAGATGTGTGGCTTGTCGTTTCCCGGATGGAAACAGCGTTAAGTGCTTCATTGCAGAAGATATCTGTTTTTTCAAAAGAGACTGTTGGTAAACTGACTGATCATGAAGCTCGGCTGACATCTGTGGAAAGGCTTATTAATTCTACCGAGCAATTAGTTTCCTCTCAAAGTGATGTTAATTTGAAATTTTCTCAGGGCTTTAGCTCTTTGCAACGACAGGATGAATTTCGAGAAAATGTCTTTCGGTCAAAAAATTTACGTTTTTTAAATTTTCCTAGGACGCACTATTTATCTCCTTTGTTATTGCTGCAAAAATATTTTAAGGAAGTTCTGATGTTTAATGATGCTTCGGATATTTTAATTTCGAAATTGTATTATATACCTAGAGTTAAAAAGGACTTGGATGGTAACATGTCAGGGAATATCCAACGTGAAAAACTGGCTTCTTCCACTCTGGATCTATCTGGTTTTCTTGAATCTTCCACAGATGATATTCCTACAAGAGATACCTTGTTAGTTTCCTTTGTTCGGGAGATGGAAAAGGATAGGGTTTTGACGGCTTACTTTCAGAAGAAAGCCGAACAGTTCTGTGGTCAAGTTATTCAGATATTTCCAGATGTGGCTAAAATCACACAAGAACGCCGTAAGGCTTTCTTAGATCTTTGTCCACGTGTTCTCGCTTTGGGGGGTTTATTTTATCTTAAATTTCCCTGCAAGTGTCAGATTACTTTTCAAAGTAAGCGATATATATTTTCTGAACCAGATCAATTAGTTAATTTTTTGAGCGGGAGGGAACAGGTATGACTTGATGTAAATTATAGGGGGAAATATAGTGTGTCACTTGATTTAATATATTGAGCTTGTGATTGGTTTTCTGAGGTTTCCTTTTATATTTGATTGTAAATGTGTGAAGCCGCTCCTTGATGTGGACTGGATATTACAGTTTTATGTAATGTTTTCCTTGTACTTCTGTTTCATTTTTGAAATAAACTTTGGAAATTGAAAAAAAAAAAAAAAGAATAACATATTTTGGAAGAAATTCAAAACTTTCTTTTTCAGTACTGCTTTTAATTCATATCATTTTATCATGTAACCATTATTATTTTATATGTGATGTAATTATGTGGGTAGCATTTGTGAGCCACCTGGAAGTAACAGGATAGGAAGGTTAGAAGTAAGTAATAAAATGAAATGAAGTTAATGCATGGCAGCTTTCCCAAAAAATGTGAGAATGATGAGAAAGATTTCTGCACGTACATCGATTCCTTGCCCTGCAGCTCTCACTAAAGCTTGCCCTATTGTGTGCATGAGCTTCAATGGAGTCTGTTCAGGAACTGCTGCAACACAATTCGCCATATGCTGGAGTCTACACATGCTTTCGTGAGGTACTGGATTTCTATGGCAGCCAGGCTTTCTCTCTGGATAACACCACACAGTCTGACTGACCAATCCACCCACATAGAGGATGTCTATGGTCCCATTAGGCTCCCCATGCCTTTGTTTAGGGGTATACACACTGCTCTGTGCAGGACAACCCTATTTGTTGAGATATAAGAGATAGTTATGTTTATTTTGATTTTATCCTGTTGCTATAAAGGGATAGATAGTGTCTGTCTAATGACAGAATTCAAAATTGCATGAGGCAGACACATTGAATCCCTTTATAGCAACAGGATAAAATCAAAATAAACATAACTATCTCTTATATCTCAACAAAGGAGGGTTTAGGGGGAAAAATAAGAAGCTCAGTTTTGGCCATGTCCAGTTTCAAGTGGCAGTGAGACATCCATCTTCTCTTACTTTAAACAAAGCTGCAATCCTTCCTAGAGTCGGAGCAGCAGGAAGAACTTAATATGATTTCACTTCCGATGTCTTCTTGCACTGGAACCTAAATCATATTAAGTGCCTCCTGCCACTGCAACCCTGCAAAGGAGTTGTTTAAAGTAAGATAAAATGCCGCAGCTTTTATGGCCATATCTCCTGCCACCAGGCTTTGTGCTTCCTGATGCCACTGCTCACCTGCCTGCACTGGCTCCGTGACACACTGGTTGAGAACCGCTGTGGTTTCTCACCAATATCGACATTTACTCTATCGATGCAGCAGCAGCTTTGTTTAAAGTAAGATAAAATGCAGCGGCTTTTACAGCTGTATCTTCTGCTGCCTAAGAGAGGGCAGATGAGGTATGATGAGGGGGCAGTTCAGGTATGATGGGAGGGGGCGGTTCCATCTTTACCCTTACTTAGTTCAGGTATGATGAGAGGGGGGTGGTTCCATCTTTACCCTTACTTCCACTATTAAGGCTTCTTTGGGCTTGTCTCTTGCTTGCCACACTTTTGAAACACACATCAATGGCAAGCGGGAAGGGGCATGTAGAACAAAATCCATGCAAAATGCAGGCAAGCCAATCAACAAATGCTGGAAAGCAATGAGAACAAATACTTGAAGCATAGACACCAAAGTTCCTGATCTGGAAGCCCTAATGTTGGAAATGGACATGGACATTGTGACCATTACAGAAACATGGTTTAACGAGTCGCATGAATGGGATATAGCCATAGCTGGCTATAATCTATCTAGAAGAGACAGAGAGGGTAGAAAAGGAGGAAGAGTAGCCCTATATGTCAAAAAGAATATTAAAGCTGCTGAAATGCAGGGGACATGGGGAAAAGAAGAAGGGCTGTGGATTGTGTTGGAAAGAGGAGATGGCACTGTCATCCATGTGGTCTACAGGCCTCCAACTCAAACTGAAGAAATGGATTGTTGATATTGCAAAGATAGTCATGTAGAGGGAAGTGATCATATTGGGTGACTTTAATCTTCCCTATGTGGATTGGAGTATTCCTTCTGCAAATTTGGAAAAAAGTAAACAAATTGTGGATGCCTTCCAAGATGCATTACTTAAACAAATGATGATGGAACTGACCAGGGAGAGCTCAGTGCTAGATTTTGTGCTCACCAACGGAGATAGCATGTCGAATATTCAGGTGGGTGCCCATGTTATCAGCAGTGATCATCACATGGTGTGGTTTCAGATAAAAGCCAAAGTAGAATCCTAGACTTCAAAAATACTGACTTCAGTCAAATGGCCAAGTACCTGAAGAAGGAGTTGGCAGGGTGGGAGGGAATTAGAGAAGTGGAATTGCAATGGGATAAACTAAAGGAAGCAATAAAAGGTTCAACAGATACATACTGTCACCAGCAACCTCCCCAGAGCCTGGGGCACGTAGGGTTGGTCAGCCTGGGTATCCTAACTTAGAAAGTATGGCAGAGTATTTATTCATGCACTGCCTTATGGGAGTTGTAGTTCCTCTTACTCTCCAAGAAAGAAGTACTTGTAGTCGAGTGGTTTCAGGCAAAATGACAAGGTTTTTATTTCCCCTTCTGGGCGGATTAAATGCATGTGAAAACTTAGGACAAAATAGCCATATGCAAATGGCATAAAGAAAACATTTCAGGAACTTAGGACAAAACAGCTTCTTTAGCTTTAAGCTTCAAAATATGCAGTGCTCAACACAAACTCAAAAGTAACAGTCACTTCTTGTACTAAAAGAAACACTCTGCTTTTCTTCTGCTGTTTAGACAGCCTTCTAAACAGCCTGGTCAGCAAAGTGATATAATATGATCAGCTAGTGATAATGTGCAGTCAATTTGCTCATCTGTTATATCCTCAATAACAGGCAACAAAATGGACTCTCCTGAGGGAGTGGAGAACATGAGGAAAGATTTACAAAAGCTGGAAGAATGGTCTAATGTTTGGCAGTTAAGATTTAATGTGAAGATGTGCAGTGTCATGCACTTGGGAAGCAGAAATCCAAGGGAATTGTATGTGATAGGGGGCAAGAGTTTGGTGTGCATGGACCAGGAGAAGGACCTCGGAGTGATTGTCTCTGAGGATCTCAAGGTGCCGAAACAATGTGACAAGGCGGTGGCAAAAGCCAGAGGGATGCTGGGTTGCATACAGAGAAGAATTACCAGCAGAAAGGAAGAGGTACTAATGCCACTGTACAAGTCGCTGGTGAGGCTTCACTTGGAATATTATGTTCAGTTTTGGAGACCATATCTCACATAGAATATAAAAAGGCTGGAAGAAGCCATTCAGAGGAAGGCGACCAAAATGATTTGGAGTCTGCCGTCAGAAGACTTATGAGAAGAGACTTGAAGACCTAAATATGTACACTCTACAGGAGAGGAAGGACAGGGGAGATATGATTCAGACCTTTAAATACTTAAAGAGTACTAATGAACAAACAAACCTCTTCCAAAAACAAGGAAACTGCAAAACTAGAGTGCATAAAATGAAGCTGCAAGGGGGTTAACTGAAAGGTAATGTCAGGAAATACTTTTTCATTGAAAAGGTGGTGGATGCTTGGGATGCCCTCCAGATGGAAGAGGTGGAGGCAAATACAGTGACAGAATTCAAAATGGCATGGGACAGACACAGTGGATCCCTTTATAGGAACAGGATAAAATCAAAATAAACATAACTATGGGGTATGTTTACTAAACGGTCCTAATGTTACCGATGCAAGTTGCAGCGATAATACGAGGAATGCCATATAAGGTAGTGGGTGTTCTGGTGTAAAGGAAGCAATGGTGGGGTATCGCTCAATAGAGGGCACCCTAGCCATCATCGCACGATAGAAGCGCTGTGGCACGTCATCGCGCGGTAACCTTAAGTTCGCGTGCTGAGCTGTGATCAAAGGACTAGAGGTTTAGCACGCTGGTAAATACAATGACTGCTGATACAGCAGTCATGATTTCAATTCCTCAGTGGTGATATGTAATTATGCTGTCCAAAGCAATTCCTTTTCCTTCCTGTAACAGTCAGACACATCTCAACAATCTGTACTGTCCCCCAAAACAATGCTCATCCCAGTGCCCTAACCTAAAGCACCTTTTAGGGCACACCATAAGGCACATCATAAAGTGCCACATCAACCAAGGCCAGTCAGAATGTGGCCCAGAGGGCGGCACAAACAGGTGGTAACCTCAAAGGCATCATATAAGGTGCCACAGAAGCTGGCCGAACCCAAGGTGGTGCTAAAGATGCCCCAAAGGTGTTAAGGTGACCAAAGAAATGTTGGCCAAGGGCAGTAAGGTGCACCAACCTCACAAGCATGAAATGGATGGTTCAAACACAGATGTAACCCTAACACTGCATAGAGCAGCAATGAAAGCCAATGAAGAAGTGATGTAAGGAAATAGATGTCTGAGGTGATGGACCTGCCAAACTGCGAGCAGCCTATGTGGCAGCTGGTAAAGTGGACAGATATATCAGAGGCAGCTGTACCGATGCACAGGGTGATGGTACTGTAAAGTGCAACAATGACAGTGTGTGGCAGAGGATGGGAATACGTGTCCAGCAGAGGAACCAGAGGTGGCAGGAGAAGTGCAATGACAGGAGGACAGAGGAGTAGCAGTGCCATGCAGAGCATACACAGGAGAGGCAAGAATGAAGAGCCGCGATGCAGAAAAGGGTGCCAGTGCAGGACATGGGGTAGGAGCCTGCACAGTAGGGCAGGATGCCACAGAGCTTGCAGACACAGATAGACTGACAGAAGGATGGTTGGCAACAGTGATGAGGGTATAATGTGCCAGCAGCACAGATCGTCACAGATAGGACTGTGACAGGAATGCAAAGTACATGTGTATGAGAGGCATAAAATAATTAGAACAGAAAGGAACCAAACCCATGACCACTAGCACAAATGTCAATGCACAAACTGGTAGGCTTCAACACCAACGTGAGTGCCACAGCAAAGGCTGCATACAAGAACACTGGAGGGTACTACACCAAAACACAGCTGGCTGCCAGGATAGGGCAATCCCAACAGTAACGAAGATGCAATGCACATGCAGAACCGTTGTGTACAGCTCATATCACAGTCAGTAATTGGGATGACAGCCACATATAAACACATGCACACACACAATGAAATGTTATGCAGTGGACACAGCATGCAAAAGAGCAAAGAACCTAAACCCAATGGGCGTCAGGGGATGCTCTGTGGAGCAGGGCAAAATGGGGATCAGAATGGAAAAGGAGCATGAGAGACATGAACCTACAAACAGACATGGACCAGATCAGATCAACAACAGCAATGCCAATCCCCCAAGCCGACATGGACAGTAGAAAGAAAGAGCCATTTGTAACAGCTAATATGCGACGGATAGGCTGCATCGAAGGCATAGTGGGGTGTACAGTGAAGAGATGGAAAGGTGTGTGGAGAGGTGACTAATCGTCAGGCAGTACCTGGTCAGGTTAGCACAAAACAAGGAACATGTGGGACTCAAACCTGCAACCTATGGTGTTCCAACACATGTCCGCAGCCACTATCCCAAACAACCACAGCAAATGCAATGCAAAGATGTCCCCTCAAAGGGAATGTCGGTATGGAAACCCTTAGCACCCTGTGATGTGTCAGACGGCTGCCACATAGCCAGCTGCCACCGTACAAGGATGTGAGCACAGGTGGGCCATGTACATTACCAGAACATAACGAAAGACATGTGTCAGTGTGGTCAAGCAGCAGCAGAGAGAAATGTGGGTCAAACACATACTTTTATTGTGGCAAATCAGTAGACATTTCGTATATACCTATCTTGTATTAGTCCACACTCTATTATTATCTCAAAGATTGTGATTTTACAATTCCTCAGTCAAACTAGGCTCGGAGACATGAGAAGATAGAAGACGTTAGTAACATAAATTCCATTACATTTGAGTGCTTCAATAAGAAAAAACCCCTGAAGAAACTCAACGAAGTGAAACGCAGATAAGGCACTGAGATATGGCATTGGGGAAACTATACAGAATATAAAAGCTAAGCACTTTTTACGTTTAAAAACATTTGGATGTACAGGTTGGGTTGAAAGTCATAAATAAAGGAGGTCATTGATGCGAATTGGCACATAGTACAGAGACAAGATAAAAGTCTGAAGTATCATGCCTAATGAGTCTGAGACCTCCTTCTTTCTAAATCTTCAAATTTTAATGGTACATGTGCATCTATTGAAGAAAGGATTTAAAGAGTCATCTAGTTTGACTGAGGAATTGTAAAATCACGATCTTTGAGATAATAATAGAGTGTGGACTAATAAAAGATAGACATATAATGCCACTCTGAAAGAAGACCAATAACTGGATTGTTCTAATATCATATATACCGCCTGTCATCATATCAAGGTGGTTGGTTTACAGTGAACAAACTGAAAACACATTGAGCATGCCAGCTACCCACATGTCATCCCAAAGTCACTGGCACGTCTACAGATGATGGGCAGGAGAAATAATATGCCGTATCTGCATGTTGTTCACTATGCAGTATCCCCCCACCCCCCACATGCTGCTGCATGTCCCAGATGCCCTAGTCACATATGTGTGCATATAGACACTAGGCGGTGCATGATGAGGGACCAACACACATCAGTCATGAATTGTCCCCAAAAACATATCCGTCTGCCAATACAGGTGGCAAAAGCCTGAAAAAGCATAAGTAGCAACATGTAAGCAAGTGTACACACAGATATAGATATATATGTCACAGCTGCCCCATAATGTCTGATATAGCAATGAAAGCATCACCAATGTAACCCAAAACAAACGCCAAATGCAAAATGAGGATAAGGTAACAGGTACAAGAGGCACATGATCCCAGAGAAGACCAAAAAAGGAACCTCACAGACATGCAGAGATATCACCATGCAGCAGGTCCCCTGCAATGGGTGGTGTGGATACATGAACCGTACACATAGATCACGGTACATGGGATGCACAAATGAAGGATGAAAACGGACAATCACACTGCCACACTGCAAATGTCATGGGCAAAGGCGGAACGTTAGGGGATAAAGAGGACTGTGCAGACATGCAATGCTATGTTTGTAAATGAATGTACAGCAGCACGTCTGTACAGTAGCCAAAAACAATGACCTGTATATGGAGTTTGAAAGAAAGGTCAAACATGGGCCAGTACCCCACACAGAAGCCACACTGCCACATGCTCTGGTGTACCAACATATTCAGTCACATGCACATGCACCGTGTACATTGAACCATGACACAGTGATGCCCCAGATGCGCTGTAACTCCCTTGGTGAGGGCAAACATCAATCCAAAATGTTGGCGCCCATTAAACTGGTGTGGTGGTAACAACTGTGTCATGTCCAAGTCCAGGGTAGGCCGACATATACAAGAGTACGTATACAATGTTGCCCCTGTGCCACATGCATGGCTGCATGCTCCTGTGACTTCAACAGATGAGGATATCTTGTGGTGCATGTTACACACATGGCCAACACACACTAACACAATGTCAGATGGATGCAGAACATACAGCGACTATTTCAGTCCATGATGCACATGTAGGGACCAGTACACAGTATCCACAGTGCAAAGAGCGTCTGCAACCCAACATGTCCCATTAAGACTGTCCGTGAATCACTGGGCATGCATAGTCAAGTGTGATATCTCAATGTGCCACAGTACTCGAAAGGTCATGTGTGTCTCGCACAATCAACAGGACACCCAGCCATACCACGGTAGCAACGGTGTGTTGGACAGGCCTGTTATACTTAAAGTAGCAATCCAACAGTAATGTTCATCATAGGCATGTGTCCCACTCGCAGAGGTCAAACATCCTACGGCACCATCTCCCAGGGATAGTTGAATGGTGTTGCTGGGTCCTCCAACAGGTGGGTGATGTCGCCCGCAGATGCACTTAAGTAGATGTGCTGTGTGTGTCTGCTGCCCTGTGGCAGAATAAGGACAAACACTGTCTTTGTATGTTGTACGCAACATCAGGGCAAATTTCAGGGAGTCAAACATCAGTATCGACGTAATTAAACGTCACACAGGCAAACATAACATGATCACAACACAGAACATTGCATGTTGTGGACATTTGAAAATGCAACCACAGACAAGCATGTCCCATGGATATGGTCATGTCCATGCCCATGTAACACAGGCGTATCACAGCTGCCCCCCATGTCCATCAGCGTTGGTGCACAGAGACCCAACAGGAAAGGTCCATGAAACAAACAGCAAAACACAAACATATAAAGGCTGCTGTCATACCCAAACGATCCAAGGTTCAACCTACTGTGTGTCTGCAACAAATGTCTATTTGGGATCCTCAGAGGCAGGTAATGTCTGCAACATGTGTCAGTAAAGGCAGAAGATGTCATCAAAATGTGTTGAATTACCATGTCACCATGTCCAGCCGCCGTTGCCGCATGTCCAAATTATGGTGATATCTGGGATACATAAATGCTGTTGTGCAGTAGCCTGTCAACACACATGAGATAGGTCAACCCACAACACACGTGCACACTGTGCACAAGGTTAACACCAGTAAGGTAGAGATAGCACACTCACCACCGCTCCACAGGTGTGCAGACCCCGCCCACCACATGATAATGCAAACGGCATGCACACTGTATCAAAACAGAGCCACCCCCAAACACACACACACACAGTATGAGAAGGCGAGCATGCCACCAGTAACATACAGCCTGTATGTGCACAATTGGAGAATAGTGGAGATAAAGGTCTTGCAAATGCTATGATACACTGCTGTTGGCCGATGCTGCAATGTCAGGGAAGGGTGTAAGTGCTGTGATAAGGAAGCTTATCAGGACCTAGGAGACAGGGATAAAGAGAAGGAATTCACCCTTATCAAAGGACCTATTTTATATTCATATTCATATTCATTCATTTATTTGATTGACCGCCCTTCATTAATAGGCAGAGCGGTTTACAATAAAAAATTACAAACGAAAGGCACAAGGCCAGGAGTCAGAAAGGAAGTTACATATTGGACAGGAGAGAAGAGCGAGAACAATAACAGGAAGGATAGAGGAAGAGGCAAAAGGATCAAGGGTCAGGGGGGAGAAGGTCAAAAGCAAGGGAGAACAAATGAGTCTTAAGGGAGCGCTTGAAGGTGGGGTAGTGAGGTTCGAGACGGAGAAGTGGGGGAAGGGAGTTCCATAGAGCAGGGCCAATAAAAAAAAAAAAAAAAAGGTCAGAGACACAAAACTCCATTTACACCTAGAAAGCAGGTAATGTGGGACCCTAGCATGGGCCCTAGGGCTTACAGGCTTAGGGCTGCCTTGTAATGTCCTTAAATAAAGCTTTTCTGACTGTCCCCAGTGGAATTCTGGGACTTGTAGTTAGGTTTTTCTTGAGCAAGGACAAAATTGTAGTGTGAGCCCATTGGTAAGGCATACAAGAATATTTATTTTTCTATGGGGATTTCCAAGGCATTGAAATTCAAACACAAGGCATTAGGATACTTCTCCAACACAAAGGATAACAGAAGATAACTGGCAACTGAGGTAAATGGAAACCAAAAATCCTGCTAACCTTAGCAGCTGTTTTTCATTAAACAAAACAGTACTCAGCACAGCTTCTTATATCTCTTTCAAACAAGAGGTAAACTTTCTTCTTGGCACAACTGTTGTTTTCCCTTTTAAACAAACTTTGATAACACACAGCTTTTGCACAACTGTTGTTTTCCCAGTTCAAACAAACTTCTGGTAACACACAGCTTCTTTGCTTTAGAAGAAAATTCTCACTTGGTAAAACACATCTTTGGCATTAGAAGACTATTAGCAGTTACAGAGTTATGCACAATACATCTTCTCACTCTCTCAGCTCTGCTTAGTAAGGCTCAGTCTTCTTTTAAACAGAATGAGCAATCCATTGGAGAGATTCCTAGGTTAGACTCTGGCACATAAGAATTGACCTGCATTTCCTCCTGGGCTAAAGAATGCTCATTGCCTTCTACAGTCTTAAAAGCTTCCTCAGCTTCTCTGTCTTGTAGGAACTTTTGAAACTGGCTCCACAACAAATCTTTCTGATTGGGCACAGTTACTTTGGGAGAATAAGCCTTTCTCTCAGGGAACACTTGTGTTAATATTTCTAGTGTTTTTAGCTCAGCTGCTCTACTCACTGCTGGGGTTCGGCTTTTTCCACTCTCAAGCATCTCCACCCACCTTCTGGCAGTTGTAGGGCTCAGGTCTGGCTCTTGTACACTAGCTGTTGCAAACTGTTCCTGTTCATCTGTAAGCTGTTCAGCTGTACATCTGTTGGCTTCACTTCTAGGAGCATTTCTCAGACATCCACTGCTTCTTTTTCTACTGACCTCTTTCAGCTTCTGGAAGTCAGACTTCTTGTGCCTTTCTCCACTCCTTCTCTCATGAGATCTCTCCTGAAAGCCTTCCTGGAATCCTTCTTCCTCTCCAGGATCTCCCAGGGTTCTGGGATATCTCTTCCCACTGGAATCCCCTTGCTCCAGGATCTCTCCTTCTCCTGTGGAAGTGACTCTCCCTTCCTTCCTTCCTCTCTGGTCAGAGTGAGGTTTTAAAAACCGTTTCTTCCCTGCCACATCCTTGCCTTCGCACAGGCCTTTCCAATCAGTATCTAAGCCTGCCCCCACTTCAGAGTCTGGGTGTGGCTTAGCCTCAGCAGAGACAGGATTTTTTTTCTTTCCTGCTCTGCAAGCTCTGTGCACAGCTTGTCTGTCACTTGTTTTAAAGGCAGAAACATGGTTTTCTTCTATCTTCATCTGTTCTTGGCTGCTCTCATCGTCACAGTAATTCCTAGCTGCAATAGGTTGCAGAATGCCCCTAGTGGAGAAAAGGAGAGGGAATGCAGGCCCAGGGTAAGGAACCCTTACGTCACTGAATTCCCCAATTACTCAGGTGCCACGAGGCAGTTTGATCTCCAACACCTGAGAGGAGAAGGGGTGTGGCTGGAGCCTGAGAGGTTTAAGTCTAGGTCAGTTTATCCAGAGAGAGAGAGGAGTAGGAATGCATACTGGAAGAGGAATGGAGCTGGAACAGTAAGAACAGCAGGAACAAGGAACACAAGTTGGAGGACAGGACGAGGAAGCTCAGGTGAATGGTGGCCAGAGCATGAGCGAGGAGAAGCTGATACAAGCCTTGACCCAGGTATGAGCATTAGAAGCTTGTCTAATTTGGAGCACTACAGAGTTGCAAGAGACAGCTTTTGCCCTAACGGAAGGCAGTCAGCCAAGACCTCTGAGCTAGAAATGAAGGTAGAGCCTATGCAGCTGGGTGAACAGGACCTAGCTGTAGAAGAAGACTTATACATGGATTGCTCTTTATGCCAATCTTCAAATACAGAGGGTTTGGAAGGGAGTCAACCGTAAGGAAAACCTCCAGTGTCCGGTAACTCTGAGAGCCTGTAGATAACTTGTGAAAGTCCTGTATTAAAGGAGAAATACCTTTGCTGAGAAGCTGAAGCTGTCTAATTAAAACTTGTTAAACAGCTGCTTGCCAGTGCAGTGCACAGCCTGAAGCCGTGCTGACGGTGAAAGTAAGAAAAGCTTTGATTGTGTTTTCACTATTCCTAAAAATCTTGCATAGAGAATTGTTTGCCTATGAAGAGTTTAACTTCTTGTTGAAAGTTTTCCTGTGCTTAAGGAGACAAACAGCCAGGAAATGTTCTGGACTGAGAGAAAAGAAACCTGTTTTAGGAAAAGCTGTTTCTGTTTGTTTTAAAACAGCACTGCTAGCCATATCTGATAGCATTGGCTGTTGAAAGGACTTTTCTTTATGCTGAAGAACATTATAAGCTGTTTTGTTTTGAGTTCAGTTATATCCTGATGTATTTTTGAAAGAATCCTGGAGAAACAATCCAAAGGTGTTATTTTGTGAACCTAGCGTTTTCCCCATAAATAAATTTCTGTCAAAGCCTTACCACTCAAAGCCAACTACAAATGTGTTTTTTTTTACCTAAAGCCAAGTACCTTCTGACTGGACTACATTTCCCATGAGGTATTACAAGGCAGCCAGTCAGGTAAAGGCTAAATGGTGAATCTCTCCTGTGACAAGCACGCCCCTCCATACTGTCTGTAAGGGGCTGAGGGCGTGACAGTGCGGACCACCACCAGAACACCTAGGTCCTGTAGACACACCCAGTTCTGATGGATATGTCCCAGAGACAGTGCTGGAGAAGACAAACTGGGCACGAACACATGTGGATATATGTGGCCAACATCAACATATGGGGTACGGGGGAGCACGCTAAATAGGTCATCCACAACATATGTGCATTAGACAGATAACCTCTGACATGTGCTCCAGACTGTCCACCCAGACAAATTACCTGTATGTCCACCTACCCCAGTGTCCTGCACGTTGAATGAGGTACACACAGCTGTCACTGCACTACAGCACCAGAAATGTCACCAAGCATGTCCTGTGGATTGAGAAACACAAGAGAAACATACATATGTAATGTTGAAGCTGTGTAACAAACACACCACCTTCACGTCCTCAGCTCTCATAACCCCCTAGATCCGTCACAGTCTGGCAGTTCGTCATGACACTGTACCTAATTGCCCCCACTGAAACTCACCATTGACATGTCCTTGGCCAAATACAAGGGCATGTAGCCTGTCCGGCCCCTTTGTGACCTCTCTGCTGCCCTTGAGACCATTGACCACAACCGTAACCTTGCTACCCTGTACATGCTCGGCCCAAAGGTCTCCGTACAATCCTGCTTCCCCCATATGTCTCCCATAGCACCTTCAGTGTGTGTTCCTGTGGGTTCACCTCCCCTGCTAACCTGCTCCCATTTGCTGTATGAAAGGAATATATGCAGGGGCTGCTAGTTTCCCCTGGCCCCATACCCAGCTCCCTGGTGCAATAGGCTCATCCCCTGGCTATCAGTAGCAGCTGTACACTGATGTGTCCCAAAGATATCTCTCCACCCCTGAACTATGTTTGGCAATTCACACCCCGATCTCAGCTTGCTCCCTCACATTGCTGGCTGTAGGTATCCCTGCTGCATGAATTGAGAATGGCCAGACCGTACATCTGATCATCGCCCTTAAACCCTCCCCAACCTTTACATTGTCTGTGTATAGGTTGGTACACCTTCTGTCTACGTGGTCTGCAAGGTAGCAGTTCCCTATGACCCCTCGCTCCCCTTCCCCACATATACCCATCATGTTGCTAAGGCCTGGGTGTCCTTCTAGATAACATCAGCAAGATTCCTGCCGTCACCCCAGAACACACAAATAAAACGCTAATGCCCCCTCATCATCTGCCATCCTGTTCACTGTAGCCTACACCTTGCTGGTCTGCCTCGAAATCATCTCTGTCCGCCGCAATGTATGCAACACTGCGCTGCAAGGCTAATCTATGGGCAGCCTCATCATGGCAATAATACTCCACCTGTCAGGACACCTCACAGGCTCCCGATCTGTCTACACAGACAGGTCAAGACGCACCTGCTGATCTATACATGCAGTCACACTGTGGTTGCCCTGTACCTTGACTCGCATATCTCAAGTACTACAAATACTACTACTACTGAGCATGTAAACAGTGCTAACATCTGTATGCATCGCCATACCAAAACATGTAACACACAGTCCCTGCTTATCAGAGCATACAATCCAATCAATCCCCTCATATCCCCCAAATGTGATCCCCACACATCAAGGCAACTGGTCCTATCTATGGGCCGCTCCCCCACTGTTAACGCGGGACCACACACCTGTCACCTTGCAGCACCCAACGCCTGGAACTAACTACCTGTGGCTGCAGGGCAGCCACCCTCTCCAACCATCTCAAAACCATGTGTGACAGCTTACCACATTGCCTACGCCTAATAATCCTGACTACATTAATCACCTCCACCCACTGTTGTCCCCTGCCGACACCTTCTGTGTTAGCGGTTGGACTACATTGTAAGCTCTGATGGCCAGGCATTGTGTCAGCAATGTCGGTGCAGTGCTGCGTATGACTGGTAGTGCGATACCAATGCTCAGTAGTAGTAGTAGTAGTACTACATATATCTATCCAAATGTTATTTCCAAAATATCCAGTACTCACATGAGAATAGCTCCTCAATCAGCTGCCGCCTGAGTGCTGCGCCCTCAATTGTGTCACCATGGGCACGTACAGGAGGGCACGTTGGATCATCTTCCAGATCCTCATTAATTTGGACATCGATATCGTGCCTGAGAGCAATGTCGTGCAGGATGCAACAGGCAATAATGATCTCTGCCACTGTCACGGGTTTGTATTGTAAGGCAAGCCGGTCCTATCCAGACACCTGAAGCGACTCTTCAAAATGCCAAAGGTGTGCTCGATGACGGAGTGACTGGAGGCATGGGCCTCATTGTACCTCATATCTGCACCAGTCCGTGGTAGACGCACAGGGGTTAGCAACCAGGGCCGACACCCATATCCTACGTCACCTGCAGAAAGAAATGTTGAACGTTAAACCAGGAGCTGATGTCCATGCACATGCACATATGAATGTATGTGCAAACCAATAGCACATACAGGTCAGACAGAAACATAGGGGAACACATGATGGGACACAACAACTATGCGCCAGTGTCTGGAAGTTTGAGATACAGAACACGGGGGAGGTAGAAGGAGTGCAAACAACATTATCCGGAACCACAGCAGACACATGGGCAGACACCAGAGGCCGAAAGGTAATAGCATCAGCCCTGAACACATCAGAGACGCACATGCAATGCACCCTGGACAAGGGCAGAGATGCACACATGTGCAAGCATGTGACGGTCATGCTACTGTCCACACACAGATGGTGCGACAGGAACAGGTACCCCACCGTGGCAGACAGGATGGCAGAGACAACACCACACTGTTGATAAACATGAAGCATACATGTGTGCTGTACTTTGCCAACCCAAACACACAATGTCAAATGGCGTTATAGATCAAATGTCAGTGTGCCACCAACACACAGTACCGCAGCACAGAAGACCTGGAGTGATCCCTCCCCCCCCCTGCGTCAGCTCTCACACACACAGATGACACACACACACAACTCGGGACACACGTCAAAGACAGACATGTGTGCAGACGGCTAGTCAGGGGTACACAATGTGCATGTCAGAGATGACAAACACCCACCCAGCAGTATACAGTCCTCAAATTAACTGGCCTCAAATTGTCTGTATAGTGCCGAGTGACGCAGGATATAGGAGTCATGGGTGGACCCTGCAAACCTCAGGACCACATTCAGAATACGCATACCTGTATCAAATACAACCCAAACATTCAGGGAGTAATAGTGTTTGCGGTTGCGGAACACTGCCTCCCTGTCTCTGGGCGGGACCAGGGCAACATGTATGCAATCAATAGCTCCCATCACGTGTGGTAACCCAGAAAATGCCTCAAAGGCCTGGTTCAGGGTCCCCCACTGTTGCCTAGCATAGGGAAATACAATGTAATTCCCAACCCGGCAGATCATGGCACGAAGTACTTAGACAGTGTGAGAAGGTGGGGCGGCTCATGCCACCCACTGTGGCCACAGATGACTGGAAACAGCCAGAGGCAAAGAAATGTAGGGCACCAAGGAGCTTGACCAAACCCAGTATGGCATGTGTCCAACCAGTCAGGGGCTCGAGGTCAGGTTTTAGATCCTCATAGAGCTCCCTAATAGCCCCTGTGCTCAGGCAGTAGAGGGAGATGACCTGGTCCTCACGCATGTCCTGGAGCCGGGCCCTGGGCCTGTAGAGGCGAGGCTGATGAGCCTGCAACTCAGCACGCCTCCTGCGCCGTGCCGGCACAGCCCCTGCCTGGCCTGCCCCCACAGTTGCAGGTCAGTGTTTCAGCGGGACTGCACCCCTGACCCATGCCCCAGCCCCATGGACACCATCTCCCCAATCAGGCAACCGCAAGCCCTGCACATCCCCCAGTGCACATGCAGCAACCACAAAGCCCGCCATAATGGACACTAAAACCCCAACCCCCCTCACCTCCTCTAGTTCATGCTAACCCTGCCACTCACCTCCCCACCACACACCAACCCCGCTGCTCAACTCCCCCACCACACACCAACCCTGCCGCTCACCCCCACCACAAACCAACCCCACCGCTCACCTCCCCCACCACACACCAACCCCGCCGCTCACCCCCACCACACACCAACCCCACCGCTCACCTCCCCCACCACTCACCAATCCAGCCACACACCACACCCACCACCGACCAACCTTGCCACTCACCTCCCCAGCACACACCAACCCTGACACCAACCACTCCCACCACCCACCAACCCTGCCACCTACCTCCCCCACCACTCACCAACCAAGCCACTCACCTCCCCCAGCACTTACCAAGCCCACTGCTCACCTCCCCTACCACTCACCATCTCAGCCATCTACCTCCCCCACCGCTCACCAGCCCTGCCACTCTCCACGCCTAACCTGCCTCTGACCCTCTGTTTGCTTCACCATTAACAATGCACGCCTTCAAACTCGCTCGCCTGCACTAACCCCTCAGCGTGTACCCGGTGTTTATATTAAGTTATAGTATGTTTTGCCGTCTGCGTGTGTATGCGCGCATTGTGCATGCACAGAGGCGATTCGTAGGGTGCGTATGTGGAACCTGGTGCCACACATGCACAGACAAGAACACCTCTTGCACATGTGCGGCACACGGTTCCGCTAAGCCCTGTCGCGTGTGGGATGTGCAGGGAACCAGGCGCCACACATGTGCATGCAGGCTACATATCTGTGTGGGAGGCATATGCATGTGCGGAGGCAGCTCCCACCATACCATCCATTACGGCTTGCGCGTATCCTGGCACTGCACATGCGCAGACATGTACACCTCTTGTGCATGTGCGGTGCACGGTTCCACTATGCCCTGTTGCCTGTGGGATGTGCACAGCAACAGGCACCACACATGTGCATGCACTGTACGTATCTGTGCATGTGCAGTGCCTGGTTCCATGTGTGTCCCACAGGTGACAGGGCCTAATGGAACCATGTGCTGCACATGTGCAAGAGGTGTTCGTGTCTGTGCATGTGTGGTGCCAGGTTCTGCATACGCACCCTATGCATCGAATATGAGCATGCGCAATACGCGCACACATGCACAATGACAGTGGGCCTCCACACATACATATGCCCCCCTGGCCATGTCTGGGGTGGGTGGTGTGGCACGGTGAGGAATGGGCAGGTAATACACATTGGGGTGTAGGCAACAGATATCTCATAGGTCACACTGTTCCCCACCCACAGGCACTCGCCAGGCACTGATAGCTATATGGGCGGAAATGCATGGTCAGCCGCAGGTACAGCGTGCCCAATGCCAGGCGGTGCGGGCCCTCACATGGGTGGTGTGTGGGCTCTGTAGGAACATCAGGGAGCACAACTTGGAGACATGGCAGCTGAGAGGGACTGCCATGGAGATAGCAGCAGGAATAGGCTGGGTGGCAGATGCCCTCAAGGCCGTGGCGGGACGTATCCTGCAGCCAACAGTGGTGCCAGAGGCAGCAGCAGCAGCAGCAGCAAGGGGTGTGGGGGGTCATGGGCAGGGGTGGGGGCATGGGCGGTCATGCAGGCTGTAGGTCTGTAATTGTATGTTGGACTGACCACCGCATTAAATAATGCATTACCTTTGGTTACTGATATGCACGTGTCCATTGTTTGTGTCGGGGGTTCCATGAGTGGGCTGTCCCAATTGGAGTTACCATGGTCACATGTTCCCTACCATGTCACAGACTGGTGGGGTGTCTGCACCAGCAGCAGTCATGACAGAGAGGTCCACACATGCCCTGTGTGCCATGCACCGTGCCATGTGTTCATGGCAATACATATGCCTGGGGTTATACCATCCTTCCCCCTGCCACCTTCTGTATATTTTTGCTTGTTCACCAACATTGTGGGGTATATCTCCCCTCTGTCACCGCATATCATCCACATCAGGCTATCTACATGGGTGACCCATCTGTCAGACACACAACAGGGTCACCGTGGCATACTAACCGCACATGCTTGCAGACAGACACGACGTACAGATATACCTAGCTGCTGTCAGTTGTTTACCCCCTCCAGCACTTGTAGTGAGCCGCTGCTCCTCCGCCCCACCAGACCACCTCAGTGAGCCGCACCGAATAACACCCTGTCAGCCACGTGGATCCCTGCTTACATCACATCTAGGCTGCATCATGGGTACCATATCCACACCTCCTCACTATCCTATCATGTGGTGCATCCCTGCTACAGACTGACTATCTGTGACAACGTGAATGTGTCCATGTCTGCTGGACGGTGCAGCACATGGTTACATCACAATGTCATCGGGGGATACATCCGGCAGTGCACATGGCACTCCACACAGCCTGTTGTGGGGCAGGGGCCATGTATGTGACACACATACTCACTGGGACATGCACACAGGTGTCACACTCACCGCTACAGTATATATGTACAGAGGACACATGACCATTGCAAGAGTTGGCTGCCTACACAATGTTTTAATTCACATTTGCGTCAGTAGGTGCCATACAAACGTTAAAAGGTACAACAGAACAACACCCTCCCACAGGCGGGTTAACATTACAACTAGATCACATTTGGCGTTAGCCCAGCATGTACATCTGTCTCACACGTTAGTGGGGATACATTTGGCTATTAGAGTTGCCACCTTTGCCATCTGTGCATCCAATTTAACTACCTTGCAGACACTGGGAAATGGCCATAGCTATATATGTGGATTGTGCATCCAAACTGTTCCTCGATTATCCAATATGCACACGACATTTCTGCCAATGAGAAGGCAGGTTGCACCAACCTATCACATTGCAGACATCTGGGCAATGGTGCAGCTATACTCATGCACAGACACTTTGATTGTCATACACCTACTTTGATAGGGCATAAGGATGACTCAGACCCTGACGTTCAGGGAGCGTTTCTGTGGCCCCATCATGGGTGGGAACAAAAGGAGCAAGAGATGTAGGTCAGTAATAGACTGCTTTATTGATGAAGGTCCCTACGCATTTCGGCAAACGCCTTCCTCGGGGGACATACAGCAGTGCTGTGTCAGGTGAGATGTCTCATTAAGACAGTTTGGTCAGACTATTATATAATAGATATTGACAATGATTAATCCTATGCTGATCGTGTAGAGATTGAACCCAAAATCGCACAATATGTTGAACTTGGGAACGGCGTAATGACATTAATCATTGTCAATATCTATTATATAATAGTCTGACCAAACTGATTAATTATTGTTTGCCGAAATGCGTAGGGACCTTCATCAATAAAGCAGTCTATTACCGACCTACATCTCTTGCTCCTTTTGTTCCTTGTTTGTTCTGCAAGAGCGACGCTCCTCCTCTTGTTACCCCATCATGGGTGGGGACAGGGTTGCACGCCGCCAGATAGCCAGAGACATTGGCTGCAGTCTGGGCACTGTTGTTACATTTGTACAGATGAAGAGGGAAACGGGTTCAGTGATGGACAAGCCCCATTCAGGTCCTCCACGTGCATCAGCATCACTCAACGACCGCCCACTTCACCACATTTCACTGATTGACCGCAGGTTGAACTCTCCTTAGCTACATTGGGGTTGGTCAGACATGAGTGAGGTTTGTGTCAGCCCCTCAGCAGTCTGTCACCTGTACCAGCAGTTGTGTCTAAGGGTGTGGCAGGCACCAAATGAGCCACTGTTGACTGACATACAAGTGCGCAACAGGATCGTATGGGTGGGGAGGCCCTCAGACTGGTCGACTATGATGTGGGATACGTTGCTCTTCAGCGCTTAATGCACCGTTGGCCTGTATGGTAACCGGGCCTGCACCTATGTGCGGGGGGTCCCCAAGGTGATTTTCCAGCCAGGGTGTCTCAACCTCAGTGTGCGCCATCCTCTGCCGGTCACGGTCTTGGGCTATGTGGTTGCCAGTGGCATTGTATGTCCGCACATCAGGGATGGGGTGCTCAACGGGGCCCTATACATTACCATACAGCATATGTGCATGTTGCCATCAGCACACCAGCTGGCTCCTAGACAGTTCCTCCTCCTAGTTGACAATGTACCCTGCCAGTGCTCCAGATAGGTTATCAGCTGGACACTGTGGGAGGCCATCACATCAACGGACTGCCCTGGCCAGTCCCCAGATTGAAATACAGCCACAAACCTGTGTCACATGGTGGCATGGGGAATATCCAGGGGGCATCCATCGTCACAGCGTCAGCTGATAGCATCATGCACTGCAGCTTGGAACGGCATTGTCACCGATGGTGACCTTGTCAGACAGCCTCATTCAATGATGGCAAGGTGCACTCTGGTGTACAGGTACAATGGGTGTTGCATCAGATACAGAGCCATCACTGACGCATACATGTGGACATTTGCAAGGCAACATACATTCGTATGAGGGAGACCTGGAGTGCGTCCATGATATGTGAGAGCATATCTACAGTACTGTATCATTGCCCAACAATGTACATCACACGGTATACACATAATACCTATAAACAGGCCAATTATGGGGAACTGACCCTGTATTCTGGGCCACACACGCACTGGTGGTTAACCCTAATAGCCAAATGTATCACCTATCATGATATGCACAGAGGCAGCCACTGAGTGGACCCTGACATCAAGCTGCACGGACATGTGGCTGCGGACACATCTATGTACAGGTTGTCACAGATCTTTTGGCACAACTGTAGGTCACATGCAGCCAATTCCCCTGTGAACCCCTTGTGTTGGTCCCAGGTCCCGGGACAGCACAGTGCAGGTGTGCCATGTGCACCTCACACACCCAGGGGCCCGCCGTGGGGGTATGGCTGGGGATGCGCCGTGAACATGCCATGATAATGCTGGCAGTGCATCACCTCAGCCATACCCTCAACAGCAGCTGTCAGCTGGCTGATGGCATGGCCATGGTTGCTCAGGGTCCGCATTACAGTGCCCATCACCACACACAGGAGACCCACACATTTGCCACCACATCCATACCATGTGGCTGTGGTCTGGGTGGTAGCATCTGCATGAGCTGCAGGTCACCACAGCGCACTGGGGGCCCCTGCCACCTGCAGCACCCTGCAAGGTGCTCCAGCCACACACACACTAACTGCAGACGGTCTGCTAGCTAGTACATAGTGCATGTTTCTGGTGAAACTGTGTACATCCAGAGGTGGTATGCAGTGATTGGGCCCCAGCCAGAGAAACTCCCAGATAGCACTTGAAAGAAACACTATATAGCACTATTTGGGGACCTAGACATGCCATGGTCACTGCTCAGTCAGGGTGAGAGTGACCCCCCAGCATGACATGCTGTGGCCACCCTGTCTGTGCAGGTGGTGGTCAGCCACTGCAATGTCCCAGCCATTGCCCTATGCCCTGTGCAGATGCATCCTGCCCAGGCTGCCCTGTCCGGCCCATACCCACAGTACCTTGCTCCTCATTATGCACATTGGCAGGCTAACACTGGAAACAGTGCAAGCATTGTGGGCTCATTAAGGTGTGGGCAGCCACAAAACACTGGATAGACATACACACACTCCCACACCTATTTCAGCATTGTGCAAGTATAGAGGTGGTTGGCAGCCCTGACCACCACACCAGTCCTGGGCACAGCTCAGGCATTGCTATGGTACTCAATGCTGTTGGGGGTCACTCTCCGGGGTGGTAAACACTGTCAGAAACAAAAACCGAGACACACTCCACAGATATCACAAAGGTTGCTCTGATGGATCTCTGTTAACAAATTGTGTTTAATGTGGGACTTGTTATCTGACATTAATCATAGCAACCGTTTGATATATGTGGAACGTGTTTCCAAGTTTATGATGGCATTGCTAAGGTATGCAGGTTCTAGTATTGGTAGATGCTGCTCCATGAAGGGCCCAACAGCCTGACTCTTCATGAGGCTTTGGATAGTGGAGCTGGCCGATGCTCTAGGACCATAAATGCCATAAACGCCTATTTTCTACCCTACAGAGCACATTCACCATAGACATGTGCAGGCCCTAGATCAGAGGTTCCCAACTCCGGTCCTGGTGGGCCCAACACGATTCAGGTTTTCATGCTGTCCCTAATGAATATGCAGGAGATACATTTGCATACAATGGGGGCGGTGCATACAAGTGCATCTCAAGCATATTTCTTAGGGACAGCATGAAACCTGATTGGTGTATGGCCCTCCGGGACTGCAGTTGGGAACCTCTGATCTAGGGACTGCACATGTCTATGGTGAATGTGCTCTGTAGGGTAGAATATAGGCATTTATGGCGTGTTTATTTTATCTGCAAAAAAGGTTCCTTCTTTATTACCACGGTTTAGTACTGAGTAATATATAGGGACATGGTCTTCAGGAGCCACAGCTGGGACTTGAACCTGTAACCTTCTGCCCCTGAATGCAGTGGAGTGGAGGAGTGGCCTAGTGGTTGGGGCAAGGTACTTCAGGCCGGAAGGTCGGGGGTTCAAATCCCACTAGAGGACAGCAACCTTGGGCCGGAAGGACTGGGGTTTCTAGTCTCACAGGTGCTCCTTGTGGTCTTGGGCAAGCCACTTAACCCTCCATAGCCCATGTTCCCTGTAAAATAGTTATCTCCAAGTTATAATGCCCTGTTCAATGTAATTTCAGTTTGTTCAATGTAAACCGCACTGATGCAGAATAGCGCGGTATATAAGAGAATGTAAATAAATAAATTACTGCACTTGCTGGGTGTACTGCACCAAACTGTTGCCACAGAGGCAGGTCATTCCCTGAGGATACCATTACTGTTCGTCAGACAGACAGACATCTTTTGCAGTGCACGGCACCCACCTAGACAGGGCTTGGCCTTGGTCTGCTGTGGGCAGATGCCACTGCCCCCTCCACCACCAGCACCCCTCTTCCACCATGCTGACATGCCCTTATGCCAGTGGTACTGGTGGTGCGCAGTCCCAGGCCATCCAGTGTGCTGGTAGGCGGCTGCCTATGGTGTTTATTCTGGGGTAGGGGTGCCTTCATAGACATCCACGCTTCCCCCTGGCACCGCCTGCCAATGTTCTGTGCCCTTTGGGGTATTTCCTTGGTACTTTCCCCTGGGACACTATGGGACACACACACTTGTGGGCATGTTTGACCTTGATCAGTTGCTGATATTCCGTTTCTGCTTTTCTATGTGTCACTTAGGCATCTGCCTAGCCTGCCCTCTGCCCCAGCTGCCCCACTGCATGTCACACCTGCAGTCCCCTGTACCCCATGTGCAGCCTCACCATGTTGCCCTTTCGTACTTGGGCACTATCTGTTGCTGCTGCACATGTATCACTACTATCACTGTTCTTGGTCTCCCTGCCTTTGCTGTACATTGCTGACTGAAATGGTTTCTCTCTCCTTCATTTTTGCCTCTAACACCAGGTTTTCACTGGCGCTATTTTTCGGACCTTCATTTCACAGCGATAGTGTGCCTGGAGCCCCTCCCTGCCCACCCCCCCCCCCACCCCCCGCCCATTGACCCCTTCTCTCCGCCCTCTGGAGAGCCTTACTCCACCCTTTCTATGTCTTAGCGCCGCCAGAGACGTCGGGTGAAATGGCACATTATCTCGCGAAAAAGTTAATTTATCACACAATGACATCACATATCACGCGATAACATTACGTATTGCGTGATAATTGCACCGCTGCAACATTATCGCTGTTTAGTAAACATACCCCTATATCTTATATCTGAACAAATAGGGGTGACCTACACCCCTAAACAAAGGCATGGGGAGGGGTGACCTGCACGGAGCAGCAGGTGCACTTACTCTTGCCGCCTTTCTGGGCAGACTAGATGGACCATACTGGTCTTTATCTGCCATCATATACTATGTTAGTATGTTATGTAAATGCCCTACAAAGACATAAGCCTCTAATGAAGTGACGTTTTCGCAAAAAGAAGGTCTTCGTAGGGCATTTATGAAAAAAAAATTCTTCTGAAAGACATCCTTTATGCTAAGTAGTAGATTATGATAGTTCCGTGATATGTTTATGAGATGTTCTGGCTTTGGTCTATCTCTTTTCTAGGGATGATGGATTGCTGCTGACTTTGGAGTGTGGAGCCGTCAAGGCAATGATTGGGCTTTGTGCTCTATTGCTGCTTTTGTGTTGACTTTGGAGTGCGGAGCTGTTAAGGCAGTGACTTTGACTTTGCGTTCTGTTGCTGCTTTAAAATTTCTGAAATTTGTTTTAAAATTGCTACAGGTTGATTATGGTATTGGTATTGGAGAAGTATAATAGTACAATCTTGATGTGGACTTAATAAAAATTAAAAGGAGGAGTTTTTTAGACATGTGATGGTATTTTGTAGTAGTTCCTCTTCAGGCAAGAATTGACTGCCATATAGAGGGAAAGTGTGATCTACTGAGGTCTTTTCTTCTCCATTTTAGGATTTCTTCCAGAAGTATAGAAATTCTTTTGTGAAAAATGTTTTGAAAGTGTGATTAGTTGCAATGTGTTATTGAGATTTTTGTATGAAATATTTATTGGAAACATGCCATCATGGCATGCTGTAAGTGTGCACTATTCAACTTCTTTATTGACAGTTCCTTTACTAGACATTGCAATCAAGTAACTTCAATTCTTAATCTCTCATGATTCTCATGTAACCTCCCTGCCTAGGTGTAGTCCTTACAGTGGTCCCCTGTGCTGTATGGTGAAGAGTGTTCACTCCACTCCAAGAGCAATGCAGTCCTTCAAACTCTATTTTTAGAGATAATTCTTTCAGGATTTCAGGATTTATTGAATGGGACTTATATACCCTGGGAGACCTTTAACTTCATCCACACCTCTTTCCCTCTCAAAATAACTGAGTCCAGACCAGATTTTGTGTTCTGAACCAATTGATAACGTCAGGGTCACTGACAGCAATGGCAAAATTTACAACCGACAGAAAAATAAGAATAAAACTATATTACAAAAAAAATTACTTCCTGTTTTAATTCCTTTTGATTATGTACCAAGTAGATTACTTCTTTCTCCTTTAACTTTACTGTATTTCAACAATTCACTCCAAGTATTCTTTCCCCGGTGCTGGGATGTATTATCCCAGATGCTCAACCACTCCACTTATATACCACTTGCAGTTCCCCTGTGTGAGAATCTCTTTTTTGCTATAACTAAATCTCTCAGTGTACCTAGTGATTGTACAGGTACAGATCTCCAAGTTCTGCCCCTCTATTTACTCCTGACTCTAGTGCAGTGGTTCTCAACCTGTGGGTCGTGACCCCCATGGGGGTCACCACAGGATTTAGCGGGGGTCGCCTCGTCTCCACCAAGTTAAAAAAAAAATGTTTTAAACGCGCACAAGTTGCTGCCGCTGCCGAGTCCGCTTCTCGGCAGGGGCAAACTCACCCCCTTCCTTCTAATGCAACCGCGGCTCCCTGCCTCTTAGGGAACCGCGGCTGTGCCTGTAAAACCATTGCGGAGCCTTCCTGTCTCTCGATGGGCTCCGTGCAGCATTGTCCCTCCGCCAAAGGAAGGGGTAAAGGACTTCCTGTGGAGGCGGGACAAAGCGGCACGGAGCCCATCGAGAGACAGGGAGGCTCCGCAATAATTTTACAGGCACAGCCGTGGTTCCCTAAGAGGTAGGGAGCCGCGGCTGCATTAGAAGGGAGGCAGACATGGGGAGAGGGGATGAGGGGGCAGGGAACCTGCAACACGGCTGACATGGACAGAGGGGGGCTGACATGGATAGGGGGCTGATATGGATGGAGGAGGGGCTGACATGGACAGAGGGAGGGAGTGATGGAGGGAGGGGGCTGGCATGGATGGATGGGAGGGAGGGGGCTGATATGGATGGATGGAGGGAGGGGGCTGACATGGAGGGAGGGGGCTGATATGGATGGAAGGAGGGGGGCTGACATGGACAAAGGGGAGAGACGGGGACATACTGGACAGACGGGATAAATGCTGGACAGAGGCAAGAGACAGTGTGGGTTAGGATTATAATGGGCTGATGGAGCTAGCACTGGTAATGGGCAGATGGGGCTAGGACTGGTAATGGGTTGATTAGGGAAGACTGGGAATGGACTGATCGAGGGGGGGTTGGGACTGGTAATGGGCTGAGAGGGGGTAGGACTGGTAATGGACTGATGGGCTAGCATTGGAAATGAGCTGATCGGTGAGGTTAGGATGAAATGGGCTGATGGGGTGGGGTAGGACTGGTAATGGACTGATGGAAGGCTAGCATTGGAAATGAGCTGATTGGGGGGGCTATGACTGGAAATGAGCTGATTAGTGGAGGCTAGGACTGGTAATGAACTGATGGGGGGTAGGACTGGTATTGGGCTGATTTATTTATTTATTTAACAGTTTTTTTTTATACCGTCTTTCTACAAGTCAAGATGGTTTACATGAAACATAACAATTAGGGGAGGCTAGCACTGGTAATGGGGTTGAGGGGGGATTAGCACTAGAAGTGAGCTGATTGGGGGGCTTTGACTGGGAATGGGCTGATTGTGGGGAGGGGAGGATAGAGCTGCTGGCCCTGGAAGAAAACTGGGGGCTAAGGCTACAAATGGGCTGATACGAGGGGATGGGAGAATGGAACTGGATGTGAGTGGATCTGAGAGGGGCTGCCATGGTATTTGTACTGGAAGGGAATGGACACCAGTGGCAATCATGGGAATGCAAGTTGACATTGGAAGGTACTGGGAGTGAGGACTGGAAAGGGGCTGATACTGGGGAGGGTTACTGGGCCTGGAAATAGGCTGATGGAAAGAAGTGAAGAAAATGAAAGAAAAGATAAGAAATGGCAGATGGACCATAGACCACAGAAAGAGAGCTAAGAGAAGACAGGAAAGCAGAAGCCTCAGATCAGGACCAGCATGATCAGAGAATAAATTGGTCAGACAACAAAGGTAGAAAAAATAATTTTATTTCATATTAGTGATTTGATGACAAAATTATAATAATTTTGAAATCAAATATTGTTACTTGTTATTGTGATTAATTATTGTGGTTTAAATAAGTAAATTTTATAAATAAAAACATATTGCAAAGGCCTATAATATATTAATAATTCAACAAATGATTACAGTGACAATGCGTTAACAGTAAAGGAAGAGAGACACATTTGATTTTATCATTGGGGGTCACCACAAGTTGACCAATGGTAAAAGGGGTCACGGTACAAAAAAGGTTGAGAACCACTGCTCTAGTGGCACTGGTCACTGCTGAATCCCTGTGATTTATGGTTATGGTTATGGTTATATTTATAGCTAAATTTTATATACCATCATTCACTGATAATCACAGTAGTTTACAATAAAAAGTCTGAAATATAGTGAAAAAGCAGAGAAAAGTAAATCTAAAATATAATAAAATATAATAGGCATTAACAGGAATAGGAAAATAGAAGCAACATATTGAATAAAGCCAGTGATGTGGTCCCCTGAAGTACAACTGCCCTATCTGACATAGCTAGTCATGAAAAAGCATTTTCAAAGAAAAATGCTTTCTAGCCTGACTTAAACTGAGGAAGAGAGGAATGAGTTCCAAAGAAGAAGGGTCAATATATAAAATGCAGTAGACCATGTAGGCTCATGAATTGCATTAGCTGGATGTGGAATCGCAAGACAATTATTTTGTAGTGAGTGAACGAGAGGCAAAGGAATATATGGGACTAAGGCACCCGAAAGCTGTAGCAATAATCCTGAGAGCATATTCTTGAAAGCCAAAATAATAATCTTAAACTTGACTCAGTAGAAAACTGATTGGCTGCTCTACGGCAGTGCAACATGATCAAAAACTCAAGCTCCATGGATCAGTTTAATGGCCTTGTTTTGAAACAACTGTAATCAATTAAGGGCTGCAAGATGAATCCCATTATAAAGAGTTTTAACAATAGTCCAAACAACTAATAACATGGGCATGAATCAACTTAAGAATGGAGTCTGTATCCAAGAAGGATCTAATTGATCTTATTTTCTCTAGACAAAAAAAAAAGCAGGAGCAATTTAAGGTAAGAGAACTATCAGAGATAACTCCAAGAATTTTTATGGTAATAACCAATGAAATTGGGCTGTCAGTTATTATACAAGAAATATTGACGTTTGTATCATTACCAGTAATCTGAAGGGATTGACATTTAATCTTCAGAGCATTGGCTGTTAGACATTTGGGGGCATGTTTACTAAAAACCGCTAATTTGTGCGCCGCAAAATAGCGCACTAAAAGCGGTACTTAAGAGCGCTTAAACGCCCCGCAATCGTGCGTGTCACCCCCGCACAGGTGCGCGGCACAATAACGGGCCCCGCACAAGTACGGGCCCGCAAATGTCCGATAGAGGTGTGGAACGGCTAACGGAGGGCGGAAGAAGGTTCCTGAGGGGCGGAGAGACGGGTTTAATGGGCGGGGAAGGGGAGGGGAGAGGCTCCCCGCACATTATCGGGGCCGAATCCCAAAGCAAAACTACCACGAGTGAAACACTCGCGGTAGAGGGCATTTAAAGGGAAGAGAAACCATTTCCGTCAGCAATGTACAGCAAAATCGGGGAAACCTGCAAAACGTGAGCAGTGTGATACATGTGCACAGCACAAAAGTGAAAATAAAAATAGAAAGTGACCACAACAAAAATATCACAAATAGTAATGCAGCTGGGGAACAGTTATAGTAATGGGCAAATATAGAAAACACACCCAGGAAAGCTCCAGAAAGAAGAAATGAATATTGGAAGGGTCTACGGAGCGGAGACTCATCCAAAACAAATGTCCTTTTTGGAGCTTTCCTGGGAGTGTTTGCTATGGTTGCCCATTAATATCACTTTTGCCCAGCGTGGTGCTATATTGTCCCCCAGTGTCTGTGGTCATTTCCGGGGTTTATGTGCACGTTTGTCACCAGACAGAGTGCATGTGCCCACAGTAAAAACGCGTAGAGCAGGGTTTGTGACTCCATCCTGCCAGGTATACTACCTCCAGGGGCTGCATTGTCTCTGTGGCCATAGTGTGGTGCAGCGGACAGAGCCAGTACCTCTAGGGTCAGAGGTTCAAATCCCAGCTGGGGCACATGCCAGCCCAGCCCCTATATTTTACCCACCACTAAACAAAGATAGCGCAGACACCCCTGTATTGCAGGGAACATAAGCATGGGGAAAATACCCATATTTTACACAACACTGCAAAAACACAACAACAATGGGCATTACCTACAGCCAAATCCCCCAAATGCAGTCCCGTACTGCCACATTGCAATCTGGTCATCTGCTGTTTCTGAGAGAAGCTCATGCCAGCATGTTGGCGGACGAGTACATGTGGTGCAGGGGGCAGTGGCTGCTAGCCACAGAAGACAGAGGCCTAGCCATGTGCAGGCTGGCACAGTCCACTGCAACAGACAGGCCCTGCCGGATCCACAGTCATGGACATTCCAGGGAAACCAGCCACTCTGTGGCTACATGGTGGTGCAATGCACACAGACAGTGCATGCAAAAACAGAAGGTCACAGGTTCAAAGCCCAGCTGGGGCTTCCACCAATCCTAGCCACATATTTTTCCCACACCTACACAGTGATAGTAAGGACACACCTTTCGTGTCGAGTACATATGCAATGGTAATACGTCTATCTTTTACCCCACTGAGCACAGACACCATGAACAGGGGCAGTACCTAGAGCAGACTCTCCCAAATGCATTCCTGGTGTGCCACACACCAGTCAGCTTCCATGCTGCTACTCATACAAATGCCTGTGCTGTATATCTATGCACCACCCCAATGGCATGTAGATGTAGCTCATGCATATTCATGAGGGACAGCAGGAAAACACGAACAGTGTGATGCAGACCTGGACTGGGGTTTGGAATCTCTGCCGTAAAGCAGCAGCCAACAGGGGCAGACACACCCACACCCACACCCACAGGCCCCATTGGCCAATGTCTCATGGAGAGGCAGAACAGTGGACCCTGCGTGCATCTCCCAATACTAGCACCTGCATACCTTAGCAATGTCACCCTACACCTGAGGTATACGGTACACAGCTCTGAGACGTTTGCTAGGAGTACTGGCAGATAGATATCCATACGTTACGCACATACTGCTAGTTGACCCCATCAGAACAATCTGTTAGGTGTTTGCGGGGCGTGCTCCAGGACTGGCCTCTGACGGTGTTTACCACCCTGGGGAGTGACCCCCAGAAGTACTGCGTACCATATCCATGCCTTGCAGTGCCTAGGACAGGTTTGGTGGCCAAGGCTAATTACCTCCTCAATAGTAGCACCATGCTGGCATAGGTGTGGAAGTGTGTGTCTGTCTATACAGTGGGTGCTGGCTGCAAGCCCCTTCCACAGCCCACACTGCCAGCACTGTTGCCAGTATTGGCCTGCTAATGTGCATAATGAGTAGCAAGGGACCATGGGTATATCTCAGACAGGGTGGGCTGACCAGGATGCAGCTGCACAGGGCATAGGGCACTGGCAGGGACATGGTAGTGCCCGGCCACCACCTACACAGACAGGGGGACCTCTGTATGTGCTGCTGGGGGATCACTCTCACCCTGAGTGTGCAGTGATGGCAGCATGGCTAGGCACACCCATAGTGCTGTATTGTGGTTCTCTCATGTGATATATATGGGTTTCCTGTTGGGGCCTTTTCACTGACTTATCTGCTTGTGTGTGCTGCCACCCCAGTTGTGGGTACATGCATTTCCATCAGGACCAACCAGCAGACTGAGCACAGATGGTATGTGTCTTGATGGAGTGCCTTGCAGGGTGCAGTGGCCGATGGCTTGCTGCAGGAGAATATCAGATAGTGGTGGGGTGCATCTATGAATATCCAGGCCTAATGTCTGTCTGATATTGTGTTATGGATGGGTGTGGAGCTGCTTGGACTGGGGGTGTGGGGGGGTGATGTCTACATCCCCAGCAGGACTGGGGTTGATGGTCGACTCTACTGCCATGGGGAGGAAAAAGATAGTATGGGGATCTGTTGGTGGGCGACCCTGTTTTATCCACCGGGGGGGGGGGGGGGGGTGGTGGTGTGTTCCACTAACTGTGGCAGACAGCAATCTCCAAGATGTTTATGCAGCACCTACCTATTTCACAGGTTATTGCTGCTTTAGAGCTCTGGCATGGCCGCATTCAGCCATGCAAGGTGTTGTGCACCTGGTCCTGGGCACATCATCACACACTCAGGGTGGGCATAGTAACCACACAATGTGATGGTGTTTAGCTACTCTTTGCCGTTTGTCCACCCACTCAGGACACCCTACCAGGCCGAGGTGCTGTGTGGGTGCACAAGGACACCTCCCCCTGCCAGGCCGGGTAGCTGTAGGGGTGCAGTTCCCATCTTGTGTGCATCTGTGCACAGCTTATTTGCATGTGCAGTGCATCATGGGTACGGGTGGCCTAACCCTATCCTGTTTACACCAGCAGACTGTCTGTGATGTGACGTGCAGGCTATCTGCAGCCAGGCAGGAACTTGCTTACAGCTTGTGATAAGGAAGCTTATCATAGCTCAGGTAGGAGCTATAGAAAAGATGATGTGACTCTGAACAAGCAACCTGTCAGTTCTGGTAGAAGTAAGAAAACAGAGTTTTCACATAAAAGACTACCAGTCCCAGAATACACCAGGTTTCCAGCAGCCATGAGAGGGGCTGAAGTGAGAAAATGTGTGTGCAATCAAGAGAGCTATGAGGTAATCCCTAAGCACTCATCTCAAAGGGCAGGGCCTGATTCAACACAGCTGCGCTGTGTTAGGGAGGAGCACACATTAGAACAGAATAAGAATAGAGCTTATTCTTCAGATAACAGCTTCAGGGAGAGCTTCAGCAATGGCTACAAGCTCCAGCCCAGCTACAGGTTTAAGCATCACCTGGAGAAACAGAAGCCAAGCCAAGCGGATAGAGAAAGAAGGAAATTCTCTGGAAGGAAGAGAAGAAAGCCCATTGGAAGGTTTGGGAGAGTCCAAGGCAGTACCAATACTGGGAGGTATTCCAAATGCCAGCAGAGTCCATTGGACTGGAGTCAGTCAGAGGAATGGAATGGCAGAGATAGGAATCACCAGTGGCTAGCTGCAAGAGAGAAGACTGCACGTGGAAAGGACTTTCAGACCAAGGCCAGAAGGTATGTGAGAGGAGATCCAGTGTCCAGGGATCAAGATTGGAAGGCTGGACATCAGAACTGGATTACATACTGGCCAGGATATACAGAGAGGAATTATGATAGCAGGAGAGGCTCAGATATGAACACTGATCCAGACCCTATCTATAATAGTGAATGGCAGCAAGGGAATAAGCATTCTCATGATAGTGCCTTATGGAAAGACTCGTCTGTGCCAATGTATGATAGTGACCCTATGCTGATTGATGAAGGGGGAGATACAGCAGATGAAACTATTCATTACATGGACTGTTCTCTATCTAAATGCTATTGCTAGCTTTCTGTGAGCAAACACCTCAGCCATCACAAAGAAACCTAACTTTGTTCTTTATTTCCACTGCAAACAGCTCTTAAAGCAGGATTTGGGTTCACACAGTAGCAGCCAGCCAGCTAAAGGCTTTCAGCTGGTCAATTGATAGTAATTAAAGCTGCACCTGATTGTGTGTGTGAGCAAGGGAGAATCACTGCTGGGATCTGCGTGGAAAATAAGCAGAAGTTAACCTAACAAGCAAAGTTTATTCATTTCTTTGTGCCTTTTTATTTGGTAATTATTTGCTAAGAAAACATTAGCTAATTGCCTGACAAGCTGAAGGTTGTTTTCTGATTTGCTTTGTGACTTTATGTTATCCATTTAAACACTGCAAGCAAGTAACCTCATTTATATTGCTACCAAGCATATTTGTGCTGGGTGAATTAAACCCCATCAATAAAAAGTATTTTATTGGCTTTACCACTGGTTACACAACTCAATTATTGTCTTCAGCTGTGTTTGGAGTGAAAGAACTACATTACCCACAATACCTTGCAAGAATCATATGAATATATGCATCGTCAAGATTGTGTAAGTTCTCACCCTAGGCAGCCGTCTGACAAATGGCGTAGTTGGCAGGATTTATTTGCTGTGGATTACAAATAAAATTCAAGTTTGAAGCTGAAAGAAGATTTTTTTTCCCTCATCTGCACTTTGGAGGAGAAGTGGTTGTTCCAGGAAGCTGTCCCAGATGAAAAGACCCTGTGCAAAGCTGGATTCATCACTGAGACAAGGTAATATGTACCTGGGCATGTCTAGTGGTGGATGTGTGTAAGCACAGGGGGTAATTGAAAAAAAAAAAAGGTTGAAAAAAAAAAAAGGTTGAAAAAAACACACCTAGTTGGAAGGTGCTGCACTTTGGTTTTTTTTTTTTTCTTTATTTCTTGCAGGGGTCAAGATGGATCCGAGGGAGATGGCTCAGTGGATGGCAGCCCAATTTAGCAAGCAGCAGGAGCTATCACAGCAGGCCCAGGACACTGCTATGAAGGCCTTAATGGAACAGCAGAAACCAGTGCTTGATCTGGTGCAAGCTCTAGTTCAGCTGCAGAGTCAAAGTGGAACAGATGCAAGACCAGCAGCTAGTACTGGTACACCACATGTGGACAGTGTGGGACTCAATCAAGGGATTGGGGCATTTAATTTTGGGAAATTAACTCCAGATGATAATGTTGATGATTTTCTAGAGTCTTTTGAAAGAGTGGCACAGGCTTTAGCATGGCCAGAGACCCAGTGGGCAGTAAGGCTGGCAGCCTCATTAACTGGAGAGGCACTTGCAGCTTACAGAGCAATGTCAGCAGCCCAGGCTTTGAATTATAAGGATGTAAAGGCAGCTATTAGAGATCGCCTAGGGTTGTCTATTTCAGAGTATAGGCGAATGTTTAGAGCTGTTACATTGAAAGTGGGTGAGACACCCAGGGCTCTGAGTCAGAGAATCAGAAGTTTAGCTGTAAAATGGTTGGAGCCTGAGCAAAAGACAGTAGAAATGTTATTAGATATTATAATGCTGGAACAATTTATGCTTGGGGTACCTAAAGATTTGAATGTTTTTCTTATACAGCAAAATTGCCAAAATCTTGGAGAAGCAACCATGCTAGCAGAGAGATTCTTGGAAGCCACGCAGGCTTGCCATAGAATGGGTGGCCCTCTAAAGATGGATGCTGAGGCTAGATGTGCTGTATCAGAAAAAGGAATAATTAAGAATGTTTCTAAAAATGAATGTACTGTATCAAACCAGATGACACAGTGGAATAGAAAGAAATGTTTCAAGTGTGGAAAATTGGGACATTTAAAGAAGAGATGCCAGACACACACTAGTTTAATGGGTCTGAATTTAAAACAGCCCAAGGAAGGATTTCTTTTGATGGTTGATGTGCAGGGAATTACCACAAATGCATTATTAGACTCTGGGGCAGACCAGAGTATGATGTCAAAAAGGCTTTGGAAGAGGATAGAGGCCCAAGAAAGATTTGTGCCTAGAACCCCTGAAAGCCAAGTTCACATCAGATGCATTCATGGTGCTGCATCATCATATCCCACCTATAGGCTAAAGGTTAAGTGCCTAGGGAAACAAGAGGAAGTCCTGTTAGCAGTGGTGCCTAGGCTACCCTTTGATTTGGTTCTAGGAAGAGACTGGCCAAGATTTAAGCAGGGTCTAGTGGAAGGACTAGGAAAGAAGGAGGGAGAAGGTTTAATGGTAGTAGCTCCTGGGCCTTTATTTGGAAGTCCTCAGACCCCAGCTAAAAAGATGGTTAAGCGTCCAGAAGACCAAGCTACCCCAAAGCAGATATTCGTCCTAAAGTACCATAAGGTCTCTGAGAAGGCCCAAGCTCCTAAGCGGGCAACCCCTCAATCTGCTGGGTTTGACCTGTGCAGCATAGAGAATGTGACTGTACCTAGCCAAGGGAGAGCCCTGGTTGACACCGGTCTCCAAGTGGAAATACCTATTGGATGTTATGGGAGAGTAGCCCCAAGGTCCGGATTAGCACTTAAATATTTCATCGATGTGGGTGCGGGAGTAATTGATCCCGATTACAGGGGCAATATTAAAGTTCTGTTGTTTAACTTTGGACAGAATGAGTATCATGTGAGGACAAGAGACAAAATTGCCCAATTGATCTGTGAGAGGCTGGGTTTTCCACCTGTGGAGGAGGTCACATCCCTAGAGAATTCTGAGCGTGGAGCCAAAGGCTTTGGTTCTACTGATGTCAAAGGGGTTAAAAGCTTAGCTGCCACCTGTGCCCGAGAGAGGGAGGTGAGTGAAGAGGAAGATTTGGGACCCCAGGTATCTGATTGTAAAGAAAAATCAGAGCCCCAAATAGGTGAGGACCTGACAATGGTACAACAGGAAGAAATTAGGAAGTTGCTTAAGGAATTCCCAGATGTGTTGACACCCATACCTGGGGAGACCCATTTGGTGGCCCATGAAATAATAACTCCACCTGGGAAATTGGTTCGTCAAAGGCCATACTGCTTGCCTGAAGCCAAAAGACAGGAGGTGGTGGCACAAGTCCAGGAGATGTTAGATATGGGGGTAATAGAGGAGTCAAAGAGTCCCTGGAATAGCCCCATAGTCCTGGTGCCGAAGCCTGATGGATCCTTAAGATTGTGTATTTACTTCCGGCAGGTAAACGCCATATCAGTTTTTGATGCATATCCAATGCCAAGAATTGAGGAGCTGTTAGACCAGCTGGGACAGGCTCAATACTTAACCACCCTTGATATGACAAAAGGATATTGGCAAATCCCTCTCACCAGGGAGTCGAAGCCGAAGACTGCGTTCAGCACCCCCGTTGGCCTTTTCCAGTTCAAGAGGATGCCTTTCGGACTGCATGGAGCAGCGGCTACCTGCCAAAGGTTAGTGGATCAGGTACTTCGACCCCACCAAAATTATGCTTTTGCATACATGGATGATGTCATAATCCATAGTAACACCTGGGCGGAGCATTTGAAGAGGATCAGGGCAGTCTTGTGCTCTATGAAGCAAGCGGGAATCACTTTAAACCCGAAGAAGTGTGCCTTTGCAAATAGGGAGGTAAAATACCTAGGCCACCTAGTGGGAAGAGGAAAAATTAAACCTCTATTAAGTAAAATAGATAGCATCAGGAATTTTCCTCCTCCAACAACAAAGAAACAACTAAGAAGTTTCTTAGGACTTATTGGATACTACCGCCGGTTTATACCGCAATTCGCAGAGAAAAGTGCCATTTTCACGGATATGCTGCGAAAGAATTGTCCAAACCAGATAAAGTGGACACCAGAAGCTGAAAAAGCGTTTTCAGTATTAAAAGAAAAATTGTGTACAGGACCGGTACTGAAAGGAGTAGACTTCAAGAAACCCTTTCTGGTTCAAACCGATGCATCGGATGTAGGGCTAGGAGCGGTCCTATCCCAGTGCCATGATGGGGAGGAGCATCCTGTGATGTACCTGAGCAGGAAGTTGTCACCGGCTGAACAAAAGTATTCCACGATAGAAAAAGAGTGTTTGGCTATCAAGTGGTCAGTGGAGGCGTTAAGGTTTTACCTTACAGGGAGAAAGTTCCAGTTGGTCACGGACCATGCCCCACTTAAGTGGTTGCAGCAAATGAAGAACCACAATGCCAGGTTGACACGCTGGTACATGGCCTTACAGGCGTTTGATTTCCAAGTTGAACATCGTGCCGGGAAGTTACACAAGAATGCGGATGCACTTTCCCGTATTATGGACTGTAGAGAAGAAGTTTCACCAGTAGAACCAGTCCGTAATAACTTAAGCAGGGGGGTATATGATAAGGAAGCTTATCATAGCTCAGGTAGGAGCTATAGAAAAGATGATGTGACTCTGAACAAGCAACCTGTCAGTTCTGGTAGAAGTAAGAAAACAGAGTTTTCACATAAAAGACTACCAGTCCCAGAATGCACCAGGTTTCCAGCAGCCATGAGAGGGGCTGAAGTGAGAAAATGTGTGTGCAATCAAGAGAGCTATGAGGTAATCCCTAAGCACTCATCTCAAAGGGCAGGGCCTGATTCAACACAGCTGTGCTGTGTTAGGGAGGAGCACACATTAGAACAGAATAAGAATAGAGCTTATTCTTCAGATAACAGCTTCAGGGAGAGCTTCAGCAATGGCTACAAGCTCCAGCCCAGCTACAGGTTTAAGCATCACCTGGAGAAACAGAAGCCAAGCCAAGCGGATAGAGAAAGAAGGAAATTCTCTGGAAGGAAGAGAAGAAAGCCCATTGGAAGGTTTGGGAGAGTCCAAGGCAGTACCAATACTGGGAGGTATTCCAAATGCCAGCAGAGTCCATTGGACTGGAGTCAGCCAGAGGAATGGAATGGCAGAGATAGGAATCACCAGTGGCTACCTGCAAGAGAGAAGACTGCACGTGGAAAGGACTTTCAGACCAAGGCCAGAAGGTATGTGAGAGGAGATCCAGTGTCCAGGGATCAAGATTGGAAGGCTGGACATCAGAACTGGATTACATACTGGCCAGGATATACAGAGAGGAATTATGATAGCAGGAGAGGCTCAGATATGAACACTGATCCAGACCCTATCTATAATAGTGAATGGCAGCAAGGGAATAAGCATTCTCATGATAGTGCCTTATGGAAAGACTCGTCTGTGCCAATGTATGATAGTGACCCTATGCTGATTGATGAAGGGGGAGATACAGCAGATGAAACTATTCATTACATGGACTGTTCTCTATCTAAATGCTATTGCTAGCTTTCTGTGAGCAAACACCTCAGCCATCACAAAGAAACCTAACTTTGTTCTTTATTTCCACTGCAAACAGCTCTTAAAGCAGGATTTGGGTTCACACAGTAGCAGCCAGCCAGCTAAAGGCTTTCAGCTGGTCAATTGATAGTAATTAAAGCTGCACCTGATTGTGTGTGTGAGCAAGGGAGAATCACTGCTGGGATCTGCGTGGAAAATAAGCAGAAGTTAACCTAACAAGCAAAGTTTATTCATTTCTTTGTGCCTTTTTATTTGGTAATTATTTGCTAAGAAAACATTAGCTAATTGCCTGACAAGCTGAAGGTTGTTTTCTGATTTGCTTTGTGACTTTATGTTATCCATTTAAACACTGCAAGCAAGTAACCTCATTTATATTGCTACCAAGCATATTTGTGCTGGGTGAATTAAACCCCATCAATAAAAAGTATATTATTGGCTTTACCACTGGTTACACAACTCAATTATTGTCTTCAGCTGTGTTTGGAGTGAAAGAACTACATTACCCACAATACCTTGCAAGAATCATATGAATATATGCATCGTCAAGATTGTGTAAGTTCTCACCCTAGGCAGCCGTCTGACAAGCTATAGAGGTGTAGCCGAATGGTTACGCCACTGCCTGTGCAGCCAGAGGTCATGGGTTCATACCCACAGTGGGGTTCTGTGATAGGGTTTTCCAAAGCATTTTTTACATTTACTGTACATATGTTGTTGCCTGCAATAACACCCTCAGCGTACTGTACCCATAAGGTGCCTCTGAGGGTGCTTTATTGGGTGCCCTATAGGGCACTTTATGGTTGGCATCCATATAGGGTGCACTATACATTATCCTGTGTCGCAACATACATGCTGCCCTATAGGGGACATTCTAGGGTGCCTTGGCGGACGGTGCACTGTAACATGTGCCTTATGGTCCGCCTTATGTTAACATGCTGTGAGAGTGCGTTTGCTAGTAGTTATCACAAAATAGAATTAAAAAGCCTCCTAAAGCACTCCACAACATAAAATATACTGCCTCAGCTAGCCTTTTTCAATGGACATTGTGAGGGATTGACCCCCTGGTCCCTGCACCATTGGTTAGTGTCTTAACCATTGTGCTGTGGCTGTGTTCCTTTGCTTTAGCATCAGCGCGCTGCCTTGTGGCCATCAGCGCGCCGCATCCTGCTGCCCACAATTAACAGTGCGCCGCATCCTGCTGCCCACAATGAACAATGCGCCGCCTTATGCCGCCCCACAATGAGCAGTGCGCCGCCTTATGCCGCCCCAATATGAACAGTGCGCCGCCTTATGCCGCCCCACAATGAACAGTGCGCCGCCTTATGCCACCCCAATATGAACAGTGCGCCGCCTTATGCCGCCCCACAATGAACAGTGCGCCGCCTTATGCCGTCCCACAATGAACAGTGCGCCGCCTTATGCCGCCCCAAAATGAACAGTGCGCTGCCTTATGCCGCCCCAAAATTATTTTGCCTCCTGACACACATTTCCACATTCAAGGTGGTGCCTCAGCCAGCCTTTTTGGGCTGCACACACTGGGGGATTGAACCTGTGGCCCCTGCACCATTGGCTATTGTCTTCACCATTGTGCTACGGCTCTGTTCCTATATGTGCCCAGCTGCACCCCACTTAGCCTTCCCACGCGCTAATGTGGGCCCCACACATTAACGCGACGCGCACACATACGGTCTTTTTTTTTCCTTTTTCGGCCTGAACCGCCCACTCCTTATATGGCACAGGCACACTACCGCGGCCCCGCACATTAGGAATGTTTAGTAAACATGCCCCTTAGTGTCTTCAGATAAATAATGGTTAAATGGGGAAAGATCAAGTGAACTAGGATCAACCTAATAGAGCAGTTGAATGGGGATGTAGAAAAACAGTGGGCAAAACTGAAAGGGGATATTTTAAGGGCAACCAACCTTTTTGTTAAAATGCTAAATAAAGGTAAAAGGAAAAGGAGACCGATATGGCTTTCGAAAGAAGTAGCTGAAAAAGTGAAGAAAAAGAGGGATGCCTTCATGAAATACAAGAGATCACAGAGAGAGAAAGACAGATATCTATATTTGGAGAAACTTAGAGAAGCTAGCAAAGTAGTCAGAAAGCAAAGATTCAAAAAGAGGAGGAAATGGCCAATGCAATAAAATGGGGGGATAAGACATTTTTCAGATATGTTAGTGAGAAGAGGAAGGGCAAAAGTGGTATTGTCAGACTCAAGGGTGAAGGGGAGCAATATGTAGAAGCTGATGAGGATAAAGCGGACTTGCTTAACAAATATTTCTGTTCTGTGTTCACAGATAAAGAACCAGGAGCAGGACCTCAGAAAACACCCACAAACAGGAACAGAAGCGAGGGACATCTTGAACAATTTTCAGAAGACTGTGTTCGTGAGAAACCAGCTCAAATTAAAGTAGACAAAGCGATGGGACCGGATGGGATACACCCTAGAATACTGAGGGAACTTGGGGACGTTCTAGCAGCTCCACTGACTGACCTTTTCAATGCCTCGTTAGAGTCAGGAATGTTGCCAAAGGACTGGAAAGAGGCTCATGTGGTACCTTTACACAAAAGTGGAAGTAAGGATGTGGTTGAAAACTACAAGCCAGTTAGTTTAACTTCAGTGGTGAGTAAATTATTGGAAATGCTTCCGAAAGAAAAAATAATGAGGTTTCTGGAGTTCAGCGGATTATAGGATCCGAGGCAGCATGGATTCACCAGAGGCAGGTTTTGTCAGACAAATCTGATTGATTTCTTTGACTGGGTGAGCAGGGAGTTGGACTGAGAGAGAGCCCTAGATGTGGTGTATTTAGTTTTCAGTAAAGCCTTTGACACTGTTCCTCACAGGTGACTTATAAACAAACTGAGCACCCTAGGGATGGACCCTAAAGTTATTGCTTGGGTTAGAAATTGGTTGGGTGGGAGGTGACAAAGAGTACAGGTAAATGATGCTCACTCTGAGGAGAAGGATGTTACCAGTGGTGTGCCCCAGGGATCTGTCCTTGGTCCGATTCTTTTTAACGGATGATACCAAAATCTGCAATAGAGTAGACACCCAGGAAGGTGTAGATAACATGAGGAGGGATCTAGCTAAGCTTGAGGAATGGTCTAGAATTTGGCAGCTGGGATTTAATGTCAAAAAAATGTAAGGTCATGCATTTGGGCTGCAGCAATCCAAGGGAGCAATATAGTACAGGGGGTGAAGTACTTTTGTCCACTAAAGAAGAGTGGGACCTAGGCGTGGTTGTGTCTGAAGATCTTAAAGTAGCTAAACAGGTAGAAAAGGCGACGTCAAAAGCTAGAAGGATGCTTGGGTGCATACGGAGAGGAATGGCTAGCAAAAGAAAGGAGGTGATAATGCCTCTGTATAAGTCTTTGGTGCGACCTCATTTGGAGTATAGTGTGCAATTCTGGAGACCGCACCTTCAAAAGGATGTGAACAGGATGGAGTCGGTGCAGAGGGTGGCTACTAAAATGGTTACTGGTCTTCATTATAAAGCATATGAGGACAGACTTAAGGATCTTAATCTTAATAGGGTTAAGCCACTTAACCCTCCATAGCCCATGTTCCCTGTAAAATAGTTATCTCCAAGTTATAATGCCCTGTTCAATGTAATTTCAGTTTGTTCAATGTAAACCGCACTGATGCAGAATAGTGCAGTATATAAGAGAATATAAATAAATAAATAAATAAAATGTACACCTTAGAGAAAAGGCGGGATAGAGGTGATATGATTGAGATGTTTAAATACCTCTATGGCATAAATATTCAGGGGGAGAGCCTCTTTCAATTGAAAGCAAGTTCTGCTACAAGGAGACATGGGATGAGGGTGAAGGGGGATAGAATCACGAGTGATATGCGGAAATATCTCTTTACGGAAAGAGTGGTGGATCCGTGGAATAGTTTCCCAGTGGAGGTGGTAGAGATGAGGACAGTAAATGAATTCAAAAAAAGCATGGGACAGAGAGGCAGAGCCTGAAGCAGAGCGGAATGGTCGCATAGAGCAGAGCTCCGGAGTGACTCCTGCAGATTCCTGAGACTACATGGTCAAAATGTGCTCAGAAGAGACCAACGTTGGTAATATTAAAGCAGGAAAGATGTCTGGGCCAACGCCGACCTGGCTAGAATTCACGGCAATGCAAAATGCTAGCACGAAGCGCTCAAAAACGGAGCCCTTATCCCTGCAAAAAATGGCCACCGTACACGAGCACCCTGGGGCCCTTCAAGAACTATTAACAGAGGTGCAGGCAGCCAAGAAAATGGTGACGGCCAATGGCGAGTCGCTTGCATGCATGCAGGAAGACTTTGGATCGCTCAAAGGCAGAATGGAGGCGCTCTCCTTAAGCCAGGACAAGATCGAGCAAAGATTAAATGTGCACAAGGAGCGGTTAAGGGTGCTAGATAAACAGGCCAAGTAAATCAAAGCATTGCAGCGGGACATCGAGGACAGTAACAATAGGGCGTGCAGGAACAATATAAGACTTGTGGGAGTCCCGGATGATGCAGAGGGGAAGGATCTCTTTGCATTCCTATGAAAGCTGATTCCCGCGACCTTAAAAATGAACTTTGACATGCCGTTTGAAATAGAACGTGCACACCGGGTTCCCTCACAGATTTCTCCAAGCAACAAATGCCCGTGTCCAATTATCATGAAGATCCTAGGTTATCAACAGGTCGCCCAAATTTTGGCTGCGGCCCGGTCACAAGCACCGTTGGACTTTGAGGGTCATAGATTAATGCTGTTCCCAAACTTCGCGAAAAGCACCATTGACTGACTAAGAAATCTATTGGCCCTGAGACCTCGGTTGCAGCAGATACAGGCGAGATACAGGCTTTTCTACCCGGCGCGAATGAGGGTCACGCTACGTAATCAGATGCGTGCCTTTGAGGACCCTGAGGCCTTGCAAGCATTTTTGGAGGAAAAGGAACTTCTGCAAATACGTTGATGTCCCGTTGGAGGTTGGCATATTCCAAGCGGCCTGAACAGGCAGGCGAGTAGCAGTGAAGTTAACTGCCATTTGCCAGGCCCAAAATGGTTAATATCAGTCAACCATATCAGCTAATATCAGCTGTGGTCTCTGTTAGTTCTGATATTGATAAAAGGTTCATATGTTTAGATATAATGTGTCAGTATAATGCTTGTGTTATGTTATATTTGACAGTGTAGCCAAAACGGGTGTTGACTCAGTCCCTCTGTGCCTATTCTGTCCACTCTGGGCTCACCCATTACTTTTAAGACAATGAGTATTCCTCCAGGGTCCACCAGGTCAATAGCTGCAGCTTCTTTGATATGGTTAGCAGTATATTTAGCCAAGAGGGGTAACAGACACATGCATGTTATAGCAGATACCTTATGGGGAGACATAGTTACTCAGTACCTTATGGGGAGACATAGTTACTCAGTGCAAGAAAATGTTTTGTGATATTTCACATAAAGGGTTTACAATGTCTCTATCAAGAAGGATAAATCCCAACATAGAGCGCTGGAGATATGTCAGTAGGAAACACAAATGTCAACTTTTAAAATTCTCTCGCTGAATGTAAAAGGGATCAATAACCCCATTAAATGGAAAAAATAATCTTGTATGGGAGGCAAGAAAAGGCAGACATCTTTCTCTTGCAAGAGACCCACTTAAATTTGAGTGAATCCCTGAAACTTAACATAAAACCCTTCATGCTGGTCGCGTTTTCGGCTGCTACACATAAACATAATGGTGTGGCCATATTGGTCAGGAAATCCCTCTCTCCAAAAGTGATTCAAATTTGTTCGGACCAAGAAGGGAGATGAGTCAAAGTATGGCTTAAGATAGGAATGTTAGACTTGGTTCTTATGAACATATATGCCCCCAATAATGATAACCCGGATTCTTTAAAATCATTGCTGAAGAAACTCACGCAGACCTCACCCCATTGTCAATCCTAGTAGGGGATTTTAATCTTGTTTTGGATTCCTTAATTGACAGGAAACCCCCAAGGACAACCAGACCTCTTAAAGCTTACTCAGTTCTCTCCTCGTTGATGCAAGAGGTTGGTCTAGTGGACTTATGGAGATTACTGCACCCTGTAGAGCAAGAGTTCACTTTCTTCTCTTCACCGCATCAATTCTTCTCACGTATTGACTTGTTATTGGTCTCCAAAGCTTTGATCCCCAATATTGTATCTGCAAGTATACATGCGGCTCATATATCGGACCATGTGGCCATCTCTATATTGTTGCGAGATGACACCCAGAGCCCAATGCCCTCAGGATGGTTTTTTGACAGATCACTCCTGGATAATATGGAGTTTTGTCTTAATATCCAATCAGCCATTGCAGAATATTTCCAGTTTAACTCCCCTCAAGCAACCGCAGGCTGGGCCAGATGGGAAGGCTTTAAAGCCTCAATAAGAGCTACTATCACCAGCTTTGGTATAAGGCAGGCCAGGCTGCAGAAAGAGCAAATACGAGAATTAGAAAAGCAGATAAAGGCTGGGGAGCGTGTCCTCGCCAAATGCTCAGACCCTAGCATTTTGTTACGCCTGCAACGGTTAAGGCTTAAATATAATTCAATATTATCGTCTGAAGCCTCGCAAAATATTAAAGCTCAAAAAAACTTGTACTATATGGAGAGTAACAAGGCTGGCCACTTATTGGCCAATTCTCTGTGGGCCCACAGAGAGGCTGGTCGAATCTCTGCTGTGCATGACCTGCATAATCAAGCGCTGTTGGTTAAAGACCCTGACATCGCAGAAACTTTTAGATCTTTTTTTGAACAGCTATATACAGCGGAAACAGAATTCTCTCTGGTGTTATTTGAAAAACTAGTAGATAAGGTCAGCAGACCAACATTGAACAAAGATACAGCAGAAGAGCTAAACAAACCGATTTCCCTTGATGAAATTAGTCAAGCGATAAGTTCCCTGGCAGGGGGGAAAGCTGTGGGACCAGATGGACTCCCAACGGAATTTTTCAAGACCTTTGCCAAGGATCTAGGTCCGCATCTTCAGCAATATTTCCAGTCATTATTAGATGAGAGTCCCCCGGTGGGCGCCTTCACTTCAGCAAAGATCATAGTCCTAGAAACAGCAGGGAGGGACCCCCAAATTGTAGATAATTACTACCCAATATCCCTTTTAAACATTGACTACAAAATCTACGCTACTACTTTGGCACGTCGTTTGACTGGGGTAACTCCCTTGCTCATCCATCCAGATCAGTGTGGATTTGTGGAAGGTAGGTCAACATCTGATAATGCCAGACTTTAGTGCCATGTCCTGGTAGAGGTGGAGAGCAGGGAAACCCTGCTAGTGATGCTGAAAAAGCATTTGACCGATTAGAATGGGACTTTCTTTTCGCCGTTCTCAAGTGGTTCAGCTTTGAGGATAGATTTCTCAACCTCCTGAGGGTAATGTACACCAGGCCACTTGCCAGTATTTGTGTTAACTTTACTCAATCCCGGGACCTGCTGTTCGGTCAGGGTACCCGTCAGGGCTGCCCTCTCTCGCCAATGTTATTTAATCTTGCACTTGAACCCCTGACTCTTTTGCTGTGACAAAACTCTTAAGATTCAAGGCATAATCATTGCAGGTACAGAGATTAAACCTTCGGCATATGCCGACGACCTTTTGCTGTTTTTGAATCCTGAATCAGTGCCACACATCCTAGACCAGATAAACCAATACTCGCTGCTGTCGGGCTACAAGATCAATTGGTCAAAATCAGTAGTCTCAATCCCCACGTGCATAAACCAGGTTTACAGAAGTTCCCTTTCATCTGGGAATCTAAAATGGTTAAATATCTAGGGGTGCATTACTGCTATCCTCTAGAAGAGGTGATCAGGTTCAATACAAATACCATATTATCCAATATTCAGGTCATGGTTAACAAATGGTCCCCATTGCTCTTATCTTGGTGGGGTCACTTGGAGACAATCAAAATGACCATTGTTCCAAAAGTTAACTACTTTCTAGAAATGTTACCATCTTACCTGCCACAACAGTTTTATCGGCAGTTGGAGAGGATACTGACACAATTCTTGTGGAATAATAAGTCTGCAAGAATAGCTCTCAAAAAGCTCAAGGCCTGCAAGGAGAAAGGGGGTGTTTGCTTCCCGGACTTCCGGATGTATCACAGTGTTTTCTTGTTGAAACAGGGCTCCCGATGGACCGAACAACTAACTGCACAGAGCCCGGTATGGCTAGCAATAGAGGAGAAAATGGTGGCTCCTTTTCCTATGAATCTTCTCCCTGGGATGCTTATGAGGGATAATTTTGAGAAAGTGCAAATAGTGAGGGATACACAAAGGGCTTTTCAAGAACTACTTCAAATACTTGAACCAAAACAAAGGACTTCCATGCTCCTACCTCTGTGGTAGAACCCCCTTTTTAAAATACAACAGGAGACCTTCGCCTGGAAGCAGTGGTACTGTAGAGACATATGGACCTTAGGGCAATTGCTTAGCGATGGTAGATGGAAGAACTTTAATAGGCTAAAGCAGGAGTTTAACCTCCCGAGTTCACAGTATTTCCAGTGGATGCAGTTGCGGGACTGTGTGAAGAAATCAGTAGTGAATATTAAATCCCTAAAAAAGGAATGGGGGTGTATACAAAAATCCAAGAAGTCCAGATGGTCAAAGGAGCGGCTTCCTTTTTTTATAAACTAATGAATCAGCCTCTCCAAGTACAACTAGAAGGCATACAACGAGTGTAGGAGCATGGCATTGGGTGCACGATCTTGCAACAAAACTGGGACAAATTTTTGTCAAAACAAATTAGAATAACCAAATCTGCTTCAATTACCCAGTCTCTATTCTTCTTCACTCATAGAGCGTACTACACCCCAGTGAGAGTGGCCAAGTGTGAAAGACTGCTAGTAATTTATGTTGGGCCTGTCAAAGAAGCACGGGGACTCTGATGCACATTGTTTTTGAATGCCCTCAGGTGCAGACTTTCTGGCACCAGACCTGTGAAAGGATACAAGAGGTGCTGGGCTTTAGGGCTCATCTTACCTGGAAGATCATAAGTTTCCAGTCAAGCATAGAGATCCCTTCCTTAGGAAAAGAGGGCCACTCCTTATTAGATTTTATGTTAGGGGTGGCAATACATCTGATAGTCCGTAACTGGAAACAGACCACTGAGCTCCATTGGCAAGCATGGTGGAATAATGTATATCTATACAGTGAATTTGAGCAATTACCCCATAAAGGTATAATTCACAACCCCCTCAGTCGACATAAATGGAAGGCTTTAATAGATTTTGGTGCTGCAGCATGCTGTTATAATGTCTGGATTATATACAATTGTGTTTTTGAACTTTGACAAAGGTAGCACACCCTATTGTATACTGTACACTCCATATTTATATTGTGGAATGAAACATATTGGAATTGGAATGGAACCTGGTGGACCAAGGAGGGTAAGGAGAGGGGGGATTGGGATACTTGTTGTTGGTTTTTTCTTATTTTTTCTTTTCTTTGTAATTATGTGTAATGCTGGTTGATGTAAAAGGTTGGAAAGCTAAATAAAGATATTAAAAAAAAAGCATGGAACAAACACAGAGGATCTCTAAAGGAAAAATGGGGACTGTTGTAGTTGTTGATATGGAAAGACAGACTAGATAGGCCATGTGGTCTTTTTCTGTCGTCATATTTTTGTTTCTATGAATGTCGTCACTGAAAACAAAGGAGTTGATCCCTAGAGACTGAGTAGAACTGGGACACAATGAACCCCTGAAGGATGCCACATTTAAAAGAATAGTGATCAGAGATTGGAGTGGTGGTAGTGACCTTATGTATTCTATCTGGCAAATATGATTTAAACCAGGACAAGACAGTATCAGCAAACCCAAAGTCAGTTAAGAGGAAATGATGATCCACAAGATCAAATGCTGCTGATAAATCTAATCTTAACAGAGTTGAGTCATTGCTAAACCTCACTATATAGTGCAGCAAGGCAAATCTCACTACTGTGATGTTAATGAAAGTCATGCTGTTGGGGAGGAGAATGTTGTTTTTTGTAAGAAAAGACTGCATTAAAGAAAAAACAACTTTGTCAACATCTTTAGAAATAAATGGTGTATTAGTAATAGGATGATAGCTTGAAAGAGTAAGTGGGTCCAAAATAGGCTTCTACAAGAGAGGCCCAATGATAGCGTCCTATCAATGCTTGAACCAATACAAGCATTGTGGAACCTGTGTCCCTTGGGGAAACTGCTAGGTACATATGACCTAGATTGGCCACTGTTGGAAACAGAATACTGGGCTTGATAGACCTTGGTCTGACCCAGTATGGCATATCTTATGTTCTTATGTTCTTACTTAGTGGAAAGTAGCTTTCAGAAAGACTTTGATTAATGAGGGCAAGCATAGACTGGCCGACAACATGATTGCAAAGGCGTGGACCAAAAAAATTATGAAATGGAATTAAAAGCAGTCTTTTTTAAAGCTGGTGGCTTCTATGGATGCAGGTGGTTTCTGTAGATGTAGGTTCCTGATACTGCACTGCAGGTGCTCCTGGCGCCTCTGATGCTGTGTTGCTGGAATGATGATATGCTTCTTGGAAACTTCTCTCCATCCCTCTCAGAGTATGTAACTCTCTTATCTCTAGTGCAAGCAGAGCTGCTCTCCTAATCAGTCACTGTGGGTTCTGGCAAGGTTTGCGCAGTCACTCAAGAGTTCAAGGTATAGGCTTCAGTCTATGACACCCTCCTTCCTCTCTGTTACTCTCCCCTGTAGTTCTAAACCTTTGGGTCCCTCCATCTTGTATGAGAGAATGGGGAATAGCCACCAGCTGCTGCCCCTGGGGCAGGCTTTACATATGACTCGGATTTTCCCTCCCAGAGGAATCTCCTCTCAGGATGATGTAACTGGGTAGGAAAAAATCTCCTTTGTTCTGGAAAATTACCAGGTCAGCTCCAGTCTATACTGTAGTAACTTACTAGAGACACTGGAGGTCTCTCCCCTTCCTTTTTTAAAAACAATGGTGAATCATTCAATCAAACCATTTCCAATACTCCCATATAGTTTAATTGCCACCTTAGTTGTCTGCATTCCGCACAGAATCTGTCCATGGAAAAAAAAAGTTGCATACATTTTCCTTTCCAGTTTGATACTATAGACTTTATTCTAATCCCCTTTCCATTAAGGTGCCCTTCTGAAAATTTGGCTGTTTGAAATAAATATGCTCCATCTACACTCCTGATGAAGGCACCCTGCCAAAACATAGCCATGAAGGGTCTATTTTGTTTACTTGTTTGTTTGTTTTATTAATTTTCAAATAAACCTTGGACATGTTTTACCTAAAAGTACTCCTGCTTCTTCTGTGCTGTTTTTATTTGTGAGTAGTTTTTGCTTCCTTTGTGGTGTTAGTATGGGCATCCTTAGCATATGTTAAATGGCAGTGTTGCAGTGGGTGACATTAAGTGCACTTCTGTTAATCATGGATAAATGCTCAGGGCAGAGGTGGCACAAAACCAATACTAACTACATGGCAACATGCTAGACAATCCTCCATCTGTTATCTTGGGTTTGATGCCACCTCTTTGTTAAAAGTTTGGTATACTACTTCATTTTAGTAAACATGCCCTGGCTTGTCTTGTAGAACGCCAACTCACAATGTCCATAATCTCTGACTCTCTAGTTTTCTAGTCAAGAACAATCAATGCAGAAGATGCCAAAGTTCTAATATCAAACATAACTACTTCAATTATCATTACATCATCAAGCAAAGTACAGTTGTGATCAAAATTATTGGCACCCTTGCATTTTAGGTATGTTTTGTACAATACCTTGAGAAATAATTGGAAATATTCCAACTGTAAGTCATAAGAATATTTTATTAGTACATTCAAAGATAACAACAAACAAAAGATGTCTATTCAGTAATTTTTGAGAAAAGAAAATATGACCTGGACAGGATTAATGGCACCCTTCATCAATATTTTGTTGCACACCCCTTGGTGATGATGATAACTTCCACATATTTCTGGTAGCCATCTATAAGTTTCATACATCTGTCTGCTGGTTGTTTCTCCCACTCTTCAACTGTGATTTGTTCCACCTTATGAATATTTCCAGGATTCCTTCACCTGTATCAGATTTCAGCTCTTTTCAAAGGTTCTCGATTGCATTGATCAGGACTCATTGCTGGCCAGTTTAAAGCAGTCCATTTGTTCCTTTTTAACCATTCTTTTGGATGTATGTTTTGGATCATTATCCTGCTGGAGGATACCTTCGACCCAGACCTAGCTTTCTGACACTAGGTAGCACGTTTTGCTCCAAAATACTTTGCTAGTCCTGTGACTTCATGATTCCTTTAATATGTTGCAAGCCTCCAGTTCCTGAGGCAGCAAAACAACCCCATATTATGAAACCTCCACCATATTTAACTGTAGGAAGGGTGTTTTTTTCCTTATAAGCTTCATTTCTTTGCCTGAACATAAGAACATAAGATATGCCATACTGGGTCAGACCAAGGTCCATCAAGCCCAGTATTCTGTTTCCAACAGTGGCCAATCTAGGTCATATGTACCTAGCAGTTTCCCCAAGAGACACAAGTTCCACAATGCTTGTACTGGGTCAAACATTGATATCTTCGGTCACTTCTTAATAATGGTTTATGCCTGTAAATGTATCGCTGGTCTGCATTGCCAAAGAGCTCAAGTTTGGTTTCATCTGTCCACAGACCATTTTCCCAGAAGGATTGTGATTTCTCAGTGTGGGTTTGAGCAATGATCAGGCATGTCTATCTTTGAGCAGTGGGGTTCTCCTTGGCCTTCTTTGTTTAGTGTGCTGTGTATCTGTGAGTTGAAACCACCACTCCAGATTGCTTCAGGTCAGTCTTAAGCTCTTTGTATGTTGTACATGATGTTTTTCCAATAGTTCACACTAACCTTCAAAGACTTCTTGGATTAATTTCCCTCTTCCCACCATGTCCTGGGAGGTTCTTGACAGTTCCATGAGCAGAAAACTGATTATTAACATTGCAAATTGTAGACACTGGAATCCCAAGGTCTTTGAAGATGGCCTTGTACCCCCACGGAGAAAAGATAGTTACTTACCTGTAGCAGGTGTTCTCTGTGAACAGCAGGAATAACTCTGCCATCTCCCTGAGGATTGTTGTATTCTGCCACAGCTTTGTTATTTTACTGGAGAAGATGGTGCCATGGCAGGCTAGAAGACAGGCATGCAGGCGCGGTGGTGCCTCTCAAAAGCTTCCAGTAGAAGCTAGGGAACATTCCTGTGCGGGGATCCATCGGTGATGTCACCCATACTTAAGAGCTTATTCCTTCTGTCCACGGAGAACATCTGCTACAGGTGAGTAACTACCTTTTATTAGTTTTAACTGTGATAACATGATAAACGGGTGCACAAGACTGAAAACCCAAGCTGCCTATCAGATTTCTTCCTTTCTTCCTGCAGTCCATCTCTCAAGGAAATTCATTGGACGCACAAGAAATGCCAGAAAAAAACTTTATTTCAATAAAATAAAATATCAATTTTCATATTTTAATATGCAAATACATGCATATTTATATGACAGTGCCCCCCCCCCCACCTGACTGACCCATTTACAGTACATTTTTGAAGTAAGTTTTATATCCACTTTACACAGTATCAGTACAACTGAGAAAATGTATCAATATAAAAAACATCTTAAGTATGAAGCAAAATGTATTTATGGAACTCATCTCAAGCATAGCAAAGAATCAATATTTCAACAAAGCATCTCTAAGACATCTACTAAAGTGCACTAAACACTTAATGTGTGAATTAGTACAGCCACATTAACATGGCTGGGTATTGCTAGGTACGTATGACCTAGATTGGCCACTGTTGGAAACAGGATACTGGGCTTGATGGACCTCGGTCTGACCCAGTATGGCATGTCTTATGTTCTTATGTTCATGGTAGTTTGACACTTAGGGGCATGTTCACTGAAGGTTAATGCGTGTTAATGAAATTAATGCACGTCCACTGCATCCATAGAAATAAAATGGTTCTGGGCACTTAATGCACATTAACTTTATTAACACGCATTAAATCCTTTAGTAAACATGTCCTTTAGGGGGTCACTTAAGCTTACGTCCACTATTTTAAAAGTATGCACGTAGGGCCTGATATTCATTTGGGCACACTATGCGCTGCTAAAGCACATAGCCCTGTCCACCGACCCTTAACCCCAGATATTGAATGCCGGGGTCATATGCAGCCACAGCATTGGATATCCTGGGATCGCCGCACACACTGGAAGCCGCAGTAGCTAACCAGGCAGCAGCAGTATTGCATGATGCCCAGTTAGCTCCTGTGCCTAAAAGATAGGCACAAGTCCTTAACCAGGCAGCTTGAATATCGCTGTTGCCCAGTAATCAATCGTCTCCACCTCCACTCCTCCCCGGAATGCCCCCGACGTGCCCCGATGCTAAGCGGTTAGCATCAAGGCACATAAGGGCCATAATCGGGGATATTCTGCAGCACTTACAGTGTTAGTGCCATTGACTATTCCTCTCAGCGGCAGTTACATGGTTTACAGGGCTGTAAACCATGCAACTGCCCTTCAGATATCGGGCCCGTAGATCTGAATGGGCCAGCTTTCACAGTGGGCATACATATAGCCAGAGTTGGGGCAGAGCATGGGCAGAGCGCATGTCAATAATAAGATTGCATGTTATGTGTGTTCTTTGCAAATATAGGTGTGCATGGTCATTTACAACAGTGGATGTCAACTTTCTTTTATAAAATGGGCTTAAAATAGGCGCATTTGGCTGCCTTAAACTAGGCACCTGATTATAAAATTGCCCTCTTAGAATGTGCTAATTCACACATGTAGAGGGCAATTTTATAAGAGGCTGCCATGGATAGGCACTTTCAGAAGTTTCTACATAGGTGCTATTGTATAAACACAAGTAGACTTCTACTTGTCTTTATAAAATACTAGTGCATGTGGCGAAGAACATGCCTGAATGTAGGTGTGAACACTTATATCTGCTCACATGCATGGAGATTAAGGTATTTTATAATCTACGTGCAGGGGTGCAACAGTTACCACAGAGCTTTGGCACTTTCCATGTGTTCATTTTACAAAGATGACCCCGAAGGTTGCAAGCCGAGGAAACAGGGAGCACTAGACCGTTATGCTCAGAAACAGAGAAAGGAGGAAGGGGAGAGGAGGCTTTAGGGGGAACAAAAAGGAGCTCAGTTTTGGCCATGTTCAATTTCAGATGGCAATGAGACATCCAGGCACTCATGTCAGATTAGCAGACAGAGATCTGGGCCTGGATTTCTGGAGGAATTTCAGGTGCAGAGAGGTAGATCTGAGAGTCATCATCGTAGAGATGATACTGAAAACCATGGGAGGAGATGAGTGCACCAAGGGACTGAGTGTAGAGAGAGAAAAGGTCCTAAGACAGAGCCCTGGAGTATACTGATGGAAACCAGGGTAGCTGTAGAGTGGAGGAGTAGCCTAGTGGTTGGGGCAAGGTACTTCGGGCCGGAAGGTCGGGGGTTCAAATCCCACTAGAGGACAGCAACCTTGGGCCGGAAGGACTGGGGTTTCTAGTCCCACAGGTGCTCCTTGTGGTCTTGGGCAAGCCACTTAACCCTCCATAGCCCATGTTCCCTGTAAAATAGTTCTCTGTGTGCTGTGCTTTCCTGTCTAATCAATGTGTTTATACCTCAAAAATTTCCTGCAATGATTTGACAATTTCCAATCTGTAATCAAACCGCTGCTGATCGCTGGAAGTAGTGGTATACAAATGTATACTAAATAAATAAATACACTAAAAGTGCAGTGGTAGAGATAGGAAGAAAACCAAAATAGGACAGAGCCCCTAAGTCCAAGAGAGTTCAGGGTATTGAGAAGAAGGTGGTGACTGACAGTGTCAAAAGCAGCAGAAAGGTCAAGAAGGACAAGGATTGAGTAAAGACCCTAGGATTTGGCAAAAAACAAGTCATTGGAGACTTCGGCAAGAGCCATCTCAGTAGAATGTAGAGGGCGAAAGCCAAATTGCAGTGGATCCAGAAGGGAATGAGAGGAGAGAAAGTCAAGGCAGCAGCGATGAATGCATGTTCAAGTTGTTTAGAAATAAAGGGGAGAAAAGAGATGGATCAATAATTAGAAGGACAGGTAGGATCAAAGGATGAAGACAGGTGGAGAGGTGTAATCACAGCATGCTTGAAGGCTGCAGGAACAGTTGTGGTAGAAAGCAATAGGATGAGGATATGACAGATGGAAGGGATAACAGGGGAGGAGATGGAGTTTAGTAGATGGGTGGGAATGGGATCAGAGGAGCAGGTAAAAAGTTCAGAGGAGGAGAGAAGATGTGTGGTTTCTTCCTCAGTGATCTTAGAAAAGGAGGAAAGGGCAACAGAGGTTAAGGGAAGGATTAAGGAAAGAAGAGGGGAAAGGAGGGATAGAGATGACCCAGGTGAACTCAAGAGTAATCTTGTGGCATGTATTTTGGAACTGAATAACTTGGCAACTCTGAGGAAGGGTGTTTTGCTTGTCTTTTTTTTAAATGACTGTTTTGCTTTTTGATTGAGGACCCCTGGAGAGGCGCAGAGCTGGGCTGTGCCCATTTCTCTTAAAGATTGTGCTAAGTCAGCTGTGAGGGACAAGTAGGCTGGTCGCCTGCAGAAGTGTGGACTTTTCTTTCAAGTCCAGCAACCAGAGTTTTAAAAAAGGTTCTGTGCCCCAGAAAACCTTCCTTTCCACCTAGTGCATGTCAGACTCTAGCATGTGACAATATATTTTGCAAAAAATAGACTATTAAAAAGAGATACCCCTATAAGCATCAACAGAAAATTTAATGTCTTAAAATATGATAAGAGAGAGTGAAAAGTTTGCATATTTTGAAACAAAAGGATACCTTCAATGTGTTTCAAGTAGGCAAGCATAAACTGTTAGTATAGCTTCTTTTTATCAAGGGAGATGAAAACTCTTGGTGAGTAAGGCAAAACACACACCAGTGGAGATCCATTCAAAATTAAAGCATCATTAAAAAAGGTTGGCATGTAGACACAACTTCCCCTCAGCATGAACCCCTCCACCCAATTCCCCCTGGCAACAACAACCCCCTGAGATGCACACCAGCAGCCACTTCATTCCCTGATCCCTCTCCCTACCCTACCAGGGTCACCGATGTCTAGCGAGAGCAGGAACAATGCCCACTTGTTCCTATTATTACTGTACTGGGATCCAAAATGGTGCTGATGACCCTTCGTGATGCTTTGGAGGAGGGCAGTGAGGATTGGCTGCTTTGGAGATCATAGGGAGGATCAAATACTTTGGGAAGTATGGGGGTATAGGATGTGGTAGGGGGTCAGGTGGAGTGGAATAGAGGTTGGGGTGACTAGGGGGAAGATTGAAGTCAGGGAAAGTGATCAGGGGGGAGGAACTGGTGGTATTGAAATGGGTGCACATGCCAAGCGGGAGCAGCGATTTTAAGAAGCTGCTCCCAACTTATGTTTCCCATGTGCAGCTCCTAAAAATCACTGCTCCAGCTGGATGTAGAGAGCCATACACGTGCAGTCCTGCACCTAAACATCTGAATTCCCCTCTCCACATCCTATCTAAAATGTGTCTTCATGCGTTTGACAGAGCTCCTTGTAAAATACAGTGGGAGTTTTCCATGTTTCAACTTGGACATCTAAATTTCCCTCTCCACATCCTATCTAATATCTACCTTCACATACAGCATGCTTCATTACCTTTAGAAGATAATATGCAGTAATATACTATCTGCAAATTAGTCAAATTATTATGCAATTTTTTGTCCTCGTACTCTTATGTATGAGGGTGAACTAAAAGAGAAAAAGGAAGATTTCTGAACATGTAAGTAGCATTTGGCACAAGAGGCAAGAACCTACATTAGCAGAGCACTGGCTAAATCATGCAAATGTTGTGGAATATCTCAATGCATAACCTTGGGATCTCTACATCTCCCTAGAGGTGTTGATATTTCTCAGGAATTGTTATGTTAAAAGATGAAGATGGATCTGCAAGTGACATACTGCACATCCTTTGGATATCCTAGTGGCCCAGAGGTTTTTTATTTCACTGTTATTTGGAGTCACGGTTGGTGATCAGATGTCAACAAACTATTTGAATGTCTCCTTAGAATATGCAGTGTCTTTATGTACTGTTTGTACAGCACTGGCCCTTTGTTCATGAGAACCCACAGTTTGTGTTATCTGAAGCTTTGAATGCACAAGTTGTGTGTTTGAACAACACACTCTCCATATACTGTATGCATGTAAAGACTGATTGGGTTGACACTTTATGACTTCAAAAAGCTTACACGTTTTTACATGTTATATCTCAGGTTTAAGATAAACACTCCATGACGCCTTTCTGCTCTCACCTTGCTCGAAGATATCCTTGATAGACCCTCTCCGAAGAAGCATGCAGCACGTAAAAGTTTAGAGGCTGAGACAGCAATTTTTCGCTTTATGAGATAAGTGGGATTTGCTAATGCATCTGCCTTCTAGAAAGCTAAGCAAATTTCAAAGCAGAATCTACAAGCTCAGCTCATAAAGACGTAATGAATTGTTGAGTTTGTAATGGTTAGACTTAAAGAAACACTGATGAAGCATTGCTACCTTGACATGCTTGAAACTAATTCTATGAACACACTTTTTCTTCATATTGTATCCAAGGCACGTTAATGAGGCTGACAGTATCCCCCGTCCCTGGGTTCCGAATGATATATGTGTTTGCCTATATCTTACTAAGAAATGTGCCCGGTGCACCAAAAACACAGAGGCTAAACTAAGAGCAGCTTCCTTAGGAATACATTTGGAAAATTTGCATCTAACTATTGGTCCACTGTTTAACCGTTTAAAGGGAATTTGCAGAAGTTAAAGCATTTGCAAGAAACATTGGCAGAACAGAACACAGCTCGCGCTTGAGAAATGTCATACATTTACTCCACATATCTAACAAAGAAGGCAACAAAGCAACAACCCAAAAATGACATAACAGAGGCAAATATCACAATTACTACCACACTCCCTGCAGCACTGACCAAGAAGCCAACACCCACTCCAACAATAATCTGAGCCAACTGAACCATGCAGGTCAGAGCAGCACAGTCTATTCCCTTCCCTCGGCTATCTTCTTTGTTCTCGTGATCCAGCAGTTTCTGTCCCTGCAATCAAAACATGAAATTAAATAGAGCACCAAAGAATAGCAGTGGTACAGTAATACACACACTTTGTAGCCCCATGCCTGCAAACATCGAATAGGAGCATCCAGTGCTGGATTCATATCCTCTGGGAATCAGTTTTAAGAAATGCTCAGTGCTTCACTCGATGGTGTATTCCATGTGCCTAAATTTAAGAACCTAGGCTTGATATTCAAAAGGCTAGCCTAGGTAACTTTGGGAGTTAGGCAGAGAAATCTTATATTTTGAATTTTCTGTCCTACCATCTGGTTAACCTTTGTTCAGACAACTCATTTCCCAGCCACACCTTAACCAATTAAACATAGGAAGAGCTACAGATGTTCCCGGGGCCTAGTAAAATATTAACAGGATAGTGATGAGTATCATGAATATCTCATTAAAGTTAACAGGATAAGAAAGTTATTTCCAGGTCTAAAAAGCAGCATTTATAGATGTAGATTGGTATACAAGTGTAAATGCCATTTCAGAACAGGGGCTTTTTAAAGGTGGGGATGCTTATTACACTTAAGAATCCTGGAAGCATGGTGAGGGTGGGAACAGCAAGTGGTTTGGGTGAGCCTGCAACATCAATGTGGATTCCACGTTTCACAAGTGGGAAATTCTAGAATTTGGCATTTACAGCTGCTCCGAGGCAAGTTTAAGTGTTTGCCGACAGGGTCAGCTGCCATTTTTGAAATCTGGGCCCTCCTGATCACCCCTAACCTTGATCTCCCCTGAACTATGCCCAACCTCAATCTTCCTGATCCCCCTCACATCCAGTCCCTATCCCAACCCCCCCCCCCCTCACCTATTGTGGGGGGTCAAGGTCAGGGGGGGTCGGCGAGATCAAGGTTGGGGGGTGATCAGGGGGGAGGAAGAACCGGCAGTGCTAAAAAGAATGCACCTGCAAAACAAGCAACAATTTTAAGAAGCTGCTCCTAGGCATATGAGGGGAGGGGTGTTATTACATTTTTACCTCACATACAACTTCATAAAATCACTACTCCCCTGGACATGGAGAGCCATAGCCATGCAGCCCTGCACCTAAGTGGTTCTGTTATATGTTTGGTAGTGTCTCTTGTGAAATTCTATAGGAATTCTCCTACTTGGTGAATTCCTTTCTCCACATCCTATTAAACATTTGGGCCTGATATTCAGCCTGTGACCGTCAGTGCTTCTAAAGCAACTGGTCATGTGGGAAAACGTAGTGGTGGTGAATATCCAGTTTTGCCACCAATCTCCATTGCTATCTGGTTAACAGCGAAATTCAGCTGCTAAACAGATAGCAACACCCAACTTTATGCAGTTATCTATCTGGTCAGTAGGCTGAAAATTGTTGCCGACCAGATAGGTGCAGGACCACCCTAGCCTGCTCAATAGCAGACCTAAACAATAAGGGCCTAATATTCAGCAATAGTGGTTAGCCGCCGCCACTGAGCATTAGGCACAGGTATTCAAGGTTGGGGCCATATCCAGTTCCCTGCAATGAATATCTGGGTTGCCCATATAGTGATGAAGCTAACCGGGCAGTGGCAATATTCAGCCACTGCCCAGTTAGCTTCAGCAGTGAAAGTTAGGCTAGCTTTTGCTGCACTTGACTTACACCGCTTTGCAATAAGCAAGCAACGGCTCAATATCACCGCTGCCTAGTCATTGCTCAGTGCCGCCCCCACTCCATCCCAAGAACACCCACCTCAAACTTGTTTTCAGGGCATGCAGCAGCAACACTTGGGGATATTCAGCAGCACCAACCATTCGTACTTTTAAACAATCTCCAGACCTGATGTAAACTCAACATTTGCAGCTGCTCCTATTAGGTTATTTTTAACCATTTTCCTCATATTTCCTACAGGAGCTCTCCAGAGGTTTTCCTACAGGAGCTCTCCAGATCAACCAACAGTAAGGATTTAAGGGTTTGTTTTATTATATTAAATTGTTAGCTCTCTGACTGGGAGCTCTTAAAAGGGTTTTTTCTACATTTTTAAAGCAAGGTTACTTTCTTTTTGGTGCTTTAGTGGGACTTTCCTTGAGCACAGTAGGTGGTTGAACTCCAGTAACCTCCTCAGCTTTGGGAACTACTAATACCTAATCAGGTGTTAGTGGGCCTGATTACCTGAGAGCAGCTGAGGGCCTGCATAAAAAGCTCCAGTGGCCTGCCCTGTTCAGGCTTTCCTACAGGAGCTCTCCAAATCAACCAACAGTAAGGATTTAAGGATTTATTTTATTATATTAAATTTTTAGCTCTCTGACTGGGAACTCTTAAAAGGGTTTTTTGTACATTTTTAAAGCAAGGTTACTTTCTTTTTGGTGCTTTAGTGGGACTTTCCTTGAGCACAGTAGGTGGTTGAACTCCAGTAACCTCCTCAGCTTTGGGAACTGCTAACACCTAATCAGGTGTTAGTTCCCTCCCTACCCACCCCGACTCCCACCCACCCCTAGTGAGTATTCTTGCTTTATAGGGCACCTCCCCATTTGACAAAGCACAGAGAATTGGACCAACACATTTTGAATATAATTAAGGAGGTTTAACTGCTTTTTCTCTGAAAGGACAGCTGAGAAACAGGCTGGTACTTGGTAGATCTCTCTCTTTTGCTTTAACAGATACCTAAGCTCCACGAACAGAACAATGGCTGGGAAAAATCGTATTGCTAAAGCTGTTGCCCCTGTTACAGTTTCTGCCTCGGTCAAGACAGAGGTCCTAATGCCAGTTGAAGGGCCGGTTCCATGTGCAGGGTGCCTGCATGCTGAAGCTCTGAGTAAACAAGTGGAGGAACTCAGAGAGGAGGTGGTGAGGCTGAGGAGCATTCAAGACAGTGAGAAGTACATTGATGAGATGCTTCTTGCAGCAACCAAGCTCTCCAGCAGAGGAGAGGATGGGTGCCAACAGAATGTCGATGGTTGGACACAAGTCACCAGGGCCTGCAAAATCACCAATCTAACTTCTCCAGCCCTTGAACTGAAGAACCTGGAAGTGGAGGAGGTGAAAGCATCCCTGGAAAGGGAAGAACCAGAGCTCAAGTACCCCAAAGTTGCAGAATTAGTGACCACAAGGAAACAAAGGGTAGTGGTGGTTGGAGACTCTATTCTGAGGGGTACTGAGGCATCCATCTGCCGACCAGACTTGATATCCAGAGAGGTATGCTGTCTGCCTGGTGCCAAAATCCAAGATGTTACGGAGAGTTTGCCGAGACTCATCAAGCCCACTGATTATTACCCAATGTTGCTAATCCATGTTGGAACAAATGATACTACCAGGTATACCTCAGAATGTATCAAAAGTGACTTCATGGCTCTGGGACAGAGGGTGAAGCAGTTAGGTGCACAGGTGGTGTTCTCTTCAATCCTCCCTGTTGAGGGTAAAGGCCAAGGCAGAGAGGCTCGCATCCTGGAGATGAATGCACGGCTGCATGGATGGTGTCATCGAGAGTGTTTTGGTTTCCTAGACCATGGGATGCTGTTCCAAGGGTTGCAGAGCAGAGATGGCATCCATCTGTCCAAGAAAGGTCAACGCATCTAAAGTAGTAGACTGGCTAATCTACTGAAGAGGGCTTTAAACTAGATTCATTGGGGATGGGTGAAGAAAGCCCCCAGGTAAGTGAAAGCCCCCAGGTAGGTGATACATTAAATAACTTTATGGAAATGGGTAACAGGGGTAACATATGTAAAGCAGTGTGTATAAATGCCCATACCATGGGAAATAAGATCCCTGATGTTGAAGCTTTGTTGGGACTTGCTGACTTGGATTTAGTGGCAGTTACAGAAACATGGTTCACAGAAAACCATGATTGGGATGTAACTATACCTGGCTATACTTTATTCAGAAAGGACAGGGTAGGAAGTAGGGGAGGAGGAGTGGCACTATATATGTAAAAACTACTATTAAAGCTTTGGAATTACAGAGCTTAAAAAGGAGAGGGGAGGCATTGTGGGTTAAACTAGAAAGAGGGAAAGAGAAATCTATTTACATTGGTGTGATATACAGACCTCCCTCACAAGAGGAAGAGGTGTACAGAGAGTTAATTGAAGACATGCACAGCATTTCTAGGAAAGGGGAAGTGCTACTGATAGGTAATTTCAATATGCCAGATGTTGATTGGCACATTCCTGCTGCAGTATCATCTAGAAGTAAGGAGATCCTGGATTCTCTACAGGGAGAACTATTCAGACAATTGGTAACAGACCCCACACATGAAGGGGCCATACTGGACTTGGTGCTTACCAATGGTGAAAGTGTTTCTGATGTTGTAGTGGGAGATCATTTTGCATCCAATGATCACCAGATGGTGTGGTTCAGTATTAGGACTAGGGCTGTTAGAATCCATTCAAAGGCAAGGATCTTAGACCTTAGGAAGACTAACTTTGCGAAAATGGGCCAATACCTCAGGGAGTCGTTAGTTGGATGGGAACACAAATAAAGAGTGGTCAAGCTACCACAGAGCTAATATTGTCAAAAAATGGATGAAAAAACTCTGTACTAAAACGTGAAAGTAAAAAATATCACCCAAGGCTGCCTAAATAATTTATAGAATTTAGCATTTGCATAGCCAGAACAACCATACACAGAAGCAACCAAAGGTCTCAGTCTTCCCGGGCAAAAACAGAACCCGCCAGATGCATTCTGACAAGGTAAAGCCCCGATAACATCAGTGACCCATAGACTAACGTTGCTCTGAGATGGACATTAACCAGCTCTTTCACTTGTAAAAAGTCAATAATGTAACATTAGAAATTCCACAGTGTTAATAACGAAAGAGTGGTATGGTAACTTAGCTTTGCAGTCTGCAGCAATGCTCGTGAAATGGTGCTAAGCCAGTAGCAAAATCCCCAACGCTCTTACACGCGCTTGATATGCGTTTCACCTGAGAGGTTTCTTCAGGGGGTGGCTAGAAAGCACTGCAAAACATAGACATCGCCAAATTCAATGAATAGTAGCTTTCTCACGATACATACTTTCAAAAAATCTCTAATTCATATATCCAGGCAGTTGTGAAACTGAGGAATAGTACACACCTTGAAGTTCACGAGATGAGAAGACACGAGCAGAATCCACCAACCGATACTAAACGCCGCGCATGCGGGTTAGGACATTTATAGGATAGATGTTATGCTTCATTCATTCCCATTGGATAGCACGTTACAGGCATACCTCCCACTCCACCCGTGAATTAAGACCAAAAGGAATCACTGTGTTTAATGTTCCTCGTTCCATAAAAGAGTACCCTCTTTAGTTTTGCCTGGCCGGGATACAGCAACATGATCAATGCAAAAACATTGTAGATCATCAAACTTATGTTGCAACTGAAGACAGTGATCAACAATCGGCGCTTCCCGACGATAGTTCTGGCTATTACTCGAGAACTACATGAATTTAGCTATCATGGCAAGCTATACCGGCTGAAACATCACACATCGTGTACATCTATGTATGTTATTTATTGCATTCTTTGCCCTTGTGGTCTGGCCTATATCGGGAAAACTATTCGAATGTTCAAGGTACGAATGAATGAACACAAAAGTAAACTAAAATGCCAACGTCGGGAAGCGCCGATTGTTGATCACTGTCTTCAGTTGCAACATAAGTTTGATGATCTACAATGTTTTTGCATTGATCATGTTGCTGTATCCCGGCCAGGCAAAACTAAAGAGGGTACTCTTTTATGGAACGAGCAACGTTGGATTCACACATTAAACACAGTGATTCCTTTTGGTCTTAATTCACGGGTGGAGTGGGAGGTATGCCTGTAACGTGCTATCCAATGGGAATGAATGAAGCATAACATCTATCCTATAAATGTCCTAACCCGCATGCGCGGCGTTTAGTATCGGTTGGTGGATTCTGCTCGTGTCTTCTCATCTCGTGAACTTCAAGGTGTGTACTATTCCTCAGTTTCACAACTGCCTGGATATATGAATTAGAGATTTTTTGAAAGTATGTATCGTGAGAAAGCTACTATTCATTGAATTTGGCGATGTCTATGTTTTGCAGTGCTTTCTAGCCACCCCCTGAAGAAACCTCTCAGGTGAAACGCATATCAAGCGCGTGTAAGAGCGTTGGGGATTTTGCTACTGGCTTAGCACCATTTCACGAGCATTGCTGCAGACTGCAAAGCTAAGTTACCATACCACTCTTTCGTTATTAACACTGTGGAATTTCTAATGTTACATCATTGACTTTTTACAAGTGAAAGAGCTGGTTAATGTCCATCTCAGAGCAACGTTAGTCTATGGGTCACTGATGTTATCGGGGCTTTACCTTGTCAGAATGCATCTGGCAGGTTCTGTTTTTGCCCGGGAAGACTGAGACCTTTGGTTGCTTCTGTGTATGGTTGTTCTGGCTATGCAAATGCTAAATTCTATGAATTATTTAGGTAGCCTTTGGTGATATTTTTTACTTTCACGTTTTAGTACAGAGTTTTTTCATCCGTTAGTTGGATGGGAACAGCTAAGGGATGTAGAAAAACAGTGGGAAAAACTGAAAGGGGATATTTTAAGGGCAACCAACCTTTTTGTTAAAATGGTAAATAAAGGTAAAAGGAGAAGGAGACCGCTATGGTTTTCGAAAGAAGTAGCTGAAAAAGTGAAGAAAAAGAGGGAGGCCTTCATGAAATACAAGAGATCACAGACAGAGGAAGACAGGTATCTCTATTTGGAAAAACTTAGAGAAGCTAGCAAAGTAGTCAAGAAGGCAAAGATTCAAAAGGAGGAGGAAATAGCCAATGCAATAAAATGGGGTGATAAGACATTTTTCAGATATATTAGTGAGAAGAGGAAGGGCAAGAGTGGTATTGTCAGACTCAAGGGTGCAGGGGAGGAATATGTAGAAGCTGATAAGGATAAAGTGGAATTGCTTAACAATTATTTTTGTTCTGTGTTCACAGATGAAGTACCAGGAGCAGAACCTCAGAAAACACCCACAAATAGGAAAAGAAGCAAAGGACATCTTGAACAATTTTCAAAAGACTGTGTTCATGAGAAACTATCTCTACTTAAAGTAGACAAAGCGATGGGACCGGAAGGGATACACCCGAGAATACTGAGGGAACTTGGGGACGTTCTAGCAGCTCCACTGACTGACCTTTTCAATGCCTCGTTGGAGTCGGGAGTGGTGCCAATGGACTGGAGAGAGGCTCATGTGGTGCCTTTACACAAAAGCGGAAGTAAGGATGTGGTTGAAAACTACAGGCCGGTTAGTTTAACTTTGGTGGTGAGTAAATTATTAGAAACGCTGCTGAAAGAGAAAATAGTGAGGTTTCTGGAGTCCAGCAGATTACAGAATCTGAGGCAGCATGGATTCACCAGAGGCAGGTCTTTCAGACAAATCTGATTGATTTCTTTGACTGGGTGACCAGGGAGTTGGACCGAGGGAGAGCCCTAGATGTGGTGTATTTAGATTTCAGTAAAGCCTTTGACACTGTTCCTCACAGGCAATTTATAAACAAACTGAGCACCCTAGGGATGGACCCTAAAGTTACTGCTTGGGTTAGAAATTGGTTGGGTGGGAGGCGACAAAGAGTACAAGTAAATGGAGCTCACTCTGAGGAGAAGGATGTTATCAGTGGTGTGCCCCAGGGATCTGTCCTTGGTCCGATTCTTTTTAACATCTTTGTTAGTGATATAGCGGAAGGGCTTTCAGGTAAGGTTTGCCTCCTTGCGGATGATACCAAAATCTGCAACAGAGTAGACACCCAGGAAGGTGTAGATAACATGAGGAGGGATCTAGCTAAGCTTGAAGAATGGTCTAGAATTTGGCAGCTGGGATTTAATGTTAAAAAATGTAAGGTGATGCATTTGGGCTGCAGCAATCCAAGGGAGCAATATAGTATAGGGGGTGAAGTACTTTTGTCCACTAAAGAAGAGCAGGACCTAGGCGGGGTTGTGTCTGATGATCTTAAAGTAGCTAAACAGGTAGAAAAGGTGACAGCAAAAGCTAGAAAGATGCTTGGGTGCATACGGAGAGGAATGGCTAGCAGAAAAAAGGAGGTGATAATGCCTCTGTATAAGTCTTTGGTGCGACCTCATTTGGAGTATAGTGTGCAATTCTGGAGACCGCACCTTCAAAAGGATGTGAACAGGATGGAGTCGGTGCAGAGGGTGGCTACTAAAATGATTAGTGGTCTTCATTATAAAGCATATGAGGACAGACTGAAGGATCTTAATATGTACACCTTAGAGGAAAGGCGGGATAGAGGTGATATGATTGAGATGTTTAAATACCTCCATGGCATAAATGTTCAGGGAGAGAGCCTATTTCAATTGAAAGCAAGTTCTGCTACGAGGGGACATGGCATGAGGGTGAAGGGAGATAGATTCAGGAGTGATATGTGGAAATATTTCTTTACGGAAAGAGTGGTGGATCCATGGAATAGTCTCCCAGTGGAGGTGGTAGAGATGAGGACAGTAACTGAATTCAAAAAAGCATGGGACAAACACAGAGGATCTCTAAAGGTAAAAAGGGGACTGTTGTAGTTGTTATATATGGAAGGACAGACTAGATAGGCCATGTGGTCTTTTTCTGTCATCATATTTCTATATGTTCGTAGTCTAACTTTTGAAAGTTAAATGCTGATGCAGTAGATTTCTTTCTGTTCTCGTTCAATTTATTAAATCAAATAGTATCATGTTATGACCATTATTGCCAAGTGGTCCCAATACCATCACCTTTCATACCAGATCCTATGTGCCACTAAGGATTAAGTCAAAAATAGCTCCCCCTAGTGCTGGTTTCTCAACCAGCTGCTCAATGAAGTAATCACTTATTTCATCTAGAAACTATCTTTCAAGCATGTCCTGAAGGCATTTACCCAGTCAATACCAGGGTGATTGAATTCATCCATTTTTATTGCGTTCCCTAGTTTCTGTTAGCACTTCATCATCTGTCTGTTCATTCTGGCCAGGTGGATGGTAATGGATCCCACTGCTATTCCCTTCCACTTCTCACATGGAATTTCTATCCATAATGATTCTACAGTATATTTTGTTTTCTGCGAAGCTTGTATCCTGTTTCACTCAATGCCCTCTTTCAACTATAACACAATCCCTCCAGCAATTTGATCTACCTTAACATTCCAATATAATTTTTTATCCGTGAACAAGCAGGAAGTATGTCCTCAAGTATGGGTGATGTCTTTGACAGCCCCACGCAGGAACGCTTCCTAGCTTCAATTGGAAGCTTTTGGGAGGCTCCACTGCACCTGACTTCTTGTCTGCTGCCGTGGCGCCATCTTCTCCAGTCTTAATTTTTCTGCAGAGCCCCACAGATGTTATTTTGGTCCTCCACCAGTAAATGCTGTTTTTCCCCTTCAGGGACCTTCCTGGTTTCATGTTAGTGCCTGTCGTCAGTCACATCAGTTTCATCGGTCACGGTTCCTTCATTGGTTCCAGAGCTTTTTAGTAACTTACTTCTTTTCCCTTTGGCCCAAATGGGCCCATGGTCATCATGAGCTGTTTGATTTAGTCATGGTCATTTTACCAGACATGTCCAGACATGTCCTAGAAACTGGCCAGTGAGTTCAAGAAGTGCACCAACTATGCCAGGACCATATCTGTCACCGACAGTCACAATTGGTGCCTCCAGTGCCTGGGTTCCAATCACCAGCCCTCTTCTTTCAATTTGTGTTTGCAGATGACAAGGAGAGCCCTAAGGCATTGAGAGAAACAGAGAATCCCTCTTTGGCCAGAGGTCTGATTCAGTGTCTTCGGCACCAACATTGGTCTTGATGTCTTCCTAGGAATCTACCGATGGTGCATCAACATCGAGAAGTTCTTGGGCTCCATCGGAGTTGAGCAATGGCAGTGCTTCCAGAGCACTGGCCATCAGTCTGTCTCCATCTGGAGTTAAGAAAGAATTTGATCTCATCTCTGTCGACGTGGAAGGGGGATCCATCAGGCAAAGGCCCCGATGCATCGGCATCGGAGCCCTTCCAAGAGAGATGTTGAGAGTGATGGGCATGAGCGGTCTGTCAAGGTGCCCTAAAGAGAAGACTCCTCAACCTCCAAGGTTTTGGAGTGGCACTGAATGGCCCTTGACAACCAAGGCCATGTCGATACCCCTGCACGGATGCCAGAGGCATTGGTCAAAGTTGCTCAGACCCCAAAGCCTTTGGAATCAGCAGCCATGGAGGAGTGCCTCCTTCAGGCACTCAAATCCACATCACATTGTTGTTGAAGAAACAGCTTGCTGGTGCCTCAGCGCAAAGAGCATCCTCATCAAGCACTGTGCAGCTGATCCCCGAGATGCACGTTCTGCCTGTGGAGGCATTTATGTCGGGCATTGAAGAGATCTGATGCCAGTTCCTGGCGAGGCCATCTCCCTCTCGAGTGTCTCAGGTTACGATGCCACGATGAAATCTTGGAAGTCCTTGATGCATCATCAATCCTGTAGAAGCTCATACTCCCCCCGAGACAGGAGGGAGCTCTGGGCAGAGTATCAGAGGTACTTCGACTTCCTTTCAGTCTGACTCTGATAGCTGGGAACTGATGTGGAATCAGAAATCTTGTCTAAAGGCAGGTCTCCTGAGCTTCTGTCAGCCCCCTTCCTTCCCCCGAGTGGCAGAAGTTTCCTCCGGAGAACATGTCCTTCCAGGAGATTGGAGGGATATAGAAACATAGAAAAATGACGATAGAAAAAGACCACATGGTCTACAATATCAACAACTACAATAGTCCCCTTTTTTCCTTTAGAGATCCTCTGTGTTTGTCCCATGCTTTTTTGAATTCAGATACTGTCCTCATTTCCACCACCTCCACTGGGAGACTATTCCACGGATTCACCACTCTTTCCATAAAGAAATATTTCCACATATCACTCCTGAATCTAGCCCCTTTCACCCTCATCCCAAGTCCCCTCATAGCAGAACTTGCTTTCAATCGAAAGAGGCTCTCCCCCCTGTGCATTTATGACAAGGAGGTATTTAAACGTCTCAATCATATCACCTCTATCCCGCCTTTCCTCTAAGGTGTACATATTAAGATCCTTAAGTCTGTCCTTATATGCTTTATAATGAAGACTACTAACTATTTTAGTAACCACCCTCTGTACTGACTCCATCATGTTTATATCCTTTTGAAGGTGTGGTCTCCAGAATTGCACACAATGAGGTTGCACCAAAGACTTATACAGAGGCACTATCACCTCCTTTTTTCTGCTAGCCATTCCTCTCCATATGCACCCAAGCATCCTTCTAGCTTTTACTGTTGCCCTTTCTACCTGTTTAGCTACTTTAAGATCATCAGACACAGCCACCTCTAGGTCCCACTCTTCTTTAGTGGGCAAAAGTAATTCACTCCCTATACTATATTGCTAACTTGGATTGCTGCAGCCCAAATGCATGACCTTGCATTTTTTAACATTAAATCCCAGCTGCCAAATTCTAGACCATTCTTCAAGCTTAGCTGGATCCCTCCTCATGCTATCTACACCTTCCTAGGTGTCTACTCTATTGCAGATTTTGGTATCATCCACAAAGAAGCAAACCTTACCTGACAGCCCTTCCGCTATATCACTAACAAAGATGTTGAAAAGAATCGGACCAAAGATAGATCCCTGGGGCACAGTACTGGTAACTTCCTTCTCCTCAGTGAGCTCCATTTACCTGTACTCTTTGTTGCTTCCCACTCAACCAATTTCTAACCCAAGCAGTAACTTTAGGGTCCACCGCTAGGGTGCTCAGTTTGTATATAAGTCGCCTGTGAGGAAGAGTGTCAAAGGCTTTACTAAAATCTAAATACACCACATCTAGGGCTCTCCCTTGGTCCAACTCCCTGGTCACCCAGTCAAAGAAATCAATCAGATTTGTCTGTCAAGACCTGCCTCTGGTTAATCCATGCTGCCTCGGATCCTGTAATCCGCTGGACTCCAGAAACCTCACTATTTTCTCTTTCAGCAGCGTTTCCAATAATTTACTCACCACCGAAGTTAAACTAACCGGCCTGTAGTTTTCAATCACATCCTTACTTCCGCTTTTGTGTAAAGGTACCACATGAGCCTCTCTCCAGTCCTTTGGCACCACTCCCGATTCCAACGAGGCATTAAAAAGGTCAGTCAATGGAGCTGCTAAAATGTCTCCAAGTTCCCTCAGTATTCTAGGGTGTATCCCATCCGGTCCAATCGTTTTGTTTACTTTAAGTTGAGCTAGTTTCTCACGAACACAGTCTTCTGAAAATTGTTCAAGATGCCCCTCACTTCTGTTCCTCTTTGTGGATGTTTTCCGAGGTCCTGTTCCTGGTTCTTCATCTGTGAACACTGAACAGAAATATTTGATAAGCAATTCTGCTTTATCCTCATCAGCTTCTACATATTCCTCCCCTTCACCCTTGAATCTGACAATACCACTTTTGCCCTTCCTCTTCTCACTAAGATATCTGAAAAATGTCTTATCCCCCCCATTTTATTGCATTGGCCATTTCCTCCTCTTTTTGCATCTTTGCTGTCCTGACTACTTTGCTGGCTTCTATAAGTTTTTCCAAATATAGATGCCTGTCTTCCTCTCTCTGTGATCTCTTGTATTTCATGAAGACCTCCACCTTTTCAGCTACTTCTTTTGAAAGCCATAGCGGTCTCCTTTTCCTTTTATCTTTATTTACCATTTTAACAAAAAGGTTGGTTGCCCTTAAAATATCCCCTTTCAGTTTTTCCCACTGTTTTTCTACATCCCCCAGCTGTTCCCATCCCACTAACGACTCCCTGAGGTATTGGCCCATCTTGGCAAAGTTAGTTTTCCTAAAGTCTAAGACCCTCGCTTTAGAATGGATTCTAACAGCCCTAGTCGTAATACTGAACCACACCATCTGGTGATCACTGGATGCAAAATGATCTCCCACTATAACATCAAAAACACTTTCACCATTGGTAAGCACCAAGTCCAGTATGGCCCCTTTATGTGTAGGGTATGTTACCAATTGCCTGAATAGTTCTCTCTGTAGAGAATCCAGGATCTCCTTACTTCCAGATGATACTGCAGCAGGAATGTGCTAATGAACATCTGGCATATTGAAATCCCCTATCAGAAGCACTTCCCAATTCCTAGCAATGCTGCGTATGCCTTCAATTAACTCTCTGTCCACCTCTTCCTCTTGTGAGGGAGTTCTGTGTATCGCACCAATGCAAATAGATTTCTCTTTCCCTCTTTCTAGTTTAACCCACAGTGCCTCCTCTCTCCCTTTTAAGCTCTGTAATTCCAAAGCTTTAATATTAGTTTTTACATATAGTGCCACTCCTCCTCCCCTTCTTCCTACCCTGTCCTTTTTGAATAAAGTATAGCCTGGTATATTTACATCTCAGTCATGGTTTTCTGTGAACCATGTTTCTGTAACTGCCACTAAAGCCAAGTCAGCCACTCTCACCAAAGCTTCAACATCAGGGATCTTATTTCCCATGCTATGGGCATTTATACACACTGCTTTCCATATGTTACCCCTGTTACCCATTTCCATAAAGTTATTTAATGGTTCACTTGCCTGGGGCCTTTCACTTACCTGGGAACTTTGTTCATCCATCTCCAACAAATCTAGTTTAAAGCCCTCTTCAGTAGATTAGCCAGTCTACTACTGAAGATGTGTCGGACTGATGGACACCATCTCTGCTCTGCAACCCTTGGAACAGCATACCATGGTCCAGGAAACCAAAACGCTCTCAATAACACCATCCACACAGCCATGCATTCATCTCCAGGATGCAAGTCTCTCTGTCTTAGCCTTTCCCCTCAACAAGGAGGATTGAAGAGAATACCACCTGTGCACCTATCTGCTTCACCCTTCTCCCAGAGCCATGAAGTCACTTTTGATATGCTCTGAGGGATATCTCGCAGTATAATTTGTTCCAACATGGATTTGCAAGATTGGGTAATAGTCAGTGGGCTTGATGAGTCTCAGCAAACTCTCCATAACATCTTGGATTTTGGCACCTGGCAGACAGTATACCTCTCTGGACATCAAGTCTGGTTGGCAGATGGATGCCTCAGTATCCCTCAGAAGAGAGTCATCAACCATCACTACCCTTCACTACCTTGTGGTCACTGATTCTGCAAATTTGGGGGCACTTGAGCTCTGGTTCTTCCCTTTCCAGGGATGCTTTCAACTCCTCTACTTCCAGGGCTGCATAATGGTTCTTCAATTCAAGGGCTGGAGAAGTTGGATTGGTGATTCTGCAGGCCATCCAATTTTCACTGGAGATGGAGGATGAATCCAGATCAGAGGAGTTGGAGATCCTCCAATACTCAGCCCCTAAGGAAGCAGTGATATTACCAATGCACCGCATCCTACAGTGGCTACAAATGAGGATGTGGGAGAACCCCCTTACTGTGCCACCAGTCAGTAGGAGGATGGACTCGATGTACAGGATTCAGAAAGCTCTTGGATTTAAGAAGTCTCAGCTTCCACACCACTCCTTAGTGGTAGAGTCCACCCATAAGAGGATTAAGAGCACCAAAACCCATTCCTTGATACCCCCGGGTAGGGAGGCTCAGACTTTGGACTCATTCAGAAGGAGGTGCTTCCAAAGCTCCATGCTCGTGGCTCACGTATACTCTTATCGACTGTACATGAACATGTTCTAGAAAGACATCATGCATGATCTTGCTGACTTGGGCCAGTTCCTTTCTCCGGAGAATTCAGCGCTATCGTGTCCAGGTGGGCCATGACAAGTACTGCTCAAAGTTCCTGGTCCAGGTAACCTACAATGTATTCAAAACAGTGTCTAGAATAGCGGCAGTGGGCATTAGAGCCCTCAGGCTACCTGACTTCAATCTTCAGACCTGGAACAGTCAGTGCGAAATAAGCTTGTGGATGTGCCGTGCTGAGGAGAAAACTTTTTCAGAGAGCAGATAGAGGAAAAGGGAGGTATCATAGAGAAGCAGCACTTCACCATTGCCAGACTGTCGAGATGAACATCCAAACCAGCCATCTATTGCAGGAGGTATCAAAGTGGAGGCCAAAAGAAGAATTACTACTTGTGCAGGCACAGGTACTTTCCTGGTCCTCAAACCTCCCAACAAAAAATGCAGGCTCCTCACCCATAGTATTGCAAAAAGCCTCAAAAAGCCCTGCAACCACAGCCTGGAGTGGGGTTTTGACTGGTTCTTCTGGAGCATAGACAATCTGCCTGTGTCCACAGAGGGGAGCCCTCTGGTGGGGGGAATTGCCCACAGGTGGCCCCTTATAACTTTGGACTCATGGGTGCTGCAGATAGTTCAAAGTGGCTACATGATGCACTTCGCAGAGCTACCACCACATTGCCCCCAGAGGGCAAATCCCCTCAATCCTCTGCATCTAAGCCTACTTTTGAGAGAAATCTCTGCCTTTCTGGCCGATTTTGCCTTTGTGCCGCAGCTCCAGATTGGACAGGGATTTTATTCCAAGTACTTTCTGGTCCCCAAAAAGACAGAGGGTTCTGGCCCATCCTGGACCTCAGAAACCTCAAAACTTTTCTGATGTGAGAAAAGTTCAAGATGATATTTCTAGGTACCTGGCTCCTTTTCTTCAGAAAGATGATTGGCTATGCTTCCTCGATCTAAAGAATGTATATACCCACATACTGATCCATCCTGCTATAGGAGATATCTCAGATTCATCCTGGCAGAACAGCATTTTCAGTACCGGGTACAACCTTTCAGGCTGGCCTTGCTGCCCCAAGTCTTCACAAAGTGCCTTGCAGTGGTAGTGGCCTATCTCAGAACACTAGGTGTGTTTGTCTTCCCTTGTCTGGATGACTGGCTCATAAAAAGCACTACTCCAGATGGAGTTCAGCATTCAGTATGATTGACCATTCAGATGCTAGAGCTGTTGGGTTTGTAGTCAATTACCCAATGTCCCATCTTCACCTCACCCAAAAACTGGAGTTCATAGGGGCTCTCCTCAACACAACTCAAGTGAAAGCCTTTCTTCCACTAGACTGACTCCAGAGATTGATGACTTGGTTCAAGATACCCAGTGGAGTCATCAGACAATGGCTTGAGGGATGCTGATCATGTTCGGCAACATGGCCTCTACTGTACATGACACACTCATGGCACGTCTTTTAATGCAAAAGGCTCAATGGACACTGAAGTCTGTGACTGACCCTCTTGTCCAGTCCCTGCACTGGTGGTTGGACCATCAGAATCTTTTCATGGCTCTCCCTTGTCAGAGGGCATCACCTCAGAAAACATTGACAACAGACACTTTCACACTGGGTTGGGGAATGCATCTGGATGGCCTTCATACTCAAGGCGTCTGGTTTGAACAGGAGGGCCTGCACCAGATCAATTTCTTGGAATTAAGAGCCACAGAAAATGCCCTTAGAGCTTTCCAAGAATGGCTAGCCAACCAGATCGTCTTGATTCAGACTGACAATCAGATCATGATGTACTACATAAAGAAGCATGGGAGCATAGGTTCATATCTCCTGTGTTGGGAAACAGTCTGGTCATGGAGGTTCACCATCACCTACAGGATGGAACTCAGGGCCACTTATCTCCTGGATGGAGCGGAATACCCTGGTGTACCAGCTGAGTCGCGTCCTCCAACCACAGGAGTGGTCACTGGACAGGGACATGGTGGACCACATCTTTCAAAAGTGGGGCACTCCCTTGATAGATCTATTCACCACCCAACAAAACGTCCAAGTGGATCAGTTCTGATCCGGAGTCACCTCACACTGCAGGCTGACACCAGATGTTTTCTTCCTATGCTGAGGGAAGGGCCTGCTATACACATATCCTCCCATACTTCTCATAGAAAAGACTCTGCTGAAACTCCAGACAGACAAGGGTACGATGATACTCATCATTGACCCAGAAAGTTGTGGTTTCCCCTTCTGCTTCAGCTCTCCCAGTGGGAACCTCTGCAGCTGGGCTCTGCCCCAGACAACATTTCTCAGGAAGACGGGATGATGTACCATCCCAATGTCGACTCCTTGGCCCTAACTGCATGGATGCTGAGAGACTAGTCTTGTTGGAGCTTAACCTGTCTGATGGAGTCACAGATGGCCTCTAGGAGAGACTCAACAAGAAGGTCGTATGCATTCAAATGGAAAAGATTTGCTTTCTGGTGCAGGGAACAGGTGCTAGATCCTTTTACTTACCCCACTGACAAACTAGTCGAGTACCTCCTACGCCTCTCTGAGTCGGGTCTCAAGTCCAACTTTGTCAGGTTTCATCTCTGCGTGATTAGGGCATACCATCTCAGCTCAGCATTTAATGGTTCTCTTCATGTGAGGTTTGCTTCTCTTGAAGCCTCCCTTCAAGTCCCCAGCAATGGCTTGGCATTTCATTGTGGTTTTGGTGCAGCTCATATTAACTCCCTTTGAGCTGCTCGATTCCTGCCCTATGAAGTACATGACCTGGGAAGGGTTGTTTCTGGTGGAAGTTATGTCAGTATGCTGGGTAAGTGAGCTCCAGGCCCTAGTAGCTCACCTGCATGGATTTTGTTTTACATGCCTCTAATCCACACATCATCGCCAAGTGGGAAGAGGCATGGAAAACAAAATCCATGCAAAATACAGGCAAGCCAGGCAACAAATGCTGGAAAGCAATGAACACAAATGCTCAAAGTCTAACCAACAAGGTTCCTGACCTGGAAGCCCTAATGGTGGAAATGGACTTGGACACTGTGGCCATTACAGAAACATGGTTTAACAAGTCACATGAATGGGATATAGCCATAGCTGGCTATAACCTATTTAAAAGAGATAGAGAGCATAGAAAAGGAGGAGGAGTAGCCCTATATCTCAAAAGCAATATTAAAGCTGCTGAAATGCAGGAGACGTGGGGAGAAGAAGAAGCACTGTGTTGGAAAGAGGAAATGGCACTGTCATCCATACTGGTGTGGTCTACAGTCCTCCATCTCAAACCAAAGAAATGGATAGTGAATTGATTATTGATATTGTAAAGATAGCCATGAAAGTGGAAGTGTTCATACTGGGTGACTTTAATCTACCCAATGTGGATTGGAGTATTCCTTCTGCAAAACTGGAAGGAAGTAAAAAATTGTGGATGCCTTCCAAGATGCATTACTTAGACAAATGGTGATGGAACCGACCAGGGAAAGCTCGATGCTTGATTTAGTACACACCAACGGAGATAGCGTGTCGAATATCTGGATGGGTGCCTATATGAGGAGCAGCGATCACCAGATTGTGCGGTTTGAGATAAAAACCAAGGCGGAGTCCAATCACAGCAAACTCAAAGTCCTAGAATTCAAAAACGCTGACTTCAGTAAAATAGTCAAGTGCCTGAAGGAGGAGTTGGCAGAGTGGGAGAAGATAAGGGAAGTACAATTGCAGTGGGCTAAACTAAAGGAGGCAATAAAAGAGGCAACAGATACATATGTAAGGAAAGTAAATAAAAGCAAGAGGAAAAGGAATCCTAATTGGTTCTCCAAAGAAGTGGCTGCCCAAATAAAGGCAAAAAACACAGCTTTCACAAAATTCAGAAGTTCGCAAACAGAGGAACACAGAAAAGAATACAGGATAAAACTGAAAGAGACAAAATAAAAATAAGGATAGCAAAATCTAAGGCAAAAGAAAAGATGGCTAAAGATGTGAAGTGTGGCAACAAAACTTTTTTCAGGTATATTCGGGAGAGGAGGAAAATCATAAGTGGAATTGCAGGACTCAAAAGTGCTGGGAACGGATTAGTGGAAAATGACATTGAAAAAGCGCAAATGCTAAACAAATACTTCTGTTTTTACTAAAGAAAATCCTGGAGAAGGTCCACCTGTGATTGACAAGTATACAAATGGGAATACAGTAGATACCACACCATTCACAGAAGATGATGTGTTAGAACAGCTTGCAAAACTGAAAGTGGACAAGGCCATGGGACCGGATGGTATACAGCCCAGGATAGTGAAAGAGCTCCGAGAGGTTCTTGCAGGGCCATTAAAGGATTTTTTAAATAAATCCTTGGAGACAGGAGAAGTTCCACAGGACTGGAGAAGGGCTGAAGTGGTACCTGTTCACAAAAGTGGTGATAGGGAAGAAGTGACAAACTACAGGCTGGTAAGCCTTACCTCGGTGATGGGAAAAGTAACGGAGGCGTTCCTGAAAGAGCGAATAGTGGACTTTCTTGTAACCAACAGGTTGCATGATTTGAGACAACCTGGTTTCACCAAAGGACGATCTTACCAAACAAATCTGATTGAGTTCTTTGACTGGGTGACCAGAGAACTAGTTCAAGGGCATGCGATGGATGTGATCTATCTAGATTTCAGCAAAGCCTTTGATACTGTTCCTCATACGAGGCTTATCAATAAACTCAACAGCTTGGGGATGGATCCCAAGGTGGTGAACTGGATCAGAAATTGGTTGACTGACAGAAGGTGATGGTAAACAGAACTCACTCAGATAAAAGGAAGGTGATTAGCAGTGTGCCCCATGGTTTGGTCCTGGGCCCAGCACTGTTCAATGTATTTGTGAGTGATATTGCTGAATGGGAAAGTCTGTCTTTTTGCAGATGACATGAACATTTACAACAGAGTGGACTCCCCAGAGGGAGTGGATAACATGAGAAAAGATCTACAAAAGCTGGAAGAATAGTCTAATGCTTGGCAGTTAAGATTTAATGTGAAGAAGTGTAGTGTCATGCACTTGGGAAGCAGAAACCCAAGGGAATTGTATGCGATAGAGGGCGAGAAGTAGGTGTGCATGGACAAGGAGAAGGACCTCGGAGTGATTGTTTCAGAGGATCTCAAGGTGGCAAAACAGTGTGACAAAGCGTAGGCAAAAGCCAGAAAGATGCTGGGTTGCATACAGATGAGAATTACCAACAGAAAGGAAGAGGTACTAATGCCACTGTACAAGTCACTGGTGAAGCCTCACTTGGAATATTGTGTTCAGTTTTCGAGACCATATCTCGCAAAGGATATAAAAAGACTGGAAACGGTTCAGAGGAAGGCGACCAAAATGATATGGAGCCTGCATCAAAAGACATATGAGAAGAGACTCGAAGACCTAAATATATACACTCTGGAGGAGAGGAGGGACAGGGGAGATATGATTCAGACCTTTAAATACTTGAAGAGAATTAACAAACAAACAAAACTCTTCCAAAAATGAGGAAGCTGTAAAATTAGAGGGCATAACATGAAGCTGCAAGGGGTTAAACTGAAAGGCAACGTCAGGAAATACTTTTTCACTGAAAGGGTGGTGTATGCTTGGAATGCCCTCCCAATGTAAGTGGTGGGGGCAAATACAGTGATGGAATTCAAAGTGGCTTGGGACAGACAGAGTGGATCCCTTTATAGCAACAGGATAAAATCAAAATAGTCATTTATTTATTTAACCAGTTTTCTATACTGCCTTATTCTTTAATCAAAGTGGTTTACATTATGTACTCACTATAAACAGGTACTGGATACATTCCCTTTTCCCCAAGGGGCTCACAATCTATGTGTACCTGAGGCAATGGAGGGTTAAGTAGCTTGCCCAAAGCCACAAGGAGTGCCTATAGGACTAGAAATCCCAGTCCCTCTGGTCTGAGATTGCTGTCCCCAGGTGGGACTTGAACCCCTGGCCTGAAGTACTGTGTCCTAACCACTAGGCCACTCCTCCCTAATCATAACTCTCTTATATCTCAACAAATAGGGGTGATCTACACGGAGCAGTGGGTACACCCCTAAACAAAGGCATGGTGAAGGGTGATCTGCACCGAGCGGCAAGGCTACCTACTCTTACTGCCTGGCTGGGCAGACTAGATGGACCATACTGGTCTTTATCTGCCGTCATAAACTATGTTAGTATGCTGTACACCAGGTTCCATCATAATAGAGTGGTCATGCACATTCACCCTCGATTTCTTCCAAAGGTGGTATTCACTTTCTATCTTAATCAGTCAGTCATTCTGCACATCTTGAACTGCAAACAAGCCTTAGTCTTCTACTTAGAGCAGATGAAGGCCCACCTAAGGTCCATCCAGCTGTTTGTTTCTTTCGTCCCCCACAAGCTAGGGGCTGCCATTTCCAAATGCACTCTTTCAATTTGGTTGGAAGACTGCATCTCTTTCACCTATGGCCACAATGTCAGAACCATGGCTGCATCAGTGGCCAACTTGCCCTCGGTCTCCATGGAAGAGATCAGCTGGGCTGCAAGATGATCTTCTGTTCACACATTCACATCTTGCTATTGTCTGGATGGGGATTCCCGACATTACTGCAACTTCGGCCACTCGGTACTTTGGCATCTGTTTGGGGATTAGAATCCAACTCCATCTCCCCAAGATCCTATTGTTTATCCAGACTACCAAAAAAAAAAGGAAAAAATGAATATAAATGCTGAAGAAACTGAATCAGATGAGTTCCCTTTTACAAACTACAACTTCTGTACATAGTTGATTCTCCAGTTGTTACTTCACTTTTGTCCTGTTGGGCTTCTCAGTGGCCTCCTTGGTATTTGGTAGCCTGTAGCTTGGCAGTCTGATATGGAGGACTTACTTCTTGCTTCTCCACGAAGAAAAGGTGAATAACTACAGGTGAGTAACTATAGCAGGTATTCTCTATTGACAGTAAGAATAAGTCCTCACAACGCTCCCACTTCCCCAAGGCGTTGTATTCTGCTACAGCTTTGTTATCTGACTGAAGAAGATGGTGCTGTGGCAGCAGGTGGGAAGGCAGGCACGCAGGCATAGTTGAGCCTCCCAAAAGCTTCCAGTAGAAGCTGGGGAGCATTCCCACATAGGGCTGCATCGGAGTCATCATCCATATGTGAGAACTTTTTCCTACTGTCCATGGAGAACACCTGCTACAGTTGAGTAACTACCTTTTAGTAGAGTTAGTGTATACATTTTTTTTGTCAGATAACAATTCTGTAAAATTTTTCACACCAAGCCCTTTTCTGTATAGTTACTAGATATAACATATTCTAAAAAATAGTGAGCATGGCTAAGAGAGGGTGCTGGTAGCATGGTCAGTCACAGAGCACTGTATATACTGAAGATGGTGGGACCAAAAACTTTTCTGAGCCACTGATGCTTTGGCTAAATTTATTTTCTGTATGTGTCCAAATACTTCTGTATATAAACATGTCTCACTATTTTGACTCCTGAAGTGATCTTTTTCTGAGTGTACAGTACTTATTTTTGTTTATATGCCTTGTCGGCTGTGGTGAATATGGGGCTTTCAGGAAGTAACTTAAATGATATAGATTTCATTGCAAACAAGCTATACCATCATGGGTAGGTGTCACATGGCAGACCAAAAAAGAACAACAGCAATTTCTCAGAAAAGCAGGAAATGTTGCTCATGGCGTACCATGAGAGATGCATGCAAACCAGGATTTGAAGTCACAAGTGTTTTCACTGAGGGGTCCATAAATATATCCGAAGACGGACATACACAATCACCCCACAGCTCTGTATTATATGTAAGTCATGTAGCATCTGGTACTGCTCAACCTCTCAAGGGAAAGCTACTGCATTATTGTGGAAATCAGTTGAAAGATACATAAAACCAAAGAAAAGGAAATGTCTTCTATTGTAGCATGACATTTGAAGCAACTGTGTGGGAAACACTTAAGTGAAACGAAGAGCCATTTGAAATAATTCATGACACAGTATTTCTTCTGTATCATGAAATGCTGAAAGATTCCTTGACAAATGTGCAATCAACTCTAACAGCATGTTATAAAAGCAGATGTCATAGTTTCTGAACTTTTGTTCAAGTCCAATATACGCTCGGTATATGCACCAAATCCAGAACAAGGACCGCACTGGCAGAAAGCTATGAGTTTGTATATGCTGTACCAACTGGTTATATAAAACCATGCAAGGTCGCCAGGAGTCAGCATTGACTCAATGGCACACAACAAAGCCATGCCAACATCTTCAGCTTGATGCTGCAATGAAAAGTATTACTGGGAGAAGGAATGTCCTTGATATCATTCAAGTTTTGGGCACCTCTGTGTTGAAGAAATAAGCATCAACATCACTTAGGGGGTCTTTTACTAAAGGGTGAATTTTTTTTTTATTAAGTGCCATCAAGTCAGTGCTGACTCAGCTACCTGTGGGTTTTCTTGGTAATGTATTACTGGAAGTAGATTGCCAGCCTTTTCTTCAGATACAATGGAGGGTAAAGTGACTTGCCCAGGGTCACAAGGAGTGCCAGTGGGAATTGAACCCTTGATTGTATGGGCATGAGGCAGTTGCTCTAACCACTAGGCTACTCCTCCACTTTGCTCCACTCTACTCCACTCCACTCTGGCAGTTTATGTCTGGCACATGCTAGCAGCGCACCTTGGACACGCATTGCCAGCTAGTGTTGGGCAATGACAGCGTGGACCAATTCCCACGCTAATTGTGCATCCCGCATTAGGGATGAGAGGGGGATGTGCTTAGCATGGGTACACCTAGCGCCACCTCAATAGGAGAGGCTAAGTGCTCCTGTGCTAATGTGGCGTGTGTTAGGGAACAGGGCTCCATGTTAACTGCAAGGAAAATGCTGTCCACACTCCTGACAGTTCATGTAGTGGTGTTGCACCACACTCGCTATGGTTTTAGCACTATTGGCCATTAGGTGCAACACTTTAGTGCCTTTTAGTGAAAGGCCCCTTATTGAGCACTGCGTTATCCCAGAAGAAATGATCTTAAACCACCACAGTTAATGATAGATCTAACCTGAATTAACTATGCTGTATATATTTTGAATCCACTTTGTAGCCTTCAGAAACAGATGGGCTATAAATCTGATAAATAAATAAATACTTTCAGAATGCTGGAGGGGAGAACTTGGAAAAGAAAAATGAGAATTCCCCGACCATCTCCTTAGAAACTAGAAAGTAAACAAAGTTTACTGCTATTGGTTTTAAAAATGAAACTATACAGGACAAGACCATGAAAGACAAGATGACAATTTTATACCACTGAATGATAACTGTTTCTATGAGGATGGATGGTGGTTTCTTGTTTTCTGGCAGCTGGTTTCAGGATCAGGATGTTAAGTAAGGGGGTAGGAATCCTGCTGGGTGGGATCATTGGGGTTGTATTTTTATTTTATTGTGAATGCTTTAGCAAACAGTGGTATATAAATGGTTTTAAGTAAATAAATAAATTAAATAAATAACGAAAGATTTGCCATTCCAGTCAATCATAACAAATGTACTTGATATTATATACAGTAGATAACATCATTGACACACTGGCACTAAAGTTAGAAGGAACTCCAATGTGAAAAGCCTGGAAGTCCTAAATTTTGGTGGCTGAACATTAAGAAAGTAACATATCTACTATAGATAAACAAAGCCATGTTATGATAGGTGGATATTCTGAGCAGTATTCAGTGGCATAAATTCCACCCAAGCAGCCTCTGCAATGTGTGTGTGGGGGGGGGGGGACAGAAAGGGGGCCCACGCAGCAGCAGTGCAGCAAACTTACTTTACTAAACAAAACTAAGTTGAGCTTTGCTAGAATTTTAACTCACCTCCTCTTCCCTATGATACTCTGTAATGAGGTTAAAAGGTACAGTGTAGAGAGTACTGGACATCACACCAAACAGCGAACACAATGCCAGTGTAGAATAGACATTAGGAAACAGCCCGATCAATCCTGTACCGATTCCAAAGAGAAGGTAACCGATGAAATAAAGTCCCTTTAATCCAGTGTAAGGTAGCATGACTTTCTGCAAGTCTGTAGAAGAAAACAAAGATCAACAATGCAACAAAAGCTCTAAGGAACAGCATATCGGGAAACGTGTTCTTTCAAGAATCACATTCATGTACATTACTGTTCTGAGTAATCATCCCAGTTGAGGTTGATTTACTAAAATCTGGAACTTAGACAGTTTATGAACATGTCTTATTCACCTGGTTAAGTGAGCAAAAATAATCATATCCTATGGGGTATGTCTTCTAAGCAGGGCTAACGGTTAACCTGGGCTATCTGCAATTAGCTCCCATTAAATAACAGGGGCAGATAGCCTGGGTTAACCATTAGCCTGGCTTAATAGACATACCCCTATGTTAAGGAAATACTGTATAGTTTAGCAGTACTGCATATCTAGGCATTCTCCTCTTAACCTGCTTTATGAGGTTTTTTAGACTAGTTCCATCTCTAACCTTGCATTACTCTTCCTTTCCTTTTTTTCTTTTTGACCAGGCAGTTCTTTCTGCTCTTTTTTTTTTGCTCCAGCTCAGCTGGGGCCATGCTGGGATCTGGCACCTTGATCTGCAGTGCCTGGAGATTATTTCCGCTATTTACAATAATACTTCCCTATCACCCCCACCAAACAAACTCAGTTGCGTCATTGCAGTAATCATTCTGGACGGAGGGCCATGAAGCCAGACTTACATTGGAAGCATGCAACCATGGACTTGATTCCACCTCTTTGGGTGTCATTCCCATCCCTCAGGGTTTTAGACAATACATTGAAACTTTCTGCTCAGTGTGTGGCGGTAGCCAGAGAGACAAAGAGAAATTTAGGAATGATTAGGAAAGGAATAGAGAACAAAACAATATCCTAAAGCCTCTATATTGTTCCATGGTGCCAGCACACCTTGAGTACTGTGTGCAGTTCTGGTTGCTGCATCTCAAAAAAGATACAGCAGAATTAGAAAAGATACATAAAGGAGATGGAACGACTTTCCTATGAGGAAAGGCTACCAAGATACCACAAGATGTCTGCAAGTTATTTGAAAACTTAAAAATATCCTTAAAAAGAAAACCTTTTCTTCATACTTACATGGAGTGCAGCAGCGTGTGCCTTCAAGTCAGTACTGACTCCTAGTTACCCAGCAGCTCCTGGGTTTTCTTGGCAGTGTGACCTGAAGTAGATTACCAGGCCTTTCTTCCAAGCCGACACTAAAGTCACACGCTATGAACTTTTTATGCCAATTTGAAGCACACCAATAGTGCACGATTTCTTGCAGAAAGTGGCTCATATACAAATTAGACACATATTAGCCCTTCATTAAATTGTGCGCAAATGGCAGCGTTAAACTGGGAGAGCAAGCCAAACACATGCGCACAGAAGTCGGTATTAGTTTGGCATGCTCTCCCAGAGAAACAGGGACATATGAGCAGCATACCCCTGAATAACCCTGGTGGCCTAGCGGCCCAAAACCCCCACACCCGGTACCATTACAAATGAGCGGGAGTACTGCCCACATGCTCCTGCTCTTGTGCCATCATCTTGAAAAATGGCAGCACCTGGTCTGACATGTTGCATGCTGAGATGCACCAGGTGGGGTCAGACTGCATATAAGGTAGAAAATGCCATCTCCAGGAACAAGCAGGAATGTAGTCATCACATATGGGTATCATCGGTACCGACGGAGCCTGCGCGGGAACGCTCCCCAGCGTCCAATTAGAACTCTTCTGGGAGCATCCCACAGCGCCTGCGTGCTGCCTTCCCGCCTTTCCCAACTGCCTCTCTCCAGTTCTTCTTTTTCCGTGGAGCCAGCAGGTCGTGTTCCTGTCACCGCAGAAGAATTCCTTTATTTTTTAATTTCTTTTTGTGGTCGCGTCTGCCTTCTTCGACGCTTTACCGGTACCGCCGGTCTTTTCTTTCCTATTTCTAAAAAAAAAAAAAAAAAAAAATTATATTTCTTTTTCTATTTTCTTCAGGTGCACCCGCCTTTTTGGGCCTTAGGCCCAAAAACTTCCTTAACATGGAAAAACCTGCCTCAGGTTTTAAAAAGTGCACCAAGTGTGGCGATACCATTTCCGTCACCGACACCCATGAATGGTGTTTAAAATGTTTAGGTCCTGACCACTCCATCACGGATTGTGTGTCCTGTGCCATGATGTCTAAAAGAGGTCAGCAGAACCGAGCTGCCAAGCTCAGTACCCTGTTTCCCTCTGATGCAGCTTCGGTGGCATCGACGTCTTCCAAGGCTTCTTCTTCCTCCCGTGGATCTCAGGTAACTAAACATAAATCCAGCCAGTCCTCGAAGGGTAGATCTCCTTCTAAGCATCGAGATGCCTCTGGCGTTGCCCTCGAGGATTCTGCACCGGCAAAATTACCCCAGCAGGAGACTTCGACTTCCAAAGCATTATCGGGGTTCCAGGATGTTCTAGATGGCTCGGCCTCGACAGATCTCCTGGTGCCATGCTCTGGGGTACCGGTGGCTTCCACCGGTACCGACTTCCAGGCATTGGCAGGGTCCATGGACCAGAGAATTCTGAGCATGGAACGCAGTCTGGCGGCTTTCCTTGCGGCATCGACACCCTTGGTACCGCGACAGACAACTCCACTGGTACCGGCACTAGCACCGGCATCGGTATCGGTATCGGCACCGGCACCAATAGCATTGACATCAGCATCGGTGTCTGCTATGCCAGTAGTCTGTCCTACGATGCCCTCCAGTACCGATTCTCCGGTACCAGTTATTCCCGGTACCGACCTCGGTCGGTACGGGTATCGGGCTCTGCAGGAGCACCCGGACAGATGATACTTCGAGTCCTCAGAAGAATCTGAGGATTCTGAAAGTTCTGTTGATGCAGAGATACTTCTTCCAGAGGAGTCTTCCTCCCCTAAACGCAGGATGTCTCCTCCAGAAGACATGTCTTTCCAAGACTTTATCAGAGAGGTGGCTCGGGGCCTATCCATCACTTTGGCCCCTGAAACAGAGCCAAGGGCCAAGGAGTTGGAAATTTTACAATATCCCAAAACTCCTAAGGAGGCAGCTACCTTACCCATTCATGAGATTCTATATGATCTCATGTTAAGGATGTGGGAAACACCTCTTACCACCTCTCCTCATTCTCGTAGGTTAGATACTATGTATCGTGTCCCTCTTTGTCCTGGGTTCCATAAGACTCAGCTTTCTCACCACTCTATTGTGGTGGAGTCAGCTATGAGAAGGATTAGAAATGCAAAAAGACATGCCTCTAATCCTCCAGGACGTGAATGCAGAACCCTGGATGCTTTTGGACATAGAGTCTTTCAAGCTTCCATGCTTGCTGCAAGAATCAGTTCCTATAGTCTCTACATGGGAATAGAGGTCACAGATAATTTACAGACTTTAAGTCCTTTAATTTCTGAGGATAAAAGACAGGACTTTCTCACTTGGGTCAAATATGCCCAAGATGTCTCTAAATTCTCCAACCGTGCAGCTTTTGACTGCTTTGAGTGTATAAGCAGAACCTCGGCTATTGCCATAGGTGCATGTAGAATTGCTTGGCTCCAGGCATCTGCTTTAGAGCTCTGGGTACAAGATAAGTTGGGAAATATCCCTTGTACTGGTGAGAACCTGTTTGGGAAAGATTGGCAAGAAAAAGCCAATGAAATGGATGCTGAAAATTCCACCTTGGATAGACTATCCAAGTCCACAGCTGATCCTGTTAGAAAGAAGTTGTTCAAGAAAACACCTTTTTCTAAAAAGAAAATATTTTATCCTGCTTATACTCAGCAGGCATCTTCTGCAGGTCAGTTTTCAACCAAACGTCAGCAACCACCCAAACAGAAGAAAGCAAAGGCTGCTAGGCCTCCACCGGCTCAGCAACCTCAGCCTCCTCAGGGCCTTTGACTTTCAGCTAGAGAACTTAGCCTTTCTGGTTCTGGAAGGACCAGAACCCTTCACGATTCCAGGAAGGTTATGTCATTTTGCCCCCAGATGGGGTCAAATAACAGCAGAGCATTGGACACTCTCCATCATACAGGAGGGGTACAAACTTCATTTTTCAAGCATGCCCCCTCACACAATAGTGAAGCAGTTCAATTCTCCGACACCTCTCATCAACCTCTTAGGTCAAGAGGTTGCCATTCTTCTTGCCCAAGGGGCGATAGAAGAAGTGCCTCTTCATCAACAGGGCACAGGGTTCTATTCCCCTTATTTTCTTATCCCAAAGGAAACAGGGGGATACAGACTTATATTAGATCTCAGAGAATTGAACAAATTCCTTGTCAAGGAGAAATTCAAGATGATTTCTCTCGGTGCTCTGCTTCCATACCTTCAGAGTCAGGATTGGCTTTGTTCTCTAGATCTCAAGGATGTGTACACCCATGTACTCATCCATCCAACCCACAGGAAGTTCCTTCAGTTCCTTTTTCAAGGAAAGCACTACCAATACAGGGTGCTTCCTTTTGGTCTGGCCTCTGCTCCAAGGGTGTTCACAAAATGCATGGCTGTGGTAGCAGCATTTCTCCGTACTCTGGGAATATTCGTCTTCCCTTACTTGGACGACTGGCTCATTCAAGCTCCAACACCGTCAGAGGCCAAGACTTCTCTATCCTGCACAATGCGTATCCTCCAGTATTTAGGGCTGGTAATAAACATCCCAAAATCCAGTCTGACTCCCACTCAATCTTTAGAATTCATACAAGCTTTTCTGGATACCACAAGAGCAAGGGCCTATCTCCCTCAGGCCCGTTGCCTTCGCTTAGTGCAGTTAGCTTCTCAAGCAGTGCTAAAGCCTCATCTAACTGCTCGAGAAATGTTGCAATTGCTGGGCCACATGGCATCCACCGTACATGTGGTTCCATATGGTTGCCTCCACATGAGGGCAGCTCAGTGGACTTTATCCATCCAATGGACCCAGGCATCAGGGTGCCTGTCAGACAAAATAGCAAACACATGTCGCCTCATTTTGTCCCTCCAATGGTGGAGGTCCACTCAAAATCTGTTGCTGGGGTGCCCCTTCCAACAACCCTTACCCCAAGCAACTCTCACAACAGATGCTTCTCCAAAGGGTTGGGGAGCCCATCTGCAAGACTTCTCCACCCAGGGCACCTGGTCTCCACAAGAGAGTTGTCTGCATATCAATCTCTTGGAACTCAGAGCAATTTTCCTGGCTCTGTGAGTGTTCCACTCCCTGCTCAGCTACAAGACAGTCCTCATTCACACGGACAATCAGGTAGCCATGTTCTATATGAACAAGCAGGAGGGAATGGGCTCTCTGTCACTTTGCAACGAAGCTTTGCGACTATGGGCTCTCGCCAGAGAGCACCAGATTCATCTGCTGGCAGTATATCTTCCAGGCATTCAAAACTCTTGGGCAGACAAACTCAGTCGAGTTCTCCTTCCACACGAGTGGTCTCTGCATGCAGACCAGGTGGCCAGGATATTACAACTTTGGGGAACCCCGGACATAGACCTCTTTGCAAGTCCATGGAATGCCAAACTTCCCCGGCTCTGTTCCAGAATTCTGGCTCAGGGGGCTCAGGCCAGGGATGCTTTCCTCCTTTACTGGGGTCAAGACTTCCTGTATGCTTTTCCACCCATTCCCCTAATTCCCAAAACCCTGTTCAAGCTTCAGAGAGACAGAGGCTGAATGATTCTCATAGCTCCACATTGGCCACAGCAAGTGTGGTACCCTCTGCTTCTACATCTCTCTCAAGCTCCCTCCCTGGAGTTAGGGTCTGCTCCAGATCTCCTATCTCAGGAGAATGGGATGTTATGGCATCCCAGTCTCCAGTCCCTGCATCTAAGGGCTTGGTTGCTGAAGGCCTAGATCTCCAAAATCTTCATCATTCTCAGCAAGTGAAAGATGTTCTTTATGCTTCCAGAAAACCTTCCACTAGACGTTCTTATGCTTTCAAGTGGAAAAGGTTTACTATTTGGTGTTCATAAAAGGGTCTTAACCCCCTTGCTATACCTCTGGAATCTTTACTGGAGTATCTCCTCCATTTGTCTAATGCAGGCCTTAAGACAAATTCAGTAAGAGTCCATTTGAGTGCTATTGCAGCTTCTTTTAAACCTCTAAATGGACAACCTATTTCCTCTCATCCTCTTATAGCAAGATTCATGAGAGGCCTCCTTCTCACTAAGCCTCCCATTAGACCACCTCCGGTGGCATGGGACTTGAACCTGGTTCTTGGGCAGCTCATGAAGCCACCTTTCAAACCCTTAGCTACTGCCTCCTTGAAATTCCTTTCTTGGAAGGTTATCTTTCTCATTGCAATCACATCAGCACGCCGCATTAGTGAATTGCAAGCACTAGTAGCTAATCCATCTTATGCAAGGTTCCATCATGACAAGGTAGTCCTTAGGACTCATCCTTATGCCTAAGGTGGTCTCGCCTTTTCATCTCAACCAGGAGGCCTACCTACCTGTCTTTTTTCCAGGACCTCATGCATCAAATGAAGAGAGGAATCTTCATACCTTGGACTGTAAAAGAGCTCTAGCTTTTTACTTACAAAGGACACAGCAACATAAAAAGTCCTCTCAACTTTTTGTTGCTTTTGATCCTTCTCATTTGGGACTTCCAGTCTCCAAGAGAACACTATCTAACTGGATTGCTCAGTGTATTTCTTTCGCCTATCAGAGTAAGAACCTTTCTCTGGAGGGCCATGTCACAGCTCACAATGTGAGAGCCATGGCAACCTCAATGGCTCATCTGAACTCTGTCTAATGACGACACCTGTCGAGCAGCCACTTGGGCCTCGGTTCATACCTTCACAGCCCATTACTGCTTGGACAAGGACTCCCGCCGGGATGCCTTGTTTGGTCAGGCTGTTCTCAAACACCTGTTCCATACCTAGTCAACTCCTACCCACCATCCCTGGTAGGATGCCAGAGATCCATGGGGGGAAGTGGAGCCCTTCTCAGGGACACACAACTTCTGGGGTCTCTCCCTGGCACCTAAAGCTAGGGAGTTCCCATATGTGATGACTACATTCCTGCTTGTTCCTGGAGATAGCATTGTTACTCACCTGTAACAGGTGATCTCTGGGAACTGCAGGAATTTAGTCCTCACAACCCACCCACCTCCCCTAGGAGTTGTATCTCTCTATCTCTCTCTTTTCCTTTCCCTCGCTCCCTCTCTTTGTCTCAGCTCTAAAACTCAGCTGGAGAGAGGCAGTTGGGAAAGGCGGGAAGGCAGCACGCAGGCGCTGTGGGATGCTCCCAAAAGCATTCTAATTGGATGCTGAGGAGCGTTCCCGCGCAGGCTCCGTCGGTACCGACGATACCCATATGTGAGGACTAAATTCCTGCTGTTCCCGGAGATCACCTGTTACAGGTGAGTATCTATGCTTTATATGGCAGTCTGACTGCCCAATACATCCCAGGATGCACCACGTGGGGCCAGGTGCCCCCATCTTTCAAGATGGGGGTGCAAAAGCAGGAGTGTGTGGGCAGTGCTCCCACTCATTCATAAAGGTACTGGGTGGGGGTGGGGGATTTGGGCCACAGGGCCACCAGGGTTATTTTCAGTTGGGTGGGTGGGGGATTGCCGTTGCTGGGCCACCAGGGATTAATTTTAGTTGGGTGGGTGGGGAGTTTGGCGCTGCTGGGCCACCAGGGATTATTTTTACTTGGACGGGTGGGAGATCGGGGCCACTGGGCCACTAGGGATTTGCTTTCTGTCAGGGGCAGCGGCCCCAGACAGTATTTTAGCCTGGATTATCTTTGAAATTTCTCCTCAGATGATCCAGGCATCGTGGAAAGCACCTGATGCTATCAAAATACTATTGTGGGCACATGTTAGATGTTTAAGCCACCTCAGACCCAGGCGTAGAGATATTGGCACTAAGGCTGGTTGTGAAATCCTCTACATGTCTCTCTGCATTGGGCACAGTCAATATTTGCATGCCATTTTATTAGGTGCAGCTCATTTGCCTGTAATTTAAATATTCTTGGGATTATGTGTTAGTTTTTCCTTTGCTGTTTACGCACACACCTCTATCTCTTTTCTGCATTTGGTGATAGCAGTAAGTGTGTTTAAAAGTGGTGTTATCTGTGCTTAAGGCCGCATTAGTTTTCTGCATTGGCCCAAAAGAGTGCAAGTGGGAATTGAACACTGATTGCTTGGCTACCAAGCACATGTTCAAACCACTAAGCTACTTCTCCACTCCTTGTGTGTGGCAAATATTGTCAAATCAAATTGACGATCACTTTAAAATAATAATGGAGTATTGCAAACCTTCATTTATTGAAAAAAAACAGACAATCAAAATTTTTATTTTACTAATCACTTTCATGTAACATCTAGCTCAATCGGATTTTATGGCTCAACAAAACTCCCATGAAACGATGAAACTCTTTCAGACTTTAATTTTCCTAATATGCAGTGTATAACATAGTCATGAAATGTGAAAGGTGGGAATGGGCAACCGTTTTTTCCTTATTCCATTGCATTGGCCAGAGATGAAAAACTCAAAATTTGGTTAAAAAACTTTGCTTATTTTTATAGCCTTGAGAGATCTTACTCCAACTTGCCTATTCTGATGATTGGAGAAAAATATCCCACAGCAACCACTTTGTTCCAGGATCTGCATCAGTTATTCCCTTGGGGAGAAAATTCAAACTTACCAGCTTAAGGGATATAGCTTTCACCTGTAAAGCATCTTTTCTTATAGATGGAACTCCCCTAGAGCTAAGATTGCTTATTTACTTATGAGGTTTTTCATACAGCTTTATGATTTAACTCAAAGTGGTTTATATTGCAATGTACATTGAACAAGGATAGATAGCTTGGACTTTTCTGAGGCAATGGGGAGTTAAGTGCATTGCCCAAGGCCTCAAAGAGTACTTGTGGGAATTGAATGCTGCTCTTTTGGTTTTTAAGCTAGTACTCTAACCATTAGGTTACTCTTCCACTTACATGTGAAGCTCAGGTAACTCACCACTTACAAGAATCTTAAGACATGGCTGAGACACTCCTGAGGTATTTTCGGATTGACTTTTGTACTATATCTAGAATTTCTGCACAGAATTAATATAGCAGGGCATCCTCTTATTTTGTGTTTAATATAAGAATGCAGGGTTTATTTTCTCATTGTACATTTTAGATCAAATGTTATCATATTAATTGTAACTTAAAAGGAGGCGTCTATTTTTCAACACTAACAGTGCACCTAAATGTTGTGCATTTTAGTCATTTAAGTGCATAAGTGGTCACATATGTGCATAAATTAGCTCACAACATACCAGCCAGTGCAAAAGTACACATGTTCGCACATTGTTTGCACATTGTGGGCATGCACAAGCGCAGAGCTTGCGTGGAATGCAGGCAGCGTGAGTAACTACAAGTGATGATTATTGAAAACAAAGAGTTACATATGTACTTGCAAAAATACAGCTACAGTCACTGACACCAGCTCTAGGCTGGGTTAAATGATTGTGTTTTAAATTAAGGCACCGTCTCTGCCACATACACTAGTATTTGATAAAGACAAGTAGGCACCTACTTGACATGGAGGAGTAGCCTAGTGGTTAGAGCAACTGCCTCATACCTAGAAGATCAAGGGTTCAATTCCTACTAGCACTCTTTGTAACCTTGGGCAAGTCACTTTACCCCCCATTGCCTCAGAAGAAAAGGCTGGCAATCTACTTCCTATGATACATTGCCAAGAAAACCCAGAGGTAGCTGGGTTGCCAGGAGTCAACACTGACTTGATGGCACAAAAAAAAGAGAAGGCACCTACTTGTCTTTATTAAAATGGTTTAATTTAGCATGTTAAAACATACTGTGACTAGGCACCCTGTTATAAAATTACCCTCCATGTGTTTAAATGTATTTTATTTTCTGAACTCAGTTGATCCAGTTAAAAAGCAGACTATAAATACTTGTTTAAATTAAACAAAATTAAATATGTAAGTCTTCTTTCCCAGTAGCACTGTAACACAAGATGATATTAGAGAATTAACTTACAGTAGTGATTGAGATATTCAAAAACTGCCACTATATAGATAAGAACATCTTATGTTCTTAATATAAGATTTGCCATATTGGGCCTGACCAATGCTCCACCAAGCTCAGAATCCCAAGAGGTAGACAGATGCAATGCTGCTTATCTCAAGAATAAGCAGTGGATTTCCCCCAGTACACTTTAATAATGGTACCCTGTAAATTTTCAACAGTAGAACTCCTGAAAATCTTCTCTGACCACTCTGGTGCTATCTATATAGTGCCGGGGCAGAGCATGGACATTTCACTTAGCTACTGTATAAAGTTAGTGGCAATATTCCTTCACTATGAGGGTTATTTTAAAAGTAGTATTCATGCTTTGGATGTCTGCAAAGGGCATGCAAACATCTGAATCACAGACACATCTCTGGAGACATTTTAGAAGCCAGCTCCAGAGACGTCCCTGGTGCAAGGACTGCCAAGCTATGAAGGGGGAGTGGTGGAGGTATGTCCTGGGCATTCCCAAGATCTGGGATGTGCTCGCCCAATTCCAGAAACACCATGCATGTTCTGAACCGCATCAGATGTTATACCTGTTCCAGGTATGAATAGGCATCAGAAAAATGCTTGTTTGGCCAGCCAAACATCTGGAAGGTGTGGATAAGGTGGTATACTCACAGCCACTATATTTTGGATGTTGACGACAAACATTGACAGGGAATAAGGAATCTTGTTTACATTTTGCCACACGGATGGATGTCCCCGCATGCAAAGTAGCATGTGATATATGTCCCTGACCCATGTTTTTGTAGTAGGGACATCTATGTGAATGCCAGCACAGGAATCCATGTTGGGGGAAATCTATGTTTCTATAATTGGGCCAAAACATAGACATCCCTGGCATGTTTTGCACTGAACATCCCAGATTGCACTTGGACGCCCTTTCCAAAATGCCACTTCACCTATAAGTGGTTTAAGTATGGAGAGAAAAATTACTGTCCTATTTTGAACCACTTAGCCACACATATAAAGGGGAATTTTATCAGGAGGCGCCTACTATCTAAGCACTGTCTTATAAAGAAAAGTAAATGACTCTTTTCCTTTATAAAATACTAACACAAGTGGTCAAAAACATGCAGATCTTAGAACAAGGGCTGATGGATGGTTCATTCAAATGTGAGAGTTCTAAACTTTGGGAGATTAACTTTGTCAAGATGGGACAATATCTTAAGGCGTCATTAGTTGGATGGGAAGAACTTGGGGATGCAGAAAAGCAGTGGGCAAAACTGAAGGCAGATATTTTAAGAGTATCAAACTTTTTTGTTAGGAAAGTAAATAAACGTAAAAGGGAATGGAGGCCACTATGGTTCTCAAAAGAAGTAGCTGAAAAGGTGAGAAAAAAGAGCATGGCCTTTATAAAATAAAGAGATCACAGAAAGAGGAAGACAAGCATCAATATTTGAAAAAGCTAAGAGAAGCTAGAAAAGTACTCAGGAAAACAATGATTCAAATGGACATTAAAATAGCCAATGCAGTAAAAAGGGGGGGAGGGGGAGATATTTTTCAGGTATGTTAGGGAATGAAGGAAGTGCAAAAGTGGTATTGTCAAAATCAAGGGTGAAGTAGAGGAATATGTGAAAGTTCAGGAGAAAGCAGAATTGTTTAACAAATATTTTTGCTCTGTGTTCACAAATATGGGGCTTGGAGTAGGACCTCAGAAAACATACACAAATAGGAAAAGAAGTGAGGCATATCTTAAACAATTTTCAGAAGTCTGCGTTAGGAACTAGCTAAACTAAAAGCAGACAAAGTGATGGGGCCAGATGGACTACATCAGAGAGTATTGAAAGAACTTACTGCAGTTCTAGAACTCCACTATATGACCTCTTCAATGCTTTTTTAGAGTTGGGAGAGGTCCCAGAGGATTGGAGAAGGGCACATGTGGTCCCTGTACACAAAGCGGAAGTAACATTGGGAACTACAGGCTGGTTAGTCTGACCTCTGTGATGAATAAATTAATGGAAATGCTGCTAAAACAGAAAATAGTGAGGTTTCTGGAATCCAGTTGATTGCAGGATCTGAGGCAACATGGTTTTACTAGAAGCAGGTCTTCTCAAACAAATAAAATTGACTGGGTGACCAGAAAGATGGACTGAGGGAGAGCACCAGATGTGGAATACTTAGCTTTCAGCAAAATCTTTGACACTGTTCCACAACATTGACTTATATATAAATTGAGCTCTCTAGGGACGGACTTAAAATGAACAACTGGGTTAGAAACTGGTTGAGTGGGAAGCAACAAAGGTACAAATAAATGGAGCTTACTCTGAGGAGGACGATGTTAGCAGTAATGTACCACAGACATTTGTCCTTGATCCTATTCTTTTTCACGTTTTTGTAAGTGACATTGCGGAAAGGCTGTCAAGTAAGGTTTGCCTCTTTGTGGATGATGCCAAAATCTGCAATAGCATTGACAACCAGGACAGTGTAGACAACATGAGGAGTGATCTAGCAAAGCTTGAAGAATGGTTGAGAATTTGGCAGCTGAGATTTAATGCTAAAAAATGCAGGGTCATGCATTCGGGCTGCAAAAATCCAAGGAAGTGATAATTCTGTCCATGAAAATATGGTGAGACCTGGGAGTGATTGTTTATGATGATTACTCCCCATCTTGATTTCTCTAACACCGTCCTACAAGGTTTCACCAAACATGACTTAAAATGACTCCAAATAGCTCAAAATGTCGCCACAATAATAACACTGAACATTAACTCCATGAAACACATCACCACGGCTTTATACAAGCTTCACTGGTTGCCCATAAACTACAGAATAACAAACAAAATCCTTATAACCACGTTTAAACTAATTAATTCCATAGCTCCATCTCAGTTATCAACACTCATCTCCAAGAAAAACAACAGCTGCTCTCAACGCGCCTGTAACAAAAACAAACTTACTCTTCCCAAGGACTTCAGAAACTCTAGAAACAACAAGGCCTTCTCCCATATTACACCTAACCTCTGGAACGCCCTCCCCGACCACCTCAGGGAACTAAACTAGTCTATGTATAATGTTGTTATACTGTTCTATGTATAATGTTGTTATCTTGTAAACTGTGCTGATCATGAATAGTGCAGTATAAACCAAATAAATAAATAAACGACCTCCAAACATTTAGAAAGAACCTTAAAACTCACCTGTTTATTTCACACTTTGGTATCCACAACCAACTCAGCACGACGAGATCTATACCCCCTTCATCTCAAGCAGATCTACCAACCCCTTAACTATGGAGCCACATGTTTTTATCACATGATTTTTTACATAGTCTGCTTTTTTAGCTCCCCTGAGGACACATTGCATGAGTTTGCATACAGTTTGATGTATCACTATTCAAATTGTACATAGTTAAAATGTTATATGTAAGCGAGTATGTACTGTAAACGGGGGTGCTGGTCGTGAAAGGCCACAGTCTTAGCAAAGGCAAAATATTATTATGACTTGCAAAGGATTGTGGGGAATGTAGTTCATTCATACCAGAATCAGCCATTCACAAAATAATGAGTTGTGATGCTCGAGTGTAAGCAAAGAAAAACAGATTTTATTCATGGGGTTAATTCTCCCACACAGATTTACTTGGTAACACAAAAAGACACTTGCTTTAAGTATTGTACTCAGGAAAAACAAAACATGTTATAAGGTAACTGAACTTCTTAAGCAATAAATCAATAAAGACCTTGATGGGAAACAGAAAAGGTCTTTTTGATGGCTCCTGCTAATGACCTTCTTAGCAGTGCTCCAAAAGGCAAAAACAAACCCAAAAGTAACAAAAACTGTTCTTTACCAAGGATAACTTTCTTCTATTCACACACACAAAGAAGAAGTTTCCTTCTAGAGCTCACATGCACTTGTGCCTGGCTCAATTACCAATAATTAGCCAGCTGCAAACCCCTTTGCTGGTTCACTCTCTCTACGTGGCTCAATCCTACCCTAAAGCTTTCTTGCAGAGACTTTTCTGGGTAGATAAAAGAACAAGTTACAGTTCCTTTTGGTGGTTGTTGTATTAGTGAGAAACTACTTTAAAACAGCAGCCTAGACAGAGAGAAGTCCATGTATTCCAACTGATCATTTGATATATCTCCTTCTTCCTCAAATATCATGGAATCAATATCATGGTCTGGCTCAGAGGAATTCCTTAATTGATCACTCTCAGGATAATATATGTTTCCCTGCTGTCTTCCAGATGAAGAGCTAGGGCATAAATCAAAGTTCATACCTGAGCTACCCCTGCTGTTAGGTTTCCTCTCCTGGTATCCCGGCCAGTAAGTAGTCCAGCTTTTATGTCCAGCCTTCCAATCAAGATCCCTGGACACTGGGTCTCTCTTCACATACCTTCTTGCACCGGTCTTAGGGCCCCTTCCAAATTTATTTATTTATTTATTTAGCGTACATTTATATCCCGCTGCTTCCAGTGATCAGCAGCGGTTGTTACACATGGTAAGGTTGGCTGTACTGGCCAGAATTAAGGCTGTATACAAACTGATTTAGGGAGGGGGGGGGAAGCACAGCAAAAAACACAGGTTACAGGCTTACAGTTGATTGTTGTTGAGGTTCACCCAAGGTACATTATATACATATATACAATTGACAGGTTCACACAAGGTACATTATATACATATTTACAATTGACAAGACTGTTAAAACTTTATAAGTGATCCGAATCTGCATATTTACACATGGCCGCGTGTAGCTCATGAGGTAAGGTTGTAATGAGATTGGAAAAGGTGCGTCTTAAGCTCTTTTCTAAAGTCCTTTAGATCACAGATTTCACGCAGATCACTTGGCAACCGATTCCAGAGTGTAGGAGCTGTAAATGAGAAGGCTCTGTTACTGGTACAAGCATTGGTCTTTGTGAATGATCTCGGGAGGCAGATGGTGTTGAGGTTTGTTGCTCTCCTACTTCTGTTGTTGGGTGGATTGGAAATCAAGCTGTTGAAGTGAGAGGGCGCTATATTATGGATAAGTTTGAAAGTAGTGACTAGCATTTTGTATTGAATGCGGGCCGTGATGGGGAGCCAATGCAGCTCAATTAGGGTGCAGCCGTCTCCCTCAAAGGTGCAGCTGTCTCCCTCAAAGGTGCCGTTTGGGAGTTCCTGGCTCTATAACCCCAATCCTCTGGCTTCCTCCAGTGCAAAGGAGTATGCTTGCCTCTGGAATCACACCCAACACACTTACTGCTGTGGCCTCCTTCTTTAGACCTCCAAGATGTCTTTCTGGTCTTCCTTCTGCGTTGCTTCTGCTGTTGTAGTCCTCTCTCTTCTTTCTCCCTGTTCTTGCTGTTCTGTCTGCTCTTGCTCTCACCGTTCTGCCTGTTCTCCCTCTGTTTAGAATATCTTTTACTTTTAAAGTGCTTAGAGGGACACTCCACCCTAGCACAGCCCAGGTGTGCTGAATCAAGCCCTGCCCTTGGAGATGAGTGATTGGGGATTACCTCATAGCTCTCCTGATTGAACACACGTTTCCCCACTTCAGCCCTCCTAGAGGCTGTTTGAAACCTGGTGCATTCTGGGACTGGTAGTCTTTTATGAAAACATTCTGTTTTAATATTTCTACCAGCAAAGACAGGTTGCTTGTTCAAAGCCAATTCACCTCTTTTATAGTTCCCTCCTGAACTATGATAAGCTTCCTTATCACAGTACCTATTCCTGCACTACTCAATTTGTTGTTAATTGTACACCACAATTGATCCCTGGAATCTGCGGTATAAAAATGTTTAATAAATAAATAAATGAATGATGATCTTAAGGTAGCTAAGCAGGTCGAAAAGGCAATGGTAAAAGCCAGAAGGATGCTTGAGTGCATAGGGAGAGGAATGGCCAATAGAAAGAAAGAGGTGATAGTGCCTTTGCATAAGTCTCCAGTGAGACCTCAGTTGGAGTGCTGTGTACAGTTTTGGAGCCCATACCTTCAAAAGGATATAGAGAGGATGGATTTGGTGCAGAGGTTGGCTGCTAAGTCAGTGGTCTTCATCATAAGGGGACAGACTTAAATATCCCAATATGTATACTTTGGAAGAAAGGTGGAAAAGGGGAGATATGATAGAGATGTTTAAATATCTCTGTGGTATAAGTGCACAGGAGGAAAGCCTCCTTCAATTAAAAAAAAGCTCTGCAATGAAGGGTCATAAAATGAAGGTATAAGGGAACAGACTTGGGAGTAATTTGAGGAAATATTTCTTTATGGAAAGCGTGGTAGGTGCATAGAGTAGCCTTCTTGTGGAGGTAGCAGAAACAAGGATTGCTGTCAAGAAAGTAAGGGACAAACACAGATCTCTAAGGGAAAAATGGGACTTTGAAGCTTAGTAGTTGGTATGGAAGGGCAGACTGGATAGGCCGTATGGTCTTTATCTGCCGTCATTTTTCTATATTTCTATATTTCTATGATTATGTTTATTGGATCCATGCTGCATCTAAATAGCACTGCTACTGGCATAATCATTACTCCTACTCCCCAACAACCAGGCTTTTACTCCAATCTAGGTACACAAGGCCAACTGGTACCGTCTGTCAGGTTCTGTTAACCAAATCAACATCAGTAGTTTATGCTGCTTCCTACTGAAGAATCCTCATTCAGGATTGCATCTAGTTTCTCCTGACTGCACAGCGCTCAAAGGGCCCCTTTACTCACTTAAAATGCACCCTGGGAAAGGATCAAGGATATGCTTGGAAAAAATCTTTGCAGTTCATTTTCTGGCTTTGCGGCCAATTTTTAGACATTTTTCAGTTCATCTCAATGTTTAAGTTTCATAATATTCTAATGTGCACAAATAAATTTTGGAGGAAATTTTATAAGGAGCCAAATAAGATTATGCACCATACATGTGTGTAAAACGCAATATTTATGTGCGTACTTTAGCGGGTCATGACTTTATAAATGCACATTTTAGCCCGATGGTGCATCCTTTTATTGTGGGTGTATGCATGGATGGAGTTTAGGCAAAGCACACAAACCTGCGTGTAAATTATAAAATGCTATGTTTGTTCTTTACAAGTCTAGGTGCAGGCATTTACACCAACCTTTCCAATTCCTTACGCTGCTATTTTATAAACAAAAGTAAGTGCCGACTTTTCTTTATAAAATAATGTCTAAGTAGACATCTAATATCAGACACCTAATTTTGTGTGTAAAGTAGGCACCTCCTTATAAGATTACCCTCTTTGGAGATAATTTGATAAGGAGTCATGCAAAGATACAGGCCATTAATGCACATAAATCACCTATATTTACATGGCTCAAGTACGCTCCCATATGTGAATGGGCATGTACTTGAGCCAGTGCTATTCTGTAAATAGATGTGTAAGAACGATAACGCATACGTTCACTGTGGGAATGCACATGTGCAGATCTTGGGCAGAATGCAAATTTACAAGCATCAGTTATAAAATACCATAACATGCATTTTACTGTATCTTACACATGTTCTTTAGAAATCTCGGTGCACGTAGTTACAGCAGCCCTGAGAATGGTGTTAGTGCCAAAGCCTAGATTTAAAATTTGTTTTTGGATATTTTTGCCCATATTTTATAAAGAAAAGTCAGTGTGTGCTTTTCTTTACAAAATAGGCTCAAGATTGGCGTATTCTGGGTGCTTAAAAATCAGCGCCCGGTTATCAAATTACTTGCCACATGTACAGAAATGGAATACTCTGTGAATTTGCAGGTTAACTCAGGTTAAATTGATTGTTCATGTACTTTTCTGCATGCATAAAATTAACAAATTTAATGCATGCTAATGATGCAAATCCCTAGAAAGGGGACTTACATATTTTGGGGGAATCTCAGCAACTTAAGTTATTGCTTCATAATGAATCTTCAATTGTTGTACTTACTGCCATTCTTTGATTTTGCTGTGTGGACTTTATACAGCAATTTCAAGTTTGTTTTCTTTCTCCTCTGTCTAATTTGAATTACTTTTAATTGATTTTGTGGAGTCCTTTCCTTCAGATTTCTATTTCTCTTGTCTCCTCCAAATTGTGGACTATGGGACATGTTTCTTCTGAAATGTTATTGCTTCTGTATTCTGTATGAATCGAGTGTTTCCTTTTTCACTTGATTCATACAGAACATTGGAACAATAACCCTTCATTATGAGGGTCATTCTGGAAGCTCTATTCATGCTCTGGACATCTGAAAATGGGCATTGAGACCTCCAAAGCCATTAAAGAGGCTGATTCTGGGGACATCTCCAGTGTGAGGATATCCAATCTGAACAGTGGTTTGGTGGAGGTGTTCCCAGGAACCTGGAAGTCCCTGCTGAATCACAGAAACATCATGGATGTCTGACCTTGTGTCTAAGTTTAGACCTGCTCCACCTGAAAAGTGCTTGTTTTGCCTGAAAAACATTCATTGGGTGTAGAGAAGATAACATTCTGTTATTACCAGTACTCAACACAATGTCAGTCACAATGGTAGTGGGACTTAAACCCTGGTTGTCTTCTTCCTAATCTACTAGTCTAACCATTAGGCTATCCTATATCCCCATAGGGTGAGCTATAGTTCTGGGGATATCTCTATAGATGTTCCTGCAGACATCCATATCCTGAGTCAGTACGTTGGGCTCCTTCTCTAGCCCTATTCAAATCCAGGCTAAAAAAACACCTTCGAGGCTGCTTTTGGATCCTGATGCTCCTCACTCTCTTGTTCACTGCTTAGGTGTTACCATACTCTATTCCCCAATTTTGTGATGTTCTTCATCTTAATTAGATTGTAGGCTCTGATGAGCAGGGACTCCATCTTACATTTCTATGTACAGTGTTGCATATGCCTTATAGTGCTATACAAATGATAAAGAGTAGTAGTAGGGCACGTTTGTGACATTGTGTCTGCTCCTGGACATGCCTGCTTTTGTTTCCAGACGTTCTAGCATAGATGTCCCAGATTGTACTTGGATGTCTCTTCTAAAATTCTCTAAACATATATATATATATATCCATTGTTTGATGTTATGTTAATGAATTTCAACAAAGATTAAAAACAAACTAGCATCTTGCAGTGATACTTACAAGAATACACAGAAGAAGAGATTGCATTAATACACATCCCCCAACATCCCATCTCAACTCCTTTTTCATATGTGAGGTATGCTACAGAATTATGTTTTGCATATGGATTGCCATGGTATATTATCTGAAAAATAACAAAAGGGAGAACAAAAATCAAAACGGTGAATTAGTTTACAGGTTAGAAAGAACCAGTGATTCAGAAGCTCCTCCAGAACTTAAAAGGGATGACATGCCATATTTATTTAGCCATTTTATAGACTGCTTTATTTTCAAGTCAAAGTGGTTTATCATATAGCCCTCCCCACCTTACCCACATAATTATCTTGGGGGAGGAGAGAGTACATGATGAGTAAGAACCCCTCACCCTACCCTGGAGCAGTCCTTTCTCTTCTCACCTCCAGCTGGGTGAAATCCTCTTTTTCCTTCTCCACTTCCCATTGATGTAAAGGCCCTCTCAGTCTTCTCTTGCCCCCCTCTCATCCACTCCTCATCCCAGAACAGTCCTCTCTCTTTTCTCTTCCCTCAAACCTCAGGTTCAGTCCTCTGTCTTTTCTTTATCTCTTCTTCACTCCCCTCCTTCCTCATCCCTGTCACTGTCCTCCTCTCTCCCTCCCCCTCAGCCATCTCATTTTCCTTCCATCACCTCCAGCTCACCTGCAGTACTAAGAACATAAGGAATGCCATACTGGGTCTGACCAAGGCACATCAAGCCAGTATCCTGTTTCCAACAGTGGCCAATGCAGGTCACAAGTACCTGGCCGGTACCCAAAAAGGCACATAGGTTCCACAATGCTTGACCCGGAGCAAGAAGTGGATTTCCAGTGTCCACTTTAAAAATGGCTTATGGACCTTTCTGCCAGGAACTTGTCCAAACATTTTTTAAATCCAGCTACAGTAACAGACTTCACTACATACTTCAGTAACAAATTCCAGAGTTTGAATACTTGTTGAGTGAAAAAATATTTCTCTTATTAGTCTTAAATCAGTTATTGTAGCTTCATTGTGTGCCCTTATTTATTTATTTATTTAACATTTCTTATATACTGCGCTATTTGTCATCAGTGCGGTTTACATTGAAACAATATAACACTTAGTCATTTGAGTTTGACCTTCGTTTACATATAACAGGGCTTTAACTTGGAGGTAACTGGGGAAAACTATATACATTTCTAGCAATTTACATGTTGCTAATCAATTCGCTGTAGTTCTATGCAATCAGATAGTAGAGGTAAGGAATTGTGAGGGTGGGGGAGGGTGAACGGGGGGATATCTAGATGTGTTAACTGCATGAGAAAAAGATGGTGTTTGATGTGTAAACTGCATGAGAAAAAGATGGTGTTTGATGTGTAAACTGCATGAGAAAAAGATGGTGTTTGAGGGCCCTCTAGTCTTTCTACTTTTTGATGGCATGAACAACCAATCTACATTTACCCATTCCATTCTATTCATTACTTTATAGATCTCTATCATATCTACCCTCAGTCGTCTCTTTTCCAAGTTCAAAAGCCCTACCCTTTTAAGTCTTTTCTTCCATCCCCCCTTTCACAAACCTCTTGGTTTTTAACAACTTTGAATAATTTTGTGTCATCTGCAAATCTGATCACCTCACTCGTTATTTGCACTTCCAAGTAATTGCAAAATGCAATGTGTGCCTTCGAGTCAGTCCTGACTCCTGGCGACCCAGAAGCTCCTGGGTTTTCTTGGCAGTGTCACCGGAAGTAGAAAGCACAGAACCCTGGCATACTCCACTATTCACTTTTCTCCATTGAGAAAGTTGGCCATTTAGTCCTATTCTCTGCTTTCTATCTTTTAACCAGTTCCTGATCCACAATAGTACACTGCCTCCTATCCCATGACTTTTTAATTTAGCCAAAAGTCTCTCATGAGGGACCTTGTCAAAGGCTTTGAGGCACATTCCAAATGGGACATCCAAGTGCAATCTGGGATGTCAAAGACAGTATGTCTGAAAAGAAAGGCAGGCACATGCAAGTTCAGACAAAATTCCAGAAATGTGGACAGGCCCGATATACACATGTATCAAATGTCTATATAGAGCCAAAATGTCTAATAGCATAATGGTTTTGAGTAGTGGCTTAAGAGCTGGGTAGCCAAGGATCAAAACCTGGTGTTGGACTTTGTAATCTGAAGCTAGTCACTTAATTCTCTATGCTCTCTGGATGTTTTAAGGTGAAAACGAACACTTTCCTGATGCCTTGTAGTCATCTGTAGTTTGCAAATGCTTATGCTCCAAGGCAGGTGCAAAGGTGTGTGTTACAACGCATATAATTGCATACTTTATAAACTATGGGGGGGGGGGGTATTTTAGAAGCTCTATTCGTGAGCTGGATGTCTTAAAACAGGCCCTTGGATGTGCAAATTATGGAGATGTCCCTGAAGTCATTTTAGAAGCTGGGTATAGAGATGCCCCCAGTGCAAGAACATCCATGTAGCACAGGGGCATGGTGGAGGTGTGGCCTGGGCAGAGCAAGGGAGCTGTACGTTGCGCTGCGATTTCAGAATAGCACAAGCACATCTGGCCCTGGTTGCTGAGACGTCCATGCCTGTACCTGCTCCTGACCACAGATAACGTGAAAAAGTACTCATTTCATGGATGCAGCTCTTCCGAGGAAAACCTCAGCATAAGTACAAACTCCAAACATACTACTTGCCTGTCACTTCACATCTGAATAGCTGAAATGGCAGGCCGGGATATGCAAATCTCCTAGCATAATCGCCCCCCTTCTAAATTACCCATGCCGGCACATCTAAGTACCCAGTTCTGAGGCCATGCAATTCGGGGATATCCACATTTGTGAAATGGCCTACACCAGTGCATATACCTGGTCTTGGAACCTGCAGGGGGCATTCATTGCTGCCATTCCCCCCAATTTTTGGATGTTAAAATCTGGAATGTCCAGAGCAGAACTAGACATCCCTTCTAAAATACATCTTCAAGGGTGTAGAATGTGCCACGGCACACAATCAACCATCCGTTCCCTTGACATTTTGTTGAAATGCACTTTGAAAGTTTATACATTTTTTAAAAATCCCTTGACAGTACCATTACTGAAAATGTCCATTAGTGCCCTTTAATGGTCAATTTGTTTTTACAATAAATGGAATCATAAATTCGAAGCATAAAAACACCAGGGGATTCAAAACTAAAAAATACAACTAAAATATAGCTTTAATAGATCTAACAAGCCACTAATCCATTAGCCAGACTAATGCAAAGTAATAATTTCCAGGAAACGAATGTGGTCATATCAGAACCCAAAAAAGAGTTTGTATGTGCGCCAGGGACATTTGTGTGCCAAAAACATCCGTGGGCATATATTTCGGTACATAGTGCCCGCACACGTTTATCTCACTTGCATGGGGATTTCAAAACGCCCCGGGAGGGGAGAAACATGTGCATGGTTTGCCGTGAGGATGTGTATAACATATTTAGGAACGTCCCGTGTACGTTATCCAACTTTCCCGCAGATGTGACTATTTTGAATAAGGTCAATACTTAGAACATTTTCTGCTGTGTTCTACGATTTGTCTCTGCAAGTGAGAGTGTGTGTGAAGTTTGAAGGTTGCATGGGTGGATGTGGTGTGCTGATCTGCAATTCAGGGGGGGGGGAATGAAGACTTAGCCAGTACCTGGACCTTACAGATGACCACAATGACACCAGGTGCCACTGTGATAGGGCAGCCATTCAGCAGTTGTGCCAGGAACTGAGAGATCTGACAGGTGTTGTGCCAATATTACCCAGATTGTGCCATATGGCCTACATCCTTACCCAGTCCAAGACGTATGCAAGTGGCAAGAGTATTGATATATCTGGAGGCTGGCTACTTTGTATGATGGCACAGGGATCCCCCCTCCCATACCCACGCAGGCCTGACCAGGGGAGCAGTGGCACAAAGCAGACTGTGGGAAGGTAGGCAGATTTGCCCCACGCATAGAGGCTGTATACAGACCAACATAAGACAGGACAGAGTGGACATTGTATGGGACAGGTGCAGCCACATGTAGGGATCGGCTGTAAGAAATGCCATTACCCAGATATGTAGGAAACAGATGCCATAGCCAGACAGCCATATGCATTAGAAGAGCATAGTCACGTCGCTCAGCAATACAATGCACCCTTTGGGGAATTGCAAAGTTAGTTTAGGATTTTATGATGTTGGTAAAGGTCCATACTTACAATAGCAGTAGTGTTTTTAGAGATGGCCAATGAAAGAATAACTGAGGAGTTGTTATACAGACATGTACGTTTTGATGCAAGATATGTCATGACAAATATTTTAATATCTAATTGATCTTATTATATCTTAGAGTACACTGAGATTACTTTGCAGTGTTCTGGGCATGAAACAACTAAGAACATAAAATATGCCATACTGGGTGAGACCAAGGTCCATCAAGCCCAGTATCCTGTTTCCAACAGTGGCCAATCTAGGTCACTAGTTTCCCCAGAAGACACAGGTTCCACAATGCTTGTATTGAGACAAGCAGTGGATTTCCTGGTCCCCCTTTAATAATGGTTTATGGACCATTCCTCCAGGAACTTGTCCAAACCTTTTTTAAACCAGCCACACTAACAACTTTTACTACATCCTTTGGTAATGAATTCCAGAGTTTGAATACGAGTTGCATGAAAAAAAATATTTTCTCTTATTAGTTTTATATGGGTTCCACTGTAGCTTCATTGCATGTCCACTACTCTTTCTACATTTTTATGGCATAAACAATCAATTTACATTTATTCGTTCCACTCCATTCATTAATTTATAGACCTCTATCATATCTCCCTTCAGCCATCTGTTTTCCAGGTTGAAGATCCTTTTTAGCTTCTCCTCATAGGGGTATCCTTCCATTCCCTTTACCATTTTGGTGGCTCTTCTCTGTACCTTTTCTAATTCCATTATATCCTTTTTAAGATACAGAAATGCACACAATATTCAAGTTGCAGTTGCACAATGGAACGATATAGAGCCATTATAATATCCTTTGTTTTATTTTCCATTCTTTTCCTTTTGATACCTAGCATTCTATTTGCTTTCTTGGCTGCCACTGCACACTAGGCAGAGGGTTTCAATGTGTTATCCACAATGACGACTAAATCTTTTTCCTGGGTGGTGGAACCTTGCATCGTGTAACCATAGTTTGGGTTGTTCTTTCCAAGGTGCATAACTTTGCACTTGTCCACATTAAATTCCTTCTGCCATTTGAACCTCCAATCTTCCAATTTATTAAGGCCCTTTTGCAATTTTTCACAATTCTCTTGCGTTTTAACAACTTTAAATAATTTTGTGTCATCTGCAAATTTGATTAACTCACTCATTATTCCCATTTCCAGGTCATTTATGAATATGTTAAAAAGCAGCAGACCCAGCACAGATCCTTGGGGGTACTCCACTATTCACCTTTCTCCATTGGGAAAATTGACCATTTAGCCCTACCCTCTGCTTCCTATCTTTTAACCAGTTCCTGATCTACACTAGTACACTGCCTCCCATCCCATGACTTTTTAATTTTGCCAGGAGTCTCTCATAAGGGACCTTGTCAATGGCTTTCTGAAAATCCAGATACACTACATCGACTGACCCACCTGTTAATTTACACCTTTAAAAAAATATAATAGATTAGTAAGACAAGACCTTCCCTGGCTAAAGCCGTTAAACTATGACTATCTACATATTCAGAAATTTTATCCTTAATAATGGTTTCTACCATGTTTCTCAGTACTGACGTCAAGCTCACTGGCCTGTAGTTTCCCGGATCACCCCTGGAACCCTTTTTAAAAATTGTCGTTACATTGGCCATCCTCCAATCTTCAGGTATTACTGATGATTTTAATGATAGTTCACAGATTAGTAATAGTAAGTCTGCAATCTCATATTTTGGTTCTTTCCACAACCTTGGATATATGCCATCCGGTCTAGGTGATTTTGCTACATCTTCCCGGTTTATTGATATTTCTGTCAATTCTTCCAATACATCATCTTTACATACTATTTCAGGCATGGATAACTTCCCTACATCTTCTTCAGTAAAGACTGAAGCAAAGAATTCATTCAGTATCTCTGCTATGTCCATGTCCCTTCCTAGTGCCCTTTTCCCCCCTCTATCATCCATAAGAACATAAGAACATAAGATATGCCATACTGGGTCAGACCAAGGTCCATCAAGCCCAGTATCCTGTTTCCAACAGTGGCCAATCTAGATCCGATGGTCCAACTGACTCTCTCACAGGTTTTTTGCTACAAATGTTCTTGAATGTATTTGAAAAGCAAGCTTTTTTCATATTTTCTCTTTGTCTGCCTTATCAATGCCCTGCATCTAACCTGCTAGTGCTTATGTTGTTTCCATTTTTTATCATTTGGCTCCTTTTTCCATTTCCTGAAAGATGCTTTTTTTGGCTACAACCGCCTCTCTGATTTCATCTTTAAACCATGCTGGCAGTTTTTTGGACTTCCTTCCATGTTTCTTAAAGTGTGGAATAGAGCTAGTCTGGGCTTCCAAGATAGTATTTTTAAACAGCACCCATGCTTGACAAGATCCCTCATAAGAAACTCTTGGCCAAATTAAAAAGTCATGGGATTGGAGGCAGTGTACCATTGTGGATCCGGAATAGGTTAAAAGATAGAAAGCAGAGAATAGGGCTAAATGGCCAATTTTCTCCATGGAGAAAGGTGAAAAGTGTAGTACCCCTGGGATTTGTACTGGGCCCACTGCTTTTTAACATATTCATAAATGACCTGGGAATAGGAATAATAAATGAGGTGATCAAATTTGAGGATGTCACAACATTATTCAAAGTTGTTAAAACACTAGAGTATTGTGAAAAATTGCAAGAGGACCTTGCTAAGTCTGGACATCTAAATGGCAGATGGCATTTAATGTGGACAAGTGCAAAGTTATGTACCTCAGAAAGAACCCAATCTATGGTTACATGATGCAAGGTTCCACAATAGGAACCACCACCCAGGAAAAAGATTTAGACGTCATTGTGGATAATACATTGAAACCCTCTGCCAAGTGTGCAGTGGCAGTCAAGAAAGCAAATAGAATTCTAGGAATGATAAGGAAAGGGATGGAGAATAAAACAAAGGATATTATTATGCCTCTGTATGGTTCCATGGTGCGACTGCACCTTGAATATTGTGTGTAATTCTGGTCACCATATCTTAAAAAGGATATAGCAGAATTAGAAATGGTACAAAGAAGATCCACCAAAATGGTAAAGAGGATGGAAGGATACCCCTATGAGGAGAGGCATAAAAGGTTAAGGCTTTTCAAATTGGAAAAGAAACAGCTGAGGGGAGATATGATAGAAGTCTATATATTAATGAATGGATCGGTTGTTTATACCATCAAAAAGTAGAAAGATTATGAGACATGCAATGAAGCTACAATGCAACCCATTTAAGACTAATAAGAGAAAATATATTGTCACTGAACATGTAATCAAACTCTGGAATTCGTTACCTAAGGATGTAGTAAAAATTATGTAGCTGGGTATAAAAAGGGTTTGTACAAGTTTCTGGAGGAAAGGTCTATAAATCATTATTAAAGGAGACTTGGGAAATCTACTTCTTGCTCTGGAACAAGCATTGTGGAACCCGTGTGCCTTTTTGGGAACCTGCCAGATACTTGTGACTTGGATTGGCCACTGTTGGAAACAGGATACCGGGCTTGATGGACCTTGGTCTGATCCAATATGACATTTCTTATGTTCTTATGTAAACAGATTTTCAATATTTTCCATGCAATGAGACCCAGCCAGTTCTGTCTTAGCAATTTGAAGATTTTCTTGAACTGAGGAAATAGTGGACTCAAGTCTCAACGCCTTGCTTTCAGCTTGTTCCACTGCTCTTTCACAGTGCTCAGTTCTCTCCTGAAATGTAATAACAGCACTATGCTGTAATTCAATTCTTGCAAGCACAACTGACTCAAGATGTGCAAAAGCTTGTAGAATAAGATGAACCTAAATAATTTAAAGGAGAGGATGGTAAGTTTTGCTGAGAAGGAACCTCCAAAGTCTTTAACTTGTGATCTTTAATCTTAAATGTAAAATTTTCCAATGACTTAGGGTAAACGGTAGAATCAGTGGCTACAATATCAGAAGCCAAAAAAGTACTTCCCATTTTTCCAGAGGATAAATACTTTGATAACTCTGCATTAGGAGAAAAGCGGTATATAAGCGTAGCTAAATAAATAATAAAGTTTTGCTCTGCGGAGTTGCCCAACACACCATTTTAAAACCTACAGAAGCAGAGGGCGGAGCACGGGGCGAATCTCCTTTAGAGGTCAAAGATAACCTACCAGCTTCTGCAGAAGAATCCAGTAAGCATGAAACTTTATCTTCCGTTGAACACCTCACAGATGCAGAAGAACACAGTTCCTCTGTTTCACACAACTGAGTAGTCGAAAAAGCTCTTCGTCTGACTTGGAACAACCGGTCAGCTCTAATACTGAAGCAAGGGAGCTCTTTGCAGACTCCGATTCTCTGTTGCTTCCAGTATGCAGGAGTTTCGTTGTCTAAACCAATTCAAGACTGGGTGCCATATTTAATCCGAGTAAGCAAAACACCGCAGCTCTGGACACATCCGGGGATCGGGTGCCATCCCCCAGGCAATCCCGCTTTACAAGAAATGGGACTATAGAGGTTTGGCAAGTCTCCAAAAGCAACAAAGGTGATTTCTCTTTCCTTTTAGTCATATCAAAATAAAAGCAGTGGAAAGAGTAACCAGTATAAGAGAATAAGCTGGAGAACAAACAGCACGGCATTCCTAGGGCGAGGCTATTTTGGATCTCCCAAAGGGCTGTCAAACTCAGCCTTAATAGTTGATTTTAGCACACTTTAGCAAATAGACCAATAAGCATCAACCCTTGTTTATTTATTTATTAGGGTTTATTAACTGCCTTTATGAAGAGATTTCTGCAAAATAACCACGTTTAAGAATAACAGAGAATTGGAACAATGAGAAACTTGGAGGGGCTGGAAGTGGCAGATAATAGCAGGCAGAAACCACGACACAGCTCCGGAGCCTTAGTTCTCTTGCCAATGTGACTTCTGCTGTCCCTGGAGATGGGTGGCAGCAGCAGCAATGTCACCCCTGAAGGCTGGTGCTCTAGGTGACCGCCTAGTTTGACTAATTGTTGCGCCAGAACTAGTTATAATATTCTGTAACTTATGTATGTAAATCTAGGCACCCACCTATGCTGTGCCCAAGTTCCACCCCTGTGCACACCCGCACCAAAAGTATGCACTATGGGACTTAGAATAGGGACTGATGCACTTATCTAGTTCATAATGTCCCACGAGCCCTTTATAGAATTACCTCCTATACAGTGAGGGCACATTTTAGAAATGACATCCAGGTGCAATCTGGGACATCCAGAGGGTCTTCACCGGGGACATCAAGTTTGGGCATGATTTCAGAAACAGATGTACCCAATATGGACATCATTGGAGGTGGCTACATAGACGTCCCTGCAATGGTATTCCAGACAGGGGATGTGTTCCAGCCTGCCATTGGCTGGTGGAGATTTTCAGCAGCACAATAACCACAAAACAGATTTCCTCAATACCTAGCAATTGTCTTTACGGTTGTAGACAGTACTGGTGATATTAGAGCACCATCTCCTCAAGACCCTCTGGATGTTTTAATGGCAAAATGAGTACTTTTCTGATGCCTATCTGTGCCCTGGAGCAGGTAGAGATGTTAGACAAAGGTAGAGACATGCCAGCCATTTCTGAAATCGGGCATGTAAGTCTAAGTTCTTTTGAACGCCCCGGACATGCCCCTGTCCTAGATGGACATCCCCACGCTGGGGACATCTCTATAAATGTTCTGTAGAATGGCTCTGGGGAAGTCTCTGTGATTTTGATGTCTGTGTACCTGTTTTCAGAAGTCCAAAGCAGGAATAGCACTTCTAAAATGACCCCCATAGCCTATGCAGTTATTTTGCCTGCTAAAAACCTGTCCTACTACTACTACTGTTACTTATCATTTGTATAACGTAGTGGCTCTTAAACCAATCCTCCCACACCCCCTAGGCCAGTCGAGTTTTCAAATATCCACAATGAATATGCATGAGAGAGATCTGCATGCAATTCTCTCTCATGCATATTCATTCTGGATATCTTGAAAACCCGACTGGCCTAGGGGGTGTGGGAGGACTGGGTTAAGAGCCACTGATATAGCGCTACAAGGCTATACAAGGGTTGTAAAAAGTCAGTCCCTGCTCATCACAGCTTACAATCTAGTCAAGACAGACAAGGTCATAACAGCTGATGACAAGGTTACATCTAGGGGAATGGCAAGGAAACACATAGGAGACTAAGCGGATCAGGATCCAAAAGTGTCCTCAAAGAGGTGAGTTTTCATCCTGGATTTGAAAAGGGCCAGAGAAGGCACCTGATGTACAGTTTGTTCCAGGCATAAGGAGCAGCAAAGGGGAAGAATCGAAGTCTGGAGTTAGCAATAGAAGAGAAGGGCACAAATAGAAGGGATCTGTCAGAAGAGCAGAGTTCCCGAGGAGGAGTGTAGGGAGAGATAACAGAGGAAAGGCAGTGAGGAGCAGCAGAATGAATGCACTTATAGGTCAGCAGGAGAAGTTTGAACTGGATACATAAACTGCATAGCTAGACATATAGCAGTTAAATATCAACGGCCATGCTATTACACATTGGATATACACATTTTTCTAAATGCTGTGGCCAGCCTTTAAATAATACAGTAACTGTCAAGTCTGAATATTGACCCAAGATTGATTAGGTCTATACAATGAAAGCATGAACTTGGCACTTTTATACTGTTTACCTGGCCCATGAAATCGGTGAAGAACAGCATGTTGGAAAGGAAAGCCGTCCATCCAATTAGATGACTCATACACAAGTAACGATAATGAGGAGGCATGCTTATGATTGCCATCAGTAAGGATTTTAAGGTCATCCTGTTCTGAATCTATGTAAAATAAAGCATCCAGGTATTAAAGAAACACAAGGCATCTGGGCTTTCAAGGAAAGGGCATGTTTTTTTTCCATAAAAGGCATCACTGTTGTTCAAACGTTTGTGCAGACACTGTGCTCAGGAAAACTAAGATCCCGCCTGAGGGTCATTTGGTCTTTTTGTTACATCAGTGGACAGGATTGCCGGTGCTGAATATTAAACCTGGATATTCAATGCTGGGGTCATATCTGGACCCGGCATTGAAAATCTGGGGTAGCCGCATAGACTGATTGGTAACCGGGCAGTGGCAATATTGAGCCATTGCCCAGTTAGCAATATGCGGTGAACATTGCGCCTGGCTTTCACCACATAGCACTAACTGGGCAGTGGCTCAGTATTGCTGCTGCCCAGTTACTGATCAGCGCCACCTCCACTCCCCCCCCCCCCCCACCACCAGAACGCCCTCAGCATGCCCCAATGCTAAGCGGTTATCATTGGAGCATGTATGGCCAGCAGTCATGAATATTCAGTGCCGTGTTAATGCCGCTCAATATCCAGTTCCCCATAATTAACACTGTTAACAGCTCTACTAACCGCGTTAGGTGCATGGAATATCCGGCCCTACCTTCTTACTGTGTGATAAGTGTCTTCCCTGTGCAGTATCTTCAGCGCAGATGCTGGGCACATCCCCAAGAGTTACTGCACAAGCTTTGCTTGTACCATGCATGAATTTTAGCATCTAATGGGTGGTAAGACACAGTAGATCCCTTTAAAGCAACAGGATGAAATCAAAATAAACTTAACTATCTAATTTCTCAACAAACAGGGGTGTCCTACACGGAGCGGTGGGTTTACCCCTAAACAAAGACGTGAGGAAGAGTGGCCTGCACAGAGCAGCAGGTGCACCTACTCTTGCTATCTTATTGGACAGACTAGATAGACCATACTGGTCTTCATCTCCCGTCATTTACTATTTTACTATGTAAGTGGAAAGGTTTACCTCACTTTAGTAAACAGGTCCCTTGGCATCATCTGCAAGAAGACAAAATATTCCTTCGAGACCTCTTGCAGTATCATTGACCTCTGAGGAACTTCACAGATAAACCTCTTTTTTTTGGAGTGAATTCCATTCACTAATACAACTCTATCAATTTCATAGTACTATTACATGTACAGACCACGTTATACACAGACAGGGGCAGTCTTAGGGTAATGCCCTGTGCTGAGACTCATTGTGGGACACCATTTGCATAAAATATTTGCATAAATACTTTCATACTGAAAAATAATTCTACTGGCTGTGATTTGCACAGGCTGTTTTGGACCAAGCCAAAGCTGTAAAAACTCAGAAATTAGCAATAGTGAAACTAATAGGCCACAAACAGTATTAAACTGGTGGCAAGAACACAAAACTGCAAATCTCAAGGACTATCCATTCTCCATGGACTAGCAGGATTGCGTCAGCCACACCTGGTGACGTCCTCCGGGCGGCGCCATGGATACGGAAGTGCTCTCCAGAGCTCAGAAAGGTAAACCTTTCTGAGCATGCCCAGGTAGCCCACCTTACCGCTCCGCCCCCTAGCCCAGCCAGTATTCTTCCTTCCGCCTTGCCAGCAAGACAAACCCTGCTCTCCATCTATCAACATCACAAAAATTTCTACAAGCCACCCGGCGACAGACATGACAAAACCTGGATTTAAAAAGTGTCATCAATGCAAAAAGAAAATGAGTATCACCGACACACACGATGTCTGCCTGCGTTGCCTGAGCTCCGAGCACAGCGTGAAGGACTGTGAGCACTGCAGGAGAATGTCCCCTAGAGCCCTTAAGCTCAGAAGCCACAATCTCAAGGACTACCTGTTGGGAAACGCAAGTACCTCTGCTCTTCCTTCTCTGCATGCTCCGGCTTCAGCTCCAGCTTCTGTGCTTCCTCCGGCTCCAACTCCTGCTCCAGTGATCTCCCCATGGCTAGCCCCGGCTCTGGACATGCCCGTTGCAGCCTCTGTCCACTGCCGCGGTGCTGAGGCTTTCCCTGCTGGACTTCCGCCTCCTTGTCTGTCCCCCGCTTTGATGCTCTCTTCGGGGGAAGTGTTCCACGCTGCAGAAGAAGCCTCAGGAAGCCATGTGGACCCCAAAAATGGCGGACGGCTTCGGTCCTCCATGTCGAGGCTTCAGTCCTCCAGCCCCACCTACTCCAGGAACATGACTTCAACACAGCCTTCTGAGGCGCGCGGGGGGCAGGATCACTGTCGGCGCCGGTCCTCCAGCCCCGCCCACGGACCTCCCTCTCGTCCTGAGGCATCAGCGAGCCAGGTCGGCGCTGTCTTTCTGCTCGGCGCCGGATCTCCAGCGCGCTGTGTCCATGGCCACACCAGCTGCCCTTCTAATGCATCCACTTGCGGGGGACGAGGAAGGACCCGCAACCACTGTTCCCTCTAAGCTGTGCGCATGTGCGCGCGCACACACCTCGCCGAGCGAGCGCACACACTTTACAACAGAGCGCACAAAAATTACGGCTCTGATTCTGATAGAAAACAACACAGACGTCTTAAAATTTAAAAGTTATGATTGTAATTACTAGAAATTTCACGCTTCATTTAGTAATCGTCTATTTTCATTTAATTTGATTAAAATCAATGTGGTGTACATACTGTATTCTGACGTGTAGTCAAATTTTAAAGTATATAACTCCGAGTGTCATTATGTGGCGCACAAAAATTTAACCTTCCTTCAAAAGCTGCACACAGCTGATATTTTATGCGCACACAGCCTACAGAAAATTAGAGGGAACATTGCCCGCAACAGTAGCAACACCAGCAGCAGCTCTTCCGAACATCGGAGGCAACGATCCAAGCGCAGCAGGAACAAGAGGAAAAAGCACTACAGTTCCAGCAGCAGCGGCAGCGGTAGTTCTTCCAGCCACCGGCACCGAGGATCGAAGCGCCATAGAAACAGCCACTCACGACGCCGCCGAAAGGGCAGGAGTAGACACGTGAGTTCCTCTAGCTCCTCTAGCCCCGACTACAGACACCGGAGTAGATCCGGATCCAGTTCCGCAACCATTCTGAGACTGCTATCTCAGCTGGTTAAGCAACCCGCATCCACAGCAGCCCCCCCACCTGTGCCTTGTCAGGCACCTCCCTCAGCAGACATTCCATCAGACCCACACATCGTGGATATCCGGCCTTCAACTCCAGGCAACAGGCCCCCCAATAATCTGTTCCCGGCTAACACTGCGGAGGAACATGATCTCGAGGCAGCCACTGTGGGATCTGCAAGCCACGAACACACCACCCTGGATCAGAGATACTCTCCGGAGCCGGATGAACCCCCCCCCCCCTCCGGAGGATCTCACGTATCCAAAGTTCTTGGACAAGCTTGCCTCCACCCTAACCCTAAGGGGCCATGATGACAAAAAGGATCCAGTACCTGAGGTTTTAAAATACCTTGCAGCCCCCAAGCCTGCCTTCATGCTGCCTATTCACCAGACACTTCGGGACAACCATCTAAGGCTGTGGCAGACCCCAACGTCTGGATGCCCCTTTCCCAGGAAGCTCGAGACCAAGTACCAGGTGCAGCCTGTACCGGGATTTTCCTCTGCACAACTGCCACATCAGTCCATCGTGGTGTCTTCAGCTCTCAAGCATATTAAATCCTCGTGCACACATGCCAACAGCCCACCCAGTCGGGACCACAAGCTCCTGGACGACATCGGAAAGAAAGTCTTCCAAGGAGCTATGCTTAACGCGAAAATAGTGGCACACCAGTTTCAACAGGTCCTCTTCCAGGACGCATGCATGGCGAACCTTAAGGCCGCCCTAGCATCTCTCCCGAGGGAATCTCAAACCCTGGTATCCAGCGCACTGGCAGATATGTCTCAGTGCAGCAAACACCTCGCCAGCACTACCTTCGACTCTTTCGACACAGCGCTGAGAACTGCAGGCACAGCCATTTCAGCAAGACGATGGGCATGGCTGAGGGCCTCCAGCCTGCGCGACGACACCCACGACAGGATCGCAGATGCACCCTGCTTGGGCGAGTCGCTCTTTGGGGACAAGGTCAAGGATACAGTGAACGATATGAAAGAGCATTGTACCACATTACAGACCTTGACGGAGGATGGTTTTGAACGCCCCAGCGGCACTCAGAGAAGCAGCTTCCAAAGGAAACCGTACTATCCTTCCAATAAGAGGTACTCCTCCAGTCGGAAATGGCATAATAACACGTATAAGAACAACTCTTATCACGGCCGCTCAAAGCAGCGCCACCCCCAGAGGGAACGGAAGCAAAAGAAGAACAGCAACGCACCCTCCAACAAAAGTGGGCCCTCCTTTTGATGCCAGATCACAGGCAACCCACAGGATTGGGGTCGCCTGACATATTTTCTTCAAGAGTGGCGAAGTATCTCCTCGAACTCCTGGGTCCTATGGATCATACGGGACGGCCACCGCATACGCTTTGTGGCTCCTCCCCACCATAACGCCCGCCCCACCAGCGACACGCCCCCACACTTGTGCCTCGCCATGGCCGCAGAACTGCTACACCTGTTGGATTCCCGAGCCATAGAGGAAGTACCCCCAGCCGAAAGGAACTCTGGGTTTTACTCCTGGTATTTCCTCATTCCCAAAAGGACAGGCGGCTTCCGCCCCATCCTGGACCTCCGCCGACTAAACATGTTTATCAACAAGGAGAAGTTCAGGATATATTCCTTAAACACCATCCTTCCCCTGATCCAGACTGGCGATTGGATGGCGTCCCTGGACCTACAGGATGCATACACTCACATCCGCATCCACAAGTCGCACAGGAAGTACCTCCACTTCCAAGTGCTAGAGCAGCACTACCAATACAGAGTCCTCCCCTTCGGTCTGTCTCCTGCACCACGGGTCTTTACGAAGTGTGTGGCCGTAGCAGCAGCGCATCTCCAAAAGAGGAACATTTCCGTCTTCCCATACCTCGACGACTGGCTCCTAACAGCCCCCTCCACCTCAGAGCTACAGACGGCCTTGCAGACTACCAGGACGCTACTATCATCCCTGGGCTTTGTCATCAATTTGAACAAGTCACGTCTCACGCCCTCCCAAAGGCTAGAGTTCATTGGAGCTGTGATCGACACCAAAGTCTCGAAAGCCTACCTTCCCGAGCGCAGACTGACCGCCATCACAGCCCTGGCATCCAAAGCGGTCGAGACGGCGAGTGCCTCAGCGAGGTCCATACTGCGCCTATTGGGGCACATATCAGCCACTACATCAGTCCTCCCTACAGCAAGATTGAAGATGCGCCCGCTCCAGTGGCACCTGCGCACCCACTGGAACCAACATCATCAACCCCTCTCAGTCCATATCCCAATGACTCCCCAGATCCGTACCCAGCTCCGGTGGTGGACAGTACCAACGAACCTTTCAGTGGGCAAGGACCTCCATCCCCATGAACACCAAGTGACCCTCACTACGGACGCATCAAACACGGCCTGGGGTGCTCACACCCGACTGTTCAACACCCAAGGGGAATGGTCCCCGCAGGAGAGAAATTTACAAATCAGCCTCCTTGAGTTAAGGGCCATCAGATACGCCATGAAGGCATTCCTCCCGCAGTTGGCCGGGAAAACCATCCTCATCCAGACGGACAACCAGGTGGCCATGTTTTACATCAACAAGCAAGGGGGCACTGCCTCGCGCTCCCTCTGCAAGGAAGCGCTACAGATATGGACCCTGGCCCTAAGGAGCGGATGCCACCTCCGGGCCTCCTATCTCCCAGGGGACCTGAACGTCCTGGCGGACAAGCTGAGCAGACAACTGCAGCCGCACGAGTGGAGTCTTCTCCTGGAGGTCTCTGAATGTCTCTACCGACACTGGGGGTCGCCGAGCATCGACCTATTCGCCACAGAACAGAATGCCAAATGCCCTCAATTCTGCTCCAGGCACCCGTCAGCCAGGAGGCTGGCGGCAGATGCATTCGACGTATTCTGGGGGGAGTGGTCTCTGGTGTATGCCTTCCCACCGACCCCCCTCATCCCGGTGACACTACAACGGATTGTCCAAGACAGAGCCCACGTCATCTTGATTGCTCCTCACTGGCCGCGCCAGATGTGGTTTGCCCTGTTACTGCGCCTAGCTCAAGGAGCCCCGAGGCACCTGCCCCTCAGACCGGACCTAATTACGCAGAACGGCGGCAGCACACGGCACCCAACCTCAAAGCCCTACCTCTCACTGCATGGAGGTTGAGCGGCAGGGCCTAGCCAACCTCCAACTACCTGTGGAGGTGCAGGACATGGTGCTAGCAGCCAGGAGGCCCTCCACCAGAAAGTCCTATGGTCTCAAATGGAAGAGATTCAGCATCTGGTGTGCAGCACAAGGCCTCGAACCCACCACATGCCCACTTCCCAGCGTATTGCAGTACCTCAATTCACTGTCTAGCCTCGGACTGCAAACACAATCCATCTGAGTCCACCTCTCCGCAATAGCGGCCTTCCATGCGCCGCCTGCGGCGGCCATTTCTATTGGGGCCCTACCCCTCACTGCGCGCTTCATGAAAGGCCTGTCAAATCTGAAACCCCCGATCAGGCGTCCGGTGCCGCCTTGGGATCTTAACACTGTCAAGCAGCGCTTGACACAAGAGCCCTTTGAGCCGCTCCTATCAGCAGACTTGAAATTCATCTCCTGGAAAACCCTCTTTCTCGTGGCCATCACTTCTGCAAGGAGGATCAGCAAGCTGCATGCTCTAGTAGCACACCCTCCCTATACGCAGCTACACCAGAACCACGCATCCCTGCGTACCAACCCAAGGTTCGTGCCAAAGGTGTCTTCGGCTTTTCATGTCAACCAGTCCATTGAACTTCCTTCATTTTTTCCTGAACCTTATTCTTCTGATGAGGAGCGACGCCTGCACACCCTTGACTGTCTCCGGGCCCTCCGGACCTATCTACAGAGGACGCAAATCATCAGGAAAAGCGAACAGCTGTTCGTATCTTTCGATCCAAATAGACCCAGCCAACCTGTCAATAAGAGGACCCTTTCACACTGGGTGACGGCATGCATCTTCTGTTGCCTTGACCCGTCGCGCACCGGGGACCAACCGAGAGTGGGCCCTCACCAGCTCAGAGCGCTTGCAACTTCAATCACTAACCTCCGCGATGTCCCACTGAGATCTGCAGAGCGGCCACTTGGTCCTCCCCGCAAACCTTCCAGAAACACTACTGCCTTGACCTCAGGCCTCAGGGGAACTGCGCCCTCGGCGTGGCCGTCCTCTCTACTGCTATGAACCCAGTGCAGCGCTGAGTACCGGGACTCTTGCCAGCGCTTGTACTTAGCCTGTCATGCTTCTGCATTAAGTTAATGTTTGCACTGTTGGCACTATTTGCACTGTTTGCTCTGTCTGTACTGTTTGCACTATTGCACTGTCTGCACTGTTTTGCACTATTGCACTGTCTGCACTGTTTGCACTATTTACACTGTTGCAATTGCAAGTTTCACCGGTTTGATGACAACAATAAACTAGCAATCTGTTGTTCTACGACTGTCCCAGGTCTCTGGATGTATCTGTCCTCTGGCTAACCTGGCCTCCTCCCCGCAGCCTGCGGTGCAGCTAGGGAGACACCAGGTGTGGCTGACGCAATCCTGCTAGTCCATGGAGAAAACGGGGTTACTTACCTGTAACAGGAGTTCTCCGTGGACAGCAGGATAAGTCAGCCACACAATCCCACCCACCTCCCCTGGAGGAGGCCATGCTGGACCGCTCCCTAGCTAAGGCAACTAGCTTGGAACTCACTGGCTGGGCTAGGGGGCGGAGCAGTAAGGTGGGCTACCTGGGCATGCTCAGAAAGGTTTACCTTTCTGAGCTCTGGAGAGCACTTCCGTATCCATGGCGCCGCCTGGAGGACATCACCAGGTGTGACTGACTTATCCTGCTGTCCACGGAGAACTCCTGTTACAGGTAAGTAACCCCGTTTATTCTACTACCCCCCCCCCCCCACAACACCCTACAGTTGATCCCACAGAAGGCACAAAAATAGTGAAAACTACAGCACAGGACCTATAGAACATATCTACTATTTCATAATGGCACTAACTTCCAAAACTCATACAAGACAAAAATGCAACGTGTGCCTTCAAGTCAATGCTGACTCCTGACAATCCAGCAGATCCTGGGTTTTCTTGGAAGTAGATTGCCAGGCCTTTCTTCTGAGGCAATGGACAAGGAGCCTACCCAAAAAAGGTAGAAGTGTAGATACTGCAATGGGCCCTGGAACATCAACACACCTATTGGAAAAACTGAACAAGCCACATTACTACAGATCCCTATAGAGAAGCTTCATGCTAACAGACACCTGGTTTCAAGCACACACTTAAGGGCATGTTTACTAAAAGAATTAACAGCATGTTATGTACTCACAGCCCTTTTATGTCTATCGATGCAGTGGCACTTAACGCACGTTAACCTTTAGTAAACATGCCCCTTAGAATAATATAGGCAGATCCTCACCATGTACAGCATAAGTGATTACAAACTAAAAACAGAAATATATAGAAAATATTACACTAAAATCCCAAGAAGCCAGACTGCATGCAGTGGAATACCAAAGGAAAAGGAAGAGGTGTGTAGAAAGACAGTCAAAGTAAATTACAAATACTAAATTGAAAATTAAATTCTATTTTTCTGCCTTTGTCTGGCTATTTTATTTTTCGAATCATGTTGGTTCCAAGGTCTGGTTTCTGCTTTCTTTGATTTTCTCTCAACCCTTTTCAGGGTCTCAAGTCCATCCTCTACCTCTTACCCCTCTCATCTTCTTCACTTTCACCACTACATCCGACATTCCCCATCTCTCTCTCCCTGCCCAGTCTCTTATACCCCAGTCTTTCACTAACTCTCCTTCCTCTCTTCATTGCTGTGACAGCATCCTCCTCTCTCTCCTTTTAGTTCAGCATCCCCCATCTAGAATCTGTCCCATCTCTTCCCATGTCCAGTATCATCCCAGAATATCCAGCAACTTTCCTCTCTCCGTATTTCCACCCATGTTCACCATTGCTGATCCATCTCCCTATTTCCTACAACATCCATCATCAATGCTCCATCTCCGCTTTGTCTCCCTATGCCCCTTCCTCTCACCATCTCCCTGGCCCCGCTGTGTCTAGCATATCTCCTCTGTCTGCCTGTGACCCCCTGTGTCAGCAAGTTTCCTCCATCCCCCTGTCTCCGTTGTCTCCCCTGTATCCAGTTTCTCTCCTCAATCTCCCTATTACTCCCTTCCTTGTGCCTAGCAGACTGTAACCCCTCCATCTTTTTATGACTACCTAAGTCCAAATCCAGCATGTTCCCTATATCTCCCTCCCCTATGCCAAGTATCCCCGTTCCCTCTGTCCAATGGTTCCTGCCTCTTCCCTTCTCCTGCCATGTGCCCTGCACTTACCCTCCATGTCCAACCTAACATTCCTCCAGTGTAGTTCTTTTTCTTTAACTCTCACCCCAGTCCCCCAACTGACCAGCAACCAACTTTCTTAACCCTGCAGCCTGCATCATGGGAAATGGCTAAAACCAATTTAGCTATGAACAGAAGATAAGAGCTTAAGATTTAAATTAAGTTTCAAAATGTGTGTTTTAGCCTGCATTTGAATAAGACCAGCAATGGAGCATCACACACCAACTCAGGAAGTCTATCCTAGGCATATGGCACAGCAAGGGGGAAAGAACAGAGTCTGAAGTTGGCAGTGGAGTTGAAGGACACAGATAGGAGTGACTTACCCGATGAGCAGATCTCCCAAGGAAGGGTATAGGAAGAAATAAGAGAGAAGAGGTAATCAGAAGCTACAGAATGAATGCACTTGGTTGAGTCTGGGGAAAAGATAAAAAGCTCTGTTTTGGTCATGTTAAATTTCAGGCAGCAATACCAGGCAAGCAGGCTAAGATATGGAACTAGATTCCTATTGAAGTTTCTGGTATGGAGAGATAGATCTGGGAGTCATCAGTAACATGATGGTACTGAAAGCCACTGGAAGAGATCAGAACACTAAATATAAAGAGAGAAGAGAGCCCAAGATAAAGCCCTGAGGTATATTGATTCATTGTAGGATAATGGTGTAGGAGGATCCACCAGAACATACACTAAATATGTGATGGAAGAGATCAGAAAATCAAGACAGAACAGAATCCTGACGTCCAAGTAAGGACAGTATCAGGAAATATAGTAGGTGATTATTAACAGTGCTGAAAGTTATGAATAGATCAAGAAGGATGAAGACTGAGTAAAGACTCTTGGATTTTGCTAGGAAGAGGTCAATGGAGACTTTTGCAAGGGCTGTTGCTGTAGCATGTACAGGGCGAAAGCCAAATTGGAATGGATCAAGATGAAAGAAAATCAAGACAAAGGAGGTGAAGAGCACATTCCATTAGTTTCATTGTGAAAGGGAGAAGGGACATGGGATGATAGAAAGACAGATGGAGTCAAGTGAAGGCTTTTTAAGGCATGATATAATCACAGCATGTGTAAAGGTAGTAGCAACATTTACAGCGGAAAGTGATAGACTGAAGATGTGACAGCAAGGGAGACAGAACTAAAGTGGGAATGTATCTCTGTTGTGTGTTGTGTCTGTGCTGTGCATGTACTGTCTGGGTGGGGGGGGTGAGTTAGTTCAAGGGGTAGATTTTGGGATTATGAGGCAGTTGCAGGTGGTAGTTTTATGAGGTGGGAAAATTTAGGGAGTGGGGTAGTTGCAAGGGTAGATTTTGGGGGTAGGCCTGATTGGAACTGTGGGTAATTGAAGGTATATTTTTTTGAAGGTGAGATAGTTTATGAGTAGTGGGGCAGTTGCGGGGTGTCGCTTTTGGGGATAGTGTCCCTTCCTCTTAATAATGGAGGTTCAGGCAAGCTGAAAAGAGGTGTTTTAACATAAAAAGAACTGAAATAAAAAAAAGGAAATTACAGCACATAAAATTAACAACAACAAAAATTTATGAAGACCGAGACTATTCAACATGGCTCAAGAGCTTAAGAGCTAAGTACTTTTCTATTTTTTTTGGAGAATTATAAATGGTTTCATTAGGTCTTCATTATTCCTAAGCCATTGATGTGATACACCCCTGCACGCACTCAAGAGATTATTTAATATTCTTTGATACTGTGGTGCTTTTGTGGGTTGTTTTCTGAGGCTTGTGGAAGACACTAAATTAGATGTTCATTCTGTGATACGAAGGTTAACTGTTGAATGAGTTTCCATTGACTGTATTGTATTTCTCATTCATAAAATTTGGCCGTTTGTATGCTTTTGGGGATAGGGCATGGTGGGAAAGTTGCAGGAGATAGTTTTCGGGGTTGGGGAAGTTTAGTGATGATGGGGTAGATAGGACAGTAAAATTATAATTTTTGACTCTAAGGACCCTTTTCTCTAACTCATATTCACATTAAGGTCCCTTTTAATAACACTTAGCTCAAGCTAGCTGACACACAGTCCATAGGAACAAAATGGACCATGCAGCAGATAGCTTGAGTTAAGTGTTGGTAAAAGGGCTCTAAATGAAGATATAGACAACATAAGCATATGAGAAACTTGGTTGAAAGAGGATAGCCAATGGGCCACTATGCTACCAGGATACAAAATATATCAACATGACAGAACTAGAGGAGATATGGTGGAGCAGAGGCAGACACTGTCGCTAACAATATTGCAATATTGCACTACCACATCCAGAAGAGCCTTCTCTCTTTATTCACAGTGGTGGGATCCGAACCACCAAGAAACTGGGTTCAGTCTCAGCCCCCCAAGTGTGTGCCTGCTAGGTTGCTGCTCCTTGCGTGGAGCATTGCAGCCACCATATGTTTGGGCTGCTGCCCTCCGCCAAAGGTACGCAACTCCCTGGTGGCCCAGTGGCCTGATCCCCTCCTGACAATGTTCTGACTGCATTGGAGGCTTCTCCCATTGCCATGATCCCCTGATGCCATCAATCGTTGCCAAGTGCAGGGATTCCCACCAGCGCAGAACCGTTGCTGCAATGCCGTGTTTGGCCCAGTTCAGTGAACGTAGGCCATGGCAGGAACCAGTTCACGTGAATCTCATCATTGGTTTTGCATCTACCCTTTGGAACTCAACCTTATGCAACCTACAGGCTACAAAGGACCTATTATCATTCTGAAAAGCCCTCAAGACTCACCTATTTACAGCCTACTTCACTGAATACAAGACGTGACCCCACTGCACATCAACCTCTGTCCCCTTGTCCCCTACCCCTTCCTGATTCTCATGTAAACCTCCCTTCCTTTCCACCCCCCCTATGATCCATGACCTCCTTTATTAAGTTCTCTCCAAGTTCATTATCCGGTTACAATGTATTAAGTTCTGTGTGATATAAATTGCTTTGACCATATGATAAAGCGCTAGAAAAAAACCTGTTATATAAAATAAATTGCACCACTACCCAGTTAGCAATCTGCGGGTAAAACTAGGCCAGATTTTGCTACCCCTAATTTTACCTGCAGTAGCTAACTGGGTAGTGGCACAATATCGCCATGGTTTCCTCTGTGGGCAAACCCCTATATTCAATGCCATCCCTGCGGCAGTTCCTATTCTGGGTTTGTCTCTCTGTTTATGTGTAGGTTTGGTTGGGTGTCTTTCGGTGCCTGTGTGGGCGAGTGTTTGTCTCTCTGTGTGCAGTTGTGCACTGGTGGTGGGCTATGGTTCATCAAAAGGGACCTAAGTAATTGGTTTCTCCAAGCATTCATGCTTGGGAAACAGACCACAGAAGAGGCCCAGAAGAGGGCCAGGACAATTTACAGGCCCAGAGCTCAGTAACTGGCTCTATCAAAGGAGTTGGCCTAGTGGTTGGGGCAAGTTACCGCAGACCAGGGGTTCAAATTCTTCTAGAGGACAGCAACATTGGGACGGAAGGACTGGGGTTTCTAGTCTCACAGGTGCTCTGGCCTTGTGCAAGCCACTTAACCCTCTATTGACTCAGGCACAAAAACAGAGATTGTGAGCCCTTTGAGGACAAGGGAAATTAATACAGTATCTGAATGTACACGGCTTTGACTTGTACAAAAGTGGTACATCAGCCTAGTTAACTAAAGAAATATTATAGCTAGCAATAGATAACAAATTTGAGAGTGGCCATATCATCATCAGATAGTTTCTAGGTAACCAATCACCTCCCAAACATACACTATCTCATCTCTGCTCTTTTCTCTCCACAAACGCTTCTCACTCAAGCACCAGAGGAGTCTCAGCTACAAGAAAATGGCCTTAGGCTGTAACTACCCAAGAGAGAAATACAGTATAGGGGTAAAGTAACTCAATGCATGAGAAAAGAGTGGAATCTGGGGGTGATCATATCAGATGATCTTAAAGTGTCCAAGCAGATAGAAAAGGTGACAGCAAAAGCCAAATGGATGCTTGGTGCAAAAGGAGAAGAATGCCCAGCAGGAAAAAAGGAGGTGATAGTGCCTTTGTATAAGTCTCTAATCAGACCTCATTTGGAGTACTGTGTACAATCCTGGAGACCACAACTTCAAAAGGATATAAACAGGATGGAGTTGGTCCAGGGGGCAGCTATGAAAATAGTCAGTAGTTTTCATCATATGGCATATGGTGAAAGACTTAAAGATCTCTAACGTATACTTTGGAGGAAAGGTGGGATATATGATAGAGATGTTAAAATATCTCAATGGCATGAAGGTGCAGGATGTGGCCCTCATTCAGTTGAAAGAGAGCTCTAGAATGAGGCATCATAGGATGATAGATTCAAGAGTAATCTGCATAAATATTTCTTTATGGAAGGTGGGGGGGGGGGTAGATGCATGGAACAGCCTCCCAGTGGAGGTGGTGATGAGGACTGTATCTGAATTCAAAAAAGCATGAGACTAGTATAGATCATCTCTGAGGGAAAGGAAAGGATTATAGAACTTAATCGTTTTTATGGAAGGCAAACTGGATTGGCTGTATGGTCTGCCATCATTTTCTATGTTTCTATATTGACTGTGGTTGCCAGACCTGCCACATTCCGTTATTATTCTAAGCTTTTTAATGTCATAAAATTTCATTAACTGAACATGTAGAAGAGTTAGTCATATTCTCCATGAGAGTCTTCCAGCCACCTTCTATGAAGAATCAAATCAATTGTTTCCAGTTTCAGAACTGCTAGATCACCTGCTAGACCCTGTAGACCAGAAATTAATAAAGATAGTAGCCTCTGCATCCTAATGACAGTACCCATAAGCATGGATTGATTCCCCTTAATCCCAAAAAATGACATTAGAAACCCCTCTCCTTCCCTGATCACACATTCCACTGAACTGAACACACCATTGCTCTGTGTCATTCCCCCTCCCCCCACTTATTCACACAGATATCCCACAGCACCACATATTTCAGGGTAGGTCACATATTTCAGTGCTCAGAGACTGTCCCCAGTTCCGTCCAAAAAAATCCTAACAGTCTCTTGAGGTAGAGAAGAAACTTAGGTTCAAATCTGCCCAGTCAATTTGAGTTCTGATTAAGGCTGCGCCACATTACTGCAGGTGTTAAATATGACAACTGATGCACGACAAATAGTCATATTTCATTTTCTTTCCTCAGCTATTCAGGAGGAGAGCTACCTTCTGTCCATCCAAATTAGCAATAAAGGGCTTACCATCTGCTGCCTTTTCAAAACTTCTGGTGTATTCTCCATGTGCTATTTTCAGCCAAACTGGATATTGCATAGCAAATTTTATATGTCTTTGGTACAACTCCATGTACAGTGGAAAGAACTCCTTATCCTTAGTGGCTACTGAGTAATCTTGGAAGACTGTTGTTGTTGTTGTTAAATGCCGTCAAGTGGGTGTCGACTCATGGCAGCCCTCTGAATAGCTATCCTAAACTATATTCATTCTTCAGTCAGGTGGCTTATTGTTGATACAGTGACATCCATAGTTGCTGTTATTGAATCAATCAATCTCATTGCTGATCTTCCTCTTTCATTGATCTTCAACCCTGCCAAGCATGATGTCTTTCTCTAGTGATCTCTCTCTTCACATGATGTGTCCAAAGTATGAAAGTCGAAGTCTTGTCATCTGAGCTTCTAAAGAAAGGTTTGGTTTGATCTCCTCTAGTACTGACTGGTTTATTCTTCAGGCAGTCCATGGAATACACAGTACTACTACTACTACTGAGCATTTGTATAGCGCTACAAGTCATGCTCAGTGCTGCACAGACATGTAAGAGACAGTCCCTGCTCATCAGAGCTACAATCTAGTCAAGACAGACAACACAGAAGGTGTAGGCAGGGATAAACAAGGGGGACAGAAAAAGAAAAAGGAGATCAGGTGAGTCAAGATCCAAAAACAGCAGCGAAGAGGTGAGTTTTCAGCCTGGATTTGAAGAGGGTTAGAGAAGGTGTCTGGCATATAGACACAGGTAGCTTGTTCCAGGTGTAAGGTGCAGCAAGGTGAAAGGAGCAAAGTCTGGAGTTAGCAATAGAAGAGAAGGGCATAGATTGAAGCAGTTTGCTAGAAGAGTGGAGTTCCCGAGGGGAGCTGTAAGGAGTGATAAGAGAAGAAAGGTAGTGAGGAGCCGCAGAGTGAATGCATTTATAGGTCAGCAGGAGAGGTTTGAACTGGATGTGGAAACGGATAGGGAGCCAATGAAGTGACTTGAGAAGAGGAGTAATGAGCATGACGAGGCTGACGGAAGACTAGCTGTGCAGCAGAGTGTTGACCAGATTGAAGGGGAGAGAGATGATTCCAAGGGAGACCAGCAAGGAGTAGGTTACAGTAGTCAAGACGGGAGGTGATCAAGGAGTGGATAAGTGTCTTAGTAGTGTGTTCAGAAAGGAAAGGGTAGATTTTGCTGATGTTATAGAGAAAGAAACGGCAGGTCTTAGCTATCAGATGGGATGTATGTGGAGAAAGAGAGAGGAGTCAAAGACAACACCAAGATTGTGGGCCGAGGAAACAGGAAGGAGTATAGAGTTATCCACAGAGACTGAGAAAGGAGGAAGGGGGGGGGGAGGTTTTAGGGGGAAAGATAAGAAGTTCAGTCTTGGCCATGTTCAATTTCAAGCAGCGGTGAGACATCCAGGCAGCAATGTCAGAAAGGCAGGCAGAGATCTGGGTTTGGATTGCCGGAGAGTTTTCAGGCGTAGAGAGATAGATCTGGGAGTCATCAGAATATAGATGGTACTGAAAGCCATGGGAAGAGATAAGCGCACCAAGGGACTGGGTATAGAGAGAGAAAAGGAGCAGACCCAAGACAGATCCTTGGGGTACACCAACTGGGAGCAGGATAGCAGAGGAGGAGGAGCCACCAGAGCACACACTGAAAGAGCGATGGGAGAGATAGGAGGTGAACCAGGATAGTACAGAGTCCTTAAAACCAAGCGAGGACAGGGTATCTAGGAGAAGGTTGTGGTCAACAGTGTCAAAAGCAGCAGAGATGTCAAGAAGGATGAGGACAGAGTAAAGGCCCTTGGATTTTGCCAGGAACAAGTCACTGGAGACCTTGGCAAGAGCCGTTTCAGTAGAGTGTAAAGGACGAAAGCCAGACTGTAAAGGATCCAGGAGGGCATGAGAGGAGAGGATTCTTCACCAGCACCATAATTCAAAGACATTGATTTTCTTCCTGTCTATATTTTTCAGTGTCCAACTCTCAGATCCATAAGATGTTATTGAAAATACCATGACTTGGACAAGTCAAATCTTTGCATGGAGAGAGACATCTCTACTCTTGAGAATCTTGTCTAGATCCTTCATAGCCATTCTGCCAAGAGCAATGCATCATTGGATTTCTTGACAGCCTGTCAATTCTTTAATGATTATTAATCCAAAAAATGTAAAGTTCTCCACTATTTCTATTTCTTCCCCATGAACGATAAACTTATTGATTTTGCCAGTTGTCAGGATCTTTGTCTTCTTTTTGTTAAGGTGCAGACCCATTTTAAGACTATGTTTCTTGATCTTGAAAAGTAAATGTTTCACTTCACTTTCAGCCAGTATTGTGGTATCATCAGCATAGTGAAGGTTGTTGATGAGTATTCCACCAGTCTTCACACCTTGGTTGTCTTCATATAGTCCTGCTTCTAACCTATCCAGTCCCCCCTCCTTCCATCCCTCCTTCTACGAGCGACCCCCCCCCCCCCCCACGGGTGAATTAACTAACAACCCTCTCCTAAAGATCACTGAGAACATAACTGTGGCTATGGGGTGGTAGCACTTGTATGTAATCATCCCATATTGCGTGAAAGCGGGGAATGCATCTGCGCTCGCCTTTGGCCCAAAGTTTATCAAGCTACATGGGCTGGTGCAGAGCATTCTGCCATTGCCAGTAATTAGGGAGATCTGCCGACTTCCAACCCATCAGGATTATGTGTCGCCAGAGCCCAAGAGAGCTTCAGCCAACGCTGACATCTCCGACCGGCAACCACCACCCCTCCATCACATGAAGTAAAGCGGCCTGGGGGGTAAGCGCCCACCGTTGCTGTAGGATTTGCTCCACGAATGAGTGCCTCTCCAGTAGTCCTGTACCATCAGGCAGGACCATAGTAAGTGAACAAGTGGGGCTCCATCATCACCACATTTAGGGTAAGCAGGCCACCTCTCGTATCCCATAGCCCGCAAGCAGCCAGGCCACCTCTCGTATCCCATAGCCCGCAAGCAGCCAGGTGCATCAAATTACCTGATACTGCATATCCGAGAGAGAGACCATTGCCGTGAAGTGAGGAATCTTACCAATGAGCTTCCATAAGTCTTCCCCGTCAAAGATGTACTAAGATCAGAATTCCATGTCTCAGCCAGCCGGTGGCAAGCAATCTTTGCGGCCATAGTCCCAAAGGATGACTGCACCTGAGAGATTGTTATCCTACCTGATTCTTCACAGAGAAAGAACTCCTCTAAGTCAGTGCAGAAGTCACTAGACAAATTGCCCTTGTCTAAACTTCGAGTATAACTACGCAGTTGGAAATAAGAAAAAAAGGTCACCCTCGCAAACCCCAAATTGGACGCAAAGTTCTGGGAAGGCCAGCAATTTTCCGTCTTCTGTCAGAACTTGGTCCAAGTGTAATATGCCCAAGTGTCACCACTGACAGAAGCATCCAGAGTTCATACCAGGTGTAAAGTCAGCGTTCCCATTAATGGACAAATAGACTGATTGGGAACTGGAATGTTTCAGTCTGATGCAAGTCCACTTCCACATCTGGCACACAACCCAAACCAATGAGCATTGTCAGACTAGATAGGCCATATGGTCTTTTTCTGTCATCATATTTCTATGTTTCTATGTTTCTAAGAATGAATGCACTTGTAGGTCAATAGGAGAAGTTTGAACTGGATGTGGAAACGAATAAATGAAGTGATTTGAGGAAAGAGATTATGTGAGCATAGTGACCTTTGTGGAGGATTAGCCTTGCGGCTCAATTCTGAATGGATTAAAGAGGAGAGAGAAGATTCAGGCAGAGACCAGAGAAAAGCAGGTTGCAATAGCTGAAATAGGAGGTGACTAGAGAGTGAATAAGGGTCTTTGTAGTGTATTCATAAAGGAAGGGATGAATGTTTCTGATGTTATAGAGAAAAAAATGATAGGTGCTAGCCACATGTTGGATGCATGGGGAGAAAGAGAGACAAGAGTCAAAGATGACTCCAGGGTTGCGAACTGAGGAAACAGAGAGGATGATAGTATTATCCATGGAAATAGAGAAAGGCGGAAAGGGAGAGGTAGGTTTAAGGTGAAAGATGATGAGCTCTGTCTCAGACATGTCCATTTTCAGACAACAGCAACACATTCAGGGAGCAGCAACAGACAAGCTGGCTGAGATAGGGGCCTAGATTCCTGACGAGATTTCAGGTGCAGCGAGGCAAATCTGAGAGTCATTAGCATCAAAATGGTACTGAAAACCATGAGAGGAGATCTGGGCACCAAGGGCATGAATAAAGAGAGAGAGAGAGAGAGGAGAAGAGGTCCCAAGATGGATCTCTGAGAAACACTGACTGAAAGGGGGCTAGCGTGTGGGCGTTGCTCCTGCCCGTGACTTTTAAGGTACTGGGGAAGGAAGTAGAATGTACTGGAAGAATTCTAGGGGATGGGGACTTGGGGCCATTGGGCCACCATGGCATTTCTTGGTTAGGAGAGGGGAAGGGCCACTGGGCTACCAGGTAATTTTGTAATTTTGTTGGTTCAGGGGAGATCAGAGGGGGATCTTGATTGGGGGAAGGGGGTGCTATCAGGGGTCTAGTCATCTGAGGTGAAGTGTCAAACTTCACCTCAGATGCCCACAGGTGCCAGACTTGAGACAGGCTCCTATATTCATGTGTCTGGCTTGCTCCTCTTGTTCAGCATTGACCTTTTGTGCACAGCAGATGTGCATGCAGTTTGTTTATAGCATCGCAGTGCAAAAGGTCAGTGTTAAACTTGCGTTAGGAAATCCTGAGCTAGCGTTTTAGCACTGGGCTCTGGCGCAAGGTTTCTGCATCAGTTTGGTTATTAGTAGAGTGTTAATGGTAAATTAATGCATGTTATCAATGCACCTTATTAACTAAACCCCTTAATCTTCAATAGTATTTCTGGTTCTAGTCACTTATTTCATTCTTCGACTGCTAGCAATGCACTCAATAGATCTTCAACTTTCATTGGAAATACAATAGTAATACTGTCCCCATTATTGTTTCTTAAAAGTAAATTTTGCCATATATGTGGCTGAGCTGTCCAAATGAATAAACAAAGAATATAGCTTGAAACTGAGTGGAGGAGTAGCCTAGCAGTTAGTGCAATGGCTTAGCACCCAAGAGATCAGGGCTTCATTCCCACTGGCACCCCTTGTGATGATGGGCATGTCACTTTACCCTCCATTTCCTCAGAAGAAAAGGCCTGCCAATTTACTTCTAGTCATACCTGCCAAGAAAACCCAGGGGCTGCTGGGTCACCAGGAGTCAGCATTGACTTGAAGGCACTTAAAAAAAATAGATTGAAATATAGAAATACCAAAGTTGTTAAGAAAATTCCTCCTTTTGACAGTCACCAGCTGATGGCTTTTTTCTTTACATATCTGACAATCTGCAGTGTATTTTACTGTATATGCCAACAATCAGAAGTGCTATTGTACACAATGTCTATATTTATAGATGTCTAGTCCTACATCATTATTATATTTTTGATGGAATAAAGACATTTTTTCACAAAGCCATCATTATTTTGAGTCTCAAAACAACCATGGCAATCTGTGCTCATAAAGAGCCGCACATCACCTCTGTAAAAGCACAGTAAAGTTGTATGGCCAGAAACTCTATTTCTTGTTGCTGCGTAGTCCAATAATTCCTTATACATTTATTATAGCCTTGGAAAGAAAATGCTTTTGTGAGGGCTGCATTCCTGATATAAATCAAAGAACTATGTGAACATGTACTCCATAAGATTCAGTGGTATTCAGGAACTGTTCAACCCTGTTGTAAATATATTTGTGCTAATTTGCTGATGATTTCACTAAGTGGAGTATAAATGCCAGATTCAATTAAATGCAATGCTGTTAGCAACAAATAATTGCTGCTGGATTTATTTAGAACTGAGATCAGAATGCATTTGTTGATTTATGGCTTCATCAGATCTCTCAATGAACCATCTCTCTTTCCATTTCTATCAAAGCTTCAACTGTATGATGTATTTTCCACCAGTGGCACTACACTCTCAAAACCCCTCTTCAAGTTTCTTCATTGGTTCCCTATCCATTTCTGCATATAGATCAAACTTCTCTTCTACACCTACCTCCCCTCGTTATCTCTCTCCATTGATCCCATTGAAGCCTTGTCAAAGGCTTTCAGAAAGCCTTTGACAAGGTCCCTCATCAGAGACATTTGGCAAAACTAAAGAGTCATGGGATAGGAGGCAGTGTACTATTGTGGATCAGGAACTGGTTAAAAGATAGAAAGCAGAGGGTAGGGCTAAATGGCCAATTTTCCCAATGGAGAAAGGTGAATAGTGGTGTACCCCAGGGATCTGTGCTGGGTCCGCTGCTTTTTGACATATTCATAAATGACCTGGAAAGTGCAATAACGAGTGAGGTTATCAAATTTGCAGATGACACAAAACTATTTAAAGTTGTTAAAACCCAAGAGGATTGTGGAAAATTGCAAGAGGATCTTGATAAATTGGAAGACTGGGCATCAAAATGGCAGATGAAATTTAATGTGGACAAGTGCAAGGTTATGCACCTAGGGAAGAACAACCCAAACTATGGTTACACGATGCAAGGTTCCACATTAGGAACCACCACCCAGGAAAAAGATTTAGGCATCATTGTGGATAACATGTTAAAACCCTCGGCCCAGTGTGCAGCGGCGGCCAAGAGAGCAAATAGAATGCTAGGTATGATAAGGAAAGGAATGGAAAATAAAACAAAAGATATTATAATGCCTCTATATCATTCCATGGTGAGACCGCACCTTGAATATTGTGTGCAATTCTTGTCGCCGTATCTTAAAAAGGATATAGCAATTTTAGAAAAGGTTCAGAGAAGAGCCACCAAAATGGTAAAGGGGATGGAAGGATACTCCTATGAAGAAAGGCTAAAAAGGTTAGGGCTCTTTAACCTGGAAAAGAGACGGCTGAGGGGAGATATGATAGAAGTCTATAAATTAATGAACGGAGTGGAACGGGTAAACGTAGATCGATTGTTTACCTTATCAGAATATAGAAAGACTAGGGGACATGCAATGAAGCTACAGGGTAAACTATTTAAGACTAATAAAAGAAAATATTTTTTCACTCAACGTGTAATCAAACTCTGGAATTTGTTACCGGAGGATGTAGTAAAGGCTGTTAGTGTAGCTGGGTTTAAAAAAGGTTTGGACAAGTTCCTGGAGGAAAGGTCCATAAACCATTATTAAGAAGGGATCCAGGATATCAATGCTTGAACCAATACAAGCATTGTGGAACCTGTGTCTCTTGGGGAAACTGCTAGGTACATATGACCTAGATTGGCCACTGTTGGAAACAGAATACTGGGCTTGATGGACCTTGGTCTGACCCAGTATGGCATATCTTATGTTATATGTTCTTATCTCTCTCTACTCCCCTCCTTGGGAACTCCCCTCAGTGAGTACATCACCCTATTCCTTGACCACCAACTTCAGTGTCATTCTTTTTGCTTTGCAGCAATTTATACCTCAAATTAAATTCCTCCATCAGTGTAATCATGCTCCATCTTTGGCTTTATTCAAATTGTATTTATTTAGTTATTCATTCATTCTGATTTGATAAATCGCTCCTCTCATGTCCTCTCATGTCCTCTCATGTCACTTTAATTTAATTTAATTTCTTCTTCTTGTGTCGTCAGTAGGATGCACTCTTTATCAATAGTGGGGGACATATTATCAGACTTGTTAAGCACTTAGGGGTATGTTTACTAAACCGTCTTAATGTACGCCCTGCCACGTTATTGCGTGATAAGGTATCTTATCGCGCAATAATGGCGCTTTATTGGGTGCAGAGGTACCTTAGCACGCGATAACGCATGCAGCGGCGCAAATGAGCGCTGAGGTTGAGAAAGGCTCCCGGAGGGCGGAGGAAGGCTCCCCAGGGGTGGAGAGAGAGGGTCAATGGGCAGAGAGTGGGAGGGAAGAGGCTCCCTGCACACTAACGCTGTGAAATTCGAGGCTGAAAACTAACGCCAGTGAAACCCTGGCGTTAGAGCTGAATTAAAGGGAAAAGAAACCATTTCCATCAGCAATGTACAGCAAAACCAGGGAAACCTACAAAATGTGATAAGTGTGATACATGTTCAAGGAACAAAAGGGCAAATAAACAGTGAAAATGACCAGAAGAAAATGTAATAAAAACATAACCATGCTGGCCAATAGTGATATTAATGGGAAAGATCAAAAAACACTCCCGCAAAAGCTCCAAAAAAAAAGATATGAATTTTGGAAGGGTCTATGCTCCGTCCCCATACAAGGTGAATGAGCCCACAGTGAAATTGCGCTGAGCAGGGTTTTCCCTCTCCATTGGGCAGGTTTCCTATGGCGTGCACATGTCCCACAACAGCAGGGCGGGCATATCGGAACGGGCAACTGGACAGATGCTTGAAAAGGGAACACAGAGGGCTGCAGGCGGCACATGCTGTGGTGCAGCTGGGCCATAGTGCGGACTAGGGTGATGCCTAGGTGGCCCATAGGAATGCTGAATCAGTAGTGCAGCCAGACAGCAACTGATGAGGGCCCAACATGGGCATGAGTGTGCTTCCCACAGAGACACCTACGCTCCATGTTTGAACCAAAAGATTTCAGGACAATATACCAAACACTGATCATACCCCACTTCGATTACGCTAATATCATTCTTCAAGGTCTTCCTCAATCCACTTTAAACCCGTTACAGCTGGCAATGAATGCCGCAGCAAGAGTACTTCAGGGAGCCGCCAGGACTGACCATGTTACTCCTTTGCTAATACAATTGCATTGGCTACCCATTCAGGCCAGAATTCTCTTCAAAACTCTACTTCTCACGTTCAAAGCTCTCAATGAGCTCTCCGCTGCATCCTTATCTGCCCTTATTCACACTACTACACCAAACAGAGCAAGAAGATCCTCGACTATCAACTCCCTAAAGCTCCCAAAGGCCCTTACAAGCTGCTCTTCGTCTACAGCCAACAGAGCCTTTATCCTTTGTGCCCCTAGGTGCTGGAATGCACTACCCCCTGGCATCCGGGCTATCAACAGCCTATCACAATTCAGGAAAGCCCTCAAATTCCATCTCTTCAACAAGTACCTTATAGAGTCATCAACTCCCATTGACATCAGTGATCCCACCCAGTTACCCAATTCCATGATGTCTCAATAACATGCTTAGGCTGATTCTCTATAACGAATGATCTTGTCCCTAGTAACATGTACCTATTCAGTAGTATTACATCTGTAAATAGATTGTAAATAGTTTCCCATGTTATCCAAGTTCCTTCCCTTGTTATCTGTAAACTCATGCAAGTTGACTGTACTGAGATTTTTGTTCTATGTGAACCGCGCTGATGCTGAATAGTGCGATATATAAGAGAATTTAAATAAATAAATAAATAGTGGTAACAATGGGTTTGAGTTTCTTTCCCAGCAACTAGAAGTCCTTCTGAACTGTAGAGGCACTGTTTCTAGCCAGGTCATTTGTACCCAAGTGGATGACAACATCAATTTTGGAGCGCTCACTTTTCTGCACTAACTATGGCAGCAATTTGCATTGTATTCCTGCTGGCTGAAGAGCCTGGGAGGCATTTGACCATCTTCTCCCCTTTGAACTATGTTCCCAATTTGGTGCCTTTGATGATGGAATCCCTAAGTAGTAGTAGTTTCCTCTTTTGTGTCAGTTTCTTTATATGCAGGGCATTATCAATAGATTGGGCATTAACTTTCTTTTTTAAGGACACATCAGTTTCCACTGATTGGACACTTGAATTTCCCAAGGGAGAGAAGACGTTATGCAGCTGTATCTCTTGTTGGCAAGGGTGTCTCCTTGTTACAGGTCGCAACCTGCCAGAGCCTACTGTGATCCATTTGTTCCTGGGTTGCTTGATTCTTCGTGGGAGTGGTGGTGGATTTTTTTCAGTTTGTATTCTAGAGGAGGTATGTTTAATTGCAGCTAATTCTTCCCTTAATAGAATCAATTCTTTATGCATGGCAAATAACTTGAGACATATAGGGCAAGCTTTTAGGCTCCAAATGATTCTTCTTTGAATGCAAGCACCACAACTATTGCATTGAATACATGACATGCTGATTAATATGGCTTATTAATATGGCTAAAGCAGTTCTAGGACAAGGAGAAAAGGTGGGGGTTACACTGAATTGAAGGACAGATGTCATTTCATATGATGGAATATATAGGCAACGCAATCCTGGGGTGGGTGGGGTGAAGGGTAGGGTGGGCAGGAATTAAAGTGTCCCTGGTCAATAGACCTTCTATGAAGGGAGGGCACATTCAAATCCAAGAGAATATAAACAGTTAATAACTAGGCAGGGAAAGCTTATATTAAAAAAACACAGCCAAAATAATAACTTGTAGAAACTTATCTTTGCAGTGCTGGATCAGAACCCCTGCTCAGGTAGCAGTGAGATTGATTGAATTAATTGATTGAACGCACTAGCATGGTGTGCTTCATACTTAACAGATCGATGGCAGCACGTGTGCACCGGTTCCTCCGCTTCATCACCTTTCCTTCAAGAAAAAGGTGTACCACAGGGTTCATCTCTGTCGGCCCTACTATTCAACGTGTATATGCAGCCTACATGTAACCTCATCTGCTCTTTCAACATCAACTGTCTAATATATGCCGATGATGTGCTACTTTACATGCCTTTCCTGACAGACTAACCAGACCTATCACCTCTATCCGCCTGCTTCGATGCTGTCACTGATTGGCTACATGAGCAGAAGCTAAGAATGAATTTTAAGAAAACTGAAGTCCTCTTCGTTACAAGAAATACCACTTTCATTCCTCCAACTTCACTGAAGGTGCGGGACGCGGAGCTCCTAAGCAAGCCCACAATTCGGTACCTCGGGGTTACACTGGATCAACAGCTCAATATGAAGGCCCAAATAAGCAACATGGTCAACGCAATATACAACAAAATAAGGATGCTTCGCCATATGAGACAACTGCTAGAACCGGAAGACTTTCGAACAGTACCAAGCGCTAGTAATTCCGCACTTTGATTATGCGAATGCCATTCTACACGGTCTCCCAAAAAACACGATGAATCCCTTGCAACTAGCAATGAACGCGGCTGCAAGAATCCTGCACGGGGCATCTAGGAGGGAACACATAACCCCAATCCTGAAAAATCTGCACTGGCTCCCAGTCCAGTGTAGGATTTCATTCAAGGTGCTGATGCTGACCCACAAAGCCATCAATAATTGCTCTTCCACTTCACTTACAGATCTCATTCAGACCACCCCCCTTAACAGAGCAAGAAGATCAGCTGCTATTAATTCCATGAAACTTCCAAGGGCACTCACGAAATGCTCGCAAGCAACCAGGAACAGAGCATTCGCACTCTATGCACCCGCTAGCTGGAACGCCCTACCTCCTACCATTAGGGCCATTAGTGACCTATCCCAGTTTAGGAAGGCATTGAAGCACCACCTGTTCCTTCACTACTACACTGAACCTGACAACCTTCCACAGTCAGCCACACCCGTGGGACCAGGCAGACACCCCCCAAGCAGCCACCCCGTAGATACTGAACCCAGCCAAGCCCACAAGTAGGAATACTCTCCCCCGATCGACACCATGTGCATAGCAGACCCAGTATGTAAATATCAGTGCCAGTATGTAAATATTAGAGATGTTCCATGTCATATTTCAGAGTGATTTTGTTTAGTTTACCCTGTTTAAAACCTGTACATAATCCCCTGTTTACTGTACGTCCAGTATAGGTCGCCTACACTGCACAAAATATGTTTTATGTAAACCGCACTGATATTAAAGAGCACGGTATAGAAGAAAGTTAAATAAATAAAATAAAAATTAACTCTCAGGCAAAAGAAGCTGAATGAAGCAATTAACTGTGACTTAACCACATCCTATGAGGTGGGCTTCTAACAGAGCAATGGAACATTAAACTTTCCAATAAAATCGTACTTCTATGGACTGTTGTTGTTGTTAAGTGCCATCGAGTCGGAGTCGACTCATGGCGACCCTCTGGATAGCTATTCTAAATTGTGTTCGGTCTTGAGTTAGGCGGCTCATTGTTGACAGACTGGTACCCGTAGCTGCTGTTATTGTATCAATCCATCTCATTGCTGGCCTTCCTCCTTTGCGCTGACCTTCTATCTTGCCAAGCATGATGTCTTTCTCTAATGATCTCTCTATTCGCATGATGTGTCCAAAGTATGAAAGTCGAAGTCTTGTCATCTGAGCTTCTAAAGAAAGCTTAGGTTTGATCTCCTCCAGTACCGACTGGTTTGTTCTTTGGGAAGTCCATGGTATACACAGTATTCGCCGCCAACACCATAATTCAAAGGCATCAATTTTCTTCCTGTCTACCTTTTTCACTGTCCAGCTTTCACATCCATATGATGTTATTGAAAATACCATGACTTGAAAGTCGAATCTTTGTATGGAGAGAGACATCTCTGCTCTTGAGAGTCTTATCTAGGTCTTTCATAGCCATTCTGCCAAGAGCCATGCGTCGTCTCATTTCTTGACTGCTTGTTGCTTCTTTATTGATAGTTGATCCAAGTAGATTAAAGTTGTTCGCAATTTCAATTTCTTCTCCTTCAACGATGAACCTGTTGATTATGCAAGTTGTCATGATCTTTGTCTTCTTTACATTAAGGTGCAGGCCCATTTTGAGACTATGTTCTTTGATTGTGAGAAGCAAATGTTTCAGATCATCTTCACTTTCAGCCAGTAATGTGGTATCATCAGCATAGTGAAGGTTGTTGATTAGTCTTCCACCAATCTGCACACCTCTGTTGTCTTCATACAATCCTGCTTCTCTGATGATTTGTTCTGCATCTAAATTAAACAGGTAGGGGGAAAGTATGCAGCCTTGTCTTACACCTTTGCTTATTTTAAACCATTCTGTTTCTCCTTGTTCCGTTCGAACTGCTGCTTCTTGATCAATGTACAGATTGTGCAAGAGTACGATCAGGTGTTCTGGTATACCCATGCTTCTTAATGTGGCCCAGAGTTTCTCATGGTTTACACAGTCAAAAGCCTTGCTATAGTTGATAAAGCACAAATAGATATCCTTTTGGTATTCTTTAGTTTTTTTCAAGGATCCATCTCACATCCGCAATGATGTCTCTCGTTCCTCACCCTTTCCTGAAACCTGCTTGCACTTCAGGTAGTTCTTGTTCCAGGTATGGTTCTAGTCTCTTTTGAATAACCTTCAGTAGAATCTTGCTGGCATGTGGGATCAGAGCGATTATGCGATAATTTCCATAGTCAGTTGGATCACCTTTCTTTAGTATTGGTATAAACACAGATCTTTTCCAGTCAGTTGGCCATGATGTTGCCTTCCATATTTCTTGGCAGAGCCTTGTAAGTACGGTAACAGCTGCATTAGATTGCTGTAATACTTCTATGGGAATGCTATCAATGCCTGGTGCTTTGTTCTTTGATAAGGCTTTCAATGCTGCTTTAACTTCTTCTTTCATCACCAATGGTTCCCGATCATAAGGTACAGGTTGAAACGCCTGTTGGTCCACTTGATCTTTATCATATAAAAACTCTGTATATTCCTTCCACCTTCTCTTGATCTTCTCAGCATCATTCAACATAGAACCTTGAGCATCTTGTAACATTCCAATTCGAGGCTGGAACTTTTTCTTTAACTCTCATAGCTTTAGGAAAGCCGATCTTGTTCTTCTATGGACTAGTCTACTAATAGTAGTATCACTATTGCACTCTAGTTCTGCACAGCTCTTTGGTGTCATACAGTAATCCTGTTTAAAAACCCACAACTTAATATTGTTGTTCCAGATTTGTATTTGGGATGTTAAACACAAGAGGTACCATCTTCTCTATGGTTTACTGAGAGCCTGTTAATATGCAGTCATTACATGCTATTATAGAAGCCTTTAATCAAGGAACCCCAAAAAAAGCTCAGATGACTACTACTAATGAATTAATACAAAGAAAGTCACTGAATAAGTCCATTGAATTCTTCAAATAAAGTAAAACTAAAAACGTTGTTTTATGTCGGGGTCCCCCGGCAAGAGCGGGAAGGAAGGAAGCCTTTCCCCTCCACTCCGGGGAAACCCTTTTTAGTGAAACAGTGTGCAAACCTCAAGCACTGTCAAATAGTGAATGAACACTTATCTCAGAAATAAGCGATATCCATCTCCCATGGAACACCAGAGTTGTTGTACACGACATGCATGTTTCGAGCCCAGCAAGAGCCCTGTATCAAGTGAAACCGTGTTGAAAATTATCGCTCTCAGAAGCCTTGGCATTCTGTGAATGTAAGCTGACAAATGGATTAACTTAATGCATCTCCAACTAGCAAATTATGTAGAAAGAGGCACCATTTCTAATGCCATATAGAGCAAAAGAAAGGGGAACTAACTTATGATTAACAATGGTGGTAATACCTTAATCTTCTAATGTTTGTGTGCTTAAGTTAAAGCATGACTTTGACCATTCCACCCTGAGTGAGTCTGATCTCAGAAATTAATCAGGGTTGGGGCTGGTTAGTATTTGGATAAAAGACCACCTTGTACTACCAAGGGCTGTACACTTAATGCATGGAAGAAAGGCCTGTCAATCTACTTCCAGTTGCACCTTGTCAAGAAAACCCAGGAGATAGTCACAACATGCACAAATATCCACAGGGTCACCAGGATTTGGCATCAACTTAACAAGTTAAAGCATAATTTTATTCTAAGGATACTTGTTTAGTGTCTGATTTAGAATAAGATGCACATAATCTCTCTTTGCAAAAGTGGCAGAAAAGCTTTATCCTCTCTTGAGATGTGTTCACACTGAGATAAATCAGAACACTATGAACCAGAGAAGAAGAAGCTGTCTTTTAGTGCCATATAAATTCTGCATGTATTATTTATAAGAGTATAAAACTGGTAGATGTTACAATTTTAGATATTATGCTAAGTTGTTAATATCCTTGTATAAGACTCATTAATAAGGAGAAAGTTCTAATGAATACTCAGATGCCAAATGTCCTTGGGAATATCATGGTTAGTCTCAAATTAAAAATATACTTTTTTTCCATGACAGAATGCTTTAATTGCTACCATGCTATATTTTGTCATATTGTAATATATTGAAAATGTTTTTATTTTTATATAAATGATCCTGCAGCCTAGACATGTTCACATTTTTCAGAAACCCAACTAGTCTGCAACAGTAGACAACAGCATCAGTAATTATATTATGCATTCTGCTGGCTGTGCCAATTTTAGGTTGAATAATATACTCAAGCTTAGGTAAACATAACCATGACAGGGACTGGAGTTGGCTGTTTAAAAGGCAATCAGATTTAAATGAGATACAAAATCTTCTAGATAAATCAAAAAGGGTGATATTGTAAAATAGAGTACTTTCACATCATAACAATGATGCAGAACATCACAACAGGTGCAGAAGTCTGGAAACAATATATGAATTTTCATTAAAGACATTCACATTCCATGAACAAGCAAGATAATGTTCTCATGTATAGATGATGTCACCAATGGAACCCAGGAAACCTCTTCCAGCTTCTAGAAGCTTATGGAATTGTCCCAGCATACCAGCATGTTTGTTCTCACTTACTGCTGCTGTACCTCATCTCCTCAGCCTTGCCTTTTCTGCAAAGTCCTAAAGACCTCCAAATCTTGCGGGGAAGAAATGTTTCACTGTCAGCCTAACCATTGGTATTTTTTTGCAAATTTGGTCTACTTCTAAATGCAGTCTCCTGCCACTATCATGTGCCTTTTCCTGTACTTTTTCCCTTAGTTAGGGCTTTCTGATTGTTTTTAAGGGGTTTTATGCCACATCACCACATAGGCCTTAATTAGACCTCAAGCGCTGGTCACAAATTATTTTTCACCGCTGAATCATTTAATTTCACTGTGGCTATTCTTTTCCAGATGACCTGGGCCAGAAACTTGTCAGTGGTTTTAAACAGTGCAACAAGTGCAACAGGACCATGTCTGACACAGATACACATATATAGTGCCTGTTGTGCCTGGAGCCTGAGCATGAATCCTTTTGTGTTTTGTGTTCACAGTTGACAAAGAGAGAGCACAAATGTTCTACAAAGTACAAAGCGAATATAATCTGCACAGAACAGCAGTTATAACCCAAAGTAGAAACACCTTGCTGGTCTTTATCTGTCATCATTTACTATGGGGGTATTTTAGAATCTCTCTTCATGAGTTGGATATCTGAAAATGAGCATTCAGATGTGCAAATCATAGAGATGTCTATGAACCCATTTTAGAAACTGGGAGGCACATTCCAATGAGTGCGTTCAGGCTCCTGTGGGTCTGATTGGAATTAGGACGCACAGAAGCAGATCCAGTTCTGATCCCGCTGGGCTAGACGTGCCCTGTGGGATCAGAATGGGGTCTGGGCCAGTATGTGCAAGCAAGGACCCAGTTCAGATCAGCCTACACATACAGACCCCTGCCCAGCTAATTCAATCAGGCTCCTGAATGGAGCTGCGGTGCCATGGCATCCCATTGCCATGGCACCGTGGCTCCATTTCAGAGCCGCGATCCCAGCCGCTGACCACAATCTTCGTTCCCTGCAGCTCAACTCCTGATCTGGCCTTCCATGGCCAGGATCGGGCTGCAGGGAACCCCTTGCACCCCTCTCCTCTTTGCCGCTACCCGGGTCTGCCATCCCCCAACATCCAAGGTGGAATAAGTCCCCCATCTGAATCCGAGGCCTTGGACATACAGGGCCAACTTCAGAATCGGCCCTGTATGTCCAGGGCCTCAGACCGCCCACTATCCACCCTCACTCTGCCTCTGCAACGCCCCCTCCTGCCCCTGTCTAAGCCTCCCCGTACAAATTCCTTCTTCATTCAGAGAGGCTTTTGCCAGGGATGGAAGGGGGTGAATACAACACAGAATAGACCCTGGGTATATAGATGTCCCCGGCACAAGAACATCCATGTAGCAAGTGGAGGTGTGGCCTGGGTAGAACAAGGAAGTACACGTCATGGTGTGATTTCAGAATGGCATAAGCACGTCTGGCCCTGTTGGTGAGGTGTTCTTGCCTATACCTGCTCCAGACCATGAATAAGGTAAAAAAAGGTGCTCCTTTCATGGATGTAACACTTCCAGAGAGAAGAGCAAAATGCATTTATATCGCCACCGTTATTATTTCCTACCTGAAGAAACCTGAGCTTCAATACAAGCTCCAAACATTTTACTGGCCCACCACCACAGGTCTAAGTATCTAAAATGGCAGACTAGGATATTCCTAAGTCTCATATTATAGACACCCCCCCCTTCTGGGATACTCCTGCCAGCAGGTCAAAGAACCTGGTTCTGAGGTTGTGATAGTCAGGGATGTCCACATTTCTGAAATGGCTTACACTCCTGCACATAATCTGTTATGGAGGCGTCACTTTTTGGGGTGGAGACAGAGTGATTTCAGAAGGTACTACTGCCACTCCTGCAGTTTTTGGACATTCTGCTCTGACATGCCAGATTTTTCCTAAATGTCCCCTTTCAAATGCCACTTTATGTTACTATGTGAGAAACAAACTAACCAAAATTTCACTGCAATAGTACCATTCAAATGTTTTTTCTTTTTGTCGGAGCTAAGCCGTGGGAGGGATATGATGTTTAACTTATCCCCCAACCAGACTGCTAGCTACTTTTTATCTTTTTTGGTCCTGTAATGTGTAGACCTTGCCTTATAGATAAAAATTCTTCTTATTACTTAACTGAAGTGTCGTAATAGTTCCAAGCAGTTCCGTTGCTCAAAAAATATCCAAAAGCATGACGCGCGCCTTTCGAGCCATCAGGCTCTGTATCAAATGCTGGCAATCAATTCTTATTCAGGCAACGAAGTATCCAGAGACACCGTCAGTGCGGCCAAGGTACAAAGTTTGTTCAATGAATGCGGAAGAATGTGTTTCACGTATTTAAACAGGAACCGTCCAATGAGAACAGGGGAACACCCCACTAATTAGGGGAATCCCTGCTTTGATTGGGCTAGTGTGGGGAACGTAAAAATAACGTCAATGAATGCCTTGCCATTCAATCTCTCGATTGAGTCCACCCAGTTCTACTGATGCCAATTGAAATATCCATCTTTGCTCTAATTTATGCAATTTCTGATAACGATTCCCTCCTCTGGGGTCGAGTGGAATATGGTCGATAATCGTCCATTTTAGATCTTCAAAACGATGGTTATTAGTGATGCAATGTGACACCATCGGTGCAGTTAACACTGCTTGACGTATTCGGGAGGCATGTTCATTCAAACGAATTTTAATTGGACGAGTGGTATGGCCTATATAGGGTAAAGAACACGGACAAACAATCATGTATATCACAAAGTTTGATTGACATGTGGTGTCCCAATGTCTCATATATTTACATTGCGTTTTTGGATGACTCCATTGGCAGACCTTACAGATGTTAGAATGCTTTAATAAACCATTGCAATTTGCTTTCTCCCGGGGGCGCAACTTAGGAGATATGATAATGAAGACGTCTTTAGAGTCTGATCGGCTTACTAGACAATTGGTTACGAATGGCCATGTTACTTGTAACAAGTGTAGACATTGCGCTTCTTCCCTTACGGGAATACAATGGAGTCATCCAAAAACGCAATGTAAATATATGAGACATTGGGACACCACATGTCAATCAAACTTTGTGATATACATGATTGTTTGTCCGTGTTCTTTACCCTATATAGGCCATACCACTCGTCCAATTAAAATTCGTTTGAATGAACATGCCTCCCGAATACGTCAAGCAGTATTAACTGCACCGATGGTGTCACATTGCATCACTAATAACCATCGTTTTGAAGATCTAAAATGGACGATTATCGACCATATTCCACTCGACCCCAGAGGAGGGAATCGTTATCAGAAATTGCATAAATTAGAGCAAAGATGGATATTTCAATTGGCATCAGTAGAACCGGGTGGACTCAATCGAGAGATTGAATGGCAAGGCATTCATTGACGTTATTTTTACGTTCCCCACACTAGCCCAATCAAAGCAGGGATTCCCCTAATTAGTGGGGTGTTCCCCTGTTCTCATTGGACGGTTCCTGTTTAAATACGTGAAACACATTCTTCCGCATTCATTGAACAAACTTTGTACCTTGGCCGCACTGACGGCGTCTCTGGATACTTCGTTGCCTGAATAAGAATTGATTGCCAGCATTTGATACAGAGCCTGATGGCTCGAAACGCGCGCGTCATGCTTTTGGATATTTTTTGAGCAACGGAACTGCTTGGAACTATTACGACACTTCAGTTAAGTAATAAGAAGAATTTTTATCTATAAGGCAAGGTCTACACATTACAGGACCAAAAAAGATAAAAAGTAGCTAGCAGTCTGGTTGGGGGATAAGTTAAACATCATATCCCTCCCACGGCTTAGCTCCGACAAAAAGAAAAAACATTTGAATGGTACTATTGCAGTGAAATTTTGGTTAGTTTGATTCTGTATTGTTTTCACTGGGGGTTGGTGAATTGTTATATTTACTATGTGAGAAACAGCATAGAAGACCTATCAATCTTGGTATCGGTGGCATTGGTTTCCATGGTCTCAGGAGTGGCCTATTTTTAATTATTGGTCCATTATACTCTATACGATGAGGTCTGCATTCTGTATGTGTTTTTTCGAAGTGAGGTATTTTTCTAACATGTAGTTTCTGTGTAGGAGACTGCAGCTGTTTGGCTTATTCTGTTTTCCCAGTAGGAAATATATTACTGTTTTAGGGCCTGTAATATTTGCAGTACTGCTTTTTCATAAAGACTGTTGTTTGGATCCTGGGAATTAGTGCTATTATGGAATGGCAGGCTTGCTACATAGATGATGTGGGTTTTTTTGCAGGGTTTTGTGTTGTATCAGAATGTCTGCCATGCAGGGTGTTTGTATTGCTGTTTTTGAGTTGATGCTAAAATGTGGGTGGGTGGGAGGGGGGTGGTATGGTAAATTGTAAGTGGAAATATCCAAGTACTGTTCCTGGGGGAATTTCTCTGACTGCAGAGATTGTACTGCAGACCTGGAGATGCAGGATTTATATTGAGATTCTGCCCCCATCCTAAATAGATTCTAGATTTTCCTCCCACAAAGAATTGGTTGTATGATTTTATCAAATAATTTTAATGGCATTTGCTGGGTGGTTGAAACTGTCTAGGGAATTAGTTATTGCCTTGAAGGCTCCAGAAGCTTTATTTTGTAGTGGTCTTAAAGCCAGTTTAAAGGCAGGAAGCCATGCTGTAGGGGTGAATGTGATGTGTGAAAATGTTACTTTAGCATTTCCTTTTCCATATGTGACTTGCTCCCTCTTCCAAACACTTCTGTCTGAAGATGTCACTGACATCACACTAGGATTCTGGTACAATATTGGTTTAGAAAGATGTGTAGCCCCCTTAAAGAAACACCAAAACCACTTCCTAGTTTTGGTGACTCATTAGGAGATACACTGCATATCATTAAGGGTGGACGTGCAGGACTCAGTGATGACAGCAGAGCAACTGGTAGAAGCACTAGAATGCTCGTGCCTCTGCTTTCAACTCAGTGTTGCCATCCTCTGGGGTCAAGAGGGCATACAATAGTCACCAGAAGGGAAGAGTAGGTTTTCTCACTTTACCAGTGTCAGATGTACGAGGGGGTACCCAAAAAAACAGGAATAACATTGCGGTGGGCGGAGCTTGTGTAGTACACACTTCTGCCGCTAGGCGTGTATAGTGCAACTCATTGTCAGTTCAGTGCCGCCTGTGTTGTCGACCTGGCTTGTTCTGTTCATCTGCAGTAATTGTTTTTGCTAGCGCTGTTTTGTTCTTGTTTCTTTTTTTATGATGACAAGTTTAAGTGAACAACGTGCAGCTGTGAAATTTTGTTTTCTACTCGGTAAAAATGCTGCTGAAACTGTTTTAATGTTGAAAACAGCTTATCAAGATGACGCTATGGGAAAAAGTCAAGTGTACCAGTGGTTTGCTCGGTTTAAAAATGGCGACATGTCGATTGATGACAAACCTTGTTCTGGGCGTCCATCAACTGCCCGAATCGACGAAAATATTGAAAAAATTAGAGAGCTTGTGCTCACAGACCGTCGACAGACAATTGATCAACTGTCAGAGATTAGTGGCTTATCTTGGAGCTTGGTTCAGCGAATTTTAACGGAAGATTTGGGAATGAAAAGGGTTGCTGCCAAGTTTGTTCCTCGGGTTCTGACTGACAATCAAAAGGAACATCGAGTTGAAACATGTCGTGTTTTGAAACAACAGCTTGAAACTGATCCAGATTTTCTGTCAAAGGTCATTACAGGTGATGAGTCATGGTGCTATGGTTACGACCCAGAAACAAAGCAACAGTCAAGCCAATGGAAGACGTCATCGTCACCCCGTCCAAAAAAATGTCGTCAAGTCAAATCAAACATCAAAACAATGCTGATTTGCTTTTTTGATGCCAAGGGGGTAGTTCATTCAGAGTTTGTTCCCCCAGGTCAGACCGTCAATCAAACCTTTTATTTGGAAGTTTTAAGAAGATTGCGCAACAGTGTTAGTAAAAAAGACCCGATTTGTGGCAGACAGGAGACTGGTTCTTCCACCACGACAACGCACCTGCACACACAGCCATCTCTGTTAGACAGTTTTGGGCTAAAAATGGCATGGTTCCGCTGCCCCACGCACCTTACTCGCCTGACCTGGCTCCGTGCGACCTTTTCTTATTTCCACGCATGAAAAGGGGCATGAAAGGACACCGATTTGACAACATTGAAGAAGTCAAGAAAAAAACGAGGGAGGAGCTGTGAGCCGTTTCTAAAGATGACTACAAAAAATGTTTCGAACAGTGGAAGCACCGGTGGGACAAATGTATCAGTTGTAATGGAGAGTATTTTAAAGGGGATAAGGTTGTTTTGTAAAGAATTTGAAATAAATAGCTTTTAAAAAATAATTCCTGTTTTTTTTGGGTACCCCCTCGTATTTATTTTTACAGTGATTAATTAATTCCCAAGCAATGATTCTATTACTTTAAAAATAAATGCATGTTGCACTGGTAATTTGAGACAACCTACTCCTCCTGTACATGTATAGAGACTACAGGCTGTGCACTGGGATGAGTGGCACCATGCAGTGTCCCTACTAGTTATTGGGATCAAAGCAAATATAAATAATGTCTAAATAGAGAAGAGTAACCTACCTGGAATGGCAGGTATAACTCTACAATTCTGGACATCTTAATGGGTAGACTAGATGGGCCATTCTCGTCTTTATCTACCGTCGTTCATTATGTTACTATGCTAGGAATAGACAGAAATGGACTGGTGATTTTCCAGATTATGGGAGGTTCCTCCTGCCATTCATTATAGAATGGGAGGAAACTCTTTTGAGAAGAAAAAGCCCATTTTGTATAAGAACCTCACCCTAAAAGGAGTAACTTGTCTTTAGCTTTTGCCATTGCACCAAGATGCTTTAGGTGGGTGATTGCTCAATAGCAATAAACCTAACCAGCAATAAAAATAAAGAGGCTTGGAGTCACTGCCAACAATCAAGGGAGTTCTCTTTCAGATTAGTATAGTTCCTGGAGGATATCTGCCAAAGAACACAAAGAGGTCAAGGAACCAACAACAAAGGAGAACATCAAAGCACCCAAGTGAGGGATATCTAACTCTTTACCATGCCAGAAAACTAAACAATACCAGCCCTAATCCCAGTATCTTCAGGGAAGAAAGGGGAGCAGAAGGACTAAAATTTGCCATTATCAGCAACTGATCAATAAGCTGAGAAGGGCTGGAATAAGCTAAATATTATACATGGCAGATATGATACATGGTAGCCGATTGCTATTTTGTTTCTGGATTTTCAGAAAGCCTTTGACAAGATCCCTCATGACAGACTCTTGGCAAAATTAAAAAGTCATGGGCTAGGAGGCAGTGTACTATTGTGGATCAGGAACAGGTTAAAAGATAGAAAGAAGAGAGTAGGGCTAAATGGCCAATTTTCTCAATGAAGAAAGGTGAATAGTGGAGTATCCCAGGGATCTGTGCTGGGTCAACTGTTTTTTAAAAAATTCATAAATGACCATGAAAATAGGAATAATGAGTGAAGTGATCGAATTTGCAGATGACACAAAATTATCCAGAGTTGTTAAAACACAAGAAGATTGTGAAAAATTGCAAGAGGATCTTGAAAAATTGGAAGACTGGACGTTCAAATGGCAGATGAAATTTAATGTGGACAAGTGCAAAGTTATGCAGCTAGGAAAGAGCAACCCAAACTATACTTACACAATGAAAGGTACCACATTAGAAAACACCATCCAGGAAAAAGATTTAGGGTTCATCGTAGATAATACGTTGAAACCCTCCAGCCAGTGTGCAGCAGTTGCCAAGAAAGCAAATAGAATGCTAGGAATGATATGGAAAGGGATGGAGAATAAAACAAAGGATATTACTATGCCTCTGTACGGTTCCATGGTGCAATCGCATCTTGAATATTGTGTGCAGTTCTGGTCGCCATAACTTAAAAAGGATATACAGTCAAACCTCGGTTTTCATGATTAATCCGTTCGAAAAAGTCTGACTAAAACCGAAACGTATGAAAACCGAAGCAATATTTCCCATAAGAAATAATGTAAATTCAATTAATCCGTTCCAGACACCCAAAAATATTCACAAAAAATACATTTTATAGAGAGTCAATCCCACTTCTGGCCACAAGATGGTGCTCCAGAGGTATTTTTGGCAGACAAATTGTTTAAACTGCTGAGAGGGGAGAAAGATTAACAGCACGGTCAAGATGCAAATCTTCAGCAAAAAAACACCCAGAAAGGAGATCGGGCACAGGAATTTTTAAAGAAAACAGAAAAAAAGAAGGATCCACAAAAAAAAAAGGCCACAGCCACCGGAAACACCACTCTCCCGCTCAGGAAACCTGTGGCAATGGCTGCAGCAGCACGAGCTCCCGAAGTCTCAGCCAGCAGTAAAACAGCTCCTGTCACTTCTCTCAGCTGCCCGATCGTCCACAGGACAGCACACAGATCTGATCGCTGACTCCGTCTCAACAGCGTACCCTGCAAGAACTGCCTCCCACATTCATTCAACATCTCCTGCTTACATTGACAGCTACCCTGCTACCTCCGAGCCTGAGGGGGCGCTCCAGAGAACAGGCAGGCGGTGGAGAGATCGGGGCCTTCCTCTCTGTGCAATCCCTCTGACTCTGGCTCGAGGATGTTGCTCAGCTGACTTTCGCTTGCTTCTCTGCTGGTTTGAAGTTTGCCTGCTGCTGCGAATTGCCCTAGTTTCTGCTCCTTTTGCCCTACCTGCGATCGCTTTGGTAAGTCAATATAAAATTCATTAGGTTGACACTTCTTCAGGAGTTGTACAGTACAGTATATAGTTTTCAGATCTGGCAGCACATTCTTTACGAAAACCGAGGCGACATCCGATAACCGAGACAACATCTCAGTCAGAAAAGACGTCGAAAACCGAAACGTTCGAAAACCGGGGCGAACGAAAACCGAGGTATGACTGTAGCTGAATTAGAAAAGGTTCAAAAGAAGAGCCACAGAAATGGTAAAGAGAATGAGGAGATGCTTAAAAGGTTGGGGCTCTTCAACTTGGAAAAAAGATGGCTGAGGGGGATATGATAGAGGTCTATAAATTAATGAATGGAGTGGAATGGGTAATCGTAGATCAGTGTACACCATCAAAAAGTAGAAAGACTAGAGGATACACAATGAAGCTACAATGCAACCCATTTAAGACTAGTAAAAGAAAATATTTTTTTACTCAACTCATAATCAAACTCTGGTATTTGTTACCAGAAGATGTAGTAAAAGCTCTTGGTGTAGCTGGGTTTAAGAAGGTTTGGACAAGTTCCTGGAGGAAAAGTCCAGAAACCATTATTAAAGAGGACCTGGGAAATTCACTGTTTGCCACGGGACAAGCATTATGGAACCTGTGTGCCTTTTTAGGAACCTGCCAGGTACTTGTGACCTGGATTGACCACTCTTGGAAACAGGATACTGGGCTTGATGGACCTTGGTCTGACCCAGTAAGGCATTGCTTATGTTCTTATGGTAGAGTGCAGAGAGTGATAAGTCATGGAATAAGTTACACCCTATTCACTACAATAAGAAACTAAGCTACTGGTATTAGTTGAATTCCTACTGTAAGATGCTAATTGTTGAAACTGCTATCAGCGACCGTAATTTTTGAGTAAACCCTTGCTTCAGAATACAAATGTCTGGCCTGGATTCTATTCAGAAAGGTAAATGTGAGAACTTCAAGTGCCAGACTCCTACTAACTACTGCCACTTTGCATCTAGTCCCCTCACAAACTTTGATTATGATTTACTTCACTTTCTATTCTGCCTTTTACAATATAAGCAAAGCGGTTTTCAAAAAGAAATACAAATAATAATAAAAATAAATAAATAAAGGAAGTATATTTTGGTATATGTCCCATCACAGGGGAAAACCCTAAAACCCCAGGATAGGAGAAGGATACCATACACAGTTTCCCAAACTTGTCTTCAAACCCATGGTCCTGACATTGGCAGGAGGGTTTCTGATCCCTGGGGAAGGGGGGATGAAGAAGGAAAACCTCATGGAAAGTGAGTGGTTAGTGGAGTCCCCAAAAATAAGCCCTATGGAACCAGCAGTAGGGGAGGGAACCCCTGCCTCTGACCAGGACATAGAAATGGACCTCCCTCCAGAGGACTCTAGTGAGATGGAGTGGGAGCGAAAAGGCCCACGTTCCAGGAAGGACTTGATGTCTGAAGCCATGGATTTCTCCGTGGCTGACACCAAGTGAAGCATGCCAAGGTGTGGAGTGGCTTTGACCGCTATATGGGAGATGGCAGGTTGACCAGACAATTAGAGGCTTGAGTAAATTATCTGGAGAAATTTGGAACTGTTAAAGACTATGGAGACTTGTTTAAGGAACTCAGGAGGGAGCCACCTATTACTAAAGTGTGTCAGTGAAGAGGGTAACCTCATTGACATATAACTACTGGACTACTATAAAAGGGTTTTCCCTGGACTTGGAGGAAGCCAGGAAGGTACAGACTCTAGTTCTGGGGAGAACAGTGATGGAACTCTTGTTTAACTCTATTGGGGAACGTAACTATTAGTTTATCTTGTTTACCCTGAGCGTACTGAGAGTAAACCACATAGACTCTCAGACCTTGGAGATTTCAAAAAGGAGAGTTCCCCAGCTTCTCATGGAGATGTCAAGTGAACCAGAATGGAGAGGTAGCTGCCAGGAGAGGACTTCCTAGAGACAGAGAGACTGCACAGAGACGCTGCAGCAGGAGACAACTCCAGGATACCTGTTCCAGGCCAGAGGAGCATCATAGTGACTGACCGAATAGAAAAGGGACTCCAGTGTAATTGACAGGAAAGAGGAGACATAGAGAAAAGTCAAAGAGTCAAAATAACAACAATCATAACAAAGGAGCATAGGGGAGGGACTGGCCTGGGCTGGGGGGGACCTAATATACAGGGGTGGTTTCTTAGACTGCTGTATTCCATTGTTTGCTGAGCAGCTTCAAAGCAACTACAGGGTGAGCCAGTCAAACCTGCATTTTTGAAATGACTGTCAAAAATAAACGGATGGATATTTCAAAATTTTATTGTTACTATCTTAATGTACATTAAAAAGCATTTAAGAAACAACATTCACTGTTTAAAAATAATGCCAGTAAGATGGTGTCCTTCCCGATTGAGACAAAAATGCAAAATCGTTTTCATTCATAGCCTGAACAACCTGAATTTTGTACGGGTGATGGTGTAAATCTAACCTCAAGATTCTTTGGACGCTCGTGTTTGCCATGCCAAGTGCAGCACTCTGTCGACGCGCCGATCTCCGAGGGCTTCTTTCCACAGCAACTCTCACGCGGTCAATATTCGCGGGAGTTCGCACTGATCTTGCACTGCCACCCCTTCTGCTTCTCGTTTCACCAATTGTTTCAAAGTTTGTCACCCACAATTTGATTGAATTAACAGACGGCACTGGCTTATTTCAATTAATTTGAAAATTCGTCCGGAAACGACGCTGAGCGGCTGCATAACTACCACTTTGGTAAAACGCTTTCACAGCGAATGAACGTTGTTGTTTAGACCACTGCTCCATGGCGACTGAAATGCTTAGTTGTGGGGGACACAATGGTAACCTTGCTAACTCGCTCCGCCCACTTTCACGGCTCTCCCGCCCTTTTCAAAAATGCAGGTTTGACTGGCTCACCCTGTACCTGGACCACACAGAAAGGGTGAGGGGGGATATCTATGTATAATTGATGTAAGGATCAGGGGGACTCTCTACTCCTCAAATCACAGACCACACCAGCACCAAACCATTTACACACCTATGTCTTACAAGATCAGATTCAAATGCTACCAATCTTTACCATTATTCAAGCAGATAGTAATCATTGGCACCTAAAGAAAATTCAGTGATAATAAAATTATTACCTGTGTATTTGGCCGCTCTATTTCTGTTTCTCCCAGCACAGAAACAGACTGAGGTTTATTTCCTTGTGATCTTACAAAGCCATTTTTCACTTGCTCTACAGAGCCATATTGATAAAGTTCATCATGTTTTAGCAACAGCTCGTTTTTCTGATTGCCGCCTTTAAGTGGAGTTTCAGGAATGCTGCACAAATGCAGAGTAATACACAAGATGAAAACCAGGGTAGCGAAGAAGAAAATGACCTGAAATTCTGATCCTAGTAATTTTCCCAGCATTGAAGGTCCCCAGTCTATGGCTCCTGTAACGTATCCAAGAGCTCCCCCAAGACCTTGACCAAAAAAAGAAAAAAGAGAGAAAAAAGGAAAAATAGTCAATTTAAACAAAGCAATACATATTAATTACACACAAAATATATGGCAATTTTTCAAAAGTAATAATTTCAAACCTTAATAGCTATTACACTGAGAAAGAAGTGACTAGAATGCCAAATTTGTATTTATAGATGGTTTAAGGAGCTAGTTACTCAGCTGCGTTAAAATTGTAATTTGTAATTTTACCTCAGCTTAATTTACCACAGCAGTCACTAACCTGCAGTAATTCAGTATCATGACTTACTAACTCCCATGATAAACGAATAGAGCAGCTTGCCATCAACCTCAAAAGCTGTGCTATTCTGCTGTGCTGGCGCATCAAGCCACTAACATGTGACCCAATGCTCCAAGAGAACCATTCTTAAAGGGACCGGCATGACAAAAAAAAAAAAAAGCCTAGGCCCAGGAGTCTTCAACCCTCAAAAAGCCCCCAAACATCCCTCCCCTCAAAGACCACACAACCCCTGGATCCCCAAATAACAATTCCCCCACCCTCCCATAGGCCACCCCTGGCCTACCTTTATGTATCTATGGAGGTCTAGGGGAACCTGGCAGGATGATCCCTTCTTACTCCTGCAGGGGCTGGCGCTGGATTCAAAATGGTTTACATGATCCCTGCTGGTAGTCTTATGATATTTCCGCTGGGGGTCATTTGCCTTTATATGTCAGCTTGACCCTAAGCAGTAGTTACCATTAGGGGTTGTGGGTGCTGTTCTGAACCTAGCACCAGCCCCAGCAGGAGTGAGAGGAGGCCTGCATTTTGTCTTTGGGGTGTGTAAGATTGGGTGGTAGGGGATATGTTTGGGGGGAGGGGCTCCTTGCTCTTGGAGGGGAGGAGGGACCTTCAGCCAGGGTAGTTTTCTCCCATGCCAGTCCCTGTAAGAATTAAGTACAAAAAAAAACCCTGTTTGGCAATAAATAAAGTACAATACAATCTTTCAAGAATCACCAAACCACCCGTTAACACCCTTTCAATTCAAAACTTTTTTTGTCAGAATAAACCGGAGGAGGCAAGAATTTCCATCCAACCACACCAGGCAGCTTTTTCCTTTTTAATCAGTTTCTTTATAACTCAACAAAAAGCAGTGCCTGCTTGATAATACCGCGTTGATACATTTACTTAATTCAGTATTGGAAGATATGATGACATGCAGCAAAGTGCTTTTTGTTGAGTTATAAAGAAACTGATTAAAAAGGAAAAAAGCCGCCTGGTGTGGTTGGATGGAAATTCCTGCCTCCTCCGGTTTATTCCGACAAAAAAAGTTTTGAATTGAAAGGGTGTTAACAGGTGGTTTGGTGATTCTTGTAAGATTGTAGCCCCTTTAAGAATGGCATCCAGGAGCACTGGGCTGCATGTCAGCAGCCCAAAGTTCCCAGGCAGAAAATTGTATTAATTATTTATTTATTTATTTAACATTTTTATATGCAGTTTTTCTGCAATTCAAAATGGCTGTTTTACATGGAACAAAAGCAATTTTAACAATGGTTGAACATTTAAACAGAACTATTTACATTAATAGGGGGCTTAGGATAGGGGTATGTAGGTGGGGGGTGGGGGGTAGGGGGGATTTTGCTAGTTTAATGAGAGTTCAATTAGGAGTAAGAAGGGGTTCTGTGGTTTAAGGGGGCAGTGAGTAGTATTCAGAAAAGAGGAAGGTTTTTATCTTTTTACGGAATTCGGAATGGTCATTACAGCCTCTTAGTCCAGGGGGGAGTGCATTCCATATAGAGGGGTCATAGAAGGAGAAGGCATGATTGCATTTGGATTGAGTGCAATTTTTCTTTTATGTTGGAATGCTTAGGATGTTTACTGTGTTGGTTCTACGTGGTCTGGTAGAGTATAGTTTTGGAAGGAGTGAGTGTAAACATGAACATAAGAACATAAGATATGCCATACTGGGTCAGACCAAGGTCCATCAAGCCCAGTATCCTGTTTACAACAGGGGCCAATCTAGGTCATACGTACCTAGCAGTTTCCCCAAAAGACACAGGTTCCGCAATGCTTGTACTGGGTCAAGCATTGATATCCTGGGTCCCTTCTTAATAATGGTTTATGGACCTTTCCTCCAGGAACTTGTTCAAACCTTTTTTAAACCCAGCTACACTAACAGCCTTTACTAAATCCTCCAGTAACAAATTCCAGAGTTTGATTACATGTTGAGTGAAAAAATATTTTCTTTTATTAGTCTTAAATAGTTTACCCTGTAGCTTCATTGCATGTCCCTAGTCTTTCTATATTCTGATAATGTAAACAATCGATCTATGTCTACCCGTTCCACTCCGTTCATTAATTTATAGACTTCTATCATATCTCCCCTCAGCCGTCTCTTTTCCAGGTTAAAGAGCCCTAACCTTTTTAGCCTTTCTTCATAGGAGTATCCTTCCATCCCCTTTACCATTTTGGTGGCTCTTCTCTGAACCTTTTCTAATAACGCTATATCCATTTTAAGATACGGCAACCAGAATTGCACACAATATTCAAGGTGCGGTCTCACCATGGAACGGTATAGAGGCATTATAATATCTTTTGTTTTATTTTCCATTCCTTTCCTTATGATACCTAGCATTCTATTTGCTCTCTTGGCCGCCGCTGCACACTGGGCCGAGGGTTTTAACATGTTATCCACAATGACGCCTAAATCTTTTTCCTGGGTGGTGGTTCCTAATGTGGAACCTTGCATCGTGTAACCATAGTTTGGGTTGTTCTTCCCTAGGTGCATGACTTTGCACTTTTCCACATTAAATTTCATCTGCCATTTTGATGCCCAGTCTTCCAGTTTATCAAGATCCTCTTGCAATTCTCCACAATCCTCTTGGGTTTTAACAACTTTAAATAGTTTTGTGTCATCTGCAAATTTGATAACCTCACTCGTTATTCCACTTTCCAGGTCATTTATGAATATGTCAAAAAGCAGCGGACCCAGCAAAGATCCCTAGGGTACACCACTATTCACCTTTCTCCATTGGGAAAATTGGCCATTTAGCCCAACCCTCTGCTTTCTATCTTTTAACCAGTTCCTGATCCACAGTAGTACACTGCCTCCTATCCCATGACTCTATAGTTTTGTCAAAAGTCTCTGATGAGGGACCTTGTCAAAGGCTTTCTGAAAGTCCAGATACACTGTATCTACTGACTCACCTTTGTCCACCTGTTTATTCACACTTTCAAAAAAACATAACAGATTAGTAAGACAAGATCTTCCTTGTCTAAAGCCATGTTGGCTGTCTCCCATTAGGCCATGACTATCTACATGCTGAGTAATTTTATTCTTTATGATGGTTTCTACCATTTTTCCCAGTACTGACATGAGGCTCACCGATCTGTAGTTTCCCGGATCACCCCTGGAACCCTTTTTAAAAATTGGTGTTACATGGGCGATCCTCCAATCTTCAGGTATTAGAGATGATTTTAATGATAGTTCACAGATTACTAATAGCAGGTCTGCAATCTCATATTTTAGTTCTTTCAACGCCCTTGGATGTATACCCTCCGGCCCAGGTGATTTGCTACTCTTCAGTTTATCTAATAGTTGTAATACATCTTCCCGATGTATCGATATTTCCTTCAATTCTTCCGCATTTTTAAATACCACTTCAGTCATGGGTAACATCCCTACATCTTCCTCAGTAAAGACCAAAGCAAAAGAATTCATTCAGTCTCTCCGCTATAGCCTTGTCACGTCTTAGTGCTCCTTTAAATCCACTATCATCTAATGGACCAACTGACTCTCTCACAGGTTTTTTGCTACGAATGTACTTGAAAAAATCTTTATTTCGCGTTTTTGCTTCCGCAGCAAGCTTCTTCTCAAATTCTCCCTTTGCCTACTTTATCAATGCCTTGCATTTGACTTGCCAGTGCTTGTGCTGTTTCCAGGTTTCATTGTTTGGCTCTTTTTTCCATTTCCTGAAAGATGCTTTTTTGGCAACAGCCTCTCTGACCTCACCTTTAAACCATGCTGGCAGTTTTTTGGACTTCCTTCCACTTTTCTTAAAGTGTGGAATACAGCTGGTCTGGGCTTCCAAGATAGTATTTTTCAACAACACCCAAGCTTGATGTAAGTCTTTAACCTTTGCAACTGCTCCTTTTAGTTTTTTCTTAACTATTTTCCTCATTTTATCATAGCCTCCCTTTCGAAAGTTAAAAGGTAGTACTGTGGATTTCCGTACTATCCCTCCTCCACTAATTAAATCAAAGGCGAACATGCTATGCTCACTATTGCCAAGTGGCCCCAACACCCTTATCTCTTGCACTATATCTGGTGTTCCACTAAGAACTAGGTCTAATATGGCTTCCCCTCTGGTCAGTTCATGAACCAGCTGCTAAAAGAAGCAGTCATTTATGTCATCTAGGAACTTTATCTCCCTAGCATGTCCTGCCGTGACACTGACCCAGTCGATACCGGGGTAATTGAAATCACCCATTATTATTACCGCGCAGTAGCTTTTGTTAGCTTCCTTGATTTCTTTGAACATTTCATCATCCATTTGTTCATTCTGGCCAGGCGGTCGATAGTACACCCCCACTGCCATCGCCTTCCCCTTTTTACATGGAATTTCAATCCATAGAGATTCTACAGCAAATTTTGTTTCCTGCAAAACTTGAATCCTTTCTGACTCAATGCCCTCTCTAACATAGAGCACAACCCCTCCACCAATTTGATCAGCTCTATCATTACGATATAGTTTGTACCCAGGTATCACAGTGTCCCACTGGTTGTCCTCCTTCCACCATGTCTCCGATATTCCAATCATATCTACCCTCTCATTTAGTGCTATATACTCTAACTCTCCCATCTTATTTCTTAGACTTCTAGCATTTGCATACAAGCATTTTAGAAACTGTATTTTATTCATATTAATTTGGCTATTGGTAGACATGGGTAATTTTGGATCTTTAAGCTCTGTCTGTTCCATACTCGAGGGCATTTGGGCTACTTTACTCTTTTTTGGAACCTCTCTGCTTTTGGTAGTATCCTTCAAGGATACATTTTTCCGAATCATCCACTCTTGGGCGACTGTCGGCTTTCCCCTGTTATCTAGTTTAAAAGCTGCTCTATCTCCTTTTTAAAGGTTAATGCCAGCAGCCTGGTTCCATCCCGGTTAAGGTGAAGCCCATCCCTTCGGAAGAGCCCTTCCTTTCCCCAGAATGTTCCCCAGTTTCTAACAAATCCAAACCCCTCATCTCTGCACCATTGTCTCATCCACGCATTGAGACTCCGGAGCTCTGCCTGCCTTTTGGGTCCTGCACGTGGAACGGGAAGCATTTCGGAGAGCGCTACCCTGGAAGTTCTGGATTTCAACTTCCTACCTAAAAGCCTAAATTTAGTCTCCAGAACCTCCCTACCACATTTTCCTATGTCACTGGTACTGACATGTACCAAGACAGCAGACTCCTCCCCAGCACTATCTAAGACCTTATCTAGGTGACGCGTGAGGTCCGCTGCCTTCGCACTAGGCAGGCATGTTACCAGGTGATCCTCACGTCCACCAGCCACCCAGCTATCTACATGCCTAATGATCGAATCATCAACTATAACGGCTGTCCTAACCCTTCCCCCATGGGCACATGGCCCTGGAGAAACGTCCTCAGTGCGAGAGGGTTTTACATCACCTGGAGGACAGGTCCTAGTTACAGGATCACTTCCTGCCACACCAGGGTGATGCTCTCCTGTCACGTGACCTCTCTCCTCCATGGCAACAGGGATGCTGCCAGACTGGAGGTGGGACTTCAGGACTATATCCCTGTAGGTCTCGTCTATGTACCTCTTTGTCTTTCTTATGTTTGCCAAGTCTGCTACTCTAACCTCTAGAGAGCAGACTCGTTCCCTGAGAGCAAAGAGTTCCTTGTACCTAGTGCACATGTAAGACCTCTCACCAACTGGGAGAAAATCATACATGTTACACTCAATGCAAAAGACTGGAAAGCCCCCATCTCGCTGCTGGACTGCTGTCTGCATCTTAGTTTTAAGTTTTTGTTTAGATCTTTAAGTTCTTTACTTACTAAGGGTTGCTATGGATATTTATACCAATAAAACTGTACCTAATACGTTTAATAAACCTTGTTCACCTGAAGCTTAATTAATCTCAGGTCCTTAGTGTATGACTGATTTGGGTAATGAGCTTCACCTGAGAGCACCTCCTGTCTTTTAAGATGTGTAAGTACCTATAAAGCTACGATTATCCCAGGGGTGGGTGGGTGTGGGGAGGGAGGGAGGGAGGAAAATAACACTCATTAAAAGAGGACTGCTACACAGTACCCTGTCCTGTGCTGCTGCGGTAAGCTATATTATTATTTGCTTTAAATTATAGCTAGGCTCTAACTTATTATGAAATTTAAACGACAAGCTCTCTGCTGGGTTCCAAATTTAACCATAAAGCTCTCTTCTGTGTTTTAAATTTAAACTAAAAGTACTTTGCTGATATTAGGCCCTGAGTGACTATTAAATTTAAACTACAAGCTCTCTGCTGGGTATGAAATGTAACCAGAAAGTTCTCTTTTGTGTTTTAAATTTAAACTTAAACTGCTGCTACTAGGCCCTGATTGATTAAACAAAAAATAGTGGGTTCACAGATTAAATAGCTTTAATAGAAAGAATTCCTTTCAGAAAATTCCCAGAAGCATATACTCACAATTGCAGATCTCTCTCCAGAAGTAACAGTCCCCTTTCTAGTCCTTCAAGAAGCGGATTCATTGTGTAGAACTTTGTGAATTAAGGTAATGATTTTGAATTTTATCCTAGGTTGTATGGGAAGCCAGTGGAGGTCCTTTAGAATGGGGGTGATGTGAGCTTGTTGTGGTGAGCTTGTTATTAGACACGCAAGGATATTTTGCACCATCTGGAGAGGGTGGTGTGTTTTGGGAGACCATGGTATATAAGGTTACAGTAGTCGAGGGTCGAGATTGTAAGGGCCTGGCAGACAGTTCAAAAGGAATCTGAGTTTAGTAATGGAAGGACATTCCTTAGCATTTGTTTCTTGAAGTAAAAGAAATTGGTTGTTCTTTTTATCTGCTCATTAAATGTAAGATTTTGGTCTATTATTAAGCCTAGGTATTTGACTTGTGTCTTTACTGTGATTGTGAAATCTCCAAGGGGAATGGAAGACGTGGGACAAAGGATGGGTTGGAGGAGATTTGGATGACTTCTGTTTTGGCTTGGTTAATTATAAGGTTGTGGTGGTGGAGCCACTTTCTTATTTTGGAAAAGCAATTGCTAATGTTGGTGAGGTTTGGCTTGGATATGTTAAAGGGGGCAAAGAACATTATATCATCGGCGTATGGTTGGTATTGTATATGGAATTCTTGGAATATTTTACAAATAGGTTGGAGAAAGATGTTTAAGAGGAGTGCTAAGAGGCTGGAGCCTTGGGGGACTCCTTGAGGAAGGGTGAATGGTTGGGAAGTTTTATTGTCAATTCATACTCGTTGTGTTCTGTTTTCAAGGTATGAAGTGAACCAGTTTAGTGTTGTGTCTCTAAGGCCTATGTCATAGAGTCTGTCAAGGAGCTGTGTGGGGAAGAGAATCAAAGGCTGAGGATATATCAAGGAAGATTAGTGTACATCCTTGGTCGGGAGATTGGGTGTTTATTATTATCGAGTCGAGGAGGGAAGTAATCAGGGTTTACACACCATGATTCCTTTTGAAACCATGTTGGAAGGGATTGAGGGGGGAGTGGTCATCAATGTAGTTTTAAAGCTAGTTTTGTACAGATTCTTTGGTTATTTTTGTTATTAGGGAGATGCTTGAGATAGGCCTGTAGGATGCTGGAGATGTGAGAAGTTTGTTTCCTTTAGGGATGGGGCGGATGGAACTGTTTTTCAGTGGGGCAGGCATGATACACGTTTTAAGGGAGATTCTAACCACAGAATGAATGAAGGAGCTTAGTGTTTCTTTTGTATTTTTAATCCATGTGACTGGGCATGGATCTAGAGCAGAAGTGGTGGTGTTAAGGTTTTTAATGATATCTATTATGTTTTTAAGGGATGGAAGGTCAAACTGGTTCCATGTTGGTGTGGGGGTTAACTTGGAAGTTTGGGCATATGTATGGGCACTGGTTTTGGATGAGGGTGAGGTGTATTTAGAGCAGAGATGGTCTGCTATGGTTTGTGGGGAGATTTTATCTCCCAATTCTTGGTTTGGTGCATCTTTTAGAAGAGCTTTGGCAATGGAGAATAGTTCCCTAGGTTTGTTTATGGAACGTAGGATTATGTTCACAGCTTCCAGAGCCTCCACACAGCTAAGCTTTCAGCCTTCTATCTTTTTTGCCTGTTTTGTTGCTAATATAGAATTTAACTGTTGGTTATACATTAATTTTTGGGAATATTCTGACTGCCTACATTTCTTGTGTAGCCCTTAAATCAGATATCTGAGTGTGCCCTCAGTTCATGTAAGGCCTACTGGCCAGGGATACTTGTGATATAAAGCTACTTGGAATAGAAATACTTAGATTTGCAGGGACCTGGTCTTTATCTGAGTCTCCCACTTACTTTAGAAGCAAAGGTATCATTTAAAGTTACAGGGACCTTTGCACAGTAGGCAGATACATAGAAGTAAAAAGTTCAGTTTGACTATTTCTGCTTACATTGTTTGAATTGTCTGTGGCAAGCCTACTCATCGAGATCATCGAAATCATCGAGAAAGCTGCCCAACAACAACTCCAGCATCACATTGACACAGAAGCACCACTAGACAAATCACAACATGGATTCAGAGAAGCACATGGAGTCGACACAATCCTTACAACCCTATTCAATGATCTGATCACAGGAATAAACAACATCAAACAAGGATTTATTCTCATCTTTTTAGACATTTCCGCTGCATTCGATTCTGTGAACCACGATATACTACTGCAACGTCTGAGAGAGAAGGGGATTCGAAGCACAGCACTGGAATGGTGTAGATCCTACCTTTCCAATAGGTGGCAACAAGTTAAAACAGGCCAGGAATCCTCAGAACCATTCCTACAGTCTCAAGGTGTACCACAAGGATCTTCACTATCGGCGTTAATGTTCAATATTTATATGCAGCCGATATGCGAATTGATCAGATCCTTCAACGTACAATGCCTGGCATACGCTGATGACATCCTCATATACATGCCGTTCAAAACTGACCAACCAGTGTTTACTCCAATAATCAACTGCTTCGGAGCAGTAGCTGAATGGCTGCTGACTCAAAACCTAAGAATAAATCATAGCAAAACTGATGTTCTATTTGTCACAAGGAATCTTAAGTTCGTACCTCCTCCGTCGCTGCTGGTCAACAACATAGAACTGACGTCCAAACCCACGATCCGATACCTCGGCATAACATTAGATCAACACCTGGATATGACAATGCATGTGAAGAATGTGACAAAGAATATATATCATAAGATCAGAACACTACGCCACCTCCGTCCACTACTGGACTATACTGATTACCGATCAACCTTCCAGGCACTAGTCCTCCCACATCTAGATTTTGCAAACATCATCCTCCACGGGCTCTCTCAATCAACCTTAAATCCACTTCGTCTGGCTATGAATACAGCTGCAAGAGTCCTCTCTGGATCACCAAGGTCTGCTCATATAACGCCTATCATGAAAGACCTACACTGGCTACCTCTACAAGCCAGACTCTCATATAAGTCACTAGTCTTGACCTTCAAAGCCATGAATATCTACCCACCAACACCAATCAGAAAACTAATCCACAACACCCCTGAAAATAGAAACAGAAGGACTACAACTATGAACACCTTAATAGTTCCCAAGATGATGACATCATGTACTAAAGCTACATCAAACAGAGCTTTTTCATTATTCGCACCCAGGAACTGGAATATACTTCCCCATGAAATCCGCGGCATCAAAAGCCTATTACAATTCCGCAAAGCCGTAAAGCATCACTTATTCACAAAATACTACCCAGAAGTGACCATGGACACTCACACAGCCAACAGGCCTCCCACTCACACCAAACACCTTAGCACCTTTATCCAACCTGAAAATGGTTAGTTCCCACGATATTTCACTTTACTACTATTGACCCATGCCACCCATGAATACACGTACAATATCCACTCGAGTTTAAATATGGTATATAATAAAAGCATATTCATAGTATAATGTTGACTGTACATAGTTATCCCTGTTATTCCATGTTATATATTCCCTTGTTCTCTGTAAACTCGATGTTACCTGTACACATTGCAGTATATTTTGTTCAATGTACACCGCACTGATTTGTAATAGCGCGGTATATAAGAGATGTTAAATAAATAAATAAATAAATAAATAAATAATACTCACAGGGTGGAGCTAATTAAATTATCTTACAGCCTTTCCACAAGTACCTGATCAACTCTAGTCTTCACAGCTTCCAGAGCCTCTACACAGCTAAGCTTTCAGCCTTCTATCTTTTTGCCTGCTTTGTTGCTAATATAGAATTTAACTGTTGGTTATACATATATTTTGGGGATTATTCTGACTGCCTACATTCCTTGTGTAGCCCTTAAATCAGATATCTCAGTGTGCCCTCAGTTCATGTATGGCCTACTGGCCAAGGATACTTAGTTTCCCGCCCACCCTACCCCTCACCCCACCCACGCCAGGGCTGCATTACCTATATAGTGGTCACATACATTGACATTTAATTTTGTGTTAAGCCCACCTTTTCCTTTTCTCCTTCTAGGACCGCTTAATCAGCATGTCATATATTCGGTGCAATAACTTTGGTGCTTTCATTCTGAGAAGAATAATTTGGAACCTAAGAGCTTGTCCTATATGACTCAAGTTAGCTGCCATGCATAAAAAATTAACTCGACTAAGGGAAGAACTAGCTGCAATGAAATGCACCTCTTCTGGGATACAAACCAAAGTCCATCACTGCTCCCACAAAGAATCAAACATCCCAGGAATAAATGGATCACAGTGGGTTCGGGTAGATTGTGACCTGCAATGCAGAGATATCCTATACATCAAGAGATATCCCTGCATAATGCCTTCTCTGCTTTGGTTAATGAGGATGCTCAATCCATGGAAAATGAAGGGCCCTTACACGAGACAGTCAATGCCCAATCTCCTGCTAAAGCACCAAATATGAAGAAAAACTCAGCAAACAGAAAACTACTACTACTTGGAGATTCCATCATCAGAGGCACCAACTTGGGAACACAGTTCAAAGGAGAGAAGATAAGTCAAATGTCTCCCAGGCTCTTCAGCCAGCAGGAATACAAACCAAATTGTTGATGTACTTAGCGCAGAAAGTGAGCACTCCAAAGCTGTTGTTGTCATCCACTTGGGTACAAATGACCTGGCTAGAAACAGTGCCTCTGCAGTTCAAAGGGACTTCCAAACTCTCGGAGAGAAACTCAAGCCCATTGTTAACACTGTAGCATTCTCAGAAGTTCTGCCTGTTCTTGGTAAGGGGGCAGAAAGGCTACATCGATAAACAGCTTTAACACATCGCTCCAGACCTGTTGCAAAGAAGAAGTATTCAGATTTATAGGCAACTGGGGAAACAGATGGACCAACAAGAGACTATACTGTGCTGATGGACTACATCTTTCTGTCGCAGGGAAAATAATCCTAAGTGAAAAATTTAGGCAGTATGTGGATATGCATTTAAACTGGAAAAAGGGGGTGACGGATGGGGAAGAACAAGTTCAGGATGTCACTCCTGGCAAAAGCAGAATAACATCAGAAACAGACACACTTTTAAACCACACATCAACAAGTGGGAACAAGTGGGCAGAACAAAATCTATGCAAAATACATGCAAACCACTGAAATGCTGGAAAGCAATGAGCACAAATGCTCAAAGCTTAGCCAAGAGAGTTCCAGACCTGGAAGTCCTAATAGTGGAAATGGACTTGGACATTGTGGCCATTAAATAAATATGGTTTAATGAATCACATGAATGGGATATAGCCATAGCTGGCTATAATCTATTCAGAAGAGCCAGAGAAAGTGGAAAAGGAGGAGGAGTAGCCTTGTATGTCAAAAGCAATATTAACAAAAACAAATGGTCACTGAACGATATAGATCACTTAAAAAACAAAAAACAGGTATCGTTCAATTTTTACTATGTGGACAAACTCAGTAATAGCCAAAGAGGTCTCAGTATAAAATAGCACTACTGCTTCTAGATATCACATCCAAATGGCAGTATTGGTGTTGTATCACATCAATGACCTCTGGCTGTCACTATAAAAAAAAAAAAGTATTCTGAAATCGAGGGCATCAATCAGTCAATCCTTATATGCAAAATATAATATACTCAGCTTCTCGCTAAGGATTGAGTGAAGTCTTTCCAAATGCTTCAGATCCCTAAAGCAATATTAAAGCTACTGAAATGCAGGGGGCATGGGGAAAAGAAGAAGCACTCTGGATTGTGTTAGAAAGAGGAGATGGCACTGTCATCCATACTGCTATAGTCTACAGACCTCCAACACAAATTGAAGAAATAGATAACGAATTGATTATAGATATTGCCAAGATAGCCACAAAGGGGGATCATATTGGGTGACTTTAATCTACCCAATGAGGATTGGATTACTCCTTCTGCGAATCTGGAAAGAAGCAAAACAATTTGTGGATGCTTTCCAAGATGCATTACTTAGACAAATGGTGATGGAACCAACCAGGGAAAGCTCAATGCTGGATTTAGTGCTCACCAACGGTGATAGTGTGTCGAATGTCTGGGTGGGTGCCCCTGTGAGCAGCAGCGATCATCACACCGTGTGGTTTGAGATAAAAGCCAAGGTACAGTTCTATCATAGCAGGCTCAAAGTCAACGCACCGCGCCGCAGGGCAGGGTCCCGAGGCCGGTATGTAACCGGGTCCCCGGGGCCAAAACCCCTTGCGGCAGTAGTGCAGTGTAGGCAGGGGGGGGCAGCGTGGAGGCAGCGTATAGGGGATGCCGGAGCCAGCAGCACGTCGGCATGGGGGTGGCTGGCTATTGGTGCTGGTGCCGGCCGAGGGGGCGTGGTCTCAGCGTGAGAGGGAGATTGCGGCATGTGATCTCCCTCTTTCTCGTTCCGCGCTGGGAAGAAAAGGTGTGTGCTGGGTTTCGGCTCCTTGCGGCCTATTTCGAGGTGTGTGGGCAGGCCGTATTGTTTCCCTGGGCTGTGGGTCGGTGTTTTCACGGGGGCGGGACGGCGACCGTGCCAGCAAGTGCTGAGTCCCACGGGGTTAGCAGCTTGGTGCTGCTGGCTGGATTGCACATGGGCGGGGGGTAGTTGGGGTTTTCGGGGTTGGCAGTGGTCTGGTGTTTGGCAGGGGAGGATATTAAAAAAAAAAAAAACTGCAGAAACCGACGACAATCAACCCTGCATAGCCCATACTTAGGGTATCTTTTTTGCCTTCTTTAAAGGGGGGAGGTGCCCCATGGCCCATAGGTCTCCAAGGCTCGGGGCCCGAGCGAGGTTCACAGGGGCTGCTGTTTGAGTGCAGCAGTCAGGCCGACGTGGGACTGGCCCGTCGGCACAGGGTAGAGCGGCGGACAGGGTGGCGTTGGCTGAGGGAGCAGTTGGGGGTTCCCAGTCGTGGCGGGGTAGGGGGGAGGTCCAGGTGCGCTGGGGGTGGGGGTACAGTAGGCTGGGCCTCGCAGGGTGCTGCGATCTTGCCTGTGTGCGAGGGGGTTGGAGTGCTTGCGGGGCCCTCGCAGGGGAGTGGCAGTGCTGTGACTGAACCGGCAGTGGGGGTGCCTGGGGCCGATGGTCTTGGAGGGGTTGGGGCCGCGGGGCCGACGGCTGGCTCTTGCAGCGCGGAGGCAGCGCTAGCTTCTGGGCTGCAGCTTGATGCCTTGGGGGAGGGGCCTCTGGGTGTGTCCTCACCCCCTGCTTCTTCTGGTTGGTCTGCCCCCAGTTGGGCAGGTGGGCATTTCCCGCATCCTGTTTTTTCGGGGCCCCCGGGGCCTTGGGCGTATGGGGTCGGCCCATGGAGTGGATGTGGGCATTGGGGGGGTGGCTGGTCTGACTGGATGGGGGGTGGGGAGGAGGGGACGGAGGTGCCGTGGGTGGGAGTTTGGCGGCCTGGGCGGCTGGTGGCCTCGGCTCCTCGACACGGGGATGGGAGGGTCGGGTGTCGTTCCTAGCACTAGAGGGGCAGTTGCTGCTGGCTTCTCCTCTTCTCTTTCTATGCAGGTTCCTCAGAGTGCACTGCCTGGGATGACCTCATCTGATACTGGTCGGGCTGGCGGCGCAGGGCCCACGAGTCCTATGGCAGAGCTATCAGGTTCGGCGGCGGGGATGCAGTCTGTTGGCGAGTTGGCGGTGCCCTCCGGTGCGGTTGGTGAGTATGTGGGGGGTGTGGGCAGTGAAGGGGGGGCGTGGAAACCCCGGGGACAGGCGGCATGGGGGGTGGAAAGGCACAGGTGAAGCGCAAGCATGGGCGCCACTGCCAGCATGCGTCTTCTTCCTCCTCTTCCTCAACATCCTCGGTGTCCTCTTCTGACTCTGTGGTGGTGGTGGGGGAGAAGGTTGTGGGTGGGGGGACCTCAGTGGTGCGCTGTGCCGAGTTGTGGGAAAGCGTGCCGTGGAAACTGCGTCATTGGATCAAGAGTCGTAGGTACATCGATATTTTTCGGTTGCTCGAGGGTCGTAAACGCTCGGATGAAAGCAAAAAGAAGCGCAAGGAGGATGAAAAGGCGGGTCGGGTGCGTAAGGCATCTCAGAACACTCTTAATTGGACCCGCGCCTTCTTACATTTGGCCAGCGTGTGGGGCCATTATTTCCCAGAGCAGTATGGGGCACTGTTGTCTTATGGGGATTCCATCTTAGCTGCATAGCAGGTGCACGATGGGTGGGCCTGGCTAAACTACGATGAGGAGTTTCGGGACATGATGGAGGAGAATGGGCAGTTATCATGGGGGACGAAGGACATCAACCTATGGCTGACGCAAATGTCTGCTCGGAGTCGGGTTGGGGGGGTGGGCGGTGGAGGCAGCAAGTTGGTATCAGCCGCGGCGGTGGGGAGTTCACGGTCCTTTCGAGTGCCAGCCCCCGTGGCATCTCAGGTCAAAGGGGGGGCAGGGGGCGGGGACATCTGTTGGCGTTTCAATAAGTCATTGTGTCCCTTCCCTGACTGTAAATTCAGGCATGCCTGTTCCTTGTGTGGTGGCGGACATGCGGCGGTTAAACGTAGTCGCAAAGGAGTGGCAGGAGCCCCGGCGGGAGGCAAGTGAACAGGAGCTCATGTCGTTGGCCCCTACGCCGGTGAGGGCTGACGTTATGCGCCCCTGGTTGGTGCAGTATGGGCGGTCTCGTCCGGGGGGGTGGGGAGTTTGATTTTGAAGGGTTTTTCGGAAGGCTTTCGGATTCTGTTTCGGGGTGCTCCAGCGAAGGGTGGGTCGCACAACGCTAGTTCAGTGCGGTCAATTGCCGAGGTCTTGCGGCGGAAGGTCAGGGAGGAGTACGAGTTGGGCCACATGGCAGGTCCCTTTTTGGAGCCCCCATTTTCGCCATTTACGGTATCCCCATTGGAAGTTGTTCCCAAGAAGGAGCTGGGTAAGTTCTGGTTGATCCATAATCTTTCTTGCCCTCCCGGGAATTCTGTAAACGACCGCATTCCTCGGGATCAGTGCACGGTGCGCTATGCTTCCTTCGATGCAGCGGTGGTTTTGGTGCGGCAGTGTGGGGCTGGTGCGCTGTTGGTGAAGGTAGACATTGAATCGGCGTTCCGCTTGTTGCCGGTTCATCCTTCGGCTTTCCCGTTGTTGGGTTTCCGTTTCGAATCAGGGTTTTATTTTGACAAGTGCATGCCTATGGGCTGCACGATATCCTGTGCTTACTTCGAGGCCTTTAGTACCTTCCTGCACTTGGTGTTGGAGAGGCAGGTGGGCGTCGCCAACATAGTGCATTACTTGGACGATTTCCTGTTCGTCGGACTGGGTCAAGTGCGAACTTGCGCTCACCTGCTTGAGACTTTTCTGCGCTTGGCTGGGGATTTCGGTATTCCCATAGCGGCTAACAAAACCCTGGGGCCGGTGACATGCCTTACTTTCCTGGGCATTGAGATCGATACCGTGGGTATGGTGGTGCACCTGCCTGAGCAGAAAGTTGAGCGTCTTCGGGAGCTGGTGGCGTTAGTGGGATCGTCGGATAAGATTACTCTGCGGGTCATGCAGTCATTAGTTGGTCACCTTAACTTTGCCTGCAGGGTCTTGCCGATGGGGCGTCCCTTCGCGCGGTGGTTGACGCTTTCCATGGCGGGTGTGCATCTTCCGCATCATCAAATTCGTGTGTCGGCTGGCATGCGTGATGATTTGCGCGTGCAGGAGGCCTTCTTGACTGGTTATAACGGTCATTCAGTTGTACAGCTGCCAGAGCTTTCGAATTTGGACTTGCATCTCTTCACGGATGCGGCTGGTAGTTTGGGGTTTGGGGCATATTGTCAGGGGGCTTGGTGTGCGGAGCCTTGGCCTAGTGCTTGGGTGCAGTCCGGGTTGACGCGCAATATCACCTTCTTGGAGCTTTTTCCCATTGTTGTAGCTTTTTGGGTTTGGCCGGAGCATCTGCGGGACAGGCGGGTGGTGTTCTGGTGTGATAATGCTGCGGTGGTGGAGGTTATCAACCGGCATGCCCCACGGTGTCCGCGGGTAGCTGCCTTGATGCGGCTCTTTGTGATGGCTTGCCTGCATTTGAACGTCTCCGCCAGGGCGCGGCATGTGCCGGGTTCCCAGAATTCCATAGCTGATGCTCTGTCATGTTTCCAGTGGGCGCAATTCCAGCTGTTGGCTCCGGAGGCAGAAGAGACGGTTGCGTCGGTCCCAACGCATCTTTGGAGGGCTGGGATCCCGACCTGATGGTATTGCTCTCCTCCTCGGTGTTGCCCGGTACTTGGACACAGTATCGGAGAGGTTACACCCAGGTGAGTAGGTTTATGAGGGCAGGGGGGTGGACTGGGGGGAGGGTCCCCGATGGGCTAGTTGGGCAGTTTGTGCTGTGGGCAAAGAAGGAAGGTTGGGCTCGGTTGGCGGCCGTGGCTGCACTGGCCGGGTTCTCCTTCTTTTGCAAGGCGGCTGGCTGGGGGAACCCCAGGGTCTCCTTTCTAGTCAAGCGCCTGCTGGCAGGTTGGGCCAGGGTGCATCCCAGACCACAGGACTGGCGACTCCCGGTTTCCCATGAGCTGTTGCTTTGAATTTGCGAGGTCTTACCTCGTGTCGCAGCATCTGGTTTTGAGGCAGTGTTGTTTCAGGCGCTTTTTGCGACAGCATTTTTTGGGGCGTTTCGCATGTCTGAACTTGTGCCGCGCTCCTCTAAGCCGGGCGCATTTGGTGGTCTCGATTTTGGGCACATGTCAGTTGAAGCATCTCAAGTACGTATTTTTCTCCTGCGGTCCAAGACGGATCAGTCGGGAAAAGGGGGCTGGGTGGTTTTCCACTGCCCTCCTGTCCAGTGCAGGCCTTGCGGAGCTATCTGCAGCAGCGATCCCGGGTTCACGGATATTTCTTTATTCACGAGGACGGTGGGCCGGTAATGCAGTTCCAGTTCACGGCTGTGTTGCGTTTGGCTTTGCGGTTCTTGGGCTGTGATGAGAGGAGCTATGGGTCGCACTCTTTCAGGATTGGGGCGGCCACAAGTGCGGCGGCGGTGGGTTTGGATGGGCGGGTTATCCAGCGGATCGGCAGGTGGCGCTCCGGTGCGTATGAAGGGTATGTTCGTCTTTAGGTAGCCCATGCAGGGCTGGTGTGGGGTGGTGGTGGGCCTGTCTTCCGCTCCGCGGTTGGTGTGGGTGGGGGTAAATGGGGGGGCATTAACATTTTCCTTCCTATTCCAGAGTTGCCTGCTGGTGGCAGTCCGATTTGTCCTTTCAGATGGTGCCCCCTCCGGCGACTGGTGGGTCATTGGCCATTCCTTCGTTTATTGGGCAGAGCGACGTGCGGCTGTGCGGCCGTTGGGCATTCACCTCGGGATGGCAAATGCTGGAGTGCGACTGTGTTGGATGGGACAATGTGGAATGCGATGGTGGCAACTCTTGTACTTTGTTCAGGTGAAGCTCTTGCAGCGGCGGCGGCCAGTCGGGCTGTTGTTTCACTTGGGAGGCAATGACTTGGCGAGCTGGTCATGCCGACAGCTCATCTGTACTGTGCAGAGAGACATTGCTTTGCTGCGGGACCTAATTCCGAATGTGGCTATTGTCTGGTCAGACATCGTTCCGCGCCCCGCCTGTTGGTCCTAGCGGCGGTGGTTGCGGGGCCTGGTCAAAATCAACAGGCAGATAGGGCAGTGGGTTCAGCACACGGGCGGGTTGCAGGTGCTACGTCCTTGGGCGGAGGTTCGGTGTGCTGGCTTGTACCGTCTTGACGGGGTTCATTTGGCCCTGGTGGGTTAAGATCTTTTGCTGAATGACTGGCAGGAGGCCCTGGAAAGTTGGTGTTGGTCGCAGCTTTCATTGGTGGGAGCGGCACAAGGATAGAGGTCTACCTTGCACCGGTGGCAGGGTAGTGAGCTGGCGCTCGCTGACCCGGCGCGGCATTTGAAGCTGATGCCGCTTTGCAGGGGAGCGGCAGTGCTCCTTGGTTGGGAGAGACATCACGGTTGGGGTCTCTGCCCAGTGGAAGGCACCTTGCCGGCCTTTGCTAATAACATGGCGAGGCGGGTGGTAGGGGAAGAGGGGGGTGGATGATGCACCACTTTGCTAGAAACGGCTGGTGGGGTGGCATCATCCAGAAATAGGGGGGGGGGGGTGCAGATGTTGGGATTTATGAATGTTGTGTTGGCCCATTTAGGGAGCCGGTTTTATAATACATTTAATAAAGCTGCGACCAGGAAAATCATTGTTACCAATTTCCAGTGTGCGTGTGTTTTGTGAGGGTATTGATCGGGGGGGGCGGAAGGGGAGGGGAGTCAGGCTGGCAAGGCCGCTGGCTGGCAGGGGATTGGCATCCGGATACCTCGGTCACTAAACTTCAAAAACACTGACTTCAGTAAAATGGCCAAGTACCTAAAGGAGGAGTTGGCAGTGGGGGGGGGGGATAATGGAAGTGGAATTGCAATGGGCTAAACTAAAGGTGGCAATAAAAGGGGCAACAGATGAATATGTAAGGAAAGTAAATAAAAACAATAGGAGAAGGAAACCTATTTGGTTCTCCAAAGAAGTGGCTGCACAAATAAAGGCAAAAAACACAGTTTTCACAAAATTCAAAAGCTTGCAAACAGAGGAACACAGAAAGGAATAGAGTATCAGACTTAAAGAGACAAAAAGAGAAATAAGGAAAGCAAAATCAAAGGCAGATGAAAAGATGGCTAAAGATGTGAAGTATGGTGACAAAACTTTCTTCAGGTATATTCGGGAGAGGAGGAAAATCAGATGTGGAATTGCAGGACTCAGAAGTTCTGGGAACGGACTCGTGGAAAGTGACATTGAAAAAGTGAAATTGCTAAACAAATACTTCTTCTCTGTTTTTACTAAAGAAAATCCTGGAGAAGGATCACCTGTGACTCCCAAATATAAAAATGGGAATGAAGTAGATACCGCACCATTCACAGAAGATGGTGTGTTAGAACAGCTTGCAAAACTGAAAGTGGACAAGGCCATGGGACCAGATGGAATACATCCCAGGATACTGAAAGAGCTCAGTGAGGTTCTTGCTGGGCCGTTAAAAGATGTTTTCAACAGATCCTTGGAAACAGGAGAAGTTCCTCAGGACTAGAGAAAGGCTGATGTGGTACCTCTTCACAAAAGTGGTGACAGGGAAGAAGTGACAAACTACAAGCCTGTGAGCCTTACCTCAGTGGCGGGAAAAGTAATGGAGGTGCTCCTCAGAGAGCGAATGGTGGACTTTCTCAAAACCAACAGGTTTCATGATCCGAGGCAACATGGTTTCATCAAAGGATGATCTTGTCAAACAAATCTGATTGAGTTCTTTGACTGCGTGACCAGAGAACTAGATCAGGGGCATGCGATGGATGTCATCTACCTGGATTTCAGCAAAGTTTTTGATACTGTTCCTCATAGGAGGCTTATCAATAAACTCAGTAGTTTGGGGATGGTTCCCAAGGTGGTGAAATGGATCAGAAATTAGTTGACTGACAGATGGCAGAAGGTGATGGTAAATTGAGCTCATTCGGATGAAAGGAGGGTGATTAGCGGTGTGCCCCAGGGTTTGGTCCTGGGCCCAGCACTGTTCAATGTATTTGTGAGTGATATTGCTGAAGGATTGAATGGAAAAGTCTGTCTTTTTGCAGATGACACACAAATTTGCAACAGAGTGGACTCCCCTGAGAGAGTGGATAACATGAGGAAAGATGTACAAAAGCTGGAAGAATGGTCTAATGCTTGTCAGTTAAGATTTAATGTGAAGAAGTGCAGTGTCATGCACTTCGGAAGCAGAAATCCAAGGGAAATGTATGCAATAGGGAGCAAGAGGTTGGTGTGCATGGACTAGGAGAAGGACCTTGGTGTGATTATTTCTGAGCATCTCATGGTGGCAAAACAGTGCAACAAGGCAGTGGCAAAAGCCAGGAGGGTGTTGGGTTGCATACAAAGAGGAATTACCAGCAGAAAGAAAGAGGTACTAATGCCACTGTGTAAGTCACTGGTAAGGCCTCACTTGGAATACTGTGTTCAGTTTTGGAGACCATATCTTGCAAAGGATGTAAAAAGACTCAAAACTGTTCAGAGGAAGGTGACCAAAATGATTTGGAGCCTGCGTCAGAAGCCTTTTAAGAAGAGACTTGAAGACCTAAATATGTACACTCTGGAGTAGAGGAGGGATAGGGGAAATATGATTCAGACCTTTAAATACTTAAAGAGAAATAATGAACAAACAAACTTCTTCCAAAGACGAAGAAGCTGTAAAACTAGAGGGCATAACATGAAGCTGCAAGGGGGTAAATTGAAAGGCAATGTCAGGAAATACTTTTTCACCGAAAGGGTGGTGGATGCTTGGAATGCCCTCCCGATGGAAGTGTTGGGGGTAAATACGGTGACAGAATTCAAAATGGCATGGGACAGATACAGTGAATCCCTTTACAGCAACAGGATAAAATCAAAATAAACTTAACTAATTTCACAACAAACAGGGGTGTCCTACACGGAGCGGTGGGTTCACCCCTAAAACAAAGACATGGGGAGGGGTGACCTGCTTTGAGTGGCAGGTGCACCTACTCTTGCCATCTTACTGGGCAGACTAGATGGACCATACTGGTCTTTATCTGTCATCATTTACTATGTTACTATATTCTCGTTGTAGTCTCTTTTCTGTTTTAGAGTTTTGTTGCAGTAGGTGCGGAGCTTTTTAGAGTAGGAGGTGAGGTTGGACAGGTCGCATTGGTAATGCCAGTGGCGTTCAAGCCATCGGAGTTCTGTTTTGAGATTATGTAGGGATATTGAGTACCATGGTGCTCTTTTATGGTGTTTTAGAGTGTGCGTTTTGGCGGTTACTTGTGCCACTGTGGTCAGGATGGTGTTCCATCTGTTGATTTGAGCATCTAGGTTGGCCTCATTGTCAGGAGTCAATTCTAGTTGGGGTATTACTTGTTTTAGTATTAGGTTAACATCAAATGGTCTAAATTTATGGGTCTGAGAGGATGGAGGAGGAATAGTATTTTTCTTGTGATAAAGTGGAAGACAGAATAGTATTAAGGAGTGGTCTGACCATTGAACAGGGTATGTGGTATGTGAGAGTTGGCTATCATATTGTGTGGAACGAATATCAGGTCTAAGGTGTTACCCTTGTTATGACTAGGTGAATTGAGGATCTGGGTAAAGTGTAAGGTTTTCATGGCTTCCAAGATAGAAGTGGCATGTTTTTATGAAGTCAATGAGAAGTTGAAATCTCCTAGGATGATGAGGGGTATGTAGCGGTTTGTGGGGTGCAAGCTGATTTGAGTATAGAGGAGAGGCTAAGCTGTTTGATTGAGGTGCTCTATATATTAGACATATTGTGAGTAAGTTGTTAGATAGTTTGAGCAGATCTATGCCTTGGGTTGAGATAGATTCAATGGTGGAGAAGTTTAGTTCTTTCTTTGCTAGGATTGAGACTCTGCCACCTCTAATATTTATTTATTTATTTATTTTTATTTAAGTTCTCTTCTATACCGCGCTATTCAAATCAGTGCGGTTTACATATAACAGAACCGTATACAATGCAGTCGGGCTGTATTGTAATTTACAATGAACAGGAACTGTAATTTGGACATAACTGGGGTAACTATCTACAACTTATATACACTAGAAGCACTAGTAACAATCTGATCCTACTAGTATTTACATGGAGTGATGTTGGTGGGGTTAGCCGCAGGAGAGTGTGCTGGGTGTTCTTAAGGTATTGTAGATTGAGTGTGTGGAGGGACAAAGCTGGTTTATGAGGACGAAGTCTGTTTCATGAAACCAGGTCTCTGTGATACAGAGTATGTCAAGGTTGTGATCAGATACAAGGTCCATAATTAGTGGGATTTTATTTCTGGCTGAGCGTGCATTGATCAGTGCACACATTAGTGGATGGAGGAGCAAATCTGTGTGTTGCATGAAGGTGGCGCTTCCTGGGCTTATATATGTGAGTCTACATTTCTGGTGAGCTTGATGTGGGTGGGAGTAGTGCCAGGAGTTAGAACTGAGGGGTGTTCTGTGAGAGTACAAATTATTGGTATGTGATTTGCTATGTTCTTTTTCACTTTGAGGACATTTGATAGGAGAGTTGATACTACGTAAAGGGTTAGGATGTGGGTCCATAGGGTTGTGTGTTTTATGGTGTTAGTCTCCATGCTGGGAGAGTTGAGTGGACAACCAGAGTAGGAGTTGAGAGAAAAGGCTTATCAATGTGGGGTTTAGTGTGTCTTGCAGATGTCTAATGCTGTGTGACAAAATAGATACAGTTTGATGGGTACAATGTAGCAGTGTACAATGTTCAAATATTTAGCAATGTTGTTACAATTTCTTGTAACCGTATTGTAGCAGTATTGTTGCAGTTCTTTACATTGGTAATAGCTTGGTTGCTATTGTAATGGATCCAGTACTAAGCACAATTAGTATTTATCTTTTGATTCTAGCTTGGTGTGGTACAGAGTTGCATATACACTTCTGTGCCTTGCCTAATTACAGTACTGACAGGGTTTTAAAAGATGTAAATAACTTATTACAGGTTAGAATAACATACCTTTGTCGATGTCATGGTTAGATTCTTGGGTTCTGTAGTTCCACACCTAAGGGCCATGCCAAAGGGTCCTCAGGCGTGGGCACACTAGGCGTGGGCACTCCTGGAATCTCAGAGAATATATGGCCTAGTGGAGGGCCTGATTGGCCTTTTCGGAGGGGAGCGGGGAGGAGCTTACCTTCACGCTCTCCCTCGATGCTGCTGATCGGGTGGAGGAGCAGGACTGAAGAGTCTGTGCAGTTGCAGGAGAGCAGTTTTTAAATCTGTGTTTGAATGTCTGGTTGAGGCTTTTTCTTCAGGCCTGATTGGCCTTGTCGGAGGGGAGTGGGGAGGAGCTTACCTTCCTGCTCTCCCTCGATGCTGCCGATCGGGTAATTTTTTCCAGGAATAATGCAGCTTGTGCTGGTTAGCACAAACTGCATTATTTGATTTACAAACGAATGAGGGGGTTTGCATGCATTTGAATGCTCAGCATTTCATTATTATGCAATGATTTTTGGGATAAAATGCTCTGATCTTACTTGGTAATTTTAATCTGCCCTCCTTGTCACATAAACAAACACAAACCTTCTTAAATTCCATAGAAGACATGAACTACACACAAATCATAAACAAAGACACACATTACAAAGGGAATACCCTAGACCTGACCTTTCTACCTAATTACTTCAACAGCACATTTGACCCCTCCACCCTAGAAATCCAACCTATCCCATGGTCAGATCACCACCTCATAAAAGTCCAAATCCCCTTCCATAACACCACCCCAAATACACCCTCTCACCACCATCTTTTGAATAGATTCAAGAAATTCAACAAGGATGACTTCTTTAATCAATCAATCCAACATCTCCTCAATGACCCAACAAACATAGATGATGCCGTTACAATATGGAATACCACCATTGCTAATGCAGCCAAATCCCACAACACCAACACACAATCTAAACACACAAAGAAAAGACAAAATGTCCCATGGTTCCAACCATAATTAAAACAGCTAAGAGCAAAATTATGTAAAGCTGAACACAAATGGCAACAGTCAAAAACCAAAACCCTCCAATCCCTTTACCTAGATACCCTTAAAACATACAAAGATCGTATCTACATACTCAAGAAAAACTACTATTCTAACCTGCTAACCAAACCCCTTAATTGCCCAAGAGAACTGTTTGGAATCATTCAATCCCTAACTAATCAAACTACCAACAAGATTACACCTGAACATACAATATCACCACAGATTCTAGCCAATTTCTATATGAATAAGCTAAAACAAAAATCATCCCCCAGTTCATACCAAATTACCAACCTCCCTGAGCAAATCGCACATTGGTCTTCCTTTTACCCAATATCAAAAGACATACTCAAAAACATTTTCACCAAACTAAACACCACAACCTCTTATCTTGATCCATGCCCAGTACACTGGATAAAACCATCTCTAACCGAATTAAACTTGTTCATTCTCCCTATCATCAACCTTTCCCTCAAGAATGGGTTCCTCCCAGCCTCCCTCAAACATGTTCAAATCTGCCCCATCCTAAAAATCAAATCCAGTGACAAATCCTCCCCGTCATCCTACAGACCCATCTCAAGCCTCCCACTCTTAGTGAAACTTACAGAAAAAAACAGTCCAAATCCAACCACAGGACCATATTGACTCCACCGCCCCCTTAGATGAACAACAGTATGGGTTCCACCCTTACCACGGTGTGGAAACACTCCTTACAATTGTAATCGACACCCTGGTAAGAGGAACTGACAGCTCCAAACATGCATTTCTGCTCATGTTTATTGACATTACAGCGGCTTTCGACAGTGTCATTCACCACATACTGCTACACAGACTACCACAAATAGGGATATCTGATACCGTATTGAAATGGCTCTCCTCATATTTATCAGACAGAACACAAGAAGTCAGAATAGAACAACAAGATAACTACAAACAAGAGCAAGGTCTCCCCCAAGGCTCAGCACTATCCGCTCTCGTCTTTAATCTATACCTTCAACCAATTTACTACGTCTTTAAAAGATTCCACATAAATTATCATTTTTATGTGGATGACATAATGATCTATATCCCATGGGACATTTCAAACCCCTCAACCAAACTTCTTGCAGACTGCTTCTCTGAAATAATGAAATGGCTGGAGAAACACAACCTCTATATTAACTTCACAAAAACAGAGGCTATCTACATCACAAGAAACCAGAGCTTCTCCCCCCCCCCCCCCCCCTCCCTCCAACGTCAATCACAATAAGAACATAAGAACATAAGAAATGCCATACTGGGTCAGACCGAGGTCCATCAAGCCCAGTATCCTGTTTCCAACAGTGGCCAATCTAGGTCATACGTACCTAGCAGTTTCCCCAAAAGACACAGGTTCTGCAGTGCTTGTACTAGGCCAAGCATTGATATCCTGGGTCCCTTTTTAATAGTGGTTTATGGACCTTTCCTCCAGGAACTTGTCCAAACCTTTTTTAAACCCAGCTATACTAACAGCCCTTACTACATCCTCCGGTAACAGATTCCAGAGCTTGATTACACGTTGAGTGAAGAAATATTTTCTCCTATTTGTCTTAAATAGTTTACCCTGTAGCTTCATTACATGTCCCCTAGTCCTTCTATATTCTGATAGCGTAAACAATTGATCCACGTTTATCCGTTCCACTCCATTCATTAATTTATACACCTCTATCATATCTCCCCTCAGCCGTCTCTTTTCTAGGTTAAAGAGCCCTAACCTTTTTAGCCTCTCTTCATAGGAGTAGCCTTCCATCCCCTTCACCAATTTGGTGGCTCTTCTCTGTACTTTTTCTAATAACTCTATGTCCTTTTTAAGATACGGTGACCAGAATTGCACACAATATTCAAGGTGCGGTCGTATCATGGAGCGATACAGAGGCATTATAATATCCTTTGTTTTATTCTCCATCCCTTTCCTTATGATACCTAGCATTCTATTTGCTTTCTTGGCCACCGCTGCACACTGGGCGGAGGGTTTTAACATGTTATCCACGATGACTCCTAAATCTTTTTCCTGGGTGGTGGTTTCTAATGTGGAGCCTTGCATCGTGTAACTATAGTGTGGGTTGTTCTTTCCTAGGTGCATAACTTTGCACTTGTCCACATTAAATTTCATCTGCCATTTGGATGCCCAGTCTTCCAATTTATCCAGATCCTCCTGCAGTTTTCCACAATCCTCTTGGGTTTCAACAACTTTAAACAGTTTTGTGTCATCTGCAAATTTGATAACCTCACTAGTTATTCCCTTTTCCAGGTCATTTATGAATATGTCAAAAAGTAGCGGACCCAGTACAGATCCCTGGGGTACTCCACTATTCACCTTTTTCCATTGGGAATATTGGCCATTTAGCCCTACCCTCTGCTTTCTATCTTTTAACCAGTTCCCGATCCACAATAGTACACTGCCTCCTATCCCATGACTTTTTAGCTTCGCCAAAAGTCTCTGATGGGGGACCTTGTCAAAAGCTTTCTGAAAGTCCAGATACACTATATCAACCGACTCACCTTTGTCTACCTGTTTATGCACACCTTCAAAAAAACAGATCAGATTAGTAAGACAAGATCTTCCTTGTCTAAAGCCATGTTGGCTGTCTCCCATTAGGCCATGACTATCTACATGCTGTGTAATTTTGTTCTTTATGATGGTTTCTACCATTTTCCCTGGTACTGACGTCAGGCTCACCGGTCTGTAATTTCCCGGGTCACCCCTGGAACCCTTTTTAAAAATTGGTGTTACGTTGGCGACCCTCCAATTACAGATGATTTTAATGAAAGTTCACAGATTACCAATAACAGGTCTGCAATCTCATATTTCAGTTCTTTCAACACTCTGGGATGTATACCATCCGGTCCAGGTGATTTGCTACTATTCAGTTTATCAAATAGTTGTAATATATCTTCCCGGTGTAGCGATATTTCTCTCAATTCCTCTGCAGTATCACCTTTAAATACCACTTCAGTCTTGGGTAACATCCCTACATCTTCCTCAGTAAAGACCGAAGCAAAGAATTCATTCAGTCTCTCTGCTATAGCCTTGTCTCCTCTTACTGCCCCTTTTACCCCTCTATCATCTAATGGTCCAATTGACTCTCTCACAGGCCTTTTGCTACGAATGTACTTGAAAAAGTCTTTATTTCGTGTTTTTGCTTCCGTAGCAAGTTTCTTCTCAAATTCCCGCTTTGCCTGCCTTATCAATGCTTTGCATTTAACTTGCCAGTGCTTGTGCTGTTTCCAGTTTTCATCATTTGGCTCTTTTTTCCATTTCCTGAAGGTTGCTCTTTTGGCAGCAACAGCCTCTCTGACCTCACCTTTAAACCATGCTGGCAGTTTTTTGGACTTTCTTCCACTTTTCTTAATGCGTGGAATACAGCTGGTCTGGGCTTCGAGGATAGTATTTTTAAATAACACCCAAGCTTGCTGTAAGTCTTTAACCTTTGGAACCGCTCCTTTTAGTTTTTTCTGAACTATATTCCTCATTCTATCATAGTCTCCCTTTTGAAATTTAAAAGGTAGTACTGTGGATTCCTTTACTATCTGTCCTCCACTGATTAAATCAAACATGATCATACTATGATCACTATTGCCAAGTGGTCCCAACACCCTTATTTCTTGACACCAGATCTGGCGTTCCACTAAGGACTAGGTCCAGTATGGCTTCCCCTCTGGTCGGTTCATGAATCAGCTGCTCCAAGAAGCAGTCATTTATTTCATCTAGAAACTTTATCTCTTTAGCTTGTACTGCTGTGACACTGTCCCAGTCGATACCGGGGTAATTGAAATCACCCATTATTACTACTCTGTTGTGGCTTTTGTTAGCTTCCTTGATTTCTTTGAGCATTTCATCATCCATTTGTTCATTCTGGCCAGGTGGTCGATAGTATACTCCCACTGCCATCACCTTCCCCTTCATAAATGGAATTTCAATCCATAGAGATTCTACAGCAAATTTTGTTCCCTGCAAAACTTTAATCCTTTCTGACTCAATGCCCTCTCTAACATAGAGCGCAACCCCTCCACCAATCAATCGCATCAACATACCAATTAAAAATGAAGTCAAATACTTAGGGGTAATAATCAATCACCCCCACAACTTTACATCACATATTACTCAAACCACCAAAAAGATATTTTCCAAGCTCAAACTCCTCAAACAGCTCTGCCCACTATTACACCTTCAAGATCTGAGATCAGTAATCCAAGCAATGATAACACCCCATCTCTATTTTGCCAACACCATCCTACAAGGTATCACCAAACATGACTTAAAAAGACTTCAAATATCTCAAAATACGGCTGCAAAAATAACAATGAACATCAACACCATGGAACACATCACCCCAGCTTTATACACACTTCATTGGTTACCCATAAACTGCAGAATAACATACAAAATCCTTATAACCACATTTAAGCTATTTAATTGCATAGCTCCCTCTCATCTATCAACACTCATTTCCAAAGAAAATATCAACTGCTCTCAATGTGCCTGTAACAAAAACAAACTTGCTCTCCCTAAGGACTTCAGAAACTCCAGAAAGGTAACCAATAACAAAGCTTTCTCCCATATTGCACCCAACCTGTGGAACGCCCTCCCCGACCACCTCAGGAATCTAAACGACCTCCAAACATTTAGAAAGAACCTCAAAACTCATCTGTTCACCTCCCACTTTGGCATTCACAACCAACCTAGCACAACGATATCTTCACCCCATTCATCACAAGCAAATCTACCAACTTCTTAATCTCTGAAGTCACACATGCTCTTCATGTGATTTTGTATATAGTTTTTTAGCCCTTACGAGGGCACAGTTGCATGAGTTTTCATATAGATTGCTGTTTCTCTACTCAAAATGTACATAGTTAAAATTGTTATACTGCATGTAAACGAGTATGCACTTGTTCCTGCACTGCTCAAATTGTTGTTAACTGTAAACCACAATTGATCCCTGGAAATTGTGGTATAAAAATGTTTGATACTAGTAAATAAATAAATAAAATAATGTGTTAAAGTACAATAATGCTTGATATGGCCCTTTAATGTACATTAAGGGGCAAATATGTATTATTCCCTTAACTCATCTTCATAACTACCCCTCTTATTTGTTTATATTTTCACTTCTAAACTCCTGAGCATGCTAGAATTCAACATTTGAAATAAAAGGCAAACTTAAAGAAACAATAGATATACAAATAAAAATACAAGTTAAAACTTATTCAACAAAAGCTTCCCTTTCAAAAAAGTCTTTAGCTGCTTCCTTGAACATAGGTCTGTGTCAAGCCACAAGCAATCAGGAAGAGCATTCAATTCAACAGGTGCCCCTACCAAACATGCACATGCATACACACAATGGGGTATGTTTAATAAACTGTGCTAATGTTACCGGCGCTAGGTGCAGCGTTAACATGAGGAATGCCATATAAGGAAGTGGGCGTTCTGGCGTCAAGGTAGAAATGGCTGTTTATCATGCGATAGAGGGCGCCTTGGCTTGTTATCACGTGGTAACCTTAATTTCATGCCAGCGCTGTGAGAATAGCTATAGAGGTGTAGCCCACTGGTTCATACAATGACTGTAGAGCTGGAGGTCATGGGTTCAATCCCTCAGAGGTCTCCTCTAATAAGGCTGTCTGAGGCAATCCCTTTTCCTACCTGTAACAGTCAGATACATCTCTACAATCTGTGCTACTAGAAGAAACACCCTCACCTCAATGCCGTAACCTAAGGTGTCCTATAGGGCACATTATATTGTGCCCTATAGGTTAGGGAAATGAGGTGAGGGTGTTTCTGCTGGCAGCACAAATTGTAAAGATGTATCTGACTGTTACAGGCAGGAAAAGGGATTGCCTCCAACAGCCTTATTAGATGAGATCTCTGAGGGATCAAACCCATGACTTCTGGCTCAGCAGTCATTGTATTAACTAGTGGACTACACCTCTATAGCATTTATCACAGCACTGGCTGGCTACAGAAAGACTGCAGGTCACTGCATGAAAGGTCTGCTGTGGTTACCAGGATAGGGTAAACCCACCAGTACCCATGATGCAATGCACCTGCAGAACAGCAGTCTACATCTGATCACAGGATGGGGTATGCACCTATAGAGCACCTCAGCCTGGTAGGGGGAACTGACCGTGTGTGTTACTGGCACAGAGTAGCTACAGACCGTGACATTGTGCGGTTCCTGTGCTCACTCTAAGGGTGAGGTGGGGTGCCCGGCACCAGGTCCACAGCGCCCAGCTTGGCTGAGATAGGCTGTGATACAGGTCCCCATCAGTGCCAGTGTCTGACAGGTAGTCCTTGCAGACACACCCAAGATACACCTGTATCCATCTGTATTCCCCAGTCACATCTAGCCCTTGTGGACTCTGACACACCCAGAATAGTGCATATACTGTGTGGTTGCCATGGTCACCTGTCATAAGAGCAGGGGGGTATCTGGACCCACATGCAGATTATGTAGCACCACCCAGCCTGCTCTCTCTGGGTCAGGGTGGGGGAAAGGATCTGCCACCAACATAACCACATTCTAAATCTTTACAATGGAGGCTGTAGAGAGGACCATCACCCCCAGTCCTACTGGGGAAAGGGCACCCTCCCGGGAAGTCAATGCAGATCTGTACTTATCACATAGGGCACTGGCAGACGGCCTGGAAAAGCTCAGCTGCCCCCCACCACAATCTGACATTCACCAGCAGAAGGCACAGTCAGTCCGCACCCTGCAAGGTATTCCAACCATACACATGCTAACTGCAGACAGTCTGCCAGACAGTACATAGTGCATATTCCTAGAGGAACTATGTGCACCCAGAAGTGGGATGCAAACACAAACACCAAGCAGGTGTGTCAGAGATTGGGCCCCAGAAAAGAGAACTCATAGATATCACTTGAGAGAAACACTGTATAGCACAATGTGGGAACCTAGACATGCCATGGTCACTGCTCAGTCAGGGTGAGAGTGACCTCCCAGCATGACATGCTGTGGCCACCCTGTCCATGCAGGTGGTGGTCTGGCACTACAATGTCCCAGCCATTGCCCTATGCCCTTTGCAGATGCATCCTGCCCAGACTGCCCTGTCCGGGCCATACCCACAAAACCTTGCTCCTCATTATGCACATTGGCAGGCTAATGCTGGAAACAGTGTAAGCATCGTGGGCTCAGTAAGGTGTAGGCAGCCACAAAACACTGGATAGACATACACACACTCCCACACCTATTTCAGCATTGTGCAAAGATAGAGGTGTTTGGCAGCCCTGCCCACCACACCAGTCCTGAGCACAGTGCAGGCCTTGTTAAGGTATTCAATAGTGTTATGGTCACTCTCTCGGGTGGTAACACTGTCAGATAAAAAAGGAAACACACTCCACATATATCAGAAAGGTTCCTATGATGAATCTCTGTTAACAAATCCTAAATTAAACACAATTTGTTATCTGATATTAATCATAGCAACTGTTTGATATATGTGGAGCGTGTTTCCATGTTTATGACGGTGCTAAGGTATGCAGGTGCTAGTAGTGGTAACTGCTGCTCCACGCCGGGTCCAACAGCCTGACTCTCCATGAGGCTTTGGATAGTGGAGCCTGTGGGTGTGGGTGTCTGTGCCCCTGTTGGCCGATGCCCTAGGGAGTGCACATGTTTATGGTGTATGTGCTCTGTAGGGTAAAATATAGGGACATGGTCTGCAGGAGCCACAGCTGGGACTTAAACCTGTGACTTTCTGCTCCTGAAAACACTGGCTGTGTGTACTGCACCGAACTGTTCAGGGAGCACAAGGAGCATAGATCAGATATACTGGTGCAAATTGTTTTTTATTTCAGGAACCCCAACGCATTTCGGCGAGAACGCCTTCTTTGGGGGGAACACATCTACATCACAAAATAAAATACATTTACATAATATAAAAGAATAAATACATAATATCAGGAAACATTAAAAAGAAGCATATAATAAGTGTAAAAATCATAAAACAATAACACTAATACTAATAACTGCATAATAAAAAATGACATATGCTCTTAATACCAATTAAGGAAAATAAAATAATAAAAAATGAATAATAATAAATGGCCACAGTTAAACCAAAATGGGATAAATATATAAATAAACAAATAAATAAACATTAGATCAATACATAAGTGGTAAAAAATAATTATAAAATAAATATATTGCCCATAAGGAGACGGAAGGCACCAAGCATCACATTTTAGTCTTGAAAAAGACTCCAATGAGCCAATTATATACTAGAGCCAGAAGGATAACTATAAAGGAGGCAACTCAATAACCTTAAAAAACTTTTTTTTATTAAAAATACGTGCATGTGAATTTTTAATAAAAAAAGTTTTTTGGACATACAATTTACTATGATGCCCCTCTCTCCTGATTATGTATTTATACTCCGTTTTTTAAATATTATCCTCCCTTTATACATACTTAAGGTTATTGAGTTGCCTCCTTTATAGTTATCCTTCTGGCTCTTGATATTTCAATTTAATGTACTATATTTTATATGTTTTACACTCTAGTATATAATTGGTTTGTTGGAGTCTTTTTGTATTATATGCTTCTTTTTAATGTTTCCTGATATTATGTATTTATTCTTTTATATTATGTAAATGTATTTTATTTTGTGATGTAGATGTGTTCCCCCTGAAGAAGGCATTCTCGCCAAAATGCGTTGGGGTTCCTGAAATAAAAAACAATTTGCACCAGTGTATCTGATCTACGCTCTTTGTGTTCCCTGTGCTGTGTGCAGAGATCATGCTCCCTTGTTGTTCCTGCACCAAACTGTTGCCATAGAGGCAGGTCATTCCCTGGGGATACCATGACTGTTCTTCAGACAGACCTTGTCTGTTGCACTGCACGCCACCCACCTAAACATGGCTTGGCCTTGGTCTACTGTGGGCAGATGCCACTGCCCCTCCACACCACCAGCACCCCTCCACCACCATGCTGACATGCCCTTATGCTCGTGGTGCACAGTCCCAGGCCATCCAGTGTACTGTTAGGCAGCTGCCTATGGTGTGTGGTCTGGGGTAGGGTTGCCTACATAGACATCCACGCTTCCCCCCGGCACCACCTGCCAATGTTATGTGCCCTGTGGGCTACCTGCTGGGTACTGTCCCCTGGAACACTGTGCGACACACACTCGTGGGCATGTTTGACCTTGGTCAGTTGCTGTCTTGCTGATTTTCCATTTCTGCCTTCCTATGTGCATCTACCTAGTCCACCCTGTGCCCCATCTGCCCCACTGCATGTCCCACCTGCAGCCCCCTGTACCCCATTTGCAGCATCACCATAGTGCCCTATCAAGCTTGGGCACTCTGCCATGACTGCACATGTAGCACTACTATCACTTTTCTTGGGCTCCCTGCCTCTGCTGTACATTGCTGACACTGAAATTGTTTCTCTCTCCTGCAAATGTGCATCTAACGCCTGGTTTTCACTCGCGGTAATGTTCAGCTCTTCAGTTCCCGGCGTTAGTGTAGCAGGAGCCTCTCCGTGCCCACTCCCCGCCCATTGACCCTGTCTCTCTGCCTTCCCTCCGCCCTATGGGACAGTTACTGCTGTCAGTAAACAAGGTAATGTTACCGCCGTTTAGTAAACATACCCCAATATTACTAGCTAATTTAAGAGAAGAAATAGTCTATAAAGCTTGTTGTAAAGCATGAAGCAATTCAGGTGGTTGATGGAGACAAAACTGAACAAAGTACATGGGGGCCTCACCACACAAAAGAGGTTATTTTAAAAGCAAATCCATGTGTAAACAGTGGCATTTATATGTGTAGAGCTCATACACATGTAAATGGTAATTTCAGAAAGCTGCTGCTTACACTTGGAGATCCACAGCATTCGGAGATTTCAGAGGGATGTGGTTTGGATATAGGTGGGGTGAACTAAAAATGTACATATGTTCTCCCCATCTTACACTGGGTATGGTATGCACAAGTTCCAGCTATCATTTTAGACCTAGGATCTAAGTAAAGGAGCAGATGCAAATCTTTGTCAAACCCCCTTCACTGACACCTGCCCCAGCACACATTTTATCCCCCTTCTTCCTATATCCACCAGAAGAACTCCATACACCAATCCAGCCAGCACACCATCAATTCCCTATCCCCCATATTCCCTTCCAAATCCCCTGGCTCTTACCGCAGCTTTACCTATGACTAGAGAGTGATAGGAGTGCTCCATGGATGCCCCCATTGGCACCTGGGTTCAAAATGACACTTCTAACCCCTAGTGGTAGTCTCATGGTACTACCACTAGGGGGTCACGCTGCCACATAAGCATGCCATAATTATTAATCATAGCTAAAATTCATTAAGCAGGTAGTTACTATTCTACTCCAGGAATTTATGGAAATTTATGATCTACTCAGATTGGCCTTAAGAAGGCTTTTAGCCCAGAGATGATGCTGGCAGTTTTACTAGAGGAATTAAAATCTACACTTGACATAGACAATGAGGATTTTGTCAGCAGCCTTTAATCTTGTAGATCATGTCCTTCTTTTGGACAGGCTTAAAGCTTCAGACCTTAAAGGATAGTACTGGAGTTGTTCATTTTTTCCTAACAAAACATTCCCAAAAGGTTGAAATCAGAGAAAAGAACATACAGTAAGAAATGCAATACTTGGTCATACCAAGGGTCCATCAAGCTCAGTATCCTGTTTTCAATGGCAGCCAATCCATGTCACAAGTACCTGTCAAGTTCCCAAAAAGGTATACAGATTCCATGCTGTTTTTCCCAGAGGTAAGTAGATTTTCCTCGTCGATTTTAATAATGGTTTAAGGACATTTCCTCCAGGAACTTGTACAAAACCTCTTTTAACCCCAGCTACACTAACAGCTTTTACTACATCTTTCAGTAAAGAATTCCAGCATTTGATTACATGTTGAATGAAAAATATTTTCTCTGATTAGTCTTCAGTATCCTACATTTCAGATTCATTGCATGTCCCCTTGGCTTTCCTACTTTTTGAAGAAGTAAAGAACCGATATACATTTACCCATTCCACCCTATTCACTATTTTATAGACCTCTATCATATCTCCCCTCAGCTGTCTCTTTTCCAAGTAACATCCTACTCCTCAGGTAAATGGAGCTCGCCCTGAGAGTAAGGATGTTACCAGTGCCACAGGGATCTGTCCTTGGTCTGATTCTTTTTAACATTTTTGTTAGTGATATCGCAGTAGGGCTGGCAGGTAAGGTTTGCCTCTTTGTGGATGATATCAAAATATGTAATAGACACCCAGGAGGGAGTAGATAACATGTGGAGGGATCTAGGTAAACTTGATGAATGATAGAGAATTTGGCAGCTGAGATTTAATACTAAAAAAATACAGAGTTGTGCATTCGGGCTGCAAAAATCCAAGACAGTAGTAGAGTATAAGGGGTGAAGCACTTCTGTGCACGAAAGAAAAATGGAACCTGGGTGTGATTATTTCTGATGCTCTTAAAATGGCTAAACAGGTAGAAAAAGCGATGACAAAAGCCAGAAGGATGCTTGGGTGCATAGGGAGAGGCATGGCCAGGAGAAAAAAGGAGGTGATAGTGCATCTGTATGAGTCTTTGGTGAGATCTCATTTGGTATATTGTGTGCAATTCCAGAGACCACAACTACAAAAGGATATAAACAGGATGGAGTCAATGCAGAGGGTGGCTAACAAAATGATCAGTGATCTTCATTATAAGCCATATGGGGACAGATTTAAAGATCTCAATATGTATACTTTGGAGGAAAGATGGAAGAGAGGAGATATGATGGAAATGTTTAAATACCTCAGTGGCACAAATGCACAGGAGGAGAGCCTCTTTCAATTGAAAGAAAGCTCTGCAACGAGGGGGCATAGGATGAAGGTGAACGGGGAATAACTCAGGAGTAATATGAGCAAATATTTCTTTATGGAAAGAGTGGTAGATGCATGGAATAGTCTCCCAGTGGAGGAAGTAGAGAGGAGGACAGTATCTGAATTCAAGAAAGCATGGGACAAACACAGAAGGTCTCTAAAATAGGGACTATAGTAGTTGATATGGAAGGTCAGATTAAAAAGGCCATATGGTCTTTTTCTGCCATCATGTTTCTATGTTTCTAAGTTGAAGAGCCCAAACCTTTTAAGCTTGTCCTTGTGAAGGGTCTCAAGGCTCACCCTATTATTTTTAATAATTACTTAATACTATTGGAAAGTCTGATCAGAAATTTAGGCTGTTTGCATTTTTCTTATGCTGATAATATCCAAATTTATCTTCTGAAAACCAACTCAATTACAGAAACATTTATTACTAATGAGGACTGCTTTGTGAAGATAAGTTCTTAGATGATCATTAATCCCTTAAAACTTAATCCAGAAAAGAATGATATTTTATGGGTGGGCTCATCAACTAAAAACCTCCTAAATATAGACCTAAGATGGTTTCTGCTAATATTGTGCTCAGTACTAGGAGTAATAGCTTGGGAGTAGTGATTTGGTAGTTACAATGGAAGATCAAATCAATGCAATCAGGAAAAAATGTTTTCTAAACAAATGACATTTAAGACTCATCAAATCATATTTAAGTCAGGGTAATTTAAGGCAAGTAATACAGAATGTGGTCTTACCCAATATGATTATTGTAACATTGCATATCTAGGGCTTGTGCAAAACATTTTGGCTCAGTTTTGGGAGGCAAATGATGGGATAGGACCACTCCGTTGCTCATCTCATATCATTGGCTTCCTTTCAAATTTAGAACATTATTCAAGTTATACACTAATTTTTTTGGATCACCTAAGAGAATGATCCCATTTTATCTCGGGAAATTTGTTCATCAGTATTTACCCCGCAGATCTTTATGCTCCTAACAAGAAATATAACCAAAAATACCTGTTGCAAACAAATTTAAATTAGCAGCAGAGAGAGCGAGGCGATGGTCCACACACAACAGGCAATGCACAGAGAAGGCCACATATAAACATGTTCCATTGACAGACAATAAATTAAAGATGTGTAAAACAAATAACCACATAAAACTCAAATTGTAATAATTTTACCAAATTAAATCCACCATGGCCATGTTTTACTGAAGCCTGCATAAGGGGTAAAGACTATAAACCACACACACACAAAAAATTATATTTTACATTGTACAATAACAATAACTAAAATTGGCAAGTTACATAAATAAGACAATACATACCACAATGTTCACACACTATCCTCAACTGCTCCAATCTAAATATAAGTAAATACCTTTCAGACGTAAAAAAAAAATCACAATTTATCTTGCCACATTAACATATAATGATGATAATATAGTCCAGCACTATTAAAAACAGTCAAAAATATGAAAACAGAAAAATATCACTAGAAATCGTTATACCATATAAGCCTTTAAAACTTTCCACTATTTACAACATAAAGGATACACTAAAACTAATTTCTTACAATACAAACCTCACTTTAAAAAGCTTTAAGAAAAGCCACTTCAAAATAAATGCTTTGGAAAGGCATATTAATAAATTAACTGACTTGTTTAATGGAAAAGAACAATTCTTACAACCTAATGGCATGCAAGGATAAAATCACTAGCACAAGTTGAATTGTACACAGAACAAATCAAGCCTAATTTTTGCAAGCCAACAGTATTTGAAAATGAAACAAAAACCACACCGGGGAAGCAAACCAATTCATTAAAATGAAAAACTTACTTTTTGGTTGCAAACAAATGTGGAAAAGCCACATGCTACAAAACAGAAGGTCAAAGAGTGTATACAAAAACAGCTAATACACTACAACATTGCCAATAACATCATTGAAACAGAGGCAGTCGGTGCACCACCATTTTTAAATAAGAGTATTCCCACCATGGCATGATTGACAGGACTCCATTTCCTTTACTACTGATTCTTCTAAAAATGCCAAATTAAGAGGCATTTTTACTAAAGTGTGCTAATGGTTAGCATTTGGGTTTAGCACGCAACAAATGGTTAACATGAGACCACAGTAACTGTTAACTGCATGCTAAAACTGCCGATGTGGAAAAAATCCCTTGCTAACCAATTAGCATGCGATAAGCAGGGACTGGGTGGGTTAGGGGAAGAGTGTGGGTGTTGTTTGCACATTGCGATTAGTGTGAGAATCATTAGTGCATGCTAATTGTCAATGTTACTGTTAGCACGGGTGCACTTACCGCCACCTCAATGGTGGGTTGGCCGCACCTCCTGCACTAATTTTTGTCAATAAACTCACGCTAAGATATCAATTCTTTATGGTTTAGTAAATGTGCGCCTAATTGCTTTAAAGATGTAGTTCTGAAAGTATACAAACTTCTAACTGCCTTTATGCAACCAAAATGTTTCTCTGCCCTTTCTACTGTTTAAAACTAAATATAAACACAAAAGGTTTATAAACATATAAGTTTCACCAGAGAAATCGACTTCAAAATTGATCTCTAAAATAAATATCATAAATAAAGCATGGAGGTTAGCAAAATAAATGATAACAGTAATTTCATTTAATGAATGCTAAAGAATTTACTCATGGCAAAAACTGCATTATTTATAAACCATTCTCTACTTTCAAAAATCTCACAAATAATAAATAAGACACAAATAATTAAAATATATAAATCAATTCAGAAATAGCTGTTTAAGCTAGATGAAGAACAAATAAAAATAAAATCCATTATCAGTGACATGAACATAAAACAAGAAAATGGTTTAAACTTATGACAATGAAATAATTATCAGAAGTTTAAAAGGATTTTTCGTTTACAAACTGTCTCTCCCAATGGGTTGAATTTAGAGCAAGATTGGTGGAGTCTAATTTGAATTTTATGCTTTCCTCTATATTTGGTATTGGCCCGTTAGGCAATCCCCAGGGCTCAGGGATTCCCTTACTCGCGGTGGCTCCTCCTCTTGTGCTGACATCATTTTTTCAGCCTATCAGAAAGGCTGCAGACACTTCATAGCTTTTCACGTGACCGCTGGCGTCTTTGCACCCAGGCGTTCATGGATCCCAGTCCAAAGCCAGTTTCACACTTGAAGCAGGGCCCTGTGTTGGCCCGAAACATGCATGTTGTGTATTGGCAATTGACTGCTGTAGAAGGGATGCTTTACACTCTGATTTTCATCACTTTCAGATAAGTTCTTTCACACTTTATATGAAAACGATTAAAAGGGCTTTACAATCATACGAGCGGAGCATGTTTCAGCTCCCCTCCTGATTGTTTAACCCAACAAATATTAAATTATACATTTGCAATTTTGGTGCACTGCTGTGTTTCAGGTGACCTTCTTTTGTTTGGAGTACTATGGATTGGGCAATCCACAGCACCACCAATAGTAGAAGATAGACCCACCCCCCTTGCAGTACCCCAACTTGGACAGCTCCCAAACCCTCTAGGTAACTATCCTGGGGGCAAGGAGCCAAGGAACCAACCTTTGAACTAACTACCCAGGGAACCCACACTCCATCCTCACCAATCTCAAATTCTTGGCTAGCCTTTCAAGTTCTCACCAATCCCCCTCCCCCTTTCCTACTGACAAAACAACCTGCTGCACACTGAGCCGAGGGTTTTAACATGGTATCCACAATGACGCCTAAATCTTTTTCCTGGGTGGTGGTTCCTAATGTGGAACCTTGCATCGTGTAACCATAGTTTGGGTTGTTCTTCCCTAGGTGCATAACCTTGCACTTATCCACATTAAATTTTATCTGCCATTTTGATGCCCAGTCTTCCAATTAATCAAGATCCTCTTGCAATTTTCCACAATCCTCTTGGGTTTTAACAACTTTAAATAGTTTTGTGTCATCTGCAAATTTGATAACCTCACTCGTTATTCCACTTTCCAGATCATTTATGAATATGTCAAAAAGCAGCGGACCCAGCACAGATCCCTGGGGTACACCACTATTCACCTTTCTCCATTGGGAAAATTGGCCATTTAGCCCTACCCTCTGCTTTCTACCCTCTGCTTTCTATCTTTTAACCAGTTCCTGATCCACAATAGTACACTGCCTCCTATCCCATGACTCTTTAGTTTTGCCAAAAGTCTCTGATGAGGGACCTTGTCAAAGGCTTTCTGAAAGTCCAGATACACAATATCAACCGACTCACCTTTGTCCACCTGATTATTCACTCCTTCAAAAAAACATAACAGATTAGTAAGACAAGATCTTCCTTGTCTAAAGCCATGTTGGCTGTCTCCCATTAGGTCAAGACTATCTACATGCTGAGTAATTTTATTCTTTATGATGGTTTCTACCATTTTTCCTGGTACTGATGTCAGGCTCACCGGTCTGTAGTTTCCCGGATCACCCCTGGAACCCTTTTTAAAAATTGGTGTTACATTGGCGATCCTCCAATCTTCAGGTATTAGAGATGATTTTAATGATAGTTCACAGATTACTAATAGCAGGTCTGCAATCTCATATTTCAGTTCTTTCAACACCCTTGGATGTATACCATCCGGCCCAGGTGATTTGCTACTCTTCAGTTTATCTAATAGTTGTAATACATCTTCCCGATGTATCGATATTTCCTTCAATTCTTCCGCACCTTTAAATACCACTTCAGTCATGGGTAACATCCCTACATCTTCCTCAGTAAAGACTGAAGCAAAGAATTCATTCAGTCTCTCCACTATCGCCTTGTCGCCTCTTAGTGCTCCTTTAACCCCTTTATCATCTAATGGACCAACTGACTCTCACAGGTTTTTTGCTACGAATGTACTTGAAAAGGTCTTTACTTCGCGTTTTTGCTTCCACAGCAAGCTTCTTCTCAAATTCTCCCTTTGCCTGCCTTATCAATGCCTTGCATTTGACTTGCCAGTGCTTGTGCTGTTTCCAGGTTTCGTCGTTTGGCTCTTTTTTCCATTTCCTTAAAGATGCTTTTTTGGCAACAACAGCCTCTCTGACCTCACCTTTAAAACATGATGGCAGTTTTTTGGACTTCCTTCCACTTTTCTTAAAGCATGGAATACAGCTGGTCTGGGCTTCCAAGATAGTATTTTTCAACAACAGCCAAGCCTGATGTATGTCTTTAACCTTTGCAACTGCTCCTTTTAGTTTTTTCTTAACTATTTTCCTCATTTTATCATAGTCTCCCTTTCGAAAGTTAAAAGGTAGTACTGTGGATTTCCGTACTATCCCTCCTCCACTAATTAAATCAAAGGCGATCATGCTATGATCACTATTGCCAAGTGGCCCCAACAACCTTATCTCTTGCATTAGATCTGGTGTTCCACTAAGGACTAGGTCTAATATGGCTTCCCCTCTGGTCGGTTCATGAACCAGCTGCTCCAAGAAGCAGTCATTTATTTCATCTAGGAACTTTATCTCCCTAGCATGTCCTGACGTGATACTGACCCAGTCGATACCGGGGTAGTTGAAATCACCCGCTATTATTACTGCGCTGTAACGTTTGTTAGCTTCCTTGATTTCTTTGAACATTTCATCATCCATTTGGTCATTCTGGCTAGGCGCTCGATAGTACACCCCCACTGCCATTGCCTTCCCCCTTTTACATGGAATTTCAATCCATATAGATTCTACAGCAGATTTTGTTTCCTGCAAAACTTTAATCCTTTCTGACTCAATGCCCTCTCTAACATAGAGAGCAACCCCTCCACCAATTTGATCAGTTCTGTCATTACGATATAGTTTGTACCCAGGTATCACAGTGCCCCACTGGTTGTCCTCCTTCCACCATGTCTCTGATATTCCAATCATATCTAACCTTTCATTTAGTGCTATATATTCTAACTCTCCCATCTTATTTTTTAGACTTCTAGCATTTGCATACAAGCATTTTAGAGAATGTATTTTATTCATATTAATTTGGCTATTGTTAGACATGGGTAATTTGGGATCTTTAAGCTCTGTCTGCTCCATACTTGAGAGCATTTGGGCTACTTTACTCTTTTGTGGAACCTCTCTGCTTTTGATAGTATCCTTCAAAGATACATTCTTCCGAACCATCCGCTCTTGGGCGACTGTCGGCTTTCCCCTAATATCTAGTTTAAAAGCTGCTCTATCTCCTTTTTAAAGGTTAATGCCAGCAGCCTGGTTCACAGTTAACAATTTGACTCAAGGACATGATCAGTTCTGACCTGAGTTTACATATATGAAGTTTACATATATGGAGTGGCCTAGTGGTTGGGGCAAGGTACTTCAGGCCAGAAGGTCAGGGGTTCAAATCCCACTAGAGGCCAGCAACCTTGGGCCAGAAGGACTGGGGTTTCTGGTCCCACAGGTGCTCCTTGTGGTCTTGGGCAAGCCACTTAACCCTCCATAGCCCATGTTCCCTGTAAAATAGTTATCTCCAAGTTATAATGCCCTGTTCAATGTAATTTCAGTTTGTTCAATATAAACCACACTGATGCAGAATAGCACAGTATATAAGAGAATGTAAATAAATAAATAAATAAAATAAATAAACAAGGAAAGAGAATGGGATTGAACTGGGGAAACTATGTACATTTTAAGCTGGAAAGAAGAATAATGGTGTTCTGTTTACAATAGATTAAATATGGAGGAACCAGGAAAGTGGTAGGGATTGAACTGGGGAGCCTATGTACATTTTCGGCAGGGAATGATGTATATTGTTAGTCTATTTAATGGGGTACTTTTGAAGCAGTACAACTGCTTGGATACAAAACTGTCTGGTCTGTGGTATATTTTATGTGAATAGATATTATGAAAGTTATAGTGAGGGATTGGGTTGTGAGGAGGGAGGAGGTGAGGCATTGTTTGGTTGTGAGTAGTGTGTCAGGAACAGATAGTGCTTGAGGGCTTTCTGAATTGATTGAGGTTGTTGATTGATCTGATGTTGGGGGGTAGGTTGTTCCAGCATCTAGGGGAATAGAGCGCAAATGCCCTATTATTAGTTGATTGTGTACATTTTAAGGTTTTTCTCGGAATAATTAGCGTATTGTCGGCTAATGGTTTCTTAGATCTGTTGTTGGGTGTGTGAGTGAGTAGGTCTGAAATTGAGGAGGGAGATATTTTATTAAAGGATTTGAATGTAATGAAGAGGGCTTTGTATGAGATCCTACAACTTATCGGGAGCCAGTGGAGTTCTCTTAGGATGGGGGTTATGTGCTCTCTCCTTGATGTTCCATACAGGACTCGGGCGGCTGCATTCATAGCTAATAGTGGTGGGTTTAGGGTTTTCTTGGGGAGGCCGTGGAGTATGATGTTTGCGTAATGGGGTGTAACTAGCGCTTGGAAAATTGTGCAGAAGATCTCAGGTTCCAACACGGGTCTCAGGTGCCGTAGGGAAGCAGCCAGATTATGGAAGCAGCCAGATTGCACTCTCCATTGGAATTTCAAAGGCATAAACTCCTCTTCTTTCCGGACTTTATGAAAGCAACTGTAGACCGGAGGAAAGGTTTTTTGGCGCTGCGTCCACGATTGCTGCAGTTGCAGACCCATTTCAGGCTGCTTTATCCTGCCCGTATGAGAGTCACACTGCACAATCAAACCAGGATATTTGATGATCCAGGGGAGTTGCACGCTTTCTTGGAAAAAAGAGAACTGGTGTTGATGCGGTGAAAACCTTGTCTTGCACTCAGCAGTGGATATAAGCTTGCAGAGTACCTCAATTTTCCTTTCATGGGAAAACTGGTTATAAGTTCGTGAAGTCATGATTTAAATCATAATGGAGTATTCATCATGGCGCTTTTGAGGCAACTCCAGAACAGTCCTCTGGTCACACTGTTCTCTTTTGTTCTTTTCTTTATTTCCTTTTTTTTTTTGTCTTCTGTGGCTCTTGGGCTAGATCAGAAGGCGTCGGGACATTGAAAGATAGGATGACCCTCATATATTTAAATTTATATTTTTTGCGAACATGCAATGCTTTCGGAGGGGCTGTTCTGCTCTAGTGTTTTAGAGCTTTGTCATTTGGGAAAGATACACCAATTGGTAAAAAGATACACCCTCTGGTAAAAATATTTCATCTTGGGCCAGCTGTTCTCTGTGACTCATGGTTGAAAGGAACTATTGATCTGCAATGCAACACATTGAGCTACTGGAGGGAATAACTAGTGGTTTAGGTGGAGAAAAGGGGAATGCCAGAAACAGAGCAGAAGAGGTGATACAGCAGGGGGAAGAGTAGGCAAGCCAGCAAGCAGTAGTAGTAACATGAACGGTAGCTTCCCAGCAACAGCTAACACCCCCCCCCCCCCCATACCTTTATGCAACAGTCCTCTGTGAGCCCCAACACAGGAAAATCTGGTGACAGTCTAGCTACAGTAATAAGCAAACAGATACCAGTGTGTCACAAGCAAGACCCCTGCATGAATTTCTATGACACGATACCACGGAGAGCCCTTGAGGATAAGACTGCAGTTTCCTTACCTCCTGCGCACACAAGTAGATGATCTGTCCACGCTTGACCAAGGTTGCCCCATATTTCCTATCCTGCCCACCAACCAGCATACCCAGTGAATGTGTTGTCCATGGCAGGAGATATTGTATCATATCTGCTTTAGCCTGACTTAACTGAAGCTTATTTTGCACTAGACAGCATACAGCCTTGCATAAGCATCGATTTCATTTACAGATGTTACCTGCATGATTCTCTCCAAGCTCATAATAGACTTGAATATCATCTGCTTACATCAGTGGTTCTCATCCCTGTCCTGATATACCTCCTAGCCAGTCAGGTTTGCAGGATATCCACAATGAATATGTATGAGAGAGATTTGCATGCAGTGGAGGCAGTACATTCAAACCTACCTCATGCGTATTCATTGTGAATATCCTGAAACCCTGACTGGCTAGGAGGTATATCAGGACAGAGTTGAGAACCACTGGCTTACATCACGTATTTAATCTGAGCAGAATCAAACATCTGAATAAGAGCTTGCACATAAAAATTAAATGGGACTGGTGACAAATTTGATCCCTATGGGATCCCTGCTGTTAATTCCCATGGCTGCAAAATTCCAGCATTTACATGCGGGGACCGCATTTATATATAAATAGCAATTTTTAGAAATGTCTCCATTTACACATGTCCATAATGCATAAAAATTGCAAGGGGCGTGGTTTTTGGCATGGCCTGGATAGGTCAAAAATCTACATGTGTACTCCCCATTTCATAAGGAGAATGCATATGTAGGACCTAAAATTTCCACGTCGGGATTTACAGCTGTTTCAATATTTGCTGGAATGATAGGTTTTTAAATAGTGCTTGTTTTGGCCATAGGAAGGATGAAAGGAGTTATCCCCAGAATAGTATTTAAGACCAGCAACATCTAGGAGTAGCCTAATGGTTAGAGTAGTGGGCAAGGGCTAGGACTCTAATCCTGCTGTTGCTACCATTGTGAATATGGAGAGTATCAGGAAGTTGGAGTGCCATCTTCTGTACACCCCCCCCCCCCCCAGATGCTTTACATGCATTTCCCTGATGTCTATTAGTGCCTGGAGCAAGTCTAAACTTGGATGGGGTCAAGGACTTCTAAGTCCATTGCACCATCCAGACACGTCTCGGCATGTTTACTGCTTACTTGGCTGTCCCTGCACCACACATTTGTAAAACGGCTCCAGGGATTTCTCCATGGTTCGGACGTGCATATTTTTGGACAGCCAAATCATGACTAAGGCTTTTAAAATGACCCTCTTAGTCTCTTAGAGCCCGATATTCTTCTGGGCAGGCTATGCACCGCTACAGCGCATGGCCCTGCCCACAGACCTTTAATCCTGGATATTCAATGCCGGGGTCATATGCAGCCCCGGCATTGAATATTAGGGGATCACTGCACCCACCGGAAGTCGCATTAGGTAACTGGACAGCAGCAATATTGCAAGTTGCCCAGTTAGCTCCTGCATCAACAGATAGACGAGGGTTTTCCTCAACTATCTTGTCAGCACAGATCACTAACTGGGCAGCATGCAAGATCTCTGCTGCCCGGTTATCACTTGTCGCCGCCTCTGGTCCGCCCCAGAATGCCTCCAACACACCCCAATGCTAACCAGATAGCACTGGGGCAAGTAAAAAAGGCAGCTGTAAACCATGCGAATGCCTTTCGAATATCAGGCCCTTAATTTCCAACTGTTTGTTACAATTATGCAGAACAAGAAATTTATTGTAAATTTTAAGCGAAGAGTTCAATTCATGTAGATTGGGGTGGCTTCAGACAGACCCTATTATGTAATTGCTGGCTGAGAGGATTGTTGAATTAACTGAAGAACTGTAGGTGTGGATGCTGAGAGATGAATGCTGAGCCAGTGAAAAGATGATGGAATTCCAGGGGATGGAGAAGGAGAGAAAGGTTGTGGGGTGTTTGCTTTTTAGGCCCCGAGATGGAAATATTTTTACTAGAGGGAGGGTTGCAGATTAGGATTACCCAAAATGACTAGGGGCTCTGGATTTAATCACTAGGCTGTAGCAGCAAAGCGCAGACAAACCAATGATACCAGGAGTCTGTTCAGAAGGTCCAAATCATGTATTTGTGCACAAGTCTCGAACCAGTCAATTTCAAAATGGCTGAGCAAAGTTTTCAAGCATTACAACAACTTTTATAGACTTCTGTTCCATTCTAGGTATAGAAAAACATTTCATTGGTCCCGGTAACCTCCCGTACCTCTTCCATTGGTCCCGGTACTGATAAGTTTATCCAATTATGTCCCTTCTGTGGGCATGACACCTGCATGCCCCCCTTCTAGTCCCAATTACAATGGTCAGTTCATCAACTTGTTACTTTCACACTCTCAAGGCCATATAGCCAATTTGTGCATGCAGAGGAGCAGGGCTCTGCAACTCATCTGTCAGCACTCCCAATTATTTCTTTGCAGATGTACTTTTTCTTATCAGTAACTTTTAAACATGTCTTTCTGTATTTTTCCATCTTTCAGCTCTGCAGTTCTGCCTACCTAAGCTAATTCAATACTTCTACTGAGTTCTATCTTACAATAGCAGCATATTGGGGGATGTGCAATCCTATATGCCTCTCCACAGGCCTCATTTACAGGTCAAGCTAGCCATGCTGGCCTGCTTATGTCAGACACCGTGGGTCACAGGCCTGCACCTGCCACATTCCCCCCTTTGATTAATCTCACCCTATTACTCAATAAGGTGTGAGAATTAAATCACTTTTAGAAGAATCACATCATAATTGAAGGATTTCGACTAGGACTAGCTTTGTATAAAGCCATTATTTTAGTTGCGGTCTTCCGCTCTACTGTACTATCAATAGTGTTATGAATGGAACGCATACAACATGGGATTAAACATGGTAATAAGAAGATTACAGCAACAAGAATTAGTACTAAAACAATGAAAGTCTTAAATCCTCCCACCCATGAAAAGAGGTTAGCAAACCAGTTAGGAAATTTCAATGAGTGCCAAGTCTGTACTGGCACATAAGCATGTCTTTGCATATCTTTAGCAATTTCTTCAACTACTTGACCTTTATCATCTATTTTCAAACAGCAATTAGTTAAATTCAGTTTACCACATACTCCTCCTTCAGCTGCTAACAAATAATCAAGTGCTAAGCGGTTCTGGTATATAGCAGTGCGCATCTGAGTACTTTGTCTAGCTAAGAGCGTGAGAGCATGACTAGTTTCATTGGTTATTATTTCAACTACTGCTTGTAAGCGAATAATACGATTAATCATATAGATTGGAGTACGATAACCATACATACCATCATCATTCCAAGTGGCAGGCCCATAATACTCAATGATTCTTTCTGGTGGCCAATCATCACCTTGCCACTTCTCCCACTTGCCTATCTGTAAGGCTTCTCTTTTCTGTCTTAATGCTCTCTTGTGTCGGTGGGTAGTGTATACAGGGTATCCTAATTGTTCTCCATGTTCAGTGTTTAAAAGAAAGAAAGAAGGTCTGATGGTTCCTAAGACACATGCTCCTCCCCAGTGTGGCGGAAGTTGTGCATATGCTCGGTTTCCACAGATCCAATATAGGCCAGGTGGGGCTTGCCAGGCTTGGACTTTGGCAAGGTTAGTCCATAGACCAGCAAGTTCAGGAAATCTGGCTAATGGGTTAGGAGGTTCAGGATGTCTGATTCCTGACCACCATGCTGTCTTTTTGGTCGTGGCATTATAGTACTTCTGGCTAAGACAGACCAGCTGTCCTACCTTCTGGGTGAACTGGGGTCCAGTTCTGGCATAGCAAAGACGTCCAACGATTGAGTGCGCTAACACCCATTCACTGGTAGCCTTGTGTAATTCAGTCTGATTGTAAATCATAGAATAATTCAATTCTTGGGCTTCCCATGGCCATTGGTCTCCCATTTGGGTTCCGCCACAAAAATAGCAATCTGAGATCTTAAGACTAGATACTACTACTGCTCCGGCTAATTCTAGAAATAAATTCTGTGAGGGGTGAGGGATCTCAAACTTATTTACATGCATGGCTTCATAAAAGGTATTATGAATATGATATTTAGATGACTTGTGGGCTTGGGTATTCAATCTGATATACACAATGGTCCCTGGATCTATTGCCCCTCCAGCAATACGTAAACCAAACTTGTATCCTTGTTTCCAAGCATAGGGATTGTGTATACGCAAGTGTAAGGGGTTGCAAGCATCTTTCTGACATTTATCATTTGTGGTTGGCTTGGTTAGAGTAGCCATTCGTTTATCTATTTTCTCATCAGTTATACCAGTATTCCAGGTAGCATAAAAAACACATCCCCAATACGGGCAATAGTAGTCTGCCGCTGGTGCAGTACTATAGCCTGATCCCGTCTTACCTGTACACTTCCACTTCTGGACACATATACTTATGGTCATTTCGATACGCTTTCTCCCATGTACCACAGGTGGAATAACTATCTCTATTAATGGCATTACATGCATCAAAATTCAAAACAGCAGGTTTAGTAATGTCCTTAAGTGGTGGCGTAGCAGCTAATATAGGTCCATCTGCATCCTTCCATCTTATTTCCAACGTGTAATAGGATGGATTCTGATGCGGATTATAGCATGCTTTGATTTTGCCATGAGTGCAAACATTTAGTTCAGTGGTGTTATAGATACACCGGGTTACTGTTCCCTTGCAGGTATAGTAAGAATGATAAAGCAAAGTCTGAGTTACTTTCAGTCCAGTTCTAGTAGACGTAATGCAAGCAGTGCATGGAGGTAAAGCATAAGTCAGTTCAAAACCTCCAAAGAAGGCAACCAAGGTAAAGCAAAAACAAAGATACATGTTGATGTTGATTGGAGTTCTTCTGAATCCTCAGCTTGCTGATCTTGATCACGACGGTCTTTTATTCTTCGTCCCGTTTGCTAATGAAGCAATTTAACGGGTGCTGAGTGTTGATTGAAGATCCTCAGGTTGTCCAGTACACATTGACCAACTTTTTAGCAATTTCAGTTGGCTTGTGAAGTCTGGCTTAGTCAATGTAGTCTCAAAGTAGTGTGTCAAATCACACACAAATTGGGTTCATTGAAACAAAGCTGTTGCTGCATGGAAAACAGCAATCCTCTTCGAAAGACTTGGCTACTGCAAGGCACTTGTGATGAAGTGTCTAAGCTGCTGGTTGCCGTCTCAGAGTAACTCGCAAGGGTGCATCAAGATGCTGTTCTGCTGTCCACTGCTCTGGTTCAGGATCGGCGGCGGGCTTGACTCTGCTGTGGTGGATCCAGGCGTCGATCTCGGCTACCTTTACTGCAGTTGGGGTAGACAGGATGACGGTGTACGGTCCCTTCCAATGGGGTTTCAACGGTGTCTTCTTCCAATCTTTGATCCACACCGAAGTACCAGGCTGGTAGGGATGCAAGGGTTCCGTCAAGTTGATAGGCAACTGGTCTTGGATCCACGTATGGAGAGTCTGCAGAACAAAACTAAGAGCTAGGAGTTCTTGTCTGGTTACTTCTGAACCAATCTGGGCTAAACTTCCTTTGACTCCCTGCACTATTGGTGGGGGTTTACCATACAAAACTTCAAAAGGGGAAAATCCTGTTGACTTTACAGGAGCTGAGCGTATTCTGAGTAAAGCTATGGGGAGCACTTGGGGCCACTTTAAGTGTGTCTCCTGACAAAGCTTGGACATTTGGGCTTTCAAGGTACGATTCATTCGCTCAACTTTCCCTGAACTCTGGGGTCTGTATGCAGTGTGGAGTTTCCATTGTATCTGCAAGGCTTTTGCTAACTGCTGAGTAACTTGGGAGACAAATGAGGGTCCATTGTCTGACCCTATTACTGCTGGAATTCCGAATCTGGGGACAATCTCTCTCATTAAGACTTTAGTAACTTCTCGGGCTTTCTCAGTTCTGGTTGGGAATGCTTCTACCCACCCAGAGAAAGTACAAACTAATACTAATAGGTAATGGTATCCATTGGCTCTTGGCATTTCGGTAAAATCAACTTGGAGGTTGTGCATGGGGGTGACACCTCCTGACTGAACTCGGGGTGCCGTAATAAGGCCTTGCTTGGCATTATTTTTGGCACAGGTTAGACATTGACGTGCTACTGAAGCTGATATGGTTGTCATCAGAGGGATGTAAAAATGTGGTCTGAGTGCTTTCTCCATGGCACTCTTCCCATAGTGGGTGGCTTCGTGGAAAGCTTTGACAAAAGATGGTCCTAACAGTTCAGGAATTACTATTCGTCCAGGAGGTTGACTGCCCTCTTCTGGTGGCAGCTCAATCCATCCATCTTTCAGTATTCCATCTTCTTTGTTACAATAGTAATCCAATTCTTTGGTGGTATATCGTGGGGTCCATAGATTCAAAGGTACTGGAAACAATGCTGCTTGCATTGGCATAGCTTGTGGGGCAATCTGTCCTGTCATAGCTGCTTGTCGTGCTGAGGCATCTGCAAATCTGTTTCCTCGGGCAACTTCTCCTTTTCCTGCTTGATGTCCTCTGCAATGCATGACAGCTACACGTGTTGGGGCCCAAACTGCATCAAGTAACATCAATATCTCGGGACCATATTTGACTGATTTTCCTCCGGATGTGATGAGTCCTCTTTCTTTATAGAGAGCTCCATGGGCATGCAAGGTAGTGAAGGCATATTTGGAATCTGTATATACATTCAGCACAAGTTTTTCTCCTAACAACAATGCTCTGGTAAGTGCTATCAATTCGGCTTTCTGGGCTGATGTGCCTGAGGCTAGAGCTGATGATTCAACTACTTCGTGTTGAGTGACGACTGCATATCCGGCACAGCGTCGTCCATCAAGGATGAGACTGCTCCCATCAACATAATAGATTTGGTCAGGGTTGTCTATGGGCACATCTGTCAAGTCAGGTCGACTGGAGAACACAGTTTCCATGACTTCGATACAGTCATGTTCTGGGAGTTCTTCACTGATGGGTATCAAGGTGGCTGGATTCAAGGCATGGCTCACTTCAAGTTGTATCTGTGGGTTTTCACATAACATGCTCTGGTACTTCAACATTCGGGAATTGGTGAGCCAATAATTTGCTTTTTGTTCCATAAGGGCAAGGACTGCATGTGGCACAGTGACTCGTATGTTCTGTCCTAGTGTGAGCTTGTCTGCTTCGCTCACTAGTAGCGCTGTAGCTGCAACTGCTCTCAAGCAAGGTGGCCATCCTTTGGCCACAGGGTCCAATTGTTTCGACAGGTATGCTACAGGTCGCTCCCAATTTCCCAATTTCTGAATCAACATGCCCAAGGCATTTCCCTGTGCTTCATGTACAAACAAGTGGAAAGGTTTGTGGACATCTGGTAGTCCAAGTGCTGGTGATGACATCAATTCTTCCTTTAACGTCTTGAAGGCTGTATCCTGCTCAGGTCCCCACTCCAGTGGTGACTTCTCTTCTCCTTTTGTGGCTTCATACAGTGGTTTGGCAATTTGGGCAAAGTTGGGTATCCAGATTCGGCAATATCCTGACGCTCCCAGAAAGGCTCTGACTTGCTTTCTGGTTGTTGGAGTTGGAATTCTACATACTGCTTCTTTTCTTTCTCTGCCTAATCTTCTGCTTCCTTGGGTAATACGAAAACCCAAGTATTTCACTTCTTTTTGGCATAGCTGTGCTTTGGCTCTGGAAACTTTGTATCCAGCTTCATCTAGTAACTGCAAGAGATCTTTGGTGGCTAGTATGCATTCACTTTCTGATATGGCAGCTATCAACAGATCATCCACGTATTGGAGAAGCACTCTCTTCCCCGGGGCTACTGGATAGCTTGAAAGGTCTTGATTCAGTGCAGCACTAAAGATGGTAGGCGAATTCTTGAATCTTTGGGGTAATCTTGTCCAGGTGAGTTGGCCCCCTCTTCCAGAGATGGGGTCCTGCCATTCGAATGCAAACAATATTTGGCTTACAGGGGCTAATCTTATGCAAAAGAATGCATCTTTCAAATCCAGTACAGTGAAATGGGTAGCTTCAGCAGGTATCAGTCCTAGAAGAGTGTAAGGATTGGGTACAACTGGATGTATAGTTTCAACTGCATCATTTACTCTTCTTAAATCTTGTACTGGGCGATAATCATCCATCCCAGGTTTCTTTACTGGCAAAAGTGGAGTGTTCCATGGGGATTGACATACTTTTAGTAGGCCATACTCGAGCAATCTTTGTAGGTGGCGATGAATGCCTTCAATTGCAGCTCTTGGGAGAGGGTACTGTTTGACGTGCACTGGTGTAGCACTAGGCTTGAGGGTTACAATCACTGGAGCTATATGCTTGGCTAGGCCTGGGGGACTGCCTTCTGCCCATACTCCAGGTGGTGCATCGATGTTCTTTAAAGTTTGTTCAAAATAGGTATCTTGGATGGAGTCATCAACGTAATACCTCCATTCTTCTTCTCGGGGCACTGTCAGCAGCATTACTCCTGCTGGTTTGGCTTGGGAATTCACTGTCATTTGCATTTCTCCTTGTTCAGAGAAAGATATCTGTGCTTGAAGCTTGGCTAGCATATCTCGTCCCAGTAATGGCACTGGATATTCGGGCATGTAAAGGAATTGATGAGTTATTTGCTGTCCTCCTAGACTGCATATTCGATTCTGAAGAAAAGACTTTGTGGCTTTGGCACCAGTTGCTCCTATAATGGTGACTGCTTTTGTAGTAAATGGGGCTATCTTTTTGTCTATTACTGAATGTTGTGCTCCAGTATCAACCATAAAGTCCATAATTTGGTCTCCTATTTGTATTCCGACCATAGGCTCCTGGAGACCTAAAGCAAACTTGGAGCCCGGTCTGTCCTAATCCACGTCATTCTCATCATGGGCTGGTGTGGCCAATGCTTGAATGGCTCCTCCTCTCTCTCGCTGGAATTGTTCTCGATTGGCTCCTCCTCGGCTTCGGGGATAGCCTCGTCTTTCTTCTCGCCACTGATGACTGCTGTCGTCATCTTGCTGGGCGTCTTCGAGTTGCGGACATGTATCTCTCCAATGTCCTTCCTCTCTGCAATAGGCGCATTGGTTCACGCCTAGTCTCTGGGTCCGGCCTCCGCCTTGACCCCGCCCTCTTCCTCTGCTCCTTCGACTAGGGACACCTCCCCTTTTCTGTTCCACTATGGCCGCAGCCAAAAAATCAGCTTTCTTCTTCATCTTTCTATCACATTCTCTCTGTCTTTCATTATCACGATTCACATACACTTTATGAGCGACTTCCAATAACTGTGTTGCATTCATGCCCGCAAACCCTTCTAATTTCTGTAATTTACGTCTAATGTCTGGTTGAGACTGGTTTACAAAAGCAGAATTCACCATACATAAACTTCCTGGTGCCTCGGGATCATAGGGAGTATACATTCTGTATGCTTCAGTTAATCTCTCATAAAAATCTGCTGGGCTCTCATCTATCCCTTGGATAACTCCTGCAACTTTGGAAAGGTTCATAGCTTTTTGGCCCCCCCTTTTCAGGCCTTGTAAAAAGCCTTGGCGAAAACGGGCTAGGGCTGTGGATCCTTCATCTGTATTTGGATCCCATTGGGGGTCTTCATTCGGGAATTCTCTCTGAGCTGCTTCCCGACGGTCTATTATATTCTGCCCCTGTCTCGGAGCTACAGGGTTATCTGCCATCCACTCAATAGCTGCTTTTCTAATTCTTGCTCGTTCTTCTGTCGTGAATAGGGTGGTCAGGAGCTGGCGGCAATCTGGCCAAGTGGGTTGGTGAGTTTCCATAATAGTAGTTACTAATTCTGTCAGCTCCTGGGGCTTACTAGTATAGGAGGCATAATGCGACCTCCAATTTAATAAATCAGTTGTAGAGAAAGGGATATACACATAAGTTAGGGGTCCCGCTACCACTTCATCATTATCATTCTTTACGGGCACCCCCGGAACTTGCCGTAAGGGAAACATTTTGGCTGCCGTAGGTGTCTTTTGGGATCTCAGGGTTATTGTTGTAATTGCCTTTGAAGGGGTCACTTTCTTTTTCTCAACAGGTTTTGCTTTGGGTTTATCTTTTGCTAGTTTACTAGTATTAGCAATTACTTGTACACTGTCCTCCTCGTCTGGGGGATTCTCTTTTTCTCCTTCTTCTACCTCCGCTTCTGGCTCACTTTTTATGTCCTCCTCTTCTCTTTCAGCTAATTCCTCCTCTTCCTCCCCTCCTGGAGGTGGATCAGGGGTTGGGTCCCGCTCCGGCTCCGGCCGTCTCTGGGGTTCTGGGGCAGGACGCCGGGCTACTCTTATTGGACCTGGGGTTCGGGGCTGCCTGAGGATTATTTCTGGGGAATCAGGATCTACCAGGATGGGCTTCTTTCTGGCTTTCTTATCCTGCTCTTTCATTCTAGGCTGCTCCGCTTTCTGTCTAGAATCTGTTTTCGCTAACATTATTCTGCACTGTTCCTCATAACAGCGCTGCGCCCAGGGGGGCGGATCTTCACAAATACTTAACCAGGAATCTATGTAGGGGTACTGATCGGGGTGCGCTATCCGCACTCTACGGTGTATTGACTGAATAATCTCTACATTGAACGTTCCCTCTCGGGGCCAGATGGGGTCTAGATCGGGCCACTCCCTAGTACACAAAATCTGCAAACGGGCTGCTGTCATTTTAATACCATAATCTCCTGAATATCCCTCTTTAAAATGTGCGATCATACATTCTAATGGAGTGTTTCTAGTAGACCCCACCCCTCCCATTTCGATGTGTGCGCGCAACAACAGACAGAAGGGAAAAGGAGGTCGGACCGTGGGTAAGGGGTCCTCACGGCCCTAGAAACGTATAAGGAGTACAAATAACAAGACAAGACGACAATCGCTTCCCCCTTTTCGCGACCTGAACGCGGTCGCCCGGTCAGGAAATGCGCTACTCAGGGGTCCGCCTTCACTTGGTCCGTGCTGCCAGACCTCTCATTCACACTTCGTTCACACAATCATGCTAGCAACGTATCCCAGAATGCATTCGTTTCTATCTATTCTGACTAGTCTTTTCCCAATTACAAAAAGGATGAGGGTTTCACCCGGCGAATTCCCATGCGGGGTTACTCGGCCCTTCCTTGAGAGGTGATCATGCTCTCTTACCAATTCCCAATATCTCGAGATTACAAATTCCAAATTCCAAGTTCCAATGGCAGTACTGCTCTTTCTATCTCTGTCTAGACACCAAATCAAAACTATACTCACCGGATCCGGTCCTCAAACTTCCCAAGCAGGCGCATGAGTTGGACCTCGGACTCCCCTCACTCGGGTTCGAGGCGTTGGCTCCAACCGGGCCCGGCACCCGCCGAGGTCCGACCAGCTCCCTCTGATACAAGGGACCGGTGGCGCCAGGGAGCAGCCCTCGTCGGAAGGGCGCGATCCCGGCAGGACCAAGCCTATAGAGGCGGAAAGTCGTGGTATATTGCCCTATATACACTTTGATTCCACAACTTCCCGGCCAACGCACCAAGAATATGTAGCAGCAAAGCGCAGACAAACCAATGATACCAGGAGTCTGTTCAGAAGGTCCAAATCATTTATTTGTGCACAAGTCTCGAACCAGTCAATTTCAAAATGGCTGAGCAAAGTTTTCAAGCATTACAACAACTTTTATAGACTTCTGTTCCATTCTAGGTATAGAAAAACATTTCATTGGTCCCGGTAACCTCCCGTACCTCCCGTACCCCTTCCATTGGTCCCGGTACTGATAAGTTTATCCAATTATGTCCCTTCTGTGGGCATGACACCTGCATGCCCCCCTTCTAGTCCCAATTACAATGGTCAGTTCATCAACTTGTTACTTTCACACTCTCAAGGCCATATAGCCAATTTGTGCATGCAGAGGAGCAGGGCTCTGCAACTCATCTGTCAGCACTCCCAATTATTTCTTTGCAGATGTACTTTTTCTTATCAGTAACTTTTAAACATGTCTTTCTGTATTTTTCCATCTTTCAGCTCTGCAGTTCTGCCTACCTAAGCTAATTCAATACTTCTACTGAGTTCTATCTTACAATAGCAGCATATTGGGGGATGTGCAATCCTATATGCCTCTCCACAGGCCTCATTTACAGGTCAAGCTAGCCATGCTGGCCTGCTTATGTCAGACACCGTGGGTCACAGGCCTGCACCTGCCACAAGGCTGGGTCAAAGGCTGTATTTTGGGCTGAGGCATGAAGCCATGCAAGTCTCAAGGAGACTGAAACAATGTGTCACATGCAACACTTGACCTATAGCAGCAGATTACAGGACCGAAACAAGAAGCTGCTTGCTTAACTTACAGGCTGTCAGTACAATATAAACTGAAAGTAAACATGCAGAAACAAAATTGTGGGGGGCAGAACAATATTCACACAGAAACATTATAAATGGGCCTACTTTCTCCCGTTTGCTGAAAACTAAAAAGAAGGGGAATTTTATAAGCTATGGAAGAGCACAAATCTGGGAATTTAGGATCTAGCTGCCATTCTCTTACCAACACTGATTGCTAAGCAGGACTGGCTGTCCATTTTGCAGGAATGTTGCCCACACATGGCCCCATGCCTCGGAAGGCCCCACGCCTGCCTGACTGTCTTCAGAGGGAGCCGGGGAGGCCCGAGGCCCGGTGTCCTGGCTCACCTCTACAGAGCCACGAGAAAGAACGGCATTTTCCTTTTTTCCCACGGCTCTGTTAAAGTTGGCTCGCTGGCGCGCCAAGTATCGGAAGGGTAAACAGGGGTGTTTCCTGTTTTGCGCAAGACAAGAAATGCCCATTTAACCCCTGGCATTCAGCGCACCGGTAGGTCAACTTTAACAGAGCTGAAGGACAGAAGGAAAATGGTGTTCTTTCTCACGACTCTGCAGAGGTGAGCTGGGGTGCCGGGCCTCAGGCCTTTCCAGCTCCCTCTGAAGATGGTCAGGCAGATGCAGGGTTCCTCCAGGGGTGGGGAAGGGATGCTGGGACTGGAAATGGGCTGATTGGGGTAGATTAGAATTGGCTGATGGAGGGGCTAGGATTGGAAATGGGCTGATTGGTTGGCTTGGACTGGAATGGGCTGATTAGGGAGAACTAGGACTGGAAATGGGCTGATGGGGGGACTAGCACTGGAAATTGGCTGATGGGGGGCTAGGACTGGGAATGGACTGATGTGGGGGGCTAGGACTGGAATGGGCTGATGGGGGGCTAGGACTGGAAATGAACTGATGGGGGAAAGGGAGGAGAAAGCTGCTGGCCTTGGGAGAAAACTGGGGGCTAGGGCTACAAATGGGCTGATGGGGAGGGAAGTGGAGCAAAATTTGTTAAATGACTGGCAAGAGGCACTGGAGCAGTTTCTTTGTCGCAGCTTTGTTGAGGGGGGGGGGGCGGCACAAGGATAGGCGGGATACCTTGTGCCGGTGGCTGGTTATAAAGCTAGCGCTCGCCGAGATGGTGTGTCTTAAACAGGTTAAGGCGCATTGGGGGGAGCGAAGGGCTCCCCGGGGTGGGGCGAGACATCCCGGTTGGGGGTCTTGGACCCAGTCTAGGGTTGTGGAGCCGGCCTTTGCTACTAACATAGCAAGGCAGGCGGCAGGGTTGGGGGAGGATAATGCACCACCTTGCTAATAATATGGCTGGTGGGGGCATTGTCCGGATTTGCGGATGGGGTTATGTTGAGATATCTATAAATGTTTGGCCCTTGTTGTGGGCCGGTGTTTATATATGGATAATAAAGCTGCAACCAAAGTTGTGGCAGAATTGTTGTGCGTGTCTTTTATTATAGCAAGGGGGTGGGTGGGGGGAGAAAATGGGATAAAGAGTGCTGGGGGTATGTGCCACTTAGGGTGAGGAGAGGGGCCTCTGGGATACCCTGGTTATTGTTGGTAAAACTGATACACAAGAAACAAGAGAAAATAAGATATGCCATGCTGGGTCAGACCAAGGTCCATCAAGCCCAGAATCATGTTTCCAACAGTGGACAATCGAGGCAACAAGTACCTAGCAGTTTCCCCAAAAGACACAGGTTTCACAATGATTGTATTGGGGCAAGCAGTGGATTTCCCGGGTCCCCTTTAATAAAGGTTTATGGACCTTTCTTCTAGGAACTTGTCCAAATCTTTTTTAAACCTAGCTACACTAACAGCTTTTACTACATCCTCAGGTACAAATTCCAGAGTTTGATTACGTGTTGCGTGAAAAAATATTTTCACTTATTAGTCTTAAATAGGTTACACTGTAGCTTCATTGCATGTCCCCTAGTCTTTCTATATTTTGATGGTGTAAACAATTGATCTACGATTACCCGTTTCACTCCATTTATTAAATTATAGATTTCTATCGTATCTCCCCTCAGCCATCTCTTTTCCGGGTTGAAGAGCCCTAACCTTTTTAGTCTCTCTTCATAGGTGTATCCTTTAATCCCGTTTACCATTTTGGTGGCTCTTCTCTGTACCTTTTCTAATAGCGCTATATTCTTTTAAAGAAATCGCGACCAGAATTACACACAATATTTAAGATGCCTTTGTATCGCACCATGGAACAAAACAAAGACATTATAATATCCTTTATTTTATTCTCCATTCCTTTCCTTATGATTCCTAGCATTCTATTTGCTTTCTTGGTCGCTGTTGCACAGTGGGTGGAGGGTTTCAACATGTTATCCACAATGATGCCTAAATCTTTTACCTGTGTGCTGGTTCCCAATGTGGAACCTTGCATCGTGTAACCATAGTTTGGATTGTTCTTTCATAGGTGCATAACTTTGCACTTGTCCACATTAAATATCATCTGCCATTTGAACATCTAGTCTTCCAATTTATCAAGGTCCTCATGCAATTTTTCACAATCCTCTTGGGTTTTAACAACTTTGAATAATTTTGTGTCATCTGAAAATCTGATTACCTCACTCGTTATTCCCATTTCCAGATCATTTACGAATATGTTAAAAAACAGCAGACCCAGCACAGATCCCTGAGGTACTCCACTATTCACAGGGAAAATTGGCCATTCAGTCCTACCCCTGCTTTCTATCTTTTAGCCAGTTCACGATCCACAATAGTATACTGCCTCCTAGCCCATGACTTTTTAATTTCACCAAGAGTCTCTCATGAGGGACCTTGTCAAAGGCTTTCTGAAAATCTAGATACACTATATCGACAGGCATACCTTTGTCTACCTATTTCTTCACACCTTCAAAAAAACATAACAGATTAGTAAAACAAGACCTTCCCTGGCTAAAGCCATGTTGGCTGTCTCCAGTTAAGCCATTACTATCTACATATTCAGTAATTTTGTTATTTATAATGGTTTCTACCATTTTTCCCGGTACCGACATCAGGCTCACCGGTCTGTAGTTTTCCAGATCACCCCGGAACCCTTTTTAAAAATTGTCATTACACTGGCCTCCTCCAATCTTCAGGTATTACAGATGATTTTAATGATAGTTCACAGATTACTAATAGTAGTCTGCAATCTCATATTTCAGTTATTTCAACACCCTTGGTTGTATACCATCCGGTCCAGATGATTTGCTACTCTTCAGTTTATCAAATAGTTGTAATACATCCTTATGGTGTATCAATATCTCTTTCAATTCTTCCACAGCATCACCTTTAAATACCATTTCAGTCATGGTAACATCCCTACATCTTCCTCAGTAAAGACCGAAGCAAAGAATTTATTCAGTCTCTCTGCTATGGCCTTGTCCCCTCTTAGGGCCCCTTTTACTCCCTCTATTATCTAATGGTCCAACTGATTCTCAAACAGTTTTTTTGCTATAAATCTACTTGAAAAAATTTTTATTATGCATTTTTGCTTCCACGGAAAGCTTTTTTTCAAAGTCTCTCTTTGCCTGCCTTATCAATGCCTTGCATCTAACTTGCCAGTGCTTATATTGTTTCCAGTTTTCATCATTTGACTCCTTCTTCCATTTCCTGAAAGATACTTTTTTGGCAACAACAGCCTCTCTGACCTCACCTTTAAACCATACTGGAAGTTTTTTAGATTTCCTTCCACTTTTATTAAAGCGTGGAATATAGCTGTTCTGGGCTTCCAAGATAGTATTTTTAAACAACACCCATGCTTGATGTAAATCTTTAATCTTTGCAACTGTTCCTTTTAGTTTTTTCTTAACTATTTTTCTCATTTTTTCATAGTCTCCCTTTTTGAAAGTTAAAAGATAGTACTGAGGATTTTCTTGCTGTCCTTCCTCCATTTATTAAATCAAATGCGATCATGCTTTGATCACTATTGCCAAGTGGCCCCAACACCCTTATCTCTTGCACCAGATCTTGTGTTCCACTAAGGACTAGGTCCAAAATGGCTTCCCCTCTTGTCAGTTCATGAACCAGCTGCTCTAAGAAGCAATCGTTTATTTCATCTAGAAAGTTTATCTCCCTAGCATGTCCTGCCTGATACTGACCCAGTCGACACCGAGGTAATTGAAATCGCCTATTATTATTACTGTGCTATAACTTTTGTTAGGTTTCCTGATTTATTTGAGCATTTCATCATCCATTTGTTCATTCTGGCCAGGCGGTCGATAACACAGGTACACTAAAAAAAATTTTTTTTAAACTGCCTCTAATGTTTCGATTGATTTTTACGTTTTTTGGTGCGCTGAATCCAAATCTGGTAACCAATTTGCTCCATCACGTACAGATTTTTTGCTACATTGGGTTAGCAGTTTGAGGTGAACGTTTCAGATTGAGTGCGATCGAGATAAAAGTTTCTTGGATGAATTCTTTATACTAATTGTTTAGTAGTTATTCAAATAAGAATAAAGAAAATTGTAACAAGGCAGCACAAAAGAATAGAGTAATGTCAACAAAACACACTGTGATGGTAGCAAAATTGTCTGCACTTAAAACAGCCACATACATGTGCACAAACATTGAGCATATAAGAGCGAGGTTAGACACAAAGCAAAGCAAAGAAATGTGCAAAAAATGCTGTACAGGTATGTATGTAAGAATAGAAAACGCAAACCGCACCATTGCAATACATGAAGACAAACACCCGATGGTGTGAAAATAAAATTCTAATAAATAAGATCCGACACTGTGGTAATAACTAGCAAATTTTTATTTCAAAGTTTAGTAAAAACACGGTATTTGTCAACACAGTTTAGATTTTAAAGTCATTCTTGGGTCAGTCAATCTCCTGGTGGGCCCGTTTCTTCTTCCCCCGCATGCTTCTCTTCGTGCGCTGCTTGGTGTATTTTTCATCTGGGGTTTCCCGCAGCAGCAACCAGCAGAAATCAGCCATCATAATGGTGTTCCATCTTCCTTGGTACCTTCTCTCTGCGTCCTTGATGTCCTGGTGAAACCTTTCACCTTGTTCTTCACTGTACGCCCCCATGTTTTCGGGAAAGTAGTTCACATGGGAGTGCAAGAAATGGACTTTCAGGCTCATGTTACAGCCTTGTTCTTTGAAGGCATTGAGCATCCTGGCAACAATATCCTTATAGTTCTCATCCCGCCTGTTCCCCAAGAATTTGAGAACAACATCCTTGAAGGAATCCCAGGCTTCTTTTTCCTTCTCAGACATCGTTTCAGCGAATGCTCCATCTGAAATGAGTTTCCTTATATCAGGTAAAACAAACACTCCTTCCTTTAGCTTTGCTTCAAAAAGTCGGGGGAACTTTGAGCAAAGGTACCGAAAGCACTCACCATCTTTTGGAAGGGACTTGATGAATTGTTTAATGAGACCCAACTTAATGTGGAGAGGTGGTAATAGAATTTTATCACGAGGTACCAAGCTCTCATGAAGAACATTTTTCTCACCGGGTCTCAAATACTCCCGAATTGGCCAGTCTTTTTTCCCCCAGTGTAGGTCGCGGGCCCGGCTATCCCACAAGCAAAGAAAGCAGGGATATTTGGTGAAACCGGATTGCTGCCCTAATAGCATGGATAGAATTTTAAAGTCTCCACAAATCATCCACTTATGCTCATAATAACGAATCTTCTGAAGAATCAGGGCCAAATTCTCGTATTTTTCTTGGAGAATAACAGAGTGAGCAATAGGAACTGAAGCGAATGTGTTGCCATTATGAAGAAGAACACTTTTTATGCTGTCTTTTGACGAATCAATGAACAGCCGCCATTCAGCAGGATCATACTTGAGTTTAAACTTTTCCATCACTCCGTATATATCGTTGCAAAATACCAAATCTTCCTCTTTGCTGAAATACTTCAAAAATTGTGTCTCGCGGTTGCGGTACCAATAAAAAGTTGTTCCTGGTGACAATAGATTTTTCTGTTTAAGCCGAGAACCTAGCAGTTGGGCAGCATCTTTTGGGAGTCCTAAATCCCGGACTAAATCATTCAATTCAGCTTGAGAGAAAAGTTCAGGTTTCGGATCTGGTTCAGTTTCAAACTCGGAAGTATTGGACTCATCGGGAAAAGCCATCTGATGAGTCTCATCATGATCAGAACCGTCCACACAAATATGATCCAAAGATTTTGGTGGTTCAGGCACAGGTACTTCGTTGCTTTGAGGCATAGGCCTAATTGCTGAGGGAAGGTTGGGGTAACTTATTACGTTCTTATTTTTTAAGTTGTATCCCTTCACAATGCAAGAGCAAAAATAGCAGTCACTGCTGTGGTCTCTTTGTTCACGCCACATCATAGGTATTCCGAAACGAAATGCTTGTTTTTTACCTTTCATCCATAAGCGTAGATCTTCCTCACATGTCTTGCACACTTTGTGAGGAGCCCACGGTTTGTCTTGATCGCCTAACTTCAAACCGAAATAGGCGAAATATACTTTTTTAATAAATGCAGAAATGTTCCTCTGCCGCTTTTTCACGGTATATTCCCCACAAATAAAACAAAAACTGTCCGGAGAGTTGACGCAACCTCTGGCTCTGTGAGCCATCACAAATACACAGCACTGCAAACTACAACTGTAGTGAACCACTTCGGAATAAAGCTGGATTACGACTGAGCAAACAAAAGGTAATAATGAACTTGCAAGAAACTGAAATTTGACAGGAACGTTCATGTCGCAACCACCGTGTTTGTGCGAGCGAAAGAGGCGAGGCGAACAGGAAAGAACATGCGCCAGCGCGAGTACTGGATTTAGCCCCCCGCCTCCCAATTGTCCTGTTAATGTATAAAATGAATACAAAACACTCTAAAATATCATGAGGGAGTGTTTCTAGTTAGTTAACCATTACAACCTCTATTTTGGGCCAAGAAAATAAACTGCAGTCGGCTAAAAAGAAATTATGTGAACATTCCTTATATGGGTAAGAAATCTAATTTTGCAAGAAAACGTGACGTGATGGAACATTTTGGCTATTTTTCCTGGATTCAGCACCCCAAAATCTATAGGAATCAGTTGCAAAACTGGAGGCAGTTGTTTGGTAGTGTACCTGTGTAATACACTCCCACTGCCATCGCCTTCCCCTTCTTACATGGAATTTCAATCCATAGAGATTCTACAGTGTATTTTGTTTCCTGCAAAACTTTAATCCTTTCTGACTCAATGCCCTCTCTAACATAGAGCACAACCCCTCCACCAATTTGATCTGCTCTATCATTATGATATAGTTTGTACCCGGGTATCACAGTGTCCCCCTGGCTGTCCTCCTTCCACCATGTCTCTGACGTGTCAATCATATCTATCCTCTCATTTAGTGCTATATATTCTAACTCTCCCATTTCATTTTTCAGACTTCTAGGATTTGCATGCAAGCATTTTAGAGGTTGTATTTTATTCAGATTATCTTGTTATCAGTAGGACTGAGAGAAAGAAAATACAAAAGTGCATTAACGAATATGTACATTACGAAAGCAAAAATCCACAATACAAAATTGCATGTTGTTCAAAATGTTAAATGGGCAGAATATCTGATTAAGCTACTGCAACCAAAAGTGCTAATTTCTTTTAGATATTATGTCTGCCACACAGGAAGCATAAACTTGCTGTGCTCTGCTGAAGGTTCATTATTCTTTCCATACTAATGCTGGCATCAAAAGTGTCAGCGCAGGATGGGCAAGCTCTGTTAGACACAGCTTCAAAAAGTATTATTTTAAAAACAGAAATACAATTAAAAAAGAAGAATAAGAGAGAAAACAAGCTTTTTTTCTGCATAGATTTAGGTAGCCTCAACAATCCTGCAGTTCATATGTATCAAGTCATTCTTCCAGTGGCCAAAAATTATTTAACAGGATGTCATTAATATAAGGAATCGTGTAAATTCTTCTGTTGTTAATTGAAAAAATACATTGTTTATTTTTCATTTTAATTGACTAACTGGCCGTTCTATTCTTCACCACACTGCTACTGCTTCTTATATATGGGACAAAAATCAGCTCACAGTAACATAGTATAAGACGGCAGATAAAGACCAGTAGGGTCCATCTAGTCTGCCCAGCAAGGCGGCAAGAGTAGGTGCACCTGCTGCTCCGTGCAGGTCACCCCTCCCCATGCCTTTGTTTAGGGGTGCACCCACTGCTCTATATAGGTCATCCCTATTTGTTCAGATATAAGAAATTGTTATCTTTATTTTGATTTTATCCTGTTGCTATAAAGGGATCCACTGTGTCTGTCCCATGCCATTTTGAATTCTGTCACTGTATTTGCCCCCAACACTTCCATCGAGAAAGCATTCCAAGCATCTACCACCCTTTCAGTGAAGAAGTATTTCCTGATATTGCTTTTCATTTTGCCCCTTGCAGCTTCATGTTATGCCCTCTAGTTTTACAGCTTCCTCATCTTTGGAAGAGGTTTGTTTGTTCATTAATATTCTTTAAGTATTTAAAGGTCTTAATCATATCTCCTCTGTCCCTCCACTCCTCCAGAGTGTACATATTTAGGTCTTCAAGTCATCTGACGCAGCCTCCAAATCATTTTGGTCGCTTTCCTCTGAACTGCTTCCAGCCTTTTTATATCCTTTGCGAGATATGGTCTTATGTCCTACTGCAGGCATGTCCAACTTCGAACAGGTCGTGATCTACTTTTTCCAGCCAAAAGTGCCGGTGATCTACCACCATGAAAATTAAGTTTCAAATTAAATTTTAACCCAATAGAGTTGGAGGATTCCCCCCCCCCCCCCCCATTTTTAATGAACCTTCTGTCATTTACTTGGATGTAATCAGCTGTTAGGCAAATTAAGCAAAAACAAAACAGAGAGACGAAGATCCAGTAAGAACTGCGAGGGGAAATGGAAAGTACATTTTTTCTTAATGTTTTATTGAGTAATAACTTTATTTAACTGTCTTAATAACTTTCTTTAACTTTTATTGAGTAATTTGTGTTAAATTTAGGTCGAGTATTGATCCAGGCTGATCTTGCGCAATCTTTAATATTTCGCGCTTGCTCATTTGTGAGACGTCTGAGCCTGCATTTCAACCACCAGCTTTTTGAAGTTGGGTGAATATTGCATGAGGGCCAGTCTCAGGGAATCCTGGAGATGTTCATCTGTCATGTTGGAATGTTGTGTACTCTGTCATTTTCAGATGGGAAAACGCAGATTCACACACATAAGTTGAACCGAAACAGGAGTGTACAGCTTCACTGCATCTTCTCAAGTTGAGAAATTTGTCTCTAGGCACTAGCTTCCAAAACGTTTCTTGCTCAGCATGGGTCTTGAGAAAAATGTCATTTTTAAGGGTTAATATTTTGTTTTCAAGAGATGGCTTGTTCCATGAGTAATTTTTACTAATAGCAGCTGCAGTTTCTTTAATGTCCACATCTACTTTGAATGGGTATGACAAGTACTCCACAACTGTTTCAATTTTTTGGAAGTCGCAGAATCTATTTTCGATTTCCTGGATAACAGAACAGATTTCTGTCACATACTTCTCGTTCTGAAAAACAAAATTTGGATATTGTCCCAGATGGTCCTGCATATTAGAAAAATGATCAAAAGTGTTGTTTGCAAGGTCAGTCATCATTAGCTCAAATTTGCTCTTGTAGGATGAAACTGTACTCATCTCGCCAATGCATTCGTTTTTACCTTGTAGTTCAAGGTTCATATCACTTAGTTCACCTGTAAAGTCAGCAAGAAATGCCAGATCACATCTGGCATTTCTTGCTGACTTTACAGGTGAACTAAGTGATATGAACCTTGAACTACAAGGTAAAAACGAATGCATTGGCGAGATGAGTACAGTTTCATCCTACAAGAGCAAATTTGAGCTAATGATGACTGACCTTGCAAACAACCACTCCTCATCGTCCAACTCTGCTTGGTCATCTCCCCTCTCCTTCAAAAACTTCTTATTTCATTCAGCAAATCACAAACTCTTTGCAGAAATGTGTGCCTACAGTACTTAGCCACCTTACATCTGTGTGCAAAATGATTTCCAATGTCCCTTCATCAAGAGTAAGATTGAAAAGCCATCTTTGAAGTGATCTTCCACAAACTGAATTTACAATTTTGAAAGTGATGTCCATGACAGTCTTTGTATTGAGTCTCTTGCTTGCCAAAGCTTGCTGGTGAATGATGCAGTGGTAAGAAAGGAAATCTGGGAAGTCGTCATGCCGTCTACAGAGAGCTATGAAACCGTTAACCTCACCTATCATTGCTCTTGCTCCATCAGTAGTGATGGAAACAAGTCTATGCAATGGAAGAATACACTTTGTCAGAAAAGAATGGAAAGAACTGAATATTTCCTAACTGGTAGTTCTCCCTTTCTAAAGAAATCATTCCAAGTAGTTCTTCTTTAACACTGAAGTCTTCAAAAACCATCCGGATAAAGACTAGTAACTGGGCTATGTCTCTTATGTCTGTAGATTCATCCAGTTGGAGTGAGAAAGCAACACAATTTGAAACATTTTCCAACAATTGTTCAGTTGTGTCTCCACACATCTTTTCTATTCACCGCATGACGGTGTTTCTTGACAATTGTACAGCTTGAATAGCAGCTATGATCTCTTTCTAATTTTTAAATCCTTCAAAAAGATTGTCAGCTGCTTCAAGAAAACAATCTTTTACAAATTCCCCTTTAGTGAAAGGTTTGCATTTCTTTGCGATCAGGTTGCTGACCTTGAAGGATGCTATGGTTGCATTGAATGAATGTGACCTTTGCTTCGCCATGAACTGTTGCTGAGTAGCCAATTTCGATTTAAGTTCTTTGAACTTCAGTTTACGAATTTCACCTTTGGGTGGAAAATCAGCATCAAACTTATTGCTATGCAGAGCCTTATAATGATGTTCCAGATTACCATTTTTGGGCAAGGATACTGGGGCGTTATAAATTAGACAACAACACTTGTCTTTCACCATGATGAAGAAGTAGTCCATTTCCCATTCATCATGAAAGTGGTAGGTTTTGCTCTTCTTTGGAACACACATCTTTGTTATACTGGGATGGCTGGATTTAAGAAGGTCAAATCTGCTAAATTAGTATAACACTGGCTGAATCTGGTCCAAAACTGTCACTGTTCCAAAGTATTAAAGATCAACAGGAACTGAAGACCTCTGGATGTTGTGCACTACAAGGACTGGAGATGCCAAAACCACACATGTAGTTCTAAAAATAAAAATAAGAATTCATCATACTGGTAATCAAATACCACCAAACAATCATCAAAAAAACTCAAACACCTGCCCAGAAAACCAGATAAAATTGAATACCGCCAAATAAGTTCAAATATCACCACACGCGATTTAATAAATTCTGCACACAGTGTAGAATCAACGCAAATGCTAGGCAAAATAAAATTGCAGAGGCAAGCAAAAGTCACAGTGGTTTGAAACAATTCAAAGGCAAGGCATAGGCAAGTTAGAACAAAATTGGAAAAGTCTGCCAAAAAAGGAAACTGAGCAAGATGGCACCCTTGAGCGGGAAGAGGACCATGCAGGCGTGGTGCCATATCCCAAAGGCTTTCTTTGAAAGCTGGGGAAAAGCTCCATGTGGGCTCTGTCGGTGCAGACATCACCCATATCTGATTACCGAATTCCTGCCTTTTCCTGGAGAACATCCCTCCACACAAAATACTTTGTAGTCCCTCACCTAACCCTAGCAAATGCAATGTTCTGGACCCCCTAATCCCAGCTTATCACATTTCAGCCACAAGCCAATACCTAAGACGAAAGCTGTAGATAAACTTTAACATGTAAATTTGCACTGCATGCCATCTCTTCCTCCCCTCCACTATATGTTATTGTTTCAATGTTCTAAGTTTAAATTGCAATGCATACTCTCTATCAATGTAATTAGATAAGTTAAAATGTAATTTACTCTTGTTTCAATGTACTCAGTTTAAGCTATTATGTAAACTGCTTTGATTGAAGGATATGGTGGTATAAAAAACTGGTTAAATAAATAAATCTTTATCTTTATCCTTTACTTAATATACCACCTACATGTCAGTATCAGAGCGGTGTACAATACATAATTAAAGGCTGCTAGAAAAGGAAACAGAACGTCAATGATTGGACAGGAAAGAGTAGAGAGAAAGAGCAGACAGGGAGGGCCTTAAGTGAGGGGGGGATATGATGTCTCTAGGGAGGGAAACGGGGAGGGGAGGGTGGGGGGGGGGTAAGGTCAAAGGCAGTATAGAAGAGGTGAGTCTTTAGCCTTGCTTTAAAACTGTTAAATGAGGGCTTAAAGCGGAGGGCTGATGGGAACTAGTTCCAGAGCCTGGGGCCAAGGAAAAAGAAGGCAGAGGACCGGTTGGACTCTAGGTGGGCCTGAGAGGGGTAAGGGAGGGACATGCGGTTAGAGTGAATGGACTTGAGTGAGCGCTGGGGAGTATGGAAGCGAACCAGATTGCAAAGGTATTGAGGCACTCCAGTGCACTGTTCCCTCTAAGCTGTGCGCGTGTGTGTGTGCACACACCTCGCCGAGTGAGCGCACATACTTTACAACAGAGCGCACAAAAATTACAGCTCTGATTCTGATAGAAAAAAAACACAGACATCTTAAAATTTAAAAGTTATGATTGTAATTATTAGAAATTTCCCGCTTCATTTAGTAATCGTCTATTTTCATTTAATTTGATTAAAATCAATATGGTGTACAATACATACTGTATTCTGATGTGCAGTCAAAATTTAAAGTATATAACTCCGAGTGTCATTATGTGGCGCACAAAAATTTAACCTTCCTTCAAAAGCTGTACACAGCTGATATTTTATGCGCACACAGCCTACAGAAAATTAGAGGGAACATTGCTCCAGTGTGAATTGCTTTATGGACGAAGGTGAGTATTTTATATTGAATTCTGAAAGATACAGGGAGCCAAAGGAAACCAACTTGACTTAATATTCATACACCAAAGCATACTACACCACAGCCTGACAACACCACCACAAGACATCCTGTCCCCTGGTCAAACCACAGCACAAGTTGCTAAGTTGTGGTGCAGAGATACCACAGCTTAGTGACTTACATTTTAAATTCTGTTGTAGTAAAATATTGCATTTCCCCACAAGTTAGTAACTACTCCTTTTATTCTCTTGTGAGGATGTATAAGGCGCACATGTATAAGGCGCAAATTAAATAAAGCCTTAGATATATTGTGTGTTATGCCAGTTAACCATCAGTTTTATAGACCTGCCGAGTTGTCTGTATCCTGCCATTAATTGTCTACCTATCCTTATCAGATAGAATATCCATACAGTGGCATACATCATACCAGATAGTCTCATGCTCTATCCTACTGATTAGAATTACTACCTCAATTGTATTGGTCATATTCAGTCCAGTGAATTGTCTACTTAACTACTGTATTAATATCGGTTAGCTGCCTGGATTGCCTTATTAGTAGAATTGCTACCTAATTGCATGTAGTTGTCATCCAATCCAGCGTTTTGCCTACACATCTACCCGAAGAGGTACCACATAACATACCTGCCTACCTGCACTCGCCCATAACTAACAGAGGGCCAGTACTAACTACTCAAGTCAGGTACATATACGTGCTTCCCTTTCGGTCAAAGCTCAACCCTCATCAGAGTACCAAACTACTGGAGACAACAGACACAGCTACAACACGCTCCCACCATTCTGAACACATGAGGAATACTAGAAAGATGCACACACTCATAGTATTAGCCAGTATCTATCTCATCACAGCACTACCCAGCTGTGCAAATGCCTTCAACCTAGGTCCCAACTCTATACCAATACTGCAGAGCAATTGGAAAGAATGGACAGACAAGACCCATACATCCTCATCAGATGCCAACCGTACAAATCATCCCCACCTGCTCCACATTGCCCTCCAACTTACTAAAAAGTCCTAGATCAAGGAATACCAGCATCAATGACCATTGAAATGCGCCCTCATCAACGCCAGATCAATTCGCACAAAATGGCCAGTGATCACCGACCTGATAACCCACCACAACCTCGACATCCTGATGATCACGGAGACTTGGTTATCAGACTGTGACAATGTCATTCTCAACCAGATGCTACCCCCCAAGTTCTCGCTCCACGCTTCCCATAGAGCCAACCAAAGAGGAGGTGGAACACTCATCCTTGTGAAAAATGAACTTCAATTTCAGCTGAGCAACACCATCAGCACAACCCACCTCATCATGGACTCCATTTCAAACAACACCTGCTCAATCAATCTAGTCTACAGAGCACCAACAACGTCACCAGAGGACCTATCAACAATAATAGACCTCGCCTGCAACATAGATAAACCACGATCATCGAGCTGGCTATTAGGCGATTTAAACCTCCCCACCCTACAAAACGCCCAAACCACAGCCTTTCTTGAAGCTCTTGTTGACCTAGGATACAGTCAGATAGTCAGAGCACTCACACATGTGAAGGGAAACACACTGGACCTGATCTTCGCCCCACAGGCGATTACAGAAGCAAACCATGATTTCGCAATAGCTATAACGCCGGTACCATGGTCTGACCACTTCCTGATCAGATTCCAACTACCCATCCACCTTAACAATCAGAACACCAATACCATCCCTCCCAAACCACCAGTGAGAAGATTTTGCTCCTTTGACAAAGAGGAAATACTAAATAAAGTCCTTCCAATCCTAAACACCTCAGAGCCTGATCTAATTAATACCTGGAATAACACCCTCAAGTCTATCTCAGAATGCCCAGATACGAATAGAAGGACTAGGAGCTGAGAACATGTAGCCTGGTACTCAAATGAACTACGCGCATCACTCCTCCACCTGCGCAAGCTCGAGAGACGTTGGCGCCGATCCCGATCTACTGAAGCTTATACAGTATACTATTCATACTTAAAAAAGCATTGCCAAGAAATAGCGGAGAGAAGAAAGCAGTTCCATACAGACCTCCTGAAATGATCAATAAACAAGCACCATGACTTATTCAACATAGTAAAAACATTAGCACGAGAACCAACCCCAGAACAAACACACATAATTCAACCCCAGGACTATGCCGACTACTTAAAATCAAAAATGATCCAGACTGCCAAAAGCTCCAGCCCCACCAGTCTCTCCCCACTACCCATGACGCCACACCCAACCCCACTGACCAAATTCCACACCATATCACCCAAAGAGATTGAAAATACCATTGCCTCCATCAATGCTACCTTTGAACCAAATGATCCCTGTCCAGCGTCCTGGATAAGAGATCTCCGCTATGAACTAAGCCACTTCCTAAATAAAATCCTAGAACAATCGTTCACAACGGGAATCTTCCCACAAAGCCTAAAACATACCTCCATCAGGCCACTACTGAAGAACAACAAACTGGACCCTCTAAAGGTCGAATCATACAGACCGATATCCATCATCCCACTGTTAGCCAAAATAATCGAAAAGGTATTGCAATGACAAATCCAACAACACATCGACACTGAAGCCCCCCTGGACTCATCCCAACATGGCTTCAGGGAAGCACATGGCGTGGAGACCCTCCTCATCACCCTCTTCAACACCATAATTACAGGAATAGATAACATCCGACAAGGTTTTGTCCTTATATTCTTGGACATTGCAGCTGCGTTCGACTCTGTAAGTCATCAAATACTTATCAAACGTCTTGAAGAAAAAGGAATCCACGGCTCAGCACTGAGCTGGTGCAAATCCTACCTGTTCAACAGATGGCAACAAGTGAAGATCGGCGCTACAACATCAGACCCATTCCTACAAGAACAGGGAGTACCTGAAGGCTCCTCACTATCTGCACTATTGTTTAAACATTTACATGCAACCCATCTGCAACTTGATTCGATCTTTTAATGTAGCCTGCCTAGCATATGCAGACGATATTCTCCTCTATATGCCTTTTACAACGGACCAACCTGATTTTACCCCACTGATCAGCTGTTTCGACGCAGTTACGGAGTGGCTCCTCACACAGAACTTGCGAATCAACCACAGCAAGACTGAGGTATTATTCATCACAAAGAACCAGGACTTCGCACCCCCACTCACACTAAAGGTAAAGGACACAGAACTAACAGTTAAACCCACTATCCGATACCTAGGCATCACCCTCGACCAAAGGATGGACATTAAAACACATATTAAAAACACAGCAAAATCAATATACCACAAAATACGGACACTTCGTCATTTATGTCCACGACTTGACTACACGGATTTCAGAACAATCTACCAAACCCTGGTGATGCCACACATTGATTTCGCAAACGTAATCCTGTATGGGCTTCCACAAGCAACTCTAAACCCCCTCCAACTGGCAATGAACACGGCTGCTAGGGTGCTAGAAGGAATGTCAAGGTCTGACCACGTCACTCCAATCTTGAAAAGGCTCCATTGGTTACCAATTCAAGCCAGAACCCAATATAAGATCATAATTATGACCTTCAAAGCCCTGAACAATCAGACCTCCACAGCCATCACTGAGCTGATACACACCTCACCCCCCAATAGAAGCAGAAGATCTGCAGCAGTAAATACTCTGACAGTCCCGAAAGAAATAACGAGATGCACAAAGGCAACAACTAACAGAGCCTTCAGCATCTATGCTCCCAGAGCCTGGAATGCCCTTCCCCCTGACATGAGAGTTATCATCAACTTAACCCAATTCAGGAAGGCCCTAAAGCACTACCTATTCACAAGATACTTTTCGGTGTAGACCCGATAGGGAAATCCACTCACCATGTAAATAACTGTAGATACTTGACAATATAATAACTGTTGATGTTTTACCCTTTTTTATCCAAGTTTCAATCCCTGTTCAAATGTGAATACATTGCAGTTAGCCTGCAATGTATATGTTCTGTTTGATGTACACCGCACTGATGTTAATAGCGTGGTATAAAAGAAATGCTAAATAAATAAAATAAATAAATAAGAATGCCTTAAAATTACTGAACATACAATTGGCTTGTTTTATTTAGAAAAAATTCCTAACACGGATTGGTTTGTCTAGATCTCCTTTATTAATGCATGTTTCATAGCAAGACTATAACCAATGCTCTGGTACTGTATGTACAATGCACTGTTCCAAAATAAATTCTCCCTCCAATAACTGTTACTTGGCAGCTGTGACTAGACAACAGAATAAAGAATCCAGCACTGTCACCAAGCTAAAAAATGCTATTACTTTAATTCTTTCCAAACATAAATGTAATATGAATGAGCTGCTGTATATGCTGTTACATCCATATGGTAGTAAAATATGCATAGCACAATTAACAATTCTGTTTCATTAGTGTTAGAAGATATCTAGTAATTAGTAAACTAAAGGAATAAACACAATAATTTGACATGGAGGGACACCATACGAGTGGCATGCATCAGATTCCATTGTATTCATTATTGAAAGCTGCAAAGATTTGCAGCCAACCAAGTCAGAGTTTTCTTTAGTTTAGTTTGCTTTCAGTGCTTTTCAGTGTGATTTGAGTTAAAGGGACAGGAAATGTTGCTACACACGTAAGCTATTTATTTCCAGAAGAAAAAAAAATCCTGGCTGTATCTTGCTTTAGGGGATCGTTTATTCTTTTGGAAAACTAAATGTGCTCTTTTTTTTCCTACTGGAGTACTATGGATATCACGAGCTAAACTTGTGTGTAGTGGGATCCTCCCCCCAACAACCCACTTGTGACTGAAGCTTAGTCATCTCATCATCAGATGATCAGTTTGGTCAAGATTACATAAGAGGGGAAGAATTTATTGGAGTTCCTCCTAGGAGCAACTGAAAGGAGTTTCTCAGCTAAAATATGTGGAAACACCTACCAGTAAATAGAGCATGGTAATGGAGCCCTCTTTCCTTATCCTGGTGGGAACAAACATCAAATAAGTAAGCTTTGATTGGCCCATCAATGAAATCAGCAGAGAAATCAAAGAGCACCACTCCCAGCATGGTAATGATGATAGCCCAGGTCTGCTTCTTTCCCCGCTCTTTGAAGATAGCTGCAGAGATAACAAAATCACTGATCAAAGACAAGAGGGCGCCACTATCACTATTAGCCATGTTTTCAGTCTATTATTTATTTATTCATTACCCACCTTTAGTAAGAGGATTCATTTCTGGCACAATATGACAGGTGTAAACTAGACCTACACAGCACGAGGAATGCATGACAAAAAAAATGTTTGGTTTGTTCTGGTTTAAAACTAATTTTTCACGATTTATGGGCATTTTTTTCATGTTTGTTTCCTCTCTCATCTTCCATACCTCTCCTCAGGAACTATGCTCATCAGATAAATCCTTTTTATCTGTGCCCTTCTCTACTGCCATCTCCAGACTGTTCCTTCCACCTTGCTGTGCCTTATGCTTGGAAAAGACTTCCTGAGTCAGTATATTTCTGGTCCCATTGGAATCCAGGCCAAAACCCCACTTTTTGAAACTACTTTTGGATTCTAAATCCTCTTATTCACATGGTTAATACCCATTGGTGTTTTAATCAGTCTCTATAAATAAAGGGCCAGATTTTGCATTGGGCAGGGCTAAGCGCCATAGCCACATAGCCCTGTCAGCAGACCCTTAACCCCGAGCATTCACTTCCACAGCGACGGAAGTGAATATCTGGAGTTTGCTGCACAGCCGAGAAGCCACCGAGCCTAAACGGGCAGCAGTGATTTTCCATGCTGCCCAGTTAGCGCTCTGTGCCAAAAAGATAGGCAAGGGTTTTCCTTGCTTATCTTTTCGGCACAGCGTGCTACCGGGCAGCATGGAAAATCGCTGCTGCCCAGTTAGTGCTTGCTTCCACCCTGGAACACCCCAACACACTCTGCTGCTAACCGGCTAACCGGATAGTATCGGTGGGGACTTTTGAAGGCACTTACTGGGTAAGCGCCTTTGAAAATCCCTGTTTACAGCATTTACACAGTTTACTGGGCTGTAAACCATGTAAATGCCTTTTGAAAATGCCGCCCAAAATCTCTAGTCTCTGTTTTATCTGTTTGTCTTGAATAGATTGCAAGCTCTGCAGTGAAAGGACCGTCTCTTACGTTTTTATGTGCAGCGCCGTGTATGCCTAGTACAAATGATAAGTAGTAGTCACAGATTTTTAGGCACACACTGTATTTGTGCAAGAACTTGAAAATGTGTGCACTTGATTGTACATGTGTTAATTAGGTACACATGCATATAAGTGATTTCCATGCACTTTAAACTTTTAGGCACCCAAATGAATCAAATGCATATTCATAAATTCACATTCCTAATCGAAGCACATTAGACAGTTCCTGCTATATGGAGCTTACAATTTAGCCAAAATATACAGAGAAAAGATTTTGGGTTATCAAGAAGGTTGCAGAAAAAAAGGCTAATATATACAATCAAATAAAAAAGAATATAAAGTGATACTTTTGTACTGGAATAACTTAATACATGTTTTGACTAGCTTTCGGGAGGTAAAACAGGACAGTGTGAGCATTATGTGGCAAGAAGGATATAATTGTGATTAACCAAGGTGAGCGATTTGGTGGAATTAATTGAAAACACCACCTGTTCCTCATGCACTATTCACAACACAACTACCCCACCACACCTCCCTCCCCTCTACTCAATATCGCAACTTGAACTACATAATCCACAAGAGGCAACTGACAGGTCATGTAATACAGCCTTCACTAGATTACACCCTGCTGTCCTACACTCGCTCTGATTAATTGAATAACCATAAGAACAATGATGGATTAAAGTGGTAACATGCAAATTGTACATAGTTTCCCCAGTTCATCCCATGTTGTTTTCCCCTGTTTTATGTAAACTCTGATTGCCTTCACTGTCATTGAGTCACTTTGTTATCTGTAAACCGCACTGATGGAAAAGAGCGCGGTATTAAAGAAATGTTAAATAAATAAATAAATAAAAAACATTTTAAGAAGTCAGGCTTCTGTTTTCCAAAAACAAAATCTCTCTAAGAAAAGCAAATAGGGTAGTACTCCAAGGCAAATGTGCACAGTGCCAGCACTCACAATGCTCGAGTGCTCTCAAATGAGATTTGCTGATTTTTGGCCTAAAACATTGACAGCGCTAAAACTCTAAAGCAGGGTTTACTCACACTGATTTGGTACAGAAGTTTTGTTGAGTGATGTTATAAGCAAAAAGAATTCAAATTACCTCTGTGCAAAAAGTCTGCGTTGAACCAGCAGAACAAGCTACGCACGTGTGCACAGAGGTCTGTGTTAGTAGCATCTGTATTCTGCTCACAGCAATATTATTCTGCTTAGATATAATTCTGCTTAGAATAATATTACGGTTTATACTTCAGATAGCAATACAGCACATGAACATAAGTTTGTTCCAGCATGCTTCCCCAGTTGCTTTTTTTTCAGCAGTCTCTTCAGCCAAGCTAGAAAAAATTTGCAGGGGCCGTAGGCTCAAGAAACAAGCATAAATTCTTCACTAGCATTGACCACAGACCATGAGCTAACCCTTAACACCTCCTTATATCTCGTGCTAAAATCTCACATTAAGTTCAGCCTTCTAGTCTTCTGCTCACTTCACTACATCTGTGCTGCATAGCTAATTGCTTCATTAATATTCATCTTCATGGATTTAAATACACAGGACGGTTTTCCTTAGCGCAGGTACAGTGTTTATGCTTGTGCTAGATTCCATTTGGCGTACTACACCTGCAGTAGCACAGAAAATTTGGTGTAAACATTACGCGGATGCTGCGCTAACGGCAGCACACATTTCAGCATTGGCCTGTCAGTTTCTTTTAAATGCTTTTGTTGTAGAAATAAATGAAAATGATTAATGATTATTGATAGATGGTTGTAATTTTCTTTAAAAATAAAAGGCAATCAGGTTGAACACACTGGCAGCCTCCAACCTTCCACTGCTGTGGGAGAAAAGGAAGCATTTCATAGTTCCAGGCCAGTAACCTGGCAGACAATCTGTGCTGTAGATGAAGAGAAACAGAGGCAGTAATGGATTTTGCACAGTTCTGCTGGTCATGTGTCTGTTCTGGACATGTTCTATATTAAGTGTGTGCACTCCTTGAAAAATAGCAAGTTAAAAAAAGGACGTTTCATCAGCAGTAGATAATTGCAATATCTTAAGCCTGCCTTGTTCTTAGATTCTTTGAGATTTACTGCTACAGGAGAGTGTTTACAGTTTCCCAATATAGGGATTTTTATTTCACTGACTATATTTCTTGGCATTAATTATTTCTAGGCAGACAGAATAGGTCATTTTTATCTTTATCTACCTTCATTTATAATGTTACTATGCTCTAGAAATTTAATTAGTCTAGCATTTCCTACAAACCAATAATGGAAAAGATACCCCAATATCTAATGCAAATGAATTACAGTTATCAAATTTAATGATTCAAGCCCTTATTAGCTATCATTTAGCAAAACTTAACACATTTCATTAAATAAAAAAAGTCCCCAGTTTGACCTGGTTGTCTGATTACTTGCCTGATATCACTGTGTCTCCATTGAGATACAAGGCCATGCCCAGAACCATCATGATCCCCAGGGAGAGGATGTAAGGTCGCCGTCTCCCCCAACGGGACTGGCAGTGATCGCTTGAAGATCCTACCACTGGCTGGAGTACAAAGCCCAGGATCGGACTGATAAGCCAAACCAGGCTATACAGGCTCTTGGGCAACCCCACACTCAGCAGCACTGGGGTCACAAAGGAAGCCTCCACAGCATAACAAAATTCCCTTCCAAACATAGCCAAACTATGCATGACCAGTCTTCTTGCTGGTCTCCTGGGGGGCTCCATGATTTGAAGAACACTCTCCAGCTGACCATGCATGGTGCCGCAGTCTCCAGGACCAGTAGTGGCCTTGTGCATGGCTGTCACAGTTAAGGTCATTGGAGCAGCAGTCTTGCACTGCTTCTCAGATGTTCTTCCCTGGAACTAAAGGAGTCTCGGGCTTTCATAGAGAGTTCTGTTGGTTGGGAGGGGCTCAAATTCTTTCTTGGTCAGAAGATCCAAGTCAGGAAGTAGGGGGAGGGGTGGATTAAAAGGCCAGTGTGAAACAGATTAGCAGGATTTGGCTTCCAGCTTTGTGTGCTTTATTACTCCCCACAAACATTCATTTTAAGGAATAGCAGCAAGTTTTGTCAAGGAAAAACATGTAGAAGGGAAAAATGCATATAAAAATGCAAGCATCTTTAATTAATACACGTTTGTAAAAAAGTTTTAGAAGAGTTTCAAACTGGCAACTGCAGTTTTGTGTGGTCTTTGAGTCACAAAATAAATTGTGAAAGAATGTAATTGTTTTTCACACTTCTACAGATTTGATTTGTAGAGCTGCCAAGGGGAAACAATTTTTAAGAGGAAGGTTGTCAGCATGTAGCACAGAGTAGCGCAATCTAGTCCTTTGGGTCCTTCCAGAAAAGCCTTATTTACTGGTGACAACAGGGATGAATGTGCAGGACAAATAACAGCCATTCTTCTACCTCTGGGAGCTTCTTGCCTTGGACTAACTCCTTAACATAATCTGTGACAATGCAAGAGTGCTGGGCACCCAAAGGGGACCTTCGGCATTGCTCCCCCCCCCCCCCCATTAATGTTCATGCCTCCAGGCCTGAATTAACTATCATGATCAGCCCAACCCTTTTGGACACCAAGGGCCTGATATTCAAAGGCATTTACATGGTTTACAGATCTGTAAACAGTGTAAATGCTGCTGATTGAGATTATTCAGTGGCACTAACGGTTAGTGCCACTGAATATCCCCTACTAATGCCGCTACATGCCCCGATGCTAACCGCTTAGCATTGGAGCATGTCAAAGGCGTTCCGGGGCATGTTGGGGGTGGCGACAGTTGCTAACCAGGTAGCAGTGCTCTTGCACCGCCACCCGGTTAGTGGCACACGGGTAAAGCTAGGCACAGCAAAAGCTGGCCTAGCTTTACCCATAGGAGTTAACCGGAGATCAGCTGAATGCCATCGCTACCTGGTTAGCTTCTGCGGCTGCAGAGGCTGTGCAGCATATGACCATGGCATCGAATATCCAGGGTTAGAGATTGGTGGTGACAGCTGTGTGCCGTAGCAGTGCACAGCCATCCCAAATGAACATTGGGCCCCAAATTGCTGCTACCAGGTTAGCTTCTGTGGCTGCGGAGGCTGTGCGGTGACCCCAGATATTCAATGCCGGAGTTGCATATGATCCCAGCATTGAATATCTGGGGTTAAAGGTTAGCAGTGAGAGCTATGCACCGGAGCAGCGCATAGCCGTCCCAGATCAATATCAGGCCCCATATATACATAATGAAGATAGATTCCAAAAAGCCATTTCGAAAATTGCCCATCAATCCCATTGGTTTTCAATATATTTGGTTATCAGGACCTATTATTTTCCTTTCATTACAGCTGCAGTTTAATATACCTGCCATAAAGTGCCAACTTAGGGGACCCAACAGTCTACCTAAATGGTTTACGCTCGCTCTGAGCACAGAAAAAAAACCAGAAAATCTTAGCCAAAATTAAACAATTTTCCAACCAGTATGTCTGCAGTTTGACTTCCATCTTTATTATCTCTGTTCGTTCTCTATCTTGTCTTTGTTTCATCTGAGCCTCTGCATTCTATCTAGTATCCTTCCTTTTCTGTTTCCGTTTTCTCTCTTCATCTTTCTTATGGAGTAAATATTTTCTCCTGCTTGTCTTTTCTCTTCCTGCATGCTCTCCCCCTCCACCAATTCCTTCTATCTTTTCTCTGGAGATAAGCAGGGAGATGCAGGCACACTCCATTGGTGATTTCTGAGACAGAACCATAGTGCCAAGCTCTCCCCTAACTCAGAGAATCTTATTAGACTTCTCGGAGCATGTTTATTTTATTTATTTATTTAACATTTTTTATATACCGCCTTTCATAATCTCAAGACGATTTACATGGAACAGAACTTTATTTACATAGAACATTTTCAAACTATATACAAATTTACATTGAACGGCATTTGGTTTACAAGGAACTTTTCAAACTATATAAATAGTAGTGTTTACTGTTTTTACATCTAACTGCTAACTATTTACATACGTTTGTGCTTGCTTTGTGCCTAAGATTGGTCTGTGAGGTGGAAGGCAGTCCATTATGAAGATGGTGGGCTGTAGAAGTATTCAGTAAATAGGTGTGTTTTCAAAAGCTTCCTGAAGGTAGAAATGTCCGTGGTGGCTCTCAGGGGGTGGGGAGGGAATTCCAGAGTGAGGGGGTGTAGAGTTCGAAGGCTCTCTTTAGAGGATTCTGGGATATTCCTGTGTGGGATGTGGAGCTTGTAAGTGAGTTTTGATGCTGTGTTCTTCGTGATCTGTTGTCAGGAGTTTTTCAGATTAGCTCATTTAGGCAACCAGCAGATTGGTTATTTTGAATTTTGGATGCTAGCATTATGCTTTTATATTTTATTCTGGAGATGATGGGGAGCCAATGGAGGGATTCGAGGATCGGGGTGATGTGGTCATGTTTGCTGGATCTTGTGATTAGGCGAGCAGCTGCGTTTTGGGCTAGCTGTAAGGCGTGGATAGAGCTCTTTGGAAGGCCATGTAGAATTAGGTTACAGTAATCGAGGAGTGGTATGATGAGCACTTGACTAACAGTTTGGAAATGGTTCTGCTCAAGCAGTGGATGTAGATTTTGCAAGTATTTCATCTTGTAGTATATTTTGGAGGTGGTCCTGCTGATGTGAGTCTGAAGATTGAGTCTTTGGTCGAGGTGGATTCCTAGATATTTTACTTCATTTTTTACGGGGATTGATCTGGTTCCAATTGTTATGTTGTCTGGAGGTTTGAATGAGGAGTTCTTTGTGATGAAAAGGGCTTCCGATTTTTTGTAGTTGATCTCAAGGTTCTTTAATGTTAACCAATCGGTTATTGCTGTCATGCAAGATGAGATGGTGGAGTAGTCGGGGTTCTTTGTGTCTAGAGTGGTGTAGATAATTAGGTCATCCGCATATAGGTGGTAGTGAATGTTGTAGACTTGTAGTATTTTGCAAACTGGTTGAAGGTACAGGTTGAAGAGTAAAGCTGAGAGGGATGATCCTTGGGGAAGGCCTTGATTTGGGGAGAAGGGTTTCTATACAGAGGATCTCTAAAGGTAAAAAGGGGAGTGTTGTAGTTGTTGATATGGAAGGACAGACTAGATAGGCCATGTGGTCTTTTTCTGTCATCATATTTCTATGTTTCTATGTTTCTATACGTTGTGATTTATCTTGACTCGGGATTGTCTATCTGTAAGGTAAGAGCGGAACCAAGCCAGGGGTGTGCCACTTACTCCTATTTCAGTTAGCCTATCTAGTATTGTGTGGTGATTTATTGAGTCGAAGGCAGCTGCTATGTCAATAAAGATGAGGATAAAGCCTTTCTTGATGTCTTTGATTCCTTTTATTACTGTGTTTAGAAGGGAGGTCAGTAGTGTCTCGACTCGGTGGTTCTCTCGGAACCTGTGTTGTTGTGGGTCGAGTGGGGCAGTAGTGTCTACATGGTCTTGGAGCTGGTGTTGTATGTTTTCTTGATCAGCTTGGATAGTAAGGGGATGCTGGATATGGGTCGATAAGAGACAGGAGAGGTTGAGTCGGAGGTGTTGTTTTTCAGTAGTGGTCTGATGGATGAGGTTTTCAGGGAGGGAGTCATAGTTCCCTGTGAAAGAGAGGAGTTAATTATCTTGAAAAGTGTTGGGGCTAGTTCTTGCGCCATTGCCTTTATCCATGGGGTTGGGCATGGATCCAGTGGTGAAGTGGAGGTGTTCAGGGATTTGAGCAAGTTAATGCAGTAGCTTTTTGTGACTTGGTAGAAGGAGGTCCAGTTATTATGTCGGATTTGGGTGGGAGAAGGTGTCGAGGGTTGGCTAGGTTATGGTTGTGGTTGTGCTAGCTTGCCGTGAAGGTATGAGGCGTAAGTCTCTGCTGTGAGGTCGTTGGAGTCCTGGCTTTGTGGAGTCCTGGAGAGTGCCTTCACGATGGTGAATAGTTCTCTTGGGCGATTTAAGGAGGCCATTATGAGGTTTGTGTGGTGTTGTCTCTTATGAGTGGATATTAATTTGTTGTATTCATGCTGGTTTTTCAGGTATTCTTGTTGGTCATGTTGTGATTTTGTCTTCCTCCATCGTCTTTCTAGCTTCCTTAAATAAGTTTTTGCTTTCTTGATTTCTGGTGAGTACCAGGGGGCCTTTCTTCCACGCTTGGAGGCTCTTGTCATCAGGGGTGCGGAGGCTGCTTGTGAGATGGTGTGGTTCCAATTGTCAATCAGTGCTGGGAGGTCCAATGGGCTGGCTTCAAGTTGTGGTAAAATTTGGTGTATCTTTGTTGAAATCTTTGAAATGCCTGTGGGGGCTTGTATGGCACATATTTGGATGCTTGAGTCTGTGGGGGATGTTGAGGGAGATTGCATAGTGGTCTGACCATAGAACAGGTGTTACATGGTGATTAAACTGAGGGATTGCGGTGAGTATTGTAGCAGGTATGAAGACTAGGTCTAAAGTGTTACCGGCCCTGTGTGTCTGGGTTGAGACTATCTGAGAGAGATCCAAAGCTGATGAAGCATCTAGGAATGCTGTGGCGTGAGTTGCGATTATGGAGGTGAGGTTGAAATCACCTAGGATTATGGGTAGTTTGCCTTTGCTGGTATGTCTGGTGGCTAATTTGATTATGGTAGAGAGGTCATCCAGGTTGGCTGTGGGAGCTCTATAGATTAGGCATATTATCAGGTCTTTGTTTTCCAAGGTTATGGAGTTGAGTGTGGGGATAGAGATCTTGTTAGTGGTTATGAGGTTCAGCTGCTTGTCAGTTATGATGAGTGCTCCTCCTCCTCTACGACCTTCTCTGGTTGACTGGTGGGCTTCCATGTGGGGTGGGGTTAGTTGGTTTAGTAAGATGGAGTCCGCTTCGGTAAGCCAAGATTCGGTTATGCACATTATATTTACTTCGTGGTCGAGTATGTAGTCTGAGATGGTGTGGGTCTTGTAGATGGAGTGGGTGTTTATTAGTGAGCATTTCATTGCTTGGGTCAGCAGTTTGGGTGTTGGGTTCGCCCTGATGTTTGGGTTTGATTGAACCTGGATGAGTCTACTCGGCTTCCTGTGTGTGTTGGAGAAGAGAGGCTGGTTATTCAGTAGAAGTCTGGGTCTATATATGTGCGCACCTTCTTGCTCTCAGGTCCCATGCAGTGCCATTTTCTTTTGACTGCAGTCTTAGTCAGCTGCAGCTCTCTCCCTCCTCCGTTGGGACTCTCACTCACACTACAAATTGCTAATTTTCAACACTACAGCAATTGCGGCTGCTCCTGCGACCATGAGAACTGCTTTTAAGGAAAAAAACAAACAACAAAGAAAAGTGCTGAAGCTAGTATCACCTTTCCTGTCAACTACATCAAGGACACTCGCCACTACTTGAGCAGCTCTCTGCCTGACCTCATTGCTCCAGAATACTCCGCACTCGCACCAATCCCATCAGGCTCAGATAAGGCACGATCGGGACTAAAGGAGCTGTCGCATGACTGAAGGCAGACTCCTTCCCGGCACTGGCACAATGTGTTGTAGCCCAGAGCCTTTATAATCAGGTCCATGGCTCCACTCTCCCCCCCCCCCCCCCCCAATCCAGAGATGCTAGCCTTGCTCCCATGGGCCAACCCCATATCCATGGGGTGAAATACAAGTCAAAGACTAAGCATAACAAAAGGGAGGCATCAAGTGTGTGTGTGTGGGGGGGGGGGGGGGGTCAGTCAGCCCACAGACCTCACGGTTCCATAAATACAAAGCTATGGATTATTTGCTGGGCATCGAGGGAACTGTCGCTAAAGTGGGATGGCTTCCAATCCATGCCTGTTTTTTGACACAGCACAAGGTACAACAACCCCTAATGACCATCTATTGTCCCTATTTTGGCAGTTCATCCAGGACAGTGCAGCCCTTCTCCTCTGTATCTCTACCACTGAGGGCCGGGCCCCCACCTCACTCCATCAGGGATCACCTCACTTGGAAGCCCCCAGTGACCCCTGTAGTAACCAAGCATCTTCCTCTCTGATGCAACCACTCAGAGAAGATACTTGTTCCATCGTGGGTGCTCCCTATTCCCACCACTGGGGAATTGAACCATCCCTCATGGGAAATGACAAGCTTCCCCCATCATCCAACCAGATGACCCCAAAAGAACCTCCTGAGGACTACTTGTATCCTAAATTCCTTCAAAAGGTCTATTGTGCTCTAATACACAATGATTCCCAGACTCTGACCAATAAGCGTGATTTCCAGTCCATTCTCCACACCTGTAGTGTGCCTAAGGAAAGCATTGCTCTTCCTATTCTGCAGATCCTCCAGGATCTCCAATCATCCATTTAGAAAACGCAGGCCTCAGTTCATGCCACCTCACACTGGCTCGACCTCAAGTAGAAAGTCCTGCCAGCTCAATGTTTCCAACATTAACATCTACTGTTTCAGTTGATAGTCTCTGAAGCAGTCCTTAAGATGTCCAAGAGCAACAAGTCCATAACTCAGACTCTGTCCAATAAAGAACAGTGGACCCTGGACTCTATTGGCAGAAAATCTTTCCAGAATGGGCTCTTGTCCAGGAAGATTTTAGCACATCAACTGCAAATTCTGCACTATCACCATGATCTCCTCCTGCAGATTGAGGACCCAATCAGCCTTGCAGTAGAAGATAGACAGCAGCTACAGGATAATCTTCAGGAGTCCCTGTATCACATCATCTGGGCAACTTATGATGCCTATGACTCAGTCTCATGGTCCATAGCCACAACCATTTTTGCATGACGCATGGCATGGCTATGTGTCTCGGGTCTTCATGAGGACTTGCATGATCACCTAGCAGATGCTCCTTGTCAGGGCGACAGCTTGTTCGGTCACAAAGTATAGGAGGCAGTTTCAGAGGTGAAAGATCACTCCTCTATGGTCAGGGAACTGGTAGCCCATCCGCCAGAACCCATTCAACAGCTTCGCTGACCACAATTCCCTCAGTACTTCCAAGCATACCACTATCAATATTTCCAGCAATTCTACCCACATTGACAGTTTCAGCCTTACTCCAGGCCACCGATCCAACTGCCAACTTGCTATGAGCACTTGGCTTCATCATCCATGCTCAGAGGTCTGAGCTAGAACCTCAACAAGTACTCTTTTTCATTGCGGCACTCTTGGACACCATAAGTGAGAGAGCTTTCTTGCCCAGCGACAGAGTATATGTCCTTCGGAAGCTCAGTGTCAAGGCAACACGGCTCCGGAATGCCTTGGCAAATACGCTGCTCCAGCTCCTTGGACACATGGCGGCAGCAGTCCATGTTGTCTTGCTAGTGCACCTCCATATGTGGCCACTGCAATGCCATCTCAAACTGAATAGGTGTCAGACACGCAACCCTTCATACACAGATACCCTTGAAAGGATCCAATCAATAGAAACTATGTCAGTCCCTCCGGTGGTGGACCGTTCCCTCCAACCTAGCTTGCGGCCACCTATTCCAGGAGCCACTGCACCAACTCACTACCACTCTTGACTGGGGAGGGGGCACATCTCCTTCCTTTCACAACCCAGGGGAGATTATCCGCCGTGAAACAACCATGCATATTAATCTACTTGAGCTAAATGCAGTCTTCTATGTGTTCAACATTTTCAAAACCTGGGCTCGCAACAGATCTCTACTGGTGCAGACCAACAACAGAGTCATCATATTCTACATCAACAAGCAGGGGTGACGCATCTATGGCTCTTTCATCAGTCCACCAGAGTCTCCCTAAGAGCAACGTACTTACCAGGATCCCAAAATCAGTTGGCAGATACTCTCAGTTGCTGTCTCGACCTGCACAAGTGGTCTTTCCAACCGAGCATTCTGCAGCATTTTTTCCAAGATCTCTTCACCTCAGCTGAGAATGCAAAGTGCCCCGTCTTCTCTTCCATCCATCCCAACCCCTGCAGGTAGGCTTCAGATGCCTTCATGATTTCATGGGACCAAAGACTGCTGTATACTTTTGCCCCTTTTCTTTTCATTCCTCACATCCTGCTCAAAATCCCAGCAGAGAAGACCACAGTCCTTCTCATAGCATAGTAGCAAGTGTAATACCTGCATCTTCTAACTATGGCAAAGAATGGACCCCTACCACTGGACCCTCATCCATTTCTACTTACGCAGCATGAGGGTTGCCTGCTTTACCCCAATCTCCCAGAACTGCCCCTGGCCACATGGAAACTGCATGGCTGCTGATTCTGCCAGACAGCCTCTCTGATGACGTTCAGGCCTTCATTCTGGCATCCCAGAAACCAGCGACTCAACGTTCCTACCAGAGGAAATGGAATTTTTTTACTCACTGGGCTATGCTATGGGGACTCAACCCTATTTCTTGCCCCCTCAATCAGATTCTGGCCTACCTGGCCTACATGAAACTTTTAGTTCATGCCAATAATAATTCAAGACAAATTACATTCAGATACTGTAGATATTTTCCTGTCCTCAGAAGGCTTACAATCTAAGTTTGTATCTGATTCAATGAAGGGTTAAGTGCAGTGGCATAAATTCCGCCCAAGCAGCACCCACAATATGGTGCATCTTTCAAACTCAGGCCTACAGACTTCCTCTGTCAGATATCACCTCTCTGCCATAGCAGCTTTTCACGAACAGTTGGATGGCAAGCCCATTTCTATGCATCCTCTTGTAGGACAGTTTATGGAAGGACTGCTGAATACCAAACCCCAGTTTAAGTCACCCACTTCGGCATAGGATCTCAATATCATATTATCTGAACTCATGAAGACACCCTTCGAGCTCTTAGGATCGGCTTTCTTGAAAAACCTCACCTGCAAAACAACCTTCCTGGTAGCCATAACATCAGCACGAAGGATTAGCGAACACCAAATCCTTATTCACTACCCTCAATATACCCAGTTCTTACATGACAAAATGCTCCTTTGGACTCATCCCAAGTTCTTGCCTAAAATTGTCTCCAACTTTCATTTCGATCAGTCCATTGTGCTCCCAACTTTCTTCCCAGGTCCTCATGGAAACTCCCCAGAAAAAGCCCTTCAGACTATCAGTGAGCTCTTCTGTATTACCTCCATGAAACACAGCAAATTCACACTTCCTCACAACTCTTCGTGACCTTTAATCCCAACAATCCTGGCCAACCAGCCTCCAAGCAGACCATTTCCTCCTGTATCTCAGATTGCACCACTTTCTACTTCATTCAGACTGACTTACAACCAATTGACCATAACAACACCCACCGTCTTCATGCTACAGCATTATTTTCCCTATGAATGGAGTTCCTGAAGAGAGGTGTAAGGAGAGATAAGAGAGGAGAGATAACAAGGAAATGAAAAATGAATGCACTTGTAGGTCAGTAGGAAAAGTTTGATCATATGTGAAAATGGATAGAAAGTCAATGAAGTGACAAAAAGAGGGATTACTTGAGTGTAGTGATACTGGTGGCAGATTAATCATCAGCTGAATTTTGAATGGATTGAAGGGGAGAGAGATGATTCAATGGGAGACCACTAAGGAGCAAGTTGCAGTAGTCTAAACAGGCAGTGAAGAGAGAGTGGATAAGGTTCTTGGTAGTATGCTCAGAAATCAAGGGACAAATTGTGCAGAGAAAGAGGGAGAAGAATTAAAGATGACTCCAAGGTTGTGAGCCGAGGAAACAGAGGATGACCATGCTATCCACAGAAATAGAGAAAGGAGGAATTGGGAGAATATGAGTTTAGAAGGAAAGAGAGAAGCTGCATCTTGGCCATCTTCAGTTTCAGACAGCAGCAGGACATCCAGGCTGCAATGTCAGACAAACAGGCTGAGATTTGCATCTGGATTCCTGGAGAAATTTCCAATGCAGGAAGATATACCCGAGAGTCATAATCATAAAAATGGTCATGAAAACCATGGGAGGAGATCAAAACACCAAGGGAATGAACACAGAGAGAGAAAGGATCCCAAGATCGAGAGCAGGCCTTGAAAGTCCACATTGCCAGTGCTTGGTGGGGAGCAACTAACGTCAACACAGTGGTTGGTGGTAGTTGCTCCCCACAGCAGTATTAATGTTGCAAGTTGCACTAGATTCAAGGGGATGGTTGCCTCCACTCCCCTACTTATAGCACAGTGCTCCACACTAGTAATGTGGTCCAAGCCCATGTTACTAGTGTGGGGCTTAGTGATAGACATGCTCCTTAGTGATAGATAGTGTCAAGGGTTAATTTTCTTTCTGAGTGAATAAGAGGAAAGATATAGGCAAAGAGATTAGCAGAAAACCAGAATGCAAGCCAACTCAGAAGGTAGGACAACAATTTAAAAAAAAAAACCTGACCAAATCACAAAATAAATACAAATACAAACAGCAAAATAAATGCAAATAAAAAGCACAGTTAAAGAAATCTGTAACAAATGCTTAACTAAGAGACTCTCTTTGTTGCTCCTTTCACAAACCAAAGGAACTCTAAAAAGGAAGGCAGCTTCACATGTGCTCAGAGGTATCTTGTCCCTAGTCTCTATAACAATACCTCTACAAGGAATTCCCCCCCCCCCCTCAGGTTAAAGCAACCTGTTTCAGAAAACCTGTCAGACAATGCAATGACATCACTCCAATTTACCCAAATCATCGACGCCCCAACACACAGACATGGCTCTACCCCGGACCTCATCTTCGCAACCAACTACCTAACATCAAGAGGCCTAATATCAACACCTAACATCACCCCAGTTCCATGGTCAGACCACTACATAATAAAGATAAAGTTGCAACTACAAAAGGCCAACCTCAACGAGCAAACGGACAACACGCCCACACAAAGGCGATTCAAGAATTTAGACAGAGACACTTTCCTACAGGACACGATACAAGAACTGACCTCTGAAACGGACAACCTGGAGACTCAAATCACCAACTGGAACAACACTCTATCCAACGCTGCCACAGCAACAGATGCCAGATCAAAGAAACATCGTCACAACAAGAGACAACACAAGCCTTGGTATTCCACAACCATAAGACAAGAAAAAAGAGAACTCAGAAAGATTGAACGGAGATGGAGAAAATCCAAGGATACTGGAAACCAGCAGACATACCTAACAAAGCAGAAACAATACAGTGAACACATCAACCACTCAAAGAAAGAATACCACACAAACATGATCAATACCTCCATGAACAAACCCAGAGAGCTATTCGAAATAGTAAAAATCCTCACAAAGGAGCAAAGGACAGAGGAAGAAGTACAAATAGACCCACAAGAATTTGCTGATCATATCAAGAAAAAATTTCACTCCGCAGAACCAACACCCCCTCGCACACTAACTCAGCTTGACTCACACCCCAAGACCTGGGACACATTCTCCTCACCCTCAACAGAACAGCTCTCACACATCATCTCTGCAATCAAAACAAGCACCGCTCCTACGGACCCTTGCCCAGTATCATGGATCAAAGCCACCAAATCCAGCTTCATCCACTTCATCCACAACATGGTGCACAACTCCCTCAGCCAAGGACTCATGCCAGATAAACTAAAGCTAGCTACAGTACGACCAATACCAAAGAAAACAACCCTCGACAAGAGCAACCCAGCAGCATACCGACCAATATCCAGCTTACCCTTTCTAGCAAAAATCATAGAAAAATCAGTGCAACAACAACTACAGGAGCACATTGACAACCACGCCCCTCTAGATGACAACCAACAGGCTTCCGCCCCAACCATGGAGTCGAAACACTACTGATATACCTCTTCGACAACATCCTCCGGATTATAGACAACACCAAAAAAGGTATACTCTTGATCTTCATCGACATCTCCTCGGCGTTCGACACAGTAGACCACCAAACTCTTCTGGAAAGACTAAAGGATATTGTGCTTCACGGTACCACATTCAAATGGTTCCAATCATACCTCACCGACAGGCAGATACAGGTCAAGGTAGGCCACAGCACATCTCAACCCATAAAAGTCCTCCAAGGAGTACCTCAAGGATCCGCCCTCTCAGCACTTCTGTTCAACATATACATCCAGCCAATATGCGACATCCTGAAAGCGAACAACATTCAATACACCATCTATGCAGATGATATTATGATTTACACGCCTATCTCAATCGACAGCCCAGACTACTCTAAAATAACAGACTGCCTAACACAAATGACAAGATGGTGTAAAGACAACAACCTCTCCATCAACTACAGCAAGATGGAGGCACTAATAATCACCTGCAACCCAGACTTCACCCACCCACCGGACATCAGAGTACAAAACACAACCATACCATTGAAATCAGAAGTAAAATACCTTGGAGTGACCCTGGACAATGAACTGAATCAAGACACACGTAAGCAAAACAATCCAAAATGTATACCACAGGATAAGACATATGCTTGTCTCAAAGATTAAGCCATGCACGTGTAAGTACACACGGCCGGTACAGTGAAACTGCGAATGGCTCATTAAATCAGTTATGGTTCCTTTGATCGCTCCATCCGTTACTTGGATAACTGTGGTAATTCTAGAGCTAATACATGCCGACGAGCGCTGACCCCCCGGGATGCGTGCATTTATCAGACCAAAACCAATCCGGGCTCGCCCGGCCGCTTTATACACAGAAAAGGATACTCAAATAAACTAAACACTCCTAATGATTTCATAAAAGCAAATAAATTAACTAACAACAGAGCTTTTTCTCATGCAGCCCCATCTATTTGGAATTCCCTCCCGGAGGACCTACGAACTATAACCGAAATTATGGAACTCCGTAAAAAACTAAAAACCTATCTATTCTCCATGCACTATGGCAACACAGATAACCCCTTGATATACTCAGATAAAGGCTAAAGAATCCTGATAAAGGCTAAAAATCCTGACTGAGTAATACTATTTCTAACAATTTAACAGATAATACACTATCCTAAAAACACTATGATTCAACTCTAAAGTACCCACAACTTGTATTTGTATATAGTTATTGTACATAGTTTACAAGCTAGCCTTGTGCTGTTATGCATTAGTTCATGCTGTTAACCATTATTCTTTATTGTTACAAAATTTTCGATGTAAAACTAAGTTCAATGTAAAACTAGTTCGATGTAAAACTAAGCTCTTGCTTTGTGGATTGTTTTATTGTGAACCGCAACTGAACTCTGGAAGATGCGGGTTATAAATGATTGCTAAATAAATAAATAAATAAAAATAAGAATCATCAGAAGACTCAAACCCCTCCTCACCACAGAACACTTCCGTACGGTATGCCAAGCTCTAAGTACTCCCTTACTGGACTTCTGCAACCCTATCTACCTTGGGCTAACAAAACAAACACTCAAACCACTACAATTGGCTCAAAACACTGCAGCCCGCATAATAGCTGGTGCAACAAGACATGAACACATTACTCCTGTTCTGAAAGACCTACACTGGCTACCAATCAGCTCTCGCATCAAATACAAAACAATCATAAACATATTCAAAATCAAACACCGCACTTCAGCAAACAGCCTGCACACCCTCATACAACCAGACACCAGCACGCGCCCAAGAAGAAAAGGGACTGCCAACAGAGTAAACACACCGAACGACTTCAGAAAAACCCGCAAGGACACCACTGAGAGGGCCCTCTCTCTGGCTGCCTCAACAATATGGAACTCCCTCCCAGACAAACTGAGATCGACAGATGACCTCAAAGACTTTCGCAAGCAGCTGAAGACAACGCTGTTCATAGAACACTACGGACATGTTACATAATCCAACAGGAGCCCCCTCCTTCCCTCCCATCCGTGATAAGAAAATATTCACAGGCACATGATATATCTTAACCCCTAATTACATAGAACACTGTATTATAGATCACAATGTACATAGTACAGAACAATGTATCATAGCTCATGCTGTAATTTAGCTCACATTGTACCTAGTTCAACCTAATCTGTTACACTACCCTTATACACACAATGCATAACATCTTTTCACTGCATGAACTACCCATCCCCACTATTGATTGTATTGCTGTGACACCGCTTTGATTGTATGATAAGGCGGTATAGAAATACCGTTAAATAAATAAATAAATAAATAAACGTTAGTGCACTGTTTGTGCAGTTAGCTCAATACATACACATACCACCGTACCACAAAGCAGACAGGGAATTGGCACTAGTGTTACCTGTGCACAAATGGCCTTGCAGATAGCAGCACAGCAACTATAAATATTATAATAAGCTGGGCATGTTCATATTAGATCATTAGCTATTCCATCTTGATGTAAAGAAGTCTGCAGAAGACTGTAAGGCTGAGCGCAGAGTACAATAGCACCATTGTTTAAATGCCTGATTGGAAGTGAAGTAAAACTTCAGTGTATGCAGAAACTTCAGTGCATGTAGGAGAAGAAGACTTCAGAGTGTAGAGGAGAAAACAGATCGGCGTATAGAACATAAAACGTATAGGAGCCCTCCATAAATCATTTTTTCAGGCACTAAAGTTAAGCACAGGTAAACAATTATTTTACTCTGTGCTGAAAATTGTTCTTTTAATTATAATATATTGTTATTTTAAATTTCACTACAGAGATTTTGCCACTAGTGCACACACTTGCATCTGGCACTTGCATCTGACATGCATCTGGCATATTTCATTTTCATATGTTTTGCTTATGGCACACCAGCGCACAACTTTTGCAGTGCTCTCACACTAGAAAACCGCGTGCACAGCTTTTAGTCCAAAGCTGTAACACTGGCTTTCTGCATCAGCCTGAGTATAACCCTGCCTGGTTAAATTTTAAAATATCTGAGATAAGACAAATGTTAAAAAATGTAACACCTCTATTACCAGCCAGATTAGGAGAAGAGGCAAGATATACAGTAGAGATGTTTTAAATCATCAGGTCAGAAGGAAAATATCAAACTTAGTGATAGACAGTATCAGCCCCCTTCTGCTACGTACTTCCCCCCACACCATCATCTTCCTCTTTACTGCTTACTCCTCCCCTGCAACTTGTCCTCTCCACTGTAATAGCATGGTAATACCACTGAGATTCTTCTGAGGTTGACACTTACTTAGTTTGAATAGGAAGCTGGACTACATTCCTTGCGTTAGTTTTTATGATCATGTCTGTATTTTGCATATTATAACATTGTACCACAAAGCAGACAGGGATAGCAGATAAAGACCAATATGATCCATCTGGTCTGCCCAGTAAGGTGACTGGAAATGTAGTTGTGCCCGCCTCTCCATGCAGGTTACTCCTCCCCCTCTAAGTATGCTACTACATTTGCTTTGATAACACCCTCTTTCCATATAATCATCCACTGATCTATCCCATGCCTTTTTGAATTCTCTCACCAGTGCTGCCTCTACTACCTCCATCGGGAGGGCATTTCAGGCATCCACCAACCTTTTCTGGAATTGTTTGCTTATTTTTTGAACTCTAGAGCTTGTACATTTTAAAACTGCTGTACTATACTTGAAGTGTTTAGGTGAGTAAGCATGAAAACAGGTTAAATAAATGTGACTACCTAAAGCAATGGGAGACAAAATGATCTGTCCAAGTAGTGAATGTGGATAAAACTGGATTTGAATGCCACAGTTCATGAAAACACAATTTCAGTATGACTCTGCTCAGATTTTGACTGGAACATGGCGAGTAGGGCATACGCTCCTGTTCTATGCTCACTGCACTGCTTTCCCATGTATTGGCGTGGAAATAGAATCAGAAACTATTAGAGAAAGAACAAGATCAGCTTACCTAAAGCCACAAAAGTTAAAGAAAAAATTTCAGCCTAGAACTGGAATGTTACAAAATGCTCAAGGATCCATGTTGAATGATGCTGAGAAGATCAAGGAAAGGTGGAAAGAATACAGTCATTATACCATAAAGATCAAGTGGACAAACAGCCATTTCAACTTGTACATTTATTATTTATTTATTTATTATGTATTTATTACAGTTGCTTATATACCGCACTATTCGGCATCAGCGCAGTTTACAGAATAACAAAATGACCAAAACACACAGTCTGTTTGGTTTTACATCGAACAGGGGTAAAAACTTGGATAACAGGGTTGAACTATATACATGAAGTAATACATTATGATCAGAAACCATTGGTGATGAAAGAAGAAATCGAAGCAGCATTGAAAGCCTTATCAAAGGACAAAGCACTGGGCATTGATGGCAAACCCACTGAAGTATTACAGCAATAAGATACAGCTGTTACAAGGTTTTGTCAGGAAATTTGGAAGCCAACTGACTGGAAAGATTTATGTTTATACCAATACTGAAGAAAAGTGATCTGACTACCTGTGGAAATTATTGCACAATTAATCTGAGCCTACATTCAGCAGAGACTACAACCACACCTGGAACAAGAACTGCCTAAAGTGCAAACAGGGTTCAGGAAAGAGTGAGTAAAGAGAGACGTCATTGTGGATGTGAAATGGATCCTTGAAAAGACAAAAGAATATCAAAAGGATACCTATATGTGTTTTATCGACTACAGCAAGACTTTTGACTGCGTAAACCATGAGAAACTCTGGGGCACATTAAGAAAGCATAGTTACTCACCTGTAATAGGTGTTCTCCAGGGACAGCAGGAATCAGTCCTCACTTATGGGTGACATCAGCACTGACGGAGCCCATTCAGAACAATTCCCCAGCTTTCAAAGAAAGTCTTTGGGATTGCTGCCAAGCCTGCATGATCCTCTTCCCGCCCAAGGGTGCCATCTTGCTCAGTCAGGTCCCTTAGCTCAAGCCCTACCAAGCAGATGGCAAGGGAAGGATAAAAATCCAGCAACTCATCAGGGGAGGTGGGAGTGTAGTGAGGACTGATTCCTGCTGTCCCTGGAGAACACCTGTTACAGGTGAGTAACTACGCTTTCTCCAGGAACAAACAGGAAGTTAGTCCTCACTTATGGGACTCCCCAGCTACAGGCTACCGACCCTATAACCCAAAAACGCCTCTGCGAGGTCGTGAGCAGAAGCCGATGCCCGAAGGAGCCTGAGTCCTCAGGGCAAAGCCCTCGGTAGCCATGAAGAAATGTCGGAGGGCAGAGGTTGCTTATACCCCGAACAGATTACGGAGTATGGCCTGGCCGAAGGTGCTGTCCTGATGGTACTCCCTCTCCAGGCAGTAGTGTGCAGTGAAGGTGTTTGCTGAAGACCAGGTTGCCGCCTGGCAGATGTCCAGAAAGGGCACTGAATGCAGTAAGGCCACCGAAGTCACCTTGGCTCAGACCCCATGTGCGGTGAATCGATGATCTAATGGGGCACCCGCCTTTGTGTGGGCAAAGGCGATGCAGTCCGCCACCCAAATGGAGAGGGTGCGTTTAGTGACTGCCTGCCCCAGTCAATTGGGATCGTAGGTCATAAAGAGTCGGCCAGACTTGCGATGAGTCTGAGTGTACTGCAATAGAAGGCAAGGGCCCTTTTGCAGTCGAGTGTAATGGAGAGCCGTCAATGCCTGGTTGGCATGGCGTCTCAGAAAGAAAGTCGGTAAGACAATCTCCTGATTGAGATCAAAGTCCGAAACAATCTTCGGCAAGAACTTGGGGTGGGTGCAGAGGACCACCCTATTCCTATAGAATCTAGTCTAAGGGACATCAGCCATGAGAGCCTGGAGCTCACTGACTTGGCAGGCCGAGGTGAGAACCACCAGGAAGACTACCTTCCAGGATAGGTGCCGGAGCGAGCATGTCGCCATTGGCTCGAAGGGTGAATGAGTGAGTTGCATGAGCACTACGTTCATGTCCCATTCTGCCAGGGGAGGCCAGATGGGAGGCTTGGACAGCAAGAGACCCCGCATAAAGCAGGAGACCAAGGGCTTCCCCGAGAGGGGCTTGCCCTCGACGGGGAGGTGATTCGCTGAGATGGTGCTAAAATGTACCCTGATGGAGTTAGACTTCTGGTCCTCCTTCGAGAGATGGAGGAAGTACTGGAGGACCCACCAAGTGGGGCAAGAGAATGGGGCAATCTGGAGCCTGAAACACCAAACCGAGAAGCGCTGACACTTGAAGGCGTAAGCCCGTCTATTCGAGGTCTTTCTCAATGCAAGGAGGACCTCCTTGATCTTGTCTGGAAGGTTTACAGGGGCTAGGGTGACCCGTTCAGCCACCAGGCTGTGAGGGATAATGAGGCCAGGTTCAGGTGCAGTACCCATTCCTCCTCCTGCGTCAGTAGACCCGGGGCACAGCCCAGGTGAACTGGAGGCTCTGTCAACAGCCGGAGCAGGAGCAGGAACCAGGGCTGTCAAGGCCACGATGGGGCTACAAGGATCATCGATGTCCAGTCCCACTGAGCTTTGAGGAGGGTGCTCGCAATGAGAGGGGTGGGAGGGAATGCATAGAGCAGGCTGGAGGACCAGCTCAGAAGGAATGCGTCTGGGCTCTCCCTGCTCAGGTGCGGCATTGGGCCGCAGAAGCGGGGGAAATGTGCTTTTGACAGGCTGGCAAATAGGTCCATGGCCAGAGTTCCCCATCAATGAAACAGCCAGCCAGCCACCCTCGGATCCAGCCAACATTCATGTGGGCAGAGGATTATGCTGAGTTTGTCTTCCAGGACATTCTCCAGGCCCAGGAGATAGACCGCCCTGAGGGTCATGCTCCGACGGAAGGCAAAGGAGCAGAGGAGGACTGCTTCCCAGCAGAGGGAGCATGATCCGTTACCCCCCTCCTTGTTTATGTAGAACATCGCCACATGGTTGTCGGTCTGCATGAGCACTGACTTCCCCCTGAGGTGATCCTCGAAGGCCCTCAGGGTCCACCAAACCGCCTGTAGTTCGAACAAATTTATTTGCTGTTGAGACTTCACAAGCAACCATTGCCCCTGTTTGCACAATGCACCGCAGTGGGCTCCCCACCCCAGCAGGGAGGCATCCGTTGTCAGCACTATCTCATGCTGCGGGGTCTGGAAGGGCAACCCCCGGAGGAGGTTGCGGGGGTTTTGCCACCAGCCCAGGAACAGGGGAAGGTTGTGGGAGACCTTTACGGGGTCTCTGAGGTGGCCGATGGACAAGCTCCACTGGGCGCTGGGGCACCACTGAGCTGTCCGCATGTGCAGGCGGGTGTGGGGAACTACATGGACAGTAGAGGCCTTGTGGCCCAGGAGGCACAGCATAGTTCGGGCCATGACCCGAGGGGTGCTCTGGAACTGGGCCGCTAGGGCTTGGAGGCAGTCAGTGCGATCCGCTGGGAGAAAGTCAGTCATCCACTGAGTGTCGAGGCGTGTGCCAATGAATTCGAAGGCCTTCACCGGTTCAAGGTGGGACTTGGGATAGTTGACCAAGAAACCCAGGCGCTCGAGCAGGAGGATCGTTCGCGATGCTGCCAGGCGGGTGTCCTCAACATAGGATCCCGTGACAAGCCAGTCGTTGAGATAGGGGAAGACCGGTATGCCCTGATGCCTGAGGTAGGCATTCGTGAAGACCCGCAGGGCGGACATGAGGCTAAAGGCGAGCACCCTGTACTGGAAGTGCTTCCTCTGTACCCTGAAACGCAGGTATTGCCTCTGCTGGAGGTGAATTAAAATGTGGGCATAAGCGTCCTTTAGATCCAAGGATCATAGCCAGTTGCCCTGCTGGAGGGAGGGCAGCAGAGCGCCAAGGGATAACATCTTGAACTTCTCCCACACCAAGAACTTGTTTAGCTTTCAGAGGTCGAGGATGGGCCACAGACCCCCCGTCTTCTTCGGGACGAGGAAGTACCGGGAATAGAAGCCCTGACCTCGGAGGTGCGATGGCATCCTCTCGACTGCCCACTGGGCGAGGAGGTTAATTCTCGCTGCAGGAAGACCTGATGTGCAGGGAGTCGAGGAGGCTCCGCCGGGGAGAAAGGAGGGTGAAGCCTGTCCAGGCAGAGGCGATAGCCATCCCAGATTACCCGGAGGACCCAGGTGTCTGAGGTGATGGAAGCCCACTGAGGGGCAAAGGAGGACAGGTGTCCCCCCACTGGCTGCTGAGTCGCTTGGGGGGGGGGGGAGTGAAAGGCTATGCAGCTGGCATCAAAACCCCTGTGAGGGTTGAAGCAGTGCCAGTGTCTGGGCCTTGGGCCCTTTCGTCTTGAGGTGAGCTCATGCAGGATGGGGGAGAGACGGACTAGAAAGGCACTGATACTGGATATGGGCTGATAGTGGTGGGGGCTGGGACTGGAAGGCAGCTAATGCTGGGATGAGGAGCTCAATTTAGAAATGGGCTGATGCTGGAGGGAGGCTGGGACTGAAAAGGGGCTGATTCAGGGTCTGGAAGACTTGGAACTGAAGCTTGATGCTGGCAAATGCTAGGATCAGGGTGGGAAAAAGAGGGAGCTTCTGGAGGAATGAGAAGAGAGATGACAGATATTGTGGGGGGTGAGAAAGAAGCAAGGTCATAACCAGGGGAGGGTTGAGAAGCAAGGATATAAGAATGGAAGCTAGGGCAAGGAGGAGGAAAGGTAGGGTTAATGAATATTGGAGAAAGAAGTAGATGGGTGGGTGCTGGGAAAGGTACGAGGCAGGAGGACGGATACTGGGGGACATAGGGATGTGGAAGAGCAAGGAATTAGGTCTTAGGGCTGAGAATCTAAGATTGGGAGAGAAAACATAAGAAAGCCTCTAATATAGGCTGGGTACTGGGCGTGTAAGTGGGGCTCAAGTTTTGGATGGGATTGTGAATGAGGACTCTGGGACTGGATGGGGGGAGAGTGAGGATTTGGGGTTAACTGGGGGGATTAGCAGGGACTAAGAAATTGATTAGCGATTAGGAAGACAGTGGGGACAAGGCAATCGGATGGGGGCTGTGAGACTGCAGAAATATAGGAAGAGGAGGTTTGAAGGATCTGGAGAGTATGGGGAGAGATTGGAAGGCAGTTGAAAAGGTCAGAGGGCTATGGAATGGGTGAGAGACACAGGAAGGGAAGGCCTTCTTAGAAGGAGGTCAGAAAGGGTAGAAATGGCTTTCCAAATAGCATCCAGGGAAATAACCTTTGGTTGCTTCAAGACAAACCCCTTAAGCACAGAGGACGCCGAGGAAAATTCTTGCCCCACTGCTACTACTTCACCTTGCTGAGTAAGTTGTATATCCTCCTGCACCGAGTGCCTCTTGGGCTGGTTATAGTTTATAATAGCTTACAATCAATAAAATAGTAACATTAATACATTAATGACATAATCTGAAGCATGTTGTAGTCAGCACATATGGTAGTTCAACCTCTCATTACCTGGATACCCACATGTACATCTGCAAGCCTTGGTGGTGTATCTCTAATTGTGTCTGTGCCAATCACTGTGTGTATAGTGACTTGAGGAGGTAGAATTTTGTTTCATCGGTGTTTGTTGCATGGTTGTGGGTATGTGGACCATTTACCTCTCAGCATTTTGACCGAGTTAGATTGTTCTATTTCAGTTTGCACATTCTGAAACACATGTATATTTCTGGATGATCAACTATGATTGTCAGGTTTCACACATCTTAACTGACCTCATCATGCAAATGTGACAGTGCCACCTGTTCTATGTCAATGGTATGTTTGGCCTTCAAATGTTTTCAGACAGATGAAACTATCACATTATCAAACATGTGTTGTGCTAGGTATGCTTGATGCCTTCATAAATGCTGATAGTGCATTTTGTGTATGGCAGGTTAACAATGTGTTTGAAATGGACACAGATAATGTGTGTTGGCATCATTACTTTTCACCACTATGTGTCACATTTTTCTGGAAGGTAGCTCATAAGGGATATATGCCATCAAATGCTGTTATGTTTGTGCCATTCTTGAATATGTTTTTTTGTTACAGCTACATGATTGTGTGTGTTGGGTAACGGCAACATGTAATGGAGAGGTACCGGCATGTACATTCAAACATTGCGTGTGAACATCTATTCCTGGTTGACATTTCCACATTTCTTTCTGCAGATGATGCTGGATATGGGTGTCGAGCCTGGTTGCTGACTCCTGTGAGTTTTCCAGTCACCTTTATTTATTTATTTAAACATTTTTCTATACCGCTTTGTCCTTCAATCAGAGCGGTTTATATTGTAGCAAACATTTTACATAGAACAGTAAACACTATTATTACAATCTACAAAGAACAGTTGAACAGTAAACAGTATTATATTATAGTCTACAAAGAACAAGGAACAGCAATCACCCAACATACATCCTGCCAGGCAATTGTAAGTTACAGACAACTATGTTTATATTGTATCGTTGCTCACATATAATTAATGTTTGATCCAAGGATTTTCCCCTCCTTCCCCTCTTTCCACAACTTCGGTGCTTATGTTTAGACCAAATAGAGACAGGAAGGAGGGGAAAATCCTTGGATCAAACATTAATTATATGTGAGCAACGATGGATTTATATCTTTAATACAGTGGTCCCTATGGGACTCAATGCCTCCATACAATGGGCGAATTGTGTTTGAGTAGTCGCGTCAGCTTTATGCTTTTTATAGCTCCCATAGTTCCCTCAGTTTAGTGGTCGCTGGTGAAAATCCACAATAAGGAAAAAACAATTTTTAAGAATGAGAGGAATATGACGTGTCAACAGCTGATTGGAGCACATGGTATTCATGAATCCATTTAAATAAGGTAGGGGAGTCTGTATACCGCATGCATGGCATTTTGGAAGTAACCGGCAAGGAGAAATACTCACTGGAATAACACGGGCAGCATAGCCGATACCATGAAGGTATTCCCTCAACTAACGCACAGATTCGGTCCAAATTTGAGCATGTTAAATTTAATTTTAATTTTTAGTGAGTAATGGGAATGGTGTTAATGTGCAATTTCTTTTAATGCAGTAAGAAAAACTAGAGACGCTGAACATGACAGATTGAGTGATCCCCTGATGAAATCATAGTGTGAAACGCACGAATGGTACTTGGGAAGAGCGTCGGGATCTCTATTATGTTCACATCAGTGGGGTTATGTACGCAAGATAAGTACTATCTAAGATAGATCTATAAGATTGCAAGTAGAGTTAATAACCTCGCTGAGTTTCTGGAGGTCGTTGATGTGAAAGGGCAATCTGCTTTGAAGAAGACAGCAGTCTATACAGCAGAGCCACAACAGTCTGAGACCTCTTTAGTTAAATAAAGATTGATTTTTATAATTGCAACAAGGGTAGTAAGAAATTCCCAAAAGCACTGATTAGTACGTGAACAACTTTTTGAATTTACATGCATACAATGTCAGCACAGAACAACATTGGACATGTGTGATGTTACCTTGTCTCACCACCTATATTGGTGTACACCTATATGGCATGCAGACCCATACCCCATATATATGGATTATCATCCATATGGTCATCTTTATCTTAACAGTTGTTAATTTTACACAGTTGTGTTGCAAAGCTTACCAACTAGATGTGTGTGTACACAGCTGATAGGAATTGTAGTGTTAAACTGTACTTACACCTTTTCATGACATTGTGGTGGCAGCCATCAGTGTATCCTTGCATAGGCTGATACCATTGTTTCCACTAACCTCACATTCCAGACAGACAGTGCGCATGCTACCAGAGACACATGCAATTTAAATTACAGTGTGTATGTATTGTGAGTCACAGTGTACTGATCCACTGTGCAGGCATGTGCAGTATTTGTTGATGGTATGAGGCTGATCAACCCTTTACAGATTACCACAGTGCTTTTTGTACATTTCAGAAGCTGCCCTTTGATCAATGTGATCATGTGTTCTGTGATGTTGACTGACATAGCCTTTGTATGATGGCAAACTGGAATGTGTCAGCATTCCAGTTTGACACATGACGGCATACTTTTGACAAGAGGCAATGATGGTTGCACATGCAAACAGTGTAATTCAACACCTTTCAGAGACAATGTTTGTGTGTGGTATGTAAGCATGGACCCATTAACATCTTCAGACAGTCCCTGTCAGACACATGCAGCACACAGAAGATGGGTTGCACCTTGGATCATGTGTGACTAACATCATCATATTACATTTTTGTGATTAGCTGGTTTGTTTCTCAGTGTTCATTGAGAAGTCAATGTCCAGCAGCACTGATAGACATGATGTGGACCTATGACATGCCTGCAACACATACCCATGGACATGTCTATGTGGAGATGCGAACATACTCTGTAGTGATAGTTGTTAATGTCCTCCACCTTGAATGTGAGCTTTGTTATGGAAATGTAATGTTTGAATGTCTGTTTCATACGTTACATATCGATGTTGCACTCCCTGGAGTGCCACCTCATGATGTGTGAGGTATATACTAAATAACTTTCTATTCCTTTTTCCACAGAGCACAGGCCACACACACGACACAGGAAATACCCTGCATCTCCGGACACCATCACCCACATGTTGGAGGACACAGCAACACCATGCCACGATCCCTGAGAAGAGGTGCCATATAGTGATGGAACTATGAGAGTGAAGTACATGCCTATGCTGGACATTGTTATTCACGTGGGGGATTGGTGTATACAGAGGATGCACAATAACCTGGTGATACAATCCACTGCCTGGATTTGAGCTGTGGAGACTGTATACTGGTACCTACATGTCCAGCAGGGGAAACAATATCCACTGTATCCTGACACTCCAGACCGTCATTGACCTTTTTGTGTTTTGACCTTATCACTGACATGCCTCTATGGATGACCTCAAATGTTTGTGCCCAAAAGAGAATCAGGCTGCATGAATAACAGCAGAGGGACATTGTGTAGGTGTTATTTCCTTGTCACCCTTGCACTTGGCCATGACATGCTGTTTGACATCTCCACAAGGTGCACCACATCAACATCTTGAGTTTGTGTTTGGACATGGGCAAGAGTGCTACTGTGCATATAGGCAGCACTGTGTCATGTTGAGACTTACACTGTGCATATGCATAAATGTTATAACAAAATTACAAGTGATTATGTGTATTTTGTGAGGCTTAATGCACCATAGTTAACGTTTTTAGACCACCACAAACATCTTTATCTGTTTTGGTCCAATAAAGATGTGCCATTATTGATTGACTTACAACTTACTCAGTTGCATGTGTGCTCCATCCTATGTTTCTTATGACATTGTGCCACACACCTAGCAGGGGCAACTTTCTGGTGTGGCAATCTGTATGTCCACCTTACAGCTGTATTTGTGCATTGCATGTACATTCCCATACCTGTAAAGCTCATGTACATATGACTAACGTTACACCAGGGCTCATGCATTCTGCTACCTCTGCACCTGTGCAAAAGAATTTGTTTTGATTTCTGTGCCAACATGTGCCTCTCTTACTTAACTCCATGTCCTCATTGTGCATTGTGTCACTGAATTGTGAGGGCATTTATACAATAAAATTGGCTAGTTAGCTGTGTACATGACTTCTGATTGTTTTCCACAGAGCACATACTGATGTGCAGGCCATCTACGCTGCTGTTTAACACACTAACACACACATATGCTATATCATTGCGAACAGGTGTGTTGGAGCCATTGTGTGTTACGGCATAGGGGCATACCATTGTTGGCATGTTTTAGTTTTTAGCTATGCACTGCACCTAGCCATCTGTGCAGTAATTTTCAGGATTTCCCTTTCACACATTATCTCTTTGTGGGTCTGAGGTTCATCTTCGTCTACCTGCCTAGATCATGCCCCCTGTCAGTTGTGTGGCCAGACACGTATGTCATGGCTGGCCCACATTTGATCACAGCACTGACATGAACATTAAACAGTTGGTGGTCATAGAACACAACACAACACATCACTTTGTAACATCCAGATTACAATCCTTTGAACAAAATTTCTGAAAATGACAGTTATACGTGTCCAAACATTCCAGGCAGGTACGTTGGAACATCAGCCATGTGCTATCTGCAATACTGGCATTCCAGTAATGATGCTGGAGACATCATTGCAAGCCGTCCAGCTCACTCACCACATTGATAACCCCAGAACGACAATGTGATCATTACCCAGTGTGGAGTTATTTGTTACAGAGATATGTGTGAGGTGAGAGATTTCTGCTGGAATGTAACTGTTCAGAGTTAGTTAACATGGTGTCTGTGGTACACATGACATGTGTACATTGTGTTGAGAAGTAACTGTGCCACCTATTTGTTGCACGTAATCCATAGTACTGTGACACATGTGAGATTGTCAGCGTCACCCCTGGTGCACATGGCCAACAACTATACTGGAAACATAGGTTTACATGTACATTTGACTGTTGCATCATATACCAGATATCATACAAGGCCAATGTTGGCCTATTATACATGTTTGGTTGACACCATCACTGCATTTGTTTGACTTGCACACTGCCCTAACATTGTCTAGGACACACACATAGGTTCGTTATTTGACCCAGACCATAGGTTTTCTTGGTATTTTTCCGTAGGACACACACATAGCAACTTGGTGCATGTTAGTCACTAGAACCCTGTACATCTACTCTTCTTCATAACATACTGCAGTGTAATAGATACCAGAGGCATACATTGTGCTTACATGTAGATATTGTGCCTCCTAAAACTACGTCCATTCCAGTGTCACAATATTCATTATGTCCACGTCAGGCACACTCACAGCTGATGCAGCAGGGCTCCATATTGTCAGGGGATGTGGCATAGAGTGGCATCTCCAGCACTGTGCTGCTGCATTATTGTTCACAGATGCTATCACAGAAATCAACATAGGTATTGCATTGGAACAAAGCTACATTCTTACCACACAAGGGCTGGGTCCAGTTGCATGTTAGCTCCTGTTTCCCTTTGTGGCTTCTTTTGGGTGAGGTGTAAAAATACTTTACCACATGCAGGTTCATGCTGGTGGCATTACATCCCCATCTGGGTGGGCTATCAAGGACATAGATGGCATAAGGGTTCTTTGGCACTGGTGATGACAGCAGAGGTGCAACAGACTGGACATGCACGTGCCTCCTTATATACACATCATCCAAAGCACATATGCTCCTTTTCATACACATTCACATTTTTTGCTCTGTATGCATGTGCTGGATTGTATGCCTTACACTAACAGGCAGGTATGTGCTGGAGGACATTTCATAGATGATTTGTGTTGGATCCTCATCATACACCACATACTGTCTACATACACACACATGTGACTGAGGCATGCAGAGCATGGGAATGCGTTGAGGAGACATACTGAACAGTGCATACAACGCAGCTCCTAGACAGGATCTGGACATAGCACTGAATGTATATGGGACATGTTGGACACAAACTTGTCTCAGCTGCTGCATCTCCACACTGACCAACGAATACTATGGCATAATCTTGAAGACCATAGCTCACTTGACCAACAATCCCTTAAAGGTGGCAGGATGGCTGCAAATCAGCTGACACATCACAGGGAGATACAAATATACATACATACATTCCCTTTAGTGCAACATATTTCCATTGCAGTTACTGGGGGGGGGGGGGGGGGGGGGTAGCATAGTGGTTAGAGACGTGTTTGGGCACACTAGGGAGCAGGTTCAATTCCCACATGTTGCTCTCCATTTTCTTTCTTGTGTTCTGCTGACCATACCTAACAAAGGGCTGCAGCTTCAGCACTGAACCAAACACCCTTCCATCTCTTCAGTGTGCACGCCATCCAGGCTATCCGTCACATATTATCAGATACATAGGGACTCTTTCTATGTAATTTCTGGAAGAGCAGTAGGCTTGCAATATTAGCATAGCTGTTTGTGCACTGTTTGGACACCACAGAGTACCAGTTCAAATCACACATGTTCCTTCTTCCTTATTTTTTCCATTATGTCCTGGTGCACATACCATCCACATGGGTGGGGCTTCAGACCAGACTTGGGCACCCTTGCATAACTTACATGCAAGCTATTTTGTGCATGCTGTTTTCAATGCAATTTAATGGTGTGTGTGCATGACTTTGGCTGTGGCTCACATCCCACTTACGGACTACAATATCAGTTGCCAAAGATCTATCACCTTACACCTGCAGATCCATCGTTCCTGGGGCACCATATATCTACATCCCTCAGGGCATCTTGTACTATCAGGGCGCCTTAGATTGCAACCCCTGTACACCTTTGACATGCTGGTGCTCATCGCTTCCCGTCGGCTGTCACGTTAACGTGCGGTAAGTGGCCAAGGCACCCTGTACAGCACGCTACATGGCCAGGGTGCCCTGTATCATGCATTAAATGGCCCATGGCGACCTTAACACCGCACCACCCACATCCTTATATGGCATCAGTAACATCAGCACTGCACTTACTGCCGGTGACATTACCGCCACTTAGTAAACATACCCCTAAATGTTGTTAATCCAGTAATTGTTTTATTAAGCATAACTGTGAAGATTTAATAGTTGATGATATATGATAAACTCAAAGGATAAGTGGGAATCTGTTTTGCAACTTAGAAGAAGTGGTAGACAGAGCAGGACCAACCCAACTGGAAAATAAAATAATCAGACAACAAAGAGTGTCAGTTTATTTTTTCCATTTAACTTTTTATTAAAATTTTCAGTAAATAATACAAACAGCTTTTTAACCCAACATTATACATTTTCGACAACAAACTACCATCAACCTTGTTTGTGTCCCCTGTTAGCTATTACAACATTCCATATTACCTAGTCTTCACCCCTCCCGTTTCCCCTTCATTTATTTGTGCTATCTCCCAGCATTTCTCTTTTTCATCACATATATATATATATTATTTTGCCATTTAACTCACTAGCAATGTTATTGTGCTCATGATAACTTTACATTGGTGCCTCCTTTACTCCCCCCTCACCTTCTCACCTTCTCTCCAGCTTTCCATTTTTCCGACCATTTCCATATATTCTTCCATTGTTCCACACTCTTTTCCCCGCAACCTTGTTAGTCTATGCATCAAACACAGGTCCATCATTCTTCTGACGAAGCCTTCACTTTGGGGTTTTCCCAGCCCTGTCCATTGTTGTGCTATCTCACTTCTTGCTTCCACTATACAATGGTGCAGTACCCCCCCTTTCCTTCTCCGATATATCCTCCTCCAGTTGATGCAGTAGGCAGACCTCTGGGTTTTTTTGGAATCTGTGTCCTGTCATTTCATAAATTATCAGCAAAACCTTTTCCCAATATCCTTGAATCTGTCCACACTTCCACCACATGTGTAACATATCCCCTCTCTCTTGGCATCCCCTCCAGCACTGATCAGATGGCCCCAGCCCCGCTCACTTTTTACGTATCGGTGTCCAATACCACCGGTATAGCACTTTATCAGCATTTTCTTTTATCTGAGTGGCTATAGATATTCCTGCCACTGTCTTTATTACCTTATCCAAACTCTCTTCATTCCATTGCACTTCTAGGTCTTCCTCCCATTTCTTCATAAATTCTAATTTACCCTCTCCTCCCCGCATTAGCCCTTTATAAATCTTGGATAAAGCTCCTTTTTGACCTAGTTGTCCTCAGCAGAGGGCCTCGAACCACCCCCTGTTATTCCATAAGTCCTTCCATACTTTCTGCTGCCTCACAAAGTGACTGACCTGGATATAGCTGTAATAATCGTTATTAGATAACCCATATAGATCTTTAATACCCTCAAAATCTCTAATACCTATATTTCCCAGATAGTGGTTAAGGAGGGTAAGTACCAGCTTCCCCCATCTGTCCAGTGTACTCACCCCTATCCCCTCTCAAAGCATGCCTCTAGTGTCATCCCTTGCATATATCCTTTGTCTTGTATTAATAATTTCCTATTTTGTTTCCAAACATTCAAGATATGTACAATGATGGGGCCATTTTCAGGTGCTTTACTTCCCCTCCAAACCATCCTTTCCAATCCAACTCCCCTTACTGAGTCCTCTTCCATTTGAACCCAGTGTTTCTGGTTTTCTCTATGCCATTCATATAGCATTTTCAGTTGTGCTGCCATGTAATATTTTCTAAAATTGGGAACCCCTAGCCCCCCCTCTCCCCTAGCTCTCTGCAAGATTAACATAGCAACCCTGGGGCTCCTATTTTTCCATATAAATCTGTTAATGATTCTTTGCAAGTGCGTTAACTTTCAATATGGTACCAGTATCGGTAATGTTTGAAACAAGAACAGAAAGCGGGGCAGGAGCATCATCTTTACAGCTGTAATGCGTCCAAACCAAGATAGATATCCTTGCCCCCACCCATTCAGCAGGCTTTCTACTTGCCCGAATAATTTTATATAATTTAGATCATACAATAATTCCAACCTATTGCTTATTTGGATCCTAAATACCGAATAGCCCCCTTGGCCCATCTGAATGGGCACATCTGTCGTAATATCGCCTGTGCTTCCTCTTTTAGTGATAAGTTCAAAATTTCAGATTTTGTCCAATTTATAGTAAATCCCGACAGCCTCCCATATTCTTCTAATTCCCACACTAATATTGGTATAGAAAAACCCAGTCTGGTCACGCTCATAATGATATCATCCGCAAACAATGATATTCTGTATTCTGTCTTTCCTACCATTATACCCTTCAAGTCCTCCCATTCTCTCGCCCTCTCTGCAAATGGCTCCACTGAGAGAGCAAAAAGAAGAGGTGACAGTGGAAACCCTTGCCTCGTCCCTCTCCCTTGCTCAAAGAAAGCAGAGTAAGCTCCGCTCCCCCGAACACAGGTTTTCGGGTTACGATATAATGCTTTTACCCAACCCATGAACTCTTCCCCCAGCCCCATTCATTCCATTACCTGAAAGAGAAAAGGCCAGGACACCTGGTCGAAAGCCTTTTCCGCATCTAAGGAATGCCTCTTTTTTACTTTGTTCAATCGACCATATAGTGTTTAGTATCTTTCTAATGTTGTCCGCGACCTGCCTACCCGGGATAAATCCCGCTTGATCTTGATGAATCAATTTCCCTATTACCCTGTTTAACCATGTAGCCAATATTTTAGCCAGTAGTTTAGCATCTAAATTTAGCAATGAAATTGATCTATACGAGGAACATTCTTGGGAGTCCTTACCTTCTTTGTGCATTACTGTTATACCTGCCCATTCCATGGTGTCGGCAAGCACCCCCCCCCCCCCCTCGGTAGGTTGAACAACCTCAGTAATGGTGCAGTTAATATCTCTCTGAACTTTCTATAAAACCTCGCTGTAAGCCTGTCCAACCCCAGGGCTTTATCTACTTTTAACTGTTTTATAGCTTGCAAAACTTCCTCTTCCTTTATGGCTCTATTTAACTCTGTTTGTTCCTCTTCTGCCAGTTTCGGGAGCTTTATGGAATCTAAGTAGCTCTGTATCTTTTCCGACTCCGGAGGAGCTCTAGCTTCGTACAACGCTTGATAAAATCTTTTAAAGGCCTCCCAAATATCTCTATCTTTATGAACTAGGTTCCCTTCCGAATCCCTAATTTTCAATATTTGTGATCTTAGTTTCAGTTGTTTCAACTTCTGCGCCATGTATCGCCCTGTTCAAAAAGTCCTGTGTCAATAGCTGCATACGGTATCTTATAATTTCTGCCTGCATTGCATTTATCTGCGCTCTTACAACCAACATTTGCCTCTATATGTCCCTTTTCTATCTTGCGCATCTAATTCTTCTAGTTTCATTAAGCTTTCTCTCAATTCCCTATCTCTTCCCTCCCTCTCCCTCCTTTTACGTGCCCCTCCATTTAATTAGAACTCCCCTCACTACTGCTTTATATCCATCCCAAACTCCCCCCCCCCCCCGGCCATCTCACCATTATCATTCCATCTAAAGTATTCCACTGTCTCCCTCTCTATCTCTTTTCTGACCCTCTCATCCTCCAATAGAGATTCATTTAACCTCCAAAACTGGATTCCTCTTCCCTCCCCATCTATTGTCATCCTAACCTCCACTGGCGCATGGTCTGACCACGTTATGGGATCCATCTCTGCCCCTTTAATCCTGCCCACCAGCTCCTCTGTTACCCACATGGCATCTATTCTGGAGTATGAACCATGCACGGGGGAGAAATATGAAAACTGTCTTTTCCGGGGATGCTGAAATCTCCATGCATCTATCAAGCAGTGTTGTGTAACAAAATTACAGCATTTACTCCTATCTGCTCTTTTGCCCTCTCTTTTCCCCGTTGCGTCCCTAGCCGGATTCCAGGTTAAATTGAAATCACCCCCACAAATGAGTTTTCCATCTCCTAATTTCCCCTCTTCATTGAGCTTTATCCAAAATTCTTTTTGCCCCCCTGTAGGTGCATATACGTTCATTATATAATACCATTCATTCCCTATTCTTAAACGCAATAGTACATATCTCCCCTCTTTATCTCTGACTACTTTCTGTAACTCAATCTTTAGTTTTGAATCTATTAAGATTGCCACCCCTCCTTTCTTTTCTTCCACTGTGTTTGATGCATGTACACATATTCCGTACCCCTTAAGTTTGACCATGTGTTCTGTTGTCCGTGTTAGGTGTGTTTCCTGTATGAGCACTAGCAGCGCTTTTTGGCGTGCTATTTCTTTGTAGAGTTTCTGCTGTTTGAAAGGCGAGTTGAGCCCTTTGACATTTAGTGTGACTATTTTTAATTCACCTTTGAGATTTATATCCCCCCTCCCTCTCTGACCCGCTGCTTCTGCCTCTTCACCCTCCCCCTCCCCTCCCATCCCCTCTCCCACCCTACCTCCCCTCCCCTCCCCTCCCCCCTTAAATGGAGACTTGTCTTCCATAAGTGGTGACTGACTTTGAACCGTCACCTGCCCTTGCTTTTCTGTTCCACCTCCCCCCACTTCCATTATCGTAGCTTACCCAATCCTTCTCCACTTCCAACCAACTCCTCCCCCTCCTCACTATTCCCCTCTATACATTCTTAACCACTCCCATAACTCCTACCTCTCTCTTCCCTCCCCCAATCACCCTTCCCTCAATTCTTATGTCTGCAAATCATTAACATAACCAGATTCCTCCTCCCCTCCCTCCTTCTTCCACTGCTCCTCCTCCTTCACCCCCACCCTCCACCCATTCCGTTCAATCAACTTCCCTTACAGTTCACTTAACAATGTCCTACATCTCATTTCACTTGTTGAAGCTTCTTGTGCCAAGTTGTCAGGGGTCATCCTCCTCAACTGCTGTCTTTCGTTGCCTCTTTTGTTCCCTGGGTGCCCTTGATCATTCTCGCTAGCCTCCGACCATCAGCTGACGCTCTATGCCATCTCAAGCTGGCTGCCCCCGGTCCAGCAGTCGTGACCTTCTTTGTTCTCACTTGGCCCTCAATCCCAAGTCTCTGAGCACTCCCCAAGCTTCCTCGCTGTTCTTCACCCTTCTTGACATACCTTTCACAGTAATTAGCAGTCCAAAGGGGTATAGCAATTTATATCACGCCTGCTCAAGTAGGCCATCACCTCCTTCATCTCTGCTGTGTACCTAACGACAAATCCTGAAACAGTTCCACCGCGTGTCCTTCCCACTGAAAGTGTCCAAGTTTCTGTGCTGCTTTCAGGAGGTTTTCTTTAATTTTGAAGGATTTCAGGCATACCACAATGTCTCTTGGTCGGTTGTTTCTTATGGGCCCCAGCCCCCTATGCGCCCTTTCAATTTGCAGAGACTCGCCCCCCTCCCTCTCTTCTAGGGCCGCCACTTGCAATAGTGCTCCAAACACTTTTGTGATGACTTCATCACAATTTCTATATTGGGGGTCCTCTGGTATGCCTCTCACCCTTATATTACTTCTCCTTGACAGATCTTCCACCTTCTCTTTCAATTCCTCTTGGATTTGCTTTATCTCTTCCCAACCTTTTTGTAGTTTCTCCAATGCTTCTCCCTGTGTTTCCAACTGTTTTTCTGTGTCCTCTACCTGTCTGAGCGATTGCAATGTCTCTTTTAGTTCAGTTTTAACTCTGCCTATTTTCCCTTTAAGTTCTTCTTTCAACTCATTCAGCCACATCTTGATCATGTCTGTTACCCCCGGGCCCCTCAGTCTCCTCCACTGGCTCAGCCTCTTGTCCCACCACCATTTTCCCTTCCTTCTCCCCTTCTTTCCCTCCACTTTTTGGGGCATAAGATGATCTGTATTCCGCCAGCTTTTTTTTTTGCTGACAGTCCTCCTTTGGACGTCTCCATCTTCTCCCCTTCCACCCCTGGGACTACACCAGGTACTTCTGGAGTGCTCTGTCCCCTGGGGCTGCAACCACTTCCTCCCTGCGGGCTGTCCTGCTTTGCAAACTATGGGATTATTTTCTTCCCTCAATTGCTTTGCAGTCAATCCCTCAGTTTTTCCTCTAGATTGGAGTTGGTCAGGTTTTTAGTTATTCAGCTTTGTTGTATTGGAATCTGCTGTGTTGCTTTAAGAGTGTTCCTCCCTCACCATGCCTTGCCTGTAGCTTCTTCTTCCATCAATTTGCTCCATTCCTCCTCCCATTCTGCTGTTTTATCACCTCATCTGCTGCCTCTCTGATTCGGCGCTGCTTTCCTGCCTCATCCTCCTGCCAGTAATGCTCACCCCTCGGGGCTCAATCCATCTCCCCATTCTGCCACGTGTTCCTCAGCCCCAGCTGCTCGGCTGCACTTTCGCCTCACAGGATTTGGCGGTCGTTGCGTTCCTCACTGCCTCTCACTTTCCTCCTGCTTAAGCCTCTTCTGTGGCCATTGCATTTTGCCGTGTTTTATTGCCGCTGTGGGGTTTATTTTCTCTTTGGAGCAGGCTTTGGCAGCAGAGCTTCATCCTCATGCCACCATTCAGCCCGATGACATCACCGGAGGTGCAGTGTGTCAGTTTTTAGAGAATGAGAAATGTCAGTTTTAAAACTGCATTTTTGCATTTCTATTTCTCTTTCATCAGCATTCCATGGCTTAGTGTCTGTTCTTGGGTTTTCCATTTTAATTTTTGTCTGCATATTTATTTCTAATTTGCAATTTATTATTCTTTACTAGGCGATGGTCTGTGTTTTCCATGGTGAGGGATTCCCTTGACATGTTGTTTCTGTGTAGGAATCTGAAGTAGTTCAACTTACTATCTTCTCTCAACTGGAGGTGTACTGGTGCTCTAGAATATATGTAGTATTGACGTTTCATGGAGAGTTGGTGCAGTTTAAGTTCTTGGACTAAATGGTGGTGTGGTGTGGTGTGCTTTTGAGTGTCCATTTACAGGGTTTTGTGTTATGATGCACAATGTCTGGCAGTAGAGGGAACTGGTGGTAGTGTGGCTAATGCAATACCAGAATTTAAAAAGAGTATTTTGTGTATGTTGAATTATAAATTGAAACCCCTTCTTCAGCTTTGCATCTGTTGTTGGGAGAGTTTTATTGATAAGTCTGGTAACATACCATATGAATGAATAATTACATTCTAGTGGACCGATACTCAAAGGCAATTATTTTTTCCAAGGGAAATGTATATTTGCTTATCTGTGTATTTTCACAAGATATACAGATAACCATTTAGCAGTTTAAACAGGCCAATGTTAACTATCATCTGTTTGAGGCCATACTAGGAGAGGCACCAGGACAGGCCAGAAAATTATCCAGAAAGTGGCAATATTCATCCATTATTCAGAAAAAATATATTGTTAGTTTAGGCCTGCTGAATAGCAGGCCTAAACTACCCAGATAATACAGTAACCACAGCTGCACTATCTGTTCAAGCAGTGTTGCTATCTATATGGAAAGCAACACTTAATACACAGATTAAGTTAAGTTAAATGCCGGCACCACCATTTAAGTCAATAGCCCTGCTGGCTGAAGATTTGCCCAGCTTATACTGTAAAAATGACCCTGGGGCTAGAGGGGCAAAAGCAAAATTTGGCTCAGGGTGCTACAATCCCTTGAGCTGGCCCTGACAAACACACAGAGTAGTAGTACAGAGATATTAGAGCAAAAAGGGATTACGCTAGCATACTGTAAAACGCTGGCAATGTGCTACCTTTCCCTTAGGTGGCCAGTGATCATATTGCAGGACAAGTCATTTTAACTTTCCAAATGAAGTCTTAAATTAATAAGAAATCAGACTATAACAAAGTTACACCAACAAATGAAATATTAATACATTTTGCATTACTTTATAAAGCTTTGAAAGATTTATATGTTTATAGTATGAAATAACAGGATCTTTCTGATAGGATTCCTTGGATAAAACTTTGAGGGGCATGCTGGTAGCTTGCAGCTGGTGTGCAAACCAGTGTGGAGGCCCATACTAACTTTTGGGGACATGTGTGACCTCCTACACTAACCAAAATGCAAGTACACTTATTACTACCCCTTAAGGTGGCATTATGTACACTCAAGCTAAAGGCAACATCTGGGGTTAGTACACACCCATAATGGCCACATTAACCACAATCCACTCTCAATACTCATATTCTGCCCCTAACTCACCCAGTCCCCAGCCAATTGTGTGCTATCCGGTTAGGGTGGGATTTTTACTGCAGGGCCCCATGCTTAGAGTGCAGCTTGCTTACAGCACAGCAAACACAGTACTAACAGCACACTTTAATAAACATGCCCTTAGTGTACTAACATTCTACAGATCATTTTCAGGTATATTCAACAAAATAAAAAGAATTGGTTTGTGCAGATAAGACTTAACTACTTTCTAAATTAAAAAAATGTGATTTGTCAGACAACAAATAATAGATCTGCACTTCAATCATTTTCCAAAGCATAAAATCACAAGTATTGCACAGGTCCATTGCTGAACATGCAGATATTCATACTTTATTATAAATTAGCTTTTGCCTTGCTGCATTCAATTATTCCAGCAGCCTGGAGTTTAGCAATTTCTTCTTCGGTGAAGCCATTCTCTTTTAGGATCTCATGGGTATGTTCTCCCACCAGTGGATCCCTTCCTAAATAGGGAGTAGCTGGTGTTCGTGAGAGAAGGGGAGCAGGCCTCGGGCTGATTTGTTCTTCTTCATTCTTGATGAAAGATCCCCGTTCTTTATTGTGAGGATGCAGGGAAACTTCTTCAGAGGACAATACTGGAGTAACGCAGGCATCTGTGCCATCAAAAATCTTGCACCACTCGGCTTGTGTCTTCTTTGAAAATACTTCTGTGAAAATGCTTCTCAGTGAAGGCCAGTCAGAAAAGCTGACCTGATCGGGAAGTTTAGTGGAATCAAGTTCGAGTCCTTATGCAAATGAAGAAGAAAATAAATTAATGTCCCTGAAGCACACTGAAATAATTTATAAAGAAATGATTAGAATTTATATTTAGTTCATGCCTTTCCAGTAGTAGATCAAGGCAGGTTACAATCAGGTACAATAGGTATTTCCCTATCCCTGGAGTGCTTACAATCTGTACCTGAGGCAATGGAGGGTTAAGTGACTTGCCCAAGGCTACAAGGAGAGTCAGTGGGATTCTAACCCTAGCCTTTCAGATCCCAGGTTGCTGCCCTAACCACGAGGCTGCTATTCCACTCCTACAATCCTAAGCATTTTGTGGAGGAACAATACAGACATTTTAAAATGTTTAGCACATTTCCATAAGTTTAAAAAAGCAGCATTTTCTATAGAATGAGAAAGGGCATGATTACTAAACCTCGTTAGCTGTTAATGTGGCATGCCTGGCAAGCGTTAATGCAGGGCAAATGCATTTGCTGCATGCAAGGTGAGGGCAGTAGGTGTGTCTTCACCATGTGTGTCAACTGTTGGCTTTGCAGACAGCATGGGTGCAACTAATGCCACCTTGATGGGTGGCATTAGCTGTATTCTGACTGCTGTCCAACTGCGCTTTCTGCTGTGCATGCCCCCAACAGATACTGCACAACCTTTGCTGCAAAGACTGCGCTGTTTGCACTAACACACCACATTAGCTGCAAAGGTTTGGTAAATATACCCAGCAAGAGGGTTGGAGACTCAAAAGGAATTAAAGAAAACATTTTATATTTTACAAAGAAGGTGGTAGATACCTACCACAGATTTCTAGTAGAAGAGGTAGAAACTGAAAGAATTAAAGAATGGTTGAGACAGGCATATAGGGTCTAGTGACAGAGGAGATCGAGTATCTATGGTAGCAGGAAAGGTGAGGTAGACTGGGCATCAATACCTTCAACATTTGTTATTTAAGATCAATGTTGAAAAGTGTGGAAGCTAGAAACACAAAGGGCTCCTTTTACTAAAATTTAGCTTGTGCTATCTGCTGCATGGCCCATTTTATTCCTATGAGCTTTGTGGCAGATAATTTGCGTTGTCAGTAAAAATGGTCCAAAGACTGGTTAGAAGCCAATAATCATGAATGAGCCTCTTCTTTTTTAGATCACACACATACAAGTATGAATATGACCTAAATTAGGTCTGGTATATATATCTACGTGGGTTAAACTGAATGAATCTGAGGATCCCAACATTGCACTAAGCAGAAGCCTACCTTAATCAAATACATGAGGTTAAATATAGATCTATCTAGCTCATGTTAATGTGATCAAAGATCTAATCCACAAGGATGACTGCAAGAGTTAGAGAAAGTTGCAAGATTAAGATTTATGGGCCCAATATTCGAAAGGCATTTACACGGTTTACAGTCCTATAAACCGTGTAAATGCCATTCAGTGGGATATTCAATGGCACTAATATGGTTAGTGCCGCTGAATAGCCCTGACTATTTTCACTACATACCCCAATGCTAACCACTTAGCACTGGGGTAAGTCGTAGCTGGTGGCAGAGGCTAACTGTGTAGCAGAGATATTGCACTGCTAACCCAGTTTGCTTCTACGGGTAAAAGACAGGTGCTGGAAAAGCTGATCTATCTTTACCTGTAGAAGCTAATAGGGCAGCGGTGAAAAATTGCCGCTACCCAGTTAGCCTTTGCAGCTTCTGGGCATGGGTAGCAATCCGAGATATTCAATGCTGGGGCCGCATATGACCCTGGTATTGAATATCTGGGGTCAGAGGATGGCAGCGAAAGCAAGGTGCTGTACTCGCATCTAGCCATCCTAATTCAATATCAGGCCCTATGACTTTATTCCAGTGAGAGGAAAGTTACTCACCCATAGCAGGTTTTCTCTGTGGACAGAAGGAATAAGTCCTCACAGATGGGTGATGGCTCTAGTGGAGAACCACATGGTAATGCTCACCAGTTTCTATTGGAAGCTTTTAGGAGGCTGCACTGTGCCTGCCTGTCTGCCTTCCCACCTGCTGCCACTGTGCTATCTTCTCTAGTCTGATAACAAAGCTGTAGCAGAAGACAACTCCTCGAGGATGTGAGAGGGTTGTGAAAACTTATTCTTGCTGTCCTAGGAGAACACCTGCTAAAGGTAACTACCTTTTCTTCGTGGACAAGCAGGAAGTAAGTCCTCATGTATGGGACTCCCAAGCTACAGAAAACCAAGGAGGCCGAGAATCCAAATGGGCAAAATTGAACTGAGAACTGGAGAATAAACAATGTACAGAACTGGTAGTTCACAAAAGGGAACTTATCTGAATCAGCTTCTTCACCATTTCCTTTTGTTTTTTTATTTGGCAGCCTGGACAGACAGTAGGGCTTTAGGGGCATGGAGTTGGATTCTAATCCCCAAACATATACCGGAGTACAAATTGGCTGAAGCTGCTGTCATGTTGGGAATCCCCAACCAGACAGTAGTGAGATGTGAACGTGTGGACAGAACACCACACTGCAGCCCTGAAGATCTCTTTCTTGGAGACTGAGTGCAAGTTGGCCAGTGACGCAGCCATGGCTCTGATGTTGTGAGCTGTGACATGGCTATCAAGGCTCAGGCCAACCTGGGCCTATGTGAAAGAGATGTAGTCTACCAGCCAAATTGAAAGAGTACATTTGGAAATGGCAGCCCCTAGCTTGCTGGGGTCAAAAGTAAGTAGTAAGGCTTGTTTACAGTTCAGCATGTGCAGCGCTGTTTTCCCTCTATAGGCATAAGGCCTCGGGAAGAAAGTCAACAGAACGACTAACGGATTAAGATGGAAAGTTGATACCACCTTTGGAAGGCATCGAGGATGAGTGCGCAAGATCACTCTGTTATGATGGAATCTGATGTACAGCAGATGAGCCACTAGAGCCTGGAGCTCACTTACCCGGCATGCTGACTTAACGGCCACCAGAAACAAGATCTTCCAGGTCAAGAACTTCATAGGGCAGGAATCGAGCAGCTCAAAGGGAACCAATATGAGCTTCATCAGAACCACACTGAGGTCCCATGCCACTGCTGGGGGCTTGAAGGGAGGCTTCGAGAGAAGCAAACCCTGCATGAAGTGAGCCACTAATAGCTGGGCTGAGATGGACCTTCCTTCTATTCCGCAATGGTATGCCCCAATCGCGCTGAAGTGAACACTGACAGAGTTGGACTTCAGACCCGACTCAGAGAGGTGTATGAGGCATTCAAGTAATCTGTCAGTGGAGCTATTAAAAGGATCGAGTATCTGTTCTGCACACCAGATTGCAAATCTTTTCCATTTGAATTTATAAGACCTTCTCGCTGAGCCCTCCTAGAGGGCAACAGAACATTTGTTACTCTGTCAGGTAGATTAAGCTTTGAGAAGACTAGCCTCTCAACATACACACAGTTAGGGCCAAAGACTAGACGTTAGGACATAACATCTTCCTGTCTTCCTGTGATATAAGGTCTGGGGCAAAGCCCAGCTGTAGAGGGTCTCACTGGGAGAGTTGAAGAAGAAGTGGAAACGACAGCTTTATGGGCCAATACGATGCTATGAGAGGTATGTGAGGATACACGTATAGCAGACCATTCCCCCAATGCGGGAGGAAAGCATCCGGTGCCAGTCTGCTGTGCGAGGTGATTCTGGAGCAGAACTGATGCATTTGGGTGTTTTGTTGGGTGGTAAACTGGTCTATCGAGAGAGTACTTCACTTTTGAAAGATGAGACCACCGTGCCCCTGTTCAGTGTCTATTTGTGCAGCTAGAAGATGCGACTCAGCTGGTCCACCAGGGTATTCTGCTCTCCTGGCAGATTATGTGGCCCTGAGCTCCATCCCGCAGGTGATGGCAAACTTCCATAACTACACTGTTTCCCAGGAGATACAAACCTGTGCCACCTCTGCTTGTTTATGTAATACATCATGACCTGATTGCTGGTTTGAATCATTTGAACGTTTCTCGTACCAGTTAGGTGTTGAGATTTCCGAGTCCAGGATGGGCTGAACCCCCCCCCCCCCCCCAATCTTTTTGAGGGGCAGAAAGTACCTGAGTAAAATCGCTATCAAATCTGCTCCTATGGCATGGGCTTGATGGAGAGATTGGACAGGAGGTTGATCTGTTGGGTGCTCTCGTCTGGCGACCAGTTGCCCTGAGTGCGGAGGGCTCCGCAGTGGGCTCCCCAGCCAAGCAGGGAGGCATCCGTGGTGAGGATCCTCGAGTGGCTTGGAGTCTGGAAGGGAGGAGTGTCTCAGTGGTTGGGACAGGTTATCTCAGGCCGGAAGGCCAGGGTTTCAATTCCCGCATGGGGACAAGCAACCTCAGGCCACTTAACCCTCCATTGCCTCAGGTACACTTAGATTGTGAGCCCATCTTGGCAAAGTTAGTTTTCCTAAAACCTAAGACCCTTGCTTTTGAATGGATTTTATCAGTCCTAATCCTAATATTGAACGACACCATCTGATGATCACTGGATGCAAACTGATCTCCCACTATAACATCAGAAACACTTTCACCATTGGTATGCACAAAATCCATAAGGCCCCTTCATGTGTAGGTTCTGTTAACAGTTGCTCAAATAGTTCTTCCTGTAGAGAATCCAGGATCTCCTTACTTCTAGATGATACTGCAACAACATCTGGCATATTGAAATCTCCTATCATTAGTGTCAGCATACATCAGCATGACACAGGTGTCATGGCTGTTTCCAGACTTTGGATTTCAAGCAGATTTGTTACTCTGGTGATTTCAGTCTCCAAAGTTAATGAGGGTAGTTTACAAGATGAGATTAACTCTGACCCCCTGGTGAGGTCAGTCTCCGGGCCTGTTGAGATTGGTCTGCAGTCCCTCCTTGCTAAATCAAGAACAGCAGACCTCAAAGGGAGGTGCTAGAAACAATAGCAGACCGCAAAGGGAGGTGCTAGAGAAAATTTACTATAAAGGACAGAAACACTTCCTCTCTCTCTCTCTCTCTCTTCCTCTATTCATCGGACATGAAGGACAGGAGGCTCTGATAATCACTTCTCTTCACCCCTCCCCCCCTCTCTCTCTGATCACTCTCTCTTCCTCTATTCATCGGACATGAAGGACAGGAGGCTCTGATAATCACTTCTCTTCACCCCGCCCCCCTCTCTCTCTCTCTGATCTCTCTCTTCCTATTTTCATCGGACACACCTTGCCATGAGGCTCTGACCCATACTTCTCCCCCCTCCCCCACTTCCTTCTCTCTCTCTCTCTCCCTATTCTTCTTACTATGAGGCTCTGACCCACATGTTCTTGCCTCTCTCTCTCACACACACACACAGAGATTCATTGAAGTAAACTGAAGCAGCTTTCTAACAACCTTATAACTCTGTTCTATACCTATGTAATAAGCCTATTTCTACATAAAGACCTGTTTCCAAGCCATGCCTGTTTGGTTGTCTTATCTGTGCTGCTTACCCTACAGTCTCTGTGAAATGAACCCAGGACCAAGCGGAGAGTAGACCAGAAGATTACATATTCAGAAGATTACATTTGGGGGCTCGTCTCAGACTTCACAGCAGATCTCCAGATGGGTAAGTAACAATTTTGTTTTAAACATTAAAGTGGATTTCAGACAGGGTGCGACAGGAAAATCAAAAGCCCTTGTGACCATTTACAATTTACAGGCTGGATTTAGTGAAAAGTTCCAGTGATAACTTTGTTTTGTGGGTTAGACAAGGTGAGATTTTTATTGTCAAAAGGCTCTATAATAATCCTGAATTTTAATTATTACCTACACCTAGGGACATTACACAGGGTGGCTTGCAATTGTCTTATTTTTATGTATAGGCTTGCTACAGATTTTTCTATAGTATTTGAGCTGCTAAGAAAAGACAGAGTTACACAGATAAAACAGTCCCTCATTGAATACAATATACATCTTTCCTGATAAAGCTATTACCTCCTGTCCCTTTTGCCTTTTATTTCTCTGTCTCCTGTCAGTAAGTATCTTAGTGAGAGCAGGCTTAAAGCTTGCTGCAATTGATACAATAACTGACAATTCTGTTAATCTCCTAACACCCTTCTTACTATAATTTCATCCTAAACTTCCACCCTGTTAAAAGCTGATAAGCACTTTTATTCAGGTATAATTTTAAGGCGTGGTCTTTATGCCAGTACTCTTTACTGAACACCCATAAAATTTATGCCATTCCAACTATAATTCTAAGTCTCACTTCTTCATAAAAGTGAGCATTCCTCCTTCCAAGGTTGCACATTTGAGATAGTCCAACTACAGCCTTTCTGCAGTCTCAAATATGGAAACCTTTGATTTTAAAGAACTGAAACAAATAGTACTGACATACTGTAAGAGGAAAGGTGGTCCCTTTGAAGGTGAATTCCCTGAGTCATCATGGTATAATATTCAAAGACAAATGTTAAACCATTATCAAGAATTCAAAAAGAAAACAAATAAAATAAAATGCCTTTTTATCCAAGGCATGTGCAAGGGGCTCATTAGCATGAAACAGGACAATACTGAACTGACTTCTCATTGTACCCAATTGACCAAAGACCTTGAGGAGGCACAAATTTGCATCTCTATGCAAAGGGCTCAAGTGATCCAAGCCACAAATTCTTTTATAACTGTTAGTGAGCAATTAGAAGCACTTAAACTTGAATTGAGGCACGTTAAGGATCAATTGGCCTCTGAAAAACAAAAGAATAAATATACGCCCATTTCTCCCTCAGCCCCTTATGCCTATGACATACCCTATCAGCCATGCATACAAGCTATTGAGAAACAAAAGAATATAGGCCCATTTCTCCCTCAGCCCCCTATGCCTATGACACACCCTATCAGCCATGCATACAAGCTATTGAGAAACAAAAGAATAAATATAGGCCCATTTCTCCCTCAGCCCCCTATGCCTATGACACACCCTATAAGCCATGCATCCAAGCTATTGAGAAACAAAAGAATACAAAAGTATGCATAGCTGGACTTAGGAATGAAAAAATTAAAGATGAATCACAGGAAGAAAATCCTAATAGTTTATTTCAGCCAGAACAGAGCAATAATCAGGATCTGTGTCAGGAGGATAATTCAGATGACTCAGACATGGCACCCAGTACTGAACTCAGAGCACCAGTTAAAGTGATGCTGCAGGACTATGGCTCCCATAGAAGCCTGTAAGGCCTATCACAGACCAGGGCCTGAAGCTCACTCACTCGCCTAGCCGAGGTAAGGGCTATCAAGAAGAGTGTCTTCCAGGACAGGAAGCGTAGAGGTCAAGTAGCCATCGGCTCAAAGGGTGGGCGAGTCAGCTGCTTCAAGACCACATTCAACTCCCACTCAGGAGCAGGACGACGGATTGGAGGCTTGAGCAAAAGCAAGCCCCTGAGAAAGCGGGACACCAAAGGATGAACCGACAGAGAATGTCCATCCACCTGTGAGTGGTGAGCTGCTAGAGCTGAGAGGTGGACCCAAACAGAATTGGACTTAAGTCCCTGATTGGAGAAGTGCAGTAAGTACTGAAGCACCACTGGTACAGTACAGGAGAAAGCATCCTTTGTACGTAGCTGACACCACACAGAAAACCTTTTCCATTTGAGAGCATAGGTTTTCCTAGTGGACTGTTTCCTAAAGGCTAGGACAACCTCCTCAACTTCCTGAGGCAGGCCTCAGGGAGCCAAAACTACCCTTGCAGCCTCCAGGCCATCAAATTGAGGGCTTTGAGATTGGGGTGCAGAAGGGAACCCTGCTCCTGAGAGAGAAGGTTGGGTTGCAACCCCAGAGACAGTGGGGGATCCACTGCCAGTTGAAGCAGAAGTGGAAACCAAGGCTATCTCGGCCACCTGGGAGCCACCAGCAGGACCGAGGCCTTGTCCTGAAGGATCTTGAACAGAGTTCGGGCCACCAAGGGCGTGGGAGGAAACGCATACAGGAGGCCCTGAGACCAGGGAATGAGAAAAGCATCTGCTGCTATCCGCAGAGGATGCGGTTGCCTGGAGCAGAACTTTGGCAGTTGCTTGTTCATTGGACTGGCAAACAGATCTATCAAAGGGAGACCCCATTTTAGGAAGATCTTCTGAACTACCAAGGGATGCAGCTGCCACTCATGGGGCTGCAAAATTCTGCTCAACCTGTTGGCCAGGTAGTTCTCCTGGCCTGGAAGGTACACAGCCCTGAAGAGCATGTTGTGCTTGAGGGCAAATGAACAAAGGTCCTGAGCCTCTCGACAAAGGAGCCCGGACCTAGTCCCACCCTGTTTGTTCACATAAAACATGGCTACCTGGTTGTCTGTCTGAACCAGGACAGATTGATGAGCCAGGGTAGGAGAGAACGCTTTGAGTGCTAAGCGAATAGCCCTGAGTTCTAGGAGATTGATCTGCTGTGCAGCCTCCCAAGGAGACCACAGGCCCTGGGTGCACTTGTTCAGACAATGAGCTCCCTAGCCCTGCAGGGAGGCGTCTGTGGTCAGTACCACTGTATACCCAGGAATTTGAAAGGGCACCCCTTTTAGTAGATTGGGCGGGTGCAGCCACCCGCTGAGGGAGTCCAGAAATGGTCCCGACACCCTTATTCTGTCTCTGAGGCTGCCTGTGGCTTGTGACCACTGACTCCGAAGGCACCACTGTGAAGGCCGCATATGGAGCCTGGCATTGGGGGTTACATGAGCTGTCGAAGCCATGTGGCCAAGCAGCCTCAGGCAGAGTTTGGCGGAGACCACTGACCTGCTGAGAAACTGATTGGCTAAGTCCATCAGTCTTTGGGCCCTGTTTGCTGGCAAGAATGCCTTTGACAGGACAGAGTCCAGCCTCGCCCCTATGAATTCCAAGTTCTGGGAGGGGAGCAAAATGGACTTTGCAAAGTTTATTACAAACCCCAGGCTTTGAAGAAGAGCAATAGTTCTGAGGGTGGCTTGTCTGGCCTGCTGGCACGTCTGACCCCTGATGAGCCAGTCGTCCAGATAGGGGAAGACAAAGATTCCCTGATTTCTCAGGTAGGCCGCCACCACTGCCAGGCATTTGGTAAAGACCCTGGGAGCGGAGGAGAGGCCAAAAGGCAGTACTCTGTACTGATAATGGTTTCCTCCCACAATGAACCTGAGGTACTTTCTGTGGTCTGGATGAATGAGGATGTGAGTGTACGCATCCTTGAGATCTAAGGAGCATAGCCAATCTCCCTGCTGGAGGTAGGGCAGAAGTGTTCCAAGAGTAAGCATCTTGAACTTTTCTTTCTCTAGGAACTTGAGGTTCCTGAGGTCCAGAACGGGTCGAAGGCCACCGGTTCTTTTGGGCACCAGGAAATACCTGGAGTAGAACCCTTGACCTTGCAAGTGGGGAGGCACAGGCTCCACCGCCCTGTCCACCAACAGACCTTGAAGCTCTCGGAGGAGAAGATCTGTGTGCAGGGGAGGCCTTGGAGGCTACCCTGGAAAGTATGGCGGAGGCAGTTGGTGAAAATGTAGTGCATAGGCCCTGTGGACTATGTTCAACACCCAACTGTCCCCAGTGATGTGGGGCCATTGGTGGGCAAAGAGGGCGAGGCGACCTCCTGTGCAGGGTTGGGAGAGCAGGGACTGAGAGGCTACGCTCAAGGAGTCAAAAATCCCCACCCTGCTGAATGGGAGCAGGGGCCGGAGGCTTGGGGGTCCTCTGCCTACGGGGCCCATTACCCTGCCCCCTTGGCTTGCTGACCCTGGGGTGCAGCTTGGGCAGCCTGATACTGAGGGTACTGTTTGTAGGCAGTGCCCTTCCTCGGGTAAAAGGGCTTCTTACCCGAGGAACTCTTCTTGTGAGAAGGGGCAGAGGTCTTTCTAGACAGCCTTGTCCTTGTAAGGTGCTCAGTCTCGAGCTGTGCGGCCTTCTCGGCCATGGGCTTGCCAAAAAGGTTCTCACCTCGGCAAGGGACATCGACCAACTTGTCCTGAACCCATGGCTCGAGGTCCGATGACTGCAGCCATGCCTGGCGTCGAGCCGCAATGCCGGCTGCCTCAACTCGGGCCGAAGCCTCGAAGCCATCATAGGCGGCGCGGGACAAACTTCGAGCAGTCCCGAATCCCCGAGGACAAGGACTTGAATCTCTGCAAGGGCTTCCTGGAGAGACCAGCGGAGAACCCGGCCAACTCCTTGGCCAGGTCTCGCAAGTACATGTCCATGTACAGCTGGTAAGACTGGACATGGCAAGCAAGCATCGAGCCCTGGAAGCACTTTCTACCAACGCCATCAAGGTTCCGGGCCTCCCTGCCGGGGGGCACCGCGGAGTGCATCTTCTGACTTTTCAGGCTATGCATGGCCGATTCCACCACCATGGAATGGTGTGGTAGCTGCGTCTTCTGAAAGCCAGGGCTCTTCCGGAGTCGATAAATCGAATCGACCCGCTTGCTTAGAACTGGCGCCGAGGCCAGTGCCTCCCACATCCGGAAGAGGAGCCGTTCCAGCATCAGAGGAACCGGGACAGTAAAGGCCTCCTTCGGAGGAGAGTCGTACTGCAGAGCCTCGAGCTCTTCGGCTCGAGGCTCTTCCTCGGGGTCCGCCGGGATAGCCAACGCGGTGGCCATATCCCGGACAAACTCCGAGAACCGGGTATCCTCCGGATGGGATCTACTCCGGGCCTCAGATTGCGGTGAGTCCGATGGGACGCACCGAGTCTGGAATGTGTCGGGGGACTCCTCATCCTCTGTCTCCCAGGCGAACTCGTCCGACGAGGAGTCAGGATCCGATCCCGCGGGGCCCTGGAGCACCCGCCCCAACGCCGGAGGCACCGGCGTCGACGCCTTCGGTCCTGAATGGGAGGTCGAGGGAGACCGCGACCGAGGTCGACCTCGAGCCATCATGGACTCGAGTATCGGCTCGGTCTCCGGGGTCGACTTCGATGTCGATGTCCCGGTGGTCGGGGCAGATGCGCCAGACAGGCTGGCCATCAGTGCCCGCTGCTGCTCCATAAAGGCAGACAGTCTGCACTCCAAGGCTGTCATCCTGAGACTCAGCTTGGGAGACGCAGCAGCCACCGACTCGGGCCCCAGCGGTGCCGGGCCCGACGTCGGCTCTCTGGGAGGAGCGTCCTCGAGGACCACAGGGCTTACGTGTCCAGCAGACTCCGGCTCCACGCGAGGAACTTTGGCAGGCTTCTCTTGTTTCACGGGCCCGGGGCGACGGTCGGGGGTCTTAGACCTAGCCCTCGAGGAGCCAGGGACCTCCTCCTCCGACGCTCTCACGAGCCGCTTCTTCCTCTTGCGTTCCCGGTCGGGGGACACCCTGTCCGAGGAGCCCCGACGGCGCTCGGGATCCGAATCCCTAGATGTCGAGGCCTCAGACGAGGTCCGGGCCCGGCCGGAGGCTGAGCCCGAGAAAAGCCTTTCTTTCTGCTGCTGGCGACTTCGCAGTGCCTTGGAAGACATCTTCCCACATGGTCCACACGTCTTAGGGTCGTGATCAGGACCGAGGCACGGAAGGCAGCAGTCGTGTGTGTCGGTGAGAGACATCAACTTCTTACATCGATCACACTTTTTAAAACCACTGCAAGCCATCGGGGAAAGAAAGAGTCCCCGCGAGGTCAAAGGACCGGCCTTCCAGGGAAAAAGCAAAAAAGGGCGTGAACGCCAGCCACGAAGGGCAAAAACCGAAAAAGAAGAATAGGGCTCGATACCGGTGTATCGAACCCGGCGGGAGGGAAACCGGCGTCGAACCGGGAAGAAAAAATAGCGAGAATCGCCGAAAAAATCAAACTTTTATCCGGGATGACAGGACACACGTCCGGTGGGCTTCTCGGAAAAAGAGAGACTGAGGTAAGATGGCACCTTTAGGCAGGAACCGCGCATGCGTGCCTGCATTCCCAAAGGCTTTCATAGAAAGCTGGGGAAATGCTACGCTGGGGCTTCATCGGCGTCGATGACACCCATATGTGAGGACTGACTTCCTGCTTGGTCCTGGAGAAATCTATTTACATTGGTGTGATATACAGACCTCCCTCACAAGAGGAAGAGGTGGACAGAGAGTTAATTGAAGACATGCGCAGCATAGCTAGGAAAGCACAGTTACTTACCTGTAACAGGTTATCTCTGGGAACAGCAGGAATAAGTCTTCACATATGGGTATCGTCGGTACCGACGGAGCCTGCATGGGAACGCTCCCCAGCGTCCAGAAAGAAAGCTTTTGGGAGCATCCCACAGCACCTGCGCGCTGCCTTCCCGCCTTTCCCAACCGCCTCTCTCCAGTTCGAGTTTTAAGCTGAGAGAGAGAGAGAGAGGAAAGGAAAGATAGATAGAGAGATACAACTCCTAGGGGAGGTGGGTGGGTTGTGAAGACTTATTCCTGCTGTTCGCAGAGATCACCTGTTACAGGTAAGTAACTGTGCTATTTCCAGGAACAAGCAGGAATGAGTCTTCACATATGGGGACTCACCAGCTAGAGATGCCAGGGAGATCTCCAAGGTTGTGAGTCCCTGAGAAGGGCTCTACCTGCCCCCATGGATCTCGGGCATCCAACCAGGGATGGGGGGTAGGAGTTGATTAGGTATGGAAAAGGTGTTTGAGAACAGCCTGACCAAAAAGGCATCCCGGCTGGAGTCCTTGTCCAAGCAGTAATGGGCTGTAAAGGTATGAACCAAGGCCCAGGTGGCCGCTCGACAGATTTGGTCGATGGACACAGAGTTCAGATGAGCCATAGAGGCTGCCATGGCCCTCACATTGTGAGCTGTGACATGGCCCTCCAGAGAAAGGTTCTTACTCTGGTAGGCGAAAGAAATACACTGAGCAATCCAATTGGACAGAGTTCTCTTAGAGACTGGAAGTCCCAAATGAGAGGGATCAAAAGCAACAAAGAGTTGAGAGGACTTTCTATGTTGCTCTGTCCTTTGTAAGTAAAAAGCGAGCGCTCTCTTACAATCCAGAGTACGGAGATTCCTCTCTGCACTTGATGCATGAGGTACTGGAAAAAAGACAGGTAAATACACCTCCTGGTTCAGATGAAAAGGTGAGACCACTTTAGGCATAAAGTGTGGATTAGTCCTGAGGACTACCTTGTCATGATGGAACCTTGTATAAGGAGGATTAGCCACCAAGGCCTGCAGCTCACTGATACGGCGAGCTGAGGTGACTGCAATGAGAAAATAACCTTCCAGGAAAGAAATTTCAAGGAGGCAGTGGCTAAGGGTTCAAAGGGTGACTTCATAAGCTGGCCAAGAACCAAATTCAAGTCCCATGCCACTGGAGGTGGTCTAATGGGAGGTTTAGTTAAAAGAAGGCCTCTCATGAATCTTGCAATAAGAGGATGAGAGGAAATAGGCTGTCCATTGAGAGGCTTAAGGGATGCTGCAATAGCACTCAAATGGACTCTTACTGAATTCGTTTTAAGGCCTGCATGGGATAAATGCAGCAAATACTCTAGTAAAGAATTCAGAGGTATTGCAAGGGGGTTAAGACCCTTCTGTGAACACCAAATGGTAAACCTTTTCCATTTAAAAGCATAGGAACGTCTAGTGGAAGGCTTTCTGGAAGCATGAAGGATATCCTTCACCTGCTGAGAAAGATGCAAATCTTGAAGGTCTAGGCCTTCAGCAACCAGGCTCTGAGATGAAGAGACTGGGGGATTTGGGTGCCACAACGTTCCCTCCTCCTGGGACAGGAGGTCTGGAGCAGATCCCAAGCCCAGGGAGGGAGCTTGAGAGAGATGCAGAAGTAGAGGGTACCACACCTGGCGTGGCCAATGTGGTGCTATGAGGATCATAGACCCCTTGTCTCTCTGAAGTTTGAACAGTGTCTTGGGAATTAGGGGAATGGGTGGAAAGGCATAGAGGAAGTCTTGCCCCCAATGAAGGAGGAAGGCATTCCTGGCCTGAACTCCCTGACACGGAAACCTGGAACAGAACTAGGGAAGTTTGGCATTCCATGGACTTGCAAACAGGTCTATGTCCGGGGTTCCCCAAATTCGGAAGATCCTGGCTACCTGGTCCCCATGGAGGGACCATTCGTGTGGAAGCAGAACTCAACTGAGTCTGTCTGCCCAAGAGTTTTGAACCCCTGGAAGATACACTGCCACGAGATGAATTTGATGCTCTCTGGCGAAGGCCCACAATCTCAAAGCTTCGTTGCAAAGTGATAGAGAGCCAGTCCCGTCCTGCTTGTTCACGTAGAACATGGCTACTTGGTTGCCCGTGTGGATGAGGACTGTCTTGTAGCTGAGCAGGGTGTGGAAGACTCAGAGCTAGAAGAATTGCTATGAGCTCCAAGAGGTTGATATGTAGAGATGTCTCTTGTGGAGACCAGATGCCCTGGGTGGAGAGATCTTGTAGATGAGCTCCCCAACCCCTTGGAGAGGCATCTGTTGTAAGGGTTGCTTGGGGTAGCGACTGTTGAAAGGGGGACCCCAGCAACAGATTTTGAGTGGATTTCCACCACTGGAGAGACCAGAAGAGGCGACTGGAGGTTGCTATTTTGTCTGACAGGCACCCTGATGCCTGGGTCCATTGGGTGGACAGAGTCCACTGAGCTGCCCTCATGTGAAGGCGGGCGTAAGGAACCACATGCACGGTGGATGCCATGTGGCCTAACAGTTGTAACATTACTCGAGCAGTTAAATGGGACTTTAACTGAATTTGTGAGGCTAACTGCACCAAGCGTAGGCAATGGGCCTGGGGTAGATAGGCCCTTGCAGTTGTGGTATCCAGCAAGGCCCCTATGAACTCTAAAGACTGAGTAGGGGTGAGATGGGATTTTGGGATGTTTATTACAAGTCCCAGATACTGAAGAACACGCCTTGTGCAGGCTAGGGAAGTCTGGGCCTCTGACTGGGACGGAGCTCGGATGAGCCAGTCGTCCAGATATGGGAATACAAATATTCCTAGAGTGCGTAGAAATGCAGCTACTACTGCCATGCATTTTGTGAACATTCTTGGAGCAGAGGCCAGACCGAAAGGAAGCACGCTGTATTGGTAGTGCTTTCCTTGATAAAGGAACCGAAGGAACCTTCTGTGTGTTGGATGGATGAGGATATGGGTGTACGCATCCTTGAGATCTAGAGAACAAAGCCAATCCTGACTCTGAAGGTATGGAAGGAGAGCACCGAGAGAAATCATCTTGAATTTCTCCTTGCACAGAAACTTGTTCAATTCTCTGAGATCTAATATGGGTCTGTAGCCCCCTGTTTTCTTTGGGATAAGAAAATAGGGGGAGTAGAACCCTGAGCCCTGTTGAAGAAGGGGTACTTCTTCTATTGCCCTTTGGGCAAGAAGGGTAGCAATCTCCTGACCCAGAAGGTCGAGGAGAGATGTTGGAGAATTGAACTGTCTCACCATGGTGTGAGGAGGAAGGTTTAAGAAATGAAGCTTGTACCCCTCCCTTATGATGGAGAAGGTCCATTGCTCTGCCGTGACTTGTTCCCATCTGGGAGCAAAGTGGGCTAACCTTCCTGGAATGGTGAGAGGCTCTGGTTCTTCTAGAGCCAGAAAGGCTAAGTTCTCTAGATGTAAGTCAAAGGCCCTGAGGAGGCTGAGGCTGTAGCAGTCCTTGCAGCCTTAGGCTTGGCTTGTTTAGGTTGTTGCTGACGCTTTGCAACAAAACGACCTGCAGAAGATGTCTGCTGACCATAAACAGGATAATATTTCCCCTTTTTGGGAAAGAAAGCCTTTTTGAACAACCTTTTTCTAACAGGAGCAGAAGTAGACTTTGAAAGTCTATCTAAGGCAGAATTCTCAGCATCCATCTGAGTGGCCTTTGCTTGCCAATCCTTGCCAAAAAGGTTTTCACCTGTACAAGGAAGATTTCCTAATCCATCCTGGACCCAGGGTTCCAAATCAGAAGCTTGTAACCAAGCAACTCTGCGTGCACCTATGGCAATAGCCGAGGCTCTGCTGGCACACTCAAAAGAGTCAAAGGCTGCACGGTTGGAAAATTTGGAAACATCCTGGGCATGTTTAAGCCAGGTGAAAAACTCCTCCCTTTTATCTTCTGAGATAAAAGGAGATAAAGTTTGCAGATGATCTGTAACTTCCTTTAGAAACATCCCCATATAGAGACTATAGGAGTTGATTCTGGCAGCAAGCATATTGGCCTGGAAAATTCTCCGGCCAAAAGCATCCAAGGTTCTGCATTCTCTTCCTGGAGGATTAGATGAGTGTCTTTTTGCACTCTTTATCTTCTTCATAGCAGACTCCACCACAATAGAGTGGTGAGGAAGCTGAGTCTTATGAAAGCCAGGACAAGGAGGAACACAGTACATGGTGTCCAACCTACGAGAATGAGGGAAGATAGTGAGAGGTGTCTCCCATATGCCCAACATGTGATCATAAATGATCTCATGAATTGGTAAAGTAGCTGCCTCTTTAGGAGCCTTAGGATATTGCAAAATATCCAATTTCTTGGCTCTAGGCTCTGATTCAGGGGCCACTGAAATGGAGAGGCCCCTGGCCACTTCCCTAATGAAGTCTTGAAAAGACAAGTCTTCTGGAGGAGACATTCTTCTTTTTGGAGAAGAGGGCTCCTGAGGAAGGAGTACCGATGCTTCGACAGAAGCCTCTGATTCATCAGAGTCTTCTGAGGAATCGAAGTATCGCCTGTCTGGATGCTCCTGCAGAGCCCGATACGCGTACCGAGTGGTATCGACATCGGGAGTGATCGGTACCGATGGGCATCACAGAACAGGGTACCGCTGCAGTCGACACCGAAGCCGATGTCGATGCAATCGGTACCGGCACCGGAACCGATATCGGTGCCGGAACCGGTACCGACAACGGAGTTTGTTGCGGTACCGGAGGCGTCGCAGCTTGTATGAATGCCGTAATGGCACGCTGCATGGTCAGAATATTCTGATCCATCGACGCAACCAATGTCTGGATGTCGGTACCAGTGGAAACCACTGGTACCCCAGAACATGGCAACAGGTGATCGGTCGAGGCCGCGCCATCGATGTCAACCTGTGACCCCATAGATAGAGCTTTGGAAGCTGGAGCTTCCTGCTGGGGTAATTTTGCCGGTGCGGGATCCTCGAGAGCAAGCCCGGAGGCATCTCGATACTTAGAGGGAGATCTACCCTTCGAGGACCGGCTGGACTTATGTTTGGTTACCTGAGATCCATGGGAGGAAGAAGCAGCCCTGGAAGATGTCGATGCCACCGAAGCTGCATCAGAGGGAAACAGGGTACTGAGCTTGGCCGCTCGATTCTGTCGACCTCTTTTAGACATCATGGAACAGGACTCACAATCGGTGATGGAGTGGTCAGGACCCAAACATTTTAGACACCAGTCATGGGTGTCGGTGATAGAAATAGTACCGCTGCACTTCGTGCACTTTTTAAACCCGGAAGCGGGCTTTTCCATGAGGAAACTTTTTCTAGGCCTAAGGCCCAAAAGGAAAAAATGCACAGAAGTGGGAAACGGTAGGTTTTTTTTTTTTTTTTAAAGAAAGAAGAAAAGACCAGCGGTACCGGTCCGACGTCGAAGAAGGCAGACGCGCGACCAAAGAAATAAAGAAATATAAAGAAATTCTTCAGCGGTGACAGGAACACGACCTGCTGGCTCAGCGGAAAAGAAGAACTGGAGAGAGGCGGTTGGGAAAGGCGGGAAGGCAGCGCGCAGGCGCTGTGGGATGCTCCCAAAAGCTTTCTTTCTGGACATTGGGGAGCGTTCCCGCGCAGGCTCCGTCGGTACCGACGATACCCATATGTGAAGACTCATTCCTGCTTGTTCCTGGAGATAGGGGAAGTGCTACTGATAGGAGATTTCAATATGCCAGATGTTGATTGGCACATTCCTGCTGCAGTATCATCTAGAAGTAAGGAGATCCTGGATTCTCTACAGGGAGAACTATTCAGGCAATTGGTAACAGACCCCACACATGAAGGGGCCATACTGAACTTGGTGCTTACTAATGGTGAAAGTGTTTCTGATGTTGCAGTGGGAGATCATTTTGCATCCAGTGATCACCAGATGGTGTGGTTCAGTATTAGGACTAGGGCTGTTAGAATCCATTCAAAGGCGAGGATCTTAGACTTTAGGAAGACTAACTTTGCGAAGATGGGCCAATACCTCAGGGAGTCGCTAGTTGGATGGGAACAGCTGAGGGATGCAGAAAAACAGTGGAAAAAACTGAAAGGGGATATTTTAAGGGCAACTAACCTTTTTGTTAAAATGGTAAATAAAGGTAAAGGGTAAAGGAGACCACTATGGTTTTCGAAAGAAGTAGCTGAAAAAATGAAGAAAAATAGGGAGGGCTTCATGAAATACAAGAGATCACAGAGAGAGGAAGACAGGCATCTGTATTTGGAAAAACAAAGAAGCTAGCAAAGTAATCAAGAAGGCAAAGATTCAAAAGGAGGAGGAAATAGTCACTGCAATAAAATGGGGGGATAAGACATTTTTCAGATATATTAGTGACAAGAGGAAGGGCAAGAGTGGTATTGTCAGACTCAAGGGTGCAGGGGAGGAATATCTAGAAGCTGATAAGGATAAAGCGGAATTGCTTAACAAATATTTTTGTTCTGTGTTCACAGATGAAGAACCAGGAGCAGGACCTCAGAAAACACCCACAAATAGGAACAGAAGCAAAGGACATCTTGAACAGTTTTCAAAAGACTGTGTTCGTGAGAAACTATCTCAACTTAAAGTAGACAAAGCGATGGGACCGAATGTGATACACCCGAGAATATTTAGGGAACTTGGGGACGTTCTAGCAGCTCCACTGACTGACCTTTTCAATGCCTCGGAGTCGGGAGTGGTGCCAAAGGACTGGAGAGAGGCTCATGTGGTGCCTTTACACAAAAGCGGAAGTAAGGATGTGGTTGAAAACTACAGGCCGGTTAGTTTAACTTCGGTGGTGAGTAAATTATTGGAAACGCTGCTGAAAGAGAAAATAGTGAGGTTTCTGGAGTCCAGCGGATTATAGGATCCGAGGCAGCATGGATTCACCAGAGGCAGGTCTTGTCCGACAAATCTGATTGATTTCTTTGACTGGGTGACCAGGGAGTTGGACCGAGGGAGAGCCCTAGATGTGGTGTATTTAGATTTCAGTAAAGCCTTTGACACTGTTCCTCACAGGTGACTTATAAACAAACTGAGCACCCTAGGGATGGACACTAAATTTACTGCTTGGGTTAGAAATTGGTTGGGTGGGAGGCGACAAAGAGTACAAGTAAATGGAGCTCGCTCTGAGGAGAAGGATGTTATCAGTGGTGTGCCCCAGGGATCTGTCCTTGGTTCGATTCTTTTTAACATCTTTGTTAGTGATATAGCGGAAGGGCTTTCAGGTAAGGTTTGTCTCTTTGCGGATGATACCAAAATCGGCAATAGACACCCAGGAAGGGGTAGATAACATGAGAAGGGATCTAGCTAAGCTTGAAGAATGGTCTAGAATTTGGCAGCTGGGATTTAATGTTAAAAAATGTAAGGTCATGCATTTGGGCTGCAGCAATCCAAGGGAGCAATATAGTATAGGGGGTGAAGTACTTTTGTCCACTAAAGAAGAGCGGGACCTAGGCGTGGTTGTGTCTGATGATCTTAAAGTAGCTAAACAGGTAGAAAAGGCGATGGCAAAAGCTAGAAGGATGCTTGGGTGCATACGGAGAGGAATGGCTAGCAGAAAAAAGGAGGTGATAATGCCTCTGTATAAGTCTTTGGTGCGACCTCATTTGGAGTATAGTGTGCAATTCTGGAGACCGCATCTTCAAAAGGATGTGAACAGGATGGAGTTGGTGCAGAGGGTGGCTACTAAAATGATTAGTGGTCTTCATTATAAAGCATATGAGGACAGAATTAGGGATCTTAATATGTACACCTTAGAGGAAAGGCGGGATAGAGGTGATATGATTGAGATGTTTAAATACCTCCGTGGCATAAATGTTCAGGGAGAGAGCCTCTTTCAATTGAAAGCAAGTTCTGCTACGAGGGGACATGGGATGAGGGTGAAGGTAGATAGATCGAGGAGTGATATGCGGAAATATTTCTTTATGGAAAGAGTAGTGGATCCGTGGAATAGTCTCCCAGTGGAAGTGGTAGAGATGAGGACAGTAACTAAATTCAAAAAAGCATGGGACAAACACAGAGGATCTCTAAAGGTAAAAAGGGGATTGTTGTAGTTGTTATGGAAGGACAGACTAGATAGGCCATGTGGTCTTTTTCTGTCATCATATTTCTATGTTTCTATGTTTCCTGCCACACCAGGGTGATGCTCTCCTGTCATGTGACCTCTCGCCTCCATGGCAACAGGGATGCTGCCAGACTGGAGGTGGGACTTCAGGACTATATCCCTGTAGGTCTCGTCTATGTACCTCTCTGTCTTTCTTATGTCATCCAAGTCTGGTTACTCTATCCTCTAGAGAATGGACTCGTTCCCTGAGAACAAAGAGCTCCTTGCACTTAGTGCACACGTAAGACCTCTCACCAACTGGGAGAAAATCATATATGTGACACTCAATGCAAAAGAACGGAAAGCCCCCATCTCGCTGCTGGACTGCTGTCTGCATCTTAATTTAAAGCTTGTGTTTAGATCTTTAAATTCTTTACTTACTAAAGGTTGGTGTGGATGCTTATACTAATAAAAGTGTATCTAATATGTTTAATATACCTTGTTCACCTGAAGCTTAATTAATCCCAGGTCCTTAAAATATGACTGATTTGGATAAAGAGCTGCACCTGAGAGCGGCTCATTCCCTCTAAGATGTGTAAGTACCTATAAAGCTACGATTATCCCAAGGGTGAGTGGGTGTTGGGGAGGGAGGGAGGGAAATAAGACTTATTAAAAGAGGGCTTCTAAAGGTACCCTGTCCTGTACCCTCAGCAGGGGGGGGGGGGGGGGGTTAGTCACTCAGGTAGACAAAAGTTTAAAACAGCATGCTCTGGGGACAGAGCAGGGATAGATATTTAATTCAAAGTAACAGTTAACCTGGCCAACGCAGAAAGGCCAGATAGTTGAAAGAGGCAGGGTAAGTTATACAGCTGAGAAAGCTAAACAAAGTGCAAAACTAAGGGGGACAGAGAGATGTAGGAGCACACCAATAAGACAAACAAACAAATAGATAGATAGTATGCAGGTAGACAGACAGCTAGAACTCACAGCAAATTCGTCACAGGAGCTAAAAATCCACCTCTAGCAGAGCACTTGCGAGGGCACTGCTCTTCCCAGAGCAGAGAGAGGGAAACAGCTTAAAAAAGTACATGCGGTCGTGGGTCCCGCGGTCCTCTCGGAGCAGGAGGGCATGGGGATGCCCACCCGCCAGCCTTCCCACCCGCTCCTGGCCCTCTGTGCGTGGAGGCCCCAGGCATCGGGCTGGGTGCGGTAGTGGACCGCGCCGCCACACGCACGTTAATGATCCTTCTGCAGGTTCACCTAGAGAAACCTTTTTTACGACTTTTACTTCCTCTAGATAGTCAAGTTTGATCGTCTTCTCGACACTCCGCCCGGGCCATCGCCGACCCCGGCGGGGCCAATCCGAGGACCTCACTAAATCATCCAATCGGTAGTGGTGACTGGCGGTGTGCATATTCCATGATTTAAGTGGAAGGAAGGTCAAAAACTGCCAGCATGTTTTAAAAATGAAATCAGAGAGGCTGTTGTAGCCAAAAAGGCATCTTTCAGGAAATCAAAAAAAGGAGTCAAATGACGAAAACAGGAAACATAAGCACTGCTAAGTTAGATGCAAGGCATTGATATGGTAGGCAAAGAGAGAATTTGAAAAAAAAGCTTCCATGGAAGCAAAAACGCATTATAAAAAAACGTTTTCAAGTAATATTTCTAGCAAAAATCCTGTCAGTCTCAATTGGACCATTAGATGATAGAGGGGTAAAGGCCATAGCAGACAGATTGAATTCCTTGCTTCCTGTTTTTACTGAAAAAGATGTAGGGAGCTTACATCACCTTTAAATACCATTTCAGGCATGGGTATCAGATGAATTGAAAGAAATATCAATAAACTGGGAAGATGTATTGCAAATCACCTGGACCTGATGGCATATGTTCAAGGGTGTTCAAATAACTGAAATATGAGATTGCAGACCTACTATTAATAATCTATGAACTATCATTAAAATCATCTGTAGTACCTGAAGACTGGAGAACGGCATATGTAACACCAATTTTTAAAAAGTGCTCCAGGGGTGATCCGGGAAACTAGAGACCGGTGGGCCTGACGTCAGTACCGGGAAAAATGGTAGAAACCATTATAAAGAAAAAAAATTACTAAATATGTAGATATGGTTTAATGGGAGAAAGCCAACATGGATTTAGCCAAGTCTTATCTTACTAATCTGTTATATTTTTTTGAAGGTGTGAATAAACAGGTAGATATAGCTGAGCCAGATGGTATAAGGGGTCATTCCGAAACGCAAATAGGCCACCTGGAAGGGATAGATGTTTTTCTCATGAAAACCTCTAGAACTGTTTTCAGAAACCATGCAGCCCTGTACATACATGGCACTAAAATGGGGATCTCAGAACGTGGGTGGCATGGCAAACCGCAGAGATGTATAATGCGTATTCACGAAAGGCCTGTGTACATCCTGAGCGTATCCCGTGGACGCCTATGTTATACTAGCAGCAATGTGGAATAAGGCCAGCACTTAGAATATTTTCTGCTCTGATCCTCAACACATCCAATAGAGATGAACGGCTGTGATAAATCTGCACTGAACTGGTGTGACTGCTGTCTGGGAGGGCACAAGATGCAGTTGTAAAGGATAGAATGCACAGGTAAGGGAAGTTTGTAAGGTGAAGTAACAATAAAAAACACTCCCAGAGAAATATAAAGCAATGCAATAGTCTTTTTTATGGCTATGCTGGCATTTGCTGTTTGTGCTAAAGGGGCTATTCTAGGCTTCCCTAACAATTCTTGTGTTCGGAGAAATGGTAATGTAGATGTAGGGATGGTATGTGAGCTAGTATGGAGCAGAAGCGTGTGTGGCTGAGAAGTGTGGTCCTGAGACGCCCTGCTTTTATGTACTGTATTACCAGCAGTTGTTTATAGGCACAGGGCATGGTTTTGGCAGGGGTAGGTTATTTGAGACTGCAGGTAAGTGTGCGCATGTGTGTTATATGAGGACTGCAGGGGAGGCCCTGGTGTGCTGATCCACAACTCTGGGGGGACATTTATTCCTGGCCAGTACCTGGACCGTAGGACTGACTGCAGCATCATCAGGTGTCAGTGTGAATGGGCAGTAAATGCTGCACAGCTGCTCTGCAGCAACATAGCAGAGCATGTCCTTGTCAATAGTGGGGGACACTCGGGGTGGTGGAATACTGCAGTGCAAACAGCACCAATACATATCCAAATACACCATCAGAGGTCTTTAACATTCTGCACATTTGTCAGGACAGATGATGGCGCTTTTGGGCATGTATTTCTGATGTTTGCACTGTTGCATGTTTTCATCCCTATGAATGACAAGGATATGTTTTGACCTATTTCAGTTTCTTCTGGCCCATTCTTAGCATTGCATATACAGTACTGTTTTCAGCATGGATCACTGAAGGAATAACTAAAGTGTTCATGAAATGCCATGTATATTTTGCTGCAGGGTCTGTCAGGATGAACATCTCACTTTCCACTTGCTTTTTCAATAACTTTGGTGACTTAGATAACCTTGTAGTGTTATGGGCATGCAACAGAGGTAGTACGTATAGTCTGGATTGCATGACTTTATCTATTTCATCAGTATTAATGTGTTATTTGCATGGGCAGAACACTGTCAATGTGAGCATCAGCTTAGGAGATGTACATTTTGCCAGCAGAGGCATGGCCACACGGAGATGGGAAGCATCACAAATGTCCATCTTTTCAGTATACGATGAGCACAGGGACATACAGGCCATTTGCTGACTTACCCATGTCCCATTATAGCAGCGAGGGCCCGTGTTTCCCCAAACATGCTATTCATGCTGTGCAGGAAACATATACATCCCTGATTCAGGAACCGAAGGCGCATCTATATCCATAGTATTGGCATCGGGTATACTACATGCCTGTTTTCACTTTAGACTTTTCTGTTGGCAGGACGTGGATGTTATAGAATCGGGCTCACAGTGTATGTGGATTTTCAGAAAACCTTTGACAAGGTTAGACAAGAGTCTCTCTCATGAGAGATTCTTGGGGAAATTGAAAAGTCATGGGATAGAAGGCAGTGTGGAACAGGAATTGGTTAAAAGATAGAAGGGAGAGAGTAGGGCTAAATGGCCAATTTTCTCAATGGAGAAAGGTGAATAGTGGAGTATCCCAGAGATCTGTACTGTGGAACTCTCATGACGGACCTTGTCAAAGGTTTTCTTAAAATCCAGATATACTAGACCAACTGGCTTAGCTGTATCTACCTGTTTATTCCCACCTTCAAAAAACACATAAGAGATTAGTGAGACAAGACTTTCCTTGGCTAAACCCATATTGGCTTTCTGCCATAAAACTATAACTACATGTTTAGTAATTTTCTTCTTTATAATGGTTTCTACCCTTTTGATCGGTACGGATGTCTTGCTCATCAGTCTGCAGTTTTCCTGATCACCCTTAGAATTTTTTAAAAAATTGACGTTACATTGGCCACTCTCCAATCTTCAGGTATTATACTACGAATGATTTTAATGATAGTTCACAGATTACTAAAAGCAGGTCTGCAATCTCATATTTCAGTTTTTTTGGCACCCTGGGATGTCTGCCATCCAGTCCAGATGATTTGCTACTCTTTAGTTTATCGATTTATCGAGATTTGTTTCAATTCCTCTGATATATCACCTTTAAATATCATTCCTGGCATTCTTAGGTTTCAAAAAAACCCAGGGTTACACCATACATTTCATTCTATACTATATTTTACTATATATTTCCAATCTATACTATAGACAGATATAGCACTAGCTTCCTTTACACCTATATCCATCTGGTATTAGTCTGTTAATCTATATCAATCCAATATTAATCTGTGTTAATCTATATATTTTTTTTCATTCTTTATTTATCCAACAAACTTTACATCATACAACAATAAACACAGCACACAACCCCGTTCCCAAGACACCCCCACCCACCCCACCCTATATCCCTTACACAGTACAGTACAGTACAAAAGGTCCAACTACTCAGATAAACCAACTTTTCATGCCAAAAGATGTCTAAATCCATCCCTAGCCTCCCCTCTCGCCCTCGCCCCCTATATACCCAGTCACCCCAGCAATCACAATTACTGAAGGAGAACAGGAACAGGCAGCCGTACCCCCCACCTCGGAACTAAACCCAGGGAGGGGCCCCTTCCCCCCCAACTACCCCCCAGCCTCAACTGCCCCCTCCCCCTACTACCTCTCTCAATCCCACCACCCTAACTCCCCTTCTCCTCCCTCCTGGGCGAGCGCCACTCCAGATACAAGCCCCAGGTATTCTGGAACCGCACTAACCCATTGTGATGCAGGGCCGCCAATTGATACAGAAGGGACAGCTGCGCAACTCTCTCTTGGACCTCCCGGAGCGTAGGCACCTGGGAAGTACGCCAACGCCTCGCTATTAATTGCCGGGTGGCTGTGCAAACCACTCCACGCCATCCCTTACCCTCTTTCCCCTGTCCCCCCTCTTCCACATTCAACATGGCCAAACAAGGGCCTAACCGGCTCTCTACCCCCAACACTTCCCCCAGCCATCCCTCAACCCCCTGCCATAGGGGGACCAACAAGGGACAGTCCCACCAGATATGCAAAAAAGAGCCCACACCCCCTCCAACAATTCGCCTGCCCCCCCTGCCATTTCTGCAAACGTTGGGGTGTCAGATACCATCTATACAACATTTTATAATTATGCTCTTGGATACTACTGGATATTACTCCTTTAAATAAGCCCTTACACACTACCCCCCACTGCTCGGCATCCCAACATCTATTTAAATCCCCCCCCCAGGCCCTCCGGTGCACCCACTCCCCCCCACCTTCTCCTCCCATGGCCTTGTACAGCTGGGACACCAAACCTTTAACCGCCCCCCTTTCAAGGAGCGCATCTATACTCTCCCCCCTAGGCCCATGCCCCCTGTGCAACCTCCCTACTATAATGCAACACCTGCACAAAGCGATATCTATCAGTCTCAGACAGCTGGAACTCCTCCCGGGCCTCCTCAAAAGTCAACCATTCATCATTCCTCTTAAGCTGTCCGACCCAGCAAAGCCCCTTCTCCGCCCATCTCCCGAAAGCTGGGTCCGTCAACCCAGGCGGGAATCCCCGGTTCCCAACCAGCGGAAGGAACTTAGAGGCCCCCTCACTACCATACCACTTCCTCCTCCACTTCCTCCAATGTCGTAAGGTTAGGGTCACATAGGGGTTCCCTCGCAGCTCCCCAAGGGACTCCCCCCCATCATCCAGACCCTCCCTTTCAACGTGTCCCTACCCTGCAACCCAACTCCTTCCAGTCTCACCCACTCCGCCGAATCCCTCAACAACCATTCAAACACCGCCCGCACTCTCGCGGCCTCATAATATCGAGGAAGAAGCGGCACCCCCATACCACACTCCTCTTTACTCGCACATAACACCTTCTGCGCCACCCTGGGCCGTTTCCCTTTCCAAATAAACTTCAGCACCCGAGCTTGTAGTTGTTGTAAAAAAAACCCTGGAACAGCCACCGGCAAATTCATAAACAAATAAAGCAGCCGGGGCACAATTATCATCTTCACCAAATCCCTGCGCCCCAACCAGGAGACCTCATAAGACCCCCATTCCTCAAGCGTCAGAAACATCCTGGCTTTAGCTGCCCCAAAGTTCTCCCGAAACAACGCTGCCCTCTTGGACGTAAGCTGCACCCCCAAGTAGCGAATACTACCCTGCGCCCAATGAAACGGAAGCTCCCTCCGCAAGCGACCCTCCTCTTCTTTACCTATAGACAGATTCAAAATCTCCGACTTCGTAACATTCATACGGAAACCAGACACTGCTCCATAGCCCCAAAGCTCATCCCGAATAGCTTCTAGAGATCTATACGGGTCCGTAACAAAAAACAGAACATCATCCGCAAATAACGAGATTTTGTGATGATCCCGCCCTACCCACACCCCCTTAATATCCCCTCTATCCCGCACTCGCTGTGCCATGGGCTCCATTGCCAAAATAAACAACAAAGGTGATAGTGGGCACCCCTGTCGTGTACCCCGGAACAGTTCAAAACTCTGGGATACCGCACCATTCACCTTCAAGCATGCCATGGGCGCCTGATAGACGGATCGAACCCAGATCAAAAACTGCCCCCCTATCCCAATCTTTTCGAGCACCTTAAACAAAAACACCCAGTTCACCCTATCAAATGCCTTCTCAGCATCAACCGCCAAGAGGGCCATTCCCTCGTTCTGCACCATTCCATGCCACATCACATTTAATGCTCTCCGAATATTATCGGAGGTATGCCGACCCTGCACAAATCCCGACTGATTGGGGTGTATCACTTGCTCCAGCAGAGGCCCCAAGCGATTTGCCAAGACTCTCGTAAAGATTTTAAAATCCCCCCCTAACAAGGAGATAGGCCGATACGAACCACAGTCCGTAGGATCCTTCCCCTCCTTATGCAACAGGCTAATTCCCGCCAATCGTAACGATGCCGGCAGCGGCTGCACCGTAGTGAAGGAATTATACATTTGAGTCAACGGCCCTACCAAAGCCGTGGCAAACACTTTATAAAATTTATTCGAAAAACCATCTAAGCCAGGTGCCTTATGACCTCGTAACCCTTTAATCACAGTCACAATTTCAGACTCTCTAATGGGCGCGGACAGCTCCAGACAGTCCTCCCGCGTGAGCCGGGCCATCGAAACTGTATCCAAGTAATCCTGTATCTTTCCCTCGTCCACTACTTCCTCCGGAGTGTATAACTTTTGATAAAATTGTCGAAACCGCTCCTCTATATCCCGCCCCTCCCACAGCTCCTTCCCCTCACCATCTTTAACTCGCACTATCGTGTTTCGATTTTTCAGCTTCTGAACCTTACGCGCCAACAACCTTCCTGCTTTATTATTAAACTCAAAATTCCGTTGTTGCAACAGAGAGAGTTTATACCTAATCTCCTGCATATTTAGTTCACTTAATTCCCTCTTTACCATCCCCAATTCCTGAACGAGGTGCACATTTCGTGAGTTCCCTTTTAATTTCCCCTCAAGCTCCCGAAGCTTCGCTAGCAGACCTGTCTCACGCTGCAACCGTTCTCTCTTACGATGTGATCCCACCGCCTTCAAACAATCCCATACTATCCCTGGGCTGCACTCACCCGTCTCATTCAACAGCAGATACTCCGAAATGCAGTCATGGATCTGCGTCACCACTGCTTTATCCTCCAGCAGCTTCATTTAATTTCCACCATCCCCTATCCCTCCCCGGCCCCCCCATACTGACCACACCCAACACTGGAGCGTGATCCGACCATGTGCGCTCCTTAATTTCACACCTCCGCACCTGCGACACCAGCGAACGCTCCACCAGCAACATGTCTATTCGGGAATAACCTCCATGCACTGCTGAGAAGAAGGAGTAGTCCCGCTGCCCACTATTTAATTCCCTCCACAAATCTACCAGATCTAGGCCCGCCATAAGTTTTTTCAGACTGGCCCTATGCTGCTTAGCCTGTGAGGAAGACCCCTTAGATGTATCCACCCGCGGGTCCAAAGTCACATTAAAATCCCCACCTAGAATTAACATACCCTCCGCCATCCCAATAATCTTCCCCTGAAGCTCCTTGAAGAAGTGGTTCTGATTAACATTCGGAGCATACACATTAACCAGGGTGTATAAGTGCTGATCCCAGCGTAAGTGAACAGCCACAAATCTCCCCAATTTATCCCGAAACACCTTCCCCACCTGCCCCTGAACTCGTGTAGATAGTAGGATCCCCACGCCCCCCTTCTTTTTCTCCACCCTGTTAGAAGCAAAAAATTGCTGCGGATAATGATGATGCTGCACCCGTCTCTCATCCCTGGATAGGAGATGCGTTTCCTGAATAAACACAATGTCCCACTGAAGTCTCTTACATTCTTTTATCAATAATTGACGCTTAACAAAGGAATTGAGGCCTCTAACATTCAATGACAAAATATTCATCTCCGGCATTGAAACATCCACCCCCCCCCCTTATGCACTGCACCTTCCTATCTTCGGCGTCCCCTCCCTTCCTACTTCCCCCCTCCCTTCCCCTCCACCCCACCCCCCCACCCATACCCCGCTTCCTCAGAGAAGCCCTTCCTACCCACCTCCGCAGACCACCCCCCCTACAAGCATCTAGATTCTCACACAAATTTGTACCCACCCTCCCATCCCCGTATCACTAACACACAAGAACACCCAATGCATACCCTCCCCCCGTCAGCCCAAATACAACCAATTACATTCCCCCCCAACAGCATACAAAAATGCCAGCTCCTCTCCCTCCACCCACGCAGCCCAGTCAAACAATTTACATAGCCAGTCCATCAAGTTGGCTGCCTCCGTCGTCGCAAGCTTCTTGCCCCTCCAGGCACTCGACTCCACTGATGCTGTGCCTCTGGCCTCCGGTCTCGCTTATCCCCATGTGATCCACCTTCTCAGGCGACGGGGTGGGAACATCACTCCATCCTGCCTGCTTCAGGCCAGAAATAGCTGCTTCCACCGTGTGGGCCGTGGTGGTTTTTGTGTGTATTGTAAACTGCAGACCCACCGGGAACAACCAGCGGTATCGCACATTTTGCTCTCTCAGTCTCTTAGTAACCGCTTGGTATGCCCTACATTTTTTAATCGTGAGGCTGGAGATGTCCGCAAACACCTCAACATCCGACCCCTGCCACTTGATCTTGCCCAGCTTCCGTGAGGCTTTCAGAACCAACTCTTTAGAGCGGTATTCGTGTAGACAAACAATCACATCCCGCACCCTATTCTCAGTCCGGGGGCCCAGAGCTCTATGCGCTCTGTCAACTTTCAAACATATATCCTCTTCTTCCATTTCAGCTGCCTTGAAGACCTCTCCACAGAATTCCTCTGCCATGGCCACATAGTCCACTATGCCTTCACCTTCTCGCAGGCCTCGTATCCGTATATTCGACCGCCGGGACCGGTTCTCCAGGTCTTCGACCTTCTGCCACAGATCTTCGTGAGCTTCTTCGAGAGCCTCCATACGTTGTTCACAAGGGCCCCAGTGCTCCTCCTGCTCCTCCATTTTGTTCTCCACGTCTTCCACCCTGGCCCCCAGGGACGTCATTTCTCCCCTCTTTTCTTGTATCCAGCCCTGCACTTCAGTCCTTATTGCCCCCAACTCCTGTCTCAGAGAGCCCAGCCACTCTTTTAAATCAGATCTCAGGGCTTGTATCTCACTCGGTGGACCCCCAGTCACCTCTCGGTCCTCCTGGGCCTTTAACTCTCCACTGGATGCCACCGGTTTTGCTCCAGGCCCCTTAGTGCTCCCAGTACCCTTAAAGGAATAGGCCTTCAAATCCACGGCCGATTTACGTGCAACCATCTGCCACCCTCCACTCTCCGGGGGTCAGCTGAGAAACACACCCTATGAAGGGATCTGAGGCAGGGGGGGAGGGGGGTGCTTCACTGCCAGTCGTATGCCCCAAACCGGGCCGCACCTACTCCGTGCTCAAGGGCACTCACCCCAACCGCACCTCCTCTCCAAACGTGGAGATGATCCGGACTGGGTGCACCTCCAAACTCACAGCACAGGAGCTCCGTATCTCTGCAGTCCAGGATGTACTAGGCCTCTGTCCTCCGGAACACCACATGCAGTGCAGGAATGGCCGTGCCGCAGCGTCCCTCCGCACCACTCCAACCCCGTCCGCTCACTCCATGCGCTGCCGACAGCGAAATGCTCGCCAACTCCTCGCCGCTTCAACGGGCTTCCCTCCAACTGGCGGTCTCCGGGCAGCTGTATCTCTCTGCCCCCCGGCTGCACTCTCCGCTCCGGCCTGCTGATCCGCACCACTCTCCCCGATCTTCCGGCTCCGCGGCGCTCACCGTCTTTCTTTTATGTATGTCCGCTGGCTGCTGTTGGGGGCACAAGCTGCTGACCTTGAGGGGGTCTCTCCGCTCCTTCAAAACTTCAGGGGTGGCATCTTTTCACCACATGGAGGGCGGTCGTAGCGGAGCTCGGTTAGCACGCCGCCATTGTCTCAGCCGGCGCCACCGGAAGTTGTGTTAATCTATATTTAAGCATTCTTTTGGGAGCTGGTAGTGACTAATCTATCCTCTAAAGGGTGAATATATAAATAAATAAGAGGAGAATAAGACCTCAGCCTAAAGCCAATATTCATTTATGAGACAGTTACCTGCCAAAGGGGAGTTGTCTTTCATAGCATCACCAGTCTAAAAAAACTCCTATTAACATCCCTTAAAAGTTATCTCACTATACTTAGCTAAATACTATGAATATTTACATTCTCTTATATACCGCGCTATTCTGCATCAGTGCGGTTTACATTGAACAAACTGAAATTACATTGAACAGGGCATTATAACTTGGAGATAACTATTTTACAGGGAACATGGGCTATGGAGGGTTAAGTGGCTTGCCCAAGACCACAAGGAGCACCAGTGGGACTAGAAACCCCAGTCCTTCCGGCCCAAGGTTGCTGTCCTCTAGTGGGATTTGAACCCCCGACCTTCCGGCCTGAAGTACCTTGCCCCAACCACTAGGCCACTCCTCCACTCTTGCCCCAACCACTAGGCCACTCCTCCACTCCACTCCACTCCAATATTGAAGAAAACTCCGTGATCTAACCACAATACCACGGCTCTTTAGGTCTCTGGTCCATCAGTAGTGAGAGACAGGCAGAGAGTAATACAGAACACAATCACACACACACAAAGTGCTATTTTCTTTGAGCTCAGAGGGAAGACAATAAGCGGACTATGGACAGGCATAATTCCAAGCTTATTGAATTCAAAGTCCTCCTTGTGAAAAGCTCCTTTTTATTAGAGAAAAAAATAAAAAGAGGAAGTAACAGTCATTTATTATAACCATGAAATAACACAAGGTGTCGCCAAAGTTCTTTTTACAGAGTAAGATCTGATTACAGTATATTAGATGAAATTTATAATTGCAAAAGTTGCAAAAATTATGTTGTGTCAGCAGGGACTTCCAGCTGACTGTACAATGAACTTTATGCTTGCACAGTTCATAGCCTATGTTCTTTTTTGCTTGCGTTAACACTGTTCCATCTATTTTAAAGACGGTTACAGAGAACTCATGATCATGACATCCTAATCTATTTAAAAGGAAGTAGGTGAAAAGTCAAACTTCTAAACACATTTTGTATCAAGAAATTCATCCATCTTCAATTACATATTGGGGATTCTGGTATCCCTTTATCTGTCCATCCCTACAAATATTATTTGAACTGTAATTTCCCTTTATTTACCCAATTTTTCTTTTTATTTTAAACCTCCCTTACATTTATACTATTCTAATGACAATACTTTACATGTATCTCAATGCCCTGTACCCAATGAGTGCCAAGACTGACCAAAGTTGGTTCAGTCACCATTCTTCTGCACTCAACAGGTGCACAAGTTAGGCGACTTTATCTAAAACAAAAAATAAAAACTCACTGTAGAAAAGTATACGATCTTTTACAACTTTCCCGTCTCCAACGTATTCAAAACACTGCCGCACGCCTTGTCACCCACTCCTCCCACCGAGACCATATAACTCCTCTGTTATTTCACCTCCATTGGTTGCCAGTTCCTTTCCGCGCTATGTTCAAATTACTGACCTTGGTTCACAAAGCTTTCCATGATAGCACTCCACAATATCTCACGGATCTCCTCTTTTTTCACTCCCCCAGGCATACTCCCCGTTCATTTCATCTTAATCGTCTTACCCTCCCTTCCCCCTCCCGTGCTCACCTCCAGTCCACCCGCTCTACTGCATTCTTCTTTGCTGGACCTTCCCTTTGGAATGCCCTTCCCTCCTCCCTCCGTTTAGAACCTCAACACTCTACCTTCAAGCAGGACCTAAAAACCCATCTATTTTCTTTGGCCTTTGACGTCCCCTCTCCTTTTGTATGACTCCTACCTTCCCTCTCCATTTGTTTTCTCTTAGGCCTCTTTCACTTTTGTGTTTCGTCTTTCTGTTCTCTGTCATTCACCTGTCCTATAATATATTGTACATTTCCTTTCCTTTTTTACCGGCTTCCAGCCATCTTTTAATGGATTTTATTTTATTGTACACCGCCTTGGTTCTGTAGAAAGGCGGTTTTTATCAAATAATAAACATAAACATAGCAAAATGAGTTCACTTAGCTTCAGAACTCCATAAGCATCCCATGAAAGATGAGTCACCACCCAACAAAAATCTCTGTTTCACCGAAGAGGCTTCATCAGGGGATTTCTTCACTTGTTACAAGAAATTCACTCTAGCGATGGTGTCTGACTTCATGTGGCTAGTGCCACTATTGTGACATTATGGAAGAAGGCGTGGAGTTTACTGCTAATGGTCAAGTGTTCGTTACAAAAGGCTACTTCATGTATTTCTTCGTGTGTTGTATACACGATCCAGTGCCCATGTCAAAAGGTATACATCATTAAAATGATGGGTCCAACTCTCAGAATACAAGTATAGTCTATCTAAGCTAAAAGATGAGGCTCTATTGGTTGAGCACTGTCAATGGTTTAACCATGTTTTTGGAGACCTGAGATGTATGGCAAGGGGAAATTTTCACTTACCGTTAATTTCCTTTCCTGGAATCTTGCTAGACCAGTCAAGACAAGTGGGTTCAGTCCCCCTACCAGCAGATGTTGGAGACAGAAAAATAGAAAAAACCTACCAGCAGCCTGATTGGCTGTTCCCTGGTAATATGTAGCTGAACCCAGTAGAGGGCGCTCCAGTATTGTAAAAAGCCATACTCAAGCAGATGTAACCATGAACCAAAAACTAAGGAAAATAGAAACCATACTATGTACAAGAGGCGACAACGCTCCAATGCAAAGTCTTGGCTCCTCAGCAGGTAACCAGCGTGAAAGGAGAGACCTCTGAAGCTCCCTCTTGTGCACTCTGGCCCAAGGCACGACTTCGATAGTGGCTGCCATGGACCCCAGGACTTGAAGGTAATCCCAGACCCTCGGAGCTGTCTGAAGAAGAAACAAACAAAATAAGCCCGTGAATTTGCGAAGCTGCTCGCATGTCAAGAAGACTTTCCCCTGCATGGTGTCGAAGTGGGCTCCTAGAAATTCTAGTTGCTGGGATAGATGAAAATGGCTCTTGGACATATTGACCACCCATCCGAGATTCTTGAGGAAAGAAACTACTTGAGCCACTGCTTGACACGCTTCCAACAAGGAGTCTGCCCGAATCAACCAGTCGTCCAGGTAAGGATGCACTCGGATTCCATTTACGCAGAGCTGCTGCAACCACTACCATAACCTTGGAAAAGGTGCACGGAGCCGAGGCCAGGCCGAAGGGCATTGCACAAAACTGGAAGTGCTGACCTAGTACTGCAAACCATAGGAAAAGCTGTTGGTCGTCTCTGATGGGAATGTGGAAGTAAGCTTCCGCAAGATCTAGAGAGGCGAGGAACTCGCCTCCGTGTATCGCCTGGATCACCGAGCGAAGCGTCTCCATTCAAAATTGTGGCACCCACATGTCAGCAAACACCAGCAGGACATCATGCCTAGCATAGGTGCCAGGGCTGCTCCCAGACCGTGGATTTCAAGCAGCTTTGTTACTCTGGTGATATCAGTCTCCAAACTTAATGAGGGTAGTTTACAAGATGAGATTAACTTTGACCCCCTGGTGATGTCAGTCTCCGGGCCTGATGAGATTGGTCTGCAGCCCCTCCTTGCTAAATCAAGAATAGCAGACCTCAAAGGGAGGTGACTGGAAACAATAGCATACCTCAAAGGGAGGTGCTAGAGAAAATTCACTATAAAGGACAGAAATACTTCCTCTCTCTCGCTCTCTTCCTATTTTCATCGGACACACCTTGCCATGAGGCTCTGACACCCAATTCTCTCCCCTCCCCCTTGTTCTCTCTTTCTCTCCCTATTCTTCTTACTATGAGGCTCTGACCCACATTTTCTTACCTCTTTCTCTCACACACACAGATTCATTGAAGTAAACTGAAGCAGCTTTCTAACAACCTCCTACCTCTGTTCTGTAACTTTTTAATAAGCCTATTGACACATAAAGACCTGTTTCCAAGCCACACCTGTTTGGTTGTCTTATTTGTGCTGCTTACCCTACTGTCTCTGTGAAATGAACCCAGGACCAAACGGAGAGTAGACCGGAAGATTACATATTCAGAAGATTACATTTTATGGGGGCCGTCTCAGACTTCACAGCAGATCTCCAGTTGGGTAAGTAATAATTTTGTTTGATACATTAAAGTGGATTTCAGACAGGGTACGACAGGAAAATCAAAAGCCCCTGTGACCATGTACAATTGACAATTTTGGTTACAGGCTGGATTTAGTGAAAAGTTCCAGTGATACCTTTGTTTTGAGGGTTAGACAAGGTGAGATTTTTATTGTCAAAAGGCTCTGTAATAATCCAGAATTTTAATATTACCTACACCTACGGACATTACATACAGTGGCTTGCAATTTTCTTATTTGAAGGTAGAGGCTTGTTACGGTTTGTTACAAGGCACAGATTTTTCTCTAGTACATGAGCTGCTAAGAAAAGACAGAGAGATAGTCCAGCTTTGGTTTGGAAGTGGTACACAGGTAAACATTCCCTCATTGAATACAATATACATCTTTCCTGTCTTGCCTTTTATTTCTCAGTCTCCTGTCAGGTATAACTGACAATTCTGTTAATCTCCTAACACCCTTCTTACTATAATTTCATCCTGAACTTCCACCCTGTTAAAAGGTAACCACTTTTTATTCAGGTATAATTTTAAGGCGTGGTCTTTATGCCAGTACTCTTTACTGAACGCCCATAAAATTTATGCCATTCCAACTATAATTCTAAGTCTCACTTCTTCATAAAAGTGAGCATTCCTCCTTCCAAGGTTGCACGTTTGAGATAGTCCAACTACAGCCTTTCTGCAGTCTCAAATATGGAAGTCTTTGATTTTAAAGAACTGAAACAAATAGTACTGACATACTGTAAGAGGAAAGGTGGTCCCTTTGAAGGTGAATTCCCTGAGTCATCATGGTATAATATTCAAAGACAAATGTTAAACCATTATCAAGAATTCAAAAAGAAAACAAATAAAAGAAAATGCCTTTTTATCTAAGGCATGTACAGGGGACTCATTAGCATGAAACAGAACAATACTGAACTGACTTCTCATTGTACCCAATTGACCAAAGACTTTGAGGAGGCACAAAGTTGCATTGCCATACAAAGGACTCAGGTGATACAAGCTACAAATTCTTTTATAACTGTTAGTGAGCAATTAGAAGCACTTAAACTTGAATTGAGGCACGTTAAGGATCAATTGGCCTCTGAAAGACAAAAGAAATATACGCCCTGGCCAACACCCATTTCTCCCTCAGCCCCCTATGCCTATGACACACCCTATAAGCCATGCATCCAAGCTATTGAGAAACAAAAGAATACAAAACAATGCATAGCTGGACTTAGGACTGGGAAAAATACAGAGGAAAACAGCACAGAGGAAGAAAATCCTAATAGTTTATCTCAGCCAGAACAGAGCAATAACCAGGACCTGTGTCAGGAGGATAATTCAGATGACTCAGACATGGCACCCAGTACTGAACTCAGAGCACCAGTTAAAGTGATGCTGCAGGACAATTTAAAAGATAGAGACATGGAAAGAATAGTTGAGAAAACTGGCCCTATGCCTTTTAATGTTAATGACTGGTGCAAATGGGCCACTGATATTCTGATTCACTGGGGTCTAGGGAAATACAGAAGAAAACAATCAGACTTTGATAGACTTATGCATCTGGCTCTGGGGCCACACTATTATAAAGTTGGCTCTCTCACTCACCCATACCAGTTGGTTAAAAGGGGCATTGAGAAACTATTTCACTGTTCCCCAATGCAAGTATTTAAAATTATTTCACCTCTACCAAATGATACACTGGAAGAGGCTGCATATAGAGCCTGGATTTTAAAAGAATGAGCAGGAGTCCTGGCCCAATGCAGAAGATTATGGGGAGAGCATGCATAAAACATTTTTATTAGAATTGCTATCCCCTGAGATTACAAAACACCTTCTGTTATTTTCTGAAGACCCTAAAGCAACCCTTTTTGATACTTTAATGCTCAGAATTGGGTCTGTTTGGAAGACCCAGCCCTCGCAGGTCATAACAGTATCAGAAGCACGGAAGTGGCAAGCTGAGGGATCCTCCCAATACACAAAAAACACAGACAAAGGATACCGAGGACAGACACCTTGGAGAGGACAAAGCAGAGGTACTTTTAGAAATTCCTCAGGGTACATTCACTTTCAGGAGCTCAAAGCACAGAGAGATGATTAGAAAAGGAGAAAATTAAATGGGAACAAGACAAACACATACTGCAGATAGAAATAGATAAATTAAAACAGGACATACAAGCAGCTCAGGACAAACACAAGGCTAGTGCATAGGGATGTCCTGACCTCTTGAGTTCAGATATCAAAATGTCTCAAGCCTTCATAGCCCAGCCTGCCTCTGTTCTCTCAGCAGAGGACTCAATTCCAGAGCCTCTGGATGATGAAACAGATACAGGCTCAGAATACAGTTTAAGGCTTGTAACATCCTTGATACTGGACTCTTGTGGACGCCCCAATGTTATCAGTAGAATAGGGGGTCAGGATAAACTAGCTTTGATTGACACAAGGGCTGGAATTAGTTTTACAAACAGAGTTTCTCCCACTGCAGATCAGAAAAATATGGCAATTTATGAAATTCAAGGAATTAATGACACAGCTTCCAAATGTGTGGCTATCCCAGTTAAATGGGGTATCCCTGTGCACAGTGAACAAAACAAGGAAATGTTAGAAACCACTGCCTCCACTATAGTGAACACACCAAAAGAAATAATTGGAATTGACGTTCTCAACCAGTTAAATTTGGTGGTGGATATGGCTAATCTTAAATTGTGGCAGTATTCAGGAACTTCAAGGGCTTCTAAAACTTTAGTGTATGAAGTCATTCCCATGCAGTTAGCAACTCAGTGCACCAAGGCAGCTCAGCAGTATGATCTGTGTGTAATTCCTTCGGAGGTGGCTGATATTCCAGTCTGGGCTCAAGACAAGTTAGATTGTGGGAAAATGCACACAGAAATACTGCTGGAAGGCGAGGATCCTCCACCACAGAAACAATACCCAGTACCTTATCAGACTATAGAACCAGTGACTAAAATTGTGAAGATACTGGAGGAGAGGGGTCTGATTAGACCTATTTCTTCCACATGCAATTCACCAGCCTGGCCGATAGTTAAACCCTGGGGTTCCTTCAGGCTCGCTATGGACGTCCGTGCCCTGAATCAAGTTTCAAAATCTGTAGTGCCCGTGGTAGCCTCATACCCTGAAATGATCTCTAAACTGAACCCCAAATGTAAATTTTTCTCTGTTTTAGACATATCCAATGGGTTTTGGAGTCTGCCCTGGCCCTTGAATGCCAGTACAAAACAGCCTTTCAGTGGCTGAATAAACAATATGCATGGACTGTGCTTCCACAGGGATATAAGGATTCCCCCTCAATATTTCATAAATACATGCAGGAAGCCCTGTCACTATTGTCTTGCAGAGCTAATATAATTCAGTATGTAGATGACATTCTGATTCAGTCTGAGAATGAAGCTGTACACTGGAATCATGTAAGAGAAGTTTTAAAAGCCCTCTTACAAGCTGGTCTTAAAGTTAATCCTGCCAAGGCTCAACTGTGCAAATCGCAGGTTTCCTTTTTAAGGGTTACTATTGGCCAGGATGGTAAATCTGTAGATTCTCAGAGGATAGAGCTGATACAGAAACTTCCACTTCCTACAGATCAGAAATCACTCCAGTCATTTCTAGGGCTCACCAGTTTCTGTCGTGACTTCATGCACAATTATGCTGAAGTGGCAGCTCCACTTTACTCCCTGCTAAAAAGTAAAAGTTATGTTTGGGAGGAAGAACATACAGAAGCTGTAACTAAATTAAAGCACATTCTGACTTCCGCTCCTGTTCTTGCACACCTAGATCACACACAACATTTTTTCCTGTACCCTGTAGTTGGAGAGAACAGTATAGGTGCAGCTCTAACACAATGCCTAGGAGGAGTAGATCGCCCTATTGCCTTCTGTTCCAGAGTTCTCACTTCTCCTGAACTCAAAATGGGAAACTGTGAAAAACATGTACTGGCTTCCTATGCTGCTATGCAGAAATTTACATACATCATTGGTGCTCAAACCACATACATATTCAGCCATCACACACCCCTCAAATTCATTGTAGAGGGAAAGTTAGCATGTAGCAAGATTAGGACTGAGAGAATAGTCCAGTGGACTCTCATGTTGCAAGCACAGAATGTAAAGTTTGAATTGTTGAAAGAACCTAACATGCAAATGGCTGGAATTTTGCTGGAGGGGCAACCTCATGACTGTCAGTCCTCACCCAGTGCCCCCAATCACATGATCTTTAGGGAACTGGGAATAGACAAAATTTCACCTTTTCTTCCTACAGTATATATTGATGGTAGTAGCCAATGTGAAGGAGGCAGGCGACTAGCAGGTTTTGCAATTGTACAATTGGACCCAAATAATCAAGTGGTACTGCAGAGACAGTATTCCTGTGGGTCAGCGTCAGCACAGTACTGTGAGCTGGCTGCTTTTGTAGCTTGTATGCAACAATATCAGGATTCACACCCAGAGATAATCATAATCTAAAATGATTTGTATGTCTTTAAAAGTGCCACTGCCCTGTTACCCTGGCAAATAAATTTAAATCTACAGATGGGTCCACAGTGAAAAATTCATCACTGTGGACTATGGCACAAGAACTGAGTGAGAAGTTTCAGAGAGTACATTTAGTTAAAGTAAAGGCACATAGGAAGAAAGGCCCTTTTGTGAAAGGAAACACATTAGCAGTCTCACTCGCCAAGGAAGCATGCGATGTAGGCCTCATATGGCCCTGGTATGAGCAGACACTAATGGTTGCTATTGCTACACGTTCCACAGATTATGATCAGATAATACCACCAGATTACTTCGTAGCACTGCAGACAAAGGACCCTGAGCTTTCCAATTTGAGGAAGCTTGTACATATGACCTAGATTGGCCAATGTTGGAAACAGAATACTGGGCTTGATGGACCTTGGTCTGAACCAGTATGGCATATCTTATGTTCTTATAACCTATATCAGCACACACCCTTTCTCACACTCGCTATAGAGAAAGACATTCTATGTGCAAAAAGAGAGGAAGGCTTGGTTATAGCTATCCCTAGAGCTCGAGGTAAAGAGTGGATGCATTGGGTTCATGGTGCAGGTCCTATGGGACACCCTAAAGCTGAAAAAATGCAGACTATCCTCATTAGGTTGGTATGGTGGCCAGAAATGAAACATGATATACAGGATCATGTTTCCTCCTGAGTAATCTGTGCTTCATTTGGGAGGCAACCTAAAAAGAGAAGAGGACAGTTAATGAGAGCACCTCCTCGTGGCCCATTTGAGAGATTGCAAATAGATCATGTGGGCCCTCTTCCGTTAACAGCTAGGAAAAATAGATTTTTGCTCACTGTTGTTGATTCCTTTTCTCATTGGGTAGAAGCATTCCCTGTCCCAGATCAAACTGCTCGAACCACTACAGAAATCCTAACTATGCAATTTGTTACATGCTGGGGCATTCCTAAGACTATTGATTCTGATAATGGTCCTGCATTTGTTTCTTAGCTCATCAAGGAATTGTTTGATTTTCTAGGCAAAGAACAACAACTCCACATTCTGTACCATCCACAGGCAGCAGGCCAGGTAGAAAGAATGAATCAAACAATTAAGGCCCACCTCAGCCCTATGCTTACGTGTTTTATCAGTCTTTGTTTTCAGATACCACCTGAAGACAGCACGGACAGCTGCTTTCCGTAGACAGCACGGACAGTTGCTTTCTGAAAACAGCACAGACAGCTGCTTTCTAAACAAAAGTCGCTTGAGGATGGTAACTATTTACTGGCTATACTTTATTCAGAAAGGACAGGGTAGGAAGAAGGGGAGGAGTGGCACTATATGTAAAAACTACTATTAAAGCTTTGGAATTACAGAGCTTAAAAGGGAGAGAGGAGGCATTGTGGGTTAAACTAGAAAGAGGGAAAGAGAAATCTATTTGCATTGGTGTGATATACAGACCTCCCTCACAAGAGGAAGAGGTGGACAGAGAGTTAATTGAAGACATACGCAGCATTGCTAGGAAAGGGGAAGTGCTACTGATAGGAGATTTCAATATGCCAGATGTTGATTGGCACATTCCTGCTGCAGTATCATCTAGAAGTAAGGAGATCCTGGATTCTCTACAGGGAGAACTATTCAGGCAATTGGTAACAGACCCCACACATGAAGGGGCCATATGGTGAAAGTATTTCTGATGCTGTAGTGGGAGATCATTTTGCATCCAGTGATCACCAGATGGTGTGGTTCAGTATTAGGACTAGGGCTGTTAGAATCCATTCCAAGGTGAGGATCTTAGACTTTAAGAAGACTAACTTTGCGAAGATGGGCCAATACCTCAGGGAGTCGTTAGTGGGATGGGAACAGCTGGGGGATGTAGAAAAACAGTGGGCAAAACTGAAAGGGGATATTTTAAGGGCAACCAACCTTTTCGTTAAAATGGTAAATAGAGGCAAAAGGAAAAGGAGACCGCTATGGTTTTCTAAGGAAGTAGCTGAAAAAGTGAAGAAAAAGAGGGAGGCCTTCATGAAATACAAGAGATCACAGAGAGAGGAAGACAGGCATCTGTATTTGGAAAAACTTAGAGAAGCTAGCAAAGTAGTCAAGAAGGCAAAGATTCAAAAGGAGGAGGAAATAGCCAATGCAATAAAATGAGGGGGATAAGACATTTTTCAGATATATTAGTGAGAAGAGGAAGGGCAAAAGTGGTATTGTCAGACTCAAGGGTGTAGGGAGGGAATATGTAGAAGCTGATAAGGATAAAGCGGAATTGCTTAACAAATATTTTTGTTCTGTGTTCACAGATGAAGAACCAGGAGCAGAACCTCAGAAAACACCCACAAATAGGAACAGAAGCGAGGGACATCTTGAACAATTTTCAGAAGACTCTGTTCGTGAGAAACTAGCTCAATTTAAAGTAGACAAAGCGATGGGACCGAATGGGATACACCCTAGAATACTGAGGGAACTTGGGAACGTTCTAGCAACTCCACTGACTGACCTTTTCAATGCCTCGTTGGAGTCGGGAGTGGTGCCAAAGGACTGGAGAGAGGCTCATGTGGTGCCTTTACACAAAAGCGGAAGTAAGGATGTGGTTGAAAACTACAGGCCAGTTAGTTTAACTTCGGTGGTGAGTAAATTATTGGAAACGCTGCTGAAAGAGAAAATAGTGAGGTTTCTGGAGTCCAGCGGATTACAGGATCCGAGGCAGCATGGATTCACCAGAGGCAGGTCTTGTCAGACAAATCTGATTGATTTCTTTGACTGGGTGATCAGGGAGTTGGACTGAGGGAGAGCTCTAGATGTGGTGTATTTAGATTTCAGTAAAGCCTTTGACACTGTTCCTCACAGGCGACTTATAAACAAACTGAGCACCCTAGGTATGGACCCTAAAGAAAGGGAGGAGTGGTCTACTGGTTAGGACAAGGTACTTCAGGCCGGAGGGCCGGGGGTTCAAGTCCCACCTGGGGATAGCAATCTCAGGCCGGAGGGACTGGGATTTCTTGTCCTACAGGCACTCCTTGTGGTCTTGTGCAAGCCACTTAACCCTCCACTGCCCATGTTCCCTGTAAGTATTAGCGTATGTATCTCATATCCCCTCGTGTTAAATGTATCCCCCAATTGACCGCTTTGACCCGGTGAAAAGCGGGATATAAATACAGCTAAATAAAATAAAATAAATTACTGCTTGGGTTAGAAATTGGTTGGGTGGGAGGCGACAAAGAGTACAAGTAAATGGAGCTCACTCTGTGGAGAAGGATGTTACCAGTGGTGTACCCCAGGGATCTGTCCTTGGTCCGATTCTTTTTAACATCTTTGTTAGTGATATAGCGGAAGGGTTGTCGGGTAAGGTTTGCCTCTTTGCAGATGATACCAAAATCTGCAATAGAGTAGACACCCAGGAAGGTGTAGATAACATGAGGAGGGATCTAGCTAAGCTTGAAGAATGGTCTAGAATTTGGCAGCTGGGATTTAATGCTAAAAAATGTAAGGTCATGCATTTGGGCTGCAGCAATCCAAGGGAGCAATACAGTATAGGAGGTGAAGTACTTTTGTCCACTAAAGAAGAGCGGGACCTAGGCGTGGTTGTGTCTGATGATCTTAAAGTAGCTAAACAGGTATAAAAGGTGACGGCAAAAGCTAGAAGGATGCTTGGGTGCATATGGAGAGGAATGGCTAGCAGAAAAAAGGAGGTGATAATGCCTCTATATAAGTCTTTGGTGCGACCTCATTTGGAGTATAGTGTGCAATTCTGGAGACCGCATCTGCAAAAGGATGTGAACAGGATGGAGTCGGTGCAGAGGGTGGCTACTAAAATGATTAGTGGGCTTCATTATAAAGCATATGAGGACAGACGTAAGGATCTTAATATGTACACCTTAGAGGAAAGGCGGGATAGAGGTGATATGATTGAGCTGTTTAAATACCTCCGTGGCATAAATGTTCAAGGAGAGAGCCTCTTTCAATTGAAAGCAAGATCTGCTACGAGGGGACATGGGATGAGGGTGAAGGGAGATAGATTCAGGAGTGATATGCGGAAATATTTCTTTACGGAAAGAGTAGTGAATCCGTGGAATAGTCTCCCAGTGGAGGTGGTAGAGATGAGGACAGTAACTGAATTCAAAAAAGCATGGGACCAACACAGAGGATCTCTAAAGGTAAAAAGTGGACTGTTGTAGTTGTTGATATGGAAGGACAGACTAGATAGGCCATGTGGTCTTTTTCTGTCATCATGTTTCTATGTTTCTACTTCTGCTGTATAGTTGAGGTGTCCTAGATACTGGACATGTAAATAAGTAGTAAAAATTATTTTTGTTGTTGCATATAAGTGGGGAGCACTATATACGTATAAGTGGGGAGCTCTAGTTTACTCCCTAGCAGGGTGAAACAAGTTAGCTTTTATTATGTCTCGGTTTCCTGTTGTTCTTGTATCTATTCTCTTCTACCCAAGTCTCATTACAGGAACTATCATACGAATATGCACGATTGGCTGGGCTAAGTCCACAGATGGGGTATATCGTTACCAAGAGATACCCCCACCTTTCCCCGAAGGAAAGGATCTGGTCATCCTGAGTTTCTGTTCCATACAGGACAAGCCAGTGTTCTATTCATTAAACATCACTCAAGTACAGTGGGCGCCACCAGTTTCCACTTCTCTAGAAAGGACACAAGAATTGAGGGCACCTCCAGAACATTACTTTCTAGATCCTCCTGCCTATATTTTGTACAATATTTCCTGTCAGGACAAAGAATGTTTCTTTGTCAGTTGCTCCCAGAATGCATGACACCCGCCTTCCTAAGAACACTTTGTTGTACAGTCCAAACAATACCTGGTGCAGACATACACCACTGGTCTCCATCACCATTAAAGGGACAACTTATTCCACACCGCTGGTTACCAATGACTCTATGGACATTCCAGACTTTATTTCATATGCTGTGCATCCATTAACACTTGGCAGGGGAGAAGAGACACTACATAAACTGCTCAACTTTACAGAACTCCATGCCTATATTGATCACCTTAAAACAACATCCACTGAAGTGAATCACACCATCACTTATGAGATTGGACAGACTTGCTACAAGATGCTCATGCGTCTGCGTGGGAATTGTTATTTGGTTACTCACCTAATGCTGATCATGTCTGTAATGTTTTTAGTCACCCTATTATTTTAACTGCTGTACAAATATTGCTATGCATATCATAATTTTCCTGTGTTGTAAAACGAAACACATGCAGTGCATGTCCTACAAAAACACCAACAACATTTTAAGGTAGTTACACTGAATTTCTCCAGCATCTACCCCTACATCCAGGCTAATTTGGCCTGCTAATTTGGCATTTCCTATTACACTGAATACCAGAGTCAGCTGCAGTCGAGTATTGCTTCCTATCCTCACGCATAGCATCCTGGTACCTTTCGGCTTTAACCTCCTCAAAAATTCCTGCAGCCCTTATGCACTGTTCACTCTCTCTAAGACGGGCACGGAGGTAGCATATTGGGTTCCCCCCCAGTAGTGGCTGCCCTACCTAAGACACGAGGTTTGGACTCATAAGGGGACTTGTTTATCTCTAGAACACTAGAGACAGTACTGTGCAGGACAGGGGACCTGCTAGACATAGCAAGGTATTTAATACAGGAGGTATTAGACAAGCTGCCTACTATCATGTCATGGCAGCTGGGACAGGTACCACAGGTTTGCTTCCACCATTTCCAGGCACAAATAATAAATAAAAAAGGTGTGGGAGACGTCAGCATACACCAGCAGGACATCATGCCTAGCATAGGTGTCAGGGCTGTTCCCAGACCTTGGATTTCAAGCAGCTTTGTTACTCTGGTGATATCAGCCTCCAAATTTAATGAGTCTAGTTTACAAGATGATATTAACTCTGACCCCCCTTGTGATGTCAGTCTCCGGGCCTGATGAGAATGGTCTGCAGCCTCTCCTTGCTAAATCAAGAATAGCAGACCTCAAAGGGAGGTGCTAGAGAAAATTCACTATAAAGGACAGAAATACTTCCTCTTTCTCGCTCTCTTCCTATTTTCATCGGACACACCTTGCCATGAGGCTCTGACACCCAATTCTCTCCCCTCCCCCTTGTTCTCTTTCTCTCCCTATTCTTCTTACTATGAGGCTCTGACCCACAATTGCTTACCTCACACACACACACACACACACACACACACACACACACACACACACACACACACACACTCATTCATTCATTGAAGTAAACTGAAGCAGCTTTCTAACAACCTCCTACCTCTGTTCTGTAACTTTGTAATAAGCCTATTTCCACATAAAGAACTGTTTCCAAGCCACACCTGTTTGGTTGTCTTATTTGTGCTGCTTACCCTATTGTCTCTGTGAAATGAACCCAGGACCAAACGGAGAGTAGACCAGAAGATTACATATTGACATCAATTTATACCCTTGAGATCCAGGGGGCGGAAGGACCCATCTTTCTTGGGAACCACGAAATAAATGGAGTAACCACTCTCTCTGCTTGAGGGACTGGTTGAATAGCCCTCATAAGAAGGAGGTGGCGCATGGTGGAGTGAATTGCCTCTCTCTTCAGGGATCTTCCCCCGGGTGAGACAACGAATGCATCAGGAATGGATCGGGAACATTTGAGAACGTAACCCTGGGAGACTATGTTGAGGACCCATTGATCCGAAGTAACGAGAGACCATTGACGAGAAAACAGAGCCAAACGCCCATCCACCGGAAGTGTCTCTCCGGACGGGCCGACCTCCAGAAAAGGCTCCTGGGGTGGACTGTCCGGCCAGTCAGTGGGAAGATCTAAGCAGGGCCAGAGAACCTGGAAGGCCCCGAGCCGGACCCAGCTCCCTTGTGGGCACCCCGAAAGGACTGTGCTCTCTGACCAAAACATCCAGTTGTCAAAGAGGCGGAGGGCTTCCCAGGATGGTAGAGACAAGTGTCACGATACCAGGAGATGTGCCACGAGGTAGGTGAATATCGACGGGAGGAACACCTAGAAGCAAATTTAGGTTTATCTTCCCGAAGACGTTGGAGTCGAACCTCCCCTAGGTCTTTGACTAATTTATTTAGGTCCTCCCCAAAGAGAAGCTTTCCCATGAAGGGAAGCCTAAAGAGGCGTGCTTTAGATGCAGAGTCAGTCGACCACTGGCAAAGCCAGAGCCATCTGTGGAAAACTGTGACCGCCGCCACCGATCTAGCCGAGAGGCGCAAGAGATCGTAAAAGGCATCTGCCAAAAAAGTTGTGACTGATTCCAGACGAATCAGAGCTGGATTCTCTGGCAGACGTTGAAACCAGTGCAGAAGAGCTTGGGCTGCTAGACCCCTGCAAACGGAGGCCTGGAGAAAGAATGAAGAAGCCGAAAATGCAGTCTTGAAAAGGCTCTCAACTTTCCTATCCTGTTGATCACGAAGTGCTGCACCACCCTCCACTGGAATGGTGGTGTGCTTCGTTACTCCGGTCACAAGGGCATCCACTTTGGGATATGTCAGCCACTTCTCCAAATCAGGCTGTGCCCAGAGGTAAAGCTGACCTAGGCGGCGGGCTGTACGGAGGGGAATATCCAGAGAATTCCATTCTCGAGACACCTTTTGTTGTAGCTCCGCCGGGAATGGAAAAGCTCTAGATGGCTTGCGAATGCCTTGTAATATCGGGTCTGGCTGGGGAATAGCAGAAGGCTGAGGATTCTGCTGATCCGGCTGATCCGTCAAGCGTAGGGCTTCAACCACCTGCATAATTAGGGCCGGCAATTCTTCTTTGCGAAACAAGCGTATGTCCTGTGTCTCGCTTTGGCTCTCCGTAGAAAACTCTGATGGGGACCATTCCCCATCCTAGCGGTCCGACAGGCATTCGCTGTTATCCCCGGAAGACAGCCCTTCCTCTGGTGCTTTTGGCCAAGCTGTAGTAGCTCAGGAGACCTCTTTAGGTGGTCGTGCATCCACCTTGGACATGTCCTCTTGTCTAGAGCGCTTGCGGGATCCAGAGCCAAAAGACTGAGGGATTTGAGTCAGGGCATCCACTGTGTTACTGGGAGAATTAGCCTGCCAAAGATCCCAGGCTTGTCTAAAGAGGGCCAAAAACTAGGTATCTGAGGTATGCATCGGCTCCTGCTGCCCGAAAGACTCCGGAGTAGGAGTTAAGCGAGGAAGAGAGAGAGACACTTTTGCTGGGGGAAGCTGTCTGGGTTCCTCTAGCAGCTGAGGACGTGCAACAGGACTGCTTCTGTCCTGAGCTCACTTGGATAGTGTCACTGAAGTCTCTCCAGGATGAGCAAGACATGCAGCACAAATGCCATCCCTCAAATCCTTATGCTTCTTTGTGCAGACCATGCATCGCTGAAGGGAAGGCATCTCACAGGCGAAGCGCAGCTGACTTCGATCCCCAGTGAACAGAAAAAAATGTTAAAAGTCAAAAATAGGAGTTGAAAGGGACCAGACTATGTACTCTAGATTTTAAAAAATGGTGAAGGAAGGCCAAATGACTGCCAGCTTGGTTTAAAGGTAAGGTGACAGAGGTTGTTATAGCCATAAAAACATCTTTCAAAAAATGGTAAAAAGATCAGAATGAAGAAAACAGGAAACGGCATAAGCACTGGAAAGCAAGAAGCAAAGCATTCATAAGGCAGATAAAAAGAGAATTTGAAAAGAAGCTTGCCATGGAATCAAAAACTGATAAGGTGAACTTTTACTTGCCAGATAATTTCCTTTCCTGGATTCCTGCTAGACAAGTCCTGACAAATGGGTTGTGTTGTCCTGCCTGCAGGTGTGTAGACAGAGAAAGAACTAGAAGCTTCCAGTGACATCAACATTGCTACTTAAGCTGGTGTACCTAGGGGAATACTTCAGTATTCGTAGCCAAGCATATGATCAAGAACCTGATTGCACACAACCTCAATGAGCATAACAGAGATAGAACAAAAAGAACTATGTACAAAACTATGTAGCGAATGCTACCATACAGTATATCTGCCATGGAAGTCAAAAGCCTAACAAGGCTAAACTGCAGGGAAAACATCACAAAGGGCTGGGTCCTGGATAGGTCTAGGAGGATTCCAGGAAAGGAAATTATCTGGTAAGTAAAATTTCACCTTCTGGATTGTCCTGCAAGACCAGCCCAATCCAGACCGGTGGAAAGTGCCAAAGATACGACTCATCAAGTGGAAAGAAGACATGGCTGCTTTCAAAATTTCTGTAACAGAAGCCACATCTGTCCTGGTGTGGATGGATGTACAAGTGGTAATGCCTAACAAAAGTAAAGGAATGACCAAGTCGCAGCCTTACAAATGTCAATGGAGGCAACAGAACTGTTCACCACCCAGGACAAGGCCTGTGCCCAGATGGAGTGTGCCTGCAATACCAATAATTGATTCCACAAAAGATATGCTGAGAACACTGCCTTCTTTATCCAACAAGCTAAGATAGCCTTAGAAGCCACTTTACCCTTGCAATGCCCTGTAAAAAGCACAATCAGTCTGTCCAACTTTCAGAATGAATTAGTGCCCTTCAGATATCTGAGAAGCAGACATGACAATCATTATCTTGAGGAGGAAGAATCACTGGGCCTGCAGACCCCACAAAAGGGCTGAGGCCTGGCTTGAGAGTTGGAAAAGGCCAAGACTGGCTTCCTGGGCTGGTACTGCTGGGAGTTCTGAGAGTTCTGAAACTGGGGACAAGGAAAATGTGAGGAAGACTAAAAAGATGAATGCACCCACCTCCAGAACTCTTTGGACCTATCTTCTGAAAGACACTGAGGTTTGGACTCCGCCAAGTCCTTCATGAACTTCTCAAAGCCTTCGCTGAACAGGAATTTTTCCTTAAAGGTGACAGACTTAGAAGTCATGTCCACCACCCATCGCTGAAGCCAAAAGCACCTTTGTGCTACCACAGTAAAGCGTAGTTACTCACCTGTAACAGGTGTTTTCCAGGGACAACAGGAATCAGTCCTCACTTATGGGTGACGTCGGCACCAACGGAGCCCGTGAGAAGCAATTCCCCAGATTTCAAAGAAAGCCTTTGGGATTGCTGCCAGGCATGCGTGGTCCTCGTCCCACCTAAAGGGTGCCATCTTGCTCAGTCAGGTCCCATAGCTAGAGTCCTACTAAGCAGATGGCAAGAGAAGGATAATAATAGCAACTCTTAAGGGGAGGTGGGAGGGTAGTGAGGACTGATTCCTGCTGTCCCTGGAGAACACCTGCTACAGGTGAGTAACTATGCTTTCTCCAGGAACAAGCAGGAAGTCGGTCTTCACTTATGGGACTCCCCAGCTACAGGCTACCGGACCTGTAAGCAAAAACGCCTCCGCGAAGCTGTGAGCAAATGCAGACGATCCGAGGGGAGCCCGAGTTCTCAGGGCCTCAGAGGCCAAGCTCCCAGTAGCCGCAGAAGAAGAGTCGGAGGGCAGGAGTTGCTTATACCCGAAACAGATTACGGAGTACAGTCTGGCTGAAGGCACTGTCCCGGCTGGACTCACTCTCTGGGCAGTAAAGTGGAGCGAAGGTATTCGCTGAAGACCAGGTCGCAGCCTGGCAAATGTCTGTCAGAGGCACTGAGTGCAGCAAAGCCACCGACGCTGCCTTCGCACGAACGCCAATCCAGCAGGACCCCAGCCTTTGCTTGAGTGAAGGTGATGCAGTCTGCCACCCAGACGGAGAGTGCGCGCTTGGTGACTGCAAACGCCAGATGATTAGGCTCGTAGGCGATGAAGAGCCAGTCAGACATGCAATGATCCTGGGTTTGCTGCAGGTAGAAGATGAGAGCTCTCTTGCAGTCAAGCGTATGCAGGACTGCCGATGCCCAGTCGGTGTGAGATCTCGGGAAGAAAGTCGGTAAGACTATCTCTTGGTTAAGATGGAAATCCGAGACAACTTTCGGTAGGAACTTCCCGTAGAACCTGGTATAGGGAGCTGTGGCCATGTGGGCTTTCAGTTCTCTGACTCGAACTGAGGTTAGCGACACAAAGCAGACTACCTTTAAGGAGAGGTACCAAAGCGAGCACATCGCCATCGGCTCAAAGGGCGGCTGCGTCAGTTGCATGAGCACAATGATCAGGTCCCACTCTGCCGGCGGAGGCCAGACAAGGAGTTTGGAAAGCAAGAGGCCCCGCATGAAGCGGGAGACCAGAGGTTGGCCAGAGAGGGGTTTACCCTCGATGGAGAAGTGGTTGGCTGAAATGGCATTCAGGTGAACCCTGACCGGACTGGATTTCAGCCCCACCTGCGAGAGGTGGAGGAGGTAATGGAGAACCCACTGGGTGGAGCAGGAGAACGGACTGATCTGGAGCTCGGAGCACCAGGCCGAGAAGTGCTGCCACTTGAAGGCATAGGCCCATCTTGTCAAGTCCTTCTGCAATGTGATCAGGACTTTCTCGATCTCCTCTGGTTGTTGCAGCTAGGTTAGAGAGACCCGTTCAGCCGCCAGGCTGTTAGGGATAGCGAGTCCAGATTCGGGTGAAGCACTTGCCACACCTCCTGTGTCAGCAGACCTGGGGCACTGCCCAGGGGGACCGGAGGCTACGACGAGAGTCGGAGTAGCAGCAGGAAAGAGTAGTTACTCACCTGTAACAGGTGTTCTCCAGGAGCAGCAGGAATCAGTCCTCACATATGGGTGACGTCGGTGCCGACGGAGCCCTCGTGCGGAGCATTTCCCCAGCTTTCACAGAAAGCCTTTGGGAATTGCAGCGCGCATGTGCGGTCCCCTTCCCGCCCAAGGGTGCCATCTTGCTCAGTCTGATGACATAGCTAAAAGACAGCAAAAAAATTAGCAAAACCAAATGATAGGACTGCAACTCCAAGGGGAGGAAGGAGGGTTGTGAGGACTGATTCCTGCTGCTCCTGGAGGACACCTGTTACAGGTGAGTAACTACTCTTTCTCCAGGACCAAGCAGGAAGTCAGTCCTCACATATGGGACTCCCCAGCCTAAGGCTACCGGAGACCCCAAGCGGAAAAAAAAGCTCCCTCTAGCTCGTCAGCACAGAAGGAAGGAATCTTCTCTGAGAACGCCCCCGCCCGGTAGCCGAACACCAGGGCCGGAGGGTAGGAGTTGCCTAAACCCCAAAGAGATTATGGAGTACTGCCTGTCCGAAAGCACTGTCCCTGCGGGACTCCGTCTCAAGGCAGTAATGGGCTGCAAAAGTCTGGCCTGAAGACAAGTAGCGGCACGGCAGATGTCTGCCAACGGAACAGAGCGGAGATGAGCCACTGACGCAGCCTTCGCCCTGACACGATGAGCCGTGACTCGACCCTCCAGCGAGAGGACGGCTGCCCCATAAGCCCAGGCGATACAGTCAGCGACCCATATGGACAACGTACGCTTGGAGACAGGGAGCCCCAATTTATTGGGGTCAAAAGAAACAAAAAGCTGAACAGCCTTTTGATGCTCCCGCGTACGGTCAAGGTAGAAGGATAACGCCCTCCTACAGTCCAGGGTATGCAAGACCATCTCAGCCCGGTTGGCATGCGGCCTGGGAAAGAAGGTCGGAAGAACCACCTCCTGATTGAGGTGAAAAGGGGAGACAACTTTAGGAAGAAACTTAGGGTGAGTCTGTAAGACTACCCTATTCCTGTAGAACCTAGTGTAAGGAGGATCAGACACTAGTGCCTGCAGTTCACTCACTCACCTAGCAGAGGTGAGAGCTACCAGAAAGTAAGTTTTCCAGGAGAGAAAACAGAGCGGGCAGGTAGCCATAGGTTCAAAAGGCGGACAAGTAAGCCGCTGTAAGACCACATTCAGATCCCACTCAGGGGCCGGTGGACGTAAAGGAGGCTTAAGCAGAAGGAGGCCTCTGAGGAAATGAGCCACCAAAGAGTGGTTGGAAAGAGGCCTGCCGTCCACCGGCGAGTGGTGGGCTGAGAGAGCACTAAGGTGAACTCGGACAGAGGTAGACTTAAGGCCCAGATTGGAGAGGTAGAGCAAGTATTGCAATACTACCGCTACCAAGCAGCAGAAGGGATTCTCACTGCGCTGAGCACACCAAGCGGAGCATCTACGCCACTTAAGAGCATAGGATTTCCTGGTGGATTGACGCCGAGAGGCCAAGACTACATCTTTCACCTCTCGAGGAAGCAGTAAGGGAGCTAGGACTACCCTTTCAGCAGCCAGGCCATCAGATGAAGGGACTGGAGGTTGGGGTGCAAGAGAGTCCCCTGATCCTGTGACAGGAGATCGTGTTGAAACCCCAGAGGAAGAGGTGTGTCCACCGCCAGCTGTAACAGAAGCGGAAACCACGGTTGCCTCGGCCACCTGGGGGCTATGAGAATCAATGAAGCCCCGTCCTTGAGGACTTTGAACAGCGTTCTGGACACTAGTGGTGTGGGAGGAAACGCATACAGTAGGCCTGTGGACCACGAGATCAGAAACGCATCCGCTGCTACTCTGAGAGGATGCGTTTGTCTGGAGCAAAATCTCGGGAGTTGCTGGTTCAGAGGACTGGCGAAAAGATCCATGGTGGGGAGCCCCCACTTAAGAAAGACTTGCTGAACCACCAATGGGTTCAATCTCCATTCGTGTGGTTGCAGGATCCGGCTCAGTCTGTCTGCCAGGTAATTTTCCTGACCTGGGAGGTAGACAGCCTTGAGAAGGATTCCGTGATTGACAGCCCAAGAGCACAGGCGTTGTGCCTCCTGACAAAGGAGGAAGGAGCCTGTGCCCCCTTGTTTGTTCACATAGAACATGGCAACTTGATTGTCCGTCTGGACCAGTACAGACTGGTGAGAGGCGAGGTGGGAGAAGGCTCTCAGAGCCAGGCGTATCGCCCGTAGCTCCAGGAAGTTTATCTGCTGAGCAGCCTCCCAAGAGGTCCAGAGACCCTGAGTACATGCCCCTTGGCAATGTGTTCCCCAACCGAGAAGAGAGGCATCGGTCGTCAGCACCTGAGTATGCGGAGGGGATTGGAAAACCACTCCAAGCACCAGATTTGGAAGATGAAGCCACCATTGCAGAGAGGAGATCAGGAGGTCCAAAATCCTCACTGAGTCCGCTAGGCCCCCAGTGGCATGATGCCACTGAGTCCGAAGGCTCCACTGAGCAGGACGCATGTGCAGGCGGGCATTGGGGATGACATGGACCGTGGAAGCCATATGGCCGAGTAGTCTCAGGAATTGCCTGGCAGAGACCAGGGAATTACTGCGAAACTGGCTGGCCAGATCCATTAGCCTGTGGGCCCTGTCCAGAGGCAGAAAAGCCTTTGCTTGAAGAGTGTCTAGTCTGGCCCCTATGAACTCTAAGTTCTGGGACGGGAGCAAAGTGGACTTTGCGAAGTTTATGACAAACCCCAAGTGCTGAAGCAGAGCCACAGTGCGAAGGGTGGCCTGGTTGGCCTCCTGGGAAAATTGGCCCCTTATGAGCCAGTCGTCCAGGTAGGGAAACACAAAGAAACCCTGAAGCCTCAGGTAGGCTGCCACCACTGCCAGGCACTTGGTGAACACCCTGGGAACAGAGGAAAGGCCAAAGGGAAGCACGCTGTACTGATAGTGGTTTCCTCCCACAACAAACCTGAGATATTGTCTGTGGTCTGGATGGATAAGGATGTGAGTATACGCATCCTTTAGATCCAAGGAGCATAGCCAGTCTCCCTGCTGGAGGTAGGGCAGCGGGATTCCAAGGGTAAGCATCTTGAACTTTTCCCTCTGCAGGAACTTGTTGAGGTTTCGCAAGTCTAGGATGGGTCTGAGGCCTCCTGTTCTTTTTGGTACCAGAAAGTACATGGAATAAAAGCCTTGACCTCTCAGGTGGTGGGGCACCGGTTCCACAGCCTGATCCTTTAGTAGACCTGTCAACTCCTGAAGGAGTAGGTCCCTGTGCAGAGGGAGTCTTGGAGGCTCCCCTGGAAAATAGGAGGGAGGTACCTGGTGAAAATGGAGAAGATAGCCCCTTCGGACTATATGAAGGACCCAGGTATCTGATGTGACGGCTGACCACCTGTGGGCAAAGTGGGCCAGCCGGCCTCCTGTGCTGAGAGAAGCCAGCTGAGAAGAGGCTATGCTGTTGGAGTCAAAAACCCCCACCCTGCTGAGCAGGGGCCGGAGTTGGTGGCTTGGGGGTCTTCGGCCTATGGGGCCCTTGACCCTGCCCCTTGGCCTGCTGACCCTGTTGGGGAGCTGCAGAGGCCTGATAATGAGGGTACTGTTTGTAGGCCGATGACTTCCTCGGGTAAAAGGTCTTTTTTCCCGAGCCCTTCTTTTTCTAAGAAGGGGCAGAGGTTTTCCTGGAAAGCCTAGTCCTGGTCAGAGTCTCGGTCTCGAGTTCTGCAGCCTTTTCAGCCATGGGCTTGCCAAAGAGGTTTTCACCCCAGCAGGGGACATCGACCAACTTGTCCTGGACCCATGGCTCAAGGTCGGATGACTGTAGCCAAGCCTGTCGGCGGGCACCGATGCCGGCCCCGGCTACTCGGGCTGAAGCCTCGAAGCCATCGTAGGCTGCTCGAGAGATAAACTTCGAGCACACTCGAATACCGGTGGACAAGGCCTGGAACCTCTGCAAAGGTTCCTCGGAGAGACCAGCAGAGAACCCGGCAATCTCCTTTGCCAGGTCTCGGAGGTACATGCCCATGTAGAGCTGGTAAGTCTGGACACGGCAAGCAAGCATAGAGCCCTGGAAGCACTTCTTACCGAGGGCATCCAGGTTCCGGGCCTCCCGGCCGGGAGGCACCAAGGAGTGCATCTTCTGACTTTTCAGTTGATGCATGGCCGATTCCACAACCATGGATTGGTGCGGTAATTGTGCCTTTTTGAACCCGGGGCTCTTGCAGACTCGATAAATGGAATCGACCCGCTTGCTTAACACCGGCGTCGAAGCCGAGGTCTCCCACATGCGGAAGAGTAGCCGCTCCAGCATCGGAGGAACCGGAACAGTAAAGGCCTCCTTCGGGGGAGAGTCATACTGGAGGGCCTCAAGCTCTTCGGCTCGAGGCTCCTCTTCGGGATCCGCGGGGAAGGCCAAAGCCTTGGCCATATCCCGCACGAAGTCCGAGAACCGGGTATCCTCCGGTGGGGACCGTCTCCGAGGTTCGGACTCGGGTGAGTCCGAGGGGACACACTGAGTCCGATGGGTGTCGGGTGACTCTTCGTCCTCCGTCTCCCAGCCCGACTCCTCGGAGGAGGAATCGAGCGGCTCCGGTCGGGCGGGCACCGATGCCCTCCGCCCTGACGCCGAGGGTATCGGCGTCAACGACCTCGGCCCCGAACGGGAGGTCGTGGGAGACCGTGGCCGAGGATCGACTCGAGCCCGCATGGACTTGAGGATCGGCTCAACCTCCAGGGTCGACTTGGACGTCGAGGTCCCGGTGGTCGGGGCAGATGCACCGGTGAGACCGGCGATCAATGCACGCTGCTGTTCCATGAAGGCAGCGAAGCTGCTCTCCAAGGCCGTCAACCTGAGTCCGAGCTCAGGAGACCCAGCAGCCCCCGACTGCGTTGGGCCCGACGTCGGCTCCCTCGGAGGAGAGTCAACGAGGACAACAGCACTTACGTGTCCAGTAGACTCCATCTCGACACGAGGATGCTTCGCAGGCCTCTCCAACTCCGAAGACCCGGGACGGCTATCGGGGCTATGCGACCTGGCCCTCGAGGAACCAGGAGCGTCCACCGACGCCGCCCTCGTGGGTTTCTTCTTCCTGTGATGTTCCCGCAAAGGAGACCCCCGCTCAGAGGAACCCCGACGCTGCTCAGGGCCGGAGTCCAGAGACGTCGAGGCCTCTGACGAGGTCCGGGCTTGGCCGGACGCGGAGTCAGAAAAAAGTCTATCCCTCTGGTGCTGCCGACTCCTCAAGGCCTTCGAGGACATTTTGCCACACAGACCACAGATCATCGGGTCATGATCGGGTCCGAGGCAACGGAGGCAGCAGTCATGTGTGTCAGTAAGAGACATAAGTTTCTTACACCGATCACATTTCTTAAACCCGCTGGCAGCCATCGGGGGGAAAAAGGGCCCCTGCTAGGTCAAAAGACCGGTCTGCCAGGGAAAAAAGAAAAAAGGCGCGAACGCCAGTCACAAAGGACAAAAACCGAAAAAAGAGAGAAAGGACTCGATACCGGCGTATCGGTCCGAGCAGGAAAAGGATCCGGCGACGAACCGTAGAAAAAATAGAAAAATAGAGAAAATCAGCTTTTTCGTCGGGGAAAAACGAACTACGTCCGTCGGGCTCCGCGGAAAAAAGAAGACTGAGCAAGATGGCACCCTTGGGCGGGAAGGGGACCGCGCATGCGCGCTGCAATTCCCAAAGGCTTTCTGTGAAAGCTTGGGAAATGCTCTGCACGACGTCACCCATATGACGTCACCCATATGTGAGGACTGACTTCCTGCTTGGTCCTGGAGAATCAAGGCTAATGAGGCCACGAGGGAGCCACGAGAATCACCGAGGCTCTGTCCCGTAACATTTTGTGGAGGGTCCTCGCAATGAGAGGAGTGGGGTGAATGCATACAGAAGCCCAAAGGTCCAGTCCAGGAGGAACATGTCCAGGGCTGCCCTGCTTGGGTGCTGTATCGGCCCGCAAAAACGGGGGACCTGTGCGTTCGATGGGCTGGTGAACAGGTCTATGGATGGAGTCCCCCAGCGGCGAAACAGGTGGAGAACCGCCTCTGGACTCAGGTGCCACTTGTGCGGGCAGAGAAATCTGCTGAGCCGGTAGACAAGGACATTGTCTTGGCCCGAGAGATAGACAGCTCTTAGAGTCATGCCCCGGCGTATGGCGAAGGAGCAGGAGGAGGACTGCCTCCCGACAGAGGGGGCGGGAGCCCTACCCTCTTCCTTGTTTATGTAGAACATCACGACCTTGTTGTCGGTCTGCACGAACACAGACTTGCCTCACAAGTGGTGCTCGAAGACCTTCAGGGCCAAATGGACTGCTTGAAGTTCGAGCAGATTGATCTGCTGCCAAGATTCCTCGGGTGGACACCATCCCTGGGTACGGAGGTTGTTGTAGTGGGCTCCCCAGCCCGACAAGGCATCTGTCATCAAGATGAGCTTGTGCTGCAGAGTCTCGAAGGGCATGCCCCGAAGAAGGCTTCGGGGGCTCTGCCACGAATCCAGAGAACTGGATAGGCTGCGTGAGACCGAGATGGGGTCCCGGAGCTGGGAAACGACGTGCACGGTCGAGGTCATGTGTCCCAGAAGGCACAGCATGGCCCGTGCCGAGATCCTGAACCAGCTTTGGACCTCGGCAGCCAGAGCACAGAGGCGGCCCGCCATGTTGAGCAGAGCGCCGATGAAGTCCAGTGCATGCAACAGTTTGAGGTGGGATTTGGAGTAGTTGATTAGGAAACCCAGGCGCTTGAGGATGACGACTGTTTGCGATGCCAAAAGGCGAGCCACTTCTGCCGATGCACCCGTGACGAGACAGTTGTCTAGGTAAGGGTAGACGGATATGCCCTGCAGCCGGAGGTGGGCCGTGGCTGCTGAAAGGCATTGTATGACAACTCGCAGGGCAGACACGAGCCCTAAGGGGAGCACTCTGTACTGGAAGTGATCCCCCTGCACCCTGAAATGCAGGTACTTCCCTGTGCTTGGGGTGGACAGGGATGTGTGCGTAAGAGTCTCTGAGATCTAAGGAGCATAGCCAATCGCCATGCTGAAGAAAGGGCAGCAGGACGCCAAGCGATAGCATTCTGAACTTCTCCAGCACCAGAAATGTGTTTAGGATCCTGACTAAGAGGATGGGGCACAGGCCCCCTGTCCTCTTCAGAACGAGGAAGTAACGGGAGTAAAACCCCTGACCTCGAAGGGATGGCGGGACCCTTTCGACCACCTGATGACCGAGAAAGTTGTTCAACTCTTGCTGCAGGTAAGTCTGGTGCAAAGGGAGCAAAGTAGGCTCGGCTGGGGAGAAGGGATTCTGTCCAGATGAAGATGATAACCGTCCCGGACTACCTGGAGGACCAAGGTGTCCGATGTGATGGCCTCCCACTCATAAGCGAAGAGGGACAGACATCCTCCCACCAGCGGGGGTGCCTCCAGGGGGTGAGAGGCTATGCATTTGGCATCAAAACCCAGGGGCTGGCTGGGGAGGCACCAATGGTTGGGCCTTGAGCCCCTTAGGTTTCTGGTGACCCTGAGCTCCCCCCCCTTTTCCTTGGCCACTGTGCGCCGGCGCAGGGGTGGGCAGATAGGGTGGGTATCCCCAGTAAGGGAGCCCCTTCCTCTGGAAGAAGGACTTCTTGCTCTGCTGTTTCTTCCTGGGAAGGGAAGAGGTTTTGCGAGAGAGATGGGTACGAGTCACGAACTCCATCTCGATCTTGGCTACCTTGTTCTCCACGGGCTTGCCGAAGAGCCGTTCACCGAGGCAGGGAACATCCAGGAGTTTCTCCTGGACCCACTGTTCCAGGTCTGAGGACTGGAGTCATGCTTGACGCCGGGCTCAGAAGCCAGCTGCTGCCACATGGGCAGAAGATTCGAACCAGTCATATGTGGTGCTGGAAAGGTATTTTGAGCAGTCTGCGACCAATCTCAGGACTGTCTGAAATCTGAGGTGTTCACCTCCAAGGCCCGCGGAGAAACCGCCAAGCTCTTTAGCCAAGTCACGAAGGAACATACCCATATATAGCTGGTATACCTGGATGAGGCATGCCAGCATGGATCCCCGGTAAGCCTTACAGCCGAGGGCATGGGATTCTCTACCAGGCGGGACCGAAGAGTGCGACTTTGGGCTCTTCTGCTTCTGCATCGCGGATTTCATTACCATGGAGGTGTGAGGAAGTTTGGTCTTACGAAACCCAGGGCTGTGCTGGACTCTGTACATGGCATCGAGTCTTTTACTGACAAGAGGGACTGAGGCGGGTGCTTCCCATATACGGAGGAGCAGCTGGGTCAAGAGAGACGGCACAGGGACCGCGAGAGACTCCCTGTAGGGAGACTCATATTGCAAAATGTTGAGTTCCTCTGCCCTTGGCTCTTCCTCGGTGTGCGTGGGCAAATAGAGGGCTTGAGCCATTTCATGTACAAATACCAAGGAAGTGGTATCTTTGGGAGGTGACCGCCTTTACGAGGCGGGCGGGGACGGGTCAGAAGGAAGGTCACTGTGGGCACGGGTTTCAGGGGACGTGTCCCCATCTGATTCCCAGCCTGAGAGGCTGAGGCCCGCTTGAAGCCGGAGGCACTGACTCTGGAAGACCTTGCCCCGAGGAATAGGATGGTGAGCGAGACCTGTGTCGAAGACCTTCATGAGGCCCATGGCTCTCGGGGGTTTCCAAGGCTGTTGGTGGGACCACAGTTGAGGGCCCCTTGGTCTCGAGCTAGCCATGCTGGGCAAGAGCGCCTGCTGGGCAGCTAGAAGCGCTGCGCTCTAGTGCCAGTATACGGGACTCCTACTTGGGGGTGGGTCCCTGTGATGTTGACGCTGGGGTTATCGGGTCTGGTGTGGAGGAGGAGAGGGGGCCCTCACCAGGACGACCCTCAGGAGACAGGGTGCCATTGCTGGAGGCCTCCGAATCTGTACGAGATACCTTTCGAGGCCGCTCCTTGTCCAACTCCCAGGAACGAGTGCGAGACCAACCACGCTTATCCGGAACCCCCGACAGCGACTTAGAGGTGATATTCTCCTTTCGCCATTCCACCTCAGGCGAACCTTGGTCAGAGTGATGTCTGGGACATTTATTTATTTAACTGCATCTGTATACCGCTTTTCACCGAGTCAAAGCGGGTTAACACTAAAGGGGGGGGGGGGGGTGTACATCAATCAGTGTATAAAAGGGGGGGAGCCATCACCAGGGGGCCAACATTGACGATTCAAACAGGTAGTAAAGACTTAGGCGACAGATATAGGTCTCTTCTAGGGTATATTGGGGATTTTATTATTTATGGAGTCACTACGGGGGACCCCGCAAGTGGTGGATCGGTGGAGCAGGGCTGCTTTAAAGAAAATGTCTGACTTCAGCTTTCGGCCTAGCAAGGCCTTAGTGAACATTCTTACAGACACCGCAGACAATAGCCATGGGTGTCCGTGAGCGACATATTTTTGGAGCATCTGTCACATTTTTCGAAGCCGGTGGCCATGGGGACAAAGAGAGCTCCTGCAAGGTTGAATGCCCTTCTGGTCAGCAGTTAGAAAAAAGGGCGCGAAACGGGCCTGAAGCAAGAAAAAGGAAAAAAAAGGAAAAAAAAGGAATCCCCCTGGCCCACAGCCGAAGCGGGGGCGTCAGGGAGGATGGGAGAGGACCGGTGCAACTGAAAAAAGGCAGAAGGGCCAGTAGAGGAAGAACTTTTTCCGAGGGACGAGGATGTGCATCTGAAGGGCTCTGCGGATAAAGGGAAACTGAGCAAGGTGGCACCCTTGGGTGGGAAGAGGACCACGCATGTGTGGCAGCAATCACAAAGGCTTTCTTTGAAAGCAGGGGAATTGCACCACACGGGCTCTGTCAGTGCTGACATCACACATTGGTGAGCACTGACTTCCTGCTTGTTCCTGGAGAACTGCAATGTCTTTTGCAACTAAATGGAAAAGATCATGCATGGTATTGGGCAAAAAGGCCACCACTGACTCAATCCAAACCAAACCATTATCCTCTGGGAGCAACTGCAACCATTGGAGAATAGCCCATGTTGTCAAGACTCCACAAATTGTTCCCTGGAGAATAAGGGCAGAGGCCTAGAAATCTGTCTTGAGAAATATCTCCGCCTTGCAATCTAACAGAACTCTAAGGATGGCTCCACTCTCTACTGAAATGGTGATGGCAGCTATATGCATGCTCGCTACAGGAAAGCGTAGTTACTCACCTCTAACAGGAGTTCTCTGGGGACAGCAAGAATCAGTCCTCACATATGGGTGACGTCGGCGCCGAAGGAGCCCATGCGGTGCAAATCCCCAGCTTTCAAAGAAAGCCTTGGGATTGCTACCATGCATGCTTGGTCCCCTTCTCGCCCAAGGGTACCATCTTGCTCACTCAAATGACATAGCTAAAAGACGGCAAAAACAAATAAAGATGGTATGACTGCAACTCTAAGGAGAGGATGGAGGGTTGTGAGGACTGATTCCTGCTGTCCCCAGAGAACACCTGTTACAGGTGAGTAACTACACTTTCTGCGGAAACAAGCAGGAAGTCAGTCCTCACATATGGGACTCCCCAGCTACAGGCTACCAAAACCTATAGCCAAAAAAGAGCTCCCTCATGGAGAGCCACAAGCAGCAGCAATGAAGTCCGTATAAACGGACTAAACAGGACCGATGGAACTAGCCCTCTGGTAGCCTGAACATAGAAAGGTTGGAGGGTAGGCGTTGCCTAGATCCCGAAAAGATTACGGAGCACGGCCTGACCGAAGCTACTGTCCCGTCGGGACTCTCCATCCAGGCAGTAATGAGATGCGAAGATATGGACTGAAGACCAGCAGGCAGCCCAACAGATGTCTGCTAGCGGACCCGAACGCAGGTTGGCTACTGAGGTCGCCATAGCCCTGACCTGGTGCGCCATGACCCGGCCTTCCAACAAAAGCCTCGCCTCCTCATAGGCCCGGGCAATACAGTCCGCCACCCATGTGGACAGCGTATGCTTGGACACTGACTCCTCCAGCTTACTGGGGTCATAGGAAATTAAAAGCTGAGACTTTTTGGTGGCCTTGAGTGTGTTGAATATAGAAGGACAAGGCCCTCTTACAGTCCAACGTATGGAGGACCGTCTCTGCCTGACTGGCATGCAGTCTGGGAAAGAAAGTAGGGAGGACCACATCCTGGTTGAGGTGGAAAGAGGACATCACCTTCTGAAGGAATTTGGGATGCGTGCGAAGCATCACCCTATTCTTGTAAAACCCGGTGTAAGTTGCCTCAGCCATGAGGGCCTGGAGCTTGCTTACCCTACAGGCAGAAGTGAGCGCGACCAGGAAAACTACCTTCCAGGAGAGATAGCGAAGGTGGCAAGTAGCCAGGGGCTCGAATGGTGGCAGGGTGAGCTTCCCCAACACCACATTGAGATCCCATTCAGTCACCAGGGGGTGAACCGGGGGCTTATACAGGAGTAGTCCCCGTAGGAAGCGGGACACCATTTGGGTGGGTCGAGAGGGGCTTCCCATCTATCTGATGGTGGTTTGTCGCTAGGGCACTAAGGTGTACCCTAACAGAGTTAAACTTGAGCCCCACATGAGAGAGGTGGAGCAGGTATCGCAACACCATGACCACCAGGCAAGAGAAGGGGTCGGCCCCTTGCCCAGTGCATCAAAGTGCGAATCTACGCCACTTAAAGGTGTAGGCCCGTCTTGTAGTGGCCTTGCATGAGACTAGGAGAACATCCTCCACCTCCCTAGGAAGGTGGAGCGGGGCTAAAGTCACCCTCTCAGCAGCCACACCATCTGCGAGAGGGAGCCGAGGATGGGATGCAGGAGAGAGCCCCCCTCCTGGGAAAGGAGTCGGGGGCAGACCCCAGGAGTATGGGGTCCTCCACCTCCAATTGCAGGAGCAGTGGAAACCACGGTTGCCTGGGCCACCTTGGAGCTACCAAGAAGACCGAGGCCCTGTTGTGAAGAGTCTTGAACAGAGTCCTGGCAATCAGTGGCATCGGAGGGAAAGCATACAGAAGCCACTCCGACCATGAGACCAGGAAGGCATCGGCGGCCACCCTGGCGGGGTGAGACTGCCGGGAGCAGAAGTGGGGTAACTGGTGATTGTCCAGGCTTGAAAATAGGTCCATCACCGGTTCCCCCCAGGTCCAGAAAAACCTGCTGGCTACCCCTGGTTCCACCTACAACTCGTGCGACTGGAGAATCCTGATGAGTCTGTCGGCCAGCAAGTTGTCTTGGCCCGGCAGGTATACTGCTCTGAGGAGGATGTCCTGTTGGACTGCATAAGAGCACAGATATAGGGCTTCCTGGCAGAGGGCATGGGACCCCATGCCTCCCTGCTTATTCACATAGAACATGGCTACCTGGTTGTCCCTCTGAACTAGGACTGACCGGTGCCCTAAGCAATGATGAAAAGCCTTCAATGTGAGATGAATAGCTCGCAGCTCCAGAAGGTTGATCTGCTGAGCACTCTCATCCGGAGACCAAGTGCCTTGGGTGCCGTAGCCCTCACAATGGGCTCCCCAACCCAGCAAGGAGGCATCTGTGGTGAGGACTCTCGAGTGGTTGGGGGTCTGGAAAGGCATGCCCGCCTCCAAGTGCTGGGGCGACAGCCACCAGATCAGAGACTGTACCAACTGGCTGGTCTGACTCTGTCCTGGAGGTGGCCCATGTCCTGGGACCATTGGTCCCTGAGGCACCATTGTGCTGTTTGCATGTGGAGGCAGGCATCTGAAGTGATATGCACCGTGGTGGCCATGTGCCCGAGAAGGCACAGAAGATGCTTGGTTGGCACCGAGGGACGGTGCTGCATATCCCTGGCTAGCACCATGAGTCTGGTTGCCCTGTCTGTGGGCAGGAAGGCCTTCGACCAAAAGGTGTTGATTCTTGTCCCAATGAATTCCAGCCCTTGCATCGGGCAAAGGTTCTACTTGGGATAGTTTATAATGAAGCCCAAGTGTTGCAGGACATGGGTGGTGCGTGCCGTGGTCTGCTGCACCTCGGGACCGTAGCACCCTTGATGAGCCAGTCGTTGAGACAGGAGAAGACAAATATCCCCTGGAGCCTGAGAAAGGCAGCGACCACTGCCAGACAATTTGTGAATACCCTGGGGACCAAGGCTAGGCCAAAGGGAAGCACCCTATACTGGAAATGATTACCTCCCACCACAAAGCGTTGGGTATTGCCTGTGATTTGGGTGGATTAGGAAACGAGTATAGGCATCCTTTAGGTCTAAGGAGCATAGCCAGTCTCCCTGGCCGAGGTAAGGCAGCAATGTTCCAAGGGAGAGCATCCTCAACTTTTCCCTCACCAGGAATTTGTTGAGGTTGCGCCTTAGGCCCCCTGTCCTCTTTGGCATGAGGAAGTACCTGGAGTAGAACCCCTTGCCTTTGAGGTGGTGGGGCACCGGTTCCACTGCTTGGTCCTCGAGAAGACCTGCCAACTCCTTCAAAAGAAGGTCCTGGTGGAGGAGAGACCTGAGGGGCTCTCCCAGGAAGGAGTGTGGAGGTAGTTGGCTCAGATGGAGGAGGTAACCCTCCCTGATCACCTTTAATACCCAGGAGTTGGTGGTTATAGCTCCCCACCTGTGGGCATAAAGGGTGAGGCGACCCCCTGTAGGCTGCTGATCTCCGTGTGGGAGAGGGGCTATGCTGTTGGAGTCAAAAACTCCCTCCTGGCTGGGCCGGAGCCTGGGGCTTGGAAGCCTTCTGCTTACATGGGCCATGCCCTTGTCCTGCTGCCCCTGCTGGGGAGGCCTGGTAAGCTGGGTAGTTTTGGTAAGCAGTGGACCTTCCTCAGGTAAAAGGACTTTTTACCCGAACCCTTCCATCGGGGAGGGGCAGTTGTCTTCTTGGAGAGCCTAGTCCTTGTTATGAACCCGGTCTCCAGATCTGTGGCCTTGTCGGTCATGAGTTTGCTGAAGAGGTTCTCCCCTTGACACAGGACATCGACCAACTTGTCCTGTACCCATTGCTCGAGGTCGGACAACTGGAGCCAAGCTTGTCAGCATGCACTGATGCCACCGCAGTTACCCAGGCCACCCACTCTAAACCATCATAGGCCGTCTGAGACAAATTTGGAGCACTCACGGACGGCTTTGGACAGGCTCTTGAAGCGCTGAAAAGGTTCCTCGGAGAGACCAGCCGCGTACCTGGCGAGTTCCTTCGCCAGGTCTCTCAGGTACATGCCCATGTACAGCTGCTAGGCCTAGATACGGCAATTCAGAATTGAGCCCTGGTAACACTTTCTTCCAAGGGCATCCAAGGTGTGGGCCTCCCTGCTGGGGGGTATCGAGGAGTGCATCTTCTGACTCTTCAATCGACGCGTGGCCGACTCCACAACCATGGAGTTGTGCAGCAGCTGTGACTTCTGAATCCCAGGGCTCCGGCGGACTCGATACATCGAGTTGAGCCGCTTGCTGACCAGCAGCATCGATGCTAGTGTCTCCCACATGCGGAACATAAGCCATTCCAGGATAGGAGGAATGGGCACCATGAGCGATTCCCGGGATAGAGCCTCGTATTGGAGGATCTCGAGCTCATCAGCCCGAGGATCCTCCTTGGACTCGGTAGGAAAGGCCAAGGCCTTGGACATGTCTTTGACAAAGTCCAAGAAGCTCATATCCTCCAGTGGCGACCTTCTCCGAGGTTCAGAGACAGGGGAATCGGAAGGGACATCTCGGTGCCAACAGGTGTCCGGGGGCTCATCGTCCTCGGTCTCCCAATCGGAATACTCTGAGGAGGACTGGTGTTCCTCGGGCCTCAAGGGCCCTGGCGCCGTATTCCCCGAGCCTGGGAGACTTGTCAGTGACCACCTCTGCCCTGATGAGTGGGAGACCGAGTGCGACCTCGGCTGAGAATCTACTTGGACCCACATGGCCTAGAGGATCGGCTCGGCCTCCGGGGACGTCTTCAACGTCCAACACTTGGTGGTCGGGGCAGAGGAACCGGACGTGCCAGACATCAGCAGCCTCTGCTGGTCCAAGAAGGAAGTCACACTGCACTCCAAGGCCGCCATCCTGGACGCCAGACCCCGTGGCTCCACAGTCTTCGGCACGGGCACCGAGGGACTCGAGCCCGACGCCGGCTCCCCAGGAGGGGAAGTCTCAACTAGGATTGTGTCTACCTGCTGAGGCCAGTCCGCTACGGGATCCTTCCGAGGGATCTGGGCCGGCCGCTCCCTCTCCGATGACTCAAACAGACATCCGGGGCTCTGTGATCAGGCCCGGGAAGATCCAGGCCGATCAGAGCCATCCAAGGATGCTGCCTTCGAGGGCTTCTTCTTCCTCTTTGGTTCCCTCGACGGAAACCCCCCTCTCCGAGGACCCATGATGACGCTCAGGTTCAGAGTGCTCCTCCCGAGGTGTCGAGGCCTCAGATGAGGTCCTGGCTCTCGGAGGCATTGGGGAGTCGGGAAAATTTTTATCATGCTGCTGCTGGCGGCTCCTCAACGCCTTGGAAGACATTTTCTTACGAAGGCCACAGGCCACCGGATCATGGTCCGGGCCGAGGCACCTGAGGCAGCAGTCATGCGTGTCGATTAGGGACATGATCTTACCACACCAATCACACCTTTGAAGCGTCTGGTAGCCATGGGGGGAAAAAGACCTCCAGCAAGGTCGAAGACACTTCGGACTGCCAGTGGAGAAAAAGGGCAGGAAGACGCCAAAAGAAAGTAAAACTTAAAGTAAAAGGAATCGACCCCGATACTGAGACACCGAGGTCGGGGCGGGAAAGGTACTGGTGCAAGACCGGAGATGACTAAAATACTCAAAAGAAAATCAACTTTTTCCAGGTGGAAAAACAGATGATATCTGGTGGGCTCTGCGGAAAAAAGGAGACTGAGCAAGTTGGCACCCTTGGGTGGGAAGGGGACCACGCATGCGTGGCAGCAATCCCAAAGGCTTTCTTTGAAAGCTGGGGATTTGCTCCACGCGGGCTCTGTTGGCACCGACGTCACCCATATTAGAGGACTGACTTCCTACTTGTTCCCGGAGAAAATGCAGTCATAATTTCAGAAATGTGGATGTACTCAATATGGACATCTATAAAGATGTCTACCTAGATGTCCCCAGAATAGCATAACGGTTAGTTAGGAGCAGGGTGGCCAGGGTTCAAAACCCTTTTTAGGCCTTTGAGATCTTAGGCCAGTCACTTAATTTTCCATCTTCTCTACACCCTTTGGATGTTTTAAGACCACAACAAGCACTTTCCTGATGACTGTTCATGCCTGGAGCAGGTCTAAATGTCTATTGATCTGACCCAGTATGGTATGTTCTTAACCTCCAGCATCTGTCAGCATCAGTTCTGCCCTCATCCCTAGTATCTGCCAGTATCAGCCTACTTCTTCGAATCTCAGCCCCTCCTTCAGCTTCCTTTCTCCCACCCCTAGCATCAGACCCCTTTTTCTAATATGATCTGCCAGAATTATCATCCTTGTTTCTCTCTCCCCACCCAATTCAGCATCTCATCTCCGACTCCCTCCTCCCCCTGCCCCATGGTCCAGCATCTCTCCATTCCTTGCCATCATAACCAGTATCTTCCTTCTCTCCTTCCACCAGAGTTCAGAATTTCCCTCTCCCTCACCCACCCATGCAGTTCTTTTTTTTTTAATAACTTTATTTAGGTTTCAACAAATACAACAAAACACCAACACAATTTCGTACATCCTATTCCAACAAAACTACCCCACCCCCTCCCTCTCTCCTCCCCTGGCTCAATCCCAACCACCTCCCGTCCACCCTACCCATACCTCCACATCCAAAACCACCACCCTAGCCCCATTTACAAGGAGTAACAAAAGGTTGTACCTTCACCGGAGCATTGAGCAACCTTACCAAAGTCCAAAAGGGGCTGCCACTTCTTCCAATAGTGTAGTGAAGGTCTGACACCTTTACGAGGCATCATCTCATAATGACAATACAAACACACCTGATTCCACCATGTGTGCCAATGGAGGTCAGTGACCACCTTCCAACACCGAAAGCGACAGCATAGGGCAATCCCCAACATAAAATCCAAAAGAAAGGAGTCATGCTTGCTCTGCAATGGAACCGATATCGCAGAGCGGAAAACCAGGATTTCCCAAGAGAGGGGGGCTCGAAATCTAAGAACCCCTTGGATACGCTCCCACACCTGCACCCAAAAGGATTGAAGCTGTATACAATCATATACGATATGTTTAAGAGTCCCCACATCCCTCTGACATAACCAACATTTATCACTTACGGAGTTATCCCATTTGGCAATTCTCACAGGAGTAAGTTGAGCCCTTTGCGCAAAAAAAAACAAGGACTGAGTAATCGAAGCCGATTTTGAAACTCTGATCTGAGAGGCCCAGAACTTCGCCCAACTTTGCTGAGAGAGAACAAGACCAGTATCGTGCTCTCAAGCTCTCTGCACCCCTTCCAATTTCGAGCTTCCCCTCCGACCCAGTATTTTGTATACACAGGAGACCTTACCATTTAGCTCTTGCAAGTGTCTAAAAAGTGCAGCCAATCCTCCTTCAGGTCGCAAAGTTTTAACCTCCCCCACGGCACGCTCTACACAATGCCGTAGTTGGAGCCCCACCCATGCAGTTCAGCATCTCCCCTCAAGTCTACTATTCCCTCTACTAATCTTCATCTATTCTGCAGTTGCACCAGTTTCAACAAAAAAAGGCCTGTTACATGCTATGGAGCTGGCTCACTTCTAAGCATCCTTCCTGTTGCTTTGGGGGCAAGTCCCTGGCAGAGCCGATGACTCCCAAATCTACCTCTCTACGCCTGAAATCTCTCTGGCAATCCAGACCAGGATCTCTGCCTGCCTTTCCGACACTGCTGCCTGGATGTCTCACCGCCACCTAAAACTGAACATGGCCAAGACTGAACTCCTTATTTTTCCCCCCAAAACCTCCCCTCCCCTCCTCTTCCTCCCTTCTCAGTCTCTATGGAAATCTCTGTAATCGTTCCTGTTTCTTCGGCCCGCAACCTGGGGGTTTTCTTTGACTCCTCTTTTTCTCCACACATATCCAGCTCGTTACTAAGACCTGCCGTTTCTTTCTCTACATCAGCAAAATCGGCTCCTTCATTTTCTGAGCATACTACTAAAACCCTTATCCACTCCTTAGCCACCTCTCGTCTTGACTACTGCAACCTCCTCCTTGCTAGTCTCCCTCTGAGTCATCTCTTTCTCCTTCAATCCATTCAACCTTCTGCTGCGCGACTAATCTTCCGCCAGCCTCGCTATACCCACATTACTTCTCTTCTCAAGTCACTTCACTGGCTCCCTGTCCGCTTCCGCATCCAGTTCAAACTTCTCCTCCTGACCTTTAAGTGCATTCACTCTGCGGCTCCTCAGTACTTTTCATCTCTTATCTCTCCTTATAACCCCCCTCTCGGGAACTCCGCTCTTCTAACAAACTACTTCTATCTATGCACTCTACTCCTACTTCTAATTCCAGACATCGCTCCTTTCATCTTGCTGAACCTTACGCCTGGAACAAGCTACCGGTATCTATACGCCAGGCACCCTCTCTAGCCCTCTTTAAATTCAGGTTGAAATCTCACCTCTTCACTGTTGCTTTCAGATCTTGACCTCTGTGTTGTCATGACTAGATTGTAAGTGCCGTGTTTTTGTCTTGTCTAGATTGTCAGCTCTGCGTTTGTCTTAACTAGATTGTAAGCTCTGACGAGCAGGGACTGTCTCTTACATGTCTGTACAGCGCTGCGTACGACTGGAAGCGCTATATAAATGCTCAGTAGTAGTAGCAGTAGTAGAGCAGTGAAGGAACTTGGGCATGTGAAGGCTCCACAATGTGTAACAGTTCTTTTCATTGCTGACAGTATCGTGGCCAGAGAAGGCATGGAATTTGAAGGGTGTGTGGTAGGATGGGAGGGAGGGAAAGAGAGATGCTGGACTACTTCGGGGGTGGGGGGAAGAGAGAGACGCTGAACTGCATTGGAGAGAAGGGGAAGGCACACCCTTCTGGCACCAATGCCCTGCAACGCCTTCCTCATAAGAACATAAGATATGCCATACTGGGTCAGACCAAGGTCCATCAAGCCCAGTATCCTGTTTCCAACAGTGGCCAATCTAGGTCATACGTACCTAGCAGTTTCCCCAAAAGACACAGGTTCCGCAATGCTTGTACTCAACCCCCCCCCCCCCCCCAAACTATGCCCATGATGCTTGGGGGTGGCAAGCAGAAATGTCATAGGATGCAATGAAATGTTGAAGAAATGGGGCAACTAGTAGTCTGGAAAGACTAGGTACAGTGCAGACCAGATCGAAGAAGAAAAGAATACATAAGTTGGAACACAGAAAGGAAATACGAGTGTAAGGAAAGATATCAGGTCTATGGACAAGGTATAATTACTTTGAGATGAGGATAATGTTGAGAAAAAAATAGGAAATATTAGCGGCTAAGAGCCAAAAAACATAATGAGAGGTAGAGAAAAATACCAAACAAATAGGAAGACTGCACAGGAAGGAGAGTAAGAGCCATAGCACATAGTGACAGTGGGAGAGATCCAAAATACAGCAGAAATTAAGGAGGTCCATATCAAAGGGTACAGCAAGAACAAATAGTAACAAGCACAGGAGAGAAGTGATCTTCTCTAGATGTGGCGGCCACAGCATGGCAGTCAGTTCAAGATGACAACAAGATGGTGAAGGCCATCAGCTTCCTGAATATGCTCAGTGCTGTTGCTCCCAGTCTAGCCCATTGCTCTAAATTGTACTGTTGACAATATTCTTGGTTCCCAGGTTTGTTTCATCATTAATGACAATATCTAGGAATCACTCAGAAGTAGCTCATAATGCTAACTTACCTTTCAATAAGATCTGATAGAACTGTTGCTCAATGGCACCCACTGCCATAAATTTTCCATCTGAGGTCTTGTAAGTGTCATAAAATGGTGCTCCACTATCCAAAATATTTTCTCCTCGAGGCCTCCTCCAAAAACCTAATGTTTCTGTCTTCCACAAGAAAGAGCCAACATAAGCTGCACCTTCGACCTTAAAAAAAAAAAAAAAGGCAAACTCCTGAATTATAAAGGCCACAGCTTCACACATTCTTGATTTCAATTTGTTCATCTTGCAAATGTTTCATGAAAAAATACTTAATAGGATGAGTACAGTTAACAGTTCCTTTTTCCTTAAATGGACAGTGCCACAAACAACTGTGGGCAAAGCTGTGTTAGGTGTGAAGCCCATTTTGCATTAGGGGTTGAATGTGGAAAATGCAGTTCACATTTCCTGAGTTTCACAAAAGGCTCTGCTGAATCCACTGCCTTTTTATACATGGGTATTTGATGGCACGTATAGTGGGAGCAGCAATTTTACAAAGCTGCAAGTAGAAGAAAAAAGAGTGACATCAGTTGGCAGTTTCCACTTATAGGTGCCCATCACTTATATATAGAAGTGGTGATTCTGTAAAAGATAGATGTTCACCTGTAGCAGATGTCCTCCATGGACAGCAGGAAGTCTTCTCATGGATGGGTGATGTCAACTGATACAGCCCGCATGGGAACACTCCCCAGCTACTGATCAAAGATTTTAGAGCCATCTTCCTGCCTGCTGCCACAGCACCATTTTAGATCAGTCTGATACTATAGCTATAAAAGAATACAATTCCCAGTGAAGGTGGGAGGACTGTGAGGATTTTTTCCTGCTGTCTATGGAGAACACCTGCTACAGGTGAGTAACTACCTTTTCATAGAAACATAGAAAAATGACGACAGAAAAAGACCACTTGGCCTATCTAGTCTGTCCTTCCATATCGAGATCCTTTAGAGATCCTCTGTGTTTGTCCCATGCTTTTTTGAATTCAGATACTGTCCTTATCTCTACCACCTCCACTGGGAGACTAATCCACAGATCAACCACTCTTTCCGTAAAGAAATATTTCAGCATATCACTCGTGAATCTATCCCCTTTCACCCTCAACCCATGTCCCCTCGTAGCAGAACTTGCTTTCAAACGAAAGAGGCTCTCCCCCCTGTGCATTTATGCCACAGAGATATTTAAACATCTCAATCATATCACCTCTATCCCACCTTTCATCTAAGGTGTACATATTAAGATCCTTAAGTCTGTCCTCATATGCTTTATAATGAAGACCACTAACCATTTTAGTAGCCATCCTCTGTACTGATTCCATCCTGTTTATATCCTTTTGAAGGTGCGGTCTCCAGAATTGAACACTATACTCCAAATGAGGTCGCACCAAAGACTTATACAGAGGCACTATCACCTCCTTTTTTCTGCTAGCCATTCCTCTCTGTATACAGCCAAGCATCCTTCTAGCTTTTGCTGTCGCCTTTTCTACCTGTTTAGCTACTTTAAGATCATCAGACACAACCACTCCTAGGTCCCGCTCTTCTTTAGTGGACAAAAGTACCTATTTAGCTACTTTAACACTGGAAGCCCCAAAAGGAATTTTACCTAGAAACCCCAAAGTGCATCAATTGACGCATTATCACGATGACTGCGTTTAGCATGAAATGCAGATGTTTATTAATGTGAAGTTACTTATTTGTTAAATACATGTAGTATGTGACGTCATTACATGACGTCATCATGTGTTTATTGTTTGTAATGTCAGAGTAAAACTGTATACAGTGATTGAGATGCGCCACCTAGTGGGAACATGAATTTATATCTAGAAGCCACAAAGTACATCAATTGACGCACCCAAGACAATTGAATGTGTCAATTGACGTACTTTGGTGCTTCTAGGTATAAATTCATTTTCCAGCTAGGTGATGCATCTGTCAATTTTCGATGCACATATTTGAACATCTTGACCTTGCTAACAAAGTCATGGAACATGACTAACATGGTTCTAGCAGTGGCGCTGGTATACAACTTCGAAGATGCATTTGCGTCAATTGACGCACTTTGGGGCTTCTAGTGTTAAGATCAGACACAACAACGCCTAGATCCCGATCTTTTTTAGTGGACAAAAGTACTTCACCCCCTATACTATATCGCTCCCTTGGATTGCTGCAGCCCAATGCATGACCTTACATTTTTTAACATTAAATCCCATCTGCCAAATTCTAGACCATTCTTCAAGGTTAGCTAGATCCCTCCTCATGTTATCTACACCTTTCTGGGTGTCTACTCTATTGCAGATTTTGGTATCATCCGCAAAGAGGCAAACCTTACCCGACAGCCCTTCTGCTATATCACTAACAAAGATGTTAAAAAGAATCGGACCAAGGACAGATCCCCGGGGCACACCACTGGTAAAGCATAGTTACTCACCTGTAACAGGTGATCTCCGGGAACAGCAGGAATTTAGTCCTCACATATGGGTATCATCGGTACCGACAGAGCTTGCGCGGGAACGCTCCCCAGCGTCCAATTAGAAAGCTTTTGGGAGCATCCCACAGCGCCTGCGTGCTGCCTTCCCACCTTTCCCAACTGCCTCTCTCCAGTTGAGTTTTAAAGCTGAGACAAAGAGAGAGAGAGAGAGAGAGGGAAAGGAAAGAGATAGAGAGATACAACTCCTAGGGGAGGTGGGTGGGTTGTGAGGACTAAATTCCTGCTGTTCCCGGAGATCACCTGTTACAGGTGAGTAACTATGCTATCTCCAGGAACAAGCAGGAATGTAGTCATCACATATGGGGACTCCCTAGCTATAGGTGCCAGGGAGAGACCCCAGAAGTTGTGTGTCCCTGAACAGGGCTCCACTTCCCCCATGGATCTCTGGCATCCTACCAGGGATGGTGGGTAGGAGTTGATTAGGTATGGAACAGGTGTTGGAGAACAGCCTGACCTAACAAGACATCCCGACGGGAGTCCTTGTCCAAGCAGTAATGGGCTGTGAAGGTATGAACCGAGGCCCAAGTGGCTGCTCGACAGATGTCGTCGATAAACACAGAGTGCAGATGAGCCATTGAGGCTGCCATGGCTCTCACATTGTGAGCTGTGACATGGCCCTCCAGAGAAAGGTTCTTACTCTGATAGGCAAAGGAAATACATTGAGCAATCCAGTTAGATAGTGTTCTCTTGGAGACTGGAAGTCCCAAATGAGAAGGATCAAAAGCAACAAAGAGTTGAGAGGACTTTCTATGTTGCTGTGTTCTTTGTAAGTAAAAGGCTAAAGCTCTTTTACAGTCCAAGGTATGAAGATTCCTCTCTGCATTTGATGCATGAGGCCTTGGAAAAAACACAGGTAGGTAGACCACTTGGTTTAGATGAAAAGGCGAGAGCACCTTTGGCATAAAGTGTGGATGAGTCCTAAGGACTACCTTGTCACGATGGAACCTTGTATAAGGTGGATCAGCTACTAGCGCTTGCAACTCACTAATGCGGCGTGCTGATGTGATTGCAATGAGAAAGATAACCTTCCAAGAAAGGAATTTCAAGGAGGTAGTAGCTAAAGATTCAAAGGGTGGCTGCATGAGCTGCCCAAGAACCAGGCTTAAGTCCCATGGGAGGCTTAGTTAGAAGAAGGCCTCTCATAAATCTTGCTATAAGAGGATGAGAGGAAATAGGTTGTCCATTTAGAGGCTTAAAGGAAGCTGCAATAGCACTCAAATGGACTCTTACTGAGTTAGTCTTAAGTCCTGCATTGGATAAATGAAGGAGATACTCCAGCAATGATTCCAGAGGTATCGCAAGGGGGTTAAGACCCTTCTGCGAACACCATATGGTAAACCTTTTCCACTTAAAAGCATAAGAGCTTCTTGTGGAAGGTTTCCTGGAAGCAAAAAGAATATCCTTTACTTGCTGAGGAAGATTAAGATCTTGGAGATCTAGGCCTTCAGCAACCAAACCCTGAGATGCAGAGACTGGGGATTGAGATGCCATAACATACCGTCCTCCTGAGATAGGAGATCTGGAGCAGACCCTAACTCCAGGGAGGGAGCTTGAGAGAGATGTAGAAGCAGAGGGTACCACACTTGCCGTGGCCAATGTGGAGCTATGAGAATCATATGGCCTCTGTCTCTCTGAAGCTTGAACAGGGTTTTGGGAATTAGGGAAATGGGTGGAAAGGCATACAGGAAGTCTTGACCCCAATGAAGGAGGAAAGCATCCCTGGCCTGAGCCTTCTGAGCCGGAATTCTGGAACAGAACTGGGGAAGTTTGGCATTCAGCGGACTTGCAAAGAGGTCTATGTCCGGGGTTCCCCAAATTTGAAAAATTTTGGTTACCTGGTCTGCATGCAGAGACCACTCGTGTGGAAGCAGAACTCGACTGAGTCTGTCTGCCCAAGAGTTTTGTATGCCTGGAAGATACATTGCCAGGAGATGAATCTGATGCTCTCTGGCGAGGGCCCATAGTTGCAAAGCTTCATTGCAAAGCGACAGAGCGCCTGTTCCCCCCTGCTTGTTCATATAGAACATGGCTACTTGATTGTCCGTATGAATGAGGACTGTCTTTGCAGCTGAGCAGGGTGTGGAACACTTGCAGAGCAAGGAAGATTGCTCTGAGCTCCAAGAGATTGATATGTAGATGACTCTCCTGTGGAGACCATGTTCCCTGGGTGGAGAGGTCTTGCCGATGAGCTCCCCAACCCATTGGAGAAGCATCTGTTGTGAGAGTTGCTTGGGGTAAGGGTTGTTGAAAAGGGGACCCCAGCAACAGGTTTTGAGAGGACTTCCACCACTGGAGGGACAAAATAATGTGACTTGTGTTTGCTATTTTGTCTGACAGGCATCCTGATGCCTGGGTCCATTGGGTGGATAAAGTCCACTGGGCTGCCCTCATATGGAGGCGAGCATAGGGAACCACATGCACAGTAGATGCCATGTGGCCTAGTAGTTGTAACATTTCTCGAGCAGTGAGATGAGGCTTTAGCACTGCTTGAGAAGCTAACTGCACCATGCGACGACAACGGGCCTGGGGGAGATAGGCCCTTGCCTTTCTGGTATCCAGCAAAGCTCCTATGAACTCTAAAGACTGAGTGGGCATTAGACTGGATTTTGAGATGTTTATTACCAGCCCTAAATACTGAAGGATACGCATTGTGCAGGATAGAGAAGTCCTGGCCTCTGACTCTGTTGGGGCTCGAATGAGCCAGTCGTCTAAGTAGGGGAAGACGAATATCCCTAAAGTGCGGAGAAATGCTGCTACTACAGCCATGCATTTCGTGAACACCCTTGGTGCTGAGGCCAGACCAAAAGGAAGCACCCTGTATTGGTAGTGCTATCCTTGAAAAAGGAACAGAAGGAACCTTCTGTGGTTTGGATGGATGAGAACATGGGTGTACGCATCCTTGAGATCTAGAGAACAAAGCCAATCCTGACTCTGAAGGTATGGCAGCAGAGATCCAAGAGAAATCATCTTGAATTTCTCCTTGACGAGGAATTTGTTCAGTTCTCTGAGGTCTAAGATAGGTCTGTAACCCCCTGTTTTCTTTGGGATAAGGAAATAAGGGGAGTAGAACCCTGTACCCTGCTGATGAATGGGTATTTCTTCTATTGCCCCTTGGGCCAGAAGGATAGCGACCTCCTGACCTAACAGGTTGATGAGAGAGGTCGGAGAATTGAACTGCTTTACTATTGTGTGAGGGGGCATGCTTGAAAAATGAAGCTTGTACCCCTCCTTTATGATGGAGAGTGTCCAATGCTCTGCTGTTATCTGTCCCCATCTGGGGGCAAAATGACATAACCTTCCTGGGATGGTGGAAGGCTCTGGTCCCCCGAGAGCCAGGAAGGCTAAGTTCTCTAGCTGAAAGTCAAAGGCCCTGCGGAGGCTGAGACTGCTGGCCTGACTGAGGCTTAGCAGTCTTTTCTTTCTTCTGTTTGGGTGGTTGCTGACCTTTCCTGGTAAGCTGACCTGCAGAATGTCCCTGCTGAACATAAGCAGGATAATATTTTCTCTTTTTAGAAAAGAATGGTTTCTTGAACAATTTCTTTCTAGCAGGATCAGCTGTGGACTTAGATAACCTATCCAAAGTGGAGTTGTCAGCATCCATCTCATTGGCCTTTTCCTGCCAATCTTTACAAAACCGGTTCTCACCAGTACAAAGGATATTTCCCAATTTGTCTTGTACCCAGAGCTCTACATCAGATGCCTGGAGCCAAGCAATTCTACGTGCACCTATGGCAATAGCCGAGGTTCTGCTTATGCACTCAAAGCAGTCAAAGGCTGCACGGTTGGCAAATTTAGAAACATCTTGGACATGTTTGACCAAAGTGAGAAAATCCCGTCTTCTATCCTCAGGAAGAATAGGACTTAAAGCTTCTAAATCATCTGTGACCTCCTTCAGGAACATTCCCATGAAGAGACTATAGGAACTGATCCTGGCAGAAAGCATGGAAGCTTGCAAGACCCGACGTCCAAAAGCATCCAGGGTTCTGCACTCACGTCCTGGAGGATTAGAGGCATGCCTCTTTGCACTCTTGATCCTTCTCATAGTTGATTCCACTACAACAGAGTGGTGAGGAAGCTGAGTCTTTTGGAAACCAGGACAAGGAGGGACTTGAAACATAGTATCCAGTCTGCGAGAATGAGGAGAGGTGGTAAGAGGTGTCTCCCACATCCTTAACATGAGATCATATAAAATCTCATGAATGGGCAAGGTAGCTGCCTCCTTAGGAGTTTTGGGATATTGTAGAATTTCCAACTCCTTGGCCCTTGGCTCTGTTTCAGGGGCCACAGTAATGGACAGGCCCCGAGCCACCTCCCTGATAAAATCCTGGAAGGAAATATCCTCTGGAGGAGACATCCTGCGCTTAGGGGAGGAGGGCTCCTCTGGGAGAAGCATTTCTGCATCGACAGAACTGTCAGAATCCTCAGTCTGTCTGGATGCTCTTGAAGAGCCCAATACCCGTAACGACCGAAGTCGGTACCGGGAGTAACCGGTACTGGGGTATCGATACCGAAGAGCATCGGATAACTGGGTACAGGCAAAGCAGACACCGATGCTGATGCTATCAGTACCGGTACCGATACTGGGGCCGGTACCGGCCAAATTGTCTGTCGCGGTTCCGAGGGCGTCGATGCCGCAAGGAGAGCCGCCAGACTGCGCTCAATAGCCAGGACTCTCTGGTCTATCGATGCTGCTAATGCCTGGATGTCGGTACCGGAGGAGACCGCCAGTACCCCAGAGCATGGCACCAGTAGTTCTGCCGAGGTCGAGGCCTCGAGAACATCCTGGAGCCCCAATAATGCTTTGGAAGCCAAAGCCTCCCGTCGGGGCAAATCTGCCGGTGCAGAATCCTCAAGGGCAATGCCAGAGGCATCTCGATGCTTAGGAGATCTACCCTTTGAGGACCGGCTGGACTTATGTTTAGTTACCTGAGATCCATGGGAGGAAGAAGCAGCCCTGGATGACGTTGATGCCACCGAAGCTGCATCAGAGGGAAACAGGGTACTGAACTTAGCAGCTCGGTTCTGCCGACCTCTTTTAGACATCATGGCGCAGGACATACAATCCGTGATGAAGTGGTCAGGACCTAAACATTTTAGACACCATTCATGGGTGTCGGTGACGGAAATGGTACCGCCACACTTGGTGCACTTTTTGAAAACCTGAGGCGTTGTAAGGAAAGGTTTTTGGGCATTAGGCCCAAAAAGGCGCGTGCACCTGAAGAGAATAGAAAAAAAGTATATATATATATTTTTATTATTTAAGACAGAAATAAGAAGAAAAAAACCGGCAGTACCGGTAAAGCATCGAGGAAGGCAGACGCGACCACAAAAAAAGAAAGAAAAAAGAATTCTTCTGCGGTGACAGGAACAACGACCTGCTGGCTCCACGGAAAAAGAAGAACAGAAGAACTGGAGAGAGGCAGTTGGGAAAGGCGGGAAGGCAGCACGCAGGCGCTGTGGGATGCTCCCAAAAGCTTTCTAATTGGACGCTGGGGAGCGTTCTCGCGCAGGCTCCGTCAGTACCAACAATACCCATATGTGGTGACTACATTCCTGCTTGTTCCTGGAGATCTTCATTCTCTCTGTCGCCTCCCACCCAACCAATTTCTAACCCAAGCAGTAACTTTAGGGTCCATCCCTAGGTTGCTCAGTTTGTTTATAAGACACCTGTGAAGAATGGAGTCAAAGGCTTTACTGAAATCTAAATATGCACATCTAAGGCTCTCCCTCGGTCCAACTCCCTGCTCACCCAAAGAAATCATTCAGATTTGTCTGACAAGACCTGCCTCTGGTGAATTCATGCTGCCTCGGATCCTATAATCTGCTGGACTCCAGAAACCTTACTATTTTCTCTTTAAGCAGTGTTTCCACTAATTTACTCACCACTGAAGTTAAACTAACCGGCCTGTAGTTTTCAACCACATCCTTACTTCCGCTTTTGTGTAAAGGTATCACATGAGCCTCTCTCCAGTCCTTTGGCACCACTCCCGACTCCAACGAGGCATTGAAAAGGTCAGTTAGTGGAGCTGCTAGAACGTCCCCAAGTTCCCTCAGTATTCTAGGGTGTATCCCATCCGGTCCCATCGCTTTGTCTACTTTAAGTTGAGCTAGTTTCTGATGAACACAGTCTTCTGAAAATTCTTCAAGATGCCCCACACTTCTGTTCCCGTTTGTGGGTGTTTTCTGAGATCCTGCTCCTGGTTCTTCATCTGTGAACACATAACAGAAATATTTGTTAAGCAACTCCGTTTTATCCTCATCAGCTTCTATATATTCCTCCCCTTCACCCTTGAGTCTGACAATACCACTTTTACCCTTCCTCTTCTCACTAACATAACTGAAAAATGTCTCATCTCCCCATTTTATTGCATTAGTTATTTCCTCCTTTTTTTGAATCTTTGTTTTCCTGACTACTTTGCTATCTTAGTTTTTCTAAATATAGATGCTTGTCTTCCTCTCTGTGTGATCTCTTGTATTTCATGAAGGCCTCCCACTTTTTCTTCACCTTTTCAGCTACTTCTTTCGAAAGCCATAGCGGTCTTCTTTTCCTTTTACCTTTATTTACCATTTTAGCAAAAAGGTTGGTTGCCCTTAAAATATCCCCTTTCAGTTTTGCCCACTGTTTTTCTACATCCCCCAGCTGTTCCCATCACGCTAACGATTCCCTGAGGTATTGGCCCATCTTGGCAAAGTTAGTTTTTCTAAAGTCTAAGACCCTCACTTTTAAAAGGATTCCAACAGCCCTATTCCTAATACTGAACCATACCATCTGGTGATCACTGGATGCAAAATGATCTCCCACTATAACATCAGAAACACTTTCACCATTGGTAAGCACCAAGTCCAGTATGGCCCCTTCATGTGTGGGGTCTGTTACCAATTGCCTGAATAGTTCTCCCTATAGAGAATCCAGGATCTCCTTACTTCTAGATGATACTGCAGCAGCAATGTGCCAATCAACATCTGGCATATTGAAATCCCCTATCAGTAGCACTTCCCCTTTCCTAGCAATGCTGCGTATGTCTTCAATTAACTCTGTCCACCTCTTCCTCTTGTGAGGGAGGTCTGTATATCACGCCAATGCAAATAGATTTCTCGTTCCCTCTTTCTAGTTTAACCCACAGTGCCTCCTCTCTCCCTTTTAAGCTCTGTAATTCCAAAGCTTTAATATTATTTTTTACATATAGTGCCACTCCTCCTCCCCTTCTTCCTACCCTGTCCTTTCTGAATAAAGTATAGCCTGGTATAGTTACATCCCAGTCAAGGTTTTCTTTGAACCATGTTTCTGTAACTGCCACTAAAATCAAGTCGGCCACTCCCACCAAAGCTTCAACATCAGGGATCTTATTTCCCATGCTACGGGCATTTATACACACTGCTTTCCATATGTTACCCCTTTTGCCCATTTGTGGACAAGCAAAAAACAAGTCCTCACGTACTGGACTCCCTAGTTATAGATTACCTCAAACAAAAGGGGAAACAGATATTGCCCAACAGGGGCAATCCTAAAATCTTTTTTTTATGTTGGCCTTTTACATATATATATATATATATATATATATATATATATATACAGCAGTGGCCAAAAAATTAAGGCAGGTATCTTTTTCTACAATTTATTGTTAAATAATGTACTGTGGAGATGTCCCACGTGCTTACTTATTTAATCAGCATGGCGATTAGTCACACTGTGCGTCTGGCATCCATTTTAGTTTACTTACACTCTGTAGTAGGTTTCTTGGATGAAGTTTTGAATTTTTACAACTAGGAAAAGATTGAAAGTTACGTAAAATATACAATCAAGATGGGTATAAAGTGCGGTATTGATGACTTTGTAAAGGGACAAGTTGTCACACTCCATGCTGAAGGATATTCGCAATGTGCTATTGCAAAGCATTTGCATATATCAAGTGTGCAGTTCAGAATGTTCTGAAATCAGGTGGCCGTACACATCATTTGAAATGTGGGCGCAGACGAATAACTACTGGACGAGATGACCGATTCCTCAAAAGCATTATTTATTTATTTATTTATTTATTTAGACAGTTTTGTATACCGCCTTATCCTTCAATCAAAGCGGTCACAACACAATTGGGGGATACATTTAACACATGGGGATATGAGACACATACACTAATACTTACAGGGAACATGGGCAATGGAGGGTTAAGTGGCTTGCCCAAGACCACAAGGAGCACCTGTGGGACTAGAAACCCCAGTCCTTCCAGCCCAAGGTTGCTGTCCTCTAGTGGGATTTGGGATTATTACATCAAGTCCACATACTTCATCTCAACGTGTGGCTCAGTTAGCTAATGATCTAGGAATAAAGATAAGTGCCAGATCTGTCCGACGATGGCTTGTGAATAAATTCAAACTCGTGGCCAGAAAACCTGCCAAGAAGCCTATGATGACCAGGAAACAAATTGCTGCCCGCATACAGTTTTGTAGCAAGATGAAAGACAAATCTGCTGAATGGTGGGAGAGGGTAATGTTCACAGATGAAAGTACATTTCAACAAGTACGTGGGAGTGGTTACAACTACATCCGTCGACCAGCAGGCGAGAGACTAAATCCGAAGTACACGATCAAGACTATTAAACACCCACCATCGGTCATGGTACGAGATATGGGGTGGTATCTCGGCGCATGGACGATGTGGCCTGCACATTTTTGAGAAAGGTGAAAGAGTAAATGCTGCAAAATACATATCCATGCTGAATAGTAAAGTTAAAATACAAATTAATGTTTCTGGCACAACTATATTTCAGCAGGACTCGGCACCATACCACACTGCAAAAACAGTCAAAAAGTGGTTCGTGGACAAGATCGAACTGCGACCAAGTTGGCCATCAAGCTCTCCGGATCGCAATGTAATTGAAAACTGTTGGAACCTTATGAAGAAAAAGGTGGCAGCACACCGTCCAACTTCAGAAGCAGATTTAAAGGACATACTCAAGCATGTATGGGTCAACGAAATCACTCTGGCATACTGTAAAACGCTAGTTAACAGTATGCCTACAAGAATCCAGGCTGTGCTGAAAAATCATGGACACCCTATCAAATATTGGCACATATTGTTTCCTGAATAAAACTTTGAAAATGACATATATATATATCTTTGGTTCTTAAAGCTTTTGACCATGAAAGTGACAATAACACATACTTTTCTAATAAAATTATGATATTTTGGACTCTGCCTTAATTTTTTGGCCACTACTGTATATATGTGTGTGTGTGTGTATTTTTTTTTTTAAGGTAGCCTGCACAGAAATCAATATGGGCCTAGGGAGGATGGAGGTGGATTCTATTCCCGAAACAGATTCCATAGTACTGATTGGCCAAAGTTGCTGTCACGTCGGGAATCCCCCTCCAGACAGTACTAAGATGTGAATGTGTGGACTGTTGTCCATGCTGCAGCCTTGCAAATCTCTTCCATGGAGACCAAGAGACAAGTGGGCCACCGACAGTCATGGCTCTGACATTATGAGCCAAGATCTTTCTGCAGCTCAAAACAGACAGAGGTTCGATGACCACCTTTGTTTCCTCTCCTGCTACGGCTTTCCAGTCAAGAACCAATTTATTTGGGCCATGCACCAGATCTATTATCGCAGTAGAATGGTTTGATGTTACATCCCAACATCAAGTCCTTTGCTCTCACAGCTTGGATGTTGAGAGGCTAAATAAGTCCGAACTCAGTCTGCTGGCTGATGTCGCCAATGTTCTTTTGGACTCCAGGAGGACCTCAATGAGAAAAACCTACAGTACCCATGCAAATGGATGAGGCTTGCTGTCTAGTGTGAGGAACATTCCCTAGATCCTTTTGTCTGTACCATACAAAAAAACAGTTGAGTACCTTCTACACCTCTCTGAGTCTGGACTCAAGTCTATCTCAGGGTTCATCTCAGTGGAATTGTAACTTACCACTGTGGCGTAGAAGGTAAACCTATCTCTGTACAGTCTTTAGTTGTTCGCTTTATGTGGGATTTGCTTCTGTTGAAACCTCCCTACAAACCATCTGCAGTGTCTTGGGACCTCAATGTGCTGATAAAGCTACTTTTGAGCTTTTAATTTCCTGTCCTCTGAGGTTCTTGACCTAGAAGGTATTATTTCTGGTGGCAGTCACTTCAGCATGCAGAGCAAAGGAGCTTCAGGCTAAAGTAGTTCATCCACCTTTCACGAAATTCCATCACAATAGAGTGGTCCGGCATACCCATCCCAAATTCCTTGTAAAAGTGACATCAGATTTCTCAATCCTAATCAGTCAATAGTTCTACCAACATTTTTCCCAAAACCTCACCTCATAAAGGGGAAATTGTGTTGCACATGCTGGACTGCAAATGAGCCTTACCTTTCTACTTGCAGAGGATGAAAGCACATAGAAAGTGCATCCAGCTTTTTGTTTCTTTTGACCCCAACAAGCTAGAGGTTGCCACCTCCAAATGCTCACTTTCAAATTGGCTAGCAGACTGCATCTCTTTTGCTTATGTCCAGGCACACCTCAGCCTCGTGGGTCATGTCACGGCTCATAATGTCAGAGCCATGACTGCGTCGGTGGCCCACTTGTCTCTTGGTCTCCATGGAAGAGATTTGCAAGGCTGCAGCATGGACAACAGTTCACACATTCACATCTTACTACTGTCTGGAGGGGGATTCCAGCAACTTCGGCCAATCAGTACTATGGAATCTGTTTCGGGAATAAAATCCAACTCCATCCTCCCTAGGCCCATATTGATTTCTGTGCAGGCTACCTTTAAAAAAAAATAAAAAATAATAATTATATATATATATATATATATATATATATATATATAGATAGATAGATATAGATATATATAGATATAGATATAAATATATATATAAAAATACACACACACACATATATATATATATACAATAGTGGCCAAAAAATTAAGGCAGAGTCCAAAATATCATAATTTTATTAGAAAAGTATGTTATTGTCACTTTCATGGTCAAAAGCTTTAAGAACCAAAGATATATATATATGTCATTTTCAAAGTTTTATTCAGGAAACAATATGTGCCAATATTTGATAGGGTGTCCATGATTTTTCAGCACAGCCTGGATTCTTGTAGGCATACTGTTAACTAGCGTTTTACAGTATGCCGGAGTGATTTCGTTGACCCATACATGCATGAGTATGTCCTTTAAATCTGCTTCTGAAGTTGGACGGTGTGCTGCCACCTTTTTCTTCATAAGGTTCCAACAGTTTTCAATTACATTGCGATCCAGAGAGATGATGGCCAACTCGGTAGCAGTTCGATCTTGTCCACGAACCACTTTTTGACTGTTTTTGCAGTGTGGTATGGTGCCGAGTCCTGCTGAAATATAGTTGTGTCAGAAACATTCATTTGTATTTTAACTTTACTATTCAGCATGGATATGTATTTTGCAGAATTTACTCTTTCATCTTTCTCAAAAATGTGCAGGCCACATCGTCCATGCGCCGAGATACCACCCCATACCTCGTTGTATTGGCGATCCTCCAATCTTCAGTTATTACAGATGATTTTAATGATAGTTCACAGATTACTAATAGCAAGTTTGCAATCTCATATTTCAGTTCTTTCAACACTCTTGGATGTATACCATCCGGTCCAGGTGATTTGCTACTCTTCAGTTTATCAAATAGTTGTAATACATCTTCCCGGTGTAGCGATATTTCTTTCAATTCTTCTGCAGCATCACCTTTAAGTACCACTTCAGTCATGGATAACATCCCTACATCTTCCTCAGTAAAGACCGAAGCAAGCAATTCATTCAGTCTCTCTGCTATAGCCTTGTCCCCTCTTACTGCCCCTTTTACCCTTCTAACATCTAATGGTCCAACTGACTCTCTCACAGGTTTTTTGCTATGAATGTACTTGAAAAAGTCTTTATTATGCGTTTTTGCTTCCACAGCAAGTTTCTTCTCAAATTCTCTCTTTGCCTGCCTTATCAATGCCTTGCATTTAACTTGCCAGTGCTTGTGCGGTTTCCTGTTTTCATCATTTGGCTTTTTTTTCCATTTCCTGAAAGATGCTTTTTTTTGGCAACAGCAGCCTCTCTGACCTCACCTTTAAACCATGCTGGCAGTTTTTTGGACTTCCTTCCATTTTTCTTAAAGCATGGAATACAGCTGGTCTGGGCTTCCAAGATAGTATTTTTAAACAACACCCAAGCTTGATGTAAGTCTTTGACCTTTGCAACTGCTCCTTTTAGTTTTTTCTTAAGTATTTTCCTCATTTTATTATAGTCTTCCTTTTGAAAGTTAAATGGTAGTACTGTGGATTTCCTTACTATCCCTCCTCTATTAATTAGATCAAACGCGATCATACTATGTTCACTATTACCAAGTGGCCCCAAAACCTCTCTCTCTTACACCAGATCTGGTGTTCCACTACATTCCTGCTTGTTCCTGGAGATGATATTTTCTCTTTATTAGTCTTAAATAGGTTATACTGTAGATTCATTGCATGTCCCCTAGTCTTTCTATATTTTGAATGTGTAAACAAATCGATCTACATTTATCCGTTCCACTCCATTCATTAAAGCATAGTTACACACCTACAACAGGTGTTCTCCAGGGAAAGCAGGAATCAGTCCTCACTTATGGGTGACGTCGGCACCGAAAGAGCCCACGCGGAGCAATTTATCAGCTTTCAAAGAAAGCCTTTGGGATTGCTGCCACATATGCGTAGTCCTCTTCCCGCCCTAGGGTGCCATCTTGCTCAGCCAGTTCCTATAGCTAGAACCCCTACTAAGCAGATGTCAAGGGAAGAAAAAGAAGTGGCAACTCTTAGGGGGAGGTGGGAGGGTAGTGAGGACTGATTACTGTTGTCCTTGGAGAACACCTGTTACAAGTGAGTAACTACGTTTTCTCCAGGAACAAGCAGAAGTCAGTCCTCACTTATGGGACTCCCCAGCTACAGGCTACCGAGCCTGTATTCAAAAATGCCCCCGCGAAACTGTGAGCAGAAGCCGGCAATCCAAAGGGAACCTCAGGGGCCAAGCTCCGGTAGCCGCAGAAGAAGGGTCAGAGGGCAGGAGTTGCTTATACCCTAAACAGATTATGGAGTACAGCCTGTCTGAAGGCACTGTCCCGGCAGGACTCCCTCTCCAGGCAGTAGTGTAAAGCGAAAGTGTTCGCTGAAGACCAAATCGCAGTCTAGCAGATGTCCATCCAAGGCACTGAGCGCAGGAAAGCCACCGATGCCACCTTGGCACGAACACCATACACATTGACTCAACAATCCAGCGGGGCCCTAGCCTTTGCCTGGGCAAAGGCAATGCAGTCCGCCACCTAGATGGAGAGGGTGTGCTTGGTGACTGCAAGCCCTAGACGGTTAGGATCGTAGGCGACGAAGAGCTGGTAGGACTTGCGATGACCCGAGGGTATGTAGGACCGCCGATGCCCAGTCGGCATGAGGTCTGTGATAAGGAAGCTTATCAAAGCTCAGGGGGTGAGAACATAAGAAGGGAATTTACTCTGATCTAGGGACCTGTGCTGGCAGGTCAGAGAAACAAGACAGCTTGTTTCCATAAAAGACTACATGTCCCAGGATGCACCAGTTTACAGAAAACCCCTAGAGGACCTAAAGGGGAAAAGCATGAGTAATCAGAGAAATCATTATGTCATCCCTAATCAATCATCTTCTAGGAGAGAGCTTAATCCATAACACCTGAAGAATGCAAGGGAGGAGTTGCAATCTAAGCCCTTTAAAACTAGAAGAGATTCTTCAGAGAGGAAAAGGCAGGAGGAGGAGAAGGAACGGAACAGGAATAATTGGAACCTGAAGGAACAAGGACAAGGAAGCAGATGGTCCAAGAGAGGAGCTCAGAGAAGTACGTATGCCTGGAGAGATTCCTGGGGGAAACAATCTTCAGCGGACTGGAGAAAGCCAGAGGTCTGGAGATCCACAGCCAGAAGCCCTCAAGCAGCACCTAGAAAGAGGACTGTTGCAGCTAAGGAGAAAAGGAGCCCAAATATCTCTTGGAGGACGTATGGAGAAAAGGCCCTGAGGTCCAGAGATATTAACTGGAGGACAGGACACAGAAGCTCTATTGCATACTGGCCAGAATACCATAAGAATCAGCATGATGCTAGCCTGAATCCAGGTATGAACTGTGAACGTTTCTCTAGCTTTGAGCAATGCAAACAGCAGGGAAACAGTTTCTTACCGTATAGAGGTCAGTCAATGAATCCCTCTGAGCCAGACAGTGAAAGTGAACCTATGCAATTCCAGGAGGAAGGTTTAATGTCTGATGAAGAGGATGTTTGTATGGACTGTTCCTTCTGTAGGTTGTTAGTTTAGAAAAATCCTGGGAATAAGAGCAAACATCAAAAGGAAACATTCTAATTACTGGCTCCCCAGAAAGTTTTGTTAGAGGAAAAGCTTTTGGGGACGTTTGCACGTGTGCTGAGAACAAGCTACTGATTGCAGTTGGATGGACACCTGGGAGTAGTGCAGAGCCCAGCACCAGCCGTGCACACGTGGGGATTTAAAAGTTTCTTTTCTGTGTGGAAAAAGAAAGCTGTTCTTTTGTATAAAGAAGTTTTTCCTTTTTGGTTTGTTTCCACCTCAGCACTGCTAAGGAGTTTGTTAGCAGTGGCTGTAAGAAAACCTTTCTGTTCCATAAAGGACTTTGATACTTATTTACATAAGTTTTTCAGTTGCCTTGTTTATGTTGAATAAACCCTGGAGAAGTTATCCTGGATGTGTTACCAAGTATATCTGTGTGTGGAATATTCACCCCATAAATAAACTCTAATTTTGCCTTACATTCGACCAACTACAAGTTTCTTCATTTATTTAAAAGGCAAGCTTTGTATGGGAGTGTGCTTTCTTTACTGCTGCATTTACCTGAGCCGTGAGTGGAGCCTTCTGTGCCGTGCCGGTGTGCACCTGGGACCACGTGACCAGAGCGGGCTATAAGATCCAGCCCCCACCACGGGACGCGCACCCATGGGTACGTGCTCCGAAAGGGCGTGTCCAAAGGGGCAGGTCCTGCCCCTTTGGAGCCCCTTCGGAGCACAGAGGAGCTGAGAGGTCCGGGCTGTTAGTCATCATAGATGGGGAAGAGGAAGAAGAAGGTTCCTGTATCTTCTATGTCTACAGGTAAAGCGGTTAAGATGGTAGGTCCCTTGGACAGTCATTTTAAGTCCGTGGTTCCTCCTCCTGCCGTTGAGATGTCCGACTCTTCTGTTTCTTTGAGTCCTGGCCCTCCTGGTGTTTCTCCTCTTCCGCATAGGGTTTGTACTCCACCCAGCGATGAGTCTCAGATAAAGGGTAAGATCTCCCCTCATGTTATTGATGGGGGTAATCTCCCTATTTCGGTTGAACTTCCTGACTCTTTCTTGACTTTGGTTACTCCTAAAGTTCCCATACCCCACCCCTTCGAATATTCGTATACTCCTGAAGAACTTAAGCCTCCTAAAGAAGTATCGCTTTTGGATATTTGGCAGATTGTTTCGAGAACTGAATTAACACTGAAATCTTCGCTATTGAAGTTATCTAAATTTACCTCTGAGACTGTTTCCATGCTTACTGAACATCAGGATAGAATAGTTGCTCTTGAGTCTCAGGAAATGAAATTAGCGGGTCAGATTTCATCGATACAAGGGGTCCTGACGTCATCTGTTCAGGACTCATTGTTGTTGCACCGTCGGGATGAAATGTTAGAGAATGCTTTACGTATGAAAAATCTCCGCTCATTAAATTTCCCTCGTACTCATTTCCTCTCTCTAAATATTTTGTCAAATATTTGAAAGATGTTTTAAAAATTTCGGAGTCGGATTTTATTCCTTTGTCTAAATTATATTATTTACCCTCTGGGATTAAAGGAAGTCCGGTTATGGAATCTGAGGCAGGTAATGTTGATGCGGGGGAAATGGACTGTTTGTCTGTTCAGAGTTTGGATTTATCTGCATATCTTGAGACTTCAGTAGAGGAGATCCCTATTCGAGCTACATTGTTAGTTTCTTTTTCTTTAGAGAAGGATAAGGATAGGATTTTCCAGGCTTATTTTAAACATCGTCATGACAAGTTTTTTGGTCAGGTGATACAAATGTTTCCGGATGTTTGTCGTAGTACTCAATTGAAGAGGAAGGCTTTCCTTGTGTTGCGCCCTCGTGTTATCACAATGGGAGCTTCCTTCTTACTTAAATATCCCTGTAAATGTCGTATTTCTTTTCAGGGTAATTCGTTTATTTTCTTTGATTCCTCTCAATTGGAGACCTTTTTACATAAGTCAGGATGATTGTATTTGCTATGTTTGTGTACATTTTCTCGGCTCTAGCTAAGTAACAGGGGTTTTTTGATTAGTTTCTCCGCTCTGTGTTCAGGATATGTTTTTCTTGTATATTACCACACTCCATTTTGTGGACTAGGCTTAGATATTTTGTTTGTTATTTTGCTTTTGTGGACTACTGTTTGTATTACTTGTGGTTTTCCTCAATAAAATAATTTAAAGTAAAAAAAAAAAAAAAAAAAAGGCAAGCTTTGTATGAATGGACTTCAATAACCACAATCTTTGCAAGACAGTTAATATACATACTTGCCAAGGTGATGGTACCTTCATAACAGGCACCCCCTTTTACAGGTCTCAGGAAGAAAGTCGGTAAGACTATCTCTTGGTCGAGATGGAAATCCTAGACAACCTTCGATAAGAACTTGGGGCAAGTGCAAAGGACAACCCTGCTTCCGTAAGGGCCCTCGGCCATGAGGGTTTGAATTTCACTGACTCTCAGAGCCGAGGTCAGCGCCACCAGGAAGACTACCTTCCAGGAAAGGTGCTGGAGCAAGCTCATCACCATCGGCTCTAAGGGCAGCTGCATGAGCACGATGTTCAGGTCCCATTCCATCAGTAGAGGCTGGACGGGAGGCTTGGAAAGTAAGAGGCCCTGAATAAAGCGGGAGACCAGTGGCTGGCCCAAGAGGGGTTTACCCTCAATGGGGAAGTGGTTGGCTGAAATGGCACTCAAGTGAACCCTGACCAAAATGGATTTCAGTCCCACCCGCAAGAGGTGCAGGAGATACTGGAGAACCCATCTGGTGGAACAAAAGAACGGATTGATCTGGCGCTCAGAGCACCAGGCCGAAAAGTGCTGCCACTTGAAGGCGTAGGCCCGTTTTCTTGAATCTTTCCTTTATGCAAGCAGAACTTCCTTGATCTCCTCTGGGAGGTGCAGCGAGGCTAAAGAGACCCGTTCAGCTGCCAGGCTGTCAGTGATAGCAAGCCCAGGTTCGGGTGAAGCATCTGCCCCTCCTCCTACATCATCAGTCCCGGCGGTATTGCTCTGGGGGACCAGGGGTTCCAATGAGAGTCTGAGAAGAAGCGGGAACCAGGGTTGCCAAGGCCACGAGGATGACTGATGCTCGGTCCTGCTGAATTTTCTGGTCGTCACTATGAGGAGGGTGGGGAGTAAAGCATACAGGAGCCCGGAGGCCCAGTTCAGGAGGAACCCGTCCGGAGCTTCCCTGCTAGGGTGCAGCATCGGCCTGCAAAAGGGAAACTGAGTGTTCGCCGGGCTGGCGAACAGGTCCATGGACGGTCCTCCCCTGAGGCGAAACAGATGGAGAGCCACCTTCAGATTCAGGAGCCACTCGTGCGGGTGGAAAAGCCTGGTGAGCCGGTCTGCGGGGACATTGTCTTGGCCCGGGAGGTAAACAGCTCTTAGGGTTATGCCCCGACGCACTGCAAAGGAGCAGAAGAGGACTGCCTCCCGGCAGAGGAGGCGTGAGTCCGTACCCCCTTCTTTTTGTAGAACATCGCGACCTTGTTGTCGACTGCATGAGCACCGTCTTACCGCGCAAATGGTGCTCGAAGACCTTCAAGGCCATTCAAACTGCTTGGAGTTCGAGTAGGTTGATCTGCTGCCGCGATTCCTTGGGTGACCACCGACCCTGTGTATGGAGGTTGTTGCAGTGGGCTCCCCAGCCTGACAGCAAGGCATCCATTGTCAGGATGAGCTGATGTTGCACAGCCTGGAAGAGAATGCCCCAAAGTAAGCATCGAAGATTCTGCCACCAATCCAGGGAACTGGATAGGCTGTGCGAGACCAAGACCATTGCGCTCTGAGGCACCATTGGGCCACTTGCATATGCATGCGAGTGTGGGGAATGACATGCATGGCTGAGGCTGTGTGCCCCAGGAGGCGCAACATGGCCCGCACTGAGACCCTGGTTTGGCCTTGGGTCTCGGCAGCCAGAGTGTGCAGGCGGTCCACACATGCTCAGGGGAAGACGACGGTCGCCTGTTCCGTGTCAAGCTGTGCGCTGATGAACTCCAGTGCCTGCACCGATTCGAGGTGGGACTTGGAGTAGTTGAACAGAAAACAGACGCTCGAGGAGGACTGTGCGCAATGCCAAGAGGCATGCCTCCATGGGCGATGCGCCCATGACGAGCCAATCGTCCAGGTAGGAGTAGATGGATATGCCCTGCAGCCTGAAGAGGAGCACCCTGTGCTCCCCCTGCACTCTGAAATGAAGGAACTTCCAGTGCATGGAGTGGACAGAGATATGGGCATACGCATCTCCGAGGTCCAAGGAGCATAGCCAATCGCCCTGCCGGAGAAAGGGCAGTAGGACACCAAGCGACAGCATTCTGAACTTCTCCCTCACCAGAAACTTGTTCAGATTCCCGAGGTCGAGGATGGGGCGCAGGCCCCTTGTCCTCTTTGGAACAAGGAAGTAACGGGGTAGAATCTCCGATTCCGGAGATGCGACAGGACCCTTTCGACCACCTGTTGACCAAGGAGATTGTCCAACTCTAGCTTTAAGCAAGCCTGGTGTGAGGGAAGCCGAGTAGGCTCCGCTGGTGAGAATGGAGGGGAAAGTCTGTCAAGATGGAGACGGTAACCATCCTAGACAACCTGGAGGACCCAGGTGTCCGAAGTGATGGCCTCCCACTTGGAGGTGAAAAGGGACAGACGTCCTCCTTCTGGAAGCACCACCGCTGGGGGACGAGGGGCTATGCACGTGGTGTCAAAACCCTGAAGCTGGTTGGGATGGCGCCAGAGGCAGGGACTTGAGCCCCTTAGGCTTATGGTGGCCCTCAGCTCAGCCCTTGCCTGGGCTGCCAGGCATTGACACTGGGGAGGGCAGATAGGGTGGGTATCCCCAGTAAAGAAGCCCCTTCCTCTGAAAGAAGGGCTTCTTGCTGCGCTGCTTCTTCCGAAGAAGCGACGAGGTTTTCCCGAGAGACTGGTACAGATTACGAACTCCTTCTCAATTTCAGCTGACTTGTCCTCCATGGGCTTCCCAAACAATTGTTCTTCGAGGCAGGGGAAATCCAAGAATTTCTCCTGGACCCACTTTTTGAGGTCTGAGGACTGGAGCCATGCTTGACGCTGGGCTCTGATGCCAGCTGCTGCCACCTGAGCAGAAGACTTGAACCCATCATATGCAGCGCCAGAAAGGTATTTTGAGCAGTCCGCGGCCGATCTCAGAAGGCTTTGGAATCAAGAGGTGGTGGTCGCCTTCGAGGGCCGTGGCGAATCCACCAAGCTCTTTAGCAAGATCACACAGAAACATACCCATATGTAATTGGTATGCCTGGATGCGGCATGCCAGCATGGAATCCTGGTAAGCCTTACACCCAAGGGCATCGAGGGCAAGGGATTCCCTGCCAAATGGAACAGCAGAATGTGACTTCAGGCTCTTCTGATTCCGCATCACGGACTCCATTACCATGGAGGTATGAGGAAGCTGGGCCTTTCGAAACCTAGGACCGCGCTGGACTCTGTACATGGCATCGAGTCTTTTACTGATTATAGGAACCGGAGGCGGATGCATCCCACATACGGAGGATCAGCTGGGTCAGGATGGACGACACAGGGACCATGAGAGACTCCCTTGGAGGGGACTCATATTGCAAAATGTCCAGTTCCTCCGTCCTTGGCTCTTCCTCGGTCTGCGTGGGCAGATTGAGGACCCGAGCCATATCCTGCAAGAAGACCAAAAAGGAGGTATCTTCGGGGGCAGATTGCCTTTGCGAGGTGGGCGGAAACAGGTATGCAGGAAGATTCCGATGAGCGCAGGTTTAGGGGGACGTGCTCCCATCAAACTCCTAGACTGAGAGGTCCGAGGACTCAGAATTGGGCTGATCCACGTGTCTGCTGGCAGAGGACCACTTGGAGCCAGCGGCACTGACTCTGAACGATCTCGCCCCCGAGGAATGGGACATCGAGCGAGACTGATACCGAGGAGCCTCGTGAGGCCCATGGCTCTCAGGGGTTTTTCAAGGCAGTTCTTGGGACCACTGTAGAGGGACCCTTGGTCACGGAGCGCGAGCCAGCTGTGCTGGACAAGAGCACCAGCTGGGCAGCTGGTTAAAGCAAAAACGTTGCGCTCTAGGGCCAGCATACGGGACTCCCACTCGGAAGTGGGTCCCTGGGATGCTGACAGCAGGGTTATCGGACTGCCGTGGAGGAAGAGAGGGGGTCCTCATCGGGACGACCCTCAGGAGACTGGGCGGTGTAGCCAGAGGCTTCTGTCTGTATGACGTACCTTTCAGGGCCACTCCTTGTCTGACTATTGGGTGTGCCGGGGAGGGCTAAGGGAATGAGCGTGAGAACGTTCACACTTGTCCAGAGCCCCCGACAGTGCCTTTGAGGTCTTCTTCTTAGATCATTCCACCTCAGATGAACCTGATCAGAGTGATGCCTGTGATGCGGTGTCATTGCGGGGGACCTCAGAGGTGGTGGATCGGAGGAGCGGGGCACCACCTGGGACTCCAGTGCTGACCTACGGAAAATGTCGTCTGATTTCTGCTTAAGGCTTTGAAAGGCCTTAGTGAACATTTTCTTGCAAAGTGAGCAGAGCTCTGGGTTATGGTCAGCCCCAGGCACCACAGACAACAGTCGTGAGTGCTTGTGAGCGACATGCTTTTGAAGCATCTGTCACATTTTTTGAAGGTGGTGGCCATGGGGGTGAAAAGAGCCCTAGCGAGGTCGAAAATCCTCGAGGCCAGCGGGCAGGATAAAAGGCACGAAAAGGGCCAGAATACGAAAAAACTAGAAAAGGGAAAAAATAGGGATCCTCTGGCCTGCAGCCGAAGCATCGGAGAGGACGTGAGGAGACCGGTGCAACTGGAAAAAAGGTCAAAGGTCCGAGCAGAAAGTGTAGTTACTCACCTGTTACAGGTGTTCTCCAGGGACAGCAGGAATCTGCCCTCACTTATGGGTGACGTCAGCACCAATGGAGCCCGCGCGGAGCAATTCCCCAGCTTTCAAAGAAAGCCTTTAGGATTGCTACTACGTATGCGTGGTCCTCTTCCCACCCAAGGGTGCCATCTTGCTCAGTCAGGTTCCTTAGCTTGAGCCCTACCAAGCAGATGGCAAGGGAAGGACAAAAATTCAGCTACTCATCAGGGGAGTCTGGAGGGTAGTGAGGACTCATTCCTGCTGTCCCTGGAGAACACCTGTTACAGGTGAGTAACTACACTTTCTCCAGGAACAAGCAGGAAGTCAGTCCTCAGTTAAGGGACTCCCTAGCCACAGGCTACTGAATCTGTAACTAAAAAATGCCTCGGCGAGGCTGTAAGCAGAAGCCGAAAACTGAAGGAGCCCGAGTCCTCGGGGTAAAACCCTTGGTAGCCGTGAAGAAGGGTCAGAGGGCAGGAGTCGCTTATACCCCCCGAACAGATTACGGAGTACATCCTGGCTGAAGGTGCTGTCCCGGTGGGACTCCCTCTCCAGGCAGTAGCGGACGGTGAAAGTATTCGCAGAAGACCAGGCTGCCGCCCGGCAGATGTCCATCATGGGCATGGAGCGTAGCGAGGCCAACGAGGCCGCTTTGGCTCGGGCCCCATGTGCAGTGATTCGACAATCCAGAGGGACACCCGCCTTCGTATGAGCGAACGCGATGCAGTCCGTCACCCAAATAGAGAGGGTGAGCTTGGTGACTGCTTTTCCCTGCCTATTGGGATCATTTTATTTATTTATTTAGCTGGATCATAGGTCATGAAGAGCCAGCCAAACTTGCGATGAGTCTGGGTACGTTGAAAATAGAAGGTGAGGGCCCGCTTGAGGGTGTGGAGAGTTGCCGACGCCCGATCGGCATGGGGCCTTGGGAAGAAGGTTGGGAGTACTATCTCTTGGCTGAGATGAAAAGCCGACACGACCTTGGGTCAGAATTTAGGATGCATCCGGAGGACCACCCTATTTCGATAAAACCTGGTATAAGGGGAGTCAACCATGAGCGCCTGAAGCACACTGACTTGGGGAGCTGAGGTCAGTGCCACCAGGAAGGCCACCTTCCAGGACAAATGCCGGAGTGAACACATCACCATCAGCTCGAAGGGTGGACGAGTGATCTGTGTGAGCACCACATTCAAGTCCCATTCTTCCAGAGGGGGATGGATGGGCGGTTTGGATAACAGAAGGCCCCACATGAAGCGGGAGACTAGTGGTTGACCCGAGAGAGACTTTCCCTCAGTAGGCGATCAGATGAACTCCATCAGAGTTCAACTTCAGCCCTTCCCTTGAGAGGTGGAGGAGGTACTGGAGAACCCACCGAACCGGGCATGAGAAGGGGTCGATCTGGTGCTCTGAACATCAGACGGAGAAGCGCTTCCACTTAAAGGCATAGGCTCGCCTAGTGGAGTCCTTCCTCGAGTCAAGGAGGATTTCCTCGACCTCCTCCAGAAGGGCCAGGGGGGCTAGAGAGACCCGTTCAGCCACCAGGCCCTGAGGGATAGAGACGGTAGATTCGGGTGTAGTACCTGACACCTTCCTCCTGTGTCAGCAAGTCCCTGGCAAAGCCCAGGGGGATTAGAGGCTCCGACGACAGCCAGAGCAGGAGTGGGAACCAAGGTTGCCGAGGTCACGAGGGGGCCACGAGAATCAGCGATGCCCTGTCCTGTTGGGCCTTGAACAGAGTCCTCACAATGAGGGGAAAAGGACGGAATGCATATAGGAGACTGGAGGACTAGTCTAGGAGAAATGTATCGGGGCCCTCCCTACCCGGATGCGGCACTGGGCCGCAGAAGCGGGGGAGTTGTATATTCTGAGGACTGGCAAAGAGAAACATTGCTGGGGTGCCCTAGTGTAGGAACAGATGGCCTGCCACTTCGGGTCCAGGCGCCACTCGTGCGGGCGAAGGATTCTGCTGACCCTGTCTGCCAGGCCATTCTCCTGACCTGGGAGGTACATCGCCTTGAGGGACATCCTCCACCGGGCGGCAAAACAGCAGATGAGGACTGCTTCCCTGCAGAGGGAGAGCGACCCCGAGCCCCCCTCTGTTGATAGAGAGCATCGCTACCCAGTTGTCGGTATGTACAAAAACCGACTTCCCGCTGAGGACATTCTCGAAGGCCCACGGGACCCAATGGATAGCCCGGAGCTCGAGCAGGTTTATTTGCTGTTGAGCCTCCACCGGTGACCACTGTCCCTGTGTGCAGAGAGACCCGCAATGGGCTCCCCACCCTAAGAGGGAAGCATCCATGGTCAGTAACACATCGTGCTGTGGGGACTGGAAGGGCAATCCCCGCAGGAAGTTTGCGAGGGTTCTGCCAGTTCAGGGACAAGCGGAGGTTGGGAAGAACCCTGACGGGGTCCCTGAAGTGTCTGAGGGACTGGTTCCATTGGGTACTGAAACACCACTAAGCCGTCCGCATGTGCAGGCGGGAGTGTGGAACCACATCCATGGTCGAGGCTATGTGGCACAGGAGACGTAGCATGGCCCAAGCAGTGACCTGCTCTGGATGCGAGCCACCAGAGCCCGGAGGTCAGTGGAGCAGTCCACCGGCAAGAAGGCCATAGCCTGCTGAGTATCGAGGCACGCCCCGATGAACTCGAGAGCCTGTGTCGGCTCGAGGTGAGACTTTGGGCAGTTGACCAAGAACCCCAAATGCTCCAAGAGGAGGACAGTGCGCTACATCGCTTGCTGGGTCTCCTTGACGGAGGAGCCCGTAACGAACCAGCAGTCGAGGTAAGGAAACACCGCCATGCCCCAGTGCCGAAGGTGAGCGGCAGCCAAGACGAGACACTTCATGAAGACCCGTGCAGTGGATGCAAGGCCAAAGGGGAGCACCATGTACTAGAAGTGCTCTCTCTGCACCCTGAAACGCAGGTACTGCCTGTGTTGAGGGAGGATCAGAGTATGGGCGTAAGCATCCTTTAGATACAATGAGCATAGCCAGTCGTCCTTCTGGAGGAAGGGCAGCAGTATACCAAGAGATAACATCTTGAATTTCTCCCACACCAGGAACTTGTTTAGTCTGCGGAAGTTGAGGATAGGCCGCAGGCCCCCCATCTTTTTCGGGACGAGGAAGTACCAGGAATAAAAGCCATGACTTCGAAGGTGGGGAGGGACCTTCTTGACTGCCCATTGGGCGAGGAGGGAGTGTAATTCCTGCTGCAGCAGAAGCTGGTGTGCAGGGAGTCAAGGAGGCTCCACCGGGGGAGAAAGGGGATGGGAGCCTGTCAAAGTGGAGGCGATAGCTCTCCCGGATGACCTGGAGGACCCAGGTGTCCGAGGTAATAAAAACCCATGACAGGGTGAAGCTGGACAGGCCTCCCCCCACGGGCTACTATATCGCCGGAGGGCGAGGGCTATTCCACTGGCGTCAAAACCCCTGAGAGGGTTGTGGGGAAGCCAGTGTCTGGGCCTTCGGTCCTTTTGGTTTTTGGTGACCCTGGCGAAACTTCCCCCTGCGTGGGAGTGGTCGGCACAGGGGTAGCCTTGAACGGCGGGTAGCCACAGTACTGGAGGCCTTTCCTGGGGAAGAAGGGCTTCTTGGTCGGCTGCTTTTTCTGAGATAGCGTAGAGGTCTTCTGGGACAGACGGGTCCTAATGACGCACTCTGTCTCGATCTCAGCCACCTTCTCCTCCATTGACTTACCAAAAAGTTGCTCGCTGAGGCAGGGCACATCCAGGAGCTTCTCCTGCACGCACTACTCCAAAATCTGAAGATTGCAGCCAAGCCTGACAGTGGGCTCCGATGCCCGCAGCTGCCACCCGAGCCAAAGTCTCAAAGCTTTCGTAGGAAGCTCGAGAGATATACTTGGAGCAATCAGTTACTGATTTCAACAGTGTGCGGAACCTATTGAGGGGCTCGACCTCAAGGCCTGCAGAGAAGCTTCCAAGTTCTTTTGCCAAGTCATAAGAACATAAGATATGCCATACTGGGTCCGACCAAGGTCCATCAAGCCCAGTATCCTGTTTCCAACAGTGGCCAATCTAGGTCATATGTACCTAGCAGTTTCCCCAAAAGACACAGGTTCCGCAATGCTTGTACTGGGTCAAGCATTGATATCCTGGGTCCCTTCTTAATAATGGTTTATGGACCTTTCCTCCAGGAACTTGTCCAAACCTTTTTTAAACCCAGCTACACTAACAGCCTTTACTACATCCTCCAGTAACAAATTCCAGAGTTTGATTACACGTTGAATGAAAAAATATTTTCTTTTATTAGTCTTAAATAGTTTACCCTGTAGCTTCATTGCATGTCCCCTAGTCTTTCTATATTCTGATAACGTAAACAATCTATCTACGTTTACCCGTTCCACTCCGTTCATTAATTTATAGACTTCTATAATATCTCCCCTCAGCCGTCTCTTTTCCAGGTTAAAGAGCCCTAACCTTTTTAGCCTTTCTTCATAGGAGTATCCTTCCATCCCCTTTACCATTTTGGTGGCTTTTCTCTGAATCTTTTCTAATAACTCTATATCCTTTTTAAGATACGGCGACCAGAATTGCACACAATATTCAAGGTGCGGTCTCACCATGGAACGATATAGAGGCATTATAATATCTTTTGTTTTATTTTCCATTCCTTTCCTTATGCTACCTAGCATTCTATTTGCTCTCTTGGCTGCCGCTGCACACTGGGCCGAGGGTTTTAACATGTTATCCACAATGACGCCTAAATCATTTTCCTGGGTGGTGGTTCCTAATGTGGAACCTTGCATTGTGTAAACATAGTTTGGGTTGTTCTTCCCTAGGTGCATAACTTTGCACTTATCCACATTAAATTTCATCTGCCATTTTGACGACAACTTATCCACATTAAATTTCATCTGCCATTTTGATGCCCAGTCTTCTAATTTATCAAGATCCTCTTGCAATTTTCCATAATCCTCTTGGGTTTTAACAACTTTAATTAGTTTTGTGTCATCTGCAAATTTGATAACCTCACTAGTTATTCCACTTTCCAGGTCATTTATGAATACGTCAAAAAGCAGCGGACCCAGCACAGATCCCTGGGGTACACCACTATTCACCTTTCTCCATTGGGAAAATTGGCCATTTAGCCCAACCCTCTGCTTTCTATCTTCTAACCAGTTCTTGATCCACAGTAGTACAATGCCTCCTATCCCATGACTCTTTAGTTTTGCCAAAAGTCTCTGATGAGGGACCTTGTCAAAGACTTTCTGAAAGTCCAGATACACTATATCAACCGACTCACCTTTGTCCACCTGTTTATTCACACTTTCAAAAAAACACAACAGATTAGTAAGACAAGATCTTCCCTGTCTAAAGCCATGTTGGCTGTCTCCCATTAGGCCATGACTATCTACATGCTGAGTAATTTTATTCTTTATGATGGTTTCTACCATTTTTCCCGGTACTGACGTGAGGCTCAGCGATCTGTAGTTTCCCGGATCACCCCTGGAACCCTTTTTAAAAATTGGTGTTACATTGGCGATCCTCCAATCTTCAGGTATTAGAGATGATTTTAATGATCGTTCACAGACTACTAATAGCAGGTCTGCAATCTCATATTTCAGTTCTTTCAACACCCTTGGATGTATACCATCCGGCCCAGGTGATTTGCTACTCTTCAGTTTATCTAATAGCTGTAATACATCTTCTCGATGTATCGATATTTCCTTCAATTCTTCCGCACCTTTAAATACCACTTCAGTCATGGGTAAACATCCCTACATCTTCCTCAGTAAAGACCGAAGCAAAGAATTCATTCAGTGTCTCCGCTATCGCCTTGTCGCCTCTTAGTGCCCCTTTAAATCCTCTATCATCTAATGGACCAACTGACTCTCTCACAGGTTTTTTGCTACAAATGTACTTGAAAAAAATCTTTATTTCGCGTTTTTGCTTCCACAGCAAGCTTCTTCTCAAATTCTCCCTTTGCCTGCTTTATCAATGCCTTGCATTTGACTTGCCAGTGGCTTGTCGCGGAGGAACATACCCATATATAACTGATATGCTGGATGCGACAGGAGAGCATGGAACCTTGATAGGCCTTGCAGCCCAGGGCATCAAGGGCTCTGGACTCCGGGCCTGGTGGGACCGACGAGTGGGACTTCAGACTTTTCTGCTTCCTCATGGCTGATTCCACCACCATCGAGGTGTGTGGAAGTTGAGTTTTACAGAGGCCTGGCCCCTGCTGCACCTTGTACATTGTGTCAAGGCGCTTGTTCACGATGGGGACCGAGGCCGGGGCCTATGGAGCACTAGCCGGAAGAGGATCGGCAGCACCAGCACGGTGAGGGATTCCCTGTGTGGGGCCTCGTACTGAAGGATATTGAGAGTTCTTCAGCATGAGGGTCTTCCTCGGCCTGGGTGAACAGATTGAGGGCCCGAGCCATATCCTGAATAAACACCAGAAAGGTGGTGTCCTCGGGTGGTGAATGCCGCTGGAGACCAGGTAGCGTGGGGTCCAACGGAAGATCCTGGTGGGTGCGGGTCTCTGGGGATGTGTCCCCATCGGATTCCCAGTCTGAGAAATCGGTCGAGGGATCCAAGCTGGGCACTTCGTCATGTCCGATGGCCGGTGGCCTGGAGCCGGAAGCCCTGGACGATCTCGCCCCCGAGGAACGGAAGAGAGAGAGCGAGACCGATGTCAAGGACTCTCATGAGACCCGTGGCTCTTGGGGGTTTCCTGGATGGATTGGGGTGTCCCATGCGAGGGACCCGCGGTCTCTGGGCGCAAGTCAGCAAAGCTGGCCGTGAGCGCCTGCTGGAAAGCAATGAATGCAAAAACACTGCGTTCTAGCGCCAGCATACGGGACTCCCACATGGGCATGGGGCCCTGGGACGCCGATACCGGGGTCATTGGATCGGGCGTTGAGGAGGTACTCACCGGGATGGACCTCATGAGACTGGGTGCCTTCTCCGGAGGCCTCCATTTCTCTGTGAGGTACCTTGCGGGGCCGCTCCTTGTACGACTCTCAGGAACACTGAATGGGGCTAAGCGACCGGGCGCGGGTGCACTCGCACTTGTCGGGGAGCCCCAGACAGCGACTTCGAGGCCTTCATTTTACACCGTTCCACCTTGGGGGACCACTGGTCCGAATGCTGCCTAGAATGCCCAACCTTCATTTGAGCAATTACCGATATTGCTCAATTCTGAAAAGCGCTAACACACCACCTCTTTCTCCTACACTACTCACAGCCCAACCTTAGCCACCTTACACCCAAGCTAAACAATGATAAACCACAAGACAATTCATAGCTATAATGTACATAGTTGTAGATATTGTAAATAGTTCCCCCAGATTGAAATCCAAGTTGTATCTCCCGTTCACTGTAAGTGCATAACAGACATCCTGAGATGCATAGATGTTACCTGTAAACCGCACTGATTTTAAAGAGCGCGGTATATAAAAGCAATAAATTTAAAATAAATAAATAAAAAATAATGTGGTGCCACAGGGGGAGAACCCACCTGAGGGGAGACGACCGAGGGTACCACCGGGGACTCAGAGGCAGTCTTTCGAAAAACATCTTCCGACCTCTGCTTACGGCTGAGCAGGGCCTTAGAGGACATTTTCTTACAGAGCAAACAGAGCTCTGGGTCATGGTCGGCTCCCAGACACCTTAGACAGCAGTCAGTGTCTGTAAGCGACATGTTCCTAGAGCATCTATCGCATTTTTTAAACACGGTGGCCATGGGGGCAAAAATGGCTCCTGCGAGGTCGAAGACCCATATGGCCAGCAGTTGGAAGAAAAAAAAGGGACGTGAAGCCCGGGAAGAAAAAATTTAGGAAAAGCATCCCCGCAAGCTGCAAAAGGAAGCAAGGGGAGGATGGATAGAGGACCGGTGCAACCGGAAAAAAGAGATAAAGCCTGTTAAGGTGAAGAAAATGAAAACTTTTTCCGAGGGATAAAGACGTGCATCCGAAGGGCTCCGCAGATAAAGGGAGACTGAGCAAGATAGCACCCTTGGGCAGGAAGAGGACCAGGCATGCGTGGTAGCAATCCCAAAGGCTTTCTTTGAAAGCTGGGTAATTGCTTCGCGCAGGCTCCGTCAGTGCTGACGTCACCCATAAGTGAAGACTGACTTGCTGCTTGTTTCTGGAGAAGTTAGGGACCTCTATCATATCTCTCCTCAGCAATCTCTTTTCCAGGTTGAAGAGCCCTAATTAGCCTAGGGGTATCCTTCCATCCCCTTTACCATTTTGGTGGCTCTTCTCTAAACCTTTTCTAATAAACACTTTTTAGATATGGCAACCAGAACTGAACACAATATTCAAGATGCGATCGCAACATAGAACAATACAGAGGCATTATAATATCCTTTGTTTTATTCTCCATTCCTTTCCTTATGATTCCTAGCATTCCATTTGCTTTCCTGGCCGCTGTTGCACACTGGGCTGAGGGTTTCAATGTTATCCACGATGACACCTAAATCTTTTTCGTGGGTGGTGCTTCCTAATGTGGAACCTTGCATCATGTAACCATAGCTTAGGTTGTTCTTTCCTTGGTGCATAACTTTGCACTTCTCCACATTAAATTTCAACTGCCATTTGAACATTTATTCTTCTAATTTATGAAGGTCCTCCTGCAATTTTTCCTCTTGGGTTTTAACAACTTTGAATAATTTTGTGTCATCTACAAATTTGATTACCTCACTCATTCCCACTTCCAGGTCATTTACGAATATGTTAAAAAGCAGCAGACCCAGCATATATCCAGCTTCAAGATCATCTGGACACCAACGACATACTTGACCCGCAGCAACACGGATTCCGGCCACTACATGGAGTCGAGACCCTCATGACCATTCTAATGAACACCCTCATCATTGGATCCCAAGAGAAACAATCGGGATACATCCTGATCTTTCTAGATATATCAGCGGCCTTTGACACAATCTCCCACAAAATCCTCATAAGCAGACTCCATTCAATTGGAATCAAAGACACTGTACTACAATGGTTCCGATCCTATTTAACCAACAGACAGCAACGGATCCGCACCTTCTCCACAACCTCGCCCCCCTACCAACAACATCAAGGAGTACACCAAGGATCCACCCTATCAGCCATGTTGTTCAATATATATCTCCATCCACTATGCTCAATCATACGCACCCACAACATCAACTTCCACATATACGCTGACGACATAATGCTCTACGCACCGATTACAACCACCAACCCAAAAAACGACCAGCTATCAGCCTGCTTCACCGACGTGGCCAACTGGCTACAGGAGAACAATCTATCCATCAACATAAAGAAAACCGAAGCCCTTATAGTGACAAAAGAACCTGACTTCAAACCACCTACCCACCTCAACATGGGAACCACGCAAATCCAAATCCAGCCCCAAATAAGGTATCTAGGTGTTATCATTGACCAGGCTCTCACCTTTAAACAACAAATCAACAAAACCGCTGGGACGATATTCCACAAAGCTAAAACTGTTCAACGCCTCCGACCCCTCCTAGAACCTCACGACTTCAGGACAGTAATGCAAACTGTAACACTCCCTCATCTGGATTTCTACAACATAATCTACCATGGACTCCCCGCCTCACACACCAACCCCCTCCGAACTGCCTTAAATACTACAGCAAGGATTATTCAGAATGCAAAAAAACGGGATCACATCACCCCAATCCTAAGAGACCTCCACTTCCTTCCAATTCCAGCAAGAATTAAGTACAAAGCTATCCTACTCATCCACAAGACTATCCACCAAACACGGAACACCTCACTCCACCCCCTACTGCCTCGCCCATCCCACAACAGATCAACCAGACAATCCTCCAATAACTCCATCATCGTCCCCCACAAAAGAACCAAATCCACACAACGGACCTGCAACAGAGCCTTCGAACTTTATGCTCCATCCCTCTGGAACTCTCTACCAAACCACATCAGGAACAACGCTGACATCACATCATTCAAGAAACAGCTGAAAACAATCCTATTCCGTGAACATCTTTGAACAGAAATACCACCCTATCCGCATGATCTAATACTCAGATGCAGCAGAAATGTACATGTCTATGTCCACCCAAATCATTAATTGTTGCCCCTGGTGATGGCCCCACCCTGTAAAATATTGCCCCCCCTTATGTTACATGTTACACCGCTTTGACCCGGTGAAAAGCGGTATATAAATGCAGTTAAATAAATAAATAAATATCCCTGGGAAACTCCACTATTCACCTTTCTCCTTTGGAAAAATTGGCCATTTAGCCCTACCCTCTGCTTTCTATCTTTTAACCAGTTCTTGATCCACAGTAGTGCCTCCTATCCCATAGCTTTTTAATTTCGCCAAGAGTCTCTCATGAGGGACCTTGTCAAAAGCTACCTGAAAATCCAGATACACTATATCAACCGACTCACCTTTGTCAACTTGTTTATTCACACCTTCAAAATAACTTAGTTAAGACAAGACCTTCCTTGGCTAAAGTCATGTTGGTTGTCTCCCATTAAGCAATAACTATCTACATGTTCAGTAATTTTGTTCTTTATAATGGTTTCTACCATTTTTCCCAGTACTGACTTCAGGCTCACCAGTCCGTAGTTTCCCAGTTCACCCCTGGAACCCTTTTTAAAAAATGGCATTGCATTGGCCATCCTCCAGTCTTCAGCTATTACAGATGATTTTAATGATAGTTCACAGATTGCTAACAGTAGGTCTGCAATCTCTTATTTCAGTTCTTTCAACATTCTTGGATGTATACCATCTGATCCAGGTGATTTGCTAATGTTCAGTTTATCAAATAGTGGACTACATCTTCCCGGTCTATCGATATTTCTTTCAATTCTTCTGCGGCATCACCTTTAAAAACCATTGCAATCATGGGTAACAATTCCTACATCTTCCTCAGTGAAGACCCAAGCAAAGAATTCATTCAGTCTCTCCGGGATAGCCTTGTCCCCTCTTACTGCCCCTTTAACCCCTCTATCATTTAATGGTCCAACTCACAGGTTTTTTGCTATGAATGTACTTGAAAAGGTTTTTATTACACATTTTTGCTTCCACAGCAAGCTCCTTCTCAAATTCTCGCTTTGCCTGCCTTATCAATGCCTTGCATCTAACTTGCCAGTGCTTATGTTTCCAGTTTTTGTCATTTGTCTCCTTTTTCCATTTTCTGAAAGATTCTTTTTTGGCAACAGCCTCTCTGACCTTACCTTCTTTTTATAACTTAATATTTATTGATTTTTCAAAATTAGTCTTTATAAACCTTTTCAGAGACAGGGTACAGTCAATATAGCGACGGGTCTTACAACATTAACCAATTTGAGCTCTTCCCCCTTATACTTTCTTTCTTTGTCCTCCTTTTTCCTTCTTTATTTTTTCCCTGGTTAATTTACAATTTACATACCCCACAGGGAACCAAATGCACAATCGTTTCTGACATGCAACATATACTACATACACGCTTTAGCATATAAACAACAAACAAACCCACCCACCCACCACCCAGGATCGTTCACAGGCCCCTTCCACCCACCTATTCCACTTTGGGGGGGAAAAAAGGGGGGGACCCCACTGGGTCACTAACTATTCCCTCTCCCCTCTACCTTCCCTCCATCCCCTCTCCGCTCCTGCGCCTCCCACCGTTACCCTCCCGAATCATTATCACTAATCTACTCTAACCCACCCCCTCCCGTTTCCACTGTGTAACATAATCCTGCAGGGGGGACCATAGCCGTTGATATTCCTCCATTCTGCCCTTGCTCAGCGCTACTCCACTCTCCAGTTCCATTATGTACACCACCTTCTTATACCACTCCATTATGCTGGGCGCTTCCGTGTGCTTCCATTTCGCTGCAAGAGCGAGATGGGCCGCCAGATACAGGAAGCTGACCAGTGATTTCTTATTCAAACACACCTCCGGGGGACCATCCGTGTACCCCAAGAGCATAAGTGCCGGGTCCGCCCCCAGGGCCTCACCCGTCACCTCCTGGCACACCTGCTGCACCCCCTCCCAGAAGAGCTGCACTTTGTCGCATTCCCATACTACATGTAGCAGAGTCCCCTTAACGGGGCAACCCCACCAGCATTCAGCTGTATCTTTGAGGTGCATAGCATAGAGCCTGGCGGGGGTGAGGTACATACGGAAAAGCCAATTGTACTGAGTGTTCATATGCGCAAGGCATATTGATATTTTAGGAGTATTATTCCAGATGGTTTCCCAATGCTCCTCTGTCCACTCCCTCGCTCTCTAGCCCACTCCCTCTGATACAGATAACGGCCCCTTTCCTCCCCTTGCAGCCACCCATATAACTGGGCCACCAACCCCTGCCCCCTTCGGGGCCGCATAAAAAAAGGATTCGATCCAATGCGGCGGTCCCAGGAATCTATTTCTATGAGCTGACAGAAAATGTTCTATCTGGAGTAGGCAGAATACTCTTAGCACACAGTGTTGGCACCTATCCAGTATTTCTTATTTATTTAACCGATTTTATATACCGTCTTTCAACAAATCAAGACAGTTTACATAAAACATATATAATAGAGTGTTTCCACTGTTTACATAGAACAAGGTAACAAGATATAGGTATAAATAACAATAAAATGCCAATAAAACCAACTATATACAATGGAATTTAACTATTTACAGAGGAATTTACCTATTTACAGAGGAATTTACCTAAATATCAGCTGTCATAGTGGAGGTTTAGAAGGGGTAGGAGCTGGAAGGAAGAGGGTGAGGTTGGAACTAAGGTGGGAGGGAAAAATGCTCCTGAAAAAGGAAGGTTTTTAAATTTTTTCGGAACTCAAGGTGAGTTCTAGAGTTTCGCAGCTCATGGGGAAGAGAGTTCCATAGGGTAGGAGCGTAGAGGGAAAAAGCCCTGTTACAAGCCCTGTTCTTGTCTCGTCAGGAACCTATTTCCCACAATAAAATCCAACACCTTTTCCATATCGTTCTCCTTAAGCCAGCAAAACCTACCTGGGTCCATTATATAAGGCGAAAACAGATCCCCATGAGTCAAATAGGCCAATCTCGACCCCGCCCCATCGAAAGCCACCCGCTTACTAACTTTCTGGCAGACCTCTATCATCGGACCAACAATAGGGTGCGTCCGAACCCCCTCCAGTCTGCTCATTGCCCCCGAGAAGGCCACAGCCCCAGCATGATCCACCGACAACTGGGCCGCCTCCAGGGCAATCCAGTGCTGATGTGGGGGTTCTTTCCACCAATAGTACACCGTTCGCACCTGCGCCGCCCAGTAGTATAGTTTACAATTAGGGAGCAACAACCCCCCCGCCGTTCTCGGGGCCATCAACGTTTTTAGCGCTATCCGTCCCCGCTTCCCACTCCAAATAAACTCAGTTAACATCCTGTTCAGCTCTCTGAAAAACACGTCCGGGATCCGAGACAGCAGCATAAGGAAAAAATACATAAGTCTCGGGAGCACACTCATTTTCACCACATTGATCCGTACCAACAGGGAAAGAGTCAGCCCTGCCCAAGTGCGCATCTCCTCCCGGAGCTTCTGTAACAACGGAGGAAAATGCAGCTGGTATAGCTGCGCCAGCCATATTGGGATTTTCACCCCCAAATACCCCAGAGAATCCATTTCCCACTTATAGGGGTATCCCGTCTCCAGTTCCTTCCTCATTGCCTCTGGCACATGAAACGGGAGAAGGACTGATTTAGAAACATTCAACGTATAACCTGAAACCTTGGCAAACATCTGATATTCCCTTTGGAAAGATGCTAGTGAGCCCTCAAAGTTGGATAGGAATAAAAGTGTATCATCCGCATACATCGCCACCTTATGTTCCACTCCACCCACCCTTATACCGCAAATCTCTGGATTCAACCGGATCGCCTGCGCGAACGGCTCTAGCGAAAGCGCAAACAGCAATGGGGATAAGGGGCATCCCTGCCGCGTACCACGACCCAACACAAAATGCGACGTCAATTGACCATTGAACCGCAGCCTCGCCAAAGGCTGGCTATATAGTGCTTGGATCACCCGCAGGAAGTCCCCCCCAAAGTTCAGGGTCCCCAGAACCTTCAGCAGGAAAGGCTACTCGACCCGGTCGAAGGCCTTCTCAGCATCCAGGGCTAGGAACGCAGTTGGGCAGTGTTCCGTCCGTTCACAGTGATGTGCCAGGCCCAGCACCCTTCGCACATTGTCAGACCCATTTCTCCCTGCTATGAAGCCAGTTTGGTCTATGTGAATAAGCTCCGAGACCAACGCATTCAACCGGAGCGCATAAACTTTAGCCAACAATTTTGCATCAGTGTTAAGCAACGAGATTGGTCTAGAGGACCCTGAGTGACAGGGATCCTTCCCCTTCTTGTGTAGCACCGTTACGTGCGCTTCCAGGAAAGACTCTGGTACCCTACCTGTCTCGCGAACTGCGTTGAATACCCTGCTCAGAAGCGGCCCTAAGTTCTCGCAATAGGCCTTGTAAAACTCAGGAGGAAATCCATCTGGCCCCGCTGCCTTATGAAGGGGCAAACTCTGAATGGCCTGCCCCACCTCTTCCACCGATACTGGGCTGTCCATCATCTGCCTCTGCTCCTCCGTCAACACCCGGCCAACCTTCCCCCGCAGATAGTCCGCTACTGCCTCCTCTGCCTCTACAAATTCCGACTTGTATAAATCAGTATAGAAACTTACAAACACCTCCTCGATATCCTTTTGGTCCTGCCACATCTGACCCTGACCGTCTCTGATCTGCAGGATAACATTCTGCTCCCTCTTCTGCTACAATTGGCTTGCTAGTAGCCGATCTATCTTCCCCCCCCCCTGGTGTAGAATGTACAATTGGTCCGCTGGGCCATCACCTCAATCTCCTCCCTCAGATAACTATTCAGCTCTCCTCTTTTCACCACCAACAGCCTAGCAGTCTCCCCAGAGGAAGTCTGGGCCAGCTCCCCCTCCAAGTACTGGATTTCCTCCTCCAACACCTGCTTGTGCATACCCCTTTCTTTTTTCCGCCGCTCCCCCGGCTCAATAAAGATGCCCCTCAGTACCGCCTTCAGAGCATCCCATAAGATCAGGGGTGACATGTCTTCAGTATCATTGTGAAGCACGTAATCTCTTATAGCCCCCAATACCTCCTGATCCCCTCCCCCTTTACCCACCAGCGCCAGGTTCAACCTCCAAGCTGCACTGGAAGGCCTTGCTCCGCCAGCCACCCCCAGTCATAAGTGTATTGGCGCGTGGTCTGACCACGTGACACTACCAATTTCACAACCGTTCACCCGGGGGCAGGCCGCTCTCTCCCCCAAAAAATGATCAATATGAGAATAAGAGCCATATGTGGCGGAATAGCACGTATAGCCTCTCACTCCAGGGTTCCTCCATCTCCAAATATCCACCAATTTAGTCTTACCTAAGAGCATTCTCAGGGCTATCCCTCCACTCCCGCGATCCCCCTGTAACAAGCGGTCCTCACTTCTATCTACCACCGCATTGAAATCTCCTCCATAAATGATCGGGTAGGTGGTCCAGCTCCCAAACGTTTTAAATAACTGTGCTAAAACCCGCCTCTGCCCTGTATTGGGGGCATATACGCTGACCAAGCAGATCTGCAAGCCTGGCATCTGCAGCTCCACCGCCAGACCCCTGCCTTGTGAGTCCCTCCACTGGCGTTGCACCTGATGCTGGAGACCCCGCCGTATTACCACTGCCACCCCCGCCCTGTTAGTTTTCCCTGAAGAGTGAAGCAGCGCCGCCGCCCACCCAATATGCAATCTCGCTATATCCCTCTTAGTCAAATGGGTTTCCTGCAGCAAATAGATGTCCGCAGAGAAACGGGGTAATTCCTGAAGCACCAATCTCCTCCTCCGGGGTGTTTGCATCCCTCGAACATTTAAGGAAGTTATCTTAACACTCATTACCCCACATCATAGTTCCCCCTATTAACCACATCCCCTCCTCCCCCCTCCCGATCTGGTGCAAGTGCCCAAAACGATCCTTAACCCCCTAACAACAAAGCCCCAACAAAACAATATAACAAACTCCTGGTCCCGCATACGCGGGCACCCTCCAGGAAGTGCCAGGGAGCCTGCCCCACCGAAGTGGGGGGGTCTCCTGCGGCTCACTCCACTGCTCCTGGCCTCCCCCTGGGGTGATGCTGCCCTACACCCCCTGCTGGTGGCCAGGGAGCCCTGATTTGACTCCCACCACAATCTCCAGGGCCATGCGTCTGCCTGGAGGGTCACACATCCTCAGCAAGTTCTCCCCCAGCCCCCTCCCCCCCCCACCGCTCCCCCTTCCCCAGCTATCTCTTACCACCAGGATGGTCACCTAACACAACACAATTTACAAATGTCAATCTTGTACAGTCACTGCATTGCCTGTTTCCTCTTCATCACTCTGAGCGAAGGCCTCTACCACTCTCCGATAATTCCTCTCATAGCTCTCCTTGAGGCCCTTCGCGTTGAGGTTCCAGAGCCTCTCTCCGTCTGACCGCTGCCTCTCTCCTAACATCGGGGGATCATCCGGAAAATGTAGTTGTAAGAAATCTTTTGCCTTGCTCAGCTCATCGAAGAAGATCCGCTCTCCCCTTTCCAGTCTACCCGCAACAGGGCAGGGTACAATAAGGCCTGTGGTATATTATGACTGGACAAGCACTTCTTCACCTCCCGGAAGGATTGCCGCTTTTTATCCAGCTCATCACTGTAGTCGGGGAAAATCCACACCTTCGCGTTCTGGTAAGAAACTGCTCCAAGTCTCCGAACCTGACGCAAAATCCAATCCCGATGTCGAAAGTTCAAAATCTTCACTAGCATTGGTCTCGGCCGGTCCCGAGTAGGGCCCCTACCCCCCGGGACTCTATGCCCCCGCTCCACCACCAGGCCCGAAGGGAGGGGATGGTCCTGAAACCAACTCTGCAGCAAATGTTCCATGTGCTCTGGTGTGGTTAACTCTCCCTCACTCTCCGGGAGGCCCAGGATCCGCAAATTCGACCTCCGTGAGCGGTTTTCAAGATCATCCACCTTGGCCCACAACCTGCCAAGCTGCTCCATATGATTAGCATCGTCCCTTTTAAGCAACTGCACTTCATCCTCTACATTCGAAATCCGCTGCTCTGCTTGTTCAATTCTGCCCACCGCTGCCTGCAGCTCTGCGTGCACGGCCTGAAATTCTCCCTGTATGGTGGACAATCTTCCCGCCAGGTCAGTGCTGCTTTCTTTGATTGCTGCTAACGCCATGGCCGTTTCAGGGGGTACTGTATCTGGCCCTCGCACGTCCATCCTGCTCACCTCTGGTCTCCCCGGCGTGGCCGGGCCTTCCGCCATCCGCATTTCGCCACCATCTTGCCCAGTGAGACATTCAGCCATCGTAGGCTGCCGTGACGCTCTCGCCGCTTTAGGAGCGTTCATCTGGCCCTTGCCTGATTTTCTTGCCTCCACTTTTGCCGCCATCCTTCGCACTGCCTCTCACCACTTTATCTGGGGTAAGTTCTGCAATTTCTAAGCACTATGGGCTCGGGGACCGGGGAGAGCCTCCACCGCGCGTCACCCTCAGCTCCGCATCACGTGACCTCCTCTGACCTTACCTTTAAACCATGCAGGCAGTTTTTTGGACTTCCATCCACTTTTCTTAAAGCGTGGAATATAGCTGGACTGGGCTTTCAAGATAGTATTTTTCAACACCACCCAAGCTTGATGTAAATCTTTAACCTTTGCAATTGTTCCTTTTAGTTTTTTCTTAACTATTTTCCTCATTTTATTATAGTCTCCCTTTCGAAAGTTAAAAGGTAGCACTGTGGATTTCCTTGCCGTCCTTCCTCCATTTATTAAATCAAACACGTTAATGCTATGGTCATTATTGCCAAGTGGCCCCAACACCCTTCTCTCTTGCACCAGATCTTGTGTTCCATTAAAGACTAGGTCCGAAACGGCTTCTCCTCTGGTGGGTTCATGAATCAGCTGCTCCATGAAGCAATCATTTATTTCATCTAGAAATTTTATCTCCCTAGCATGTCCTGCTGCGACATTGACCCAGTCGATACAGGGATAATTGGAATCACCCATTATTATTACTGTGCTGTAACTTTTGTTAGCTCCCCTGATTTCTTTGAGCATTTCATCATCCATTTGTTCATTCTGGCCAGGTTGTCAGCACACTCCCACTGCCATCGCCTTACCCTTCCCCCTTTTACATGGAACTTCAATCCCATTTGTTCATTCTGGCCAGGTTGTCGATAGCATACTCCCACTGCCATCGCCTTCCCCTTCCCCCTATTACATGGAATTTCAATCAATAGAAATTCTACAGTGAATTTCGTTTCTTGCAAAACTTGAATCCTATGTGACTGAATGCCCTCTCTAACAGAGTACAACCCCTCCACCAATTTGATCTGCTCTATCATTATGATATAGTTTGTACCCAGGTATCACAGTGTCCCACTGGTTGTCCTCTTTCCACTATGTCTCTGAGATACCAATCATATCTAACATAACATAAGAACATAAGATATGCCATACTGGGTCAGACCAGGGTCCATCAAGCCCAGTATCCTGTTTCCAACAGTGGCCAATCTAGGTCATACGCACCTAGCAGTTTCCCCAAAAGACACAGGTTCCACAATGCTTGTACTGGGTGAAGCATTGATATCCTGGGTCCCTTCTTAATAATGGTTTATGGACCTTTCCTCCAGGAACTTGTCCAAACCTTTTTTAAACCCAGCTACACTAACAGCCTTTACTACATCCTCCGGTAACAAATTCCAGAGTTTGATTACACGTTGGGTGAAAAAATATTTTCTTTTATTAGTCTTAAATAGTTTACCCTGTAGCTTCATTGCATGTCCCCTAGTCTTTCTATATTCTGATAACGTAAACAATCGATCTACGTTTACCCGTTCCACTCCGTTCATTAATTTATAGACTTCTATCATATCTCCCCTCAGCCGTCTCTTTTCCAGGTAAAAGAGCACTAACCTTTTTAGCCTTTCTTCATAGGAGTATCCTTCCATCCCCTTTACTATTTTGGTGGCTCTTCTCTGAACCTTTTCTAAAATCGATATATCCTTTTTAAGATACGGCGACCAGAATTGCACACAATATTCAAGGTGCGGTCTCACCATGGAATGATATAGAGGCATTATAATATCTTTTGTTTTATTTACCATTCCTTTCCTTATGATACCTAGCATTCTATTTGCTCTCTTGGCCGCCGCTGCACACTGGGCCGAGGGTTTTAACATGTTATCCACAATGACGCCTAAATCTTTTTCCTGGGTGGTGGTTCCTAATGTGGAACCTTGCATCGTGTAACCATAGTTTGGGTTGTTCTTCCCTAGGTGCATAACTTTGCACTTGTCCACATTAAATTTCATCTGCCATTTTGATGCCCAGTCTTCCAATTTATCAAGATCCTCTTGCAATTTCCCACAATCCTCTTGGGTTTTAACAACTTTAAATAGTTTTGTGTCATCTGCAAATTTGATAACCTCACGCGTTATTCCACTTTCCAGGTCATTTATGAATATGTCAAAAAGCAGCGGACCCAGCACAGATCCCTGGGGTACACCACTATTCACCTTTCTCCATTGGGAAAATTGGCCATTTAGCCCTACCCTCTGCTTTCTATCTTTAAACCAGTTCCTGAGCCACAGTAGTACACTGCCTCCTATCCCATGACTCTTTAGTTTTGCCAAAGGTCTCTGATGAGGGACCTTGTCAAAGGTTTTCTGAAAGTCCAGATACACTATATCAACCGACTCACCTTTGTCCACCTATTTATTCACACCTTCAAAAAAACATAACAGATTAGTAAGACAAGATCTTCCTTGTCTAAAGCCATGTTGGCTGTCTCCCATTAGGCCATGATTATCTACATGCTGAGTAATTTTATTATTTATGATGGTTTCTACCATTTTTTCCGGTACTGACTTCAGGCTCACCGGTCTGTAGTTTCCCGGATCACCCCTGGAACCCTTTTTAAAACCTGGTGTTACATTGGCGATCCTCCAATTTTCAGGTATTAGAGATGATTTTAATGATAGTTCACAGATTACTAATAGCAGGTCTGCAATCTCATATTTCAGTTCTTTCAACACCCTTGGACGTATACCATCCGCCCCAGGTGATTTGCTACTCTTCAATTTATCTAATAGTTGTAATACATCTTCCCGATGTATCGATATTTCCTTCAATTTTTCCACACCTTTAAATAACACTTCAGTCATGGGTAACATCCCTACATCCTCCTCAGTAAAGACCGAAGCAAAGAATTCATTCAGTCTCTTCACTATCGCCTTGTCGCCTCTTAGTGCCCCTTTAACCCCTCTATCATCTAATGGACCAACTGGCTCTCTCACAGGTTTTTTGCTATGAATGTACTTGAAAAAGTCTTTATTTCACGTTTTTGCTACTGCAGCAAGCTTCTTCTCAAATTCTCCCTTTGCCTGCCTTATCAATGCCTTGCATTTGACTTGCCAGTGCTTGTGCTGTTTCCAGGTTTTGTCATTTGGCTCTTTTTTCCATTTCCAGAAAGATGCTTTTTTGGCAACAACAGCCTCTCTGACCTCAACTTTAAACCATGCTGGCAGTTTTTTGGACTTCCTTCCACTTTTCTTAAAGCGTGGAATACAGCTGGTCTGGGCTTCCAAGATAGTATTTTTCAACAACAGCCAAGCCTGATGTACGTCTTTAACCTTTGCAACTGCTTCTTTTAGTTTTTTCTTAACTATTTTCCTCATTTTATCATAGTCTCCCTTTCGGAAGTTAAAAGGTAGTACTGTGGATTTCCATATTATCCCTTCTCTACTAATTAAATCAAAGGCGATCATGCTATGATCACTATTGCCAAGTGGCCCCAACACCCTTATCTCTTGCACTAGATCTGGTGTTCCACTAAGGACTAGGTCTAATATGACTTCCCCTCTGGTCGTTCATGAACCAGCTGCTCCAAGAAGCAGTCATTTATTTCATCTAGGAACTTTACCTGCCTAGCATGTCCTACTGTGACGCTGACCCAGTCGATACCGGGGTAATTGAAATCACCCATTATTATTACTGTGCTGTAACATTCGTTAGCTTCCTTGATTTCTTTGAGTATTTCATCATCCATTTGTTTATTCTGGCCAGGCAGTCGATTATACCCCCCCCCCCCCACTGCCATCGCCTTCCCCTTTTTATATGGAATTTCAATCCATAGAGATTCTACAGCAAATTTTGTTTCCTGCAAAACTTTAATCCTTTCTGACTCAATGCCCTCTCTAACATAGAGCGCAACCCCTCCACCTATTTGATCATCTCTATCATTATGATATAATTTGTACCCAGGTATCACAGTGTCCCACTGGTTGTCCTCCTTCCACCATGTCTCTGATATTCCAATCATATCTAACCTCTCATTTAGTGCGATATATTCTAACTCTCCCATCTTATTTCTTAGAATTCTAGCATTTGCATACAAGCATTTTAAAGACTGTATTTTATTCATATTAATTTGGCTATTGGTAGACATGGGTAATTTGGGATCTTTAAGCTCTGTCTGCTCCATACTAGAGGGCATTTGGGCTACTTTACTGTTTTTTGGAACCTCTCTGATTTTGGTAGTATCCTTCAAGGATACATTCTTCCGAACCATCCGCTCTTGGGCGACTGTCGGCTTTCCCCTATTATCTAGTTTAAAAGCTGCTCTATCTCCTTTTTAAAAGTTAATGTCAGCAGCCTGGTTCCATCCCGGTTAAGGTGAAGCCCATCCCTTCGGAAGAGCCCCTCCTTTCCCCAGAATGTTCCCCAGTTCTTAACTAATCCAAAACCCTCATCTCTGCACCACTGTCTCATCCACGCATTGAGACTCCGGAGCTCTGCCTGCCTTTTGGGTCCTGCGCGTAGAACGGGAAGCATTTCAGAGAACGCTACCCTGGAAGTTCTGGATTTCAACTTCCTACCTAAAAGCCTAAATTTAGCCTCCAGAACCTCCCTACCACATTTTCCTATGTCATTGGTACCGACATGTACCAAGACAGCAGGCTCCTCCCCAGCACTATCTAAGACCTTATCTAGGTGGCACGTGAGGTCCGCTACCTTCGCACCAGGCAGGCATGTTACCAGGCGATCCTCACGTCCACCAGCCACCCAGCTATCTACATGCCTAATGATCGAATCACCAGCTGGACTGCTGTCTGCATCTTAGTTTTAAGTTTGTGTTTAGATCTTTAAGTTCTTTACTTACTAAGGGTTGCTATGGATATTTATACTAATAAAACTGTACCTAATGTTTAATATACCTAGTTCACCTGAAGCGTAATTAATCTCAGATCCTTAGTGTATGACTGATTTGGGTAACAAGCTTCACCTGAGAGCACCTCCTGTCTTAAGATGTGTAAGTACCTATAAAGCTACGATTATCCCAGGGGTGGGTGGGTGTTGGGGAGGGAGGGAGGGAAATAAGACTTATTAAAAGAGGGCTGCTACACAGTACCCTGTCTTGTGCTGCTGAGGTAAGCTATATTCTGATTTGATTTAAATTATAGCTCTTTGCTGCTGCTAGGCTCTAACTTATTATGAAATTTAAACTACAAGCTCTCTGCTGGGTATGAAATGTAACCAGAAAGCTCTCTTCTGTGTTTTAAATTTAAACTAAAAGTATTTTGCTGATGCTAGGCCCTAAGTGACTATTACATTTAAACTACAAGCTCTCTGCTGGGTATGAAATGTAACCAGAAAGTTCTCTTCTGTTTAAAATTTAAACTTAAACTGCTGCTACTTGGCCCCGACTGATTTAACAAAAAATAGTGGGTTCACAGATTAATTAGCTTTAATATAAAGAATTCCTTTCAGAAAATTCCCAGAAGTATATACTCACAATTGCAGATCTCTCTCCAGAAGTAACAGTCCCCTTTTCTAGTCCTTCAAGACCTCTCATTTACTGTTATATTTTCTAATTCTCCCATCTTATTTTTTAGGGCAGGTCATGTACTGGTCTAGCAGGATTCAAAAAATTAAAATTATCCAGTATCCATAGTTTTTTCCTTCCTTATCATCCTACTAGATCAGTCCAGCTGAGTGGGGTATATCAAAGCAATCAGGACCCAGAGTTGGAGAAAGACAATGCTCTCACCAGAACAGGCTTGCCAAAGGTGCCATCAGCCCCAGCTCCCACATACAACCTCTAGTATGTCATAAAGGTACTCAGGAAGGACCAGGTAAGCCTCCTTACAGATGACATCTGGAGACACCAAGACAGACACCATCCAGAAGGCGGCCAGTGCCCTAGTGAAGTGAGCCCTGACTCCCTCTAGCACCTGCTTTCCAACCAAAAGGTACACTGAACCAATGGCATCTTTGATCCAGTGGAAAGTAAAAGCATTACCCACTGCTGTCCTTTCCTGGGGTTGCTGAAGAGAACAAAAAGATGGTCCATCAGAAATAATTGGTGACCTTCAAGTATCTGAGTAACGCCCTCAAACCCTGATCCAGGCTTGCTTGCAAAATGTCCAAACTGTACCCTGTTTGCCCTCCTCCGCATTAGAGCTAGAGAGGAGCACTACTTCTCGAACACCCTCCATACCTGACATGGCATCTCTGCTGTATATAAAGAGAACCTGGTTTGGCCAGTCATCACGTCTCATAAGGTACCTAATATTATGAGCAATGATGCGTGGGAGCCTTGGGGCAGCAACAATAGCAGAACATAAATGGCAGTCTAATTGCAAGCATTCAATAAAATCCTAAGGTCCGCTAAATACAACTAAGACCTAAATGTCCCTCCCCCCCAGCAGGTAATAGTACAAAAGTATGTTATCGGGTAGAGAGAGGGGAGAATAGTGTGAAAAGGATGGAATCAAGGTAAATGTATTTTCCCTCCTAGCACCTCCCCCCACCACACCCCAGACATTCACTGAACCAGTGCCCAAGCCAAGATAGAACTTTGCTCGTCTTTGTGGTCTGATAACCCGCATTCCTTGTGGGTTCGAGGTAGTCTTGGGAGAGAGTAATAATGTCCAGGAAATGGCTCCAGCCCAGGCGAACATGCTCAAAAGTTTAATGGCACTCTGGAGTAAGGAGATGAGCACCGGCAAGATTTGCACTTAAGATCACCGATGTGCATTATTAAATATATAGAGGAATGATGTTAACTGTTCAGCGACTTAGGTTAGAAATCAGTTCATACTTTCTCCTATGAAGTTGATCAAGAATATTTTGAGTTGGTCCGGATCTTCGAAGTCACGAGTCTGATTATGTAAAGTGACCTGCATTCTTGCTGGGAACATCATTCTATATCGGCCTTGTAAATGTTAAAGCTGTGGCCTGTAGACCAAGAGCTGTTTTCTTTGAGTAACGGTACTCTTGCTCAGATCAACAAAGAATTAAAATTAGCCGCCGTTTAGAAGAATGAGTCCCTTCAACTTCACTGCTTACAGTATACTGAGAGCATGTTGGTAGTGGAGAGTCTTGAAAACTAAGGGGCAAAGTAGCTTAGTTTGAGCCACACGATGGAATGCTTCTCTGTGGGCCTTCTCTATTTTGAGGGAATTCTAAATTTAACAGTTTTGGCAGCAGTGTTTCAAGAAATGAGATGGGATCCGTGCCCGGACTACCTTTGGGAAGACCAAATATTCTCACGTTATTCCATCAAGACCTGTTGGTTGGCATCTTCAAGCTGGCGCTCAATTGCAGTAATTCGCTATGAATTTTTGTGTGCGAGTTTCAGATGTTCTTCATGGTTTTGGAGTGTCCCATCCAATGCATCTAGGCATAGAGTTAGGGTTCCAAACTGGGATTTAACTTCAGCAGTGTCATCATGCATGTTAACAAGTGCCTCTCCATTTGCAGCTAGCGAGTCTTTTGTTTGGTGGATCTCCTTCAGAAGCTCTGAGTTGCTCTTCCGATTCTCTGGAAGTTGCCATTTTGGAGGGAGATGATGGGACTTTTTTATACCTCTTAATGCCTTGTTTGTGGAAACTCTAATCTGGTCGGTTGGGTTGTAATCATCTCGGGTCGATGAAATGTCCAAGGGGGAAGTCAATGAGCATGAGGAGGAGGATGAAGGAGCCGGATTCAGTGAAGGATTAGCAGAGCTCTCTTTTCAGGCATCCATTTTCTATCTTGGCAAACTTTGCTCCTGCTCTGCTTTTATTTTTGTCGCCCCTGCTCTTTGAGCTGCCATCCTTCCCAGCTGTAGCTGGAACTCTCTTTCCCCAAGTTTAAAACTTTTCTCAAAATCCACCTATTCATTCAAGCATACGGCAAAGATGTCTCCTAGAGAACTGCAATACAAGTAGCTGTGTCCTGTCTTGTATTTGGCTACTCTTCTCTGACCCTTCGTTCTACTACTCTACCCTGTTTTCTGCCTTTCCTGTCACTTCATGGAGTTCTCTTCCATTTTCTGCCTATGATATATATATAATGATATTATTGTAAACCATTCTGTTTGCCCAGTGTATATTAAGCCTCCATAAATGATAAACGTTAATGCTGCCTTTGAACAAGGAATAATATCAAAGATTTCTTGTCAGTGGGGTGAACGGGGACTTCGGCAGGTGGGTCAACTGTTTGAGGATAGGCGGTTATTGTTTTTTCAGACGTTGATGGGGGAGTTTGACTTACCCCAGCACCATGTTTACTATTACTCTCAAGTAGTGCATTGGGTTGGGAAGAGAGATTAAAAATAAGGCTTCTAAGGGCTTTGTCGGAGCTGGAAAATCTATGTAAGGACCAGACCGTGACCACTGGGTTGATCTCGGCTCTATTCTTTTAAAAAAAATACCCTAGCCTTTAAGGTTGGAAAGTATAGAATGTATTGGGCTAGGGAATTGCAGCTGAATTATAATGAGCAGCAGTGGGAACACATTGAGTGTAGACTGGGAAAGAGTTCTATGGCAATTAATGCTGAGGAAAATAACTATACAATTTTGTATGGGTGATATATGATTCCGACGTGGTGGGCAAGGGCTTTCCCTGGCTCCTCTGGGTTATGCTGAAGGTGGTGTGGAATGAACGAGACTCTTGCACACGTGTGGTGGAGTTGTCCTCAAATTAAAGGATACTGGCAGGGCATATTTTTTAGGGTTCTGAAGCTGGTGGATAGGGAGGTGCCTGGGGTTCCGAGGATATTCCTGTTCAATAGATCAATATCTGGGATGAAAGTTCGGCAGCTGGTGTAGCATTGTATGAATGCAGCCAAGCTGAATTTGGCTTCTGCTTGGAAACAAATACCACCCCCCCCCCCCTTGAGTCATTGGTTGGTGTGAATGTGGGATATTTATAGTCTAGAAATAGAAATTACACTTACCTGGTAACTGTCGTTCCTTGAGTGATGACAGTTTAGTCCTCCACCTCTGGGTTGTGCACCTCCTCCTGCAGCTTGGAGACTGGGCATGTCAAAGTCATAACATCACTGGATATAGCCTGCTGGTCTCTTCCATCAGCCCCCAGTGTACTATTGACAAAGCAAACTCAAAGGAACAACGAACAAGTAGTTATACCACAACTTTAACCGAACTATACATTCCTCAATCTGATGGACCTTTTTCACTTTATTATTCTATCCTTTTTTTTCTTTCTATATTCACGTTTCTCTCATTCTATCACTTATCCCGTGACACTCCTTCACTTAAACAAGAGAGAAGAAAGCCATATATATATATATATCTCAGAGAGGAATACTCACTGCGATCCAGAATCTGAAAGAATTTCTCCACTCCTTGAAATTGATGTTCCACTCAGTCTGAAAATAAACTCTGAAGAAATCACCCCACCGGGCAGGAATGAGGACTAAACTGTCGTCACTCAAGGAATGACAATTACCAGGTAAGTGTAATTTCTATTTCCTTATCATTCCTCCAGTTTAGTCCTCCACCTCTGGGATGTATCAGAGCAGTAATTATTGGGAGGGACCTTTCCACCCGGATCGCTACTCCACCTAGCCGCCACAGACATTGCTCGCCGCCAGAACATCCAGGCAGTGAAAGTTACTGAAAGTAAAAGAGACAGACGACCAGGAGACCAATCCACAAAATGCTACTGGCGTACCCAAACTGCATTCCGCTCAGGATGTCGCTTGTGCTCCAAAACAGTGAACTCGTAAGCCCAGTGGTACTGGGCAGCCTAGTCACATATAGGCTCACGCTCTCAGCTCTACCAGTCCTCTGGCGATGGACGCCTTCGCCGCCGCTTCCTCTTTACGCAAACCCCAGATAAAGAAAATAGACGGTCGCAACTGTGGAGATTCGTCAACTCTTAAATAGTGCCGAGCATTCTCTCTATGTACAAGTAGCGAAAGCCACGGTCCGCTCTCCTGCGCCTAACCTAGAGCTAGAAGAGCAACCGCTTTCCCCTCAAACCTCGTTGAGATTCCACAGCAGAATACGGTACACGACGACAACAGCCCAGATACTGCTGTAAGAAACGCACATCATCTGCGTGATAACCCAGGGCCAGCCCCTGAACTCTGCCGCTATAGCAAGACAGAGCTGATACCTTAACATTCAAATACCTGGCTGCCAGCCCGCACCTGGAAATAAATTATTGTAAGGATTTACATTAGAGACACCCTGGACATTACAGGATCACTAACCTAGACCATTGAAATGGCGTGATCCAAGCAAATTCGCAACTTAGCTTGCTAAGCCCTCCTGGACTTCCGCTCTTAACAAAAGCAGAGACAAATCTAGAAGATAGCGTTTCGAACATGAAAATCAAAGTGACTTCAACTCCCCCTGGATGACTGAAGCTAGTTAGTTTGCAGGCATGAACTTAGCTAAGTCAAACCGCTTGTAAGCTTACCTGTTGTCTATGCTTTTGCACCCTTTGCTTACCCTCAACTTTACACTCTCAGCCAAATATCTGGGTGTGGGACATAGCTCGTAACACCAAACCTTTTTTTTTTTTTTTTTTTTTAACACTAGTGCCTCACCGGTTCCTCGAAGCAACCCATTTAATCCAATCCCAACCAAGGGATCACCCAGACTCAAAATTTAAGGTTCCCTTATCTGAGAACCAGAGGAAGGGAAACTGCTGCCGAGTAACTCTTGTTTACTTAACCTTGACATGGCAATGACCACGCCATAAGTGAGAACCGATCCACCTGAGGCATTCGAAGAGGACCCTGCATCAATATATCCTCCAACGGCGGAAACCTCCCAGGATTCCCATCTAGCCACCCTATGAGGTCGGTGTACCCTGGACGACTCAGCCAGCCCGAGTTCCCCAACACCTCCCCCCGAAGGGCTTCGATACACTGAACTGCTCAATTCATGAGTGCCCCCGGAGAAAGGACACAAAGAAGACCGGACGATGGTCCTCACCATAACAAAGCGTCAATGCCTCTCAACATCCCTTCGTGTCATTTGCTGACAAAGCGACCCGTTTTCGCAGACTGAGACGTCGCCATGAGGAGCATTATTGACTGTCCCCATTTGCGACCGACCCGTGCGAACACCTCTGGAGCAGCTTCCATTCTCTGATCTCTACTCGGCCCCTGCTGAGGAAATTCGCCGTCATCTTGTCCTGTCCCGCAACATGCGTCGCCGAGATCGCTGGAAGTCGAGGCGCTATGCCTACGAACAGGCCTCCAGGACCCCATTTCCAGCTCTGCACTGCCGGGTGCTGAACGCTATCGCCGCAGTGTTGTCGGACAGCACTCGCCACGCCCGACCTGTCACCATATCATCGAATGCCTGCAACACCAGTCGTTCCGCACGCAGTTCCTGTCGGTTGATCGCCCACTGGATCTCCGGCGTACCCCAAGAGCCTTGCGCGAAAAGACCTGCGCCATATAGATGAGTTCAAGAAGCGTTTGGCCAAGCTCCAGGAGGAAAGGCCCAGAACCTTTATCAAAAAGAAACTGGAACGAACACAAATATTTACTTGTTTTTAGATATACCATCTTCCTACAACTCAAGATGGTCTACCAGGCACATCAGCTACCTAGTGTCACATCTGTCGCACGTGTAACGGAAGTCTTTGATTATGAGCCTGAACTCACTACTTGCTGCAACACCAGTCTTGTGGAGCCTATTCATCGTACTGGAAACTGTCAGATAATTGAAACCCGGATTGACCACCTTTGGACCCAGGACACTGAACTCGAGACAGCCTGCCTTCTGATGGATGGACCTCCACAAGGTCTCTCCCTTGGACGTAACCGGCTGCGCCTAGCCCTAGGACCCTGTGGCTAGCCCATCCGGGCAGAAGTCTGTTAAACAGAAGCAGTAAGGCATCGAGATGTCTTGCAGAGAGGGAAGGGCTAGAGGTGAAGTCATGATGACCGAGGCCCCAGGATTTGACACCCACTCGAGACTAACACCTCGGGTCCAGAAGAACCGGGGTTTTCTGGTCCCCCCCAACTGAACCCTCTGGCATTGAATAAACTACTGAACCCTCTTTGCCTCAGGTACCAAAACTCAAATTGTGAGCCCTTTAGGACCAAGGATATAACTACCACAACATAACCTATACCACCTTAACTTGTACACCAGACTGGGAACATATGACTGTTAAAGAACTCTGGCAATGGATGGCCAGTAGGGCTGGTGCTGGTCTGTGGTGTCTTTCTCCTGTTCCCCCAGTCCTTCTGTCAGCTTTGCGAAAAGATGGGAAATAGATTGTCTACAGGACCTGGGACCCACCACCCTGGACAGTCGAGACGTAGAGGGGCTAAGAATTGAGGCAAAGCCAAAGGGAAGAGAAGCTGGTGCCTGTGACCCTGCATTCCCTCAGGCCGGCTCATTCCATACCGGATTCCACGACAGTACCTCCAACCCCGGGATGACCTCTCACATTACCATATCGGTATCCCCCATTGCTGGCAAATCCTCCTAGCCTGAGAATACAGACTGAGCAAAGGCAATCAGCTGCACTCTACAGTGAGTACACACAAAAATCATGCCTAAGCCCATCTGAGCACATATCAAATGCACATTTACATACCCGGGTGACGCCGCTCTCATCACCCAAAAACCAGGATAGTGAGCATACTTGAACATAGGTGGAGTTATAGGGCAGAAGAAGTCGTGACTTCAGCCAAGAAACCTTCCAGTGCCCTGGAGCGATCATCCCCAGGCAGTGCTACGCAGAAGGACTTCTCTATCTTTCACGGGCCATGTAACAAACTGGTACAGATGGACCAGTGACCCTGCTAAGTGCTTTAAATTCCCTGGTTCCGGACACAGATGAGAATATCCTGTACCTGCTAGCACCCAAGAGAACTTCTTATCTGCCGACCAAGTGAAGAGGCAGCCTCCGTACCTGGGATGGGTATGCTGAGGACCGCTAGGAGCCACATAGGTACCCCTCCCCCGGCAACCCTGTAAGCAGAGGGATAGGTGTGGGATATACAGACCTCCTTGCAACCGGAGGTCTTAGACGATGCTGCCTGTGTGAACTGGAAGATGAGTGGGCTTCGTGTCTTACCAACCACCAGAGAGGGAGCCCTGAACAATATATGCAATTTCGTGAGCAGCGCTGCCATCATGTGGCCAAAAGGGCCCTTCAACCCGAGACACGATACAGATCACAGTATTTTACATTTACTGGTTAGCCAGTAACCCTGAGCCCCCAGTAGGCGGCCTAGTGCCATGCTCCGCTGACTGTGAGCAACCTGAGGAAAGCTGTATACCCGGCCACAGAAAGGCACTCTGGAGTGGACTCGACGCCCTCCGGTAGCCAGTGGCCGCAATACCGGTCTCTGTGCTAATAAGATTTGGCTTTTTTTTTTTTTTTAAGTTTCATAAATCTGCTCCCGTGAAACCACGAGTTTTCGGGCTATACACCTTTCACTATAGCAAATAATAAAAAGAAAGTAAGAAAAGCAAGCATATAAGATATATATCATTTCATAACAGGCCAGCAAAGTCAGGAAATAAATGGTTAACTAATCTTCTTATTTCCCGCCTCTTATTTTTTTTTATTTTTTATTTAACCCATAAGTACACTGTGAAATCATAACTTCTAAAACATGTCATACGAAAACCAAACCTTAGAATGCCCCCTCCTCAGCTTGAACGTTCAGCTGATCGCCGGTGCTGTCACAACGCCGTGGAACACAGGAAAGGCTCAGATCCCACGCTGCCCTGTTTCATGCTCAAACAGCCTCCACTGCTCAAGCCGCACTGGCAGGGCATCGCTTTGCAGGCCCAGCAGCCATCCTGTGGATTCGGCTGCCACAGCTTCCACAAACGGAGACCGAATCGCTGATCAGTAAGCGCTACGCTGCTCGATCCCAGATCTTTCAGCTCATTCCGCTGCCCCAAGCAACCTGGGGCAGCGCGAGCGCCGCTCATCTCGTCCTCTGTCGGGCTCCCCTCCATATCGTCCGGGAGGGCCGACCCGCATAAAGTGAAGACGTCTTGAGGAACAGCAATTGCCCGAAGCTGGAGGCCGCACCCCCGAACGGTCACAGAAACTAGGTGTGAAATGCTTATTCTAAACAGACCACTCTCAACTAAGCTAAGGTAATTAAACTAACTTAAAAAACCAAGACAGAATAGGTTATGAAAAGGATAAAATATTATTAACATTAAAAAAGTATTAAAATGAACAAACTGGAAGGGATTAGACTAACTTAAGGCAATTAGCCCAAAGAAAGACAATTAAAACTTATAATCAATTTCCAAGATAAGTTGGGCCAAATTAAAACCAAATTTAAAATCAAAACTAGCTCCTGTATAGCTGTTCCCTATCTATCTAATTCCCAAGTGAGCCCAGAGGGTGGGCTCACCACGTCCTCCTGCTGCATGGAGACTGGACACAATGGGGGCTGATGGGAGAGACCAGCAGGCTATATCCAGTGATGTCATGACTTTCACATGCTCAGTCTCCAAGCTGCAGGAGGAGGTGCACATCCCAGAGGTGGAGGACTAAACTGGAGGAACAATAAGGAAAAGGGCAATTGTTAATAGAAAGCATACTTTGAGGTATACTTTGAGAATATCTGGTAGTCGTTTGAGAGATTGTATGGATTGCGTGCATAGACCTGCTTATGGTAGAGTAGGAAGCTTTGATAGGAACATTCTGCTATAGAGGTAGAGGGCGGTGTGGGGTTTTTTTGGAATGGGGGTTGAAATGGGGAGAGGTGTTGTAGAGAGCAAAATGTAGGGTGTTTATTTCTTTTTCTTGTGGTATTCTTGGGTTATTGATAAAATTAATAAAACATAGGGCTGTTCATTTCAATTGGGGTATCATGCTGTGTAACACAATATGGATTGTTAATAGTATGTTGGTGGAATTTCTGCTTGTGTTTATTTTGTTAATAAAGCCTTGAATAAAAAAAAAATCATTTTCACTAGGCACCCTCACTGTATTGAAGAGATTCACAGACCAATACAAGTAATTGTAATACACAAAAAGGGAAAAGTTTATTTTTTATTTTTCCCCAAAAGTTAGGGTTTAGAGATTTTCAAATATAACAAAAAGTTCATTTTGAATAGGCTACTTACCATGCTTGAATCAATGACTTGCCCTCGATTAGACTTTGTACGTTCAAAGAGAGCCATAACAATGCCTAAAGCACATATGAGGCCACCGCCAGCAAAGTCAGCTAGGAGATTCAGTGGTGCATAGGGGTTCTCATTTCTCCTGCCGAGTTTTGATAGTAAGCCTAAAAACAGCAGTTAAAATACTCAACACATTACATACACAGAGGTACACTGCACGTGGCAATTCTACATCAGCATTTTTATCATAAATCTATTAAATATTGAGAAGTTGAAAGGTAAAATAGGTAAATATTCAAAACTATTTATCAAGCTGTCCAGCCAAAAGTTATGCAGTTAAATGTGGGAGGGATCGGAGGTGTGCCAGAGCTATGGCTAAAAGATAACCAGATCGCACCAACATTAAGCACTATCCAGTAATCTTTCTCTGTTTAAGTAGGACCACAAAAACAGTTATCTTAAACTTAAGCAGATAAGTTATCAGGATAAGTTTAGAAATGCATACTCAGGAGGTCAGATCTCCTAGGCATGCTACAGAAAAAATACATGAGAGAATGAAGACACCAACAAAATTGAGCTAGGGGACCATTTATAATCAAAGCTTACTGAGACAGCCAGTCTCACAATGGAGGAATGAAGCTTGAAAGCCTTTTTTTAAAACCTCAAACACAAAGTAGCATTTGTTATTGATAGATTGCTGCTGTAAATAGCAGTTATCTGTACTTAGTTCAATGCAATAAATATATCCCAGCTTATTTGACTGCAAGATAGTAAAGAGTAGTTACTCACCTGTAACAGGTGTTCTCCAGGAGCAGCAGGAATCAGTCCTCACATATGGGTGACGTTGGCGCTGACGGAGCCCCTGTGCGGAGCATTTCCCCAGCTTTCAAAGAAAGCCTTTGGGAAAGCAGCGTGCATGCGCGGTCCCCTTCCCGCCCAAGGGTGCCATCTTGCTCAGTCTGATGACATAGCTAAAAGACAGCAAAAAACAAAATGAAATATATGACTGCAACTCCAAGGGGAGGAGGGAGGGTCGTGAGGACTGATTCCTGCTGCTCCTGGAGAACACCTGTTACAGGTGAGTAACAACTCTTTCTCCAGGACCAAGCAGGAAGTCAGTCCTCACATATGGGACTCCCCAGCTCTAGGCTAAAGAGAACTCAAAGCTGAAAAATAAGCTCCCTCTAGAGCCTCAGCATGCATGATAAGAATCTTCTCTGAGAACGCCCCCGAACAGTAGCCCAACACAAGGGCCGAAGGGTAGGAGTTGCCTAAACCTCAAAGAGATTACGGAGTACCGCCTGTCCAAAAGCACTGTCCCTGCGGGACTCCCTCTCGAGGCAGTAATGGGCTGCAAAGGTCTGGCTTGAAGACCAAGTAGCGGCCCAGCAGATGTCTGCCAATGGAACAGAGCAGAGATGAGCTACTGACGAAGTCTTCGCCCTGACACGGTGGGCCGTGACTCGACCCTGCAAGGAGAGGCCAGCTGCCCTGTACGCCCAGGCAATACAGTCTGCTACCCAAATGGACAGGGTACGCTTGGAGACAGCTAACCCCAGCTTATTAGGGTCAAAAGATACGAAGAGCTGAACAGCCCTTCGATGCCCCTGCGTATGGTCAATGTATAAAGACCATGCCCTCCTACAGTCCAGGGTATGCAAGACCATTTCAGCCCGGCTGGCATGCGGCCTGGGAAAGAAGGTCGGAAGAACCACCTCCTGATTGAGGTGGAAGGAGGAGACAACCTTTGGAAGGAACTTAGGATGAGTTCATAAGACCACCCTGTTCCTATAGAACCGTGTGTACGGTCTATCAGAAACCAGAGCCTGTAGTTCACTTACATGCCTGGCCAAGGGGACATGGGATGAGGGTGAAGGGAGATAGATTCAGGAGTGATATGCAGAAATATTTCTTTACGGAAAGAGTAGTGGATCCGTGGAATAGTCTCCCAGTGGAGGTGGTAGAGATGAGGACAGTAACTGAATTCAAAAAAGCATGGGACCAACACAGAGGATCTCTAAAGGTAAAAAGTGGACTGTTGTAGTTGTTGATATGGAAGGACAGACTAGATAGGCCATGTGGTCTTTTTCTGTCATCATGTTTCTATGTTTCTAAGGTAAGAGCCACCAAGAACAACGCCTTCCAGGAAAGGAAGCGTAAATGACAGGTAGCCATCGGCTCAAACGTTGGGCGAGTTAAGTTGTTGCAAGACCACATTCAAATCCCACTCAGGGGCTGGTGGACGAATCGGAGGCTTGAGCAAAAGCAGGCCTCTGAGGAAGCGGGCCACTAAGGGGTGGACCGACAGAGACTGGCCCCTCCACCGGCGAGTGGTGCGCTGACAGAGCACTGAGGTGGACCCGAACAGAGTTGGATTTAAGGCCTAGGTCCGACAGGTGAAGCAGATACTGCAGCACCACTGGTACCAGGCACAAAAACGGATCCTCTTGGTGCTGAGCACACCAGGTGGAGAACCTATGCCACTTGAGGGCATAAGATTTCCGGGTGGATTGTCTCCTAGAGGCCAAAACCACCTCCTCCACTTCCCTAGGTAGAAGTAAGGGGGCTAGAACTACCCTTTCAGCAGCCAGGCCATCAAATGGAGGGACTGGAGGTTGGGTGCAGGAGAGATCCCTGATCCTGAGAAAGGAGATCGGGTTGCACCCCCAGAGAGAGTGGAGCGTCCACCGCCAATTGCAGAAGGAGTGGAAACCACGGTTGCCTCGGCCATCTGGGGGCTACCAGGATCAGCGAATAGGGTTCGGGTCACTAGAGGCGTTGGAGGAAATGCATAGAGCAGGCCCGTAGACCTAGAGATTAGGAAGGCATCTGCTGCTATTCGCAGAGGATGCGGTTGTCTGGAACAGAACCTGGGCAGCTGACGGTTCAGTGGACTGGCAAAGAGATCGATGGTTGGATGACCCCATTTTAGGAAGATCTGCTGGGCCACTAGGGGATTCAAATGCCATTCGTGAGGCTGTAGAATCCTACTCAACCTGTCTGCCAGGTAATTTTCTTGAGCTATAAATATCACTATTACTCTTATTATGCAGGAATGATTGAAATTAGTCTTTAACTTCCCATCTGACTGATAAATGTGTTTTATATGATATTTTTCTTTTTCAATTCCTTTTTTGTTTTTTACGGGTCTCAGACTTATAGGGAGCTATGGTGTTAGCTTTTTCAACCACATGCTCCAGATTGCATCAATGACCCTTCATATTGAATAAAACTTTATAACTTTCTTTAACTTTCGCATAAACAACGTGATCATGAAAACTGAAAAAAGTCAGGCTTATCTCAATTTGGAAAATTTTCTTGGCCAGGTAGATAAACTGCCTTGAGAAACATGCCGTGCTTGACTGCAAAGGCGCACAGGGCCTGTGCTTCCTGACACAGAAGCCTGGATCCTGTGCCTCCTTGTTTGTTCACATAGAACATCGCTACTTGGTTGTCTGTCTGAATCAAGACAGACTGGTGAGAGAGGACATGAGAGAAAGTTTGTAGAGCTAATCGAATAGCTCGCAACTCCAACAGATTGATCTGCTGTGTGGCCTCCCAAGGGGACCAGAGGTCCTGAGTGCATGCCCCCTGGCAATGTGCACCCCAACCTTGAAGAGAAGCATCGGTCCTCAGCACCTGTATGTGTGGTGGTGCCTGGAAAGGCACCCCTTTGATCAGGTTTGGGAGATGCCGCCACCACTGCAGGGAGGCCGCTAGTAGTTTGGACACTCTTACTCTGTCTCTTAAGTCTCCTGTGGCCTGTATCCACTGAGCTCTGAGGCACCATTGAGCAGGCCGCATATGCAGACGAGCATATGGAGATACATGGACCGTGGATGCCATGTGGCCCAAAAGCCTCAGGAAATGTCTGGCAGAGACCAGAGATCCACTGCGAAGCTGCTGGGCCAGAGACATCAGTCTGTGAGCCCTGTTCCTGGGCAAATAAGCCATTGCTTGTAAGGTATCCAACCTTGCCCCTATGAACTCTATGTCCTGTGAGGGGAGCAAAGTGGACTTTGCGAAGTTTATGATGAAGCCCAGGTGCTGGAGAAGAGAGACAGTGCGAAGAGTGGCTTGTCTGACCTCCTGTGGAGACTGACCTCTGATGAGCCAGTCGTCCAGGTATGGGAAGACAAAGATGCCCTGGTTTCTGAGATAGGCCGCCACCACCGCCAGGCATTTGGTGAAAACCCTGGGTGCGGAGTTTAGGCCAAATGGAAGTACTCTGTACTGAAAATGATTTCCTCCCACTACAAATCTGAGATATTGTCTGTGGTCTGGATGAATGAGGATGTGAGTATAAGCATCCTTTAGGTCTAAGGAGCATAGCCAATCTCCCTGCTAGAGGTAGGGCAGCAGTATTCCAAGGGTAAGCATCTTGAAATTTTCCCTCTCCAGGAACTTGTTGAGATTTCGCAAGTCTAGGATGGGCCTGAGGCTTCCTGTCCTTTTTGGTACCAGAAAGTACCTGGAATAGAAGTCTCGTCCTATCAGGTGGTGGGGCACCGGTTCCACCTCTTGCTTCTGTAGAAGACTTGCCAACTCCTGAAGGAGGAGGTTCCTGTGCAGAGGGAGTCTTGGAGGCTCCCCTGGAAAATAGGAAGGAGGTAACTGGGATCCGCGGGGAAGGCCAAGGCCTTGGCCATGTCCCTCACGAAGTCCAAGAACCGGGTATCCTCCGGGGGGGGGGGGGACCTTCTCAGAGGCTCGGACTCCAGTGAGTCTGATGGGATGCACTGGGTCCGGAAAGTGTCTGGGGACTCCTCGTCACCGTCTCCCACTCCGACCCCTCCGAGGAGGAATCGAGCGGCTCCGGTTGGGCGGGCACCAATGCCATCCGCCCCGATGCCGAGGGTACCGGCGTCGACGACCTCAGTCCCATACGGGAGGCCGAGGGAGACCTTGGCCGAGGATCGACTCGAGACCGCATTGACTCGAGGATCGGCTCGGCCTCCGGGGTCAACTTGGAAGTCGAGGTCCCAGTGGTCGGGGCAGATGCACCGGTCAGACCGGTGATCAGCACCCGCTGCTGTTCCATGAACGCAGCCAAGCTGCTCTCCAAGGCCGTCAACCTGAGTCCGAGCTCAGGAGACTCAGCAGCCCCCGACAGTGTCGGGGCCGACGTCGGCTCCCCCAGAGGAGAGTCCACGAGGACAACAGCACTCACGTGACTCGGGAACTCCGGCTCCACCCAAGGCAATTTGGCAGGCCTCTCCGACTCCAAGGACCCGGGACGGCGGTCGGGGCTATGCGACCTGGCCCTCGAGGGACCAAGAGCGTCCACCGACGCCGCCCTCGTGGGTTTCTTCTTCCTTTTGTGTTCCCGTGAGGGAGACCCCGCTCAGAGGAGCCCCGAAGATGCTCGGGGTCGGACTCCTGAGAAGTCGAGGCCTCTGACGAAGTCCGGGCCCGGCTGGACGCGGAGTCAGAGAAGATCCTTTCTCGTTGATGTTGACGGCTCCTCAGCGCCTTAGAGGACATTTTGCCGCACGGGCCACAGATCATCGGGTCATGATCGGGCCCGAGGTACCGGAGGCAGCAGTCGTGTATGTCGGTATGAGACATCAGTTTTACACCGATCACACTTCTTGAACCCGCTGGCAGCCATCGGGGGAAAAGGGCCCCTGGAAGGTCAAAGACCGGGCTGCCAGTGAAAAAGAAAAAAAAAAAAAAAGCATGAACGCTAGTCTCAAAGGACAAAAAAAAAGAAAAACTAGCTCCGGGCTCGATACCGGTGTACCGTGCCCAGGCGGGAAGGGGAACCGGCAAAAAACCACGAATCTTCTAAGGAAAAAAAATCAACTTTTAACCGGGTGACTAAGACACATGTCCATCGGGCTCCGCGGAAAAAAGGAGACTGAGAAAGATGGCACCCTTGGACGGGAAGGGGACCGCGCAAGCGTGCTGCATTCCCAAAGGTTTTCTTTGAAAGCTGGGGAAATGCTCCGCACGGGGGCTCCGTCGTCACCCATATGTGAGGGCTGACTTCCTGCTTGGACCTGGAGAATAAAAAGAACTGTGGACTTCAAGAAATTGCAATAAATTTGAAGTTAATGAACTAGTTTTCTCTTATATTGTAATAAAGACAGCAATAGGCAGAGTATTTATTTATTATTTATTTATTACAAATTCTTATATACCGCGCTATTTAGCATCAGTGCAGTTTACATAACCACCCAAAACATTTTGGTCACGTTATAGAGTGTGCAAATCAATCAATCAAAAAGACTCACTCCACTGAAACACAACTTGTTTCTTAATTATAACATCAAAATGATTGTTTCTATTCTGTTCACAAAAATATGCAACTGTAAAACGTGGTCGGCAAGGTCTCAGCAACCACGGGCAAAGGCAAATGCGATCAAGACACAAGTCCAAAGTAAGTGGCATTCTCCTGTTTTAAATGGTTTAAGTGTGTTGGGGTTGGGTTTGTTTGTTTCTGGTTTTAAAAGATAAGGTTGATTTTGAATGCTTGTTTTTTGTTTTGTAGTAATTTCCCCTGATGCAGCGATATTTTTCGTGAAACGTATGTGAGCTCTATGGTGACGTCGGGGCAGCAGCCTGTGGTCAATTCCCATGATCTTTACAAGCTAAGTGTTTTCATTTCGGGTTTGGCTGCAGTTTGCTTTTGAAATTGTGAAAACGCAAGTGGTGGTGGTGGCAATTGGTCCTTGATGTTAATGGGCTTATGTTTGGCAGTAAGATCTTGACTTGTGTCTCGATCGCATTTGCCTTTGCCCGTGGTTGCTGAGACCTTGCCGACCACGTTTTACAGTTGCATATTTTTGTGAACAGAATAGAAACAATCATTTTGATGTTATAATTAAGAAACAAGTTGTGTTTCAGTGGAGTGAGTCTTTTTGATTGATTGGTTTACATAATAACATTTTGCATTAGAAACAAGATCTTTTGCTTACATTGTAACAGGGATTGAAACTTGGAAGTAACGGTAACTATATACAGTTCAAAACAAAGGAAGTAACAGGGTAACTACATACAGTTCAAACAAAGGAGCTTATAAATTATGTAAGTTATATTATGTATTAGAGACAAAGTGATCATGGTCAATTGTGAATGTGCCTAATGGTGAGTTTCTTTTGTAAATCACTGGGCATTATGTTGTCGGTACGTCAGATGCTGTGTGGGTGAGATGCTGTGTTGGATTTGAATGTGTTAGGTTAGGGTGGATAAAATAAAGGCAGAATAAGTGATGTTTGAGAGCTTTTCTGAATTGTGAGAGGTCAGCGATTGATCGTATATGAGGAGGGAGATTGTTCCAGCACTTAGGAGCATATAATGTAAATGCTCTATTTCTAGTTGTTTGGGCACATTTAGTGAACTCAGGTGGTATGGATAGCGTATTGCTAGTTGTTGACCTTCTTAGCCTGTTAGTAGGGGTACTGGTCAGGCGTGAAGAGAGGGATGTGGAAGAAATCCGGTTAATTGCTTTAAATGATAGGATTAACGCCTTGTAGGTGATTCTGCTCTGTAATGGTAGCCAGTGTAGATCCATAAGTATGGGAGTTATGTGGTCTTTTCTGGAGATGCCACAGAGAATGCGAGCTGCTGTGTTCATCGCCATCTGAAGAGGATTGAGAGTGCTCTTGGGGAGTCCATGTAGGATGATGTTGGAATAATCAAAGTGTGGCATTACGAGTGTCTGGAATATTGTCCTGAAGTCGTCTGGGGCTAGTAGAGGTCTTAGATGTCGTAGTGTCCGTATTTTGTTGTAAATGGATTTGGTGGTATTCTTTATATGCTCTTTGAAGTTGAGCTGCTGGTCTATTGTAACCCCTAGGTATCGTATTACAGACTTGCATGGGAGCGCAGCGTCACGAACTTTCACTGAGGCAGGAGGAGAGAAGTTTTTGTTCCTGGTTATGAAAAGGACTTCAGTTTTCTTAAAGTTTATGCGAAGATTTTGGGACAGGAGCCAATCAGTAATTGCATTGAAGCATTCAATAAGTGGATCAAGGTTTGGGTGCTTGATGTTAATTGGGGCGAAGATCAGTACATCATCCGCATACATCAGACTGGAGATGTTAAAACAGCGGATGATATCACAAATGGGTTGCATATAAATGTTAAAGAGTAGAGCCGAAAGAGATGATCCTTGGGGTACTCCTTGCTGCTGATGGAATGGTTCCGATGTTGATGAACCTATCCGTAACTTGCTGCCAGCGGTTCATGAGGTAGGATTTGCACCATTCCCAAGCAAGGCCATGAATTCCTTTTTTCTGTAGGCGGGAGAGGAGTTGTACATGGTTGACAGAATCAAATGCCGCCGCTATATCAAGAAATATGAGTATGAACCCATTCTCAATTTTGTCGATACCTCTGGATAATGTATTGATGAGTATAGTGAGTAGGGTCTCTACACCATGGGCCTCACGGAATCCATGCTGACAAGGATCAAGAGGGGATGATATGTCTATATGTTGTTGTAGTTGCATTTGAACCACCTTTTCTATAAGTTTGGCTAGATAGGGTATACTTGAAATCGGGCGGTATGAGTCTGTCTTTGTTGGGTCAAGTTTGTTGTTTTTCAGGAGAGGGCGTATGGAAGTTTGTTTCAGGGTTTCTGGGAATGTTCCAGTTGTGAAGGAGAGATCTATGATGTAGGCTAGAGTTGAGCTGAGTTCTACACGCATTGATCTGATCCAATGGGCAGGACAAGGATCATTCGGTGCCGTAGTAGTGTTGATGGTGGCAATAAGGTCAGCAATGTACTTCTCTGTCGGAGAGGTGAATTTTGTCAATGGTTGCTGTATCTGGGGGAAGAAGCAGGGTGTGGAGCTTTGTGTAAAATTTGTTCTTATGATTTTAGATTGTAGGTACTCGGCAAAGGACTGGGGTTGGATAGAAACTGTTTGAGTGGAGGACGGTGTCTTGGTTAAAGTTTAGCAATACTGAAGAAGTCACGTGGCTTATTTAACGATCGAAGGAGGGTATCCGTGTGGTGCTCTCTCATTTTTCTGTATATTTTCTCACGGTGTTGCTTTAGAGTGTTCTCATAAGTTGATTTGTCAGATGTTGATCGAGATTTGCGCCATTTTCTTTCTTGCCTTCTTAGGAGCTGAAGCGATGCACGTAATTCAGCAGAGAACCAAGGGGCTGGTTTTCTGTTTCGTGGTTAGTTAGATGCTGGTGATTTTTTAGATGAAGGTAGCTGTGCGTAAGAGATAAGGGTTGAGTTCCATCTATGGATCATGTCGTCGAGGTTCTGCGCTGGTTGACGGAGTGCTGGAAGGGTGTTGCTGAGGAAGTCATCTCTGTCTAGGGATTTGAAACGAGTTTTTGATCCTGAGGAGGCTGAGTTTGATTGGATGGTCGGAGTTTGGGTATGTTGGTATGGGATTTGGAAGGATATTACATTATGGTCTGACCATGGGACCGGAGTGGATGATAGGCTGATATTCTTGGTTGATTCTGACTGAGGGGCAAAGATGAGGTCAAGGGCGTTTCCCTTGAGGTGTGTTGGAGAGTTCAACAATTGGGTATAACTAAGGTCCTTCATAGTATCGAGGAATACGTTAGAGTAGGTAGGTTGCAATGAAGCGAGGTTAAAATCTCCAATCAACCAATTAGATTTGCTTGGGCTACCAGGGTTACAGGCAAGGTCTATAATGTTGGATAAATCTTCTGGAGGTGAAGAGGGAGCTCTGTAAATGAGATTTATGTTGATATATTTGTTAGCAATAGATAATGTGTCCATGTGCAGGATACTCATTGAGGATAGCGATTGGAACTGGAGATCACTTTTTGATAGGACGAGGACGACTCCTCCTTTTCGGTTGCTTCTATGACAGGCGTGCATCACATAGCCGTGGGGGATGAGTTGATTTATGACGACGGTATCTGTGTCTGATAGCCAGGTTTCTGTGACCATGAGGATATCAAGGTTCTGACTAGTGATAAGGTCTGTGATGGCTGGCCATTTTTTCGAATTGAGCGTGAGTTGATGAGAGCACATTTTAGGTTGCTCTGTAAGAGAATGTTCTTGTAAATCTGAATGCCTGATATGATGTGCATGTGGTTGTGTGTGGTGGGAACTACTATTGTTTCTCCTTCCCAAACTATGTAGGATAGGGATATAGTTATGAATGGGTGATAAGGCTGATGTATTTTGTATGGTGTCGGCTAGGAGGTAAAAGCTAAATAAAGCAAATAAGGAGATGGCCATGTTAGGGTAACAGTATAGTGACAGCAGTATAGTAATTTAAATAACAATTGTAATTTACTGGCAACAGTACAATGATTACTAGCAATGATAAGACAACTGGCAACAGTATAATGATAGAGATAGCAATAGTAAGTTATTGGCAACAGTACAATGGTGACTAGCAATGGTACATACTACTGGCAACAGTATAGTGATTAAGTAGCAGTGGTAAGCGGTGAGAATGTTTCGGGGGGGGGAGGGTGATTCGTGGTAAATAGCGTTGACTCACTTTGTTCCGTTGATGTGTATTGGTCAGAGAAGTGGTGCTGGCTGTCCGAATGCAGATGAATCCTTTTATGGCAGCGTGGATGTCAGAGGCTTCTGGAAGGTGTCTAGGGCGATTCAATGTGGGCCACTGCCTAAGGGCCACGCCAAAGGGCCCTCTGGCGAGGCCCTCAGGCATGGGCCCGCCAGGCGCAGGTGCACCTTCCAGCGGTGTTTTAAATTTGCCGCGGCTGCCCCGATTGGGCAGCAGGAGCCTGCTGGTGGCTGGAGGAGGCGGCCCCAAGGACGTTGGTGCTCTCTCCCTCCAGGGAGAGTGCGGGGCAAAGAGGCTTCTTCGCGCCTTCCGGCAGTGTTTTAAATTTGCCGCGGCTGCCCCGATTGGGCAGCAGGAGCCTGCTGGTGGCTGGAGGAGGCGGCCCCAAGGACGTCGGTGCTTTCTCCCTCCAGGGAGAGTGCTGGGGCAAAGAGGCTTCTTCGCACCTTCCGGCGGTGTTTTAAATTTGCCGCGGCTGCCCCGATTGGGCAGCAGGAGCCTGCTGGTGGCTGGAGGAGGCGGCCCCAAGGACGTCGGTGCTCTCTCCCTCCAGGGAGAGTGCTGGGGCAAAGAGGCTTCTTCGCGCCTTCCAGGAGTATAAAACAATTACTTGGCCTCATTGATTTTTTGATACGTTATTTAAAATATAATTTGTTAATGCACTTTTTGCATTTATGGTGTTTAAATAGTCTCTTTCAAATCTTGTAGGAATTCTTTTGTTCCCTCTATATTAGATTCATTAACTGTACCTATACTCACAACATGGACTGTTTTGTTTCAGCTGATACTATCTCTGCAAAACCCAAAGACCAAATCTTATTTAGCACACATCTAGCAAACACTTCTGCTTTTTTAAGGAAAAAGCAAAAATACTTGAATTACACCTTAGAGTGCCAATGCTAGACATGCTGGATCTCAGGGCAGAAATTTGGGAGGAGGCTCCAAATCCCACCAGCAGACTTGTGGCCTTCAGTGGCTTGGGGCTCTGGTTGCATATTCCTCCAACTCTCAATGCTGGTCCTGTAGCAAATATGGAGAACAATATTTCAAGCCTTTTCTGTAGGTAAAATAGTATTTTTACATTAAAATAGGGAGTTTCAGTATTTGTTGTCTCCCCTGCATAAGGTGGGTAAAAGTACCCATGTTGATCACAGCATGGATGCTTTTACTGTAGTAAAGATAAACAGGGCTAGATCAGGTGATGGAGAGTATGCCCAGGACTTGCATTTTCCAATGATCCAAATGTACCTTTCATGGGTGTGTCTGCATCAGTTTCAAAGCAAATGCAAAGTACACTATGTGCTGAGCTTTGTGCCCTGCTCTTGCAAATGGATGCACTTTCAATGGGAAATCCTGTATACGCAGGGCTTGAAACTATTACAGGATCTACTCACTTCACTTTCTATGTTCTTCACCCCCTTGAGTATATATGACATTTCTTCCTGGCTTGAAGACAATCCACTTAAGCCAATGTGGGTAACAGATAGTTTTATTATCCCAGACATGCCCTTCCATTTATTTCCTCCAGCTTTCGTTTGACTCCCAGATTACATCTGTTGTCAAATCTAATTTTATACTGGGAACCATCTGGGCTATCTGATCTTTCCTAGCTAAGACAGCTTTAATTACTCTGGATTTTACCTTTGTCATAACCTGTCTCAACTACTGCAGCTTTTTACAGTGGTCTTTCTTTATCATAGAAACAGAGAAAAATTAAGGCAGACTATTCCATGCATCTACCACTCTTTCAGTAAAGAAATAGTTCCTCAAATTACTCCAGTCTCTTTCCTCTTTCATTTTCATCTTATGCCCCCCCTCATTTAGAGCTTTCTTTCAATTGAAAGAGACTCTCCTCCAGTGCCTTTATGCCAGAGGTATTTAAGTTTCTCTTTCATATGTCTCCTTTCTCGCCTTTCCCCATATGCCTTATGACGAAGCCCACTGACCATTTTGGTAGCCACCCTCTGCACAGACTCTATCCTGTTTATATCCTTATGAAGGTGTGGTCTCCAAAATTGTACAAAATACTTCAAAGAGATTTACACTGTAACCTTCTTCCAGCTGGCCATTCCTCTCTGTATGTATCCAAGCATCCTTCTGGCTTGTGCTGTCACCTTTTCTACCTGTTCAGCTTCCTTAAGATCATCAGAAACAATCACCCCTTGGTCCCATTCTTCTTTCATGGGCAGAAGTTCTTCACCCTCTATATGTACTACTCCCTTAGATTTTTGCAGTGTAAATGCATGACCCTGCATTTTTTAGCATTAAATATCAGCTGCCAAATTCTCAACCATTCTTCAAGCTTCAGTAGATCCCTCCTCATGTTATCTACATCTTCCCAGCTGTCTACCGATTGTAGATTTTGGTATAATTCACAAACAAAGCCCTTCTGCAATATCACTTACAAAAAAAAAAAAAAAACAGGACCAAGAACATATCCCTGTGGCACAGCACTTGTAATGTCCTTCTCCTCAGAGGGAGCACCATTTACATGCCAACTCGACCAGTTTATAACCCAGTCATTCACTTTTGGGTCCATCCTAGGGTGCTCAATTAATTCATAAGTCACCTGTGCAGAACAATGTCAAAGCCTTTAATGAAACCTAAGCACACCATATCTAGCGTTATTCCTCTGCCCAATCTCTGGTCAGCCGGTCAAATAAATTAATCAGATTTGTTTGACAAGTCCTGCCTCAAGTAAAACCATGCTGCCTTAGATACTGCAATCAACTGAATTCCAGAAACCTCACTATTTTCTGTTTTAACAGTGTTTTCATTAATTTACTCACCACAAAGATCAGACTAACCAGCCTCATCCTTTCTTCTGCTTTTGTGCAGACAGCCCACATGAGACCTCCTCCGGTCCTCCAGGACCACTCCTGACTCTTAAAAAGCATTGAAAACGTTGCAGTGGAGCCTCCAAAGCTTCCTTAAGTTCCTTCAATACTCCCAATCTGGCCCTGTCACTTTGTCTACTTTTAGTTTAGTGCAGTTACTCACCTGTAGCTAGTGTTCTCCATAACATCATCAATGGAATCCCATGAGGGAATGCTCCCACAGGTTTTTGGGAGGCACAATCAGTCATGTGCGCATGCCTTTCTGCCTGCCACAGCACCATCTTCTCTAGTACAGTATCAAAGTGTAGCCAGAAAAACAACTCCTTGGGGAGATGGGAGGGTTGTGAGGACTTATTTCTGCTGTCCACGGAGAACATCTGTTACAGGTGAGTAATTACGCTTTCTCCGAAGACAAGCAGGAAGTAAGTCCTCATGTACGGGACTCCCAAGCTACAGCCTACCAAAAACAAAGGAGACTAAAAAAGCCCAACAGGGACAAAAACTGGAGAACAGTGTGGGTAGTCCCTCTAGGGGACTCGACCGATTCAGGATCTTCAGTGTACAGCATCACTGAGGAACACTTTTTGGTAGCTTGGATGGACAGAAGGGCCAGTGGGAAGCAGTTAGAGCCTAATTCCCAAAGTGATGCTGGAGCACAGCTTGGCCAAAGTTGCTGTCGCATCGAGAATCATGATCCAAAAAGTAACAAGCTGTGAAAGTGTACACGGAAGACCACATCGCTGCCCTGCAGATCTCTTCCATGGAGACCGAGCGCAAGTTGGCCATCGATGCTGCCATGGCTCAGATACTGTGAGCCGTGACATAACCATCAAGGCTCAGGCTTGCCTGGGTATAAGTGAATGGATTTACAGTGAGCCTTAATCCGCTCGAGGAAGACGGACAGGGTGCTCTTGCAGTCCAAAATCTGGAGGCTGCCTCCCCCATATTGGTGTGAGGGCTAGGGAAGAATGTCAGCAGAACAGCCAACTGGTTGAAGTGGAACACAGAGACCACCTTCGGCAGGAAGCGTGGATGTGTGCACAAGACCAATCTATTGTAGAAGAACCTGGTATATGGTGGGTGAGCCACCAAGGCCTAGAGCTCACTGACATGGCGTGTCAAAGTGACTGCCACCAGGAACAAGACCTTCCAGGTAAAGAACTTCAGAGTACAAGAAGCAAGCGGATTAAAGGAGCCGACAAGAGTTGTGCCAGAAGCACATTAAGGTCCCACACCATTGACAGGGGCTTGAGCACAGGTTTAGACAGGAGTAAGCCGTGCATGACGTGAACCACCAGGGGCTGAGTTGAGATAGGCTTCCCTTCCAAGCCGCGATGGTAGGCCCCAATCATGTTCAGATGAACTTTGGCTGAATTGGACTTGAGGCTGGAGTCCAAAAGGTGTAGAAGGTACCTCAGCAATTAGTCCACAGTGCAGAAGCAGGGATCCAGAGCCTGGTCCCTGCACCAGGAGAACATCCGCCATTTGAACGCATAGGACCTGCGTATAGAGGTCCTATGGGAGGCCAGAAGAGCCTCCTGAACATCCTCAAGAAGGCTAAACACCAAGAGAGCTAACCGCTCAGTATCCATGTTATGAGAGCCAAGGATCGGACATTGGGATGTAGCAAGGTCCCATCCTCCTGAGATATGAGACCCGGGGCAGAGCCCAGCCACAAAGGCTCGCTCTGAAAAAGCCGGAGCAGTACGGGGCCACAGTTGCCTGGGCCAGTATGGAGTGATGAGAATCATTGTGCCCCTGTTGGCCTACAGCTTCAACAATGTCTTTGCCATGAGCGGAATGGGAGGATAAGCATACAGTAGGCCCACTTCAGTGAAGGAGGAAGGCATTCAACGCCAGCCGATCACAGGACATGAGCCTGGAACAGAACCGGGCCACCTGGGCATTGCATGAGGGGGCAAAGAGATCTAACATGGGAGTAACCCCACTCCTGAAAGAACCGCTGCACTACTGCCCTGTTGAAGATCCATTCGTGCAGCTGGAGGACGTGGCTCAGCTGGTCTGCCTGAGAGTTGAGGTCCTGAACAGATAAATCCCTCAGCTCCATTCTCTAAACAATGGCAAACTTCCGCAAGCGGACCGCTTCCCAGCTCAGGAGGTACAACCCTCTGCCTCCCTGCTTGTTGATGTAGTACATTGCCATATGGTTGTCTGCCAGGATCAGCACAGATTGGTTGGCCAGATGAACCTGGAATGCATGGAGGGCATTCGCTATGGCCCGGAGCTCCAAGAAATTGATCTGGTCCAGGTTCTACTGCTTGGACCATAGGCCCTGCATGCACAGGCCGTCCAGATGAGTCCCCCCAACTTTGCTTGGACACATCATCAGCATCTGCTAGGAGGACAAAGTCCAAAACAGGAGACATTTCAGCATGTTCTGCGGCTCCAGCCACCAGTGCAGGGACTGCACAAGGAGCTCGGTAACCACCACCTGGTACCGAAGGCGGCCCATGGCTTGTTTCCATTGCATCTCAGTGTCCACTGAGCCTGTCTCATCACCAGACGAGCAAGGGAAGTGACATGCACAATTGAGGCCATATGGCCAAGCACATTCAGCATCCTCCAGTTGTCACCTGATGCCTTCATTGGGTATCGAAGACCAGAGCTGTCAGCCTCTGCAGAAGATCCATCAGCAGAAAGGCCTGGGCCAGAGTGGTGTTGAGGAGGGTCCCGATAAACTCCAGCTGTTGGGAAGGGCTGGAGATGGGACTTCGGATAGTTGACCATGAATCCTAACCGATCAAGCACTTGGATGGTTAGCTGAGCTGACTGGCGGATACCATCTGGGGTGAAGCTCTTTATGAGCCAGTCATCCAGGGGAAGACAAACACCCCCAGAGTCCGAAGGTAAGTGGCTAGCACCACCAGACACTTCATGAAAATCCGGGATGCAGATGCCAACCCAAAGGCCAGAACCTGGTGTTGGAAATGCCAGTGTTTATGTTTATTTAAAATTTGTTATACCACCCACACCATAGGTATTTGGGTGGTTTACAATTGTAAAAATTACATAGCTGCAGAAAGAGAAAGGAACGCCATTATTTAAAAACAGTAAAGAGAAAGAAAGAGGACAGAGAAGAACTAATCTGAGCATAACATACTACATCAGCAGGGAAGCAGAGGAAAGGGTAGGGACTACGGGGGAAGGTCAAATGCTAGGCTAAACAGATGAGTCTTGAGTTTTGTTTTGAAAAGCTGAAAAGACACCTTGGATCGTAGGGAAAGGGGAAGCGAGTTCCAAAGCCTAGGGCCTAAAAAATAAAAAGCGGAGGAACGAGTGGATTCTAGGTGAGCATGTGAGGGAGGGGGGAGGAACACACGATTGACATGGATAGAGCGAAGCGAACGGTGAGGAGTATGAAAGTGAACCAGATCTGCAAGATAAAGGGGAATACCTGTGTGGAGAGCCCTGTGAACAAAGGTGAGGATTTTATACTGAATATGGAAGGATACTGGCAACCAATGTTGATGTAAAAGAAGAGGGGTGACATGTTCATACCGGGAAGCATGAGTTAGGAGACGGACCGCAGTGTTCTGAATACGCTGAAGACGGGAAAGTTGTGACTGTGGGAGACCAGCTAGAACAACGTTACAGTAGTCGAGTCGAGACACCACTAGAGAGAGTAAAAGTGTAGCCAAGGCAGAGGGGGAAAGAAAAGGGCGAACAGCCCGTAACTGCTTAAGAGGAAATAGTCACTTAATAAATAGAATTGCGCTCAATGTAACAAAGTATGATAATATCTTCAATCCTTCAACATTCGTGCTGTTAATTTCCCTCTTAATATTTATATTTCTTCTCCCCCTGGGAGGTCTCAGACTTATGACAGCAACTGTCCTTACGGCTATGCCGGTTTAAAGGAACAGTATGCTAGATAGCATCAACGACCTCCTCCAGGGTATGCGGGGGTGATAATGATAGAGAAGGCTGCTGATTGTTTTCAGTTTAACGTCCTTAGTACTATAATCACATAAAGTACAAATACTTCCTTTCAGTTGCCTTCGTTACAATGATCTTAGCCGCTAGAGAATTCAAATGATCATGTTGCCCCGTTCCCTGTCATAAGTCTGAGACCTCCCAGGGGGAGAAGAAATATAAATATTAAGAGGGAAATTAACAGCACGAATGTTGAAGGATTGAAGATATTATCATACTTTGTTACATTGAGCGCAATTCTATTTATTAAGTGATTACTAGCGTTCTTAAAAAGACCATTTTGATAAGAGGAAATAGTAACATAGTAAATGACGGCAGATAAAGACCAGCATGGTCCATCTAGTCTGTCCAGCACGATGGCAAAAGTAGGTGCACCTGCCGCTCCGTGCAGGCCACCCCTCCCCATGTCCCTGTTTAGGGGTGAACCAACCATTCCATGCAGGACACCTCTATTTGTTGAGAAATTAGATGGTTCAGTTTACTTTGATTTTATCCTGTTGCTGTAAAGGGATCCACTGTGTCTGTCCCATGCCATTTTGAATTCCGTCAACGTGTTTGCCCCCACCACTTCCATCGGGAGGGCATTCCTTTTTTTTTTTTTTTTAATTTTATTTATGAAGATACCTTTTACAAAGTCATAATATGTGAAACAATTACAACCAATAATACAGCAATGTCAAAAGAAATATAGTCAAAAAAGAAGACAATACAAGGAGCAGACCACGTCTCGGGGAGTGCCTAAACTAAACAATGAAAAATAAATATACGAAGAAATCAAGGCTAAACCTCAAGGGCTATAGCCAACTTCAGCCGGGCGAATATCCGCACTGCTCTCCTGCACTTATCAAGATGTACTATGAACCTTTTCCCGCTCAGCTAACCATCTTTCCAAATCAGATGAAAAAAAAAAAGATAAATTTATCATATCGTAATGAAATACAGCATTTACAAGGGTACTTTAGGAAAAACGTAGCCTCCAAAGCCAGCACTCTAGATTTTAACAAAAGAAAAGATTTCCTACGAAGTTGTGTAGCGCGAGAAACATCTGGAAACAATGATACTCTGTCACCACAAAACTGGAACTCCTTCCTCCTAAAATAAGACTTCAAAATCGAAATCTTATCCTCTTCAGAGGATAAGGTAACCAGTAAGGTGGCCCTGGTCGTAATAAGATCCTGAGTTTCTTCAAGAAAAGCTGTTAAATTAATATCTACTTTATCTGACATAGGCAACTCCTCCCTATCTTCCGGCGTAGAAGAAACATTAGTAAGAAGGTAATAACATTTAATCACAGAGCAAGAATCCGCCTGAGGAAAAAGGAGGGTGTCCTTCAGATATTTCCTAAAGAGCACGATAGGAGACAACATTGGGCATGTGGGAAAATTCAGTACACGAAGATTCATTCTACGAGCTAAGTTTTCCAGATTCTCCAGCTTCTGATGCAAAAGAAAACTATCTTTAGCATGAGAAGCTGTGAAATCTGAAAACTTACTAACTTGAGGCTCTAGTTTCACCAGAGCTGAGCCGCAGGCTCCAATCTGGGAATCCAAAGTTTGAAATTTTTGAACAGAGTCCCTTGTGACTTGACATAAGCTAGGAACAGTCTCTAAGAGCATATGCTCCGTACGGGAAACTATAGTCCAAACATCCAATAAAGAAACTGAGGAAGCTGCGGGTAACGTCACTGGAAGGGGAGAATGACTCCACGAAACCTCTTTAGGTAAACTTTGCACCGCTGAAACAGGAGAGGCATCCCCAGACACTTCAAGAAAGCCAGGTGAGAGCGGTGGGGTACGCTCTATTGAGCTTAAACTCGCACCCTCTGTGGCAGGAGCAAGAGGCAGAGTACCTGAAATGGCGGGTCGCGGCGTGGAGACCAGATGTTTCTCAATTGCTCCCGCTTGAGATTCGTCGGCTGAGGGCTTCTTCTTGCGCTTGCCGCCTGGCATACCACTTAACAGACACCAAAAGGCACCAAACTGGCTCCAAAGGGGCTCTCAAGGGGCCAGACAACCCCCTTTGAAACGCACCCCTTGGAAAACGCGCCGACGGCTGAGCGCCGTATAAATTAAAGGATATAGAAGGACCTGATGGTGACGTCAGCCGAGTGCCCGCAGAGCCGCCAGCCACAGAACCAGCCTCCTCTCCTTCACTGGAACCGGACAGCAGGTGAAACGCTCCCGGAAGGAACAGCAAGGCAAGGGCTTTTACCAGGACCCGATGGTGACGTCAGCCGAGTGCCCGCAGAGCCGCCAGCCACAGAACCAGCCTCCTCTCCTCCACTGGAACCGGACAGCAGGTGAAACGCTCCCCATGGAGGGCATTCCAAGCATCCACCACCCTTTCTGTGAAAAAGTATTTCCTGACATTGCCTTTCAATTTACCACCTTGCAGCTTCACGTTATGCCCTCTAGTTTTACAGCTTCCCCGTCTTTGGAAGAGGTTTGTTTGTTCATTATTTCCCTTTAAGTATTTAAAGGTCTGAATCATATTTCCCCTGTCCCTCCTCTGCCCCAAAGTGTACATGTTTAGGTCTTCATGTCTCTTCTCATAAGGCTTCTGACGCAGGCTCCAAGTCATTTTGGTCGCCTTCCTCTGAACAGTTTCCAGTCTTTTTACATCCTTTGCAAGATACGGTCTCCAAAACTGAACACAGTACTCCAAGTGAAGCCTCACCAGTGACTTGTACAGTGGCATAAGTACCTCTTCCTTTCTGCTGGTGATTCCTCTTTGTATGCAGCCCAACATCCTCCTGGCTTTTGCCACTGCCTTGTTGCACTGTTTTGCCACCTTGAGATCTTCAAAAATAATCACACCAAGGTCTTTCTCCTGATCCGTGCACACCAACCTCGCGCCCCCTATCGCATACATTTCCCTTGGATTTTTGCTACCTAAGTGCATGACTCTGCACTTCTTTGCATTAAATCTTAATTGCCAAGCATTAGACAATTCTTCCAGCTTTTGTAGATCTTTCCTCATGTTAATCACTCCCTCGGGGGAGTCCATGCTGTTGCAAATTTTCATGTCATCTGCAAAAATACAGACTTTTCTATTCAGTCCTTCAGCAACATCACTCACAAAAGTGCCGGGCCCAGGACCGACCCCTGGGGCACCCCGCTAATCACCTTCCCTTCATCCGAGTGAGCTCCATTTACCATCACCCTCTGTCGTCTGTCAGTCAACCAATTTCTGATCCAATTTACCATCTTAGGATCCATCCCCAAGCTACTGAGTTTATTGATAAGCCTCCTATGAGGAACAGTATCAAAGGCTTTGCTGAAATCCAGGTAGATGACATCCATCGCATGCCCCTGATCTAGCTCCCTGGTCACACGGTCAAAGAACTCAAACAGATTTGTTTGGCAAGATCCTCCTTCGGTAAAACCATGTTGCCTCGAGTCTTGCAACCTGTTGGTTTTGAGAAAGTTCACTATTCGCTCTTTCAGGAGCGCCTCCATTACTTTTCCCGCCACCGAGGTAAGGCTCACAGGCCTGTAGTTTGACACTTCTGCCCTGTCACCACTTTTGTGTAGAGGTATGACACATCAGCCATTCTCCAGTCCTGAGGAACCTCCCCTGTTTCCAAGGATCTGTTGAAAACATCCTTTAACGGCCCTGCAAGAACATCTCTGAGCTCTTTCAGTATCCTGGGATGTATCCTATCCAGTCCCATGGCCTTGTCCACTTTCAGTTTCGCAAGTTTTTCTAACACATCATCTTCTTTGAATGGCGTGGTATCTACTACATTCCCATTTTATATTTGGGAGTCACAGGTGGTCGTTCTCCAGGACTTTCTTTAGTAAAAACAGAGCAGAAGTATTCGTTTACCAAATTTCGTTTTTTCAATGTCACTTTCCACGAGTCCGTTTGCAATTCCACCTCTGATCTTCTTCCTTTTCCGATTATTTATTTATTTATTTATTTAACATTTCTTCTATACCGCGCTATTATAATCAGTGCAGTGTACATCGAACAAAACATACTACAATGCATACAAGCAACATTGAGTTTACATAGAACAGGAAAAGAAACATAGGACAACCGGGGTAACTATTCACAGGGTAACTATTTACAGGTTAAATTAGTATTGTCACCAATACTCTAAGCTAATTTGGTATCAACTTCATTTTGTGGACAGGCGTAAAATTAGTGGGTGGGCAAGAGTATAGGCTAACCATTTTCTGGTTGTAATATGGTGCTATGGTAGCTGTGACATGAGAGAAGTTTACCCGATGTGTGGGTGTCAGGGTTGGTGTCAGGGTAGCATATTGTGAATAGGTGGTGTTTCAAAGCTTTACGGAATAGGATTAAGCTTTTGATGCCACGGATTTCATGAGGAAGGGCATTCCAATTTATACCTGAAGGTTTTGTCGCCACACTTAACATCTTTAGCCAATTTTTCCTTGCCTTTGATTTTGCTATCCTTATGTCTCTCTTTGTCTCTGAGTTTGATCCTGTATTCATTTCTGTGTTCATCTGTTTGCAAGCTTCTGAATTTTGTGAAAGCTGTGTTTTTTGCCTTTATTTCAGCAGCCACTTCTTTGGAGAATCAAATAGGTTTCTGTCTCCTCTTGTTTTTATTTACTTTCGTTACATATTTATCTATTGCCCCTTTTATTGCCACCTTTAGTTTAGCCCATAGCAATTCCACTTCCCTTATCTCCTTCCACCCTGTCAGCTCCTCCTTTAGGTACTTGGCCATTTTATTGAAGTCGGTTTTTGAAGTTTAGGACTTTGAGCTTGCTATGATTGGCCTGTACCATGGCATTTATCTCAAACCACAGCATGTGATGATCGCTGCTGCTCACAGGGGTACTCATGCAGACATTTGACACGCTATCACCGTTGGAGAGCACTAAATCCAGCGTTGAGCTTTCCCTGGTTGGTTCCATCACCATTTGTCTAAGTAACGCATCTTGGAGAGCATTCACAATTTTTTTGCTTCTTTCCAGATTTGCAGAAGGAGTAATCCAATCCACATCAGGTAGATTAAAGTCACCCAATATGATCGCTTCCCCCTTTGCGGCTATCTTGGCAATATCTATAATCAATTCGTTATCTATCTCTTCAATTTGTGTTGGAGGTCTGTAGACTACAGCAGTATGGATGACAGTGCCATCTCCTCTTTCCAACACAATCCAGAGCGCTTCTTCTTTTCCCCATGCCCCCTGCATTTCAGTAGCTTTAATATTGCTTTTTACATACAAGGCTCCTCCTCATCCTCTTCCAGCTTCTCTGTCTCTTCTGAATAGATTATAGCCAGGTATGGCTATATCCCAATCATGCGATTCATTTAGCCATGTTTCTGTAATGGCCACAATGTCCAAATCCATTTCCACCATTAGGGCTTCCAGGTCCGGAACTTTGTTGGCTAAGCTTCGAGCATTTGTGCTCATTGCTTTCCAGCATTTAACTGGCTTGTGTGTATTTAGCATTGATTTTGTTCTGCCTACATCTTCTCACTTGTTTTTGGTTTGTGGTTTAAAAAAGTGTGGCTGTTTCTGATTTTAGTCTGCTTTTGCAGGGGGTGACGTCCAGAGCTTGACCTTCTACATCCATCTCCCCCTTTTTCTAGTTTAAATGCATATCCACGTATTGCTTGAATTTTTCACTTAGGATTCTTTTCCCTGCGACAGAGAGATGTAGTCCATCAGCACAGTATAGTCTCTTGTTCCATCTGTTACCCCAGTTGCCAATAAATCTGAATCCTTCTTGTTTGCACCAGGTCTGGAGCCATAAATTAAAGCTGTTAATGCGATGCAGCCTTTTTGCTCCCTTACCAAGTACAAGTAGAACCTCTGAGAATGCAACAGTGTTAACAATGGGCTTGAATTTCTCTCCCAGAGATTGGAAGTCCTTTTGGACTGTAGAGGCACTGTTTCTAGCCAGGTCATTTGTGCCCCAGTGGATATCATCATCAAGTTTGGAGTGTTCACTTTCTGCGCTAAGTAGTTCAACAATGTGGTTTGTATTCCTGCTAGCTGAAGAGCTTGGGAGGCACTTGACTATCTTCTCTCCTTTGAACTGTGTGCCCAAGTTGGTGCCACTGAAGATGGAATCACCAAGCAGTAGTAGTTTGCTGTTTGGTGAGGTTTTCTTCATATTTGGTCCTTTAGCAGGAGATTGGGTATTGTCTGTCTCATTTAAGGGCCCTTCAGTTTGTTTGGATTGGGTATCCTCATTCGACAAGGCAGAGAAGGCATTATGCAGGGATATCTCCTGATGCATAGGATGCCTCTGTGTCACAGGTCGCAATCTACAAGAACCCACAGTGATCCATTTGTTCCTGGGGTGTTTCATTCTTTGTGGGAGTGGTGGTGGACTTTGTTCAGTTTGCATCTTAGAAGAGGTGCACTTCATTGCAGTCAGTTCCTTCCTCAGTTCCTCATCCTCATTTGCCAAGGCAGAGAAGGCATTATGCAGGGATATCTCCTTATGCATAGGATGTCTGTGTGTTTCAGGTCTCAATCTACCAGAACCCACTGTGATCCACTTGTCCCTGGGGTGTTTGATGCTTTGTGGGAGTGGTGAGGACATTGTTCAGTTTGTATCCTAGAAGAGTTGCGCTTCATTGCAGCCTGTTCCTCCCTCAGTACGGACACCTCTTTATGCATGACACTATTGTATGGTCTATTCTTCTGGAGTAAGATAACAGTTGAGCTATATGAAAAAAGTGTTACTCCAATATCCACTACAGAACTCTAGTTCCATTTTGTTCCCATCAATTATATGTGAATCTCAAATGAAAGCAACAGGTCTCAGACTTTAAAGAGCTGAGGTCCTCATTTGATATCGACCTTTTGCTCTATTTTGCAACAATGACCTGTGTATTGCTTCCCACTCAGTTGTTAACTTTTGGCTTATCCATTGACTTTTAGCTTGTGTTACTTACACAAAGAGAAAATAAGTGCTTATTTTTAAATGCGCACCATTACTTGCGAAAAGAGAAAATGAGTGCTTATCTTTAAATATGCCCAACGCCAATTTCAGCGCTGTTGCGTTTCACATCCAAGCTGTTTCTTCAGGGGACGGACTCACTCATGCTTCCTCATTGCGTATTGTTCCTTCATAGTTTTCTAATAGTCTTCCCGCTTATGATTTTCTGGCAATTTTCACGTTCTAAACAGGGAATCACATGTTAGTTCTGTATATTAATAACATATTTCCTATTAGACTATATACGTGCGAAACTAAGCTGTGTTGACACTAGAAACGTTTTTACCATGATCTTCACTGCCAGTTTCTTCTATCTCCGTGACCATTCGATTCAGACAACGCCGCGCATGCGGTCTGCTTACTGGGCGGGCTATATATCCCGTTTCCACCCCCCAACCTTTGCTATTGCTCGTGCTCAAACACATAGGTTCCAATCTATTTGTAAATTGAGCCCCCCGGGCTTCACAGATTGCAACATGAATATCCATCTCTGTTCTTTCACAATCAGTGCATGATCGCGGGATCTACCCTCCGTACCTGATAGACATCTGTCTATGCAAAAGCATTTCAATTCCTCAAATCGGTGATGTTTCTGGAGGCAATGTTCAACTATTGGAGCTGCTAGTGTTTGACACTTTAGTCTACTGCGATGTTCCACCAGTCTGATTCTAAACGGTCTTGATGTCTTCCCTATATATAATAGCCGACAGGGGCACTCTATGGCGTAAACTACATACGGCGTGTTGCAAGTTGTAGAATGGCGTAATTGATAGAGTTTTCCATGGTAATCAAATGATGTGACTTCCTTGGTGACTTCACAAAACTGACAAGACCCACATCGAGTATGACCTTTCGATTGAATTAAAGAACTATGTTCCTGGGAACGTAGCTTTGTGGGACTCAAAACTTCTTTTAAGTTTCTGTGTCTTTGCCAAACACACCGTATTCGTAGATCTCTCAACGATGGAATGCTGTGTAACACATTTACATGTTTAGTTAGGATCTGTTGAATCCGATAGTCGAACGGGGAATGTTTCGTCACTAAATTCATGACTGCTTCCTCTGAATATGATGATCGAGGTGTCAATAGATGTTCTCTGTTATAAAACAGGGCTCTTTTATATGCCCTATCCACTATTGATGGGGGATATCCTCTGTCACAAAATTTCTTCCGTAATGTGATCGCCTGACTTTTGAAATCTCGCACATTGGAACAGTTCCTCCTGTATCGGAGGAATTGAGAAAAGGGGAGCCCATTTTTTAACCCTTTCGGGTGAATACTGGAATGATGGAGTAGGGCGTTCCGATCTGTGGGTTTGTGATGCACTGTGGTCTCCCATTCTTGAATACCTTTCTTCACTTCCACATCCAAAAATGTTATCGCTTCTTGATCATAGGTACACGTGAATTTGATGAGTTCCTCTCTCTGATTTAACCACTCAACATATTGGAGTAAATGTGCAACTTGTCCTTCCCAAATGACAAAAATGTCATCTATATAGCGACACCACAGTTTTACTTGGGAACAAAATTCAGATTTCTTTAACCATGTCTCTTCAAATGCTCCCATGAAGAGATTGGCTATGGATGGAGCACATGTGGCTCCCATAGCCACTCCAATCTTCTGGTGATACAGTTGGTCTTCAAATTGAAAATAGTTGTGAAATAGTATCAACCGCACTATTTCTTCCATAAAAACCAGATGCTTTTCAGAAAGGTCTCCCCTAGCTGTTAGAGCTTGCATTGTTACCTCATGTGCTTTGTTTTGACATATATTTCTATACAGGGCACTAACATCTAATGTCACCAACCAGACGTTCTCTCCTTGCGCCCATTGTGAATGGTTGTCCAGTATTTGTAGAAAGTGCATCGTGTCTCTTATATACGATGGCATAGTGGGTATAAGCGGTCTTAGAAAGGTGTCCAAGTATATTGAAAGTGGTTCTAACAAAGATCCTTTCGTGGACACTATAGGACGTCCCGGCGGGCGAGTCAAATGTTTGTGTATTTTTGGCACTATATAAAACACCACTTGTCTTGGCTCTATGCTATTCAAAAATTGATGCTCCTTGTTGTTTAAAAGCTTATCTTGGTGGGCTGCTGATGTGAGCGATTTAATGCGCTCCCATCAGTCGTGGAGTGGGGTTGGCGTTGGGCATATTTAAAGATAAGCACTCATTTTCTCTTTTCGCAAGTAATGGTGCGCATTTAAAAATAAGCACTTATTTTCTCTTTGTGTAAGTAACACAAGCTACATCATTCAAGGCTTATTTGGGATGTTGTTGATGTCCTACTGGATAAATTTACATGGTGAAACGTCAAAAATGAACTACATGCAGTATCTAAAAAGTTTTATTGGCTCTCGTTTTGAAATGCTATATTCGTGTTCAGCTCACCAAGATACTACAGATTAGGGCCTTTTATAGTCAGTAACGATTGCAATGTTGACCAGTTAGAGTCTTAGCTTTGTGAAAGATCCACAGCTCATGCAGCCAGCTTCAGACCAGTAGGTGTGGCCACTGGCCAGGTGTAAGATGGGAGCAAAAAACTTTCTCCTCCCCCTCCCTGAAAAAGCACGTTTTCTCCACAGATTTAAACCTTTGTTATCTGGATACTCAGGTCCCAGTAGGCTAAATATCCCCAAGCTTAATTTATAAGCACAGTTAATCTTAGCAATTCCCACAAAACAGACAGTTAAACTCTATATTGGTAGCTAGAACCCAGCAGAGATAAGAAAAAAAATTAGAGTCTCAGCTTTGTGAAAGATCCACAGCTCATGCAGCCAGCTTCAGACAAAACCGAGGTATTTCCTATGAGACAAACCCGAGGTATTTCCTGTGAGCAGGATAGATTGGTATGCACGTATACGCATCTTTGAGATCCAAGCAGCATAGTCAATCATCCTTTTGGAGGTACAGGAAGCACAGTCCCGAGCAAGACGATCCTGAGCCTGTCTCGCAACAGGTCTCCGAGGTCCAAGATGGGCCGAAAGTCCAAAGTTTTCTCGGGGACCAGGAAACACCTGGAGTAGAACCCTCGCCTGATCTGCTCGATGATGAGGTCTGCCAGAAGGGTGGAGACCTCTCCCTGCTGCAGGTCAAGATGCAGGGGTTTTAAAGGGAACTCCCTCAGGGGGAAAAGGGGCAGCAGCTCAGTAAAGTGCAATCTGTAGCTGGTTCCAACTATCAACAGCACCCATGAGTCCAAGGTGATGAGACCTGTAGGTGAATAGGATAAACTCCCCCTCCCCCACCATAGGGTTGTCCCCTGCAGAGACGGGCAGACTGACTATGTTCCAGAGGAACCAGTCTAAACTCCCACTCAGATTTTGTGGAGCCGGCTAGGCCTTCTGCAGCTTCTCATGGAGGCAGCTGGGCTCAGCAGGTACCGGTGCTTACGTTGGAAATTGGTCTTCTTGACCTGGTATTTCTTACGAGATGGATCAGCCATCTTCTTTGAAAACCTGGTGAAGGTGACATACTGTGTCTCAATCTCTCCAGCCTTAGCCTCCATTCTGTTCCCAGCATGGCACAGCACCCAGCTTATCCAGGACCCACTGCTCCAGGTCTGAGAACTGAAGCAAGTGAGGCAGCGGGCCCCAATGCCCACCAGCATAGTCCTGCAGGTGGACTCGAAGGAATCATAAGTCAGCTGGACCATGAAATTAGAACAATCCTTGCTGTGGCCCACCAGGGCATGGAAGGAGTCTAGGTGCTAAGGGGGAAGGAGCGGCCCAAGTTCAGCCATATCCTGCATGATATCCTTGAGGAATATGCTCATGTATATCTGGTACGAAAGGACCCTGGCCACCAGCATGTTGCTCTGGAAGCACTGCATGACAAAGGAGTCCAAGGCCCTCGCCTCCCTACCTGTGGGGGACTGAAGAGTGTCTCTTGTTGCTCTTTATCCGCTTCATGAATGACTTCAGGTGTGAGAGCTAAGGCTTCTCGAACCCTGAGGCCTTCTGGAGCTGGTAGATTGAGCCAGCCATCTGCTGACCGCTGGAACCGTGAGAGGGTTCTCCCACATCCTCAATTTCAGCCTCTGTAGGATCCGGTGCACCATCATTGCCTCCTTGGAGGCAGAAGGATACTGGAGGATCTCTAGTTCCTTTGCCTTGGGCTCTTCCTCTGACTCCATTGCATGAAGTCCTGGAAGGACATATCCTCTGGAAGGAACTTCCGCAATTCATGAGGAGAGGAGTCCAAGGGGAGCTCGGGAGATCTGCTCCCGGACTCCTCAGAGTCCACCTTGGTCTCCCAGTCATCAGAGTCCAACTCAGAGAAGAAGTTGAAGTAGTGAGGAAGAGCACCTCTGGGACCAATGGTATGTCGAGTGCATCTGGGGCCTCTAACCTTAAACACTCAGGAGGGAGATAGCCGTCAGAATCAGCATTGATTCCGATCGCCAGCCTGATATACCTACATCAGTGGGAAGCGCTTGGTTCTTGAGAATCAGCTGCACTGTCTGCAGTGGTGATACTGGAGGTATCAAAGGGCCACTGGTTGCATGGCCTACACCGCTGCCAAGTGGGCTTGGAGGGCCCAAAGGCATTTCTCTAAGACTGCCATTTCTGAAGGTATTGGTACCAGAATTACAACTATGACCATCTGCTCCGGCGCTTCTTGGAGGGAATCCACTATAGTGGGAACATTGGTGCATTCCTGGTGCCCCACTGGTACCCTGGATGAAGAATCCTCTCATGGGGGTACTTTAGTGCGCCACTCCCAGACATCACTCTCCATGTCACATTGGGAAAGTCTCAAATGCCGGTGCACGTGGACTTTGGTCGGCAGCTCAGCTGCCCCCCTTGACGATGGAATCTATTTTTGGCAAAAGTTGACAGAGTTTTTGCTCTGGGGCTCCATGGCCCCTTGGCTCCAAGTTTGTTCAGGCTTCCCCTCAATATCCCCGCAGTGTCCAAGGACACAGAAGTCAATGCTGGGCTTAAAGATGCAGAATCCGTTAGGTCAAAGAGGGACTCTCGCTACTTCTCCCAACCCTTCTAGCCCCTCTGGGTCATCTGTAAGCAAAAGGTTGCAGGAGGCGGGCTATTGGTCAGGGCCCAGATATTATAGACATCAGTTATGCCAGTCTGTGACAGAAATGGCTTGGGCACACTTGGTGCATTTGTTAAACTTGCTGGCTGGCTGGTTTCTGGGACATGTCTGGGAACACAGCCGTGGCCAAGTCAAACGGCTCGATAGTGCCAGCTGTGGGAAAAGAAAAGAAAACGGGCTGTGCAGCGCACAAAAGAAGGTGATGGCACAAGGGCTGGAACTACTGACAAGAGGCGGTGGGGAAAAAAACTAATAAAAAGGGGGCTCAAATGGACAAAAGAGAGAAAACGTTTTCCAACAGTGCAGGACACGTCCTAGGGGCTCTGCAGAAAAAAGAAGACTGGAGAAGATGGTGCTGCGGTAGGTGAGAAGGTATGCACACATGTGCAATGGTGCTTCCCAGAAGCCTCTAGTAGAGGCTGGGGAGTGTTCCTGCATAGGGCTCCATTGGTGACATCACCCATATGTGAAGACTTACTTCCTGTTTGTCCACGGAGAAAGCACAGTTACTTACCTGTAACAGGTGATCTCTGGGAAAAGCAGGAATTAGTCTTCACATATGGGTACGTCGGTACCGACGGAGCCTGCACGGGGATGCTGCCCAGCTTCCAATCAGAAAGCTTTTGGCAGCCTCCCTCGCGCCTGCGCGCTGAGTTCCCGCCCTCTCCAGAGCCTCTCTTCAGTTGAGTTTCAAAGCTGAGACAAAGGCGAGGAGAGAAAGGAGAAGAAGATAAGAGATGCAACTCCTAGGGGAGGTGGGAGGGTTGTGAAGACTAATTCCTGCTGTTCCCAGAGATCACCTATTACAGGTAAGTAACTGTGCTATCTCCAGGAACAATCAGGAATGAGTCTTCACATATGGGGACTCCCTAGCTGGAGATGCCAGGGGGAGATCCCATAAAAATGCAGCAGCCTGGACCAGGGGTGCATTTTGTTTCCAGAAATCCCTGGCATCCAATGTGGGATGGAGGGTAGGAGTTGACAATAAAGGAGCTGTGAGGAAGAACAGCATAGCCAAGGACTAGAGGGCCGTACAGATTGTAGGAGTCCTTGGTGTATATGAGGAGTCACATGAAACACATGTAACGTACCATTAGATATGTCACTTACCTACTGCACTGTAGGAAGTAGAACGCCTGATGTAGTCTGCTGGAGAAGCAGTGGCGGAATCTTGAAGGGACCTCCCAGCAGTGAGGATGAAGGTCCAGACCTGGAGGTAGTAGACGATCCAGGTGTCAACTGGGTAGGATGGGACGTCATGTCTTCAATGGAGAGCTTTATGAGAAAAAGCTCAAAAACTCCTTTAGTCATAATGTTATTAACAGGGAGGACTAAGGAAGAAGACTGACGGAGTTGGAGAACTAGCCCAGTCCTGACGGGGAGAGGGAAAGTGGAAAAAATCCCTATTCCCAAGGAGAAGAGCTGTGTACTCAAAGATAAAGATGTACACCGTTTTTCCTAACTGGCGAGAAATAGGAAAAAATATTGAAGCTTGATGCTTCAAAGGTTTGTCATGATGCGGGCACTAATAAAGTTGGTTTTAAGAAAAGAAATCCTGTTTTAGAAGAACTAGATGTGCAGTTACCTTCAGGCACAGCTAGAGGGAGCAGGAACAGACATACTGGTCTTAATGAACCTAAGCTCACTGATGACCTGCAGCTGAAAGGGAACCAGGAAGTCAGCAGTAACGGTTCACTTTATAAGCCAGAGCAGAATGCTTCTGGACAGGAGTGGCATAAGCAGCAGTGGCATAAGCAGAGGAAGCAGTGGACACAGCAGGAGCTGAGGAAGGAGGAGAAAGAGGAAGAAGGAACTGGAGCTGGACTAGAAGGAGAAACAGCAGAGAAGCCTGGAGGCTATCAAGGACATAAGCCTGATTGCTGTGGAAGAAGCCAAGCTGGAAGCTGGAGGAGAAACAGACCTCACAAGGTGGGAAGCCAGGAAGCCCAAACTGGACCTGTTGTGCAAGGGGAGTTTGGTGGAAGTTGCTCCAAGGTGAGAGGCTCTGCCACGCCTAGTTCCTATACTCTGCCTGTTTGTAACCTAGAGAGAAGAAAGCTAAGAACCAGAGAGGGAGGTTCTGACAGAAGCTTATCTCTAGAGGATCGTTGCCCAGTTTCACCTATTCAGAGGGGAAAGCAGTTTTATAAGCAACGGAAGTTTTTACTCAATGAGCCAAGGTATGAGGCATTGAAGATTAACTGTAATGATTGTACTGCTAAAAGTTATGCTAAAAGAAGTATTCCTCCTAGGAGAAACAAGAGTCAAGACTGGTTCACTAAACTACCGCCAGCCTTAAGAGTCCCTGGTTATGTGAAGCCAAACTCCCAAGTAGTAGATTACCATGCTGAAATAGACAGGGACAGTGGAAGCCCTTTGAATCAGTATAGGGGAGAGGAATTGATGGAAGTGGATTCTACCAGCACTATTCCCTCACCTTTGCCTGAGGAAATGGAATGTGATTGGTGCACTGCCTATGCTCCAAAGTGTGTATGCTCCACAGAAGAATAAATGAAGTATAAGTTGATGTTTATTATACTGAACATTACTTTGAAGAAAACCTGCTTTAAACTGTGAAGTAACAGTTAACTAGCCAGTGAATATTGGTACCTTTTGAAACAAAGGACTGTTTCTGTTATCTAAAATATCTCTTAGTTGAACCTTGCTTTAAACGGGAAATAAAAGCCTTTATTACCCTACACTTGGACTCTTTGTTCTTTAACAGCGCTACCTAGTGGCGTATAATCTTTGTGTCACCGGCAACCGAGTGACAGGTTTAAGAAAAAATAGAGAAGTTAGCACCACAATGGTAGTGGTGTCTAACAGTTTCTGCATGGTAATATGATATGCGAAATAGGGCGATGGACTGTCTAAATCCTTTAGGAGGTAACATTTAGTATAGACAGTAAGGGTGAGAGTATAGAGATATGAACCCTTAAGAAACCGCCCAAGAGACACATATATATACAGATGTTTATATATATATGTGGGGGGATCTAAACCTGAATCGATATGTCCAGATGCAGAAATCGGGACATGGGTGGAGAGACATATCAAAATATAGATATGAAATACGTAATTATAGATATCTTTGTGGGGCATGGGATTGCACCACCAGAGAAATGATATAGGTATGTAGACATATATAGAGATGCTACATACAAGATGACAGGTTGAAGAACATGTCTAGCACCCAGCCCCATGATTGTGACATGGGAAATAAAAAGAAAAAGATTCTGCATACTACCAGAGGGTAAAGCCACTTGGGATATGTAGAGAGAATCTATTTCTATGAATTGAGGGATGCAGGAAGGCAATCCAACAAAATAACCGTGATGATTGCGTGAGAACAGATTATAAGATGAATCTGTAAGGAACAAGGCGGGAGTTCCACCGAGCACTGACACGGCAGAGGTGCAAAATGCAGGGGAAGATACCAGAGGGACCTATTAGAGGGACCCAGAGGTACCATGCATGAATGTCCGCCTTGGATCTTCACGCAGAAGAATATATCTCGTGCTAACACCCCAGGTTAAAGGGTGTGGAGAACCTTCACAGGCATGGGAAGGGTGAACAAGCTTTTTCCTACTAATAGCGAAGGTTCAGAGACAAGGTCAATGCTCTATAGCAGGCCCTCATAGTAGAAAGCTGCTCTTAAGATTGTAGAGAGCATTGTGCAGGAGAGATAAACTGACTGAAGTCAGGTTTGTTACCATATCCTAGGAGAGGAGATGGATAGAATAATGTGAGAAAGCCTAAGGGAGTAGGAGGATCCAAGGTAGCTAACGAATAGCTTGGAAACACTACTAAGGCTAGACAGAAATTGAACAAAAGACTGGAACTTGGCAAAAGTACCAGTAATACAATCACTGTAACTCCTGCAGGCACAGCAGCTGACAGAATCAGCAGAAAGATTGCCCTGTGCCCCATAAAGAAAAACAGATAAGGAGGGAGGAGATATAACTTCTCCCTGTCTGTGGAATAAGCTTGGTAAAAACTTTTTAGTATGGTACCCCTCCGTTAGGGAAAAACCCCATTGGAGAGGGTAGAGCAAGTAATTAGAGGGTAACATACCCATAGGGTAAGTCAACAGAAGGAAGAATGTTCAATTGGGACAAAACCATCATGGGATAGGTGCAACTGCTCTTCTAGAGGAGAAGAAGAGGAGAAGTTAGCAGTCCCTGAACATAAAATGTTTCACAAGGTAGTACCCTGAAAGAAACACAGGGTATAAACTTCTAATGAATTAGAAGGAAAGTATAGAGTATAAGTCCCAGCTCCTATGGTTGCTGGGAATGCTGAGACTGGTTAGAGCTGGAGGAGTTCAGACTAGGCTGAGGTGTCTCCTGTTTAGGTACAGCCGAATGACGGGCAGGAGAGGAATGAAACTTTCTTCTCTTAGGGAAAGAAGGTTTGGTAGGACATTTCCTACCTCTCGAAGGAGGAGGTGGCTTAGAAAGGTCCTTAGTGGAAGGAGAGTCAGTGAAGCATTGAGCAACCTGACTTAAAGCCTCCATATTGAAGAGACCCTCTCCTGTACAAGGAGAATGAGCCAGTATAGTTTGTGCCCATTTACTCAAGTCTGAAGCTTCAAGCCAGGCTCTGCGACGTGCTGCTATGGCAATAGCAGAGGATCTGCTAACAGACTCAAAAGAGTCTATAGAAGCACGAGACAGGAACCAAGATATATTCCGGCTGTGATTGATGAGTAAGGAATAATCAGTAGTCTTGGGCTCTGGTAAAAAAGGGGTCAAAAGAGACAATTTCTCTGTGACTTCCTGGAGTGTTAGACTCATGTGAAAAATATATGAGAGAACTCTGGAGGCCAACATAGAGTTTTGGAAGGCTTGACGACCAAAAGCATCGAGTGTTCTTGAAGAACGACCCGGTGGATAAGAAGAATGCTTCTTCTTGCTCTGAACTTTTCTCAGAGCCGATTCCACTACAAGGGAACGATGAGAAAGTTGAGGCTTCTGGAACCCTGGAGAGGGTGGCACCCGGTACCGAACCTCAATGTTTGTAGAAACTGGAGGAAGTCGTAAGGGTGATTTCCAGACCCTGAGAAGGAGATCCTGCAGAGCAGGATGTAAAGGAAATTGTATATTTTCCATCTGTGCCTGTGAGCCCTGAGTAGGACCACTACCAGGGATAGATATATTGAGAAAGGTTGCCGTGTCCCGGAGAAAAGCCTGAAAAGACTGATCTCCTATGGGAACCATCCCTGGCCCGGCTAAAGAAAAAGCCGGAGCTCCAGAGGAGGCACAGGGGACTACACCAATGCCAGGTATCGGTTCTAAAGTAGGCATGGGTGCCAGAAGAGGCATGGATACTGATACAGGAGTAGCAGATGAAGCAGCCATCGGGAACTGCTGCAGTGGTAGGGAGATCATGAGAGAGTTATGACTCTGATCTTTGAAACTGCTGATCTGGAATCGATCCGAGTCGGTTCCAGGGCACGTCGGTAAGGAGTCATCGAGACTAGATATGGACTCAAGACTCGGCATCGAAGTAAGTGATACTATCGATGCGTGTCGCGAAGGCGGCGATGCCGATACCCCTAAGGCAGACTGGGTCACATCGACCGATACCGACGGTACCGAGGATACCCGATGAACACCTTTTTCAAAGGGAAAGGTGGTCCACCTCGATGCAGATGCCAGGGTATCGGAACCGATCGACGCCGGTACCGGCCCGGAGCATGGCTGAGGTTGAAGGAAGTCAATGCGGTGCGAATCGATCGGGCCCAAAGGTACCGAGGATGCCCGATGACAATCCTTGGTGAAGAGTAGGCTACTCGACACCGGTGCCGATGCCGGAGGCTCGGTACCGCTCGAAGCGGATACCACCTCCGCGCATGGCTCAGGTATGTTCTGTGAGGGGTGAGCCCCAGGAACAACCTGAAACCCCTTTAACGCTTTGGAGCCCATAGACTCCCGCAGGGGTAATGCCAATGGATTCTTGAGGGTAAGGCCGGAGCCGTCACCATGCTGGGCATAGGACATACCACTCAAACATTGACTAGTCTTAACAGACTGTTTTTGGGTTACCTGATGCTGTGAAGTAGAGAAACCTGGTACCCTCACTGCCGAGGAAAAAACGGTATCGAGGGAAATTCTAAAAGTTGAAGGTTTCTTCACAGAAATATCCCCCGACTTGCCAGGGGATAAAGGGTCAGGACCCACACAGTTGAGACACCAAGCATTGGTATCTAAAAAGAAACAGGTGTTTCCACACCGAAGGCACTTCTTAGGAAAAGAAGGCTCCATAATGAAGAGGCCTGGTAGGCCCAACAAGTTAAGGCAAAAACTGAAGAAAAAGTTTCTCAGAATTAAGTCAAAAATCCACCAGCGGTACCGGTGGGAGCGGGAAATACAGCCGCGACCACAAGAAAAGAAAAAAACTAAAGTATTAAAGTAAGTAAATAAGTAAGTTTCTGCGGTGACAGGAGGACGTCCTGCCGGCTCCGCGGAAAAACGAAAACTGAAGAGAGGCTCTGGAGAGGGCGGGAACTCAGCGCGCAGGCGCGAGGGAGGCTGCCAAAAGCTTTCTGATTGGAAGCTGGGCAGCATCCCCGTGCAGGCTCCGTCGGTACCGACGTACCCATATGTGAAGACTCATTCCTGCTTGTTCCTGGAGATAGCTAGCTCCTCAGTTTTCTAAAAATCATTCAAGATCTGCCTCAGTTCTGTACTACCTGTATCAGTATGCAAGGCTCCATCTCAGGTCCTATTCAAATGCAAGCTAAAAACTCAGTTCTTCGAGGCCATCCTGACAACCTTATTCTCCCGTCTACACCCATATGTATCTTAATCATTTCCTTAATTCTCTATTTTCCTGTTATTCCTTTTATCTGTCTTAGAAGATTGAAAGCTCTGTAAAGCAGGAACTGTCTTATGTGCATTTGTAAAACACTCTGTATGCCTAGCAGCACTATATATATGGTAAATAGTGGTAGCAGTATTTTTCTAACAACGTCTCCTATCCCATGACTTTTTAATTTCCTCAAGAGTCTCTCATTAAAAACCTTTGTAAAGACTTTCTGAAAATCTAGATACACACTGTCCATCAACTCATCTTTATCTACCTGTTTATTTACACTGCCATTTGGCAAACTAGTAAGGCAAGACTTTCCTTTGCTAAATTCATGTTGGCTTTGTCCCATTAAACCATGCTCAGTAATTTTGTTCTTTATAATGGTTTCTACCATTTTGCCTGGAACAGACGCCAGGCTCACAAGACTGTAGGTTTCCCAGATCACTGCTTCAAATATACTTGAAAAAGTTTGTATTATGAATTTTGCTTCCACAGCAAGCATCTTTGCCTGCCTTATCAATGCTTTGCATCTGACTTTTCAGTGCTTATGCCGTTTGCTGTTTTCTTCATTTGAATCCTTTTCCCCCGTTTTTTATTTTATTTATTTATTTAGACAGTTTTTGTATATCACCTTATCCTTCAATCAAAGTGGTCACAACACAATTGGGGGATACATTTTAACACGAGGGGATATGAGACACATACACTAACACTTACAAGGAACATGGGCAATGGAGGGTTAAGTGGTTTGCCCAAGACCACAAGGAGCACCTGTCGGACTAGAAATCCCAGTCCTTCCGGCCCAAGATTGCTTTTGAAAGATATCATTTGGCTATAACAGCTTCTCTCACCTCACCTTTTAAACCATGCTGGCAGTCATTTGGCCTTCCCTTCCACCTTTTTGAAAAGGAATACATCTAGTCTGGGCTTCCATGATGGAATTTTTAAACAATGTTCCAAGATGGTATTTTTCACCAATATCTTAAACCTTACAGCTATTTCTTTTAGTTGTTTAACCATTTTCCTCATTTTTTTCATAGGCTCCTTTCTGAAAGCTAAATGCTAGAAAGAAGAAACTGATAACTTATTTGTTCCCATTGGCTCATACATTACTGGTAGCAATTCAAGGCAAGTTATATTCAGGTATAGCAAGTATTTCTCTGTCCTTGGAGGGTTTATAATCTAAGATTGTACCTGAGGCAGTGGAGGGTTAAGTGACTTGCAACAAGGCCACAAGGAGCATCAGTGGGATTTAAACCCCAGGTCATCTGGTTCCAGTAAGCTGCTGTAACGTGGCATGACAGTGGTGGGATGCTCTCAAAGAGAATGAAGATGGCTGAATGACAGGAAGAAAGGGACCGATATTGAACTGAGCCTGCTATACATCGCTACGGCGCATAGCAGTCCCCGCCGACCTCTAACCCCGGATATTCAATGTCAGGGTCATATGCGGCCCCGGCAGGTAGCGGTGCAATATCACCACTACCCGATTAGCAAAGGTCACTGCCTCTGCTGCACCCTGGAACACCCATGACTCACCTCGATGCTAAGCAATTAGCATCATGGCATATAGTGGCATTAGTATAGAATATTCAGCAGCAGTAACCATGTTAGTGACACTGACTATCCCATTCAGCGGCATTTACACGGTTTACAGGTCTGTAAACTGTGCAAATGCCTTTCGAATATCGGACCCAAAGAGTTTAAGTGCAAGAGTAGAAGAAAGATTAGGAGACAAAACGGTTGGAGAGCTGAACATCGAGAACTGGTAGTGTGATCTTGAGATTTGAAGTTATTTGAATGAAGGAAAAAGACTAGGGAGAGTTAGCATCAGGAAGACTGGGACAGGGATGAATATTCAGATGGTTGCAAACTTCCCCTTTAGCAATCTCAAATTCCTGTAACTCCTTTTACATCTGCTGGAGACTGAGAAATACTGGCTAGCTGTGGACTACACAGGACCCCTTATGGGGGGATATCATCAAACCAATGGCTCTCAGTCTCCAACTGTTGATAGTAAAGCGGAAACCCATATCTAGAGTGCTCTGAAGAGACAAGGAGGAAAAAATAAATAAAATAAATTGCAAAATGGAAAATAGGAAAAGAAAATGTTGATGCAAATAAAAGAGGGTTTCAAATTAATTCACTTAGCTTATAGTCATAAATCAAATGTTTTCCCATAAACCTTAGTGCAGAACAGTCCAGACCCTGCAGCTGAAGAACAACATGTTCAATATGGTTTTCAAGCAAATATTTTATTTTGATGCACTTGGTGGGATACTGGCGTTGCACAAGGAAAGGATATGGCAGGTGTCCTTTAGAAATAAGAACCACATGAGCAGCAGTTTTATGAGCAGAGAAATGTATAGCATACCTGACAGAGCCAAGAAATTGATGTCATGACCAGCTACCTGGGAAAATTTTCCAAACTGGCCAAATCCAGTTAGCCTTGCATAGATAAGTCTTGGATTTTCCTGCAACAATTTCTCTGGGCCAAGACCCAACTTTTCCATGACACCTGGAGATAAATTAACCAAAAAGAAAGTATAGTTACTCACCTGTAACAGGTGTTCTTCGGGTACAGCAGGAATCAATCCTCACATATGGATGATGTCGGTGCCGACGGAGCCTGATGGAGCATTTCCCAGGCTTTCAAAGAATGCTACCATGCATGCATGGTTCCCTTCCCACCCAAGGGTGCCATATTGCTCAGTCAGTGACACGGCAGTAAAAAAATCAAGCAAGACGGAAGGCAACTCCTAGTAAAGGAGGGAGGGTTGTGAGGACTGATTCCTGCTGTTCCCGAAGAACACCTGTTATAGGTGAGTAACTACGCTTTCTCCAGGAACAAGCAGGAAGTCAGTCCTCACATATGGGACTCCCCAGCTCCAGGCTGCTGAGAACCGAACCACGACAATATCAATGGCGACCGGTCGGGTGGCCATAAGTTGCAGAAGGTAAGTCCCTGCTGAGATCCTGGCAAACAGCAACACTATCACTCCGGTAGCCTGACCACAGAGGGTCGGAGGGCAGGAGTTGCCTACACTCCAAAAATATTAAGCAGCACTGCCTGACCAAAGGTACTGTCCCCTGCAGGATTCACTTTCCAGGCAGTAGTGTGCTGCAAACGTGTGAATGGATGACCAAGTGGCAGCTCTGCAAATTTGTCACCAGTACAGAATGGAGATGTGCCACCGATGTGGCCATCGCTCTCATGTGGTGCGCTGTGATCCGGTGCTCCAGGGAGAGGCCCACTTGCTCATAAGCAAGAGCAATGCAATCCATCACCCAAGAGAATAGGGTACGCTTGGTTACAGGGAGCCTCAGTCTGCTGGGATCATAGGACACAAAAAGCTGAGGTGTTTTTCGGTGGCCCTAGGTCCACTGCAGATAGAAAGACAGGGACCGCTTACAGTCCAGTGTGTGGAGTATTAGCTCCTCCCTGTCGGCATGAGGCCACGAGTAGAAGGTGGGGCGTACACCTCCTGGATGTGGTGAAATGGGGATACCATTTTCGGGAGGAACTTAGGGTGAGTGCAGAGCTCTACTCTGTTCTTGAACAACCTGGTGTTCGGGGGGATCCGCCACCAGCATATGAAGCTTGCTGACTCTGCGAGATAAAGTCAGGGCCACCTTCCAAGATAGGTATCTGAGGTGACAGGTGGCCAGGGGCTTGAATGGTGGTCTGGTCAGCTGGGAGAGCACCACATTGAGGTTCCATTCTGCCGCCAGAGGGAGAATGGGAAACTTGGATAGTAGAAGGCCCAATAGGAACCAGGAGCTGGCTGGATAAGTGCTTGCCCCCTACTGGGTGGTGGTGAGCGGCTATGGCGCTTAGATGTATCCAGACTGAATTAGATTTCAGCTGTGTGTGCAACAGATGCACTAGGTACTGGAGTACCAGCTGTAAGTGGCAGGAGAATGGGTTCTCCTTCCTATCCGCACACCACAGGGCAAACCTGTGCCATTTAAAGGCAGAGGCTCTTCTCATGGAGGGCTTCTTGGAGACCAGCAGGATCTCCTCAACCTCTTGTGGCAGGCTGAGTGCAGACAAGGCTACTCTCTCAGCAGCCAGGCCGTTAGATTCAGTGACCCCACATTGGGGTGCAGGAGGGAGCCCTCCTCCTGAGTCAAGAGGTTCGGGGCTCGACCCATGGGTACTGGGATTGTTGCCGCCAGCGAGAGCAATAATGGGAACCAGGGTTGCCTGGTCCACTGGGGGCAATCAGTATCACTGATGACATCACGTTCTGAATCTTGAATAGAGTCTTGGCAACCAGAGGAGTCAGTGGGAATGTATACAGCAGTCCCTCAGACCAAGAGATCAGGAATGCGTCTGTTGCTACCCTCCATGTGTGTGGCTGCCTGGAGCAGAAGCAATCCAGCTGCGTGTTGTCCAGAGAGGCAAACAGGTCCATCTCAGGTCAGCCCCAAAGGCAGAAAAGCCTCTCTGCTAATGCGGGGTTGAGACGCCACTCGTGAGGGCACAGGACACTGCTGAGTCTGTCCGCCAGGTAGTTGTCCTGGCCCAGGAGGTAGACTGCTCACAGGAGCATGTCATTGAGTACTGAGAAGGAGAAGAGGGCTAACCCTCCTGACAGAGGGAATACGAGGCTTTGCTTGTTTATGTAGAACACTAAGACCTGGTTGTCCGTCTGGACCAAAACAGATCTGTTCTGCAAGAGGGTGCGGAATGCACATAGGGCGAGAAATACCGCCCAGAGCTCCAGGAGGTAGATCTGAAGTACAGACTCCTCCTTGGACTAGCAGCCCTGAGTGGGTGAACTCTGCAGTTAGCTCCCCAGCCCTGGAGAGAGGCATCTGTGCTCAGGGTCCTCTGCAGTGGGGATGCCTGGAAGGGCATTCCTGCCTGGAGGAAGCCTAGGTTTTGCCACCAGTCGAAGGATCTCACCAGCTGGTGGGAGACCTTGACCCTGTCCTGGAGTCAGCCCAAGGCCTGATTCACTGAGTACACAGGCACCACCGGGCTGTCCACATATGTAGGCGGGCTAGGGGCGTGACATGGACCATGGAGGCCATGTGTCCCAGCAGGTGGAGGAGAAGGTGGGCTGGCACTGTTCTGCAGTGATGGACATCCCCTGCCAGCTGTTTAAGGCATTCTGCCCTGTCCCGAGGGAGGAGGGCTCTGGCCCACACCTTGTCCAGTTGAGCACCGATGAAATCTAGATCTTGCACCGGAGAGAGATGTGATTTGAGGCAGTTGATGATGAACCCCAGGTGTTGCAGGAGGATGGTGCATTGTGTGTCCTGGCTGGCCTCTGTGGCTGTGCCGCTTCTGATGAGCCAGTCGTCCAAGTAGAGGGAAGACAGCACCCCTAGTAGGCGCAGATAAGCGGCTCCCACTTCTAGGCGCTTTGTGAAAACTCTTGGCAAGGAGGCCAGGCTGAAGGGAAGTGCCCTCTATTGGTAGTGGCCTCCCCCTATCATGAATCTCAGGTGTTGCTGTTGAGAAGGGTGGACCAGGATGTGAGTGTAGGCAAGAGCTCTGGTTTCCCTGCCTGGGGGTACAGAAGAATAGGTCTTCTGACTCTTGAGCTTCTGAATCGAGGATTCCATCACCATAGAGTTGTGGGGAAGTTGGGACTTCTGGAAGCCTGGACTCCTCTTGATGCGGTAGATGGCATTGAGGCGTCAGCTAACCACCAGCACCGAGGCCGGGGTTTCCCACATCCGTAAGAGCAGCCGCTCAAGTATGGGTTGCACAGACACCAAGAGAACCTCCTTTGGTGGGGACTCATACTGGAGAATCTCCAGTTCTTTAGTGTGCGGGTCCTCCTTGGATTCGGTTGGGACAGAGGGGGCTCGGGCCATGTCCCGAACGAAGTCGTGGAATAACACGTCCTCGGGTAGGGAATGGTGCTGAGTTCCAGGGCAAACAGCTCTGCGGGGATGTCCCGGTGTTGAGAGGTCTCAGGAGAGGCCTCGATGTCAGTCTCCCAGTCTGAATCCGAAGGTGTCGAGGAATCTGAGGCTCGGAACTACCATGTTGCACGGCCTGCATCAGGGAACCGAGATCCCCCAAGGGTTCTCGGGTCACACTCCCAGAAACTAGCTGGGGAGGATCGGGACTGGGATGTTGACTGGTGCTGATTGCACTCAGGGCTTGGCTCGACGCCCGGGAACACCATCGTAGTCGGGGGCCCCGTTGTCGGGGCAGATGATGCGGACGAACCCGACAACATCGCCTGCTGCATGGCCAGGATGGCAGAGATAGTTTGTTCCAGGGCCGCCATTCTGGCCTCGATGCCAGAAGGCTCCACAGTTTTCGGCGTGGATATAGAGGATCTTGGGCCCAGTACTGGCAGTCTTGCAAATGTGTCCTTGACAAGGACCACGGCCTCAGGGAGCTTCACACAATCACCAACGGCTGAGGACTCCCTTCCTAGAGATCTTAGGGGGGCACTGCTCGGAATCACCCGAGTCCTGCCACAGGACCTTACTTGGTTTCCCCGGTGGAATCTCGACTGGCTTTGAGGGTTTTTCTTGCCAGGGTCAAGTGCTTTCCAGAGAAACCGCTGTGGGATTCCGAAGTTGCCCGGACCTCACGGGACTTGCTTGGCTTTGGACTCGGTGTCAGTAAAGGCGGGGCTGAGCCGGACCACAGGAACATCTTCTCCTGCAACTCTGACCTTTTCTTGTTGGTTTGCAGAGTCATGGCCTGGCACAGGAGGTACTGTCATGGCAAGCAGCAGTCATGAGTGTCTGTGACAGATATAGTTCAATGGCAACAATCACATTTTTTTTAAAACCATCAGGAGACATAATGGATCACACCCGGCCGGTCGAGGGACACCTTGATGGAAAAAGGAAGGGGAGCCGAGAACAGTGCCAAGGAGGCGCCGGCTCAAGGTGGGAGGAGGAACTCGTACACAAACTGGGAAAAAACTCAACTATGGAGGCAATTTTTAAGGAATTTTCCAGGGAAGAAGGGCATTCATCCGTTGGGCTCCATGGAAGAAAGGAGACTGAGCAAGATGGCACCCTTGGGCGGGAAGGGGACCACGCATGCGTGGTAGCATTCCCAAAGGCTTTCTTTGAAAGCTGGGGAAATGCTCCGCATGGGCTCCATCAGCACCGATGTCACCCATATGTGACAGCTGACTTCCTGCTTATCCCTGGAGAACTATCTTTTATAGTACTCCAAAAGCTTTAAATGAAACTTTTCTGAAGTATTGTTGCAAAAGTAGTAGTAAAAACGGCAGTTAATATAGCTCTTTATTGGTTGTCAATGATATAGTATACACTTTCGCCACAAAAATCTGAACAGTGGAAATTATGGCTCATGCCTATATGCAGTGGCATTTTCTTATTGAAACTAACAGAGCAGAAAAAGCATAGTTACTCACCTGTAACAGGTGTTCTCCGGGAACAGCAGGAATCAATCCTCACATATGGATGACTTGGCGCCGACGGAGCCAGCGCTTTAAAAAGTGTGATAGGTGTGCTAAAATTATGTTTCTCACCAACGCACATGACTGCTACCTCTGGTGCCTTGGCCCGGACCACGACCCGGCGGTCTGTGTAAGAAAATATCTTCCAAGGCCTTGAGGAGCTGCCAGCAGCAGAATGACAAAATTTTTCCCGACTCCCCGATGCCTCGGAGAGGCAGGACCTCGCCTGAGGCCTCGACGCCTTGGGAGGAACATTCCAAACCTGAGTGTCGTCACAGGTCCTCAGAGAGAGTCTCCCTCGAGGGAACCAAAAAGGAAGCAGACGTCCTTGAAGGCAGCGTCCTTGGATGGCTCTGACCAACCGGGATCCTCCCGGGCCTGGTCGCAGAGCCCCGGGCGTCCGCTCGAGCTGTAGGAGAGGGAGCGGCTGGCCAAGGTCCCCCGGACGGATCTGGGTGCAGACCGGCCTTGGTAGGTAGGCACAGTCCTCATCGAGGATTCCCCTCCTGGGGAGTCAGTAACAGCCCTTAGTCCCTCGGTGCCCGTGCCGAAGGCTAAGGAGCCATCAGGACTGGAGTCCAGAATGGCAGCCTTGAAGTGGAGTATAACTGCCTTCTTGGACCAGCAGCGTGCGCTGATGTTCAGCACGTCCGGTTCCTCCTCCCCAATCACCAGGCATCCGATGTCGAGGACATCCCCGGAGGCTGAGCTGATCCTCGAGGCCATGTGGGCCTGAACTGATCCTCGGCCGAGGTCGCGCTCAGTTTCCTGCTTGATGGGGCCGAGATTGTCCCCAACAAGCCTTCCTGGCTTGGGTGTGTGGCACTGGCTCCTCTGAGGCCCGAGGAACAGCACAAGTCCTCCTCGGTGTATTCTGACTGGGAGACCAAGGACGAGGAGGTCCCCGGACACCTGTCAGCACAGAGATGTCCCTTCCTATTCCCTGGTCTGTGAACCTCGGAGAAAGTCCCCACCGGTGGATATGGGCTTCTTGGACTTCGTCAAGGACATGTCCAAGGCCTTGGTGTTTCCCACTGAGTCAGAGGAGGATCATTGGGCCGAAGAGCTCGAGATCCTCCAAGACGAGGCTCCCCCCCCCCCCGGGAATTGCTTATGGTACCCATTCCTCCCATCCTGGAGTGGCTTATGTTCCACATGTGGGAGACAACGGCATCTGTGGTCAGCAAACAGCTCAACTCAATATATTGATCCACCAGAGCCATGGGTTTCAGAAGTCACAGCTGCCGCACAACTCCATGGTTGTGGAGTCGGCCATGCGTCGACTGAAGAGCCAGAAGCCACACTCCTCGGTGCCCCTCGGCAGGGAGGCCAGCACCTTGGATGCCCTCGGTAGAAAGTGTTACAAGGGCTCGATGCTGAATTGCTGGATCCAGGCCTACCAGCTGTACATAGGCATGTACCTGAGGGACCTGGCGAAGGAACTCGTGGGGTTCGCAGCTGGTCTCTCCGAGGAACCTTTGCAGTGCTTCAAGAGCTTGTCCAAAGCCATCCATGAGTGCTTCAAATTTATGTCTCGGGCGGCCTATGATGGTTTCAAGTCAGCAGCCTGGGTAGCTGCGGCAGGCATCGGTGCGTGCCGTCAAGCTTGGCTCCAGTCATCCTACCTCGAGCAAGGGTACAGGACAAGTTGGTCGATTTCCCATGTCAGGGGGAAAACCTCTTCGGCACACCCATGACCAACACGGCCGCACAGCTGGAGACAGTTCATGACAAGGACTAGGCTCTCCAAGAAGACTCTGCCCCTCCCTAACGGAAGGGCTTGGGTAAAAAGCCCTTTTACCCGAGGAAATCCACTGCTTACCGAAACTACCCAACCTACCAGGCCTCCCTGGCTCCACTGCAAGGGCATAAGAACATAAGATATGCCATACTAGGTCAGACCAAGGTCCATCAAGCCCAGTATTCTGTTTCCAACAGTGGCCAATCTAGGTCATATGTACCTAGCAGTTTCCCCAAGAGACACAAGTTCCACAATGCTTGTACTGGGTCAAGCATTGATATCTTCGGTCACTTCTTAATAATGGTTTATGGACCTTTCCTCCAGGAACTTGTCCAAACCTTTTTTAAACCCAGCTACACTAACAGCCTTTACTACATCCTCCGGTAACAAATTCCAGAGTTTGATTACACGTTGAGTGAAAAAATATTTTCTTTTATTAGTCTTAAATAGTTTACCCTGTAGCTTCATTGCATGTCCCCTAGTCTTTCTATATTCTGATAACATAAACAATTGATCTACGTTTACCTGTTCCACTCCGTTCATTAATTTATAGACTTCTATCATATCTCCCCTCAGCAATCTCTTTTCCAGGTTAAAGAGCCCTAACCTTTTTAGCCTTTCTTCATAGGAGTATCCTTCCATCCCCTTTACCATTTTGGCAGCAGGCCAAGGGACAGAGGAATGTCCCTTGTAAGCAGAAGGCTCCCAAGCCCCCGGCTGCAGCTCCAGCCCAGCCAGGAGGGAGCTTTTGACTTACAGCATAGCCCCTCTCCAACATGGAGATCAGCAGCCTACAGGAGGTCGCCTCACCCTTTATGCCCACAGATGGGGAGCTATAACCACCGACGCCTATTCATTAAAGTTGGTCAGGGAAGGTTACCTCCTCCACCTGAGCCAAATACCTCCATACTACTTCCCGGGAGAGCCCCTCAGGTCTCCCCTTCACCGGGACCTTCTCCTGAAGGAGTTGGCAGATCTTCGAGGACAAAGCGGTTGAACTGGTGCCCTACCACCTCAAGGACAAAAGGGTTCTACTCCAGGAACTTCCTCGTGCCAAAGAGGACAGGGGGCCTAAGACCCATCCTCAACCTGTGCAACCTCATCAAATTCTTAGTGAGGGAGAAGTTCAAGATGCTTTCCCTTGAAACATTGCTGCCCTACCTCCAGGGAGACTGGCTATGCTCCTTACTCCTAAAGGATGCCTATACTAACATCCTAATCCATCCAAACCACAGACAATACCTATGCTTTGTGGTAGGAGGCAATCATTTCCAATACAGGGTGCTATCCTTCGGCCTAGCCTTGGTCCACAGGGTATTCACAAAGTGTCTGGAAGTGGTCGCGGCCTTTCTCAGGCTGCAGGGGTTTTTTGTCTTCCCCTACCTCGATGACTGGCTCATCAAGGGCGCCACAGCCCCCGAGGTACAGCAGGCCACAGCACGCACCACTCAGGTTCTGCAACACTTCGGCTTCGTTATCAACTACTCCAAGTCAAACCTTTACCCAACTCAAGAGTTGGAATTCATTGAGGCAAGAATCTACACCCTTCGGTTGAAAGCCTTCTTGCCCACAGACAGGGCAGCCAGACGCATGTTGCTAGCCCCGGACATGCAGCACTGTACCTCTGTGCCAGCCAGGCATCTTTTGCACCTTCTCGGGCACATGGCCTCCACAGTCCATGTCACTCCAAATGCCTGTCTCCACATGCGAATGGCACAGTGGTGCCTCTGGAACCAATGATCCCAGGCCAAGGGCCACCTCCAGGATAGAGTCCGAGTGACCTGCCAGTTGGTGAAGTCCCTAAGCTGGTGGCGGTGGCCCCAGAACCTTGGGGCGGGCATGCCTTTCCAGATCTCCAACCACTCGAGGGTCCTCACCACAGATGCTTCCTGGCTGGGTTGGGGAGCTCATTGTGAGGGTTACCGCACCCAGGATACTTGGTCCCTGGACGAGAGTGCTCAGTAGATCAACCTCTTGGAACTGCGAGCCATTCATCTTGCCCTGAAGGTTTTTCATCATCGCCTGGGCCACCGGTCGGTCCTAGTCCAGACGGACAACCAGGTGGCCATGTTCTATGTTAACAAGCAGGGAGGGACGGGGTCCCGTGCCCTCCGTCAGGAGGCCCTGGAGCTGTGCTCTTATGCGGTCCAACAGGGCATCCTCCTCAGAGAGGTATACCTGTCAGGCCAAGACAACTTGCTGGACGACAGACTCAGCAGAATTCTCCAGCCGCACGGGTGGGAGCTGGACACAGGAGTAGCCAGCATGCTTTTCCAGACCTGGGGGAAACTGCTGCTGGACCTCTTTGCAAGCCTGGACAATCACCAATTGCCCTGCTTCTGCTCACGGCAGCCTCACCCTGCTACCGTGGCCACCGATGCCTTCCTGGTCTCCAGGTCAGAGGGACTTCTGTACACCTTTCCTCCGACGCCCCTGAACGCCAGGACTCTGTTCAAAACTCTCCACGACAGGGCCCTGGTCATCTTGGTAGCTCTAAGGTGGCCCAGGCAGCCGTGGTTTCCACTGCTCCTGCAACTGGCGGTGGAGGACCCCATACCCCTGGGACCCACCCCCGACTCCTGTCCCAGGAGGCGGGGCTCTCCTCGGCTCCCTTTCGCTGATGGCGTTGCTGCTGAGAGGGTGACTAGCTCCACTCCACCTTCCTAGAGAGGTGGAAGATGTTCTGCTGGCCTCACGCAAGGCGTCTATCAGACTGGCCTATGCCTTTAAGTGGTGCAGATTCTCACTTTGGTGCGTTGAGTGGTGGGCCGACCCCCTTCTCTTGCCCAGCGGTCACGGTATTGCAGTACCTGCTCCACATCTCGCAGTCGGGGCTCAAGTCAAATTCCGTTAGGGTTCACCTTAGTGCCCTAGCAGTGAACCACTACCAGGTAGATGGGAAGCCCCTCTCGGCCCATCCAGTGGTATCCCGCTTCCTATAGAGCCTGCTCCCGTCTAAGCCCCCAGTTCGCCCCCCAGCAACCGAATTGGATCTCAATGTGGTGTTGGGACAGCTTACCCGGCCACCATTCGAGCCACTGGCTACCTGCCACCTTCGCTACCTCTCCTGGAAGGTGGTTTTCATGGTTGCGCTCACTTCTGCCCGCAGGATAAGCGAGCTCCAGGCCCTTGTGGCTAAAGCACCTTACACCAGGTTTTACAAGAACAGGGTGGTGCTTTGCATGCACTCTAAATTCCTTCTGAAGGTGGTGTCCTCTTTCCACCTCAATCAGGAGGTGATCCTCCCGACCTTCTTTCCCAGACCGCATGCCAGTCAGGCAGAGACGGTCCTCCATACCTTGGACTGTAAGAGGGCCTTGTCCTATATCCAATGCATGCAAGGCCACCGAAAAGCCTCTCAGCTTTTCGTCTCCTATGACCCCAGTAAGCTGGGGGAGGCGGTGTCCATAGGTGGCAGGCTGTATTGCTCTTGCCTACGAGGCGGCGAGGCTTCCATTGGAAGGGCGGGTCACGGTGCACCAGGTCAGGGCTATGGCGACCGCAGTAGCTAACCTGCGTTTGGTTCCGCTAGTAGATATCTTCCGGGCCACCACCTGGTCTTCAGTCCATACCTTCACATCTCATTATTGCCTGGAAATAGATTCCCGATGGGACAGTGCCTTTGGCCAGACTGTACTCCTAACCTTTTCGGGGTCTCGGCAACTCCAACCCTCCAACCCTTCTGTGTTCAGGCTACCAGAGTGCTGGTTTCATTGGGCACAGGGGTCCTGTTTGGTCTGTCTATACAGACTCAATTGCTGCTGCTTGTGGCTCTCCACAAGGGATCCCTATTTTTAGCTATGGGTTTTGGTAGCCTGTAGTTGGGAAGTCCCAGATTTGAGGACTGACTTCCTGCTTGTTCCCGGAGAAAGCGTAGTCACTCACCTGTAACAGGTGTTCTCAGGGGGGACAGCAGGAATCAGTCCTCACAACCTTCCCTCCTCCCCTTGGAGTTGCAGTTGTACCATCTTTTTTTTTTTTTTTTTTGTTAACTCTGTTTATTGAAGTCCACACAGTACAGATCATGCAAAACAATATACAATCCAGGATCCTCAGCAGATCAGTCATACAAATACAGCATTCACAATTTTCCCCCCTCCTCCCACCCCCTCCCCACCACCCCCCACCAATTCCCTAACCCCCGGCAGCCTCTCCCTTTGGCATCTGACCCCCCTCAATGAACATACACAGTGATTACAAAACCCTTCTTATTCCAAAAGTATCCCATTTCTCCTATCCCTTTCCCCATCCTCAACCCAACTGAAGTACTTCATTCCGGACACGGGGCCTCAATATCTGAATATATGGCTCCCATATCAGCAGGAATACGGCACAACGTCGAGTATTTCCTCTAGCCCCCCTCCTCTCCATGAGCATCAGCTGGTGAAAACTGTTACGCCATTCCCAAAAGGTGGGACCAGTCGTTTCCCTCCACCTATGAAGTATCGGTCCTTTACCCACCAGACATGCCTTCCTGACTAAGAGGCATTCCCATTTCCCTTTCGGGTGGAGTGGTCCAAGCTGATCTAACACCACAAGTGTTGCCGTCCAGAAAATCTGTTGCAGTATAACCCTACTCATAAAATCAGCTATCCTCTTCCAGTACAAGCGAACCACCGGACATCCCCACCACATATGCCCTAAGTCCGCCAAGACACAGGGGCATTTTGGGCATCTGCCCATCTGCGTGAGATGGGATCGTAACGCCCGTCTCGGAGAAAAGTGCGCCTGTAGGAGGCATTTAAACTGCACCTCCCGCCATTGGGCTCCCCCCACCAGCCCCGCAATCCTACACAAGACCCGAAGGAGTGAACCAGGAGGCACCAACACGTTCAACTCTCGGGCCCATAAAGCCTCCTCCACTCCATAATCAGGCAATCTACTATAGCCATCTAATCGTCTTTTCAGCTGAGCAATTGCGGGCGGTAACTCCTCACCTAATGCAAAAAAACTCTAGTATCTGTGCCAACCTTTCCACTCGCAGCGCATCCTGTGGGAGGGATGCCACGTAGTGAGAGAGCTGAATGTAAGCGTAACAATGCCGACTACTTAGCCCATACTCCTGGCGCAAAACCTCCCAAGACTTGCACTGCCCCATTTGATCTACAACATGTCCAATATTCCGTATGCCCTGTCTCCTCCATTGTGCAAACACCTGCGTTTCTGAACCTGGTGTAAACCGATCATTTCCCTGTATTGGTAGCCAGCTCAAAACCCCTGGTGGTTCCCCCCAGAGCCTATTCCAATGTTGCCACGTCCGCCGTGCCAGACAAATCAGTTCACTACTAAGCACTCTATTAGACAAGAGCCTACCTTCCTGGTGCAGCACTGCCAACAGGGTCTGTGGAGCCACAAGGGCCTCCTCCAGCGCTCTCGGGGTATAAAACCTCCGCATTCCCTAGCCAGTCTCCGATATGCCGCGCCTGGCATGCCAGGGCATAAGTCTTTAGGTCTGGGATTCCAATCCCCCCATTCTTCCATCTCCTTCTCAATCTATGCAGCGGAATGCGAGCTCGAGCCCCTCTCCAAAGGAAACTACTAATCTCGCGGTCTATAGCATTTAAGTCACGCTTCAATAACCACACTGGGAGAGTCTGCAGCCAGTAAAACACCTGAGGCAGAATCATCATCCCCAACGCCACCGCCCTGCCCAACAGGGACAGGGGCAGTGGAGTCCACGCCTGGAGCTGTGATCTAATTATTGCAAGGATTCATTCCACGTTTTTCCTATACAACTCCTGCAGTTCTCTAGTCAAGAGAATCCCCAAATACACAAATGAATCACCTGCCCACTTAAGCGGAAAACTCCCTCTCCAATGTCCTCTTATTGTCCCCGCCACATCCATGGCCTCCGACTTATCCATATTAATACGAAGGCCAGCAAAGCTACCATAATAAGAGAATTCCTTTAATAAGCTGGGCAACGACGTCCGAGGAGATAGTAAGTGAACCAGTATATCATCTGCAAATGCTGCCAGTCTTATTTGTTTTGCCGTCTTTTAGCTATGTCATCTGACTAAGCAAGATGGCACCCTTGGGCACCCTTGGGCGGGAAGGGAACCATGCATGCGTGGTAACAATCCCAGAGGCTTTCTTCGAAAGCTGGGGATTTGCTCTGCGCGGGCTCTATCGGCATCGATGTCACCCATATGGGAGGATTGACTTCCTGCTTGTTCCCGGAGAAGCACCATAAGACCATTCACATCAACAAGACAGCACATACAGTACCTACACATTTGTAAAGGGGTAGTTTGGGTTGAGCACCAGCAAACAGGGCAACCCAAGGGTTTCTGCTGTGCCCCTCCCATGTCAAGTCACCCCCGCCAAGTCGGGCTGCCACCCTCCGCTGCCACAGATTCCATCTTGGGGGAGAGGAGGAGGACAGCAATGGCAGTATTTTAAAAGCGGCAGCTTTGTTGCCTGTGGCACGTCATGTGCTTCTGCACACATGGCCTGCCACTTTTGACCCCCCCCCCAACAGTAATTTGCATCGTAGGGGGATCAGAAGCAGCAGGTCATGTGTGCCGAAGCATATGACCTGCCGCAGACAACAAAGCGGTGGCACAAAGCCGCCCACCCGGGTCGGCCACCCTACATGGCCACCTAGCTCGCTTAGTGGATGGGCCAGCCCTGCTGACAAAGTTGGGATGTACACATGAATTTTATAAAACATATGAGCGCATATACACAGACATCTTCTTTGAAGCAGGTGTAAATGTGTTTTCTCCATGGGCTAGTTCAGGATGCTTCTTTTATAAAGGCATGCAGGTTCCAATTGACCACCAGCCTGAATATTGAATATTTTTGGCACATGCTTAACTAAAATATAATTTTTGTCATACTAGATTTTAGAGATCATTAGATATCAGTAGGATCGGCTGAATATAGTCCATTTTAATTTAATTATTTTGAAAAATTAAACACTATTGAAAAATTATAAACATCAGAAAACCAGTGCAACGATAATTTTGCCGACACAGAATCTGTGTTTCAAACTTAAACAGTGTTCATAGATCTGCTTCAGGGCTAAAGTTATTTAGCCGTTAAAGATCATTCTTCAGAAACTTGAGAAACGTCTTCCGAGAACTGTATCCATTGCATACTTAAATCATAGCGTCCACATTAAGTATACAATGGATGCAGTTGTTGGAAGATGTTACTCAAGTTTCTGAAGACGAATCTTTAACAGCTAAGTAACATTTACCCTGAAGCAGAACTATGATCATCATTTAAGTTCAAAACGGATTGTGTTGGCAAGATTATTGTTGTACTGTCTTTCTGACGTTTATAATTTTTTCAATAGTTTTTTAATTTTTCAAAATAATTAAATTAAAATGGTCTATATTCAGCGGATCATACTAATATTTGATGATTTTTGAAATTTGGTCAGACAAAAAAATTATATTTTCACACTATTATATGGGATCTTTAACGTGGTAATTTTGCTATTGATTCCTTGACTGCTGTGTTTTTGATCATGTTTAACTAAAAACAGAGAATGGTGATATACTAAAATGTTTTGACTGAATATGAGAATGAATTTAAACTATGTTTGACAGTGGCAATCTACTTCTGGTCACACCCTGCTAAGAAGACACCCGGTAAACCAGTCCCAGGATTAGCAATGACTTGACAGCACATATTCTCATATTTGGCTGCAATTTTTCAGATTACCCATTTACTATTTATTTAACAGCATATTACCAGCTTCCTTTTGTATAGCTTTTTAAAATAGATGCCTTTTTTGGGCATTACACATAAACCAAAGTTACTTACCTGTAACAGGTGATCTCTGGGAACAGCAGGAATAAGTCTTCACATATGGGTACGTCGGTACCGACGGAGCCTGTGCGGGAACGCTCCACAGCATCCAATCAGAAAGCTTTTGGGAGCACCCCACAGCGCCTGCGTGCTGCCTTCCCACCTTTCCAACTGTCTCTTCTCAGTTGAGTTTTACAGCTGAGACAAAGAGGGAGAGAGAGAAGAAAGGAGAGAGAGATAGAGAGACAAGTCCTAGGGGAGGTGGGTGGGTTGTGAAGACTTATTCCTGCTGTTCCCAGAGATCACCTGTTACAGGTAAGTAACTATGCTATCTCCAGGAACAAGCACGAATGAGTCTTCACATATGGGGACTCCCTAGCTTTGGATACCAAGGAGAGAGCCCATAAGTTGTGTGTCCCTGGGACAGGGCTGCACTTTCCCACCTGGATCTCTGGCATCCCTTGAGGGATGGTGGGTAGGAGTTGATTAAGTATGGAACAGGTGTTTGAGAACAGCCTGACCAAACAAGGCATCCCGGCGGGAGTCCTTGTCCAAGCAGTAATGGGCTGTGAAGGTATGAACCGAGGCCCAAGTGGCTGCTCGACAGATGTCGTCAATAGACAGAGTTCAGATGAGCCATTAAGGTTGCCATGGCCCTCACATTGTGAGCTGTGACATGACCCTCCAGAGAAAGGTTCTTGCTCTGATAGGCGAAAGAAATACATTCGGCAATCCAGTTAGAGAGTGTCCTCTTGGAGACTGGTTGTCTGAGATGAGAAGGATCAAAGGCAACAAAGAGTTGGGAAGACTTTCTATGTTGCTGTGTCCTTTGTAAGTAAAAAGCTAGAGCTCTTTTACAGTCCAGGGTATGAAGATTCCTCTCTGCACTTGATGCATGAGGCCCTGGAAAAAAGACAGGTAGGTAAACCTCCTGGTTGAGGTGAAAAGGTGAGACCACCTTAGGCATAAAGTGTGGATTAGTCCTAAGGACCATCTTGTCATGATGGAACCTTGTATAAGGTGGATTAGCTACTAGTGCTTGCAATTCACTAATGCGGCGTGCTGATGTGATTGCAATGAGAAAGATAACCTTCCAAGAAAGGTATTTCAAGGAGGTGGTAGCTAAAGGTTCAAAAGGCGGCTTCATAAGCTGACCAAGAACCAAGTTTAAGTCCCATGCCACAGGGGGTGGTTTAATGGGAGGCTTTGTTAAGAGGAGGCCTCTCATGAATCTTGCTACAAGAGGATGAGAGGAAATAGGTTGTCCATTTAGAGGCTTAAGGGAAGCTGAATTAGCACTCAAATGGACTCTTACTGAATTTGTCTTAAGTCCTGCATTAGACAGATGAAGGAGATACTCCAGCAAAGATTCCAGAGGTATGGCAAGGGGGTTAAGACCCTTCCCAGAACACTAGATGGTAAACCTCTTCCACTTGAAAGCATAAGAACGTCTAGTGGAAGGTTTTCTGGAAGCATAAAGAACATTCTTTCACTTGTTGAGAAAGATGAAGATCCTGGAAATCTAGGCCTTCAGCAATCAAGCCCTGAGATGCAGAGACTGGTGATTGGGATGCCATAACTTTCCATCCTCTTGAGAGAGGAGGTCTGGAGCAGACACTAAGTCCAGGGAGGGGAGCTTGAGAGAGATATAGAAGCAGAGGGTACCACACTTGCCTTGGCCAATGTGGAGCTATGAGAATCATGTGGCCTCTGTCTCTCTGAAGCTTGAACAGGGTTTTGGGAATTAGAGGAATGGGTGGAAAGGCCTAAAGGAAGTCTTGACCCCAGTGAAGGAGGAAAGCATCCCTTGCCTGAGCTCCCTGAGCCAGAGTTCTGGAACAGAACCGGGGAAGTTTGGCATTCCACGGACTTGCGAAGAGGTCTATGTCCGGGGTTCCCCAAATTTGAAAAATCTTGGATACCTGGTCCATATGTAGGGACCACTCGTGTGGAAGCAGAACTCGACTGAGTCTGTCTGCCCAAGAGTTTTGAACCCCTGGAAGATAAACTGCCAGAAGATGAATGTGATGCTCTCTGGCGAGGGTCCACAGTCGCAAAGCTTCGTTGCAAAGTGACAGAGAGCCAGTTCCTCCCTGCTTGTTTACATAAAACATGGCTACCTGATTGTCCGTGTGGATAAGGACTGTCTTGTGGCTGAGCAGGGTGTGGAAAACTCGCAGAGCAAGGAAGATTGCTCTGAGTTCCAAGAGACTGATATGTAGACAAGTCTCTTGTGGGGACCAGGTGCCCTGGGTGGAGAGGTCTTGAAGATGAGCTCCCCACCCCATTGGAGAAGCATCTGTTGTAAGAGTTGCCTGGGGCAGAGGGTGTTGAAAGGGGGACCCCAGCAACAGGTTTTGAGGGGACTTCCACCACTGGAGGGACAAAATGAGGCGACTTGTGTTTGCTATTTTGTCTGACAGGCAGCCATTGGGTGGATAAGGTCCACTGAGCTGCCCTCATGTGAAGGCGAGCATATGGTACCACATGTACAGTGGATGCCATGTGGCCTAGCAACTGTAACATCTCTCGAGCAGTTAGCAGGGGCTTTAACTCTGCTTGAGAAGCTAACTGCACCAAGCGAAGGCAACGGGCCTGGGGAAGATAGGCCCTTGCACTTGTGGTATCCAGCAACACCCCTATAAACTCCAGGGACTGAGTAGGAATCAAATTGGATTTTGGGATGTTTATTACCAGCCCTAAATACTGAAGGATACGCATTGTGCAGGTTAGAGAAGTCTTGGCCTCTGATTGAGTGGAAGCTCGAATGAGCCAGTTGTCCAGGTAAGGGAAGACGAATATTCCCAGGGTGCGCAGAAAAGCAGCTACTACTGCCATGCATTTCGTGAACACCCTTTGTGCAGAGGCCAGACCAAAAGGGAGCACTCTGTATTGATAGTGCTTCTCCTGAAAAAGGAACCGAAGGAACCTTCTGTGAGTTGGGTGGATGAGAACATGAGTGTACGCATCCTTGAGATCTAGAGAACAAAGCCAATCCTGACTCTGAAGGTATGGCAGCAGAGTTCCTAGGGGAACTATCTTGAATTTTTCCTTGACTAGGAATCTGTTCAACTCTCTGAGATCTAAGATGGGTCTGAAGCCTCCTGTTTTCTTTGGAATAAGAAAATAGGGGGAGTAGAACCCTGTGCCCTGTTGTTGAAAGGGCACTTCCTCTATTGCCCCTTGGGCAAGGAGAGTGGCAACCTCCTGCTCCAACAGGCTGAGGAGGGAGGTTGGAGAATTGAACTGGTGCACTCTTGTGAGAGGGGGCAAACTTGAAAAATGAAGTTTGTACCCCTCTCTTATGATGGAGAGTGTCCAATGCTCTGCTGTAATTTGCCCCCATCTGGGAGCAAAGTGACATAACCTTCCTGGAATGGTGGAGGGCTCTGGTCCTTCTAGAGCCAGGAAGGCTAAGTTCTCTAGCAGAAAGTCAAAGGCCCTGAGGGGGCTGAGGCTGCTGGGCTGGAGCAGGCCTCGCAGCCTTTGCTTTGCTCTGTTTGGAGGATTGCTGACGTTTGGAAGCTGCAGAAGATGCCCGCTGACCATAAGCAGGATAGAATCTTCCCTTTTTAGAAAAAGGTGTTTTTTTGAACAACCTTTTCTTAGCAGGAGCAGCTGTGGATTTGGATAGTCTATCCAAAGCAGAATTTTCAGCATCCATCTGATTGGCCTTTGCTTGCCAATCCTTACCAAACAGGTTCTCGCCTGTACAAGGGATATTACCCAATTCATCTTGAACCCATGTCTCCAGATCCGATGCTTGAAGCCAAGCAATCCTACGTGCACCTATGGCAATAGATGAGGCTCTGCTCACACATTCAAAGGAGTCAAAAGCTGCAATGTTGGAAAATTTGGAGATATCCTGAGCATGTTTGAGCCCAGTGAGAAATTCTTGCCTTTTTATCTTCAGATACAAAAGGGCTTAAAGTCTGCAAATGGTCAGTGACTTCTTTTTAAGAACAAGCCCATGTAGAGACTATAAGAATTAATTCTTGCAGCAAGCATGGAAGCTTGGAAGACTCTTCTTCCAAAAGCATCCAGGGTTCTACATTCACATCCTGGAGGATTAGAGGCATGTCTTTTGGCACTTCTAATCTTTCTCATTGCAGACTCAACCACAATAGAGTGGTGAGGAAGTTGAGTTTTATGGAAACCAGGACAAGGAGGGACACGATACATGGTGTCCAACCTGCGAGAATGAGGAGAGGTGGTTAGAGGTGCTTCCCACATCCTTAACATGAGATCATACAGAATCTCATGAATAGGTAAGGTAGCTGCCTTCTTAGGAGTTTTAGAATATTGCAAAATATCTAACTCCTTGGCTCTAGGTTCAGACTCTGGGGCCACTGTAATAGAGAGGCCCCGAGCCACCTCTCTGATAAAGTCTTGAAAAGACAAGTCCTCTGGAGGAGACATCCTTCGTTTAGGAGAGGACTCCTCCTGTGGAAGAAGCATCACTGCATCGACAGACTCCTCAGAGTCGTCAGAGGAATTGAAGTATCGTCTGTCTGGATGCTCTTGCAAAGCCCGATACCCGTACCGACTGGGATCGGTATCGGGAATCACCGGTACCGGGGTATCGGTACCGGAGGGCTTCAGAGGACAAAGTACCGGCATAGCGGACACCGATGCCGATGCCACCGGTACCGGGATCGGTAGCAATGGCGATGCTAGTGCCGGTACCGGCGGAGTAGTCTGTTGCGGTACCACGGGCGTTGATGCCACAAGGAAAGCCGCCAGACTGCGTTCCATGGACAGAATTCTCTGATCCATCGACGCCGTCAATGCCTGGAAGTCGATACCGGTGGAAGCCACCGGTACCCCAGAGCATGGCACCAAGAGATCTGTCGAGGCCATGCTATCGAGATCATCTTGGAACCCCGACGATGATGCTTTAGAGGCCGAAGCCTCCCGCCAGGGTAATTTTGCCGGTGCAGAATCCTCGAGGGCAAGGCCAGAGGCATCTCAATGCTTAGAAGGAGATCTACCCTTCGAGGACCAGCTGGATTTATGTTTAGTTACCTGAGATCCATGTGAGGAAAAAGAAGCCCTGGAAGACGTCGATGCCACCAAAGCTGCATCAGAGGGAAACAGGGTACTGAGCTTGGCAGCTCGGTTCTGCCGACCTCTTTTAGACATCATGGAACAGGACACACAATCTGTTATGGAGTGGTCAGGACCTAAACATTTTAGACACCAGTCATGGGTGTCGGTGACAGAAATAGTACCGCCACAGTTTGTACACTTTTTAAAACCTGAGGCAGGCTTTTCCACATTTAAGGAAAAACGTTTGGGGCCCAAGGCCCAAAACTCAAGTGCACTTGAAGAAAAAGAACAGAAAAAAGGGTTTTGTTTTGTTTTTAACAAGAAGAAAAGAACAACGACTGGCGGTACCGGTACAGCGTCGAAGAAGGCAGACGCGACAGAAAAGAATAAAGAAAAAATTAGGAAATTCTTCTGCGGTGACAGGAACACGACCTGCTGGCTCTGCGGAAAAAGAACAACTGAGGAGAGACAGTTGGAAAGGCAGGAAGGCAGCACGCAGGCGCTGTGGGGTGCTCCCAAAAGCTTTCTGATTGGACGCTGGGGAGCGTTCCCGCGCAGGCTCCATCGGTACCGACGTACCCATATGTGAAGACCCATTCCTGCTTGTTCCTGGAGATATATCTTTATTTATTTTTTGTATCTCCAGTAGCAAGGCAAATTTCATTCAGGTACAGTAGGCATTTCCCTGTCCCTAGAGGACTTAAATACCTGGGGGAATTCTGTGCTAAAATTTTGAAAATACTGCATGCCGTATTTTAAAATTCTGCAAAAATCTGCATGCATTATTGGTAAATCATGGCATACAGAATTCCCCCATCATAAAGCTTAACTCCTCCTCTAGACCTGTCATTTCCCCTGCCTTTTTTCTCCTTAGCTCTCTTGCTCCAATCACAATTCAATCTCCAACCATCCAATATCCACCCCTATCCCCCGTTTTCTCTCCTTCTAAATTCTAGCCCCCAACCACCCCCTGAATCACAGCAGCCCATCTCCAGCCCCCAGCAACTTGTCTGGCTCAAAAGAAGCCCTTCTACCCCCCGTCACCCTCCCCACTCACCAGCAGCCCTTCTCCTGCCCTCAGCAACCCCCATGTTCACCAGCAGTCCTTCTCTTACCCCGGCAAACCCCTCGCTCACCAGCAGCCCTTTTCCTGCCCCCAGCCAGCCCCTCCTACCCCACGACTCACCACCAGCAGCCCAAATGCAGCAACTCTACTGCAGGAGCACTTCCATTTGCTCCCATGGCTGTACTGGAGTCAGATGCTGGCACGCTTTCAAAAGTATACAGGAAAACATGCTGGCATCAGACTCTAACACAGCCGCAGGAGCAAACAGCTGCAGCTGTGTTGTTCCTAACAGTGAGGCAGATCCGGCGATCTTAAAGCCTGTGCACCTGATCGGTTCGCTGGGGCCTCAGAAAATACAGAATTCTGCGCAGAATTCCCTCAGGAGTAGACTTGCAATCTAAGATTGTAGCTGAGGCAATGAAGGATTATGCGACTCCCCCAAGGAATGTTAGAACTCTGGTTTCTCTGGCTCCCAGGCTGCTGTTCCAATCACTAAGCTACTTCTACACTCCTTTTTTTTAAGAGGATAATCTTTAATAAAAATTATAGTGGTACTTATTCAACAGTGGTACCTAGGCTAAATTAAAAGCATGTGTTTGTATTATTTCTCTTTTGAATTATTTCTATTGTTGACTTATTGTGTTTCTCTATACTTTGTTAACATTGTATAATTTTTGAAAATTTCAATAAACAGAATTAAAGTAAAAGCATAGCCGTCGCTTTAATTGATAACAGATATTCAGTGGTGAAACATATCAGGTTTCGGCCACTGAATATCCCAGACTGGGCAGCCACTGAAGACGCTATTCAATTAACAATGATATTCAGCTGCTAACTGGATAGAGCTAATCATCTAAAGATAGGACAACCATTTAACTTAATTTAAATTTCTTTTAAAGTGCTCAATCCCCAAGATAGGTCCAGAGTGGCTGACAGAACTGGGGCCTTAAAACAATAAAACAAGATACAGAGAATTCCAAGTAAAACTGTACACTTAGCATATAGCGTAGTTACTCACCTATAACAGGTGTTCTCCAGGGACAGCAGGAATCAGTCCTTAGTTATGGGTGATGCCGGCAACGAGCCCACCCAAAGCAATTCCCCAGCTTTCAAAGAAAGCCTTTGGGATTGCTGCCACGCATGAGTGGTCCTCTTCCCGCCCAAGGGTGCCATTTTGTTCAGTCAGGTCCCATAGCTAAAGCCCTTCTAAGCGGATGGCAAGGGAAGGATAAAAAAATAACAACTCTTCCAGGGGAGGTGGGAGGGTAGTGAGGACTGATTCCTGCTATCCCTGGAGAAAACGTAGTTACTCACCTGTAACAGATGTTTTCCAGGGACAGCAGGTATCAGTCCTTAATTATGGGTGATGTCGGCACCGATGGAGCCCGGCAGAGCAATTCCCCCAGCTTTCAAAGAAAGCCTTTGGGATTGCTGCCACGAATGTGTGGTCCTCATCCCGCCCAAGGGTGTCATCTTGATCAGTCAGGTCCCTTAGCTTGAGCCCTACCAAGCAGATGGCAAGGCATGGACAAAAATCTAGCAACTCATCAAGGGAGGCGGGAGGGTAGTGAGGACTGATTCCTGCTGTCCCTGGAGAACATCTGTTACATGAACCGACCAGAGGGGAAGCCATACTGGACCTAGTCCTTAGTGGAACGCCAGATCTGGTGCAAGAAATAAGGGTGTTGGGACCACTTGGCAATAGTGATCATAGTATGATCATGTTTGATTTAATCAGTGGAGGACAGATAGTAAAGGAATCCACAGTACTACCTTTTAACTTTCAAAAGGGTGACTATGATAGAATGAGGAATATAGTTCGGAAAAAACTAAAAGGAGCGGTTCCAAAGGTTAAAGACTTACAGCAAGCTTGGGTGTTATTTAAAAATACTATCCTCGAAGCCCAGACCAGCTGTATTCCACGCATTAAGAAAAGTGGAAGAAAGTCCAAAAAACTGCCAGCATGGTTTAAAGGTGAGGTCAGAGAGGCTGTTGCTGCCAAAAGAGCAACCTTCAGAAAATGGAAAAAAGAGCCAAATGATGAAAACTGGAAACAGCACAAGCACTGGCAAGTTAAATGCAAAGCATTGATAAGGCAGGCAAAGCGGGAATTTGAGAAGAAACTTGCTACGGAAGCAAAAACACGAAATAAGGACTTTTTCAAGTACATTCGTAGCAAAAGGCCTGTGAGAGAGTCAATTGGACCATTAGATGATAGAGGGGTAAAAGGTGCAATAAGAGGAGACAAGGCTATAGCAGAGAGACTGAATGAATTCTTTGCTTCGGTCTTTACTGAGGAAGATGTAGGGGTGTTACCCAAGACTGAAGTGGTATTTAAAGGTGATACTGCAGAGGAATTGAGAGAAATATCGCTACACCGGGAAGATATATTACAACTATTTGATAAACTGAATAGTAGCAAATCACCTGGACCGGATGGTATACATCCCAGAGTGTTGAAAGAACTGAAATATGAGATTGCAGACCTGTTATTGGTAATCTGTGAACTTTCATTAAAATCATCTGTAATACCTGAAGATTGGAGGGTCGCCAACGTAACACCAATTTTTAAAAAGGGTTCCAGGGGTGACCCGGGAAATTACAGACCGGTGAGCCTGACGTCAGTACCAGGGAAAATGGTAGAAGCCATCATAAAGAACAAAATTACACAGCATGTAGATAGTCATGGCCTAATGGGAGACAGCCAACATGGCTTTAGACAAGGAAGATCTTGTCTTACTAATCTGATCTGTTTTTTTGAAGGTGTGCATAAACAGGTAGACAAAGGTGAGTCGGTTGATATAGTGTATCTGGACTTTCAGAAAGCTTTTGACAAGGTCCCCCATCAGAGACTTTTGGCGAAGCTAAAAAGTCATGGGATAGGAGGCAGTGTACTATTGTGGATCGGGAACTGGTTAAAAGATAGAAAGCAGAGGGTAGGGCTAAATGGCCAATATTCCCAATGGAAAAAGGTGAATAGTGGAGTACCCCAGGGATCTGTACTGGGTCCGCTACTTTTTGACATATTCATAAATGACCTGGAAAAGGGAATAACTAGTGAGGTAATCAAATTTGCAGATGACACAAAACTGTTTAAAGTTGTTAAAACCCAAGAGGATTGTGGAAAACTGCAGGAGGATCTGGATAAATTGGAAGACTGGGCATCCAAATGGCAGATGAAATTTAATGTGGACAAGTGCAAAGTTATGCACCTAGGAAAGAACAACCCACACTATAGTTACAAGATGCAAGGCTCCACATTAGAAACCACCACCCAGGAAAAAGATTTAGGAGTCATCGTGGATAACATGTTAAAACCCTCCGCCCAGTGTGCAGCGGCGGCCAAGAAAGCAAATAGAATGCTAGGTATCATAAGGAAAGGGATGGAGAATAAAACAAAGGATATTATAATGCCTCTGTATCGCTCCATGGTACGACCGCACCTTGAATATTGTGTGCAATTCTGGTCACCGTATCTTAAAAAGGACATAGAGTTATTAGAAAAAGTACAGAGAAGAGCCACCAAATTGGTGAAGGGGATGGAAGGCTACTCCTATGAAGAGAGGCTAAAAAGGTTAGGGCTCTTTAACCTAGAAAAGAGGCGGCTGAGGGGAGATATGATAGAGGTGTATAAATTAATGAATGGAGTGGAACGGATAAACGTGGATAAATTGTTTACGCTATCAGAATATAGAAGGACTAGGGGGCATGTAATGAAGCTACAGGGTAAACTATTTAAGACAAATAGGAGAAAATATTTCTTCTCTCAACGTGTAATCAAACTCTGGAATCTGTTACCGGAGGATGTAGTAAGGGCTGTTAGTATAGCTGGGTTTAAAAAAGGTTTGGACAAGTTCCTGGAGGAAAGGTCCATAAACCACTATTAAAAAGGGACCCAGGATATCAATGCTTGGCCTAGTACAAGCACTGCAGAACCTGTGTCTTTTGGGGAAACTGCTAGGTACGTATGACCTAGATTGGCCACTGTTGGAAACAGGATACTGGGCTTGATGGACCTCGGTCTGACCCAGTATGGCATTTCTTATGTTCTTATGTTCTTAGGTGAGTAACTACGCCTTCTCCAGGAATAAGCAGGAATCAGTCCTCACTTATGGGACTCCCCAGCTACAGGCTACCGAACCTGTAACCAAAAAATGTCTCCGCGAGGCCATGAGCAGAAGCCAAAGCCCGAAGGAGCCAGGGTCCTCAGGGCGAAGCCCTCGGTAGCCATGAAGAAGGGTCGGAGGGCAGGAGTTGCTTATACCCTGAACAGGTTACAGAGTACAGCCTGGCTGAAGGCACTGTCCTTACGGGACTCAGTCTCCATGCAGTAGTGGGCAGCGAAGGTATTCGTGGAAGAACAGGTCGCCACCCGGCAGATGTCCATCAGGGGCACAGAGCGTAGCAAGGCCACCGAGGCCGCTTTGGCCCGGACCCCATGTGCGGTGACTTGACGATCTAGCGGGGCGCTCGCCATCGCATGTGCGAAAACGATGCAGTCCGCCACTCAAACCAAGAGGGTGAATTTGCTGACTGCCTGCCCCAGTCTATTGGGATCGTAGGTTACAAAGAGCCGGCCAGACTTGTGACGAGTTTGCGTACGCTGCAAGTAAAAGGCAACAGCCTGTCTGCAGTCAAGGGTGTGTAGAACTGCCGACGCCTGGTCGGCGTGGGGTCTCGGGAAGAAAGTCGGCAGGACAATCTCCTGGTTAAGATGGAAGTCCGAGACGACTTTAGGCAGGAATTTAGGGTGGATACGGAGATCACCCTGTTTTGATAGAACCTGGTGTAAGGGGCGTCAGCAATGAGAGCCTGGAGCTCACTGACTTGGCGGGCTGAGGTTGGCGCCACCAGGAAGGCCACCCTCCAGGACAGGTGCTGGAGTGAGCAAGTCTCCATTGGCTCGAAAGGAGAACGGGTGAGCTGCATGAGCACCACATTCAGGTCCCATTCTTCCGAGGGCGGGCGGATGGGTGGCTTGGAGAGCAGAACACCCCGCATGAAGCGGGAGACTAACGGCTGCACCGAGAGGGGCTTTCCCTCGATGGGGAGGTGATTCGCCGAGATGGTGCTTAAGTGCACCCTGACGGAGTTAGACTTCAGCCCTTCCTTTGAGAGATGGAGGAGGTACTGGAGAAACACCACAGTCTAAAAACGTGGTAGGAAAGACCACAGAGGTCAATATACCGTAGACTTTGATTTGCCAATACAACCCGACACAAGCCGTGTTTCGTATAGACTTTCTCAGGGGTAAAATGGCAAACTGGCGTCATAAAATTAAAAGAACAAAAGAACATTATACAAAATAATACATACAAACATTAAAAAACTTTAAAAACATGTAAAATATTAAATATATCAAAATTTCTTAAAATAAATGTTGGAACGCTAAAAACCTACACTATACTCAATAACGTTACATCCATAGGAATATAAAAACATAAAAGTACATACAATCATAATAACCATAAAACATCAAATCAAGAAACAGAGATAGTTGATAAACTAAAAAATAATGTTCATAAAAAACGTAAACATTAAAAATATATACAGAATTATATAAGAAACAAATACAAATGTAAATATCTTAATAAAATAATAAATATATCATTTATAACAATAATAATAATGATACATTAAAACAATAATGTACGAAACAGAGCATAATAAAATATAACAACGAGAGTGTGACAATATCAATTAAAAGACTTACAAAATACCATGACAATATGAAATTACCTCAAAGCCAGGATAAAACTCTTGTACTGAAAATTAATATGGACAAAAGGAAGAGGAAAAAGGAAAAGGAAGAAGAAGAAGAAGCAGGAGTGAGTCGGAAAACAAAAGAACCATGGTCCGGCTGATATACAAAACCATAAATAATGTAATAAATAACCCATTCATTATAAATCATTCAAATAACTATTTCCGTATATTTTGAAAGGAACTTGTGCGAAATTATAACTATCTTGTAGTAAGTATAAATGCTCCTTTCTATATCACCAGTGTAAAAGCCATTAAACGAACACAGTAAAAGTCTAAGAAACAAATCTGGATTTTATTTTAAAAAAAGGCTCGATTGTGCGGGCCAAGGAAGAAACAAGGCAACTCAAGCCATGTATGACTAAAAATTGTAAAATTAAAGCCTCACGTTATAAAAATAAAAGTAAAACTAGAAAGAAAAGAAGCACGCAAAAAAACACAGCAAGGACAATCTTTGTAAAAACATATTCCAAAAAAGCATAGTTACTCACCTGTAACAGGTGATCTCCAGGAACAGCAGGAATTTAGTCTTCACATATGGGTATCATCGGTACCGACGGAGCCTGCGCAGGAACGCTCCCCAGCGTTCAATAGGAAAGCTTTTGGGAGCATCCCACAGCACCTGCGTGCTGCCTTCCCGCCTTTCCCAACTGTCCCTCTCCAGTTGAGTTTAAAGCTGAGACAAAAGACAGAGGGAAAGAGAGAAAGAGAGAGAGATACAACTCCTAGGGGAGGTGGGTGGGTTGTGAAGACTAAATTCCTGCTATTCTCGGAGATCACCTGTTACAGGTGAGTAACTATTCTATCTCCAGGAACAAGCAGGAATGTAGTCTTCACATATGGGGACTCCCTAGCTACAGATGCCAGGGAGAAGGCCCCAGAAGTTGTGTGCCCTTGTGAAAGAGCTCCACTTCCCCCAATGGATCTCTGGCATCCTACCAGGGATGGTGGGTAGGAGTTGATTAAGTATGGAACAGGTGTTGAAGAACAGCCTGACCAAACAAGGCATTCTGGCGGGAGTCCTTGTCTAAGTAGTAATGGGCTGTGAAGGTATGAACCGAAGCCCAAGTAGCTGCTCGACAGATGTCATCGATAGAAACAGAGTGAAGATGAGCCATAGAGGCTGCCATGGCTCTCACATTGTGAGTTGTGACATGGCCTTCAAGAGGAAGGTTTTTACTCTAATAGGCAAAAGATATACACTGTGCAATCCAGCTGGATAGTGTTTTTCTGGAGACTGGAAGTCCCAAATGACTAGGATCAAAAGCAACAAAGAGTTGAAAGGACTTTCTATGTTGCTGTGTCCTTTGCAAGTAAAAGGCCAAAGCCCTTTTACAGTCCAAAGTATGAAGATTCCTTTCTGCATTTGAGGCGAGGCCTTGGAAAGAATACAGGAAGGTAAACCACTTGGTTTCAATTTATTTATCTATCTTTTTATTTATATTCTCTTATATACCGCGCTATTCTGCATCAGTGCGGTTTACATTGAACAAACTGAAATTACATTGAACAGGGCATTATAACTTGGAGATAACTATTTTACAGGGAACATGGGCTATGGAGGGTTAAGTGGCTTGCCCAAGACCACAAGGAGCACCTATGGGACTAGAAACCCCAGTCCTTCCGGCCCAAGGTTGCTGTCCTCTAGTGGGATTTGAACCCCCGACCTTCCGGCCTGAAGTACCTTGCCCCAACCACTAGGCCACTCCTCCACTCCTCCAAATGAAAAGGTGACACCACCTTTGGCATAAAGTGTGGATGAGTCCTAAGGACTACCTTATTATGATGGAACCTTGTATAAGGAGGATCAGCCACCAATGCTTGCAATTTACTGATGCGACGTGCTGATGTGATTGCAATAAGAAAGATGACCTTCCAGGAAAGGAATTTCAAAGAGGTAGTGGCTAATGGTTCAAAGGGCGGTTTCATGAGCTGCCCAAGAACCAGATTTAAGTCCCATGCCACCGTTGGTGGCTTAATGGAAGGCTTAATTAAAAGAAGGCCTCTCATAAATCTTGCTATGAGAGGAAATAGGTTGTCCATTTAGAGGCTTGAAAGAAGCTGTAATAGCACTCAAATGAACTCTCACTGAATTGGTCTTAAACCCTGCATTTGATAAATGAAGGAGATACTCCAGTAATGATTCCAGAGGTATCGCAAGAGGGTTAAGACCCTTCTGCAAGCACCATATGGTAAACCTTTTCCACTTAAATGCATAAGAGCGTCTTGTGGAAGGCTTCCTGGAAGCATAATGGATATTCTTTACCTGCTGGGAAAGGTTAAGACCATGAAGTTCTAGGCTTTCAGCAACCAAGCCCTGAGATGCAGAGACTGGGGATTGGGATGCCACAGCATCCCGTCCTCTTCAGAAAGGAGATCTGGAGCAGATCCTAACTCCATAGGCGGAGCTTGAGAGAGATTTAGGAGCAGAGGGTACCACATTTGCTATGGCCAACGTGGAACTATGAGAATCATATGACCTCTGTCTCTCTGAAGCTTGAACAGGGTTTTGGGAATTAGGGGAATTGGTGGAAAGGCATACAGGAAGTCCTAACCCCAATGGAGGAGGAAAGCATCCCTGGCCTGACAACCCTGAGCCGGAATTCTGGAACAGAACCAGGGAAGTTTGGCATTCAGCGGACTTGCAAAGAGGTCTATGTCCGGGGTTTCGCAAATTTGAAAAATTTTGGCCAACTGGTTTGCATGGAGAGACCATTCGTGTGGAAGCAGAACTCGACTGAGTCTGTCTGCCCGCCCACGAGTTTTGAATGCCTGGAATATACACCGTAAGGAGATGAATCTGATGGTCTCTAGCGAGGGCCCATAGTCGCAAAGCTTCGTTGAAGTGCGACAGAGAGCCTGTTCCCCACTGCTTGTTCACATAGAACATGGCTACTTGATTGTCCGTTTGAACTAGGACTGTCTTGTAGCTGAGCTGGGTGTGGAATACTCGAAGAGCAAGGAAGATTGCTCCGAGTTCCAGGAGATTGATATGGAGATAGGCCTCCTGTGGAGTCCAGGTACCCTGGGTAGAGAGGCCTTGCAGGTGGGATCCCAACCCACCTGTGAAGCATCTGTTGTTAGAGTGGCTTGGGGTGGGGGATGCTGAAAAGGAGACCCCACAAAAAGGTTTTGGGGTGACTGCCACCATTGGAGGGACAAAATAAGGCAATCTGAGTTTGCTATTTTGTCTGACAGGCAACCTGATGCTTGAGTCCACTGAGTGGATAAAGTCCACTGGGCTGCCCTCATATGGAGGCAAGCATAAAGAACCACATGCACGGTGGATGCCATGTGGCCTATCAACTATAACATTTCCCGAGCAGTGAGGTGAGGTTTTAGCACTGCTTGGGAAGCTAATTGCACAATGCGAAGGCAGCAGGGCTGTGGAAGGAAGGCCCTTGTCTGTCTGGTATCCAGCAGAGCTCCTATAAAGTCTAGGGACTGAGTGGGAGCAAGGTTGGATTTTGGGAAGTTTATGACAAGTCCCAAATACTGAAGGATGAGCATTGTGCGAGAGAGAGCAACCCTGGCCTCTGGCTCTGAAGGGGCTCGAATGAGCCAGTCGTCTAAGTAAGGGAAGACGAATATTCCCAGGGTGCGGAGAAATGCTGCCACCACAGCCATGCATTTTGTGAACACCTTGGTTCAGAGGCCAGGCCAAAAGGAAGAACCCTGTAATGGTAGTGCTTCCCTTGAAACAGAAAGCGAAGGCACTTTCGGCGAGTTGGATGGATGAGAACATGAGTGTACGCATCCTTGAGATCTAGAGAACAAAGCCAATCCTGATTCTGAAGGTATGGCAGCAGAGTTCCTAGAGAAATCATTTTGAACTTCTCTTTGAACAGGAATTCGTTCAGTTCTCTGAGGTCTAAAATAGGTCTGTGTCCTCCTGCTTTCTTTGGAATAAGGAAATAGGGGAATAAAACCATGTACCCCGTTGGGGAATGGGTACCTCTTCTATTGCCCCTTGAGCAAGGAGCACAGTGACTTCTTGACCTAACTGGTCGTTGAGAAAGGTCTGAGAATTGAACTGTCTTACCACTGTAGGAGTGGGCATGCTGAGGAAATGAAGCTTGTACCCCTCACTTACAATAGATAGAGTCCAATTTTCTGCTGTTATCTGACCCCATCTGGGGGCAAAATGACACAACCTTCCTGGGATGGTGGAGGGTTCTGGGTCGTTTAGGGCCAGGAAGGCAAAGTTCTCTAGATAGGAGTCAAAGCCCCTGTGGAGGCCGAGTCTGCAGAGCCGGTTGAGGCCGAGTCTGCAGAGCCGGTTGAGGCCGAGTCTGCAGAGCCGGTTGAGGCCGAGTCTGCAGAGCCGGTTGAGGCCGAGTCTGCAGAGCCGGTTGAGGCCGAGTCTGCAGAGCCGGTTGAGGCCGAGTCTGCAGAGCCGGTTGAGGCCGAGTCTGCTGAGCCGGTTGAGGCCGAGTCTGCTGAGCCGGTTGAAGCTTAGCTGCTTTTGTCTTTCTTTGCCTAAGTTGTTGCTGCAGACTGACCTAAACGATGCCCCTGCTAGGTATAGGAGGGATACAACTTTCTTCTTACTGAAGAATGTTTTCTTATAGGATCTTTTCCTCGCAGGATCAGCTGTAGATTTAGACAATCTATCCAAAGTGATATTGTCAGCATCTATCTCATTAGCTTTTTCCTGCCAATTCTTGCCAAAGAGATTCTCTTCTGTGCAAGGTATATTCCCTAGTTTGTCCTGTACCCAAATTTCCAAGTCAGATGCCTGGAGCCAGGCAATCCTAAGTGCACCTATGGCAATGGCAGAGGCTCTTCTTATGCATTCAAAGCAGGCAGAGGTTCTGCTTATGCATTCAAAGCAGTCAAAGACTGCACGATTCACAAACTTGGAAACATCCTGAGCATGTTTGACAAGAGCAAGATAATCTTGCCTTTTATCATCAGGAAGGAGAGGGCTCATAAGCTCTAAATCTCCTGTGACCTCTTTAAGGAACATTCCCATATACAAGATATAGGAACTGATCCTAGCAGAAAGCATGGAAGCCTGGAAGGATCGACGTCCAAAGGCGTCAAGAGTCCTACACTCACGTCCTGGAGGATTAGATGCATGCCTTTTTGCACTCTTTATACTTCTCATGGCTGATTCCACCACCATGGAATGGTGTGGTAATTGAGTCTTCTGAAATCCAGGACAAGGAGGAACTCGATACAAGGTGTCGAGTCTTCGAGAGTGAGGAGATGTGGTTAGAGGTGTTTCCCACATCCTTAACATAAGATCATGCAAGATCTCATGAATAGGTAAAGTAGCTGCCTCCTTGGGAGCTTTAGGGTACTGTAGGATTTCTAATTCCTTTACCCTAGGCTCCTTTTCAGGAGCCACTGTGATGGAAAGACCTCGGGCCACATCTCGGATAAAATCCTGAAAGGACATATCCTCTGATGGAGACATCCTACGCTGAGGAAAAGAGGAATCCTCAGGAAGAAGTACTCTGGTATCGACAGAGCTTTCAGAGTCTTCAGACTCATCCGAGGATTCAAAGTATCTCTGATCCGGGTGATCGTGCAAGGCACGGGACCGGTACCGATCAAAGTCAGCATCGGAGTGGTCCGGTACCGACTTGTCGATGCCAGATAGAGACACATGACTCGGTCCCAGTAGAATACTTGCCGATGTCGATGCAGTCAGTGCCAGTACTGGTTGAATTGTCTGAAGCGGTTTCAGGGGCATCGAGGCAGTGAGAAGAGCCGCCAGACTGCGTTCAATAGCCAAGAATCTCTGGTCTATCGACGCTGCCGATGCTTGGGTATCGGTGCCGGATGAAGCGGCCGGCACCCCAGAACATGGCACCAGTAGTTCTGCCGAGGTCGAAGCCTTGAGAACATCCCGAAGCCCCGTTAGTGCTTTGGAAGCCAAAGCCTCCCACCGGGGCAATTTTGCTGGTGAAAGTCCCTCAAGGGCAATGCCAGATGCATCTCGATGTTTAGAAGGAGACCTACCCTTTGAGGACCGGCTAGATTTATGTTTAGTTACCTGAGATCCATGGGAGGAAGACGAAGCCCTGGAAGATGTCAATGCCATGGAGGCTGCATCGGAGGGAAAAAGGGTGCTGTTTAGAAGCTTGGTTTTGCCGGCCCCTCTTCGACATCATCCCACAGGCAACACTCTGAAATAGAGTGGTCAGGACCTAAACATTTGAGGCACCACTCATGGGTGTCGGTGACGGAGATGGTACCGCCACACTTAGAACACTTTTTAAAACCCAAAGCGGGTTTTTCCATTTTGAAGGAAAAAGTTGGGCCTAGTGCCCAAAATGGCACGTGGCACCTAAGGAGAAAATTACTGGAAAAGACTCCAGAAAGAAAGGGTTTTTTTCTTTTTTAAGAAAAAAATAAAGAACCACCAGTGGTACCAGTGTAGCATCGAGGGAAGGCAGATGCGACCACAAAAAATAAGAATAAGAAGGTGAAATTAGACTTACCTGCTAATTGTTGTTCCTGGAGTGTAGCCAGTCTAGTCCCGGACCTCTGAGCTCCCTATCTCATCCAGCAGCTTGGAGACTGAGAAAACTCCTCCTTTTTATGATGTCACCAGTATATCCATTCGGAATCCGCCTCCTTGGATCAGTAACCTATTGACAAAGCAGACTCACCGGAGACACAAGTAAGAGAAGCACAGGAGAAGCAATGCACTTAATTACAACAGAACTAAAGAACCCCTAAACAAAGGGGAACAAGCCCCTGCAGAACAAAACCCGCTCTGCACCCGGCTGTGACTGTAAACGCCGCAGGCTACCTTCCCCTTCCAAAGAAAGGAGGACCCGCACCAGGAGACCCACTACAGGAAGACTAGCAAAGGAAAGCCCCCTTTTATCTATAGATTTATTGATTTGTTAACTTCTAAGATACCTGCCATTACAAACAGCCTGACAAGCAAAGAAAAAATTCTTACCTGTTATCGAGCTCATCTCAGCAGCCCAATCTAGACTTACAAAACACTGGGGCGGGATACGGGACTAGACTGGCTACACTCCAGGAACAACAATTAGCAGGTAAGTCTAATTTCACCTTCCTGAGCGTGTAACCAGTCTAGTCCCGGACCTCTGAGTATGTACCAGAGCAGTGAAAACCTTAAACCTGGGAGGGCCCCGGAAGACCCGCCTGCAGAACTGCCGAGGCAAAAGAAGTCTCATCCGCCCTCTGGACATCTAGGTGGTAATGCTTCACAAAGGAATTCAGCGACGACCAAGTCGCCGCTTTGCAAATTTCCACCGGAGGAACCAAGCGCACCTCCGCCCAAGACGCGGCTTGTGCCCTAGTAGAATGAGCTCGAAGCCCTTCCGGTACTGATTTACCTCGCAATATGTAGGCAGACGCTATGGCCTCCTTAATGCATCTCGCGATGGACGCCTTGGAGGCCGCCTCCCCCTTTCTGGCTCCCGCGAAAAGGATAAAAAGTCTGTCCGACTTACGAAAGCCAGCCGTGCGCTGAAGATACCTCCGTAGCGCCCTTCGCACATCTAAGAGGTGACGCTCCCCCGAACCAGACGCCTGTGCGCCATTCGAGAAGACAGGCAAAGAAATCGGTTGATTCACGTGGAAAGGAGAAACTACTTTCGGGAGAAAAGCCGGCACCGTGCGTAACACCACTTTTGATGGAAAGAACGATAGATAAGGCTCCTTGCAGGAGAGCGCCTGCAACTCCGATACCCGTCGAGCCGAACAAATAGCCACCAGAAATGCTACCTTCAAAGTGAGATCCTTAAGAGACGCTTGGGACAAAGGTTCGAAGGGCGCCTGTTCTAGCGCGTCCAAAACCCATGGCAAGTGCCACTTAGGAACGACGGGCCTGGCTGGAGGCCTCAGCAGTGACCCAGCTCACAGAAAACGCTTAACATCCAGATGACTCCCGAGCGCCTGCCCTCGTATCTTTCCTCTATAGCAGGACAAAGCCGCCACCTGCACTCGCAACGATGCCACCGCCAATCCTTTATCTAGCCCGTCCTGAAGGAAATCCAAGACCTGAGAAACGGAAGTTTTGAGCGGCTCGCAGCGCCTACTTACACACCAAGCCTCAAAGACTCGCCAAATACGGATATAAGCCAGTGAGGTGGAACGCTTCCTAGACCTCAAAAGAGTGGAAACGACTGCCGTGGAGTAACCCCGAGCCGTTAACCTCACCCTTTCAAGAGCCAGGCCGTAAGCGAGAATCGATCCACGTGAGGCATGAGGAGAGGCCCCTGCGACAGCAGATCCGGCCGAAGAGGAAGCTTCCAAGGATGCGCCACGAGCAAGCGTACCAGATCCCCGTACCAAGGTCTGCGAGGCCAATCCGGGGCTATGAGGATCACGCGACCCCGGAACCACTCTATCCGCTGAATTACTCTTCCGATCAAGACCCACGGAGGGAAGACATACAGCAGATGTCCGTCCGGCCACTCCTGAGTGAGAGCATCCAAGCCCTCTGACATCCTTTCTCGCCTTCTGCTGAAGAACCTTCCGACTTTTGCCGACGTGAAGGTGGCCATGAGGTCCATCACCGGCACACCCCATCTGCGCACTATCATCTCGAAGATCTCGGGATGCAGAATCCATTCCCCCGAGTCTACTTGAACGCAACTAAGGAAGTCGGCCTGTACATTGTCCACCCCCGCGACATGCGCCGCGGACAGATCCAGAAGATTCGTCTCCGCCCAATCGCACAGGGTTCCGGCCTCGGCCTCGAGCAGGGCACTGCTGGTGCCTCCCTGCCGGTTGACATAGGACACTGCGGTGGCATTGTCGGAAAACACACGAACCGCCTTGCCGCGCAGCAGGCTCTGAAAGGATCGCAACGCTAGTGTCACCGCTCGCAATTCCAGCCTGTTGATGGACCAGCTCCGCTCCTGGACCGTCCACTGACCCTGCGAGAACCGGCCTTGGCAGTGAGCACCCCAGCCCGTCAGACTGGCGTCCGTCATTACCGGAATCCAGAGTGGAGGATCCAGAGACCTGCCGCACTCCAACGACTGGGGGCGCAACCACCACCGAAGAGACCGCCGCGCCTCCTCTGGGCAGGGCAACTTCCACAAGAGAGGATCTCGCTGATGAGACCAGCGACGAAGTAACGCCCTCTGCAAAGGCCGCATGTGAGCTCTCGCCCACGGGACCGTCTCTATGGCTGCCGCCATCGTACCCAGCAACTGTAGATAATGCCACGCCGATGGCGCCTGGTATCGAAGAAAATAGTGCACCAATTTCCGAAGACGCCACGCTCGATCCACCATCAGGAACACCCTGCCGGCGCGCGTATCGAAACGAGCTCCCAGGTATTCCAGGTTCTGGGAGGGCGCCAAGTGACTCTTGGCCACATTGACCACCCAACCGAGCTCCTCCAGAAAGGCTACCACCCGAGACGTGGCCGACACGCTCTCGGCCCGGGACTTCGCACGAATCAACCAATCGTCCAGATATGGGTGGACTAAGACGCCTTCCTTCCTTAGAGCAGCCGCGACCACCACCATAACTTTCGTAAATGTCCGTGGGGCTGTCGCCAGACCGAATGGCAACGCTCGGAACTGATAGTGGCCGAACGGAACCGCGAACCGGAGAAACTTGTGATGGTCCTGGCGAATCGGGATGTGAAGATAAGCCTCCGACAGGTCTAGAGAGGTAAGGAATTCTCCCTTTTGGACCGCCACCACGACGGAGCGAAGCGTCTCCATGTGGAAATGCGAGATCCGAAGGCAACGATTCACCTCCTTGAGATCCAGGATCGGCCGTATTCCCCCATCCTTCTTGGGAACGACAAAATAGATGGAGTAGCGACCGCTGCCTTTTTGGTCTGGTGGGACAGGAACGATGGCCCTGAGCTGCAGTAACCTTCGGACCGTCTCCCGCAGAGCCGCCCTTTTACCGGGCGACCTGCCGGGTGACTGAACGAAAGCATCCCTTACTGGCCGAAGGAACTCCAGTGCGTACCCCTCTCGAATAACCTGGAGCACCCACTGATCGGACATTACCCGGACCCAGGCAGCATAAAACTCCTGCAACCGCCCTCCTACCGGCAGCAAGGGTGCCCGGGTCCCCCGTATCTCATTGCTTTTTGGCGGTGAAGGAAGAGGAGGACGAGGGACCGAACCCCCGTCCTGCTCCCCGAAATCCCCGGAAATTCTGACCACGGAAGGAGGAACGTCCCCTTTGACCGGTATTAAATCTTTGGAAGCGAAAACGGCGAAAATCGCGCTATTGCCCCCTGCCAGCCGGAAAAGGCCGGCTCTGTTTGGGCCTGTCTTCGGGCAACTTACCCCCCTTGGACTCCCCCAAGTCCTTAACCAATTTCTCTAGGTCCTCTCCAAATAATAGACGACCTTTAAAGGGAAGCTTGCTCAATCTGGCCTTAGAAGAGCTATCCGCCGCCCAATTGCGCAGCCACAAATACCGTCGAGCTGCCACCGCCGACGCCATGCTCTTAGCCAAATCACGCATAAGATCATACTGAATGTCCGCCAGGTAGGCCGCGCCCGACTCCAACCTGGTCCCCTCCGCAGACTCAGCCGCCTCTGCATCGCCCTGCAGGCTCTGAGACCACCGAAGGCAGGCTCTAGCGACCCACGCACCGCAAATAGCCGCCTGCAGCGAGAGCGCATTCACATCAAACACCTGACGCAACAACACATCCAACTTCCTATCCTGGGAATCTTTGAGGGCTGCCGCACCTTCCACCGGGATAGTGGTCTTCTTGGTGACCGCCGAAACGGCCGCATCAACTTTAGGCGACTTAAAAACTTCCCTATCCTGATCTAGTAAGGGATAGAGATGGCCCATGACCCTGGAACCCTTCAGAGGAGCCTCCGGTAGGTTCCACTCCTCCTGAATCATCTCCCGGAACACCCTATGTACCGGGAACGCTCTCTGAGTCTTTCTGAACACCTGCAAGAGAGGGTCTTCCAGGGTCTCGTCCTCGCTTGGGCCCAGAGCCGGCATATTTAAGACCTTTAACGCCTCCACAATGAGCGCCGGTAGCTCTTCCTTCCTGAAGACGCGTACCACCCTAGCCTGCTCCTCACGCTCGGACAGCTCGCCTCCTTCCAGCTCTTCTTCCTGTACCTCCCAACTGGGAGTCTCCTCCTCAGGAAAGGACCCTTCTGAGGCCAACGAATCCTCCGCTGGTAACTCTTCTGAGCGCGGTCTCTTAGCCCCGCGGAAGGAGTCCTCCGCCAGCGGGGAAGGGGCCAGTCTCTTCCCTCCGCGAGCGGCTGCAGGCATCGGCTGCTGCTGTGTAGGGGCTAAGAAAGTATGTTGGAGAAGGGCAACAAACTCCTTAGAAAAAATTGCTGCCAAATCCTTTGGCAAAGAAGTCTGAGGAAGAGGAGCAGTAGAGCCAGAAGAAGGCCCCGCCACCGGCTCTCCCTGGTCCCCCCCTCCTGAGACTGAGGTTCCAAGGGCTCCATCTCTGCCACCGGACCTACACCCTGCTCTTCACCAGAATCCATGTCCACAGTCTCTCTAGCACAAGACTTGCAAATTCCTGATGCAGAGCCTTTCTTCATGCCACATACCAAGCAAAGTGGCTTAGATGGCATGGCCCCTGAGAACTAAAATGCAGGCAGAGGAAAAGAAAAAATAAATGTTCTCAGGATGTGCTGCAGGCCGCGCGGCTTAGCGCCGTTTTTTTTTTTTTTTTTTTTTTTTTTTTTACAAACCTCACACAAAAGGAAAGAAAATAAAATACCCCTTTGGTAGGGAAAAACAAAAGGAACCAAGCCTGAGGCAAGAGGTCCTCACCGGGAGATGAAGAAATTATCCCCCTGTGCAGCGGCGTTCCCGCGCGTGAGCGCCACGCGGCTAGGCCCGTCGCACTGAAAATGCGCGCCAAGAACACAGCGCTCCGTGAGAGAAAGGCCCTTCCCCAAATAAGGATGCCTGCTCACCGGTCAGCAGTAGACTCACCGGGCTCGCGTTCCGCCGGTCCGAGGAAGAGTCTGCTGCAACCAGGGACACACCCGCACGTCCGATCCGCTGAGCGTGGTGGTCCCGAGCCTGCCAGCGCACGAACAGGCAAGCTTCTGTGTGGCGCTGGCAAGGTTTCCGCACCGGAGCTGACCCCCCCCCCCCCCGATAAAGAGGCTGACTGTTCCGGTAGTGGCAACTGTAGACTATCACCCCTTTCTCAGGCAGACTAAGCAGGAGAAAAAACTCGCCGGTAAGGTGGAGGGGGGGGAGGGGGGATAGGGAAAGGAAGAGAAAGAGAAAGAGAAAGGCGGCTGCAGCAAATTTAAAGGCACAGAATGGATGAAAAACTAAAAGGAACTAAGTTTCTTTCCCAGAATACTAAAAATAGCCTTAATTGCTTCTCCAGTGAGCCCGAGCCTTCGGGCTCCTATCTATCCAGCTGCTTGGAGACTGAGGTAACTGATCCAAGGAGGCGGATTCCGAATGGATATACCGGTGACATCATAAAAAGGAGGAGTTTTCTCAGTCTCCAAGCTGCTGGATGAGATAGGGAACTCAGAGGTCCGGGACTAGACTGGTTACACGCTCAGGAAGGGAATCTTTTCTGCGGTGACAGGATGTGTGACCTGTCAGCTCCACGGAAAACGAAGAACTGGAGAGGGACAGTTGGGAAAGATGAGAAGGCAGCACACAGGCGCTGTGGGATGCTCCAAAAAGCTTTCCTACTGGACACTGGGGAGCGTTTCCGCACAGGCTCCGTTGGTACCGACGATACCCATATGTGAAGACTAAATTCCTGCTTGTTCCTGGAGATAATCCATAAGAGCTTGCTGGTCATTAAAAAATATATATGTCAATGCTGCGGTGGAGCCAAGGCATGTAAAACATACCGGCTCGTTTGGAAAACCGCTGACCAACTCGCTACACATTAATAACAGCGCCAATAAATGTAAAGGAATTGCCTTGAAAAATGCACAAAGGTGATCACTGAAACCGCTTCCAGGGTTCTTTCGCAAAAGAAGATAAAAGCGTGCCAATTATTTGAGGATCTGTGCCACCGCTACAACAGAAAAACCGCTGACCAACTTCACTTCTCATATGTAAAAAACGCCAGCGCATGTGCATTAAAAAGCCTGCGATACTAGGACGTAAAGGTTAACCCGTACAAAGCTTGCTTGATGGATATCAATATAATACTGAAGAGGAACGCATATTATCCTTATGGATGTACAATAGTGAAGGGGAGAGGGCAAACCTAAACAGTGTAAAGGCCACCTAATACATACAGTCCTGTAGTGTAATCAACTGAAATAATTTAAAGAAATACAGATTACTATATAAATTTAACCTACTGGGTACCATAGAGTTCAACATGAAAATGTACCTCTGTTCTAGCCTCATTATGGTTTTATTTATGTCCCCACCTCTCCAATTCATTTTTACTTTTTTATAACAAATAACTTTAAATCTGATACTTTGTGTGCCTTTTCCTGCCAATGTGCCACTAGGGGTTTATCCATTACACCCCTTTTGATTGTACTTCTGTGTTCTATAATCCTGACTCAAATATTGTGTATGTCTTGCCCACGTAAAGCTTTCTGCATGGACATTGTATAACGTATATAACATGAGTAGCATCACAATTTGAGTAATCATTAATAAAAAAATTTTGATTAGAAAAAAGATGAATAAAAACATTTCTTACTGGTAATGCATGAATGCACACAGAACAATGACCACATTGAAATTGGCCTTTATACTTAGAGAGAAAGGGATGTTCAGTAAGTGCTGATGGCATCAATAGATTCCTCAAATTAACATTGCGTCTGTGGGCTATAATCAGAGGTGTATTGTGAAAACCCGGAAGAGATTGAATGAGATACCATTCACTTTGTAATACCTTTACAATGTCACGAGAAATTGTAGACTATAAGAGAGGGCATACCATACCAACCTCTTCTTTCTTTTGGTGAGGCTTAAGGAGAGACTCTCGTGTTGATACTTGGGCTCTTCTATATGCTTAATGAATATATTTGAAAGGATATTGTCTAGCTGCGAACCTATCCCTCATTTCTTCTACTTGAGTATTAAAATCTTGATGCTTTGTACAAACTCCTTTGGCCCTAAGAAATTGGCCAATAGGGAGATTCCTCTTAAGTGCAGGATTGTGGAAACTACTGAAGTGCAAAAAATGATTACAGTCCGTTGGCTTTCTATATAAGGATGTGACCAAGGACTTAGCTTCTTTTTTAATAAATAAATTGAAATAAGGAATTTGCTGATAATCATACGTTAACTGAAATCTTAAATTATCTAGACTATTAATCCATTGATTAAAATTGGAGAGGACTTCTTCGGTTCCATCCCACAAAATAAAAATGTCATCTATGTATCTTATCCAAAGTTTAATATTATCTTTATATAAATGATCCTTTAAGAATTTTTCTTCAAATTCAAATACATACAAATTGCCAATATCGGGAGCCATCGAAGACCCCATCCCTACACCCTTAATGTGTTTACAAAACAAATCTCTAAAACAAAAAAAGTTTTCGCATAGGGCTATTTTCGCTAACGTAAGAAGCAGCTCAGTAGGAATCTGTTTGTGTACTGTCCTTTTAAGAATATACTGCTCTAAAATTACCAAAGATTCTGCTTGTGGTACATTAGTGTATAACGATTCAACATCCAAAGTAACTAGAATACTGTTAGAATCCAAATCTTGAAATTTAGACAAAATTTCTATAATGCGAGATGAATCTCTCACATAGGACCACATAGAAAGCACAAAGGGGCGTAACAATAAATCAAGAAACTAGGAAATACGTTCTAGGAGGGAACCTACTGCAGAAACTATAGGCCTACCGGGTGGAGCTGTGAAGGATTTATGAATCTTTGTAAGAATGTAAATCATTGGAACAACCAGTGAGGAAACTAAGAAAATCCCTTTCTTTCTTAGTAAAACATCCAATTTCAAACGCTGTCTGTTCAATATTATCAATTTTACTTTTAAACTCTTAGTAGGATCTCCTGTGAGACGACAATAAAAAGTGTGATCTTTAAGTTGTTTGTCTATCTCATCTATATACAATTTCTTATCCATAATAACTACTGCCCCACTCCAGCAGAGGAACAGCCAGCCCGCTACTTCTGGATCCAGCCGCCATTCGTGGGGCGAAGAATTCTGCTGAGTCTGTCCACCAGGACATTCTCCTCACCCGGAAGGTAGGTCGCCTTGAGGGACATCTGCCGTCGGACAGCAAGAGAGCAGATGAGGACCGCTTCCCGGCAGAGGGAGCGCGACCCCGTGCATCCCTCCTTGTTGATGTACAACAATCGCCATGTGGTTGTCTGTCTGCTCGAGGACCGACTTCCCCATGAGGTGGTCCTTGAAAGCCCTCAGGACCCGCCGAATCACCCTGAGCTCGAGCAGGTTGATCTACTGCCCCTGCGTGCATAGTGGTCTGCAGTGGGCTCCCCACCAAAGCAGGGAAGCATCTGTCGTCAACACCGCATCATGCTGCAGGGCCTGAAAGGGCAATCCCCACAGAAGGTTGTTGGGGTTTTGCCATCAGTTCAGGGACAAGCGGAGATCGGGAAGGATACTGATGGGGTCCCTGAGGTGAACAAGGGACTGGCTCCATTGGGCACTGAGGCACCACTGAGCTGTCCGCATGTGCAGGCGGGCGTGAGGGACCACATGCACAGTAGAGGCCATGTGGCCCAGGAGGCGTAGCATGGCCTGAGCGGTGACCCAAGGAGTGCTCTGGATGCGGGCCACCAGAGCTCGGAGGCAGTCGGCTCGATCCGCTGGAAGGAAGGCGGTTGCCCGTTGAGTACTGAGGCGTGCCCCGCTGAACTTGAGTGTCTGTACCGGCTCGAGGTGGGACTTTTGGTAGTTGACCAAGAAACCCAAGTCCTCCAGCAGAAGGATGGTGCGCAACATCACTCGCCGGGCTTCCTCAACCGAGAAACCCATGACGAGCCAGTCGTCGAGGTAGGGAAAGACCAGCATGCCCTAATGCCTGAGATGGGCGGCGACCATGACAAGGCACTTTGTAAAGGACTTGCGGGGCAGATGCAAGCCGAAGGGGAGCACCCTGTACTGGAAATGCTCTCCCTGCACCCAGCAGCACAGATATTGCCTGTACTGGGGTGGATTAAGATGTGAGCACAAGCGTCCTTTAGATTCAAGAAGCATAGCCAGTCGCCCTTCCGGAGGAAGGGCAGCAGAACACCAAGGGATAACTTTTTGAATTTCTCCCGCACTAAGAACTTGTTCTACTTGCGGAGGTCGAGGATGGGCCGCAGACCCCCCCTCTTTTTCGGGATGAGCAAGTACCGGGAATAGAAGCCCCGACCCCGAAGGTGCGAAGGGACCTTCTCGACTGCCTGTTGGGCAAGGAGAGAATGTAATTCCCCCTGCAGCAGAAGCTGGTGCACGGGGAGTCGAGGAGGCTCCACCAGGGAGAAGGGAGGTGGAAGCCTGTTGAAGCGAAGGCGATAGCCGTCTCAGACGACCTGGAGACCCACGATGGAGCAAAATGAGACAGGTGTCCCCCCCCCCACTGGCTGTTGCGTCACCAGAGGGCGAGGGGCTATGCCGATGGCATCAAAACTCCTGAGCCGGTTGCGGAGGAGCCGGAGTTTGGGCTTTCGGCCCTTTCGGCTTACAATGCCCCTGGCTGGGTTTACCCTGCGCCGGGGTGGTCGGCGCAGGGGTAGCCGGGTATGGCAGATAGCCTCAGTACTGGAGGCCCTTTCGAGGAAAGAAGGGTTTCTTGGCTGGCTGTTTCTTTAGGGCAGAGTGGAGGTCTTGCGCGAGAGATGAAATCTGGTGACGAACTCCGTCTCTATCTCTGCAGCTTTATCCTCCATCAGCTTGCAGAACAGCTGCTCGCCAAGGCAGGGCACATCCAGGAGTTTCTCCTGCATCCACTGCTCCAAATCCAAAGATTGGAGCTATGCCTGGCACAGGCTCCGATGTCTGCAGCTGCCACCCGAGACGAAGACTCTAACCCATCGTAGGCGGCTCGGGAGAGATACCTGGAGGAGTCTGTGAAGGATTTCAGCAGAATGCCGAACCTATTGAGGGGCTCACCCTTGAAGCCTGCGGAGAACCCTCCGAGCACCTTGGCTAGATCACACAAGAACACACCCATGTATAGTTGGTATGGTTGGATGCGACAAGACAGCATGGAGCCTTGGTAGGCCTTACGTCCCAGGGCATCAAGGGCTCTCGACTCTTGGCCAAGTGGCACCAACGAGTACAATTTTGGGCTCTTCTGCTTCCTCATGGCCAACTCCATAACCATAGAGGTGTGGAGCAGTTGGGTCTTCCTGAAGCCCAGCCCACATTGTACCTTGTACATAGTATCAAGGCGCTTACTCACGATGGGGACCGAGGCGGGGCCTCCCACATGTGGAGCAGCGGCCGAGAAAGAATAGGAGGAACAGGCACCGTGAGAGATTCCCTGGGCGGGGACGCATACTGAAGAATATTAAGTTCTTCAGCACGAGGGTCCTCCTTGGCCTGAGTGGCACCCTTGTATGGGAAGAGGACCACGCATGCGTGGCAGCAATCCCAAAGGCTCTTTGAAAGCTGGGGAATTGCTCCACATGGGCTCCGGTGCCGATGTCACCCATAAGTGAGGACCAACTTCCTGCTTGTTCCTGGAGAACACCTGTTACAGATGAGTAACTACGCTTTCTCCAGGAACAAGCAGGAAGCCAGTCCTCACTTATGGGACTCCCCAGCTACAGGCTACCGAAACCTGTAAGCAAAGCGCCCCCGCAAAGCGATGAGCAGAAGCCAACGATCCAAAGATAACCCGAGTCCTCGGGGGCCAAGCTCCAGAAGCCACAGAAGAAGGGTCAGAGGGCAGGAGTTGTTTACACCACAAATAGATTACAGAGTACAGCCTGGCCGAAAGTGCTGTCCCAGTGGGACTCCCTCTTCTGGCAGTAGTGTGAATCAAAGGTATTCGCTAAAGACCAGGTCGCAGCATGGCAGATGTCTGACAGAGGCACTGAGCGCAGCGAAGCCACAGACACTGCCATGGCATGGACACCATGTGCGGTGACAGCGTAGTTACTCACCTGTAACAGGTGTTCTCCAGGAGCAGCAGGAATCAGTCCTCACATATGGGTGACGTCGGCGCCGACAGAGCCCTCGTGCGGAGCATTTCCCCAGCTTTCAAAGAAAGCCATTGGGAATGCAGCGCGCTGCGCAGTTCCCTTCCCGCCCAAGGGTGCCACCTTGCTCAGTCTGATGACATAGCTAAAAGACAGCAAAAAACAAAATGAAGTATATGACTGCAACTCCAGGGGAAGAGGGAGGGTCATGAGGACTAATTCCTGCTGCTCCTGGAGAACACCTGTTACAGGTGAGTAACTACGCTTTCTCCAGTACCAAACAGGAAGTCAGTCCTCACATATGGGACTCCCCAGCTGTAGGCTTCCGTGAACCCAGAGCTGAAAAAATGGTTCCCTCTCAAGAGCCTCAGCATCCGTGATAAGAATTTTATCTGAGAACACACCCCATACGGTAGCCCAACAGAAGGGCTGGAGGGTAGGAGTTGCCTAAATCTCAAAGAGATTACGGAGTACCACCTGACCGAAAACACTGTCTCGCCGGGACTCTCTCTCCAGGCAGTAATGGGCTGCAAAAGTCAGGCTTGAAGACCAAGGTGCGGCCCAGCAGATGTCTGCCAACGGAACACAGCGGAGATGAGCTACTGACGCGGCCTTCGCCATGACATGGTGGGCCGTGACCCTGCAAGGAGAGGCTGGCTGCCCTGTATGCCCAGGCGATGCAATCTGCTACCCAAGTGGACAACGTATGCTTGGAGACAGGTAACCCCATCCAAAGGACCACCCTGTTCCTATAGAACCGTGTGTATGGTCTATCAGAAACTAGAGCCTGTAGCTCATTCACACTTCTGGCCACCAGGAAGAGCACTTTCCATGAAAGGAAGCACAAATGGCAAGTAGCCATTGGCTCAAACGGTGGATGAGTAAGTTGTTGCAAGACCATATTCAAATCCCACTCAATCGCCGGTGGACAAACCGGAGGCTTGAGCAGAAGCAGACCCCTGAGAAATCTGGACACCAAGGGGTGAACCGACAGAGACTGTCCCTCCACCGGTGAGTGGTGCGCTGACAAAGCACTGAGGTGGACCCGAACAGAGTTAGACTTAAGGCCTAGATCTGGAAGGTGAAGTAGATATTGCAGTACTACTGGCAGAAGGCAAGAGAAAGGATCTTCATTGCGCTGAGCCCACCACACTGTAAACCTACGCCACTTGAGGGCATAGGACTTCCTGGTGGACTGCCTCCTAGAGGCCAAGGCCACCTCCTCCATCTCTTTAGGTAGAAGTAAGGGAGCTAGAACTATCCTTTCAGCAGCCAAGCCATCAGATTGAGGGACCTGAGATTGGGGTGCAGAAGAGAACCCTGCTCCTGAGACAGGAGAGCGTGTTGCAGTCCCAGAGGGAACGGAGCTTCCACCACCAACTGCAGAAGTGGTGGAAACCACAGCTGCCTCGGTCATCTGGGGGCTACCAGAATCACCAAGGCCTTGTCCTGGAGGATCTTGAACAGAGTTCGGGCCACCAGGGGCGTGGAAGGAAACGCATACAGGAAGCCCGTAGACCAAGAGATTAGAAAAGCATCTGCTGCCATCCTCATGGGATGCAGTTGTCTGGAGCAAAACCTGGGCAGCTGACAGTTTAGTGGATTTGCAAAGAGATCGATGGATGGAAGTCCCCATCGGAGGAAAATCTGCTGGACCACCAATGGATTCAACTGTCATTCGTGGGGCTGGAGAATCCTGCTTAGCTTGTCTGCTAGGAAGTTTTCCTGACCAGGCAGATAAACTGCTTTGAGAAACATGACTTGTTTGACTGCAAAGGAGCAAAGGTCCCGTGCCTCCTGACATAGGAGCCTGGACCCTGTGCCTCCTTGTTTGTTCACCTAGAACATTGCTACCTGATTGCCAGTCTGAACTAGGACAGACTGTTGAGAGAGAGCATGGCAGAAGGTTTGCAGAGATAAGCGAATTACTCGCAGCTCTAAAAGATTGATCTGCTGTGTGGCCTCCCGAGGAGACCACAAGCCTTGAGTGCATGAGCCCTGTCAATGTGCACCCCAGCCCTTTAAGGATGCATCTGCTGTCAGCACCCTGGTGTGTGCTGGAGCCTGAAAAGGCACACCTTTGAGAAGGTTTGGTAGATGTAGCCACCACTGCAAGGAGTTCAGAAGCCGTCTGGACACCTTTACTCTGTCTCGAAGGTCGCCGGTGGCTTGTGTCCACTGGTCTCTGAGGCACCATTGAGCAGTCCGCATGTGCAAATGGGCATTCGGGGTCACATGCACAGTGGATGCCATGTGGCCCAGAAACCGCAGGTAGTGCCTGGCGGAAACCTGAGAATTGCTTTGGAACTGGTTTGCCAACTCCATCAATCTGTGAGCTCTGCCCTCAGGCAAGTAAGCCCTTGTCTGAAGGGTGTCCAATCTCGCCCCTATAAACTCTAGGTTCTGAGAGGGGAGCAAAGTGGACTTTGCGTAGTTTATGACAAAGCCCAAATGTTGAAGAAGAGAAACAGTGTAAAGAGTGGCCTGTCGGGCCTCCTGGAATGACTGGCCCCTGATTAGCCAGTTGTCTAGGTATGGGAAGACAAAAATCCCCTGATTTCTGAGAAAAGCCGCCACCACCGCCAGGCATTTGGTGAAAACTCTGGGGGCAGAGGTTAGGTCAAAAGGAAGTACCCTGTACTGAAAATGGTTTCCCCCCCACCACAAACCTGAGATATTGTCTGTGGTCTGGATGAATGAGGATGTGAATATAAGCATCCTTTAGGTCTAAGGAGCATAGCCAGTCTCCCTGCTGGAGGTAGGGCAGCAGTATCCCAAGGGTAAGCATCTTGAACTTTTCCCTCTCCAGACACTTGTTCAGATTTCGCAAGTCTAGGATAGGTCTGCGGCCTCCTGTTCTCTTTGGTACTAGGAAGTACCTGGAGTAGAAGCCTTGCCCTTCCAGGTGGTGTGGCAACGGCTCCACCACCTGTTCCTTTAAAGGACTTGCCAACTCTTGAAGGAGGAGGTTCTTGTGCAGAGAGAGTCTTGGAGGCTCCCCTGGATAGAAGAATGGGGGTAGCTAGTGGAAATGGAACATATAGCCCTTCTGGACTATGCTCAGTACTCAGGTATCCTCTGGGATGGCTGGCCACCTGTAGGCATACAGGGCCAGCCAACCCCCAGTGCTGAGTGGAGCCACCGGCGGAGGAGAAGCTATGCTGTGGGAGTCAGAACCCTGCTCCCTGCTGTGCAGGAGTCGGAGCTAGCGGCTTGGGGGTCTTCTGCCTACGGGGCCCATGTACCTGTCCCTTGGCCTGCTGGCCCTGTTGGGGAGCTGGAGAGGCCTGATAACTGAGGGTAGGTTTTGTAGGCAGCACCCTTCCTCGGGAAAAAGGGCTTCTTTCCCGAGCCCTTCTTTTTATGAGAAGGGGCAGAAGTCTTTCTGGACAGTCTTGCCCTGGTGAGAGTCTCGGTCTCTATTTCTGCAGCCTTCTCAGTCATGGGTTTGCCGAATAGGTTGTCACCTCGGCAGGGGACATCTACCAACTTGTCCTGTACCCATGACTCCAGGTCCGATGACTGTAGCCAGGCCTGATGGCGTGCACCGATGCCGGTTGCGGCTACCCGGGCCGAAGCCTCGAAGCCATCATAGGCTGCTCGAGATATAAACTTCGAGCACTCCCGGATCCCTGAAGACAAGGCTTTGAACCTCTGCAAGGGTTCCTCGGAGAGGCCAGCCGAGAACCCGGCAATTTCCTTTGCCAGGTCCCGTAAGTACATGCCCATGTACAGCTGGTAAGTCTGGACCCGGCAAGAGAGCATAGAGACCTGGAATCACTTTCTACCGAGGGCATCCAGGTTCCGGGCCTCCCAGCCAGGAGGTACCAAGGAGTGCATCTTTTGACTTTTCAGCCTGTGCATGGCCAATTCCACAGCCATGGAGTTATGCGGTAGCTGCGCCTTCTGGAATCCAGGACTCTTACGGACTCAACCCGCTTGCTCAGAACCGGCGCCGAGGCCAGTGCTTCCCACATATGGAAGAGCAGCCGTTACAGCATCGGAGGAACCAGAACAGTAAAGGCTTCCTTTGGAGGAAAATCGTACTGGAGGGCATCGAGCTCCTCGGCTCGAGGCTCCTCCTTGGCCTCCGCCGGGAATGCCAAAGCCTTGGCCATGTCCCTGACGAAGTCCGAGAACCAGGTATCCTCTGGGGGAACCTTCTCTGAGGCTCGGACTCCGGGGAGTCCGACGGGATGCACCGGGTCCGGAAGGTGTCAGGAGACGCCTCATCCTCCGTCTCCCACGCCGACTCCTCCGAGTCGTCGTCGAGCAGCTCCAGCCGTGTGGGCCTCGATGCCACCCGCCCCGACGCCGAGGGCACCAGCGTCAATGACCTTGGCCCAGAACGGGACGTCAAGGGAGACCGTGGCCGAGGATCAACTCGAGACTTGATTGGATCGAGGATCAGCTCAACCTTCGGGGTCGACTTAGACATCGAGGTCCCGGTGGTCGGGGCAAATGCACCGGTCAGACCGGCGATCAGTACCCGCTGCTGCTCAATGAAGGCAGCCAGGCTGCTCTGCAGGGCCGTCAGCCTGAGTCCCAGCTCAGGAAACTCCGCAGCCCCCGACTCGGGCCTCGACAGCGTTGGGCCAGACGTTGGTTCTCCCGGGGGAGAGTCCACGAGGACAACAGAAGTTATCTGACTCGGGAACTCCGGTTCCAGGCGAGGTTGCTTGGTCGGCCGCTTCGACTCCGAGAGCCCGGGGCGGCGGTCAGGGCTGCGCGACCTGGCCCTCGAGGATCCTGGTGCCTCCACTGATGACGCCCTCATGAACTTCTTCTTCCTTTTGTGCTCCCGGGTGGAAGACCCCCTCTCAGAGGACCCACAATGCCGCTCGGGGTAAGACTCCCAAGATGTTGAGGCCTCTGTCGAAGTCCAGGCCCGGCCAGACGCAGACTCCAAAAAAATTCTTTCACGCTGATGCTGACGGCTCCGAAGCGCCTTCGACGACATCTTGCCGCACGGGCCTCAGACCAGCGGGTCATGGTCAGGCCCGAGGCATCAGAGGAAGCAGTCGTGTGTGTGTTGGTGAAAGACATAAGTTTCTTACACCAATCACATTTTTTGAACCCGCTGGCAGCCATCGGGGGAAAAAGGGCCCCTGCAAGGTCAAAAGACCGGGCTGCCAGGGAAAACAGAAAAAGCGTGAATGCTAGTCACAAAGGACAAAAACCAAAAACGAAGTTCTGGACACGATACCGGTGTACCAAGCCCAGGCGGGAAGGCGAACCGGCATCGAACCGGATAAAGAGAAGCGAAAATCGCAGAAAAAAAAATCAACTTTTTCCCGTCCGTTGGGCTCCGTGGAAAAAGATGGCACCCTTGGGCGGGAAGGTGACCGCGCAGGCGCGCTGCATTCCGAAAGGCTTTCTTTGAAAGCTGGGGAAATGCTCCGCACGAGGGCTCCGTCGGTGCCAACGTCACCCATATGTGAGGACTGACTTCCTGCTTGGTCCTGGAGAATCATCGATCCAGCGGGGCCCCAGCCTTCTCCTGGGCAAAGGCAATGCAGTCCTCCACCCAGATGGAGAGGACGCGCTTGGTGACAGCAAGCCCCAGATGATTGGGATCATAAAAACATAGAAACATGATGACAGAAAAAGACCACATGGACTATCTAGTCTGTCCTTCCATATCAACAACTACAACAATCCACTTTTTACCTTTAGAGATCCTCTGTGTTGGTCCCATGCTTTTTTGAATTCAGTTACTGTCCTCATCTCTACCACCTCCACTGGGAACTACTCTTTCTGTAAAGAAATATTTCCGCATATCACTCCTAAATTTATCTCCCTTCACCCTCATCCCATGTCTCCTCGTAGCAGAACTTGCTTTCAATTGAAAGAGGCTCTCTCCCTGAACATTTATGCCACGGAGGTATTTAAACATCTCAATCATATCACCTCTATCCTGCCTTTCCTCTAAGGTGTACATATTAAGATCCTTAAGTCTGTCCTCATATGCTTTATAATGAAGCCCATTAATCATTTTAGTAGCAACCCTCTGCACCGACTCCATCCTGTTCACATCCTTTTGAAGGTGCGGTCTCCAGAATTGCACACCATACTCCAAATGAGGTCGCACCAAAGACTTATACAGAGGCATTATCACCTCCTTTTTTCTGCTAGCCATTCCTCTCTGTATGCACCCAAGCATCCTTCTAGCTTTTGCCGTCGCCTTTTCTACCTGTTAAGCTACTTTAAGATCATCAGACACAACCACGCCTAGGTCCCGCTCTTCTTTCGTGGACAAAAGTACTTCACCTCCTATACTGTATTGCTCCCTTGGATTGCTGCAGCCCAAATGCATGACCTTACATTTTTTAACATTAAATCCCAGCTGCCAAATTCTAGACCATTCTTCAAGCTTAGCTAGATCCCTCCTCATGTTATCTACACCTTCCTAGGTGTCTACTCTATTGCAGATTTTGGTATCATCTGCAAAGAGGCAAACCTTACCCGACAGCCCTTCCGCTATATCACTAACAAAGATGTTAAAAAGAATCGGACCAAGGACAGATCCCTGGGGCACACCACTGCTAACATCCTTCTCCTCAGAGTGAGCTCCATTTACTTGTACTCTTTGTCGCCTCCCACCCAACCAATTTCTAACCCAAGCAGTAACTTTAGGGTCCATCCCTAGGGTGCTCAGTTTGTTTATAAGTCGCCTGTGAGGAACAGTGTCAAAGGCTTTACTGAAATCTAAATACACCACATCTAGAGCTCTCCCTCGGTCCAACTCCCTGGTCACCCAGTCAAAGAAATCAATCAGATTTGTCTGACAAGACCTGCCTCTGGTGAATCCATGCTGCCTCGGATCCTGTAATCCGCTGGACTCCAGAAACCTCACTATTTTCTCTTTCAGCAGCGTTTCCAATAATTTACTCACCACCGAAGTTAAACTAACCGGCCTGTAGTTTTCAACCACATCCTTACTTCCGCTTTTGTGTAAAGGCACCACATGAGCCTCTCTCCAGTCCTTTGGCACCACTCCCGACTCCAACGAGGCATTGAAAAGGTCAGTCAGTGGAGTTGCTAGAACGTCCCCAAGTTCCCTCAGTATTCTAGGGTGTATCCCATTCGGTCCCATCGCTTTGTCTACTTTAAGTTGAGCTAGTTTCTCACCAACACAGTCTTCTGAAAATTGTTCAAGATGTCCCTCGCTTCTGTTCTTATTTGTGGGTGTTTTCTGAGGTCCTGCTCCTGGTTCTTCATCTGTGAACACAGAACAAAAATATTTGTTAAGCAATTCCGCTTTATCCTTATCAACTTCTACATATTCCCCCCCTGCACCCTTGAGTCTGACAATACCACTTTTGCCCTTCCTCTTCTCACTAATATATCTGAAAAATGTCTTATCCCCCCATTTTATTGCATTGGCTATTTCTTCCTCCTTTTGAATCTTTGCCTTCTTGACTACTTTGCTAGCTTCTCTAAGTTTTTCCAAATACAGATGCCTGTCTTCCTCTCTCTGTGATCTCTTGTATTTCATGAAGGCCTCCCTCTTTTTCTTCACTTTTTCAGCTACTTCCTTCGAAAACCATAGCGGTCTCCTGTTCCTTTTGCCTTTATTTACCATTTTAACAAAAAGGTTGGTTGCCCTTAAAATACCCCCTTTCAGTTTTGCCCACTGTTTTTCTACATCCCCCAGCTGTTCCCATCCCACTAACGACTCCCTGAGGTATTGGCCCATCTTCGCAAAGTTAGTCTTCCTAAAGTCTAAGATCCTCACCTTGGAATGGATTCTAACAGCCCTAGTCCTAATGCTGAACCACACCATCTGGTGATCACTGGATGCAAAATGATCACCCACTACAACATCAGAAACACTTTCACCATTGGTGAGCACCAAGTCCAGTATGGCCCCTTCACGTGTGGGGTCTGTTACCAATTGTCTGAATAGTTCTCCCTGTAGAGAATCCAGGATCTCCTTACTTCTAGATGATACTGCAGCAGGAATGTGCCAATCAACATTTGGCATATTGAAATCTCCTATCAGTAGCACTTCCCCTTTCCTAGCAATGCTGCGTATGTCTTCAATTAACTCTCTGTCCACCTCTTCCTCTTGTGAGGGAGGTCTGTATATCACACCAATGCAAATAGATTTCTCTTTCCCTCTTTCTAGTTTAACCCACAATGCCTCCTCTCTCCCTTTTAAGCTCTATAATTCCAAAGCTTTAATAGTAGATTTTACATATAGTGCCACTCCTCCTCCCCTTCTTCCTACCCTGTCCTTTCTGAATAAAGTATAGCCAGGTATAGTTACATCCCAGTCATGGTTTTCTGTGAACCATGTTTCTGTAACTGCCACTAAATCCAAGTCAGCCACTCCCACCAAAGCTTCAACTTCAGGGATCTTATTTCCCATGCTACGGGCATTAATACACACTGCTTTCCATATGTTACCCCTGTTACCCATTTCCATAAAGGTATTTAATGTATCACCTACCTGGGGGCTTTCACTTACCTGGGAGCTTTCTTCACCCATCCCCAATGAATCTAGTTTAAAGCCCTCTTCAGTAGATTAGCCAGTCTACTACCGAAGATGCGTTGACCTTTCTTGGACAGATGGATGCCATCTCTGCTCTGCAACCCTTGGAACAGCATCCCATGGTCTAGGAAACCAAAACGCTCTCGATGACACCATCCACGCAGCCATGCATTCATCTCCAGGATGCGAGCCTCTCTGCCTTGGCCTTTACCCTCAACAGGGAGGATTGAAGAGAACACCACCTGTGCACCTAACTGCTTCACCCTCTGTCCCAGAGCCATGAAGTCAATTTTGATACGTTCCGAGGTATACCTGGCAGTATCATTTGTTCCAACATGGATTAGCAACATTGGGTAATAGTCAGTGGGCTTGATGAGTCTCGGCAAACTCTCCGTAACATCTTGGATTTTGGCACCAGGCAGACAGCATACCTCTCTGGACATCAAGTCTGGTCGGCAGATGGACGCCTCAGTACCCCTCAGAAGAGAGTCTCCAACCACCACTACCCTTCGTTTCCTTCTGGTCACTGATTCTGCAACTTTGGGGTACTTGAACTCTGGTTCTTCCCTTTCCAGGGATGCTTTCACCTCCTCCACTTCCAGGGCTGCATAATGGTTCTTCAATTCAAGGGATGGAGAAGTTGGATTGGTGATTTTGCAGGCCCTGGTGACTTGTGTCCAACCATCGACATTCTGTTGGCACCCATCTTCTCCTGTGCTGGAGAGCTTGGTTGCTGCAAGAAGCATCTCATCAATGTACTTCTCACTGTCTTGAATGCTCCTCAGCCTCGCCTCCTCCTCTGAGTTCCTCCACTTGTTTCCTCAGAGCTTCAGCATGCAGGCACCCTGCACATGGAACCGGTCCTTCAACTGGCATTAGGACCTCTGTCTGGACCGAGGCAGAAGCTGTAACGGGGGCAACAGCTTTAGCAATACGATTTTTCCCAGCCATTGTTCTGTTCGTGGCGCTTAGGTATCTGTTAAAGCAAAAGATTGAGATCTACCAAGTACCAGCCGGTTTCGCAGCTGTCCTTTCAGAGAAAAAGCAGTTAAATCTCTTTAATTATATTCAAAATGTGCTGGTCCAATTCTCTGTGATTTGTTAAAGGGGGAGGTGCCCTATAAAGCAAGACTGCTCACTAGGGGTGGGAACTAACACCTGATTAGGTGTTAGCAGTTTCTAAACCTGAGGAGGTTACTGGAGTTCAGCAACCTACTGTGCTCAAGGAAAGTTCCCCCTCAAATCCTTACTGTTTGTTTGATCTGTGGAGCCCTGGTTAGGAAAGCCTCATAGGCGATGAAGAGCTGGTCGGGACTTGCGATGACCCTGGGTGCGCTGCAGGTAGAAGGCAAGAGCCCTCTGGCAATCGAGGGTATGTAGGACTGCTGACGCCCAGTCGGCATGAGGTCTTGGGAAGAAAGTCAGTAAGACTCTCTCTTGGTTGAGATTGAAATCAGAGACAACTTTCAGTAAGAACTTGGGGTGAGTGCGAAGGACCACCCTGTTTCTGTAAAATCTGGTGTAAGGGCCCTTGGCCATGAGGGCTTGAAGTTCGTTGACCCGAAGAGCAGAGGTCAGTGCCACCAGGAAGACTACTTTCCAGGAGAGGTGCCGAAGCGAGCACATCGCCATCGGCTCAAAGGGCAGCTGTGTCATCTGCATGAGCATGATGTTCAGGTGCCACTCCATCGGTGGAGATCAGGCTTGGAAAGTAAGAGGTCCCACATGAAGTGGGAGACCAGTGGCTTGCCCGAGAGGGGTTTACCCTCGACGGGGAGGTGGTTGGCAAATTGAGCAAAGAAGCCATCAGAAGCCAACAAAACCGAAAAAGTCTTTGCTCAAATTTTTTTTTCAGTTTTGTGTCGTTTTTTTCAGATTTTTGGTTTCTTAGTGTATCTTACAAGGCACGGTACAATATTAAGGATCCTCATTTCTACTTATATGAATTAAATGATAAAGAAGTGGATAATATGTGTTCATTTCTGTTTATTTTAAACCTGTGATGGCTATTCATTATGTAAAGTTTTAAAGTCCTTTATTTTATTTATTTATCTATTACTTCGGTTCCTGTCATTTTTTGTGGTTCAATATGTTTTATTATAAAATCTTGTACGTCTTCTACTGATAAGGTTTGTACCGCAGTGTTCTTAAGCGGGGATTATCAAATGACGCTTGGAGGGATAAACCCATACCCCTCCCTTTCCCCCTTTTTTATATAATCTCTGTAGCACAATATTGATTTTTATGCATCTTCTTTTCTTTTTTACTACTTATTTATTATTTTAAGTTTCACTTTGAGCTATCCCCTGCGGACTGTATGCATCCATGTTTTTAAACATGCAGTGTCACCTCTTATATGTTTGTTTTTGTTGATTATCTTTTCAGTATATAGCTATTCACAGTCATGCTTTCTACATTAATGCAATTCATGGCCCTTCTGTCTCCGTGGCCACCCAGTTATATTTTCAATCTCTAATTACTTTTAATCTCTCTCCTCCATTATGGTTCTCTTTTGATAAATTGTGATGCTTTCCCTTCTTCTGATCAGGCCACCATTAGCACTTGCTGTTTCTTAAACATTGTTCTCACCTTCCTTGTTCCCTTCTCCTCTCCAATTATTTTTGAGTTTTTTGACTGTCTATTTTATTTGTCTTTTTTATACCGCACTCTTTGGAATCAGTGCGGTTTACAGTCAACAACATTTAAACAGTGCAGGAGGGCCTACCCTGGACTTACAATGAACAAGGGATAACAACTTGGGATTAACGGGGGTAACTATGTACAGGGTATATACACTTAGCATCTATTACCTGGTGGTCTCTTTACAGTATTACATCAATATTTACAGCAGTAGGTCACTATGTACACATTCAGTAGACTGGGGGTATTGTTGTACTAGGGGGTGGGGCTGCAATCGTGTGGCACTGGTGCACTGGGGGGGTGAGGGCCTGGTTGTCGAGTGTGTCTGGTTGAGATATGTCGTTTGTATGAGAGTAGTACTGGAGGAAGAGGTGGTGCTTTGTGCCTTCCTAAATTGGGCGAGGTCGGTGATGGCCTGGAGGGCAGGCGGAAGCGCATTTCAGCATGTGGGTGCGTAGAGGGCAAAGGCTCTGTTTCTGGATGTTTGTGAACATTTTGTTATTGCCTTTGGGATTCTCAGGGTGTTGGCAGCAAATGATCTCCTGGCTCTGTTGGAGGGGGTGGGGTGGATGAGGTCTGTGAGGGAGGTGGAAGAGCACTTGTTGATGGCCTTGAAGGTCATCAATAGTGTTTTGAAGGAGAGTCTGCAGTGGACCGGCAGCTAATGCAGGTGTTTTAGTATTGGGGTTACGTGTTCCCTCCTGGAAGCTCCGTGCAGTATTCTTGCCGCTGCATTCATCGCAAGCTGCAGTGGGTTCAGTGGGTTCTTCGGGAGACCTTGCAGAGTTGCATTGGCGTAATCAAAGTGAGGGATTACTAGAGCCTGATAGATTGTTCGGAAGTCATCTGGCTCAAGCAGATGTCATAGGTATCGGGTTGTCCTTATCTTGTGGTAAAAACTGTTTTGACCATGTTACTTATATGGACCTTCATATCCAGCTGCTGGTCTAGTGTGACCCCAAGGTACCGTACCGAAGGCTTGCTGAGGGGTTTGGCGTTTTGTACTTATAGTGAGGTGGGTGGGGTAAATGCTTGGTTCCTGGAGACGAAGAGGAGCTCTGTTTTGTTTACGTTTATTCTGAGCCTTTGTGTGTGGAGCCAGTCAGTGACAGTATCGAAACAGGTTGTTAGAGGTGTGAAGTCAGGGTGGTCGGTTGAGAAAGGCATGTAAATGAAGGGGAAAATGAATCCCCCTTCAGGTACCGTTGTCTCAGGTTGGATCTATCTTGTGCTAACGTCTGCAGCTCTAGGCCTAAGAAAGAAATGGCCTGCTGACCCTTTTCATCCTGAAACTGCAGAATCAGCAGTTTTGAGCTATGAAATGAGTTAACATCCTGAAAACGCAGAGGTGCACAATGAGAGGCTCTGAAAACTACACAGCTATTGAAAATTGCCACCTGGGCCCCTTGAAAGAACAAAGGGGAACATAACAAGAAAGAAGAACTTAATCAACATCAGTATCTAAAGTTAATCTGCAGGAAACATGGTTAGCACAAGGCGAAGAGGACTGCCATGAGAATGGGGAGACAGGATGCCACAAGAGAAAGCAAAGGGCAAGAGGACAAAAGGACAAAAGATTAAGGAGCAGATTTGAATGCTGGAAATGTTTAAAAGGAGAATTGCTGGTGTTTAGAGCTGAGAGGAAATGATTCAAGACTGATTTGAATGATTAAGAAACAGCTAGAAGCAAAAGAAGCTTTGTTTAAAGTTTTATTCAGTTTGGAAAGGCTGATACCTTTGCTGGAAGCTAGCTGCAACCAGCTAAGCTGTTTTTCTGACTGTTGGACTTTGGGAAGAAGCACTTTTGGTGTAGCAAGCTGCATGAAGCAATTGTAACATTTATCTCTGCCAGAATCCTGTTTGACTGGAACTTCTTTTTTTTTTATATATTTTATTTTGCATTTTCTTGAGATACAATTAACAAAAAAGAAATTAAATACACCACAATAAATCCAAACTACAAAAATATTACCATCACATAACATGAGAATACATTAAGGGAAGGAGACATATCCTCAATATAACAAATAAAATAAAGTAATAAGGGGTCCTAAAGGCCCCACAAAAGGGAGCACTAAAATAAGCATCCCACCTAATCGGTTCCCACAGTTTCCTTACTTATCAAAAAGTTCTGCAACTGAATCACCTCTGTAAAGACATAATTCTGCTCTTCAAACGTAATAAGACAACGACAGGGAAATTTAAGGAAATAAGAAGCCCCTAATGCAAGTACTCTAGGTTTCAAATCTAAGAATTGTTTACGACGAGACTGAGTAGTCCGTCCTATGTCAGGAAAAACCTGGATTTTAAACCCACAAATTGATCTTTGTGCTTAAAATAAGCACGCAATACCCTTAATTTATCGGACTCCGAGAAAAAAGTTACAACCAATGTACAACGCTTGGGGATAACGTCCAAGGAGTCCTCCAAAAAAGCGGTCAAATTTTGGGCAACCGAATCCTGAGGAGGAGGTAAATCTCCCTCAGCATTTGGCACCGTCTTGAGAGCATTTGAAAAAGAAAACATTTGGAGAACTTCAATAGTTTCTGTCAATAGGAGTATCTCGGTAAAATACTTTTTTAACAACATATCAAAAGAAAGAAGATGGGTAGTAGGAAAATTAAGGAAACGGAGGTTCCGAGCCCGAGACTGATTCTCCACAAGCTCCAGGCGATAAGAAACCGCTGAAAGCTCTTTAACCAAAGCCACATTATTGTCAACACACGACTGGAACTGGGAGTCAGTACGGGTAACGGATCCTGTTAAAGAACATAAATGTTGATCAACCATTTTCACTTTACCAACAACATCATGAGAAAAAGAGCAAAGCGAAGAAACAGTACCAGATAATCGTACATCAATTTTCTTAATAGCGGTCCAAATATCCATAAGGGTAACATCTCCAGAAGGAGAAACAAGAGGGTCCTCAGACACAATTGGTTCAACTGGACAAAGAGCAGGAACTTCATCCAATACAGGGGTATCCATAAAAGTAGATGAGAGTGGAAACTGGGGGAGAGAAGGTGGTAACCGGGTTTCTGGGCTTAAAGAAGCCCCTTCCGGTGACTGCATATCTGGTTGCAGAGAAGTTACATGTTTGTCCATGGGGCCCACCTTACCTCCATGTACTCCGCCAGAAGTTGTTGTTGAAGCGGCAGATTTAGCTTTCCGTTTCCCCATGTGCAAACACGATCCACTTCCAGCGACTCAGGAGCGTCGAAGGGGCGTCAAAGGGGCGTGTCCTGCCCCTTGTGTCACGCCCCTTAGGACGCGACCACGCAGGCCACGAACACGCGGCCGCGTGTAGCACTTGTCGGGCTTTGTAGGGAACAGGGGGGTCCTCCACAGCTGGGCCGTCCACCCCGCGCCTGCAGTTGTCTCAGCAGGTACTGGCTCCGACCTGCAACACAGCTCCGCGGCAAGTTGAAACCACCTCGTCAGCTCCCAGGCAAGATTGCACTCCTCCCTTGACTGGAACTTCTTTTGTTGGAGAGTACATCCTATTTTTATTAACATGTGTTGAGCTTCAAAGAAAGTTCTTTGCAAAGGAAAAGACACAATAAATTTCCTGTGTTTGCCTTCAACCCTCTGATTTCTTTTTATTTCACACAACTACAATACCCAGAAGCACTAGCTCTGGAACCCATATTAAAAAGGGACATTAGATGGCACTCCCCTGCCTATAGGCAACTGCCTAGATGGTAGGGAGCGCCACACCTTCCCTGCAGTGTGCGCCGCCAAGATGGCTGGTAGTCAACTTTCCACCCAGGCTAGCAGCATCTCGGCTTCCACTTCCATGGCTGTACTCCTCATGCTGCCCTGTCGATTTATGTAGGACACCACTGCGGAGTTGTCCGACAAAACTCTCACCGCCCGACCCGCGACCGCGGCCGTGGCCTCGAACTTCCGCAGTGCCAGATAAACTGCTCTCAGTTCTAGGCGGTTGATTGACCAAGACCTCTCGGGAATGGACCAGACACCTTGCGCAAAAAGAGCTCCGCAATGCGCTCCCCACCCCGCGAGACTTGCATCTGTCAACAGAGGGAGTCACTCTGGCTGCACCAGGGGCATCCCCCTTGTCAGGACTCCGGGACGGAGCCACCACCGCAGGGATTGCCTGGCTCGGTGTGGACAGGGAAGACGATTGTTCAACGAGTAGGACTGATGCGAACAACGACAAAGAAGCGCTCTCTGCAAGGGCCTCATATGAAATCTGGCCCATGGTACCGCCTCCAGGGTCGCCGTCATTGAGCCTAGTACACACAGGTAATTCCATGCCGAAGGCGCCGGATCGGCCCTGAACTTGCATACCAGTTGCCAAAGACTCTGAACTCGTCAATTCAGTAGAAATACAGCACATTCCTGAGTGCTGAACCGTACCCCCAGGTATTCGAGATCCTGGGACGGTACTAGACGGCTTTTGGTGGGGTTAACTACCCATCCTAGGTCTTGTAGAAACTTTACTACCTTGTCGGTCACTTGAACACTTTTGACCTTTGATTTCCCTCGAATCAACCAATTGTCGAGATAAGGATGAACCAAGATCCCATCTTTCCGCAATGCCGCCGCCACCACTACCACCATGGATCTTGGTGAAGGTTCGTGGCGCCGTCGCAAGTCTGAATGGCAACGCTTGGAATTGATAATGTCCCTAAGGAAAAGCGAAGCGTAGAAACTTCTGATGAGCCGCTCTGATGGGAATATGCAGGTTCGCCTTCAAAAGATCCAGGGAAGTTAAGCATTCCCCCTTGCATACCGCCACAATGACCAACCGTAAGGTCTCCATCTGAAAATGAGGCACCCGAAGACAACGATTCACCCCTTTTAGGTCCAAGATAGGCTGGAGCGATCCATCCTTTTTTGGCACCACAAAATAAACTGAGTATCGACCCGTACTGCAATCTGCTGCCGGTACCAGCACGATCGCTCCCAATTACAAAAGCTGATCCAGTGTGCTGCGGACCGCCAGGGTTTTCTGCTGCTCCTTGCAGGGAGACAGCACAAAGGAGTCCCGGACAGGTCTCGCGAACTCCAGCGCATAACCTTCGCGAATGATTTTTTTAACACCCACTGGTCAGACGTTATTTGGGTCCAGGCAGGAAGGAAACCCCAAAGCCTCCTGCCTATCGGTTGACTTCCAGCCGGGACCCGCCAACTTTCATTGGGGTTTCCTAGCTGTTGGCGAGGATGCTGTTGCAAATCCTCTACTTGCTCCCCGAAACCCAAGAAACCCCTGGGATCTAGAAGGGAACCTTCCTCTCTGGAAACCACCCAAACGAGAAGTACGAAATCTCCGGAAATCTCGAAACTGCCCCCAAAAAGCCAGAGCGAATTTCCCCTGCCGAGACTTATCCTCCGGAAGCTGACCGCCCTTTGACTCCCCTAGATCTTTAACCAACTTGTCAAGATCTTCTCCAAACAACAGCCTCCCCTTAAACGGAAGTTTGCTGAGATGCGACTTGGACGAACCATCGGCCGCCCAATTCCTTAACCATAGGGATCTGCATGCGGCAACTAGCAAAGCCATACTATTAGCTAGCGCTCTAATTAAGTCATAATGTACATCCACCAGGTATGCGGTACCTGACTCCAACCAATCGAGCTCCCGAACACTCTCCTGGTCCAGCTGGGTAGACTGACGTAAACTCTGAGACCACCTGAGGCATGCTCTTGCCACCCAAGCGACACAAATGGACGCCTGCAGCGACAAGGCATCCACTTCAAACGACTGCTTTAACAAACCATCTACCTTCCAATCTTGCGCATCCTTCAATGCCGCGCTACCTTCTACTGGGATAGTGGTCTTCTTGGTGACCGCCGACACTGCCGCATCAATGTGCAGAGATCAAAACCGTTCCTTGTCCTTATCCGCTAGGGGATAGAGTCTGTTCATAGTTCTAACCCCTCGCAGACCAGATTCTGGTTGATCCCACTCATCTTGGATCATCCGGTCCACCACGCGGTGCACAGGAAACACTACCTGAGCCTGCCATACCGCTTGGATTATAGGATCTTCCCCACACTCTTCCTCTCTGTGGTGCTGCAGCCAGCTTCAACGTCTGCAGGGATTCCGTAATAAGCGCTGTCAGCTAGTCCCTCCGGAATACTAGAATGATTTTCGCCTGATCCTCTGGTTCTGGAATCTTGCCTTCTTCCAAATCGTCCATTTCCGCTTCCACATCCATCTCCGCCTCATCTGTCTCGGGCCACTCTACCTCTGAGGAGGGCGGCTCCGGAAGCCTTGATCGCTTTGGAGGTCTCGAAGCAATACTACCCCCTACAGCTAACCCAGGTTGGGGAGCCGCACTAGGCCCCACCACGGGTTCCGATAATTTGCCTTGACGCCGCAAACAGAAGGCCTGATGCATTAATAGACAAAATCTGGACAGAAATCGTCGAGTGACGGCACCCCTTCCAAGGCTGTTTGTGAAGTGGACGGACTGCTGGGCACCTCCTGAACACCCCCAAGGCCAGCGGCCCCAGAAGCTCTCCCTCAGCTCCAGACGCACCCCCCCCCCCCCCGGCGGTCTTGAGCGACCTTAACATCCATCTGCTGCTCCACGCTGTTAGAAACCATGGTGCAGGCACTGTAGATACCTGAATCCGCCACAGTAACCCTGCAGGTGCCGCAGACCACGCAGAGAGGTTGAGATGCCATACACCAGGCACTCTCACCACTCCTAGGCATCCTATCAAATTCTTAATATACTGCTCTTTTTTTTTTTAAACAGTTAAACCAGGGGTCATTAATTGCCACACCAAAAAACTCCCACTGGAACAATCAAGCCCCCCAAAGAAAATGAATTTAAAAAAAAGGAAAATTACTACTCACAGCCCACTCAAGCTATGGACTCCGGTAGCGCAGTCAATTAAATTTTGAAAAATAAAGTGAAACTTCGGGCTAAATTGCCCCCTCACGGTAATGGCAAGCTAAAATTAGCAGGGAGGATTGAAAGTCCCGGGGAAGTGCTCAGCATACGGCGAACATGCCACCAAAATGGCCACCGCCACTGAAGGGAGAAGTAAAAAAAGGCGCCAAAATGCACAGCGACGGCTGACGGCCCTGCTGCGATCCGGTTCCCCGCTCACTAGAGCGATTACACAGGTCTGTGACTAAAAAGCTGTTTGATTATTTTCATCTAATTTCCATGTATTTTGGTGTGCTGAAAACAAATAAAATATTTAAAAAACTCCTAGACGTCATGATTTGCCACAACATGCAAAATTGTCTTCAAATTTATCAAATTTTTTCAAATTACTATTAATTCAAATTACTATTAATTAATTCACATAAGTGCATTTAAGATATAAAATGCCAAAAAAAACCTTAAAGGGGTTGTCCGAGTTATGTAAAAAAAAATATAGCACTGTAAATCTGATGGTCAGCAATATATACATAAGCTAAGCAAGTTTTAAGTCCGTGCTTCTAATGGTAGAAGGGGCTAATCTTTCCTGAAGAATCCAGTGGGAGGGAGACACAGGGCAGATAGCAGCAGCTCCGGTCAGTGCAGAGGGGCGTGGCCAGCACTGTGACGTCTAGTGTACAGACACAGAGCTGCTCTCTCCTGCATGCCACACTTGTGCACGAATCATCATCAGGTTCTTGGTTCTAGGCTGTTCACACTTTTTCATCGCATTCGTGTTAGCTCGTCATTCTTCAACCGTTATGTTATGGCTCCGTGAAAGTGTATTAATTCGCCAGTTTCTGTTTCATCTGTGGTGAATATACAGTGTTGAAGCAACAGCAGAATATTACAGACTTTGTGAAAAAAGTATACTTTGCATACTTTGGACTAAAAATTGGAGATCAAGATAAAGTCTGGGTGCCTCATAAAGTGTGCAAACGGTGTGTTGAGGACCTCCGAAACTGGTTCAAGGGTAAGAAAAAATCTTTCTGTTAGGTGATTCCTATGGTATGGCGAAAGCAAAAGAACCATAGTGACGACTGTTACTTTTGTTTATGCGATGTGAAAGGGTTTAATTCCAAATGGAAGCATTCCATTTCATACCCCAATCTTCACTCGGCAATTCGTCCCATCCCCCATGGCACAGATATAGCAGTACCCAAGCCCCCTGCTACCTTGGAAGAGATACCTAGCTCCGATGAAGGTGAAGTCATACCTGAACCAGATGACGAATCAAGTTCTGACTTTGAAGATGATACAAGACCAAAATTGTTTTCTCAGGAGGAGATGAATGATTTGGTAAGAGACTTGAATCTTCCCAAAGATGCCGCTGAGTTACTCGGATCAAGGCTGAAAAGCAGGAATTTATTGTTGCCAGGAGTGTCATCTTCATGGTTCAGACATCGTGAAAAGGAGTTCGTTCCTTACTTCGCCCAGGACGACAAGTTGGTTTATTGCATCGATGTCGAAGGTCTGATGGGTCAACTTAAAAATCCAATATGATTCAGAGCAATGGCATCTTTTTATAGATTCTTCAAAAAGAAGTCTCAAAGCAGTTTTACTCCACAACGGTTTTTACGCTTCCATACCTGTAGGTCATTCCGTACACTTGAAGGAAACCTACGAGAACTTGGAATTGGTTCTTCGTAAACTTAAATATGAAGACCATGGTTGACAAGTGTGTGGGGACTTGAAGGTCTTGTGCATGCTGCTCGGGCAACAAGCTGGATATACCAAATATCCTTGTTTTCTTTGTCTATGGGACAGTCAAGACAGACAAAATCACTGGACCAAGAAGAGTTGGCAGCCGAGGGTGCTAACAGTCGGTGAAAAAAATGTCCTCCGAGAAACTTTGGTACCTTCTCATAAAGTTCTTCTACCACCTCTCCACATAAAATTGGGATTGATGAAGCAATTCGTAAAATCACTTCCAAGAGATGGAGAATGCTTCAAATACTTGGTCACCAAGTTTCCAGGCCTGTCGGAGGCAAAATTGAAGGAAGGTGTGTTCGTTGGACCAGACATTAGAAGGCTTATAGTTGATCAAGAGTTTGTCAATACCATGACGGATCCTCAAAAAGAAGGGTGGATTGCATTTAAAGAAGTCGTACAGAAATTTTTAGGCAATAACAAAGATCCTCACTACAAAAAGATCGTCGGACGAATGCTGAAAGCATTTCAAGCTTTAGGTTGCCTGATGAGTTTGAAAGTGCATTTCCTCCAGTCCCACCTTGACTACTTTCCTGAAAATTTGGGAGCTGTGAGTGAGGAACAAGGTGAACGATTCCACCAAGATATTAAAGAGATGGAAAGGAGATACCAGGGAAAATGGAGCATTACAATGATGGCAGACTATTGTTGGATGCTTCAGAGAGACATTCCAGATGCTACTCACAAGTGTAAATGCACCAAGAGGACCTCACAAGGAAGAAGAATCGAGTTTAGTGTATGTAGGTGAGCTCATTTCAGTTCAAAAAAGGATTTTCATGAAAATATTGTAATAAAACTTTAATTTTATAAGTCTATTTCCATTTATTTTGAGGTATTGCCTTATTTAACAGTTACCTAAATTGTCAGGAAACGTGATGTGCTATGACAAAATGGAGGTCATTTTCAGATTCAACGCACCCAAAAACAAAGATTATGTGGAATAACCAAAACAGCTCTCGAAAAAAACATTTCTTGCAGACCTGTTATCTGTGTGTTATAGAAACGGGCTCCGCAGTCCTCTGCCCCGATCTGTGTCAGCCCAGTGCTCAATCCGGCTCGCTCCCGCTCCACCTCGCCGCGAGCGGACAGCCGTCCGGCGAGCTGTCTGTCACAGTGCCGTCCGTGCGCGGATGATCACGGCTGCCAGAAAAAGCCGAGACACCTCCGTTGCCTGCTACAGAGCTCTCCTCCGTGCCATCTAGGAGACATCTGAAATAAATTGAGCCCAAAGCCAGAAGAACCTCAGACAGGCAGCAGGGACGGGCACAAGAAAATATGCTCTACTTCCTCTTTTTTTTTTTTTTTTTAAAGAAACAGCACCCACATAGTTGCAGTAAAGTTTAAAGGAGAATCATAGGGAAAGGGAAACCCCCCAAACTAAACTAAGCTATTCTACAGCTCCTTTATGTGTTCCTCTAGTGAGCCCAGCACCTAGGCTCACTAAGTCCTCCTGCTGCATGGAGACTGGACACACTGGGGCTGAGAGGAGTGATCAGCAGACTACATCCAGTGATGTCATGACTTTGACATGCCCAGTCTCCATGCTGCAGGAGGAGGTACACAACCCAGAGGTGGAGGACTAAACTGGAGGACCGATAAGGAACAGCTTGCAAAATTGAGTGGACAAGGCTATGGGACCAGATGGGATACATCCCAGGATACTGAAAGAGCTCAGAGAGGTTCTTGCATGGCCGTTAAAGGATGTTTTTAATAGATCCTTGGAGAAAGGAGAAGTTCCACACGACTGGAGAAAGACTGATGTGGTATCTCTTCACAAAAATGGTAACAGGGAAGAAGTGACAAACTACAGGCCAGTGAGCCTTACCTCGGTGGCGGGAAAAGTAATGGAGGCACCCCTGAAAGAGCAAATAGTGAATTTTCTTGAGACCAACAGGTTGCATGCTCCGAGGCAACATGGTTTTACCAAAGGACGATCTTGCCAAACAAATCTAATTGAGTTCTTTGACTGGGTGACCAGAGAACTAGATCAAGGGCATGCGATGGATGTCATCTGCCTAGATTTCAATAAAGCCTTTGATACTGTTCCTCAAGCTCATACATGACATAGCACCCTCATTCCTCTCAACACTGGTCAGCAAGCAACCAGCCAACAGAGACAGGAGAACTATCAACTTTGACACACTACAAGTTCCTAATAATATCAGATCAGTAAAAGCAAGTACCAGCAACAAAGCGTTCTCATTCTCAGCACCGATAACCTGGAATCATCTACCACATGAACTGCGAGCTATAAAAGACATAAATGACTTCAGAAAGAAAATAAAAACCCATCTTTTCAAATGTCACTATAACCTGATGTAAACAAAAGTGGAACCATGAAGCCGACCTGTGTAAATGTAATTATTATAGAACTGTAAATATGTAAATATGTAAACCTAACCTTGAAGTGTCTAACCCTGCGTGTGTGTGCCTAACCCTAAATCTATGTATATATGATCCAATTTTCCTGTCCTGATTTGACATCTCCCAAATTTGTAATCAAACCGCTGCTGATCGCTGGAAGTAGCGGTATATAAGTGTAAACTAAATAAATAAAATAAATAGGAGGCTTATCAATAAACTCAACAGCTTGGGGATGGATCCCAAGGTGGTGAACTGAATCAGAAACTGGTTGACTGACAGACGACAGAAGGTGATGATAAATGGAACCCACTCGGATGAAAGGAAGGTGATTAGTGGTGTGTCCCAGGGTTCAGGTCCTGGGACTGGTACTGTTCAACGTATTTGTGAGTGATATTGCTGAAGGACTGAATGGAAAAGTCTGCCTTTTTGCAGATGACATAAAAATTTGCAACAGAGTGGACTCCCCTGAGGGAGTGGAGAACATGAGAAAAGATCTACAAAAGCTGGAAGAATGGTCTAATGCTTGGCAGTTAAGATTTAATGTGAAGAAGTGCAGTGTCATGCACTTGGGAAGCAGAAACCCGAGGGAATTGTACGTGATAGGGAGTGAGAGGTTGGTGCGCACAGACCAGGAGAAGGACCTCAGAGTGACTAATTGAGGATCTCAAGGTGGCGAAACAGTGCGACAAGGTGGTGGCAAAAGCAAGAAGGATACTGGGTTGCATTAGAGAGGAACTACCAGCAGAAAGGAAGAGTTACTAATACCACAGTACAAGTCACTGGTGTTCAGGTTTTGGAGACCATATCGCGCAAAGAAAATAAAAAGACTGGAAACGGTTTAGAGGAAGGCAACCAAAATGATTTGGAGCCTGCGTCAGAAGACTTATGAGAAGCGACTTGAAGACCTAAATATGTACACTCTGGAGAAGAGGAGGGACAGGGGAGATATGATTCCGACATTTAAATACTTAAGGAGTATTAATGAACAAATCAACCTCTTCCAAAGACGGGGAAGCTGTAAAACTAGAGGGCATAACATTAAGCTGCAAGGGGGTAAACTGAAAGGCAACGTCAGGAAATACTTTTTCACTGAAAGGGTGGTGGATGCTTGGAATGTCCTCCCGATGGAAGTGGTGGGGGCAAATACAGTGACAGAATTCAAAATGGCATGGGACAGACACAGTGGATCCCTTTATAGCAACATGATAAAACCAAAATTAACATAACTATCTCATCTCTCTCAACAAATAGGGGTGACCTATATGGAGCGGTGGGTACACCACTAAACAAAAGATATGGGGAGGGGCGTCCTGCACGGAGCAGCAGGTGCACCCTACTCTTGCTGCCTTGTTGGGCAGACTAGATGGACCAAGCTGGTTTTTATCTGCCATCATATACAGTACTGTTACTATTTTACTATATGTTACTATCCATCGGATTGGCATGCATCGACTGACTCGACAGCACTTAACACAACCGCAATGAGCAGTCCCATACCCACTCTCTGCCCAGTCATTGCCCCATCAGGATTTTAAGCACACTAGCTGTTTTTAAACTTAGAAACATGACTGCAGAAAAAGACCACATGGCCATAAGAACATAAGATATGCCATACTGGGTCAGACCAAGGTCCATCAAGCCCAGTATTCTGTTTCCAACAGTGGCCAATCTAGGTCATATGTACCTAGCAGTTTCCCCAAGAGACACAAGTTCCACAATGCTTGTACTGGGTCAAGCATTGATATCATCAGTCACTTCTTAATAATGGTTTATGGACCTTTCCTCCAGGAACTTGTCCAAACCTTTTTTAAACCCAGCTACACTAACAGCCTTTACTACATCCTCCGGTAACAAATGCCAGAGTTTGATTACACGTTGAGTGAAAAAATATTTTCTTTTATTAGTCTTAAATAGTGTACCCTGTAGCTTCATTGCATGTCCCCTGGTCTTTCTATGTTCTGATAAGGTAAACAATCGATCTACGTTTACCTGTTCCACTCCGTTCATTAATTTATAGACTTCTATCATATCTCCCCTCAGCCGTCTCTTTTCCAGGTTAAAGAGCCCTAACCTTTTTAGCCTTTCTTCATAGGAGTATCCTTCCATCCCCTTTACCATTTTGGTGGCTCTTCTCTGTACCTTTTCTAAAATCGCTATATCCTTTTTAAGATACGGCAACCAGAATTGCACACAATATTCAAGGTGCGGTCTCACCATGGAACGATATAGAGGCATTATAATATCTTTTGTTTTATTTTCCATTCCTTTCCTTATCATACCTAGCATTCTATTTGCTCTCTTGGCCGCCGCTGCACACTGGGCCGAGGGTTTTAACATGGTATCCACAATGACGCCTAAATCTTTTTCCTGGGTGGTGGTTCCTAATGCGGAACCTTGCATCGTGTAACCATAGTTTGGGTTGTTCTTCCCTAGGTGCATAACCTTGCACTTGTCCACATTAAATTTCATCTGCCATTTTGAGGCCCAGTCTTCCAATTTATCAAGATCCTCTTGCAACTTTTCACAATCCTCTTGGGTTTTAACAACTTTAAATAGATTTGTGTCATCTGCAAATTTGATAACCTCACTCTTTATTCCACTTTCCAGGTCATTTATGAATATGTTACTATATCGTCTGCCCTTCCATCAACTATAATAGTGCCCTTTTTCCCTTTAGAGATCCTCTATGTTTGTCCCATGCTTTTTTGAATTCAGATACTGCCCTTGTCTCTACCACTTCCACTAGGAGACTATTCGACGCTTTCACCACTCTTTCTGTAAGGAATTATTTATTCATTTATTTAACAAGCTTTTATATAATCGCCCCTTCCTGAGATCAAGCAACTTTTACATTAAACTTTGAAACTATGTACATTTAACTTATTACAACTATATACAATAAACTTTTTATATCTATATACAATAGTCTGTGTGTGGTATGGTTGTATACATTGGTATCATGGGGTGTGTTGTGTAAATACGTTACGAATTTTGCATTACCACTTGGTTATTTTTTATGATGTTTTAGATGTCTTGGGATTTATTGATACTATTTGGATCACCGAAATAATCAATGAAAAGAAATGTTTTTAAGTCCTTATGGAATTTCAGGAGGTCCTTTGTTGCTCTTAAGTCATTGGGAAGTGAGTGCCTCAATATTGGAGCAATGTAAGAGAAGGCTCAGGAACTAGTACATTGGTTTGTGTTGCAGATATAGGAGGGAATTTTGTAGGTGTTTTGGGAACAGTTTCTTCGTTCCCTTGAAGAGTTAGGTGTTGTGAGGAGGGCTGATAGTGGGGTTGTGGCAATGTTATTATGGTGCTTAAATATGATCATTAGGTATTTATATTTTATTCTAGAGGTGATTGGTAACCAATGGAGGTCGTAGTGTATGGGGTTGATGTGTTCAACTTGCCTTGTTTTTGCTGCTATGCGTGCAGTAAGGTTTTCTGCTAGTTGGAGCTGGTGGGTAGTTTTTTGGGAAGTCCTTGTAAGATACTATTATAGTAATCTATATGTGGTATTATTAGAGATTGTAGGATCGTTCTGAAATGGTTAAACTTCAAAGAACGGTCTGAGCCGTTGGCTAGTTCTTAATCTGAAATATATACTTTTTGTAACTGTTTTTGTGTGATGGGTCATGCATAGAGTTTTATCTAAAACTATGCCTAAGTATTTTACTTCTTCCTTGACTTCCAGTTCTGTCTCCTGTAATGAGTATTTTATTGGGAGGGGGGAAGGGGGATGAAGTTTGGATTTCTTGAGATAAAGAGCACTTTGGGTTTTTTGAGATTGATTTTGAGGTTGTGAGTGTCAAGCCATTCTGTAATTTCAGTCATGTATGCTGTTATTTGGGAGAGATCTAGGTTTGTAGTGTCTATCGGATGGTACATAATTATGTCATCCGCATAGAGATGATAGTTAATATTGTGTGAACTGAAAATGTTGCAAATTAGCTAAATGTAAATATTGAATAATAGTGTGGACGACGAGCCTTGGGGGATTCCCTGTTTCTGTGGGAAGACTGAGGATGAGTTTTAGCCTATTTTCACCTGCTGCGTTCTGTTTGTAAGATAAGATATAAACCATTGTATGACTGTTCCTTGCAGTCCAATTTGTTTTAGTCTATTAGGAGGATGTGATTTATGCTGCCAAATGCTGCTGCTATGTCAATAAAAATGAGTATAAAAGCCCGCTTACTAGAGTCTAGGCCACGTATCAGTTTATCTAGCAATATTAGCATAAGGGTCTCGACACTATGTTGTGGTCTAAATCTGTGTTGATTCTCATCCAGTGGTGCATTTAGTTCAATGAAATCTTGAAGTTGCAATTGTACAACTTTTTCTATCACCTTCGTTAGGAATGGTAAGCTTGATATTGGTCGATAATAATTGGGTAGATTTTTGTCAGAGGATGAAGCTTTAAGTATGGGACAGATTGTAGCCTGTTTTAATGCAGATGGCATGTATCCTTGTTTCAATGAGGAGTTTACCCCAACAATCTGTGAGATAGTAAAAACATCTTTAATTGCTTTCAACCAGCTGACCGGGCAGGGGTCACTGGGAGAGGTTGTGGTGTTTATATTAGTTATTATATTTTTGAGATGTTTGTTGTCTATAGTGTAGAACGTTGACCATGCTGCATTGTTATGTGGATTTGATTTTGTGGTCTGGGGGCTCCATGGGACCATAGTATTCTTATTGTGGGTTGAGTTTGCTTATATAATAATTTGCTATAATTTGTGGATGCAGTGTTGTGTCATTATTATCTTCAGGGGGGGTGTTTTCATTAAGTATTTCATTATGATATTCTTTCTGTTATTTATGGCATCTTTATACTGCTTTAATGTTTGCATATATTGTCGGTTGTCGTTTTCTGATTTTGTATGTTCTATATTTCTTAATTTTTGTTTCAATTTTTTAGATCTGTTGTGTACCATTTATTTGTGTTTCCTTTTTTTGTATTTCTGTGACGGTTCGGAGCTATGGCTGCTTTGGCTAGGGTTGTGTTCCAGTTTTGTATGATGTCATCTAGGTTAGTGAGTGTGCTCTCAATATTGAGTATCGTATCGTCTAGAAACAATGTTTTATCAAATGTTTTGAATTTACTGTATATTGTTTGCTTTTTGTCTGTCATATTTTTAATAGGCAGTGTTGGTAATGCAACGGTTATAAGGAAATGATCTGTCCATGGTAGTGGGGTGGTTATTGGTGGGTAGTAGTTAATGTCTTGGGTGGTATCTGTTTGGAGGAATATGAGATCTAGTGCATTGCCTTTGTTGTGTGTTGGGCTTTGAACTACTTGATTAAGGCCCATGTCTACCACTGCATTTAAGAAATGGGTAGAGTGTGTATTATGTAGCAAGGGGAGGTTAAAGTCACCAAGGATGTATTGTGTTTTATTAGTCTTTGTGGAGCATGCTAGTTCTAAGATGGAAGCTAGGTTGTCAGAGGAGGTTGAGAGGGGGTCTGTAAATTAGGGTGAGGGAGATATTCTTATTTTCTATGGTCAAGATGTCCATTTCATCAATATTTTTGACCATGTGCTGGGTTGTGTTTAGCTCTTTTTTGGCTAATATTAGCACATCTCCCCGTGTCTATTTGTTCTAGGGCAGTGGTATAGGTTGCAGTCAGGGAGTAGAAGCTGATTCGTTAGTACCTGGTCAGTTTCTGTTAACCACATTTCTGTCAACCACGTTTCTGTCAGGCAGAGTATGTCTGGTTCTTTATCTTTTATTAGGTCTAATACAATTGGGACTTTGTTTCTTGCTGATCTTATGCTCAGCAGGAGGCATTTTATAGGGTATGTTGGACATGTTGAACTTGTTGTGCAAATGTACATATATGGTTTTATGTATATGAGCCTTGGGTTGTGGATATTGTTGTGATTAGAGGTATGGTAGTAATGGGGGGAGGGTGTATAGCTTCTGTAGCGGTAGTGTATTATTGGGATGTTACTTTGGAGTAGAGGGGTAGGGTGGAGGGTTTGTATTAGAGGGGTTATGAAAACCAGTAGGGCAAGGATGTATATTATATATTGTTTCTCCATGGCAAAGGGGTATGTTATTAGTTTAGTGGTGTTCTGATATCAAGTAAACTTAAATTGGATCTAACCCGCTTCCTAAGTACATACAAATTTGGTCAAGCAATTATGAACAGTGCCTTTAAAACATTCTAGTTGATGTAAGGCTTAGTTACAATAGCGGTTTACAGAAACTCATAGTTTGTCCAACTTGAGGACGAAGGTCTGCAATGCTGGAGCTGTTTGACTAAATGCTGTATCAGGTGCAGCACTATTATTTGCCTCCGTGCCCTGCCTAAGAACCACGCCAAAGGGCCCTCTGGAGAGGCCCTCGGGCACGGGCCCACCAGGCACAGGTATGCCTGGAGCGTGCTTGCTTTTCAAGTGTTGAGCTGACTTCCCAATTGGGCTGTGGTGGTGGGAGCAGGAGCAGCTTGCTGCTGCTGATTTGCTCCCCCAAAGCTGGAATCAGGACAGGAGAATTGGAGAGTCCTGTGGTGAAAAGGTCCCTTTCTTTGCAGCGTGCTTGCTTTCCGTATATTACTCTTGAGTCAATCCCTTTCACCCTTATCCTATGTCCCCTAGTAGCAGAGCTTGCTTTCTATCGGAAGAGACTCATTCTGTGCATTTATGCCATGGAAGTATTTAAACATCTCTATCATATCTCCCCTAGTCCTCCTTTCCTCTACAGTACACATATTAAAATCTTTAAGCTTCATAACGAAGACCACTAACAACCCTCTGCACCGACTCCAACCTGCTTATATGCTTTTGAAGGTGCGGTCTCCAGAATTGCACACAATACTTCAAAGGAGGTCACACCAAAGACGTATACAGAGGCACTATCACTTCCTTTTTTCTGCTGGTCATTCCTCTCCTCATACACCTAAGCATCCTTCTGGCTTTCACAGTTGCCGTTTCTGTTTAGCTACTTAAAGATCATACACAATTATACCCAGGTCTTGCTCTTCTTTCATGCACAGTAGTACCTCACTCCCTACATTGGATTTTTGCAGCTCAAATGCAGGACCCTGCATTTTTCTGCATTAAATTTCAGCTGCCAAATCCTAGACCATTCATCTTGCAAATCCTAGACCAGCGATGGCGAACCTATGGCACGCGTGCCAGCTGTGGCACGCGAAGGCCTTGCAGCTGGCACGCGGGAAGGTCCGCATTTAAAAGGTCCCAAATTTTAAAAAAAAAAAAACCAAACAAACCGGCTGCTTCTGCCGCGGCAGCCTCAAGAGCTCTGCCGCGGCAGCCTCAAGAGCTCTGCCGCGGCAGCCTCAAGAGCTCTGCCGCGGGGCCCCCCCCTGCCCGGCAGAGCCTCCCTGCATCATCTACCTTCAAGTCGCAAAACGCGGTCTTCTTTCAGAGCCGCGAGAGTTTCCTTTCTCGCGAACAGAGCCGCGAGAAAGGAAACTCTCGCGGCTCTGAAAGACGCCCGCGTTTTGCGACTTGAAGGTAGATGCTGCAGGGAGGCTCTGCCGGGCAGGGGGGGGCCCCGCGGCAGAGCTCTTGAGGCTGCCGCGGCAGAAGCAGCCGCTTTGTTTGGGTTTTTTTTTTTTAATTTGGGCTGATAGGGGGGAAGGGGGTTTAGGACTGGTAATGGGCTATGGTGGGGAGGCTAAGACTGGAAATGGGCTGATGGGGGGGGTTAGGACTGGTAATTGGCCATGGGGGGGGGCTAAGACTGGAAAGGGGCTGATGGGGGGGGGTTAGGACTGGGAATTGGCGAGGGGGGGGGGCTAAGACTGGGAAGGGGCTGGTGGGGGGGGGGGGGTTAGGACTGGTAATTGGCCAGGGGGGGGGTTAGGACTGGTAATTGGCCAGGGGGGGGGGTTAGGACTGGTAATTGGCCGGGGTTAGGACTGGTAATTGGCCATGGGGGGGCTAAGACTGGAAATGGGCTGATGGGGGGGGGGTTAGGACTAGTAATGGGCCATGGGGGGTGCTAAGGCTGGAAGTGGGCTGGTGATGGTGATGGTGATTTGGGGGGGGGTAGGACTAGTAATGGGCTATGGGGGGGGGCTAAGACTGGTAATGGGCTGATGGGGGGGTTAGGACTGGTAATGGGCTATGGGGGGGCTAAGACTGGAAATGGGCTGAGTGGAAGGAGGGCTTGAACTGCAAATAGCTGATGGGATTGGGGCTTGGAATGGAAATGGGTTGTGAGGGGGAGGGAGCTAGGACTGGAAATGGGTGAGGGGGGGCTAGGACAGGAAATGGGCTGATGGAGGGGCTAGAATAGGACTGGAAATTGGCTGTTGGGGGGGTGCTAAGATTGGAAATGGGCTGTGGTGGGGGTTTGGATTGAAATGGACTCATGAAGGGGCTAGAACTGGAAGTAGGCTCATGGGGGGCGTGGAATGGAAATGGGCTGAGTGGAGGGGAGCTAGGATTTGACCTGGGCGGAGGGTGGGGCTAGGAACGGACTAGAAATGGGCTCATGGGGGCTGGGTTTGGAAATGAGCTGATGGAGGGACTCGGATGGGACTGCAAATAGATGGGGGAGCTAGGACTGGAAATGGGCTTATGGGGGGTTAGGACTGGAAGTGGGTTGATGAGGGGGGGCTAGGACTGGTATTGGGTTGGGAGGTTGCTAGGACTGGAAATGGGTTGGGGGGCTGCTAGGACTGGAAATGGGCTGATGCAGGGACTAGAAGGGAATGGATGCTGGGTGAGGCTGGAACTAGAAGGGAGCTGGTGTTGGGGGAGGATTAGAATGGGATGGGGCTGGGAGAGTAAAATGGAGAGGGGAAAAATATTTTGTGTGGGAGGGATAAAAAATCTACAATTGGCCGGGTATTGGGAGAATAAGTGGGGATTGAGGATGGAGGGGTAAATTTTGAGTAGATGAAATAGGAATGAGGAAAGAGCAAAAGGAGAAAGATTAGTATGTTAAAGCAGATGTAGAGAGAGAATGGAAAAAAAAAACCAAGAAGACAGAAGAAAGGACAAATGGACAGCAGATGGAGAGTTAGGAGAAGACACGAAGAAACCAGAAGAAAGTGGCTGGAGCAATTGCAACTGAAAAAAAAATGCACAAAAGGTAGAAAAATATCTCTTTATTTTGAATTTATTAACTGGAATATGTCAGCTCTGGGAAATGTGCATCATTAATTTTTGCGCTTTGTTTAGTACAAGAGGAAATTAATTTATAGTTTTATTTCTACAGTGTTGTTGTATATTCCAAGTTTGGCTTTTGGGGTTCCCAGTTTAATTATTGTCTTCCTGTTTTTAAATTGTGATTCCTTGTTTGGTGATGGTCTGTTCTGCATGTGTAACTGAGCTGAGGTATTCTGTTTATATAATTCCTATTTGACATTGCCACTTGTTCTTTCCCCAGTAGGTCATGTATTGTTGTTCTCTGAAATGTATTGGTTTAATATTTGCAGTGTTGCCTTTTGATAGTTAGGGTATGGTGCTTTGTGAGTCCTGGTAGTACTGTTAGGATACGGCGGGTTTGCTATGGGTTCTAAATGGGCAGCGTTTGTAGTAGTTCCTAATGTGCCTGGCGGTTGGTACTGGATTATAGTAATGTAGAAACCTTTTAGTCTTTCTTTATCCATATACTCATTAAGAGGCATGTTTACTAAAAGTTAGTGTATGGTAACATTATGCAAATATTTATGCAAATGAGGCACCTTATGCAAATGAGGCTTTAATGGACGTGCTGGCACTTTGAGGAAATTCTTTGGTTTTGTGCGGCAGTTTGGGCACTCGGGCTCAAAAAGGTTAGCCATCACTGTCCTAGACCATTCTTCAAGCTTAGCTAGATCCCTCCCCATGTTATCTACTCCTTCCTGGGTGTCTATTCTTTTGCAGATTTTGGTATCACAAGCAAACCTTACCCGACAGCCCTTCTGCAATATCACTAACAAAGATGTTAAAAAGAATCAGACAGATCCCTATGGCACACCACTGGTAACCTCCTTTCCTCAAAGTGAGCTACATTTACCTGTACTCTTTATCACCTCCACACAATTTCTAACCTAAGCAATAACTTTAGGGTCCATCCCTAGGGTGCTCAGTTTGTTTATAAATCGCCTGTGCAAAACGGTGTCAAATGCTTTACGAAAGTCTAAGTACACCACATCCAGGGCTCTCCCTCTGTCCAAATCCCTGGTCACCCAGTCAAAAAAATCAATCAGATTAGTCTGACAAGACCTGCTTCTGGTGAATCCATGCTGTCTCAGTTCCTGCAATCCATTTGATTCCAGGAACTTCACTATTCTCTTGTTTAGTAGACTTTCCAATAATTTACTAACCACCAAGGTTAGGCTAACTGGCCTGTAGTCCTCGATGTTAGTACCGCAGGCCCACACTAATGGTTAGTGTGTGTTAAAACACATTAACTACTTAAGTGCCCCTAAGCTGCAGTAAAATAGGTCATTTGTTTGTTATTTTACCACAGAAAACTTGCCATGCTATTCACTAACACAATACTTCAGTCATTTATTTATTTTCCATTGCTAGTGCCAGGACCATCATGTATTCCAAGCCACAGCAACACATGAGAGGAGACCACAACTTGAGCTTGCTAGAATTTAAAGACCCCCATTCCTTCTAGCCACTCATCTCCATGGTGGCCCAAATGGTCAAATAAGAACTCCTCCTCTGCCTCAATGCCTGCTTAAGAAAATAAAAATATATTCCTTTAAGCCAGTGGTTCTCAACCCAGTCCTCTGGGACCCCCAGGCCAGTCAGGTTTTCAGGATATCCAAAATGAATATGCACGAGACAGATCTGCATACAATGAAGCAGTGCTTTAAGCGCTGCCCCTTTAAAACAAAAAGGAAAATATAGCGTCCCCGGTGGCCACCCCCATAGCATCTGGTAAAACATCCCTGGTGGTTCAGCTGGAAACGGGGGCAATCCACCATCACTGCTATTTTTCAAATATTGTAGCCTGACTGCTTAGAGGTAGACCTGGCGAACTGCAAAAATCAGTTGTTTGAGCAGCTGGACTTAATACCACAATGGCTTACTACAGGTAAAGCGTAGTTACTCACCTGTAACAGGTGATCTCCGGGAACAGCAGGAATTTAGTCTTCACATATGGGTATTGTCGGTACCGACAGACTGCGCGGGAACACTCCCCGGCGTCCAATAGGAACGCTTTTGGGAGCATCCCTCTGCACATGCGCGTTGCCTTCCGACCTTTCCAACTGTCCCTCTTCAGTTAAGTTTGTAGCTGAGTGAAAAGGATAGAGGAAAGAGGAAAACGACAGATAAATAGAGAGACAACTCCTAGGGGAGGTGGGTGGGTTGTGAAGACTAAATTCCTGCTGTTCCCGGAGATCACCTGTTACAGGTGAGTAACTACGCTATCTCCAGGAACAAGCAGGAATGTAGTCTTCACATATGGGGACTCCCTAGCTGAAGATGCCAGGGAGATGGCCCCAGGAAGCTGCCACCTATAGTGAGGTGGGCCATGCTTCCTCCAATGGATCTTTGGCATCCTACCCACTGCTTCCTCCCATGGATCTTTGGCATCCTACCAGGGTTGGTAGGTAGGAGTTGAATTAAGTCTGAAAGAGATGTTGAAGAACAGCCTGGCCAAAGACGGCATCCTGACAGGAGGCTTTATCTAGGCAGTAGTGAGCTGTGAAGGTGTGCACCGAAGCCCAGGTGGCTGCTCGACAGATGTCATCGATAGACACAGAGTGAAGGTTGTGATAAGGAAGCTTATCATAGCTCAGGAAGGAGCTATAGAAAAGGTGAAGTGTCTCTGAACAAGCAACCTGTCAGTGCTGGTAGAAATGAGAAAACAGAATTTTGCCATAAAAGACTACCAGTCCCAGAATGCACCAGGTTTCCAACAGCCATTAGAGGAGCTGAAGTGGGGAAACGTGTGTTCAATCAAAAGGGCTATGAGGTAATCCCTAAGCACTCATCTCAAAGGGCAGGGCCTGATTCAGCACAGCTGCGCTGTGTTAGGGAGGAGCACTCATCTAAGCAGAATAAGAGTAGAGTTTATTCTACAGATGACCATCTTCATGATCACCTTGGATATCCGGAGAATTGTCCTCAGTATCCTGAGAATCAGCTTGAGTTTGATCATCATACTTCATCATCAGAAGCAGAAGCCAAACCGGACGGACAGAGAGGGAAAGAGACCCTTTGGAAGAAGGAAGAGAAAAGCCTTTGAGAGGTCTAGAAGAGTCCAAAGCAGTACGTATACTGGGAGGTATTCCAAGGGCCAGCATACACCATTGGACTGGGGAAAGCCAGAGGAATGGTGCTGCAGAGCTAGGAATCACCAGAGGCTACCTGTGAGGGAGACGGCTGCACGTGGAAGGGACCCTAAGACCTGTGCCAGAAGGTATGTGAAGAGAGATCCAGTGTCCAGGGATCTGGATTGGAAGGCTGGACATAAGAACTGGACTACATACTGGCCAGGCTATATAGAGAGGAACTCTAGCAGCAATGGAAGCTCAGGTATGAACACTGATCTATGCCCTAGCTATAACCTTGAAAGACAGCAGGGAAACAAGTATTCTCCTGAAAATGCTCCATTGAGAGATTCATCTGTGCCAATCCATGATATTGAACCCATGCTTGTTGAACAAGGGGGAATAATAGCAGATGAGGATCCTGTTTATATGGACTGCTCTCTATCTAAACTCCGTTGGTAACTTTCTGTTATAAAGTACAGCAACCATCACAAAGAAATACAAATTTGTTCTTTAATCTACTCAGAAAAGCTCCTGAAGCAGGATTTGACCCACACAGTGGAAGGCAAGCCAGCTAAGGGGTTTCAGCTGGTAACTGCTAGCAATTAAGCCTTACCTAATTGCTTGTGAGCTAGGAGAGAATCACTTCTGTATCTATGTGGGAAGTAATCAGAAGTTAACCTGAAAAGAACAGTTTGTTTCTTGCTTTGTGACTTTTCATTTGTTGTTTTCCTGATTTTGACTTTGTTTTTTCCAAGTTAACACTGAAAGCAAGTAACCTAATTTATGTGCTACCAAGCATATCTGTGTTGGGAGAAATAACCCCATAAATAAATATCGTATTGGCTTTACCCAAGAGCACAACTAAATTATTGTCAGCAGCTGTGTCTGGTGTGAATGAACTACATTGCCCACAATACCTTGCAAATCATATAGAAATATGTACTTGCCAAGAGTGTGAAGATTCTCACCCAGGCAACCGTCTGACAAGGTTAGCCATAGAGGCTGCCATGGCTCTCACATTATGTGCTGTGACATGGCCTTGATAAGGAAGACTCTTACTCTCATAAGTAAAGGATATGCATTGTGCAATCCATTTAGACAGAGTTCTTTTGGAGACTGGAAGTCCCAAATGACTAGAATCAAAAGCAACAAAAAGTTGAGAAGACTTTCTATGATGCTGTGTTCTTTGTAGGTAAAAAGCTAAGACTCTTTTACAGTCCAAAGTATGAAGGTTCCATTCTGCATTAGAGACATGAGGCCTCGGAAAGAATACAAGGTGGTAAATCGATTGATTTAAATGAAAAAGGCGACACCATCTTTGGCATAAAATGTGGATGAGTTCTGAGAACAACCTTATCATGGTGAAACCCTGTATAAGGGGGATCAGCCACTAAAGCTTGCAATTCACTAATGCGACGTGCGGAGGTGATTGCAATTAGGATAAAAACTTCCAGGGTTGTAGTGGCTAAAGGTTCAAAAGGCGGTTTCATGAGCTGTCCGAGAACTAGATTTAAATCCCATGCCACCGGTGGTGGCCTGATGGGAGGCTTTGTTAATAGAAGACCTCTCATAAATCTTGCTATGAGTGGATGACAGGAAATTGGCTGTCCATTTAGAGGCTTATAGGAAGCTGCAATTGCACTAAGATGGACTCTTACTGAATTTGTCTTTAGACCAGAATTTGATAAATGAAGTAGGTACTCTAGTACCGATTCCAAAGGTATCACAAGGGGGTTTAAGCCCTTTTGAGAACACCATATAGTAAAACGTTTCCACTTGAAGGCATTAAGAATGTCTTGTGGAAGGTTTTCTGGAAGCCTGAAGGACATCCTTTACCTGTTGGGAAAGGTTAAGATCCTGCAGGTCTAGGCTTTCAGCAACCAGGCCCTGAGATGCAGGGACTGGGGATTCGGGTGCCATAGCATCCCGTTCTCTTGGGAGAGAAGGTCTGGAGCACACCCTAACGCCAGAGGTGCAGCTTGAGATTGATGTAGAAGCAGGGAATACCACATTTGTTGTGGCCACCGTGGCGCTATGGAGGATCATACGACCTCTCTCTCTGAAGCTTGAAGAGTGTTTTGGGGATGAGGGGAATGGGTGGAAAGGCACAGAGGAAGACCTGACCCCAGTGAAGGAGGAAGGTGTCCCTTGCCTGGCAATTGTGAGCCGGAATTTTGGAACAGAACTGGAGAAGTTTGGCAATCAGTGGACTTGCAAAGAGGTCTATGTCTGGGGTTCCTCAGATGTGAAATATCTTTATCAGCTGGTCTAGGTGGAGAGACCATTTGTGAGGCAGCAGTACTCGGCTGAATCTGTCTGCCCAAAGGTTTTGAATGCCTGGAAGATATACCACAAGAAGGTGAATTTGATGCTCTCTGGCGAGGGCCCATAGTCGTAAAGCTTTGTTGCATAATAACAGAGAGCCTGTTCCGCCCTGCTTGTTCACGTAGAACATGGGTACTTGATTGTCCGTTTGGACTAGGACTGTCTTGTAGCTGAGCTGGGCATGGAATACTCGAAGAGCTAGATAGATTGCTCTGAGTTCTAGGTGGTTTATGTGAAGACAAGCCTCCTGTGGAGTCCAGATACCCTGGGTGGAGAGATGGTGCAGATGTGCTCCCCATCCCACCTGCGATGCATCTGTTGTTAGGGTGGCCTGGAATCCCCCATTGGAGAATCTTTTAGTGGGGTCTCCTTTCCAATAACCCCCTTATTGGAAAGGAGACCCCACTAAAAGATTCTCCAGTGATTGCCACCATTGTAGGGACAAAATCAGTCGTTGTGAGTTTGATATCTTGTCCAACAGACGTCCTGTGGCCTGTGTCTACTGTGTGAATAGTGTCCACTGGGCTGCTCGCATGTGGAGGCGAGCATAGGGAACTACATGAACTGTGGATGCCATATGTCCCAATAATTGCAGCAGTTCTCTAGCAGTTAGGGAGGACTTTCCCGCTGTTTGAGAAGCTAGTTGCATTATGCGAAGACAGCGGGGCTGTGGGAGGAAAGTCCTTGACTGTCTGGTATCTAAACAAGCTCCGATGAAATCCAGGGTCTGAGAAGGAACAAGTTGGGATTTTGGGAAGTTTATGACCAATCCCAAGTATTGGAGAATTCGCATTGTGTGAGACAGTGCAGAGCTGGCTTCTGGAATCGTGGGGGCTCGAATGAGCCAGTCGTCCAAGTAAGGGAAGACGAATATCCCTAGGGTTCGCAGGAATGCAGCTACTATTGCCATGCATTTCGTGAATACGCTTGGCGCCGAAGCCAAACCAAAAGGAAGGACCCTGTATTGGAGGTGTTTTCCCTTGAAAAGGAATCTTAAGAATTTCCTGTGATCTGGATGGATCAGAATATGAGTATATGCATCCTTTAGATCTAGAGAGCAAAGCCAATCCTGACTTTGAAGGTATGGCAGAAGAGTTCCCAGAGAAATCATTTTGAACTTTTCTCGGAAGATATTTGTTCAATTCTCTGAGGTCTAGAATGGGTCTGTGTCCTCCTGTTTTCTTTGGAATAAGAAAATAGGGGGAGTAGAACACTGTACCCTGTTGGGGAATGGGCACTTCCTCTATTGCTTCCTGAGCAAGGAGTGTTGAGACCTCTTGATCCAGTAGATTGTCTGAAGAGGTTTGGGAATTGAACTGTCTTACGATTGTAGGAGGCGGCATGCTGTGAAAATGAAGCTTGTACCCCTCCCCTACAATGGACAGAGCCCAATTTTCTGCTGTTATTTGGTGCCATCTGTTGACAAAATGACACAACCTGCCTGGACCCTTCAGAGGCAGGAAAGCTAAGCTCCCTAGGAAGGAGTCAAAGCCCTTGAGGGGGCTGAGTCTGTGGAGCTGGTTGAGCTCTCGGGCCTTTTGGCTTCTTTTGTTGTCTGGATTGTTGCTGTTGTCCCTTTTGGGCAATGTGACCCTGAGCTTGCCCTTGCTGGGTATTGGATGGATAAAACTTCCTCTTTTTGCTGAAAAAGGTTTTTTTTTATAGGGTTTCTTTTTAGCTGGAGTGGCTGTAGATTTTGACAATCTGTCTAAAGTGAGATTGTCAGTATCTCTCTCATTAGCCTTTTCCTGCCAAAGAGGTTTTCTCCTGTGCCAGGGATGTTTCCTAATTTGTCCTGTACCCAAGTCTCCAAGTCTGATGCCTGAAGCCAGGCAATCCGACATGCACCAATGGCAATAGCAGAAGTTCTGCTGATGCATTCAAAGCAGTCAAAGGCTGCACAATTTACAAACTTGGAAACGTCTTGAGCATGCTTGACAAGAGTAAGGAAGTCTTGTCGTTTGTCATCAGGGAGAAGGGGGCTCATAAGCTCCAAGTCTCCTGTGACTTCTTTGAGGAACATTCCCATATATAAAATATATGAGCTGATCCTAGCTGAAAGCATGGAAGCCTGAAATGTTCGACACCCAAAGGCGTCAAGAGTCCTGCATTCACGACCTGGAGGATTGGATGCATGTCTTTTTGCACTTTTCATCCTACGCATGGCTGATTCCACTACCATTGAATGGTATGGCAGCTGAGTCTTTTGAAAACCAGGACATGGTGGAATCTCCTAGAATAAGGAGATGTGGTCAGAGGTGTTTCCCACATCCTGAGCATCAAATCATAAAGAATTTCATGAATGGGCAGGGTAGCTGCCTCTTTGGGAGCCTTAGGGTATTGGAGTATTTCCAATTCCTTTACTCTAGGTTCTTTTTCAGGAGCTACTGTGATTAATAGGCCTCAGGCCGCATCACGAATAAAATCCTGAAGAGACATGTCCTCTGGAGGAGACATTCTGTGTTGAGGAGAAGAGGAGTCTTCCGGAAGAAGTACTCTGGTACCGACTGAGTTATCCGAGTCATCAGAAGATTCAAAGCATCTCTGATCCCGATGTTCATGCAAAGCACGGTATCGGTATCGATCGAAGTCGGCACCGAGTTGCCCGATGCCCGAAAAAGTCGGCATGGGCAGAATTCCCACCGGGGCCGGTACCGTCGGTGCTGGTACCGGTATTGGTACTGGTGCCCACTGAACCATCGGTAGCGGTGTCAACAGTACCGCAGCTGTAAGGAGAGCTGCAAGACTGCGTTCAATAGTGGAAGAATCTCTGGTCTATCGACGCTGCCGATGTGTCAGTACCGGTAGAAGCGGCTGGAACCCCTGAGCATGGCACCAATAGTTCTGCCGAGGTGGAGGCCTCGAGAACATCCTGGAGCCCCATTAGTGCTTTGGAGGCTGAAGCCTCCCGCCGGGGCTGTTTTGCCGGTATAGTTTCCTCAAGGGCAATGGCAATGGCTTCTCAATGCTTGGAAGGAGATTTACCCTTTGAGGACTGGCTCTTATGTTTAGTTACCTGAGATCCATGGGAGGAAGACGAGGCTCTGGAAGATGTCGATGCAATGGACATCGCATCTGAAGAAGAGAGGGTACCCAGCTTTGCAGCCCGGTTCTGTCTTCCTCTTTTAGTCATACCCATAACAAGAGGAACACTCCGATGGAGAATGGTCAGGGCCTAAACATTCGAGACACCAGTCATGGGTGTCGGTGACGGAAATGGTACCGCCACACTTAGTACATTTTTTTAAAACCACTAGCTGATTTTTCCATTTTTCAGGAAAATGGGGCCTAATGCCCAAAATGGCACCTAGCACCAAAAAGAAAATTTTCTGAAGATGAACACTTCAGAAGTTTTTTTTTTTTTTTTTTTTTTGAAAAGAAGAAAAGAGAACCGGCGGTACCGGTAGGCGTCGAGCGGAGGCAGGCGCAACCACAAAAAAAACAAGTTTAAAGAAGAAATTTTCTGCGGTGACAGGGTATGTGACCTGTCGGCGCCGCGGAAAACGAAGAACTGAAGAGGGACAGTTGGAAAGGCGGGGAGGCAGCGCGCATGTGCTGAGGGATGCTCCCAAAAGCGTTCTTATTGGACGCTGGGGAGCGTTCCCGCGCAGGCTCTGTTGGTACCGATAATACCCATATGTGAAGACTACATTCCTGCTTGTTCCTGGAGATAGGTGTCTCCTTCTGAAGGGAGACCCGAGTAACATTTCTAAAAATTATAGACCAATAACCTGATTGCCTACAATCTATAAGCTGTTCACTGCGATAGATGCAGACAGAATCTACGATCACATCGAGCACAATAACATCATGGCAAATGGAGCAAAAGGGCAATTAAGAGAGGACATATTGATATAAACAAGAATGCTAATGTGCAATTGTAACTGCATGCTAAATGTTTGATTGGGTATGAAGGGGTTTCTTATGTTTTTATGGATATATCTCATTTAGAGAAATTTATAAATGACCGTTCAGGTGTAAGATTTGGAGATAAATCTGGTGATTAGATGATAGGTTTTCAAATAATGTAGGCTTTGCCTGGTTTTCTTTATAAATAATTATTTTTTTGTTGTTAGTCTACCTGCACCACTTGATGTGGACTATATATTGTATTTTGTATCTTATTATTCGGTGATTTGTATCATTTATTCTGTTTTATTTTCCTTACTGATTTGGTGTATATTCACTATAAATGCTCAATAAAAAAAAAAAAAAAAAAAGGAAAGGTAAAAACATTCTCATGAGTTCATTACTACGTAATGAAGTGGGAGCAACATCTAAAAGGGAGCTATTAAAACTAAAAGCTTATTCAACATAATCTTGCAGTTATCTCTGTGCTAATGACTAATGGAAACTAACATCCATAGCTACCATATTAGAGAGGAAGGGCAGCATTATATTCTTTTTTAAAAATATATATATACACAATTGGAGTGATGAGTAGAAAAGAAAGAATGAACTTAGAAAGGAGGATGATGTGCCATCTTGCTCTGATATTCATTGAAGGGAATATGATTAAATAATAAGCAATAAAACATCCTACTACTGAAAAAAATGCCTGAATGACTCAAAAGTCTGTATAAAAACAATACGTCCTTAAAGTCAGAAAAGGGCTGGCAAAGTCTGTACTACCAGCATGTATATAAACTAACTGAGAGACAGGCACTGTATTCAGCTTAAGGAATAAAAAGCAATCCTCCTATTTTATAGAGTAACAGCTAATATGTTGTATACTAACACTTAAACAAAATGAGGACTACATAGTGAAAGAGAGGGAACGTGAGAGCAAAAAAACGTTCAACGGAGCAGTGCTGTAAAAAACGCTGGGAAAACAGACAGTCAAACTAAGAGTAGTAATGAACTCATGAGAATTATGTTTTTACCTTTCCATTGCTTTTAGAATACAGAGTTACAATTGCACATTAGCATTCTTGCACAAGATTTTCACAGAGTGCAAATGTGAGTATCTCTATAGAATAAGAAATACTGCATTCACACTATTTGGATTCTCTTACTCCCCTCTCTCTCTCATATTTACACTACTATTGTTCTCTGAGCTACCCTCTGCCCTGCGTTTTGTTTTATTTATTTGTTCTGTTTTATATCATTAGGTCCTACTGACAGATAGTTTTTATTGTGTATTTTTATTGTTTCTTATTGTTCTAAATTTTTTAAAGAGCATTATTTGGGTGTGGTTATGCATTATGTTTTATTGCTTTTATCATTTATTATTATTACTTTTATGATATATTACAACTTTATTTTATTAGTTGATCACTGTTTATTGTTTTACATTCTGTTTTTATACCTTATCCAACTTTATTGTTTATTTATTGTTATCATTTTTATGTTTAATTATATATTTATTATCTGTTTATCTTTTAAGTTGCATAGCCCCTGAGGAAGGCGTTTGCCAAAACGCATTGGGGATCACTTAATAAAGACACCTGTGACCTCCGCACGCCTCTCTTTAACCTGTAAGAAAATAAACAAAACGGTCCTTAGCAAACAACCGCAGGGAGGCAGAGACCCTGGTCTTCGTCCATTCTAAAGTATGCAGGCTGATTTCACCGAGTTGCCCCTGCTTGGGCGGGTGAAGTACCTTTAGGTAATAGTGGACCATTTGACGGGATGGGTGGAGGCATATACCATGGTAGCTGCCACGGGAATAGAAGTAGCAAAAATAGTCTTGGAACAAATCATTCCAAGATATGGAATGATAGGTCACATTGACTCAGACCAGGGAAGTCACTTCACAGCCAAGGTATTGCAAAACATAATGGAAGCTTTGTGAGTATCCTGGGATTTCCATACTCCATAGCATCCACCCTCCTCAGGGAGAGTGGAATGCATGAACCAGACTATAAAGAAGCAGTTAGACAAATTGATGTTAGAAACAAAATTACCCTAGACTAAGTGTTGGCCCTTAGCATTGTTAAGAATCCGAACAGCCCCTCGGAAAGATTTAGGATTGTCCCACTACGAAATGTTATTTGGATTACCCTATATGGGACAATTAAAGGAACCCCCTCAGTTTGAAACTAAAGATAAGTTTCTTAAAGAATATATACTTGGGCTGTCCTCTTCTTTATCTGTTCTCAGGAATAAAGGACTGTTGGCACAAACACCCCCGTTGGAGTTTGCAGTTCACGGTCTCAAACCAGGACAGTGGGTCTTGATAAAATCCTGGAAGGAGTCCAAATTGCAACCAGACTGGGAAGGCCCGTTCCAGGTCTTACTGAGTACTGAGACTGCTGTAAGAACTGCGGAAAAAGGTTGGACTTGTTATACACGAATTAAAGGTCTGGTCGAAGCTCCTTCAGATGAACAATGGAAGGTACAGGGAACAAATGACCCTCTGTGCCTGAAAATAACAAGGAAAAACAGAAGAACTAGAGAGGAGTTGGTTAAAAAGGGCTAATAAAAATTATAACATGGACAATGAAAAGTGGATGATGTTGCTATGGTGGGGGGATCACTTTCTCTGTTAAGGGGAATGACATGGGATCTAGGACGGGGAAAGGGATGGAGAGAGTAACAAATACAAACACAGACACGATGGGGAAGGGTGTACCCTAACATATTTACTGTAACTGTACCAGAGGGAAAGGGACCAGTGAGCCTACAATTTGATGCCTGCCAAGTGATAAATTGTGATGGAGATACTATGAAAAGTTGTGGGGAAATAGTCATAAGTGTGTGTGTCCAGAGACTGCCCAGACACTTGTGTATGGGATGCCCTGTTACGGGTGGTCACACTGAGGATGGAGGCTGGGTCTCCCCAGAGAGGAAGAAGCACCCAGTTCAAAAGAAAATAACAATGATAAAGAAACATAGCATTCAGCAATGTAACCCAGGAAGTTGCAACCCCATCGTGGTCACCCTCTCTGGAAGGGATGACTCACTGGATGGGACCTATGGACTAGGAATAGACGTTAGTGGGCAAGATCCCCTAGGACAGTGATGGCTAACCTTTTTGAGCCCGAGTGCCCAAACTGCCGCACAAAACCAAAGAATTTCCTCAAAGTGCCAGCACGTCAATTAAACCTTAACAACAAGATTTTAGTATCTAAAAACTCTTTATAAAGTTGCCTGAACTATGTAACATCATTTGTAAAGGTTGGAATCTTTGTATTGTCAGAGAATCAATTTGATTCACAATCCTTTGGTTTTCATTTCAATTTATTGGCAATTTATAATGTTTTAATGATTTCATTCAATTTAATGATTTTAGGAAGAATTTGATTCAGTTACACAATATATTTTAAATGTATTATTCACATAACATGTCAAATGTATCCTGAGTAAAAAAAAGATAAACTTCTTAAAACTGTTAACTGTGTCAGGACTCTGTGTGTATTCCCAAAGAATCTATACATGAAAAAAATTAATGTGATGTTTGTTGTTGCATGCATGCTGATAACTTGTCAAAGAGATATCTTTCTACCTTTTGTGCATTTTTTTTCAGTTGCAATTGCTCCAGCCACTTTCTTCTGGTTTCTTCATGTTTTCTGCTAACTCTCCATCATCTGCTGTCCATTTGTCCTTTCTTCTCTCTTCTAGTTTTTTTTCCATTCTCTCTCTCTACATCCGCTTTAACATACTAATCTTTCTCCTTTTGCTCTTTCCTCATTCCTATTTCATCCACTCAAATTTTACCCCTCCATCCTCAATCCCCACTTACTCTCCCAATACCCGGCCAATTGTAGATTTTTTATCCCTCCCACACAAAATATTTTTCCCCTCTCCATTTTACTCTCCCAGCCCCATCCCATTCTAATCCTCCCCCAACATCAGCTCCCTTCTAGTTCCAGCCTCACCCAGCATCCATTCCCTTCTAGTCCCTGCATCAGCCCATTTCCAGTCCTAGCACCCCATCAGCCCATTTCCAGTCCTAGCAACCCCCCAACCCAATACCAGTCCTAGCCCCCCCCATCAACCCACTTCCAGTCCTAACCCTATCAACCCATTTCCAGTCAGCCCCCCATAGCCCATTGCCAGTCCTAACCCCCCCATCAGCCCACAGCCCATTACCAGTCCTAACCCCTCCCTATCAGCCCATTTCCTGTCCTAGCCACCCCCATAGCCCATTATAAGTCCTAACCCCCCCATAGCCCATTACCAGACAGCCCCCATCAGCCAACAGCCCATTACCAGTCTTAACCCCCCATAGCCCATTACCAGTTCTAACCCCCCAACAGCCCACAGCCCATTACCAGTCCTAACCCCATCAACCCACCTCAAGTCCTAACCCCTCCCCATCAGCCCATTTCCTGTCCTAGCCCCCCCATAGCCCATCAGCACTCCTAACCCCCCCAGCCCCCCCATAGCCCATCAGCACTCCTAACCCCCCCCATAGCCCATCAGCACTCCTAACCCCCCCCAGCCCCCCATAGCCCATCAGCACTCCTAACCCCCCCCAGCCCCCCATAGCCCATCAGCACTCCTAACCCCCCCAGCCCTTCAGCACTCCTAACCCCCCCAGCCCATCAGCAATCCTAAACCCCCCCCCAGCCCAGCCCATCAGAAATCCTAACCCACCCCCCAGCCCAGCCCAGCCCAGCCCAGCCCAGCCCAGCCCAGCCCAGCCAATTATTTTTTTTTTTAAAGCTGTCTTCTCCTGCTGCCGGGGCCGCCGCGGCAGAATCGAGTGTGCCGCGGGGCCCCCCCTGCCCAGCACAGCCGGCCCTCCCCCTCTATCCGCTCTCTCGTCGCAGCTCACAGTGACACGCGCCGGCTTTCAGAGCACGAAGGGATTAGTTTCCCTTTCGCGGCTCTGTTAAGCCCGCGGGGGCTGATGGGAACTTGGCACGCGTGCCATAGGTTCGCCATCGCTGCCCTAGGAAGATAGAGGATAAAAATATCCAAGAATCAGACTCAGGTCTCCCCAGCATATCCTTTGAACCTAATAAGGACCCTAAGGCAGTCAAGATAGCGGAGATGAAGAAATAAGACCTTACCTGCTAATTGTCTTTCCTTGAGTACTCTCCGGGCCAGTCCAGGAACAGGAGGGTTGTCAACCTTGTCTAGCAGCTGAGGACTGAATTCTAAAACTTTACTGTATGAACATCTGGCTCCCCCTGTTGGTCGAAGCTCAGTCTTATTCTTACAAAGCAGACTCTGAACTGCCTAGAAACTGGAACAAAACCAAAACCTAAAAATTAGCAGTATCATCAATGATCATTAGCCGTCTAATTGGGTTTTTTTTGTTGTTGCTTTTTGTTTTTGGATGGTATTATCTGACCCCCTGGTCTGTGTGGATGACCGAACTCGAGGCAGCCCCATAGACCACCCCGACCAGGACCTCGAACCAACCGAGCACCACACACCAAACTTATCACCACGTCCGGAACCCCCCCCCCCCCGGGAATCCACGACAAAAGCCAAAAAAAAGGACCCGAAAAGCACTGAAGATCCTCCATCACCGAACGCAAGAAACCCGGGTGGGCCCTGGACTGGCCCGGAGAGTACTCAAGGGAAGACAATTAGCAGGTAAGGTCTAATTTCTTCTTCCATTTCGTCTCTCCGGGCCAGTCCAGGAACAGGAGGGAAGTACCAAAGCAGTAACTAACCTCGGGAGGGACCCGCCAAGCCCGCTATGAGGGCGGAAGCCCCCACCTTGGCATCTCCACGGGCTTGCACATCCAAACGGTAATGCTTTGCAAATGTGTGAAGCGAAGCCCAAGTAGCCGCCCGGCAGATATCCACCGGTGGAATCAGCGCCAACTCGGCCCAAGACGCCGCCTGGCCGCGAGTGGAATGAGCTCTAAGCCCCTCCGGGGGCAATCGCCCCTGCACCTGATACGCTGCCACTATGGCCTGCTTCACCCACCTAGCAATGGAAGCCTTGGAAGCAGCTTCCCCCTTCCGAGGACCTCCAAACAGCACAAACAACCGTTCTGACCTACGGAAAGACTTGGCCCTGTGAAGGTACTTCTTGAGCATCCTACCTAAGTCTAACTTCTCCGGGACCCGATCGATAGGGAGCTGACCCTGCTTCAAGAACGTCGGCAGCAAAATTGTCTGATTCAAGTGAAACTTGGACACCACCTTAGGCAGAAAAGAAGGCACCGCTCGCAAAGTCACCTTTTCCGCCGAGAACTGGAGATACGGAGCATTACACGAAAGCGCCTGGAGATCGGAAATTCGTCGAGCCGAGCACAAAGCCACCAAGAACGCCACCTTCCACGAAAGCTCCCGCAGAGGAGCTTCCACCACCGGCTCGAAAGGAGGCCGCACCAACGCCTCGAGCACGAGATTGAGATCCCAGGCTGGAACCACCGGCCGTAGTGGAGGACGAATGTGCTGCACCGCCTTCTGGAACCGAAGCACATCGGGATGAGAAGAGAGCCGGAGACCCCGAACTGGACCCCTAAAACAGGAAAGGGCCGCTAAATGAACTCGGATCGTACTGAGAGCCAAACCCTTATCCAGCCCATCCTGAAGAAAAGACAACACTTCCGGCACCAAAACGGCCCGCGGACTAAAACTCCGTTTCTCGCACCAGCCTTCAAACACTTGCCAAACACGAACGTAAGCTAAGGATGTAGAACGCCGCCTAGCCTGTAATAAGGTGTCAATGACCGCAGGAGAATAGCCTCTACGTTTCAACCGTTCCCTTTCAATAGCCAAGCCGTAAGCGAGAAGCGATCGACTTCCGGCATGACCAGCGGACCCTGAACCAGCAGGTTCGCTCACGCGGGAAGCTTCCAGGGACGGTCTATCAAGAGCCGAAACAAATCGGCATACCAAGCTCTCCTGGGCCAATCCGGCACGATGAGAATCACCGGACCGGAGTGCCCCTCTATCCTCCGAAGAATCCGTCCTATCATTGGCCACGGAGGGAACACAGAGCAAGACTCCAGTCGGCCATGGCTGCGCCAAGCCATCGAGCCCCTCAGACATAGGCTCCCGGCGCCTGCTGAAAAACCAACTGGCTTTGGCATTGTTGAATGTGGCCATCAAGTCCATTACCGGCGGCCCCCACCGCCGAGTCACGTTGTGAAATACCGCTGCGTTCAACTCCCATTCCCCGGGATCGACCACATGGCGGCTGAGATAATCGGCCTGCACATTGTCTTTTCCTGCCACGTGCGCTGCCGAGATGGCAAGCAGATGCAACTCGGCCCAAGCCATCAAGCGCTGGCTCTCCTCCAACAATAGGGCACTCCCGGTTCCCCCCTGTCGATTGATATAGGACACCGTCACTGCATTGTCCGAGAACACTCTCATGGCCTTGCGATCTATCAGGGGAAGAAATTCGTAAAGAGCCAGAACGACCGCCCTGAGCTCCAAGAAATTTATGGAAGAGCCCTGCAGCTCCAGAGGCCAAGAGCCTTGGGCCACGGAATTCTGAGAATGCGCCCCCCAGCCCGAGAGACTGGCATCGGTAGTCACCAGCACCCAGTACGGTTGCTGTAAGGGAATGCCCGCTCTCAGGTGGACAGGATCCAACCACCACCGCAGGCTGTCCCTCACCTCCTGCGAACTGGGTAACCTCTGAGTGAGAAGATGCTCCTGAGGCGACCACCTCGAGAGCAACGCATGTTGCAACGGACGCATATGGGCTCTCGCCCAAGGCACCAGATCTAACGTCGCCGCCATCGAACCGAGGAGCTGCAAATAACGCCACACTGTTGGAGCTTGCAGACGCAAAAATTGCGCCACCTGCCGACGAAGCTTTTGCACTCTGACCTCCGGAAGAAACACCGCGCCCACGTCTGTATCGAACACTGCTCCCAAGTAAAGGAGCCGACTCACTGGCTGCAAGTGACTCTTTGCTTGGTTTATCACCCAACCAAGGCGTTCCAAGAAATGAACCACCCGCGCCGTCGCCGAGACGGATGCCGACACAGACGGTGCTCGAATCAACCAGTCGTCGAGGTACGGATGCACCAGGATGCCTTCTCACCGCAAGGCAGCCGCCACCACCACCATCACCTTTGTGAAAGTTCGCGGAGCCGTTGCCAAGCCAAACGGCAAGGCTCGGAACTGAAAATGACCCATAGGCACCGCAAACCGGAGATAACGCTGGTGGTCTGGTCTGATTGGAATGTGAAGATAAGCTTCGGTAAGATCTATGGAGGTAAGCTTCTCCGCCGGACGCACCGATGCTATCACTGACCGAAGTGTCTCCATGCGGAAATGAGGAACTCTCAAGCAGCGGTTCACCTGTTTGAGATCCAAAATAGGCCGAAAAGATCCCTCTTTTTTGGGAACGATGAAATAAATTGAGTACCGACCTGAGCCTAACTGGCTTGGAGGCACCGGAATCACCGCCTGCAGGCGTAGCAACCGCTGTAGCGTGTGGGACACCGCCCGTTGTTTTTCCACAGAACCGCCTGGGGACCTCACGAAGGCCTCCGACAAGGGACAAGCGAATTCCAGAGCATAGCCCTCTCGAACAATGTCCAGAACCCATTGGTCGGACGTTATGGTGGCCCAGACAGAAAGAAAACCCTGAAGCCTTCCCCCCACCGGGATCTCTGTCTGGACCAACCTCATCTCATTGTGGCTTTTTATTGGGAGCTTGCTGAGCCCCGAAATAACCTCTTCCGAAACCTCTAGCTCCCCGAAAGGACTGACCTCTGGGAGCAAAATGGCCCCTCGGGTACAGGGCAAAACAGGAACCCCGGAATCTGCGAAACTCTCTCGAAGCCCCTCTGTTCACCATGCCAGGTTTCTGACTTTTCGGACGGTCCTCCGGGAGCCGGCCACCCTTGGAGTCCCCGAGATCCTTTACGATCCGTTCCAAAGCTGCCCCAAAGAGCAGAGTGCCCTTGAACGAAAGCTTACTCAGCTGCGCTTTGGAGGAGGCATCCGCCGCCCAATTCCTTAACCAGAGGAATCTTCGAGCCGCAACCACAGTCGCCATGGACTTCGCTGAAATCCGGACCAAATCATAAAAGGTATCCGCCAAGTAAGCCGACGCGGACTCTAGTTTTGCGCCTTCGTCCTCCTCCTTGCGGGAGCGCGTCGATCCCTGGATCCACCAAATAGAGGCCCGAGAAACATAAGCCCCGCAGAAAGCAGCTCTAAGCGCTAGCGCACAAGACTCAAAAGCCTGCTTCAATAGGGACTCCAACTTCCTATCCTGCAAATCTTTCAGGGCAGCTGCGCCTTCCACAGGAATAGTTGTCTTTTTAGTAACCGCCGACACCAGGGCATCAACCTTAGGCAGCTTCAACAAATCCTGCTCCTCCTGAGGCAAAGGATACAAGCGGCTAATAGCCCGAGCCCCCCGCAGAGTAGCCTCTGGGCACTCCCATTCAGACTCTACCATACGCTTCATAACCCTGTAAACGGGGAAGCACCGCTGCTCCACCTTAAACCCCTGCAAAAGGGGGTCTTCTAAAGACTCTTCCTGGGCCTCTGGCAAGGTAATATTCAAAACTGCCAAAGTTTGGGAGAAGAGAGCACTCAACTCCTCCTTCCTAAACACCCTAAACATATTAGGATCATCACTACTGCTCTGCTCAGTGTCTGCCAAATCCCCAGGCCAGTCCATCCCAGACTCTGAGTTGAGTTCTCCTTCCTCCAGTCCTTGCCACTCCAAACTGGACTGACCGATGCCATCGGCCTCCAGCCCAGCCCCCAAGGACATTTTGGAGGAGCCTTCCCCCGGTTCCAAGGAAGAAGGCTGCTTAAGCACACAAGGCTCGGGTAAGGGGGCAGAACCGGTCCCCTGCGCTTGCTGCCATTTCAAACAATACGCTTGATGAAGAGCTAAAATAAAATCTGCCGAGAACACAGACTCCAAGCCGCTTTGCACAGGACCCAGAGATTGTGGAGGAGCCACCTCCACGTGCTCTGAGCGTTTAGATTTATATTTCTTTTTAGCGGGCTTTTCTTGACTAGAAGGCAACCCCGGAGCAGCAGCCGACATGGCCGCCGTTCCCACCTTTTCTGTGCTTGACTGGCGTCCCCCTACAGCCCCGCTACCATCGGGCTTGCTCACCATGGAAATGAGAAAAGCAGAAAACAGCAAACCAAACGAAGAGCCACGAGCCTGAAAGAAAAAAAAAACCACGCCGCAACAAAAAACCCAGCTCCGTGCACCCCGCTGAGCAAATAGCGCCGCCGCAACAACCGCCGTGAAGAAAACTAAAAAGTGCGGGAACCAGCCAATCAATTGACCAAAAACCACATACCTGAGCCCGCTGCGGAAAACGACCGTCTCTAACGCAAGCCACTCACTCCCGCAGCTAGCGGCAGCGTGGACATGCCTTCAGGGGCGGCGGGATGGTCTCTGGGGCTCCCAGCACCTCGTTGCCTGACCCCCCGGTATCCGGAGCCGTGGACTGAGGCAGGCCCTGCCTCCCGCGCTCCTATTAATGACTGCTCTGCCTCCGCTGAAGCGATCAAGTCTGCAGTCCAGAACTGTAGAACCCTGCTAGGGCACCACACTTGACCGGCTAGCTAAACTAAGGAAAAGAAAACAAAAAAGAGCCTCGCTAAATCCACCAAGTTCTTATCTCTCCAGGAGCCAGACAGGAACATGCGACCTGCAGCTGCTGAGGACTGAATAGACTGAGCTTCGACCAACAGGGGGAGCCAGATGTTCATACAGTAAAGTTTTAGAATTCAGTCCTCAGCTGCTAGACCAGGTTGACAACCCTCCTGTTCCTGGACTGGTCCGGAGAGACGAAATGGAATAAAGATTTGAGGGACACTCTAGAGGTGTGAACGCCTGGGTGGAATGGGTTAAATATACCGTAGGAAGTCTCAACTGTAGCAATTGCTACGCATGTGCCTCTGGGAGGCCCATTGCACAGGTTGTGCCCTTACCGTTGAGGTGGGATACAGATCCCGATGGAGTAAGATGACTCATATCTCCGTATCAGAAAAAAAACGGCTTGGGGAAATGAAAGTTTCAAGTCAATGAATTTGCTCTTTCCCCATACAGACTTGAAGGAGGTAAAAGTTCCCCCCAAATTTTCAGCAGTGTTTGGAAATCACTCCGCCTGTCTCACCAGGCGGGGGAAGAACTACACGAGAGAAGTGGGGGAACTGAACACCTGTGTTCTAAGCCTAAACCTGACAGGGATGGAAGGAGAAGAGAAGAACTACTCCAACCTGGTAATCCCTAGGGCATACCTTTGGTGGTACTGTGGAAGGTGGATGTTGAGACCAACATTGCCTACCCTATGGTAGGGAACATGTGCAATAGTTCAATTGGCAGCTCCTTTCACCTTGGCATTCACAGAACAGGACAAGGGGCAAATACAAAGGAAAAGGAGGAGTTTCTTTGGGAGCCTCATTTGAGGATATAGATATAGATAGAGAGAGAGAGAGAGAGAGAGACGCAATAAGAGTCCCTTGGGGAGTTCCAGATGAGTATAAAGAGATTGCAGCTGGATTTGAATCCCTGTTATGGGTAATCACGATAAACAAAAACGTAGATTAGATAAATTATATATATTATAACCAACAGTGGTTTATCAATTATATCCAGGATGCAATAAAGGGGATCGCAGAACAATTGGACGCCACTAGCAGAATGACCTGGGAGAACTGAATGATGTTAGATATGATGGTGGCTGAAAAAGGGGGCATGTGAGATGTGTGTGTGTGGGGGGGGGGAGAATGTATGTTCATCCCCAATAACACGGCCCCTAAATGGCACTATCACTAAAGCCCTGTGAGGACTAACTACCTTGGCAGAGGAATTGGCAGAAAATTCAGGTACGGATACCTCTCTCACTGGATGGTTGGAGTCATGGTTTGGGAGGTGGAAATGGGTGGTAGTATCTATATTTACCTTTGTACTTATTATAATTGGAGTATTAATTACGGTGGGGTATTGCATAATACCGTGTATAGGAGGATTAACTCAAATACTGATAGAAACAGCAAGCACTAAAATTATTGTATAATCTCCAGTGCACAAGGGTGCAATGTTATTAATGGATAATAAAGGGGAAGACAGAGTCAGGAAGGATGTTATCTAAATTAGAAGCTTCCTATGTAACTGCAGAGTAAATGTAAAAAGTAAAAAGAAAACTCTAAAAAGAAAGAGGGAAGGGTTTGATATAAACAAATGTGATATGTTATTTTTACAATGTAATATAATTCTTGTATTCCACTCATTTACCACTCTGTAATATAATTCTGTATATAATGACTTTCTGACTCCCTTTGCTGTATGTCTGCATCCTGGGAAGAGAGACTACGTGGCTAATAACACGTAGCCTGTCACAGGTGCGGAAGTACAAAGAAGTAGAGTGAGACAAGTATTAACCAATGAGTTATAGACATGCTGGAAGAGGGAGAGGACATAGTGTACTATAAAAACTGTAAAACAGAGGATAGGTGTGAATGCTTAGTCAAGCATTCACCCTTCTTGCAAGAATGTAATATGATTAAAGTAACTCTTTGCTTCACTGAGGAGTCTGTTACCGTGTAAAAAGTTATGTTTATTACAATATGGATACAAAGACAAATTAATGTTGAATAAGGCTATTATGGCCAGTGCCAAGAATGGCAGAATTCTCAGTATAGCATGGATTGATTATAAGAAATCTTCTGACAGCATCCCACACTGTTGGATAATACACTGCCTTGAAATGTATAAAATAAATCCTGGTTTGATAGAGTACATTTTCACTGTGACAATGTGGCAATCCATACCCTTTTTGAGAGATAAAGATGGTCAGTACATCATTCCTAACATTAAGATCCAGTGAGGAATATTTCAGGGAGATTCCCTGTCGCCACTGCTGTTTTGTTTGGCGCTTTATCTAATGAGTGCTCTCATCAACTCTTTGGGATATGGCTTTAGCCTGACTCCTAAAGAAGGTAACAACCCAGAACCAACTTCCCCATCTACTATTTATAGATGATCTAAAAAACTATGAACTAAAAATCGTGCCTTTTCCCTCTATGCACCAACCCGCTGGAATGCCCCATCTCCATCAATCCGTGCCATCACAGACCTGACATCCTTTAAGAAAGCCTTAAAGACATACTTATTTCAACTAGCTTACGGCCAGCCACCCTGAACAAAGCCTATGCCCAGATCTCTTCTAGTTCCACTGATTGCATGCTCCAAGTTATTATCCATGTATAGACACTTTATGTAGCCGCCTGTTACTACTTGTTATTTACCGTTACTTTTTCTAGTTTAATGTAAACTACTACTACTAAACATTAATATAGCACTGCAAGACATACACAGCGCTGCACAGACATGTAAGAGACAGTCCCTGCTCATCAGAGCTTACAATCTAGTCAAGACAGACAACACAGAAGTTGTAGACAGGGATACATCTAGGGGGAATGGTAAAGAAACAAGGAGATCAGGTGAGTCAAGATCCAAAAACAGCAGCTTAGAGGTGAGTTTTCAGCCTGGATTTGAAAAGGGTCAGAGAAGGCACCTGGCATACAGACAGACACAGGTAGTTTTGTTCAAGGTGTAAGGTGCAGCAAGGTGAAAGGAGCAAAGTCTGGAGTTAGCAATAGAAGAGAAGGGAACAGATAGAAGCAATTTTCCAGAAGAGCGGAGCTCCCGAGGGGGGGGCGGGGGTGTAGGGAGAGATAAAAGAAGAAAGGTAGTGAGGTGCTGCAGAGTGAATGCGCTTATAGGTCAGCAGAAGAAGTTTGAAATGGATGCAGAAATGGCTAGGGAGCCAGTAAAGTGATTTGAGAAGAGAGGTAATATGGGCATGACGAGACTGGCAGAAGATTAGCCGCACAGCAGAGTGTTAAACAGATTGAAGGGGAGAGAGATGATTCAAAGGGTGACCAGCAAAGAGTAGGTTACAGTAGTCAAAGACGGGAGATGATTAAAGAGTGGATAAGTATCTTTGTAGTGTGTTCAGATTTTATTGATGTTATAGAGAAAGAAATGACAGGTTTTAGCTATCAGATGGATGTGTGTGGAGAAGTTCTCATGAGCAACCTTTACATTGATCCAGAAGTAACAGTTCAAATGGAACAAGGAGAAGCAGAATGGTTTAAAACAGCAAAAGTGTATGACGAAGCTGCATACTTTCCCCCTACATGTTTAATTTCTATACCAAACAAATCGTCAGAGGAGCAGGACTGTATGAAAACAATCAAGATATTAAGATTGGTGTAAGACTCATTAAAACCTTCGCTATGTTGACAATACCATGTTACTGGCTGGACGTGAAAGATGATCTAAAGCATTTGTTTATCAAGATCAAGGAACATAGTATTAAAAGATTCTGCACCTTAACATGAAGAAAAAATAGAAATAGTAATAGTACATAACTTTTAACCTACTTGGATCAATAATCAATAAAGAAACTATAAGCAGTCAAGAAATCCAATAATACATTGCATAGGACCTAGACAAGATTCTTAAGAGCAGAGATGTATTTCTGCATACAAAGATTTAACTTGTCCAAATCATAGTATTTGCAATAATGTCATATGGATGTGAAAGTTCGGCAGTGAAGAAGAAACAAAGAAAACTGATGCCTTTGAATTATGCTGCTGGAGGAAGAATACTGTGTATACCATGGACTGGCTGAAGAAGAAATCAGTTGGTACTAGAGGAGATAAAACCTAAGCTTTCTTTAGAAGCTCAGATGACAAGACTTCGACTTTCCTACTTTGGACACATCATGCAAAGAGCGAGATCATTCAAGAAAGAGATCATGCCTGTTTGACATTGTCACCTGGATGTCTTCCCACTGTTGACATTAAACATAACCAAAACCAAACTTCTTATTTTCCTCCTAAAACTTCCTCTCCCTTTCCTCCTTCCTCTATCTCTGTGGATAACACACTTCTGCTTCCTGTTTCCTCAATCCGTGGGTTCATCTTTGACTTCTCCTTTTTCTTGGCAGTGGGGGTGTACTATCGACCGCCTGGCCAGAATGAACAAATGGATGATGAAACGCTCAAAGAAATCAGGGAAGCTAACAAAAGTAATAATAATGGATGATTTCAATTACCCCGGTATTGACTGGGTTAGTGTCACGGCAGGACATGCTAGGGAGATAAAGTTTCTAGATGAAATAAATGACTGCTTCATGGAGCAAATGGTTTATGAACTGACCAGAGGGGAAGCCATTTGGACCTAGCCTTTAGTGGCACACAAGATCTGGTGCAAGAGATTAACGGTATTGGGGCCACCTGGCAATAGTGATCATAACATGATCACGTTTGATTTAATAAATGGAGGAAGGGCGGCAAGGAAATCCACAGTACTACCTTTTAACTTTCAAAAGTGAGACTATGACGAAATGAGGAAAATAGTTAAGAAAAAACTAAAAGGGGCAGTGGCGAAGGTTAAAGATTTACATCAAGCTTGGGTGTTGTTTAAAAATACTATCTTGGAAGCCCAGACCAGCTGTATTCCAAACATTAAGAAAAGTAGAAGGAAGTCCAAAAAACTACTAGCATATTTAAAGGTGAGGTCGGAGAGACTGTTGTTGCCAAAAAAAGCATCTCTCAGGAAATGGAAAAAGGAGCCAAATGATGAAAACTAACAACATAAGCACTGGCAAGTTAGATGTAAGGCATCGATAAGGCAGACAAAGAAAGAATTTGAGAAGAAGCTTGCTGTGGAAGCAAAAATGTGTAATGAAGACGTTTTCAAATACAGTCGTAGCAAAAAACCCATGACAGAGTCAGTTGACCATTAGATGACAGAGGGATAAAAGGGGCACTAAGAGGGGGAGAAGGCCATAACAGAGAGACTGAAATAATTCTTTGCTTCAGTCTTTACTGAGGAAGATGAAGGGATGTTACCCATGACTGAAATGTTATTTAAAGGTGATGCCACAGAAGAATCAAAAGACTTATCAATACACCAGGAAGATGTATTACTACTATATGATAAACTGAAGAGTAGCAAATCACCTGGACTAGATGGTATACATCCAAGGGTGTTGAAAGAACTGAAATATGAGATTGCAGACCTACTATTAATAATATGTGAACTACAATTAAAATCATCTGTAATATCTGAAGATTGGAGGATGGCTAATGTAACGCCAATTTTTAAAAAGGGTTCCAGGGGTGATCCAGGAAAATACAGACCGGTAAGCCTGATGTCAGTACTGGGAAAAATGGTAGAAACCATTATAAAGAACAAAATTACTGAACATGTAGATAGTTGTGGCTTAATGGGTGACAGCCTTGTCTTACTAATCTGTTATGTTTTTTAAAGGTGTGAATAAACAGGTAGACAAAGGTGAGCCGGCTGATATAGTGTATCTGGATTTTCAGAAAGCCTTTGACAAGGTCTCTCATGAGTGACTCTTGGCAAAATTAAAAAGTCATGGGGTAGGAGGCAGTGCACTATTGTGGATCAGGAAATGGTTAAAAGACAGAAAGCAGAGGGTAGGGCTAAATGGCCAATTTTCCCCAATGGAGAAAGAGTGGAGTATCCCAGGGACCTGTGCTGGGTCCACTGCTTTTTAACATATTCATAAATGACCTGGAAATGGGAACAAGTGAGGTAATTAAATTTGCAGACGACACAAAATTATTCAAAGTTGTTAAAACCCATGAGGATTGTGAAAAATTGCAAAAGGACCTTGATAACTTGGAAGACTAGGCATACAAATGGCAGATGAAACTGTTCTATACTTGTTCTGCTTTAATGTAAACTGCTCTATACAAATTGTTTTATGTAAACCGTTATACTGTTTTCGTTAAATGTAAACCACACTGATTCCAAAGAACACGGTACATAAAAGCAAATAAATAAATAAATAAGATCTAAAGCTCTACAGTTCCGGCAACCAACAATTAGAAGAGCAACTTTGTGCAGTGAAATGCCTTTCTGCCGACATCAGGATGACTTTTGGCCTAGACAAGTGTGTTAAGGCAACCTTTTTAAGAAGAAAAATGAGGACAACATCTCCCTTGCTGAGGGCTGTAATATCAAGAACAGGAAAGCATATATAAGTATCTCAGAAAAGAGATACATGGCGACCCTCTGGATAGCTATTCTAAATTGTGTTCAGTCTTGAGTCAGGCGGCTCATTGTTGATAGACTGGTATCCGTAGCTGCTGTTATTGTATCGATCCATCTCATTGCTGGCCTTCCTCTTTTGAGCTGACCTTCTATCTTGCCAAGCATGATGTCTTTCTCTAATGATCTCTCTCTCCGCATGATGTGTCCAAAGTATGAAAGTCGAAGTCTTGTCAACTGAGCTTCTAAAGAAAGCTTAGGTTTGATCTCCTCTAGTACCGACTGGTTTGTTCTTCGGGCAGTCCATGGTATACACAGTATTCGCCGCCAGCACCATAATTCAAAGGCATCAATTTTCTTCCTGTCTGTCTTTTTCACTGTCAAGCTTTCACATCCATATGATGTTATTGAAAATACCATGGCTTGAACAAGTCAAATCTTTGTATGGAGAGAGACATCTCTGCTCTTGAGAATCTTATCTAGGTCTTTCATAGCCATTCTGCCAAGAGCAATGCGTCGTCTGATTTCTTGACTGCTTGTTGCTTCTTTATTGATAGTTGATCCAAGTAGGTTAAAGTTGTTCACGATTTCAATTTCTTCTCCTTCAACGATGAACCTGTTGATTATGCCAGTTGTCATGATCTTTGTCTTCTTTACATTAAGGTGCAGGCCCATATTGAGACTATGTTCTTTGATTGTGAGAAGCAAATGTTTCAGATCATCTTCACTTTCAGCATGTAATGTGGTATCATCAGCATAGCGAAGGTTGTTGATGAGTCTTCCACCAATCTTCACACCTCTGTTGTCTTCATACAATCCTGCTTCTCTGATGATTTGTTCTGCATATAAATTAAAAAGGTAGGGGGAAAGTATGCAGCCTTGTCTTACACCTTTGCTTATTTTAAACCATTCTCTTTCTCCTTGTTCCGTTCGAACTGCTGCTTCTTGATCAATGTACAGATTGTGCAAGAGTACGATCAGGTGTTCTGGTATACCCATGCTTCTTAATGTGGCCCAGAGTTTCTCAAGGTTTACACAGTCAAAAGCCTTGCTATAGTCGATAAAGCACAAATAGATATCCTTTTGGTATTCTTTAGTCTTTTCAAGGATCCATCTCACATCCGCAATGATGTCTCTCGTTCCTCGCCCTTTCCTGAGCCCTGCTTGCACTTCAGGTAGTTCTTGTTCCAGGTATGGTTGTAGTCTCTTTTGAATAATCGTCAGTAGAATCTTGCTGGCATGTGGGATCAGAGCGATTATGCGATAATTTCCACAGTCAGTTGGATCACCTTTCTTTAGTATTGGTATAAACACAGATCTTTTCCAGTCAGTTGGCCATGATGTTGTCTTCCATATTTCTTTGTTGAGTGACGGATTGTGCACTATTAAGAGTATCTTTATCTCTTCTAGATGTCCAACTAACTGGTTCCGGTGCAAGTTGTCGTACATTGGGAAACCCTATTCCGTATCGTAATTTAAAACTTTTTTGAATTTTTTGCATTTTAATGAAAACTATAAAATTAAAAAATTGTTTCGGATAAATTTAAACTTTATTGGAATCTTATCGTAAAATATAGGAGTTGGTTAAAAAAATTTTTAAATTGATATTACGAATCCTGAAAAAGTACTTTTTTAGGGATAGCGTTCTAAATAATTATATCTGATTAAATTATAAAGGGAAGGCCGGTGATGTGAGAAAATTATTGAAGCTCTACCCTATGGTGACACTGCTCGCCAAATGAATGGTGTGAGCATTAACTGAGGCCTGTATATATTTACCCTAAGGAACACTTTTGTATTGTAATGTTTACACTTGAATTAGATTGAGTTAAATATGGGTGGTGAAAGGAAATGGTGCGGGTATTGTGTAGATATTATTATTCCTTTCGGCAGTGATCTTTAGTTATCTGCAAAATTAACCCATTTGGAGAAAATGCCCCAAGTAGAACTGTGAGACTAGAGCTAGGGGAGAGGGGGGTGCAGAGTTAAAGTTAACATTTTGAAAATTGGTGTTGATGGTATAGGAGCAAAACAAGGATTGCTCCTTTTTCCCTCTGAACCATTAGGGAGGGATGCTGGCTTCAGCGGGTAAGAGTAAATTAGACTTACCTGCTAATTGCTGTTTCTTACGGAACTCCAATCTAGTCCCGGACCTCTGGGTTGCGTACCTCTCACAGCAGCTTGGAGACTGAGAAACGTCATCCTTTAGTGATGACAGTGGTATATCCTCCCAGGAACACCTCCTCATCTCAGTAACCTATTGACAAAGCAGACTCCTCAGAGCAACAATTAAGTAGCAATTTCCTTAACCATGGAATTTACCATAACTAAACTGAGAAAGAACCAGAAGAAAAAATATATATATATAATATATATATATATATCGAGGTCTATCCTCCCGCCTTTTTTTTTTTTATATGGGGAATCAAGATGAAAAAAATTATTTTTCCATACCGCTATGTTGAAACTCTTACCTGTTACTCCGCGCCTTGCTTCAGGCTCACTACCTCATCTAACCAGGGTGGGATACGGGACTAGACTGGAGTTTCGTAAGGAACAACAATTAGCAGGTAAGTCTAATTTACTCTTCCTTAACGTCTCTTCAGTCTAGTCCCGGACCTCTGGGTAAGTAACAGAGCAGTGAAGAAAATTCATGGGGAGGGTCCTGTTAGGCCAGCCTGAAGCACTGCTGATCCAAAACAGGTATCCCTTTCCGCCTGAACATTCAACCGGTAATGCTTGACAAAGGAATTTAGTGACGACCAAGTGGCCGCTTTACAAATCTCCACCGCCGGTACCAAGCAAAATTCTGCCCAAGATGCTGCTTGTGCCCTTGTCGAATGAGCTTTCAATCCTTCCGGTACTCTTTTGCCTTTTAAAATATATGCCGACTCGACAGCTTCCTTAAGTCACCTGGCTATAGAGGCCTTCGAGGCTGCGTGCCCCTTCCTAGGACCGCCAAAGAGGATGAAGAGCCTATCAGACCTTCGAAAACCTGCCGTCCTACGGATGCACATCTTCAACGCTCGCCCAACGTCAAGATGATACAACCTAGCTTCAGCAGACCGCGCGGAATCTTCTCGAAACACTGGCAAGGTGATCACCTGATTGAGGTGAAACGCTGACACCACCTTTGGTAAAAAGGAAGGAACTGGTCTCAAAACTACCTTAGACTAATAGAAGGATAAAAAAGGTTTTCTACAGGATAAAGCCTGCAATTCGTAAGTTCTGTGTGCCGAGCATATAGCTACCAGGAACACCACCTTAAGGGTAAGATCTTTTAAGGATGCCCCTGACAATGGTTCAAACGTCTCTCCTACGAGCGCCTCCAATACTAAAGGAAGACTCCATTTGGGTACCATCTGCCTACACAGTGGACGAATGAGTGAAACCGCTCGTAGGAAGCGCCTGACATCTGGGTGACTTCCTATAGTTGCACCTCCCATCTTTCCCCTATAAAAGGATAATGCTGCGACCTGCACCCTTAAGGATGCCGCCGCTAAACCCTTTTCCAGGCCACCCTGTAAGAACGCTAAGACCTGCGGAATCGACACTCATAACGGTTCCACATGATTTATTTTATTTATTTAGCTGCATTTATATCCCGCTTTTCACCGGGTCAAAGCGGTTGGGTGATACATTTAACATGAGGGGATGAGAGACACATACACTAATACTTACAGGGAACATGGGCAATGGAGGGTTAAGTGGCTTGCCCAAGACCACAAGGAGCACCTGTGCGACTAGAAACCCCAGTCCTTCCGGCCCAAGGTTGCTGTCCTCTAGTGGGATTTGAACCACCGACCTTCCGGCCTGTGGTACCTTGCCCCAACCACTAGGCCACTCCTCCCTCCCAATGGTCCCCACACCATGCTTCAAACACTCGCCAGATCCGAATATACGCCAAGGAAGTAGTCCTTTTCCTAGACTTCAACAAAGTAGCTATTACGGTTGTAGAGTAGCCTCTCGCCCTTTCAAGAGCCAAGCCATAAACGAGAACCGATCTACCTGAGGCATGCGCAGCGGCCCCTGCAAAAGGAGATCTGCTCGTCGAGGCAGGCGCCAGGGCCTTGCCACCAAGAACCTCATCAGATCTGCGTACCAAGGTCTTCTTGGCCAATCTGGAGCTATCAAGATCACCTGCCCTCTGTGTTGTTCGATGCGTTGTACCACTCTTCCTATTAACACCCAAGGAGGAAAGACGTATAGAAGCTGCTACGCTGGCCACTGTTGCAGCAGAGCATCCAGGCCTTCCGACATCCTCTCTCTTCTGCTGAAGAAGCGATTGACCTTCGCCAACTAGAACGTGGCCATGAGATCCATAACTGGAGTTCCAACGGTCTACTAACAGGTCGAAGACGTCTGGATGAAGAACCCACTCTCCTGGGTCTACTTTCACTCGACTGAGGAAGTCGGCTTCCACGTTGTCCACTCCCGCTACATGTGCTGCCGACAGAGCCTGAAGATTCACCTCGGCCCATTCGAACAACTGCTCCACTTCGGCTTCCATGGGAAGACTGCTGTTACCGCCCTGTCGATTGATATAGGCCACGGCGGTGGCATTGTCGGACAATACCCGTACGGCTCCCTTGCCGAGAAAAGGCTGAAAAGCTATCAATGCGAGTCTTACCGCTCTCAGCTCTAAACTGTTGATCGACCAGGTCTTCTCCTGTGCGGTCCACTGGCCCTGGGCGAACCTCCCTTGAAAATGAGCTCCCCATCCGAAGAGGCTTGCGTCCGTCGTTAAGGGGATCCAGCACGGCATCTCCAATGGCATTCCCATGCTGAGGAAGTCCGACGCCAACCACCAACGTAGGGTTTGCCGCGTCTCCGATAGCCAAGGTAGCCTTTGGGACAAGGAATCGTTCTGATGAGACCATCGCCTGAGTAATGCTCTCTGCAAGGGTCTCATGTGCGCTCTCGCCCACGGAACCATCTCGATTGCCGCTGCCATTGTTCCAAGCACTTACAGATAATGCCACGCCGTGAGCATGGTTCTGTCCAGAAACTGTCTCAGGAGAGTCTTTAATCTGTCTGCTCGGTGGCCCGATAGAAAGACCCTCCCCGCTTCTGTATCGAAGTGAGCTCCCAAGTACTCTAGTCTTTGAGACAGAACCAGATTGCTTTTTGCCATATTGATCACCCAACCAAGACTTTGCAGAAAGGTCACCACCCTTGCCGTAGCGGTTTCGCTTTCGCTTTTGGACCACTCGAAATCAACCAATCGTCAAGATACGGATGCACGAGAACTCCCTCCTTTCTCAATGCCGCCGCTACCTCTACCATTATCTTGGTAAAGGCCCTGGGGGCCGTAGCCAGCCCGAATGGCAACACTCAGAACTGGAAGTGTCCCATGGGCACCGCAAACCTGAGGAATCTTTGATGTGCCCATCGAATTGGAATGTGGAGGTACGCCTCCGACAGATCTAGGGAAGTAAGAAACTCCCCCTTTCTTACTGCCACTATCACTGACTTGGAGTGTTTCCATCCGAAAGTGTGTTACTTTCAGGGACCAATTTACCCCTTTGAGGTCCAAAATGGGCCGAAGGGAGCCCTCCTTTTTTGGAACTACGAAGTAAATACAGTACCGACTGGAACAGCATTCCTCTGGGAGGACCGGCACTATCGCTCTGAGGGCGAGAAGTCTCTCAATTGTCTCTCGGACCGCGCTGTGCTTGAGCAGCAACTTGCACGGGGATCTTACAAAGAATTCCCTTAGTGGACGCTGAAACTCCAATGCATATCCTTCTTGAATGACTTCCAACACCCATTGGTCGGATGTAATCTTGGCCCAGGCAGGGTAAAAATCCTGTAGCTGACCTCCTACGGGAATCAGGCTTGCCTGGGTCCTCCTGATCTCATTTTGGCTTCCGGAAATTCGTGGAAGAGGTAGAGACCCCAAACCTCCTTCCCGCTCCTCGAAAGTCACAAAACCCCTGACTTCTCACAGGGAACTTTCCTCGTTGTGCTTGACCAAACCGTGGGTACCATAATCGTCTAAACTTCCTCTGCTGTCCCTTGAAACCACCAGCAGAGCATCCTGGCTTCTGTTTGTCTGCTGGCAGAGGGACCCTTTGGACTCCCCAAGTTCCTTTACTAGTTTTTCCAACTCTTCTCCAAAGAGCAACTTTCCGCGGAAGGGAAGCTTGCTCAGCCTGGATTTAGAGGACCCATCTTCTGCCCAGTTGCACAGCCAGAGATAACAACGAGCCGCAACCACTGACGCCATACTTTTCGACAAACCCCGAATGAGATCATAATGGACATCCGCTAAGTAAGCTGCGCCCGACTCAAGTCTTGCCGCTTCTGCCTCCATGTCTGCCCCTGGTCCCCCTTGCACTCGTTGTAACCAACGCAGGGAGGCTCCAGCGACCCAAACTCCACAAATAGCCGCTTGTACGGACAACGCATTGACATCAAAGACCTGACACAACAAGGTATCGAGCTTTCTGTCCTGGGTATCCTTCAGCACAGCACTACCTGCAACCGGAATGGTAGTCTTCTTTGTCACTGCAGAGACAGACCCATCGACCTTTGGAGGCTTAAATAACTCGCGATCCTGGTCCACCAGGGGGTAAAGTCTACTCATCACTCTGGCCCCTTTTAGCGCCACCTCTGGCATGTCCCATTCTTCTTGATTCATTTCCCTAATAACTATGAACCGGGAAGGCTCTCTGTGTCTTCCTAAAAACCTGCAGCAAGGGGTACTCCAATGAAGCATCCTCCGCCGGGCCTGGTAAAGGCATATTGAGCGCCTTAAGAGTCTCTGAAATGAGTGCGGGCAACTTGTCCCTCCTAAACACTCAAACGACCCTCGCCTGATCCTCTCTGTCTGTGATCTCTCCTTCATCCAACTCCAACTCCGGGTCCACCGACTGTTCCTGCTGCTCCTTTTCCAATCTGGCTTTCTTCATCGGCTGTCCCGACTTCCCCGCATTCAAAGGGGTTCCCGGCCTCTTTTCCCCCCCGGGAAACTCCAATAGAAGTCGCCTGCTGCTCCTGCCTGGGATGTGCCAAGGCTTGCTGCAGCAGCGCCACAAAATCTGGGGAAAAAATGGCTGCCAGACCCCCTGGCAACGCCACTTGCGAAGAAGGAATATCTGGGGCCGAAGACAGACCGGCTACGGGTTCCTTTAATGGGGGAGATAAGGAAGTGGGATCCTGTGAGCCGACGGGGTCCTTCTGCCCCTCAGATGCTCCTTCCAAGCTGTGCTCCATGGCAGCCGCCTCCTGTGTGCACCGCTTGAAAACCCCTGTTTCTGCCACAATGCCCCTCTTAGAACCACAGACCAAACAATGCGGTCTACACAACATACCTCCTTATAAAGGCTGTGGAGTCCCTTAACACGTGCAGAAACCCTTTTTTTTTTTTTTTTTTTTTAAACAAGGCAATAAAACAACAACTACCACCAATACCCCTTAACCTGAAAAACGTCGAGTTTCTACTGAAAAGGAGGCTTCCTGCGCAAAGCAGAAGCCTCCACAGGGCCTGCTGAACCGTTGGCGTTTCCGTGTAATCGCCACATGATTAGGCCCCCGCTCTGAGGAAGTATACTGCCTCCTTACCTTTATGTGGGCAAGACGGCTTTATCTTTCCCTTTTAATCTCCCTCCGTTCCTCCGACGTTACCAACTACCTCGTCGGGAACCGGAGAGGCTAAGGGAACCAAAATCGCTTTCCTTTCCCGCGCTCTGTCTAAATTTCCGTTCTGCTCTAGCAACGAACAGTTGCAAGAGCGCCAGGAGCGGGAAAGGGCGCGGCTGAACGAGAGAGAGAGAGAGTGGCGCTGCTTTTCTCCCTCTGCGGCCGCCTCTCTGACCTCCCGAAAGAAGCTGCTGATAGCATCGGGGCGGAGGAAAGGCAGGGCCCACCGTCCCCGCTCCGTGCTCCAGCCATCTGCAGATCTTCGCAGCGTAAGCAGGCAAGTCTTCTGCAATCGCTGACTGATGGTTCTGCAAGAGTTCCCCCCTGGCTTCAGTCGGCCTGAACTCCAGACCTGAAACCAAGGTAGCCCGAGGGATCCAAGCAATTCTTACTGAACTGAGGACCGGGGGGGGGGGGGCGAGGGGGGGAGGAGGAAAATTAAAGAAGGAGGAAAGACCTCAATACTTGTCCTCCCCCCGCAGAGAAAATTGTACTTTTAAAAATCCCTAACTCTCCTTAATTGTCCCTCTGTGGAGCCCGAACCTCCAGGCTCCTCCAACCTCCAGCTGCTTGGAGACTGAGTTAACTGAGATGAGGAGGCGATTCCTGGGAGGATATACCACTGTCATCACAAAAGGATGACATTTCTCAGTCTCCAAGCTGCTGTGAGAGGTGCGCAACCCAGAGGTCCGGGACTAGACTGGAGAGATGTTAAGGAACTGTATGCTTTAATAAAAAAGGATAAGGCTTAGGAAGACATATTTATTTAAGCAGTCAACTTTGGTGCCAAGAATCTCTATACCAAAGTGTGCAGCAGTATGGAATCAAGTTCTCTCACCCCCTACACCCATGTCCCTCCTTCACACAGTAGCTCCTTCTCCTTTTTCACCTCCAGCTCTCCCTGAGCTTCATCCTCATCCAAAACCTATTTCCCTCCCTCAAGCAGCTAAGCCTCCTCTCCACTCCCACTGCCTCCTCCACCCACGACTCTCCTCCTACACACAAGGGCATAGTTACTAAGCCCTGAGCTGATAACATGTGTGGCCACGTTACCAGCATGGGGCTTTGGGCTAAAAGCTGTGGGCCTTGTCCATCTGTCTCCCTGCAGTTATTACACATTAGAGTAGCAAACCTGTTGCAGGTACAACTAATGCTACCCACTGAGTGATGTTAGTTGTACCCCTGCTACCTATGCCAAGTGCAGCCATAAATGCCCATCCTAGCTGCACCGTGTCGGAAACCTCCTCGTCCCATCCAGTTACCATCCTGACATATGCTATTAGGGTAGCGTGAGATTTTTGGTGCAGTCCCAAAACTGTGTGCTAACTCCATGCTACCCTGGTAGCACATATTAACATATCCCACAAAGCAGAGCCTCCTCTCACTTCAACCCACGCCACCTGAGCCGCTTCCTCCCTCACACCCACTCCTCTGCCACACACATAAGCACCTCCTCCCTCCACACTTGAGCTGCTTCATCTTCCCGCAAATCTATTCCCATCCCACATATAGCAGAGCCTCCTCTCCATTCACTCCCACACACACAGCAGAGCTTCTTCCCACATCAATCCACTCCACCTGAACGGCATTCTCCCCCATACCCACTCCCCTACCACACATAGCAGATCCACTTCCTTCCCCCACCTGTACTTCTTCCTTTCCCCTCACCCACTTCCCAAACACACAGAGCAGAGCCTACCTCTCCACCCGAGCTGCTTCTTCCCCCAAACCTACTCCCCTCCCACACACAGCAGAGCCTTCCACTTCAAACCAACCTGCCTGAACGTCTCCTCCCCACATATAGCAGAAGCACATCACCATACCCTTTCTATGCTTCTTATACCGCCCTACATCCACTCCTTTGCCACACATTATAGAGCCTCCTCCCCTCCCTAACCCATCTGAGCTTCTTCCACCAATGCTATTCCCTTCTCATACACAGTAGAACCACCTCTAGCCCAAGCCCATAAGAACATAAGATATGCCATATGCCATACTGGGTCAGACCAAGGTCCATCAAGCACAGTATCCTGTTTCCAACAGTGGCCAATCTAGGTCATACGTACATAGCAGTTTCCCCAAAAGACACAGGTTCCACAATGCTTGTGCTGGGTCAAGCATTGATATCCTGGGTCCCTTCTTAATAATGGTTTATGGACCTTTCCTCCAGGAACTTGTCCAAACCTTTTTTAAACCCAGTTACACTAACAGCCTTTACTACATCCTCCAGTAACAAATTCCAGAGTTTGATTACACGTTGAGTGAAAAAATATTTTATTTTATTAGTCCTAAATAGTTTATCCTGTAGCTTCATTGCATGGCCCCTAGTCTTTTTATATTTTGATAACGTAAACAATCGATCTACGTTTACCCGTTCCACTCCGTTCATTAATTTATAGACTTCAATCATATCTCCCCTCAGCCGTCTCTTTTCCATGTTAAAAGAGCCCTAACCTTTTTAGCCTTTCTTCCTAGGAGTATCCTTCCATCCCCTTTACCATTTTGGTGGCTCTTCTCTGAACCTTTTCTAATATCGCTATATCCTTTTTAAGATACAGCGACCAGAATTGCATGCAATATTCAAGGTGCGGTCTCACCATGGAACGATATAGAGGCATTATAATATTTTCTGTTTTATTTTCCATTCCTTTCCTTATGATACCTAGCATTCTATTTGCCCAACCCTAACCCACCCCTGAGGTTTCTTCCTCCCACCATTGGAGCTTCCAAGATTTTCTGAGCTCTGACAGCCCGTTATCAGCGCTGTCAGAGGCAATATCCACTTGTGCGCCCGATTTATCCTGCTCGCCAATGGAGAATCAAGTTTCACAAGGATATACTGGGCGATTTTCGGACTGTCCACTTTGGCTTCAGAGTACTTATTATCCACAATTTTTCACAGGATTTCAAAGAGAAAGGCACATGTATATTTTCTATTTCAAACTTGCTGTGTGGATACAAACTACCTGTGGACTTTTGCACTTGCTTTGAATGTGGATAGACTATTTACAACATGCATAGTCTTGGAAATTTAATGCGCATGCATTTATTTTCCATCAGAACCCAAAGTGCACCCCAGGAATGTCTGAATGCAGCTAAAAAAAAAGTAAGCAGAGTTGTGGAGCACTGCACCCCCCTTTAAGCCATATTCAGGGGAGGCAATTTTCAGACATCCAGTTTACGCTGGTAAATTGCTATTCAATAGTATAAATGGTTGTGAACAAGTGTCCTTGCCGTTAGAAAGGTTAGTCAAGATATTCTCTACTGAAAAAATAAGTATTTTTGTGAAATACAGGTACTTAATTCAGGTATACTGATGAGTTCTTGCTTTCCTGTTATATTTTAATGAAATATATATTACAAAACACTGTCCTATCATCTTCTAGAATTTGATTTAATTCTACATGTCTGTCCACTGCATGTTAGCATTTTACTTTATTTTTTATTTTTTTCACAGTATGGCATACTTGGTATTCTGTCTCTAAAGCCAGGTTAATTATATCATCAAATCTTTACTGATGTTTTTGAACCAGTGACACAGAAAACGTATGCAATGAGCAAACAGACCATTTTCCTGTACTGGCCGCAGCCTGCACGTTCCTTAGTGAACATTTGACCTTTGTGCCATGTCTGTATGCTAAAAGAGTATGCAATGAAAGATATAATATATAACTTGTTGTCAGAGCATATCTACAAAACTCTTTGTGTTCCACATTTTAGCAGATATAGTGGACCAACCTCATACCCTTCCATGGTACCTCCTCTTGGCATCAACTAGATACACTCCCTTGAAGCTTTCAAGTTGCCATCTGAAGGAGCCAGTGGAGAGTAGAAATGGAGCCAAGAGCAGAGAAACATGGGATAACTGCTGCAGTCTATGGCATCCCTTTTTAAGTAGTCTTATCAGATCTTCTGGAAATGGTGAAAATTACACCTTACCTGCTAATTGTCTTTCCTTGAGCTCCTCCAGTCCAGTCCTCCTACTTGTGGGGTTGTCACCTCTCACCAGCAGCTTGGAGACTGAGCATGTCAGTTTCTGACATCACCATAAATAGCTGGCACCTCCTTCCAGTCCTCAGTATCCTATTGACAAAGGAGACTCATAGGAGTAACAACTAAGAACGTGCCTACTTGGTCACAACAAGCTATTCACAACTCTGCTATCCCCAACAGGCAGAATAACCCCCTTCCCCCTAACATTAAAAGTGCTATTTTCCACTGACCAATATAATGGAACACACTTGAGGAGAAAACACACACAAACACACACATTACTCCCTCTCCAGAAGTCAAAACCCCAGAAAGGAACTGGGCAGCCCCCAATGGCACCGCCAAAGAATGACGACTACTTGAATAACCCCGGACCCCATACCTGCCGATGAACTTCTTCAGGTCCGAGAATGCCGTCACCAAACAGATGCACTAAACTTCAGGAAGGGTCCAGGACTGGACTGGAGGAACTCAAGGAAAGACAATTAGCAGGTAAGGTCTAATTTCACCTTCCTTATTGTCCCTCCAGTCTAGTCCCATTACTTATGGGATATACCATAGCAGTACCAACATTGGGAGGGACCCGTGAGCCCGGCCTAAAGCATTCCAGAACCAAAACGTGCATCCCCTATCGTTTGCACATCCAGACAATGCTTTATGAAGCCTTCTGTGTACCGTTTTGACTGGTAGAAAAACGGTATACCAAAATAAGTTAATTCAATTCAATTCAAGGTCTGCAAAGAGGACCAAGTTGCCGCCCTACAGATCTCCCCCGGTGTAACCAAACTATATTCTGCCCACGAGGCTGCCTGTGCCCACGTCGAATGAGTCCGCAGTCCTGGCAGCAATTCCTTTCGCCAAAGCAAGTAAGCTGTTGAGATAGCCTCTTTCACCGAATGGGCAATGGATGCCTTAGGCTGCCTCTCCCTTGCCTGGCCTCCAAACAAAACAAACACGCTCCAATTTCCGAAACAGCTCTATCAGTCATAGATACCGAAGCACCCGAATATCCAGCCAAAAGAGAAACGGATCTTCCGCTTCTGTGAAAACAGGAAGTGTCACCGACTGATTAAGATGAAAAGTTGAGAACAACTTCGGGAGAAACAAAAGTGTAGGTCTCAGCACTACCGCCTGACACGAACACGCCTGCAGTTCTGAGATCCTCCTAGCCGAGCAAATAGCCACCAAAGAGACAATCTTCATCGTCAGGTCTTTCAAGGTGCTACCCTTCAACAGCTCAAAGGGCTCCTCCATCAATACTGACAATACCAGGTTGAGATCCCAAGGAGGGACCATTGAGCGTACCGGAGGAAGAACCTGCCTAACCGCCCTTAGAAACCGCACTACATCTGAGTGAGTTGCCAGGGACATCCCCTGGACCCATCCAAAACAGGTGAGAGCCACTACCTGCACTTGAAGTGAACTGCACATCAAATCTTTATCCAAATCCGCCCATAAAAAGACAAGAATATCTGGGACGGTGGCAACAATTGGGCAACAACCGTGTATAGAGCACCCGTTCTCAAATTCCTCCACACCCAAATGTAAGCCTGGGAGGTAGAGTGCTTCCAGGCTTTCAACAAGATGGAGATCACTGGGACAGAGTACCCCCATTTTGGCCCCCTTCAGCATTCCCGAGAGTAGGACAAGGAGCAGCCCCGCACGGAAGCGGAGGCCTCCGGTGAAGGTGCCCGGTCTCCGGAGGGTCATCCTGGTGAGGACCCCTCTCCTCCTCGATGCCAGACCCGGTGACCCTGGGATCGGCATCGCAGGGTGGCACGCCCACGTGGGAGTCCCGCATGTTGGTGCTGAAACGCAGCGTTTCAGCGTTCATTTCTTTTCCGAGAAGGCGCTCACAGTCAGTTTTGCTGACTCGCACCCAGAGACCGCTGGTCCCTTGCGTGGGACACTCATATCCATCCATGAACCCCCCCCCCAGAGACACGGGCCTCGTGAGGCTCCTCGACGTTGGACTCGCTTGCCCTCCCGTTCCTCAGAGGAGAGATCGTCCAGGGCCTCCGGCACCAGGCCACCAGCCATTGGACAGGGCGATCTGCCCAGATCAGGGACTCAGAGATTTCTCGGAGTGGGAGTCCGATGGGGACACCTCCCCAGAAACCCGTACCCACCGGGGTCTTCCGTCAGACCCCTCACCACCCGCATTCCAGCAGTGCTCGCCGCCCGAAGACACCTCCTTTCTGGTGTTCATTCGGGATATGGCACGGGCCCTTAACCTGGTCACCCAGGCTGAGGAGGACCCTCATGCTGAAGAATTAGACATTCTTCAGTACGAGTCACCGCCCAGAGAATCCCTTACTGTCACCGCCCAGAGAATCCCTTACTGCGTCTGTACCTTCTAGTCTGTCTTGGCTGCTGCTCCGTATGTGGTAGGCCCCAGCCTTGGTCCCCATCATAAGCAAGCGCGTTGACACGATCTACAAGGTACAACATGGACCAGGTTTCCTAAAGACTCAACTCCCACACACCTTGATGATGGTGGAATCAGCCATGAGGAAGCAAGAGAGCCCGAAATCGCACTTGTTGGAATCACCCGGCTGAGAGTAAAGGGTCCTTGAAGCCCTGGGCCGCAAGGCCTACCAAGATTCCATGCTCTCTTGTCACATTCAGGCATATCAACTGTACGTTGGTATGTTCCTGCACGATTTGGCTAAGTAACTCGGGGGTTTCTCTGCGGGTCCGTAAGTGACAGGTATAGCAAGGTGCGGAACTTAAATACCTCTCTCAAGTCTCCTATGACAGCTTTGAGAAATCGTCTCAGGTGGTGGCCGTGGGCAATGGAGCCTCAGATTTGGAGCAATGGGTGCAGGAGAAACTCCTGGACTTGCCCTGTCTCGGTGAGCAGCTCTTTGGCAAGCCGATGGAGGAGGCGGCCGCGGAAATTGAGACGGAGTTCGTCACCAGAACCCATCTCTCCCGTAAGACTTCCACCCTGCCTCGGAAGATGCAACCAGCCAAGAAGCCCTTCTTCCAGAGAAAAGGTGTCCAGTATCAGGGCTATCTGCCATATCCAGCTACTCCCACACTTTCCACTCCGGTGCAGGGTAAATCTGGCAAGGGGCATCGTAAGCCAAAGGGACCAAAGGCCCAAACACCGGCTCCACCGCAACCCACTCAGGGGATTTGACGCCATCGGCATAGCCCCTCGCCCTCCGGCAATGCAGCAGCAGCCAGTGGGGAGGGGGGGGAATACCTGTCCCGCTTCGCCCCATCTTGGGCTTACATCACCTCAGACATTTGGGTCCTCCAAGTCGTCTGGGACGGCTACCGCCTTCATTCGAAAGCTTCCACCTCCTTTCTCCCCGGCGAAGCCTCCTCGACTCCCCGCGCACCATCTTCTGCTGCAGCAGGAAAGCAGGAATTGCGCACTCTCCTCGCTCAACGAGTAGTCGAGAAGGTCCCTCCTCACCTTCGAGGTCGTGGCTTCTATTCACGGTTCTTCCTCGTCCCGAAAAAGACGGGGGGTGGGGGGGGGGGCCTGCAGCCCATCCTTGACCTCTGCAGGCTAAACAAGTTCCTGGTGCGGGAGAAATTCAAGATGTTATCTCTTGGTGTTCTGCTGCCCTTCCTCCAGCAGGGCGACTGCTATGCTCCTTGGATCTGAAGGATGCTTACGCCCACATCTTAATCCACCCCCAACACAGGCAGTATCTGCGTTTCAGGGTGCAGGGAGAGCACTTCCAGTACAGGGTGCTCCCCTTCTTCCTTGCTACCGCCACAAGGGTCTTCACAAAAGTGCCTCATCGTGGTTGCCGCTTATCTTTGGTGCCAGGGCGTGCCGGTCTTTCCCTACCTCGACGACTGACTCGTTACGGGCTCCTCGGCGAGCGATGTCGTACGCTGTCCTCTTCTTGGAGAGCTTGGGGTTCTTGGTCAACTACCTGAAGTCTCACCTCAAGCCGGTGCAGGCTCTCGAGTTCATCAGGGCGTGCCTCGATACTCAGCAGGCGATCGCCTTTTTTGCCAGTGGATCGCCCCACCTGCCTCCGAGCTCTGGCGGCTCAGGTCCAAAGCACTCACCAGGTCACCACTCGAACCATGCTACGTCTCCTGGGCCACATGGCCTCGACCATACATGTGGTTCCTCACGCCCGCCTCAGTGGTGTCTCAGTGCCCAATGGAGCCAGTCCCTTGGAAACCTCAGGACCCCGGCAGAGTTCCTCCTGACCTCTGCTTGTCCCTGAGCTGGTGGCAAAACCCCCGCAACCTTATGCAGGGATTGCCCTTCCAGGCCCCGCAGCACAATGCGGTTCTACGACAGATGCTTCCCTGTTAGGATAGAGAGCCCATTGCAGACTACTATGTACGCAGGGGCAATCGTCACCTGAGGAGTCTCAGCAGCAGATAAACCTGCTCGAACTCAGCCATTTGGTGGCCCCTGAGGGCCTTCGAGGAACACCTCAGCGGGAGGTCGGTTCTAGTGCAGACCGACAACCATGTAGCGATGTTCTACATCAACAAAGAGGGAGGCACCGGATCGCGCTCCCTCTGCTGGGAAGTGGTCCTCATCTGCTCTTTCACTGTCCAGCAGAGGATGTCCCTCAGGGCGACTTATCTCACAGGCCAGGAGAATGGCCTAGCGGACAGACTCAGCAGAATCCTTCACCCCCACGAATGGCAGCTGGATCCCAGAGTAGCAGACTGGATGTTTCTCTGCTGGGGGACGTCGGCGATAGGTCTCTTCACCAGTCTCCAGAACACACAGCTCCCCCACTTTTGTGGGCCGGTGCCACACCCAAGCAGGGAGGTACCCGATGCATTTCTCCTGAATTGGTCCTCCAACCTTCTTAATGCATTCCCTCCTTTCCCACTCATTGCGAGGACTCTGTTCAAGGCCCAGCGGGACAGGGCATCATTGATTCTCGTGGCCCCCTCGTGGTCTCAGCAGCCTTTGTTCCCGCTCCGACTGTCGAAAGAGCCTCCAGTTCCCCTGGGCTCTGCCCGAGTTCTGCTGATGCAGGAGGAGGGTCGGGTACTGCACCCGAACCTAGCCTCCCTATCCCTCGTGGCCTGGCGGCTGAATGGTTCTCCTTAGCCTCTCTGGCCCTTCCAGAGGAAGTCCTCCTCGCCTCGAGGAAGGACTCCACTAGGCGATTTTACGCCTTTAAGTGGAAACGCTTCTCCATCTGGTGCTCGGAGCACCAGATCAACCCCTTCTCATGCCCCGTTCAGTGGGTTCTCCAGTACCTCCTCCATCTCTCAAAGGAAGGGCTGAAATCAAACTCCGTCAGGGTTCATTTGAGCGCCATCTCGGCTAATCACCTCCCCATCGAGGATAAACCCCTCTCAGGGCAGCCTTTAGTCTCCGGCTTCATGCAGGGTCTTCTGCTGTCCAAGTCACCCATCCGTCCTCCTCTGGCGGAATGGAACTTGAATGTGGTACTCATGCACCTCACCCATCCACCCTTCAAGCCTATGGCGACGTGTTCGCTCCAGCACCTGTCCTGGAAGGTGGCCTTTCTGGTGGCGCTGACCTTGGCCCACCAAGTCAGTGAGCTCCGGGCTCTCATGGCTACCGTCCCTTACACCAGGTTTTATCGGAAGAGGGTGGTCCTCCATACCCACCCTAAATTCCTGCCTAAGGTCGTTTCGGACCTCCATCTCACTCAAGAGAGAGTGCTGCTGACTTTCTTCCCGAGGCCCCATGCCGACCAGGCATCAACGGCTCTCCACACCCTCGACTGCAAACAGGCCCTCGCCTTTTATTTACAGCGTACACAGACTCATCGCAAATCTAACCGACTTTTCATGACCTACGATCCCAACAGACTGGGCAAGCAGCCACCAAGAGCAACCTCTCGGTTTGGGTGGTGGACTGCATCGCTTTCGCCCATGCAAATGTGGGCATTCCACTGGATCATCGAGTCACTGCACACGGGGTCTGAGCCAGAGCGGCCTCGGTGGCCTCGCTGCACTCCGTGCCCCTGATGGACATCTGCCGCGCGGCGAACTGGTCTTCCACAAATACCTTCGCTGCCCACTACTGCATGGAGAGGGAGTCCCACAAGGACAGTGCCTTCGGCCAGGCTGTACTCCGTAACCTGTTCGGGGTATAAGCAACTCCTGCCCTCCGACCCTTCTTCATGGCTACCAAGGGCTTCGCCCCGAGGACCCAGGCTCCTTCGGACTCCAGCTTCTGATCACGGCCTCGGAGGCATTTTTCGGTTATAGGTTCAGTAGCCTGTAACTAAGGAATCCCATAAGTGAGGACTGACTTCCTGCTTGTTCCTGTTACTCACCTGTAACAGGTGTTCGCCAGGGACAGAAGGAATCATTCCTCACTACCCTCCCGCTTCCCCTGATGAGTTGCTAGATTTGTGTCCTTCCCTTGCCATCTGCTTGGTAGGGCTCGAGCTAAGGGACCTGACTGAGCAAGATGGCACCCTTGGGTGGGAAGAGGACCACGCATGCGTGGCAGCAATCTCAAAGGCTTTCTCTAAAAGCTGGGGAATTGCTCCGCGTGAGCTCCGTCGGTGCCATCACCCATAAGTGAGCACCGATTCCTGCTGTCCCTGGAGAACACCTGTTACAGGTGAGTAACTACGCTGTATTCGCCGACTGGAAGGTCACCATTAGATCCATGATTGGCTGACCCCAATGGCGCATCACCTGAGAAAAGACCTCACCATTGAGAGACCACTCCCCAGGATCCAATCGGACCCAGCTGGGATAATCTGCCACCACGTTGTCCTTTTCTGCCACGTGAGCCGCTGAAATTGTTTGGAGACTGTCCTCTGCTCACTCTAGCATTGGACTGATCTCCTGCTCTAGCTGCACACTCCCTGTGCATCTTTGGTGATTGATGTAAGCCACAGTTGTGGCATTGTCCAAGAATACTCTCACAGCCTGCCCTTGCGGGAAGTTCTGAAATTTCTGTAGGAATAGGAACATGGTTCACATCTCTAACCAATTGATTGACCAGAAGCTCTCCTCCTGCAACTACAGATGCTGAGCAATCTGGCCTTTGCAGTGTCCCGTCCCCCCCCCCCCCAGCTCGTTAGGCTGGCATCTGTGGTCAATGGAATCCACTGAGGAGCCTCCAGAGGTATGCCTGCCTGCAACTTGTCCATTTGCAACCACCAGCACAGGGCCATTCGAACTTCCCAAGGATGCAGTACTAGATGATCAAGTTCATGACATTGCGCTGACCACCTGTGTAGCAAAGTCCTCTGCAGTGGACACATGTTGTGCCCGTACCCAAAGCACCAATTATATCAATGCCGCCATTGAGCCCAGCACCTGTACATAATGCCACGCCATTGGCTTTTTCATCTGCAGCAACTGACGGACCTGATAACGCAGCATACTTGTCTGCCGGGTGGAAAGGACACCATGCCTATGTTTGAAATCAGGCTCCCAGATACACAAAGTCCTGAGAAGGCTGGAACCTGCTCTTCACGCTGACCCAGTCGAGCCCTTGCAGAAAGGCAATGACCCGCTCCGTCAGCTGCACACTCTCCTCTCTGGACTTCGCCCAAATGAGACAATCGTCCAGGTAAGAATATACCAATATCCCTTCTTGCCGAAGACCTGCTGCCACTACCACCATCACCTTGGTGAAGGTGCAAGAGGCGGTAGCCAGCCCAAAAGGCAGGACACGGAACTGAAAGTGCCACATCAGTAGTGTGAAACTCAGAAACTGCTGATGCTTGGCCCAGATGGGGATATGCAGGTAAGCCTCTGTGAGGTCGAGTGAAGCCAAGAATTCTCCTTTCTGGACAGCCACTATGACCAACCAGAGTCTCCATGTGGAACCTGGGAACTCTCAAACAGCAATTCACATACTTGAGGTCTAGTATGGGGCAACATGACCCTTCTTTCTTGGGAACTACAAAATATATGGAGAAGTATTTACCATAGTCACGTTGGTCTCTGGGGACCCTCCCCACTGTGCGTAGCTCAAGGAGGCACCGCAGTGTGTCCTTTACCGCCTCTCGTTTGCAATGACTCCTGCAAAGAGAATTGACAAAGGTGTTGGCCAGTGGCCCTGCCAACTCCAATGCATACTCTTCTCTTAAGACCACCACCACCCACTGATCGGAAATGCGACCCAAGTGGCGTAAAGCCAAAGCCTGAGCCAAAAGGAAAAAAAAAAAAACAAAGTACAACCTGATCTTACCAAAAACAAAATCTGCAAATGCCGTTCAAAATAATTAAATGTGAGTGCAAAGGGGCCAGTACAATCTGCTCCCGGAGTCCCGTCCGACACGTGAAGTGCAGCAAAAAGTTGGTGGTGGCTCCCACCAAACTACAGGGTATCGTGTCCACAGCCACGCGGTCCTATCTGCCATGGCCCGAATGTGTGGATGGACTCAACTAGCAGGAAAACACCTCTGCTTATGTTCCCAGCTGCCGTGGAGAGCCTACCAGACAGCCGCTCGGCTGATCAGACTGAGCTGAAGCGGCGTTGGAGCTCTGGAGTGCCAAGATCCTTTCCTGACCTGTCTGCCTTGTGGCTCTTCGACCAAACAGTACCTGTTCTCTCCCTCTCTGGCCACAAATTTTCCCTAGAGGAGTTTCTGCTGTCTGGTGCTCGGAGGAACCCTACCAACTCCTCCCCCAGCTGAATTTAAAAAATTATGTTTCTTAGGTTTTATTGAGAATCAAATAAACAAGAGATTCTCCTCAAAGCCCTGATCTGAGCACCTCCCCACCAAATTATCCACTTACCGCACACTCTTTGTCCCTTCATTGAGTCCCATCAAAGGAATCACATCTCTCCAGCTGCTTGGAGACTGAGATACTGAGGGCTGGAAGAGGTGCCAGCTATCTATGGTAATATTAGAAACTGACATGCTAAGTCTCCAAGCTGCTGGTGAGAGGTGACAACCCACAAGTAGCTGGACTGGACTGGAGAAACAATAAGGAAAGAGCAATACATTCACATCAGAGCAGCATAATTTAATTTCTTCCACTGCCCTGGCTAAGTTCTTGATAATGAAAATATGATAATAAATGTTATTTGTAAATATTTCAAGTACCCCATGTGGGGGGTAAACCACTTCTAATTGTGGTTGGGGCAAGTTACCCCGTGTGAGGGGAAAACCACTTCTAACTGTGGTTGGGGCAAGTTACCTCAAGCTGGAAGGTCGGGGGTTCAAATCCCACTAGAGGACAGCAACCTTGGGCCGGAAGGATTGGGGTTTCTAGTCCCACAGGTGCTCCTTGTGGTCTTGGGCAAGCCACTTAACCCTCCATTGCCCATGTTCCCTGTAAAATAGTTATCTCCAAGTTATAATGCCCTGTTCAATGTAAATTCAGTTTGTTCAATGTAAACCGTCTTCATATCATGAAAGGCGGCATATAAGAAATGTTAAATAAAATAAATAAATAATTCACTTCTGGAACCCATCTTGCTCTGATATTAATATCAATAGGACAATTTTGGGGTATACTGTTCTAATTCTGTTTTTCTATTTACCTTCATCTGCAACTAACCTAGGATTTTTCGTCTATTTTATATGCCCTTTGCCCTTAACATACCTAGTCTGGTCATTGCGGTCATGGCCTTCAGCCTAGGGCCATGTAAAAGGGATCCTTTAGAATCCTGCAATCATAAGCCCTAAATCTGACTACTAGGTGTCACCCTTATGCAGTGACCACAATTCCCTAGAACCTGGGGACTGTGAATGCTGTTGCAACATTCCCCACCCCAGCAAATCTAAGGAGCAGAAGATCTAACTGATGAATCCAACAATGGGGCCTTGCACAGGGCAGTGAAAAACACCTGCTGTCCAAGTCATCAGACCACTGTCATAGTAACTCTGCTTTTGCTATTTACGACATGCAGTATCCCATGACAGGACAACTCTCAGATCCTTTTTTGTTTGCAAAGTCAAGATTTTATGTTATTCACTTAGAGATTTTATTTAAAAGGTTTAGTTTATTATTCAATGTAATGTTTCCACTTAACTAAGACACAGATCTGCACAGATGTTTGCTCCCTTCATCTGTTTGAACTTTGGATATTTCTGAACAAACACAGTAGCAAAACAGCAGCTTTACTTACCCTGACGAAAAGGCTCAATAAGTACATCTGAGCAGCCACACAGTTTCTTCAGCACCATGGCTCCTTCTGGGCTTTTAAGATTCAAGGCTAAAGATCTTTTGCCACGTGTTTGCATGTCCACATATGAACCACTCTTCACCCTATCTACACGAACCACTTTTGCTCCAAAATCTGCCAAGATCATTCCACAAAAAGGAGCAGGAGCTAACCCAGCCAGTTCCAGAACATGCACTCCCGATAGGGCCATGTTTCCTGGTTACTAAAGAAAAATATATATACACAAAATAGAAAATTAGAATACTTGGGGGTGAATATTTAGAAGGATAAACACAGGTAGCAGCACCTACTAACTGGATAAGTCCCGCTGAGAAAGAGATTCAGTAGCACTATCCGGATAATGCAGGGTGGAGGATTTAGTCATCTGGACAGTGACAATTTTCAGCGTTAACTCAGGACAGCAAAAAAACTGTCCTACCGTGTTTCCCCGAAAGTAAGCCCTACCCTGAAAATAAGCCCTAGCACGTTTTCCTGTGCTTACCGTAATATAAGCCCTACCCTGAAAATAAGCCCTAGTGCAGATCATGGAGGAGGGCTGCCTGTGTGTGTTCTTGAGGTAGGGGAATGCATTCTCTCCAAGGGGCTGTGGAGTTCCTTTCAATTCATTTGGGGCTGCCCCTTTAAAAAAAAAAGTCATTAATTAGGGAAGAGCCATCAAGGAATCAGCAAAGCTTTGTGTTAGTGCCATTCTCTGCCTGTCTCGTCTCGGACTGTAGGCTCTCGTCAGATCTTTCCCTCTAGACAGCACGGGGGAGAGCCCTGGAACCGGATCACAGGGGCATTTACTACCTAGAGAAGAGCCGCGGCAGTATCAGACGGTGGGGGCACAAGGACGAGAGGCTCGCCGATGGTGCTGCTCTGCTTAAAGCAGTACCGCGGGCTAGAGCCCGTTGAAGACCCGTAAGTTTGGCAAAGGCTGGTTATTTCGGGTCTTTTGTTTGGCGGCTATAAAATTCTTGGGCGTCGGAGGTGTGGAAGCCATCCCCCGAGCCTTGTATCCTGCACTGCTTTTGGCGCCCGTCGTTTCTGGCACGCTCCGGTGGCGGCGGCCATTTTGAGCTACAGGAGCTGCGTGTTGTAAAGCACCGGGCAGCTCTTTTAGGCGACATTGCTTGCTGTGGGCTCGGCGTGAGCATTTTGGCGCGAGGAAAAGGCCCTGCTCAGCTTGTAAATCCGCGGTTTTTATTTTAAACCGCTGTGGTTTCGGGGGGCGGGGCCTGACCTGTTGGGGGTTGAGCAGTCCAAGGTTCACAGAGCTCTCCCAGAGGGCCACTTGGTTTAGTTTTTTATTTTTCATTTTCCCTTTTGTGCGCTCTGTGGTAACACTTCACTGATTGGCTGAAAAAAACATAAGCCCTATCCTGAAAATAAGCCCTAGTGCATCTTTTGGAGCAAAAATAAATATAAGACCCGGTCTTATTTTCGGGAAAACACGGTACTTGTTATATGGATAGTGCCAGCACCTCACTGCTTTATCCGCATATTCAGTGGCAGAAAATATCTGGACACTGCCACTGAATATCTGGATTTTTTTTTTCTTACAGTGGCTAGCATTTTAAAAAACACTGACCAATACAAGCTTAATTTATCCCCTTGCCTTTTAACTCTGTTGCTTTCCTTTTGTGGTCACTCCTAGAATGCTTTTCATTTTTGTCCTCATATTTTATTTACTTTGTTGAAACACATTTAGAGCTTCCAAGTCCTAAATTGCTTGCTCCTTGCAAGCCATTAAATGCAAAACACAAACAAATACATTTCATAAAATGTAATATTTGACAGAGAAAGCACATATGCCAGTTTAAAAAACTATAGATAGGGGGGAAAAGCACTTTACCAACAATCAGCAAGTCCTAGAAACTAGTCAATGAACTAAGACCACGCTTAAACAAAGTGGTAAAAGAAGAAGTTCACATCTTTTAAATTTAAAGAATTTTTGTTTAAAAAGCAATCCATTAATTTCTTTTGAAAAGTTAACCAGGCAGCATGGTGTAATAGATGGGGGAAGGCATTTCATAATACTGGCCTAGCAAATAAAAAGGCCACTGCCTTCACTGTTGGAATTCTAAGCAAATATTTATGTGGAGCCAGATTCCAAAAGGAGCATGTTTAGGCCATCTGTATGGCCCCAGCAGGACAGGCCCACCGCACACAGAATCTTCCCTGCAGGCTCTCTCTCGAGTCTCGTGGCTTAGGCCCTCCTCTTCTCCACTGCCTGACCCACAACTGGCCAGCCAGAGCCTGGATCGGGCAGCAGGGACCCCCCTGCATCAGAGGGGTATCCCCGGCCCCAATCACCAGGACAGTACTGCTTATTCCACCTTCATGGTAGAATAAGTAGCATGTCCCCTCTGACCCAGCAGGACATACAGGACCGATTCGGGTCACGACCATGTATGTCCCTCCAGCTCAGCCTGCCCCTGCTCCACCCTGACCCTGCCCCATCCCATCCCATCCCACGGCTCTAGCCCTGCGAGGAGAGTAGGAGGGGGAATCTGGTCCAGACAGCTTGTGGGGCTGCACGTTCTACCAGGACATGCAGCCCCATAACCCACGATTCAGAATCGGGTCCTAAGTGAATGCAACCCCCAGAGAAGGAACATTACACAAAGCAGTTTGTACCTAGGCCTTTGTATAACATTTATTTATTATTTATTTTATTTAACAGTTTCTTATATACCGCCCCTTCCAGAGATCAGGGGCGGTTCACATCGAACAAAAATCAATATACTTCTGTATATTTTACATGGAACTTGTGTTAACTATGTACACGTTTAGTTACATTGAACATGTTTTGAACATTAACTAGAATAACACTATTCAAACTATGTACAGGTCATCACAACATAATTGAGTTACCGGTATTATTTACAATAGAGATATAGCCATTTGTTTGTGTAAATCTTTGTCTGTAGGGTAAGGCAGAGTAGAGTAAGTGTCTTTCTTATGTTTAATCATTTGTTCTGTCTTGAGAACTGTGAATGTGTTTCTGTGATTGTATCGGAGAGGTTTTTTGTTGGTAGGGGATCTCAAAGTGTTTTGTGAAAAGGTATGTTTTTAGTTCTTTTTTGAATTGGTGAAGGTCTTTTATTTTGCGGAGGGTTAAAGGGATTTCGTTCCAGAGGGTAGGGGCAGCAAAGGAGAAGGCTCTATCACTTGTCGTTGCTCTGGTCCTTCTGAAATTAGTTTTTATGTTGAGGGAGTGGGTTGCGTTCTGTCTTCGTGTTCTAGTTTCTGATGGGGTTTGTAATAGGGTAGATAGTTGGGAGGGAGAGATGTTATTGAGGAGTTTAAAAGGTAGTAAGGAGGATTTTATATTTTATTCGGCTGCTTATGGGGAGCCAATGAAGATCTAGTAGTATTGGGGTCACGTGGTCTGTTAGCTTAGCTTTTGTGACCATCTTGGCACATATGTTTTGTGCTCTTTGGAGGAGGTATATGCTTTTTAGTGGTAGGCCATTTAGAATGCTATTGCAGTAGTCAAAGTGGGGGGTGATGAGGGAGTTGACCACTGATCTAAAGTCATGTGTGTTGAGTAGGGGTCTCAGGTGTTGTATTGTCTTGAGTTTATAGAATATCGTTTTTACTGTATGTTTTATGTGTGGGATCATGGTGAGTGAATGGTCCAGAATTATTCCAAGGTATTTTACCTCCTTAGTAGTAACATAGTAAGTGACATAGTAACATAGTAAGTGACGGCAGATAAAGACCAGCATGGTCCATCTAGTCTGCCCAGCAAGATGGCAAGAGTAGGTGCACCTGTCGCTCTGTGCAGGCCACCCCTCCCCATGTTTTTGTTTTTGTTTAGGGGTGAACCCACCATTCCATGTGGGACACCCTTATTTGACCTTGATAATTTAACTTTAACCTTGATAATTTAACTTTAAAAGGGACATTTACGAACATGCCTACTAAGCCGTGTTAGGCTTTCGCAGCTAATGCAGCAAACAGCCCCGTGTTATCTGCCAGGGGCATGCACAGTATTTCCCTGGCAGGTAACACAGTGAAAAAGCAGAGAACACAATGTGGCAGCATCACTGATGTAGCTAATACTACCCACTGAGGTGGCGTTAGCTGCACCCACAATGTCTGCAAAAAATGCCGTTACCTCACGCTGTTGACACTTGTGGTAACTGCACTTTATAAGCATGCCTACTCACGGTCCACTTGCATGACTAACGCACAGTCTGCAGATAGCGCAAGAAATGCCTGCACTATCTGCATTTGGCCTGTGTTAGCTGTTACTGTGGTATACGTCTCCCACATTATCACCATGTTAACAATTAACATGGCTTAGTAAATATTACCCTTATATTCCACTCTACCCCTCAAAAAGGATTTAAAACGGATTGCAAAATCAGTACAGATATCAACAAAATAAAAGCACAATTTATAAAAACATATTAACCCACCCGTCTGTTGAACTAAATATTTAAAGTAAAAATCCACAATATATATTTCTTTTGTCTTTTTATAATACCTCATCCATTGTTCTCTTAGGCTTCCATGGCTAGTAGCATGATCTTTGCAGTTTTCCAGGTCATGCTGCATCGTGATAAGTAGAACAACATTTCATAAAACAGAAACTAGAAACAATGGACTTCCAAACAGAATGGGCCAATGTAACAGCATCTTGTCTAAAAGCAACCTTCTTCCAGTTCAAGGAACAGTACTATGTCCAAAGAGAAAGCACAGCAATGGGCTCCCCTCTCTTCCTAGTGAAAGTCAACATTTTCATGAAGTTTCTGGAATCCACCCTACTGGACAATGTCAAGCTCAAACCCAAACTCTGGGTCTATTATTAGAATACACATTTGTCATTTGGCCCCATGAATTGGAAACATCTCGGCAACTTTATGAACCATCTGAATAGCAGCCATCCCAATATAAAGTTCACTGAGATCAATGAATGCCTCCCCTTTCTTGATGTAAGGAACCAGATGCAAGCAACTAGATGGAATCCTGAGCCACACTGTATACAGGAAATCTATTCATACAAAATGCAATCTGCATGCAGAGTCCCACCATCATCCATCCATGAAACGAGGCATCCTGCGCACACTAGTAAACAGGGCACTAAGCGTCTGCAACCCACACAGTCTACAGATCGAAAGGAATAGCTTCTGGGACATTTTCTCAGCCAATGGCTACAGCAAAATAGCCATCTCTCAAACCTTTAAACTTTTGGATGAACCAATCCACAAGAATAGCAACCACCAATGGATAACAATCCATAACGGAACAAAAATATGTGGTGCTCCCCCATGTCCAAGGAGTAACAGACCGCATAGGCAAATTGCATAAAAAGAACATCAGAATAGTGTATAGTGCACCACAGAAGCTGGCATCCTCGCTCATACAAGTGAAGAATCACCTCCCCCAATTCCAAACCGCTGGAGTCTATGAAATTCCATACAGTAGTGACAAAACCAGCCGCACCATAGAAGACAGACTACAAAGAGAATAACACATATCACAAACTCAGTGTGTGTGTGTGCACCTTCAAGTCGATGCTGACTCCTGGTGACCCACAAAGAGATCTGCTGTAGCCCTCCACGTGACGGAAACTGATCATATAAGGTGACACTTTTCTTATCAGTTAATATCCTTTCCTTGAGTCCTGCTAGACCAGTCCAGACAAATGGGTTGTGTTCCCCTACACCAGTTTGGTGGAGACAAAGAGCCAATGAAAAGCCTAGGTTTCAATGCAATCACTCCCGTGCCTCTATTTGCCTCAGCCACCAGAGGTCCCTTCAGTAGTTGTCCCAAAGCATATGGGAGAAACATGGCAAGCCTCATCCAACCTCAATTGTGGGCAATAATGAATAATCAACAGTAGAGAACTATGTACAGGAAAGCATAAACAGAAGGCTATCAGTAGAAGATGACCTGCAGAGCCAAATATAAGATCATAGCAGACCCAAGGGAACCACAGCAGAAGAACGAAGCAAAAACAGTTTCAGGAGCGGGCCCTAGACTGGTCTAACAGGATTCAAGGAAAGGACATAAACAGGCAAGTAACGTCACTTCCATATCGTCCTGCTAGACCAGACCAGACAAAAGTAGGATGTACCAAAGCTACAACTCCACTGGGCAGGAAGAAAACGCAGCAACTCAAAGCCCCTGAGTACCAAGAAATGAGGTCAGAGACCAAGAAAATGTGGCAGAAAGATCCAGAAATATTCCCATTGTTTTGGGAGCCATAGACTTGATAAAAAATAATTTCAAAGCACATCCTGGCAAATTACCCATATCCGTTACATCTTACGAACTCCAAAAGGAAGCTCTCTTTGGCACAATGCAAGTACTATGCTGAGCATTAGCAGTAAATTTGAGAGACAGCGATCATACTCCACATACCCTGGCTTAGAAGTCAGGTTCATAACTGTCATGGTATGCGCAAAACTAAAAATATCTACACAAAACAAATACCCTTTATACCACCAAAAATACAAATACTAAAACAATTACAAACCTAACTTCAAAAATTATTCAAATTACATTAGGGTATAAAAAGACCTCAGGAAATCTCTTTCCCTACATCTGGCGAACTGAATCACCATAGGTTTGAGCAGTAAATCTACACATCACAGGTCTCACCCTTTTAATTTCAAATTATCACAAAACCAATTGCCCTAGTAAATATCTATATCCAAAAAAAGTACTTTTAAGGGATTCTACCAATTTTTTAAAAAAATTACTTAATTTATTCTTCACATTCACAAACTGAAGTTGAAAATCTTCAACAGTTAATATACTACTTAATAATTCGTTCTTGACATTCACAAACTAATGTTGAAAGTCTCCAACAACTGATTTACTTCCTGAAAAGAAGAGAAACAAAATACGTTCAGAAAGGGTTAACACACACCATTCAAATAGTATCCAATTACTTATCTGAACGTTTAACAGCAGTCACACAGCCTCCCTAGAAGTCCCGAACTGCTCACAGCAATTTGCTTCTGTTTCCTGCAAATACCCGTCTGAACGTTAAGCAGCAATTATTTCACACAGTCATAGTGCCTCAGTGGAAGTCACAAACAGCTCACAGCAAATCACTTCAATTTCTTACTTTTTACAAATGCAAATGCCTATACCCTACAAAAGCTTTTGTTTCACCCCACCAGGCTTCGTCAGGGATTCAGATATTGAATTACTTATACAGCAACTCTCTACAATTTACTTCAGGCATCACCAGTACCTCAAACGATTCTAAAGGCGTCTAACGTCACACCTCTTTTAAGGAAGAAGCACAAAAGCCGATTTGTTTACACAGAATGATGTAATCTCACTACAAAACCAGCTTTATTTTACAACACACTCAAAGCCTAATCACTTCACTATTGAAAAGCTAAAAAGTAATTAAAAGAAATTAAAAGACGACGACCAAATAGGAACTTCAAAGCATCTGAGCTGAATCAAAAAAAGTACCTAAACTAAATCAAAAAAATGTCTAAGCTGAATCAAAAAAATAACGTTCATTCAATTTTATCATTTAATCCATTAGGATCCAAAGTTCTCAAAATTATAAATCCATTGCTGTTCTTTCTGAAGAAGAAGACGACCTCTGTCACCTCTTCATATACAAGGAAGAACTTGTTCCACCACAGTGCATCAGAGTTCTTCAAAATTATGATTCGCTACTGTACAATGTTGCACTAATGGAGTTTCGATTTTTGCCTTAGCAATACTGTACTTATGCTCTGCTAATCTAGTGCGCAGGGGACTGTGGTTTTTCCAATATACAGCAATGGACAAGGACACCATAAAGCATAAATCACAAATGAAGCACTACAGTTCGTATGTTGTTTCAATTTGCAACGTTTCTTAGCAAATTTAGAACACAGATGACCCACCATCACGTTGCAAAAAAGCAGTTACTTACCTGTAACAGGTGATCTCTGGGAACAGCAGGAATAAGTCTTCACATATGGGTACGTCGGTACCGACGGAGTCTGCGCGGGAACGCTTCCCAGCGTCCAATTAGAACGCTTTTGGGAGCATCCCACCACGCCTGCATGCTGCCTTCCCGCCTTTCCCAACTGCCTCTCCTCAGTTAAGTTTTAAAGCTGAGACAAAGAGAGAGAGAGGGGAAAGATAGAGATAGAGAAATACAACTCCTAGGGGAGGTGGGTGGGTTGTGAAGACTTATTCCTGCTGTTCCCAGAGATCACCTGTTACAGTTAAGTAACTGTGCTATCTCCAGGAACAAGCAGGAATGAGTCTTCACATATGGGGACTCCCAAGCTAAGATGCCTGGAGGAGTCCCAGCATGCTGCGAATCTGAAAAAGGCCATGCTATTCGACAGAACCTCAAGCATCCTGGGGATGGAGGGTAGGAGTTGGAATAAAAAGATGTGCTATGGACAGCTGGACCAACAGGACGCCTAGATAGGAGACCCTGTGTGGATAATATCCAGAAGTAAATACTGAACTGCAATATACCCATATGGACCTCACCTGGTGGTATTGAAAAAGTTTATGAAGGTTCATATGGATCTGCTAATATGAACCAGCAGAATATTCTCAAGGAGTACCTCAATGTAGAGCAGAGGTAAATAAACTGTGCAAAAGACAGGTTGAGGTCTGAACCAATGTTCCCTCTAATTTTCTGTAGGCTGTGTGCGCATAAAGTATCAGCTGTGCAGCTTTTGAAGGAAGGTTAAATTTTTGTGCGCCATATAACGACACTAGGGGGCTTGTTTACAAAGCCGCGGTAGTGGTTCGCGATCGCGATTGCAGCCGCGGCCCCATTGAAATCAATGGGGCCGCGGCTCCGATTACGATCGCAAACCGCTACCGCGGCTTTGTAAACAAGCCCCTAGGAGTTATATACTTTAAAATTTGACTACACGTCAGAATACAGTATGTACACCACATTGATTTTAATCAAATTAAATGAAAATAGACGATTACTAAATGAAGCGGAAATTTCTAGTAATTACAATCACAACTTTTAAATTTTAAGACGTCTGTGTTGTTTTCTATCGGAATCAGAACCGTAATTTTTGTGCGCTCTGTTGTAAAGTATGTGCGCTCGCACGGTGAGGTGTGTGCACGCGCACAGCTTAGAGGGAACAGTGGTCTGAACCCTTAGGGCGAGAAAAGTCCCAGGGGGAACTGGGGTAGTTCAATGAGGTAGGACTTTTGCGGGGAAAACGCAGAAGTCCCTATTAGATAAGTCTGAAGCTCTTTTGACCTTAAAGAGACATAGTTCTTATAGGAGAAGAGGGGCTTTGAAGATCCCTATATCCGATAACAAAGAAGGACAGAAGTATGAGGCATTGTAGCCTCCTATTTTCTGAAGATTCAGAATGTCCTTCCTAATTGAAGTCACTTAGGAAAAAAGATGGTACATGGAGGGCTTCAGATGTACCTAAACTGAAGGTCATGGTGGAAAGACCTTTAACTACCACAGGGAAGTGGTTGTTTATGTAGAACCCTAAAAATGCTGGAGCAGCATTGAAAAGGATAGTGACTATCTATCGGGGCCGTATAGGAGATATATAGATATAGATAGGTAAATACAGATATATCTACTTATATGAATATATAAATATATGGGTACAGACATGCATGTGTCTATATACATGTATATATATATATACACACACACACACACATATACACACACACACACACATATACACATACACACACATACACACACATACACATATATTATATATATATATTATATACCCATGTCCCCACATAGGGATATGTGGAGAGAGAAAGATTCATCTAATAACAAGAAGGGAATACCTGCTTGAGGAGATATTTAGAGAATCCATTCTCCCTGGTTATGGGTGGGAGAGCTAAGGGCGTGCTCTCACTGACAGGAGAAGTCTAGAATGTTCTAAGAACTCTAGCCCTTGAATAATCAGGAATGGAGGATGCTTTTAATCCGCAGACAGTAAGCCTGAATCCTTCCATAACTCCAGCATGGCAGTTGGAGAAGAAGATGCAATGAAATGAGATACCATATTTACCCTTCTATGAGGGCAAAATAAGTATGATGCATTCTTGCGCTCAATATGAATTACCCCATGAAGAAATGAGGGTGGAAGGAAATACAAGACAAGGACTGGCTGTTACTAAAAGAAAACCATCCCTGGTGAAGGGGTCCACCGGGGATGTGAACCAACCCAGGGGATTGGATAATTCTTTAGGTCTTCACCTAATTAAAGGCCTGTGTCCTTTATTGAAGGAGGAGACTTTAATGGAAATGGTAAGGGTAGGGAAGAACCCAGTAAAGCCCTTCCTAACCATCTGGAATTATTTGCTCTCTAGCAAGGGCCCATAGTGCAGAGCTGCTCTGTAGAGATGCAGAGAGCATGTTGCAGGTTGGTTAGAAGAAAAAACTGGCTGTTTAAAAGCCAGTATGTAACCTGAACTATTCCGCCAAAGCCCAAGGATTGGGGAAGGCTAAGGATAGAAGGTATGCTGATGTGTCTGCAACAAGAAAACCAGAAAAGGTCTGTCTGGGACTTAGTACTAAGGCCAGAAAGATTGATATTGGAGATCAAGCTCTGGTTGCTTGGTCAGCAAGTCAGTTGTCTAACCACTAAAAGCCCCTGCATTCTAACTATTGTTAGGGCAGCAGAACAAATCTTAGGTCTCAAGATTGGAAGAAGACCCACAGACATAAGTAGGAGTGGTAAAACTCCGTCATTGTCTGAGAAGCTGCCACAAAACAAGAATGCAAGGGGGAGACAACTCTGAAAAGAAACAGAGGGGCTTAGGGATAAGCCTTCAGTTAAGTGGTATCACTCTTACAGACCAAAAAGTCTTAGTAAGAGGGACAGAGTTGAAAAAGATTTACCATGGAGTAAATCTCTGAAAAGAATAGTATGAGACATGCTGATAAAGGAGAAACTGTCAAAGGTAAAGGCATAGACGACCTTATTGATAGTTGTTACTCCTATCTACTTAAAAGGAAGAGGAGTAACTTTATTACCTGTAAAGCATAATTATGCTAAGAAGCTCTATGAGCTAAAAGTCAGGATGTCTCTTTAACGTAAAATTTTTGATGGAAACGATGTAGATGCTTGTAATGAAAAGAAGCAAACTACAGGTTCTAAACCTCAAAAGAGGAAGGAGGATTCAGTGAAGAGTCTATCAGCAACCCTGCGGCTGCTGGGTTTGCTGAAGCGGTTGAGGTTGTGGTTTCTTTAGCCTGGTTTGATGTTTCCCTTGTTTGGAAACAGCTGTATGATGGGTAGAGAAAGGCTGAAACTTTTTGCCCTTGGGGGAATAAAGTTTGGTAGAAGATTTCCTACCACCTGGGATAGAGGAAGGTGTAGACAATCCTTTGAAAGCAACAGTACCAGTGGTTAACTGAGCAACTTGGCGTAAAGTCTCTTTGTTAAAGAGATTCTCCCCAGTGCAAGGAGTATTTCCCAGCCTTTCTTGTATCCATTTATCCAAGTCAGAAGCTTGGAGCCAGGTCATGCGTCGTGCCCCTATGGCAATAGCAGAGGTTCTGCTAACAGACCCAAACAGTCCAGGGTAGCACAAATAAGAAACCTAGAGATATTTTGAACATGACTAACCAGTAAAGCACAGTTACTTACCTGTAACAGGTGATCTCTGGGAACAGCAGGAATAAGTCTTCCCATATGGTATGTCGGTACCGACGGAGGCTGCGCGGGAACGCTTCCCAGCGTCCAATCAAAGAGCTTTTGGAAGCATCCCACCACGCCTGCGTGCTGCCTTCCCCAACTGCCTCTCCTCAGTTAAGTTTTAAAGCTGAGACAAAGAGAGAGAGAGAGAGGAAAGGAAAGATAGATAGAGATACAACTCCTGGGGAGGTGGGTGGGTTGTGAAGACTTATTCCTGCTGTTCCCAGAGATCACCTGTTACAGGTAAGTAACTGTGCTATCTCCAGGAACAAGCAGGAATGAGTCTTCACATATGGGGACTCCCAAGCTGAGATGCCTGGAGTCCCAGCATGTCATAGGTTGGAACATGCTATCCCCCACAACACCAGGCATCCTGAGGATGGAGGGTAGGAGTTGAAGAGAGAAGGTGCTGTGGAACAGTTAACCTAGCATAGGATTGCAGACAAGGAGTCCATGTGTGGATGATAATTGTCATCAATGATATTGCAAAGAAAAAATATTGCAATATGGACCTCCCCTAACAGGACATCAGAAAAGTATGGAGGTTCATGGGATCTACTGGGGAACCCAGTAGAGGAACCTCGAGAAGGACCTCACTGTAAGTGGAGGTAGTAATCCTGTAGGAAAAGCAATGGAGGTCAGAATCCTGAAAGGTAATAGGTGACCCCAGTAGGAAAAACTGGGGTAGTACAAAAACGGTGGGCCTTTAGCGGAAGGCTTTATGATAAAAGCCGAACTCTTTTGGCAGCAGAGTGGCTCACTCTTAGGAACAAAAAGAGAAAGGCTAACCGATTTGGACAAACAGGCCCAGTACTTGTATCCCAAAGAAAGGACAAACGCCGGAGGCGTTAGAGCCTGTGATTAGCTGAAGATCCGCAATGTCTCTCCTAACTGAAGTCAGCTGGGAGAGATATTGGAACATGAAGAGCTTCAGAGGTACCTAACCTTAAGGTTATGGTAGGTGTTAACTACCACCCAAGTGGTTGTGAGTGTAGGACCCCAAAACATGCTGGATAGTATAAGTATTGGTAAAGCCTATCTGTCAGAAACATATAGCTATATGAGCCTCGACAGTCAGGCAGATAAAGCAGAATACATATCTACCGATGGCAAAATATCTCGACAGATACACACATATTATATATATATATATATATATATATATATATAATATATAACATATAGATATATGAGAATATATCTATAGTGAGATATGAAGGGCATAAAATACACACAAATGATAGACATAGACATCTGTAAGATGTGTGCTATAGGTACAAACTATATCGTAATGATAGAGCTGATCAAATTGGTGGAGGGGTTGCGCTCTATGTTAGAGAGGGCATTGAGTCAGAAAGGATTAAAGTTTTGCAAGAAACAAAATTTGCTGTAGAATCTCTATGGATTGAAATTCCATGTAAAAAGGGGAAGGCGATGGCAGTGGGGGTGTACTATCGTCCGCCTGGCCAGAATGAACAAACGGATGATGAAATGCTCAAAGAAATGAAGGAAGCTAGCAAAAGTTCCAGTGCAGTAATAATAATGGGTGATTTCAATTACACCGGCATCGACTGGGTCAGTGTCACAACAGGACATGCTAGGGAGATAAAGTTCCTAGATGAAATAAATGACTGCTTCTTGCTTTTATTCTTTATGATGGTTTCTACCATTTTTCCCGGTACTGACGTCAGGATCACCAGTCTGTAGTTTCCCGGATCACCCCTGGAACCCTTTTTAAAAATTGGTGTTACATTGGCGATCCTCCAATCTTCAGGTATTAGAGATGATTTTAATGATAGTTCACAGATTACTAATAGCAGGTCTGCAATCTCATATTTCAGTTCTTTCAACACCCTTGGATGTATACCATCCGCCCCAGGTGATTTGCTACTCTTCAGTTTATCTAATAGTTGTAATACATCTTCCCGATGTATCGATATTTCCTTCAATTCTTCCACACCTTTAAATACCACTTCAGTCATGGGTAACATCCCTACATCTTCCTCAGTAAATACCGAAGTAAAAAATTCATTCAGTCTCTCTGCTATCGCCTTGTCGCCTCTTAGTGCTCCTTTAACCCCTTTATCATCTAATGGACCAACTGACTCTCTCACAGGCTTTTTGCTACGAATGTACTTGAAAAGGTCTTTACTTCGCGTTTTTGCTTCCGCAGCAAACTTCTTCTCAAATTCTCCCTTTGCCTGCCTTATCAATGCCTTGCATTTGACTTGCCAGTGCTTGTGCTGTTTCCAGGTTTCGTCGTTTGGCTCTTTTTTCCATTTCCTGAAAGATGCTTTTTTGGCAACAACAGCCTCTGACCTCACCTTTAAACCATGCTGGCAGTTTTTTGGACTTCCTTCCACTTTTCTTAAAGCGTGGAATACAGGTGGTCTGGGCTTCCAAGATAGTATTTTTCAACAACAGCCAAGCCTGATGTACGTCTTTAACCTTTGCAACTGCTCCTTTTAGTTTTTTCTTAACTGTTTTCCTCATTTTTTCATAGTCTCCCTTTCGAAAGTTAAAAGGTAGTACTGTGGATTTCCTTACTATCCCTCCTCCACTAATTAAATCAAAGGCAATCATGCTATGATCACTATTGTCATGTGGCGCCAACAACCTTATCTCTTGCAATAGATCTGGTGTTCCACTAAGGACTAGGTCTAATATGGCTTCCCCTTTGGTCGGTTCATGAACCAGCTGCCCCAAGAAGCAGTCATTTATTTCATCTAGGAACTTTATCTCCCTAGCATGTCCTGACGTGACACTGACCCAGTCGATACCGGGGTAGTTGAAATCACCCATTATTATTACTGCGCTGTAAATTTTGTTAGCTTCCTTGATTTCTTTGAACATTTCATCATCCATTTGGTCATTCTGGCCAGGCGGTCGATAGTACACCCCCCACTGCCATCGCCTTCCCCCTTTTACATGGAATTTCAATCCATATAGATTCTACAGCAGATTTTGTTTCCTGCAAAACTTTAATCCTTTCTGACTCAATGCCCTCTCTAACATAGAGAGCAACCCCTCCACCAATTTGATCAGCTCTATCATTACGATATAGTTTATACCCAGGTATCACAGTGTCCCACTGGTTGTCCTCCTTCCACCATGTCTCTGATATTCAAATCATATCTAACCTTTCATTTAGTGCTATATATTCTAACTCTCCCATCTTATTTTTTAGACTTCTAGCATTTGCATACAAGCATTTTAGAGAATGTATTTTATTCATATTAATTTGGCTATTGTTAGACATGGGTAATTTGGGATCTTTAAGCTCTGTCTGCTCCATACTTGAGGGCATTTGGGCTACTTTACTCTTTTGTGGAACCTCTCGGCTTTTGGTAGTATCCTTCCAAGATACATTCTTCCGAACCATCCGCTCTTGGGCGACTGTCGGCTTTCCCCTAATATCTAGTTTAAAAGCTGCTCTATCTCCTTTTTAAAGGTTAATGCCAGCAGCCTGGTTCCATCCCGGTTAAGGTGAAGTCCATCCCTTCGGAAGAGCCCCTCTTTTCCCCAGAATGTTCCCCAGTTCCTAACAAATCCAAAACCCTCATCTCTGCACCACTGTCTCATCCACGCATTGAGACTCCGGAGCTCTGCCTGCCTTTTGGGTCCTGCGCGTGGAACAGGAAGCATTTCGGAGAATGCTACCATGGAAGTTCTGGATTTCAACTTCCTACCTAAAAGCCTAAATTTAGCCTCCAGAACCTCCCTACCACATTTTCCTATGTCACTGGTACCGACATGTACCAAGACAGCAGACTCCCCCAAGCACTATCTAAGACCTTATCTAGGTGGTGCGTGAGGTCCGCTACCTTCGCACCAGGCATGCATGTTACCAGGCGATCCTCATGTCCACCAGCCACCCAGCTATCTACATGCCTAATGATCGAATCACCAACTATAACGGCTGTCCTAACCCTTCCCTCATGGGCACATGGCCCTGGAGAAACTTCCTCGGTGCGAGAGGGTTTTATATCACCTGGAGGACAGTCCTAGTTACAGGATCACTTCCTGCCACACCAGGGTGATGCTCTCCTGTCACGTGACCTCTCTCCTCCATGGCAACAGGGATGCTGCCAGACTGGAGGTGGGACTTCAGGACTATATCCCTGTAGGTCTCGTCTATGTACCTCTCTGTCTGTCTTATGCTTTCCAAGTCTGCTACTTTAGCCTCTAGAGAACGGACTCGTTCCCTGAGAGCAAAGAGCTCCTTGCACATAGTGCACACATAAGACCTCTCGCCAACTGGGAAAAAATCGTACATGTGATACTCAATGCAAAAGACTGGAATGCCCCCATCCCGCTGCTGGACTGCTGTCTGCATCTTAGTTTTAAGTTTGTGTTTAGATCAAAGTTCTTTACTTACTAAGGGATGCTATGGATATTTATACTAATAAAACTGTACCTAATACGTGTAATATACCTTGCTCACCTGAAGCTTAACTAATCTCAGGTCCTTAATGTATGATTAATTTGGGTTACGAGCTTCACCTGAGAGCACCTCCTGCCTTTTAAGATGTGTAAGTACCTATAAAGCTACGATTATCCCAAGGGTGGGTGGGTGTGGGGAGGGAGGGAGGGAAATAACACTTATTAAAAGAGGGCTGCTATACAGTACCCTGTCTTGTGCTGCTGAGGTAAGCTATATTCTGATTTGATTTAAATTATAGCTCTTGGCTGCTGCTAGGCTCTAACTTTTTATTAAATTTAAACTACAAGCTCTATGTTGGGTTCCAAATGTAACCAGAATGCTCTCTTCTGTGTTTTAAATTTAAACTAAAAGTACTTTGCTGTTACTAGGCCCTGAATGACTATTAAACTACAAGCTCTCTGCTGGGTATGAAATGTAACCAAAAAGTTCTCCTCTGTGTTTTAAATTTAAACGTAAACTGCTGCTACTAGGCCCTGACTGATTTAACAAAAAATAGTGGGTTCACAGATTAATTAGCTTTAATACAAAGAATTCCTTTTAGAAAATTACCAGAAGTATATACTCACAGTTGCAGATCTCTCTCCAGAAGTAACAGTCCCTTTTTCTAGTCCTTCAAGACCAAGACGAATCGGTGAAAAACTATCCATGCCAGGGATGGACTCCAAACTCGGTACCGAAGGAAGCGAGCTTGTGGAAGTAAGCATGGAAGGCACCGGTACCGAAGCAAAAGGTAGAAAACGGTACCGGCAGTGGTATCGCAGCCGGTACCGACACCGGAAGATCAGTCTGAGGCGACTAACGGTACCGAAGATACAGAGAGCGGTAGACTGATCTCCAGGACAATGTCTTCGGCACCGTGCGAGGTCGGTACCCAATCGTCCAGGCTAGAGATCGATTCTAGACTCGGCATCGAAAGCAGCGAATCAATCGAAACAGACCTGGAGGGTACCGACATGGATGCCAGAATCGGTACCGGGATCGATACCAATGCTGGAAGATCCATCTATAGCGGCTCTGGCGGCACCGAAGATACTGAGAGCGCTAGACTGCGATCATCGGTGTGGAGTGTTTCATCCAACACCATTGCCGATGCCGGGGTACCGGCACCGCTCCCAGCGGATACCACCACCGAGCATGGCTCAGGTATTTTCACAGAGGTAAAAATCTCAGAAACAACCTGAAACCCCGTTAGTGCTTTGGAGGCCGAAGACTCCTGCCGGGGTTTTAAAGCCAAATTGTCCTTGAGGGCAAGGCTAGAGCCATCTTGATGTTGAACATGAGATCTACCACCCGAGGACTGGCTAGTCTTTACAGACCTTTGTTGAGTTACCTGATCCTGTGAAAAAGAAGTTGTAGCTGGTACCCTCAGGTCTGATGCTCGATGCTGAAAACGTCTTTTGGAAAAAATGCTGCAGGAGGGACACTCCAGCGGATAGTGGTCAAGACCCAAACACGGAAGGCACCAGTTATGGGTGTCTAAGACTAATTTAGTACCGCCACAGTTGAAACATGTTTTAGGGATAGTGGCTGGCGTTTCCATGAAGGAAGTGGAGAGGCCTAGTAGGCCGAAAAAACCGTCAGGCACTAAACAGGGACAAATTCCCTACCAAGGTAAATAATTTTTTAAGAAAAAGAAACACACCGGTGGTACCGGTGCGTCGAGGGAAGGCAGACGCGACCACAAGAAAAAACAAAAATAAAGGAAGAATTTTCTGCGGTGACAGGAGTACATCCTGCCGGCTCCGCAGAAAAACGAAAACTGAGGAGAGGCAGTTGGGAAAGGCGGGAAGGCAGCACGTAGGCATGGTGGGATGCTCCCAAAAGCGTTCTAATTGGACGCTGGGGAGCGTTCCCGCACAGACTCTGTCGGTACCGACGTACCCATATGTTAAGACTCATTCCTGCTTGTTCCTGGAGATAGACAATGTCCACATTTACTATGGATATATACAGAGGAGTCTGTCTGTCTTGGAACTGCAGAGCATAATTGATCATGTAGATTCCTACCTCTACTATAAGCCATACGCAAAGTTTGATCAGACAAAACAGGGTGAGATGAAAAAAATCTTCAAACGTTTATAAATAGAAGCAGCCATCCGGCTCGAAAGACTGGAATATGGCAGAACACATGTAATGGGTGGAATAGCATCAGAAAAAAACAAATTTTCATTTTTGGGTTTCAATAACCATTCACAATGATTAAATTTCGCTCGCTTATAGGCTTTTTTCAAAACTGAAGCGGGATAACCTCGTTCTTGGAATTTTACTAACATTTTACTAGCTTGTATTTCAAAATCTGTATCTGATGAACATATTCGACGACATCTAACTAACTGCGAATATGGCAAACTTTGTTTCAGATGAATAGGATGAAAACTTGAATAATGCAATAAAGTGTTCTTATCAGTAGGTTTAGTATAAACCGTGGTGTCAAATTTATCATGACGTTTCGTAACTTGTACGTCTAAAATATGCACTGTTTTCTGAATATTTATCTCAAACTTAATAAATTCTTCCAAAATATCTAACTGACCTCCCCACAGCAAAAAAATATCAATATAGCGATGCCACCATAAGATATAAGGAGCATATCTAGAATTATAGATCCAACGGTCTTCAAAGGCATGCATGTATAAATTAGCCAATGATGGTGCAAATGTAGCCCCCATAGCTGTTCCCGATATCTATTGAAAAAATTCCTGTTTATACACGAAATAGTTCCTCTTTAATGCCAATTCAGCTAATGTCACTAAAAAACTAGTGGGGACAGTATGTGGTCGTGGTCTTGCATCCCATATATGAGTTAATACTTGCAAAGCTTCATCTTGAGGAATAGATGTATACAATGCTGACACATCTAATGTTGCCATCCAAGTGACTTGTTCCGTTGAACCATAATCTAAAATGGTCCAAAAATGTGTAGTATTTTTAATAAAAGAAGGAGTCTGAGGAACTTCATCTTTAAGAAACATATCTAAATAGATACCTACTCGCTCTAAAAGAGAATCATTACTGGACAAAATGGGATGTCCTGGTGGATTTTGCTAATTTTTATGAACTTTTGGGAGGACATAAAATGCAGGAACTTTTGGATATAAAGGATTCAGAAATATTTTCTCTCTCGCAGTTAAGTAACCTTCAGAAACAGCTGTTGTAGTAACTTCCGAAATAATCTTCTGTAATTCTTCAGTCGGGTCCGTAACAAAACGTTTATAATTGGTAACATTATTTAATTGAGATAAAATTTCAGCATCATAACTAGAAGTACTCAAAACTACAACCGCACCTCCTATCTCCAGGAACAAGCAGGAATCTAGTCATCACATATGGGTATCGTCGGTACCGATGGAGCCTGCGCAGGAACGCTCCCCAGCATCCAATCAGAAAGCTTTTGGGAGCATCCCACAGCGCCTGCGTGCTGCCTTCCCACCTTTCCCAACTGCCTCTCTCCAATTCTTCTTTTTCCGCGGAGCCAGCAGGTCGTGTTCCTGTCACCGCAGAAGAATTTCCTTATTTCTTTATTTCTTTTTGTGGTCGCGTCTGCCTTCCCTGACGCTCTACCGGTACCGCCGGTATTTCTTTTCTTTAAAAAAAATAATAAATTTATCCACTTTTTTTTTCCTTTCTTCAGGTGCACCCGGGGTTTTTTTTGGGCCTTAGACCCAAAAATTTCCTTAACATGGAAAAACCTGCTTCAGGTTTTAAAAAGTGCACAAAATGTGGCGGTACCATTTCCGTCACCGACACCCATGAATGGTGTTTAAAATGTTTAGGTCCTGACCACTCCATCACAGATTGTGTGTCCTGTGCTATGATGTCTAAAAGGGGTCAACAGAACCGAGCTGCTAAGCTCAGTACCCTGTTTCCCTCTGATGCGGCTTCGGTGGCATCGACGTCTTCCAGGGCTTCTTCTTCTTCCCGTGGATCTCAGGTAACTAAACATAAATCCAGCCAGTCCTCGAAGGGTAGATCTCCTTCTAAGCATCGAGATGCCTCTGGCGTTGCCCTCAAGGATTCAGCACTGGCAAAATTACCCCGGCGGGAGGCTTCGGCTTCCAAAGCACCATCTTCGGGGTTCCAGGATGTTCTCGATGGCTCGGCCTCGACAGATCTCCTGGTGCCATGCTCTGGGGTACTGGCGGCTCCCACCGGTACCGACTTCCAGGTATTGGCAGCGTCTATGGACCATAGAATTCTGTCCATAGAACGCAGTCTAGCGGCTTTCCTTGTGGCATCGACGCCCTTGGTACCGCGACAGACAACTCCTCCGGTATCGGCACTGGTATCGGTATCGCAACCGGTACCGATAGCATCAACATCGGCATCGATGCCTGCTATGCCGGTACCCTGTCCTTCGATGCCCGCCGGTACCGATTCCCCGGTACCGGTTATTCTCGATACCGATTTTGCTCGGTACGAGTATCGGGCTCTGCAGGAGCATCCAGACAGACGATACTTCGATTCCTCAGAAGAATCTGAGGACTCTGAAAGTTCTGTCAATGCAGCAATGATACTTCCATAGGAGGAGTCCTCCCCTAAACGCAGGATGTCTCCTCCAGAGGACATGTCTTTCCAAGACTTCATCCGAGAGGTGGCTCGGGGCCTGTCCATCACTGTGACCCCTGAGACAGAGCCAAGGGCCAAGGAGTTGGATATTTTACAATATCCCAAAACTCCTAAGGAGGCAGCTACCCTACCTATTCATGAGATTCTATATGATCTCATGTTGAGGATGTGGGAAAACACCTCTTGCCACCTCTCCTCATTCTCGTAGGTTATATACTATGTATCGTGTCCCTCCTTGTCCTGGCTTCCATAAAACTCAGCTTCCTCACCACTCTATTGTGGTGGAATCTGCTATGAGAAGGATTAGAAGTGCAAAAAAAGACATGCCTCTAATCCTCCAGGACATGAATGCAGAATTCTGGATACTTTTGGACGTAGAATCTTTCAAGCTTCCATGCTTGCTGCAAGAATCAGTTCCTATAGTCTCTACATGGGAATGTTCCTAAAGGAAGTTACTGATCATCTACAGACTTTAAGTCCTTTCATCTCTGAGGATAAAAGGCAGGAGTTTCTCACTTGGCTCAAACATGCCCAAGATGTCTCTAAATTCTCCAACAGTGCAGCCTTCGACTGCTTTGAATGTATAAGCAGGGCCTCGGCTATTGCCATAGGTGCACGTAGAATTGCTTGGCTCCAAGCATCTGATTTAGAGCTCTGGGTACAAGATAAATTGGGAAATATCCCTTGTACTGGTGAGAACCTGTTTGGTAAAGATTGGCAAGAAAAAGCCAATGAAATGGATGCTGAAAATTCCACTTTGGATAGACTATCCAAGTCTACTGCTGATCCTGTCAGGAAAAAGTTGTTCAAGAAAACACCTTTTTCTAAAAAGAAAAGATTTTATCCTGCTTATGGTCAGCAGGCATCTTCTGCAGGTCAGTTTTCAACCAAACGTCAGCAACCACCCAATCAGAAGAAAGCAAAGGCTGCTAGGCCTCAACCGGCCCAGCAGTCTCAGCCTCCTCAGGGCCTTTGACTTTCAGCTAGAGAACTTAGCCTTTCTTGCTCTGGAAGGACCAGAACCGTCCACCATTCCAGGAAGGTTATGCCATTTTGCTCCCAGATGGGGGCAAATAACAGCAGAGCGTTGGACACTCTCCATCATAAGAGAGGGGTACAAATTTCATTTTTCAAGCATGCCCCCTCCCACAATAGTGAAGCAGTTCAATTCTCCGACCTCTCTCATCGACCTGTTAAATCAGGAGGTTACCATCCTTCTTGCCCAAGGGGCAATAGAAGAAGTGCCTTTTCATCAACAGGGCACAGGGTTCTATTCCCATTATTTTCTTATTCCAAAGAAAACAGGGGGATACAGACCTATCTTAGATCTCAGAGAATTGAACAAATTCCTTGTCAAGGAGAAATTCAAAATGATTTCTCTCGGAGCTCTGCTGCCATACCTTCAGAGTCAGGATTGGCTTTGTTCTCTTGATCTCAAGGATGTGTACACCCAAGTTCTCATCCATCCAACCCACAGAAGGTTCCTTCGGTTCCTGTTTCAAAGAAAGCACTACCAATACAGGGTGCTTCCTTTTGGTCTGGCCTCTGCACCAAGGGTGTTCACGAAATGCATGGCTGTGGTAGCAGCATTTCTACGTACTCTGGGAATATTCGTCTTCCTTTACTTGGACGACTGGCTCATTCGAGCTCCAACACAGTCAGAGGCCAGGACTTCTCTATCCTGCACAATGCATATCCTTCAGTATTTAGGGCTGGTCATAAACATCCCAAAATCCAGTCTAACTCCTACTCAGTCTCTAGAATTCATAGGAGCCCTGCTGGATACCACAAAGGCAAGGGCCTACCTTCCCCAAGCCCGTTGCCTTCGCTTGGTGCAATTAGCTTCTCAAGCAGTGCTAAAGCATCATCTAACTGCTCGAGAAATGTTACAGTTACTAGGCCACATAGCATCCACCGTGCATGTGGTACCGTATGCTCGCCTTCACATGAGGGCAGCTCAGTGGACTTTATCCACCCAATGGACCCAGGCATCAGATTGCCTGTCAGACAAAATAGCAAACACAAGTCGCCTCATTTTGTCTCTCCAGTGGTGGAAGTCCACTCAAAACCTGTTGCTGGGGTCCCCCTTTCAGCAACCCCTGCCCCAAGCAACTCTTACAACAGATGCTTCTCCAATGGGTTGGGGAGCTCATCTGCAAGACCTCTCCATCCAAGGCACCTGGATTCCACAAGAGAGTTGTCTACATATCAATCTCATGGAGCTCAGAGCAATCTTTCTTGCTCTGCGAGTGTTCCACACCCTGCTCAGCTACAAAACAGTCCTTATTCATACGGACAATCAAGTAGCCATGTTCTATGTGAACAAGCAGGGGGGAACAGGCTCTGTCGCTTTGCAACGAAGCTCTGCAACTGTGGGCCCTCACTAGAGAGCATCACATTCATCTTCTGGCAGTGTATCTTCCAGGCGTTCAAAACTCTTGGGCAGACAGACTCAGTCGAGTTCTACTTCCACACGAGTGGTCTCTGCATGCAGACCAGGTGGCCAAGATTTTTCAACTTTGGGGAACCCCGGACATAGACCTCTTTGCAAGACCGTGGAATGCCAAACTTCTCCGGTTCTGTTCCAGAACTCTGGCTCAGGGAGCTCAGGCAAAGGATGCTTTCCTCCTTCACTGGGGTCAAGACTTCCTGTATGCCTTTCCACCCATTCCCCTAATTCCCCAAACCCTTTTCAAGCTTCAGAGAGACAGAGGCCACATGATTCTCATAGCACCACATTGGCCACGGCAATTGTGGTACCCTCTGCTTCTACATCTCTCTCAAGCTCCCTCCCTGGAGTTAGGATCTGCTCCAGATCTCCTATCTCAGGAGAACGGGATGTTATGGCATCCCAGTCCCCAGTCCCTGCATCTCAGGGCTTGGTTGCTGAAGGCCTAGATCTCCAAGATCTTCATCTTTCTCAGCAAGTGAAAGATGTTCTTTATGCTTCTAGGAAACCTTCCACTAGACGTTCTTATGTTTTCAAGTGGAAAAGGTTCACTATTTGGTGTTCAGAAAAGGGTCTTAACCACCCTTGCTATAACTCTAGAATCTTTACTGGAGTATCTCCTCCATTTGTCTAATGCAGGCCTTAAGACAAATTCAGTAAGAGTCCATTTGAGTGCTATTGCAGCTTCTCTTAAAACTCTAAATGGACAACCTATTTCCTCTCATCCTCTTATAGCAAGATTCATGAGAGGCCTCCTTCTAACTAAGCCTCCCATTAGACCACCTCCGGTGGCATGGGACTTGAACCTGGTTCTTGGGCAGCTCATGAAGCCACCTTTCGAACCCTTAGCTACCACCTCCTTGAAAGGTTATCTTTCTCATTGCAATCACATCAGCATGCCACATTAGTGAATTGCAAGCACTAGTAGCTAATCCACCTTATACAAGGTTTCATCATGACAAGGTAGTCCTTAGGACTCATCCACACTTTATGCCAAAGGTGGTCTCGCCTTTTCATCTCAACCAGGAGGTCTACCCTACCTGTCTTTTTTCCAGGACCTCATGCATCAAATGCAGAGAGGAATCTTCATACCCTGGGCTGTAAAAGAGCTCTGGCTTTTTACTTACAAAGGACACAGCAACATAGGAAGTCCTCTCAACTCTTTGTTGCTTTTGACCTTTCTCATTTGGGACTGCCAATCTCCAAGAGAACACTATCTAACTGGATTGCTCAGTGTATTTCTTTCGCCTATCAGAGTAAGAACCTTTCTCTGGAGGGCCATGTCACAGCTCACAATGTGAGAGCCATGGCAGCCTCAATGGCTCATCTGAACTCTGTGTCTATTGACGACATCTGTCGAGCAGCCACTTGGGCCTCTGTTCATACCTTCACAGCCCATTACTGCTTGGACAAGGACTCCCGCCGGGATGCCTTGTTTGGTCAGGCTGTTCTCAAACACCTGTTCCATACTTAATCAACTCCTACCCACCATCCCTGATAGGATGCCAGAGATCCATGGGGGGAAGTGGAGTCCTTCTCAGGGACACACAACTTCTGGGGTCTCTCCCTGGCACCTAAAGCTAGGGAGTCCCCATATGTGATGACTAGATTCCTGCTTGTTCCTGGAGATAGCATAGTTACTCACCTGTAACAGGTGATCTCCGGGAACAGCAGGAATTTAGTCCTCACAACCCACCCACCTCCCCTAGGAGTTGTATCTCTCTATCGATCTATCTCTTTCCTTTCCCTCTCTCTCTCTTTGTCTCAGCTTAAAACTCAACTGGAGAGAGGCAGTTGGGAAAGGCGGGAAGGCAGCACGCAGGCGCTGTGGGATGCTCCCAAAAGCTTTCTGATTGGACGCTGGGGAGCGTTCCCGCGCAGGCTCCGTCGGTACCGACAATACCCATATGTGAGGACTAAATTCCTGCTGTTCCCGGAGATCACCTGTTACAGGTGAGTAACTATGCTTTATCTGCACATTTTATTGTAATGTCATCCATACTCAAAAGTTCCTGTAAAGCCTGAAACTCAGTAACAGATAAATTTTTAGGAAATTTATTAATTTTAATTTTCCATCTTACTCAAATCCAACAATACTAATTGTTTAAATGTATATAACATTGGATCTAGAGGTCCAGGGGGTGTCCAATCTGATTTTAAAGTAACCAGTGATAAATCTGTCATAGTAGGTTTTCCATGAAAAAAACTCTTTAACTGTAAAGAACGAATCAATCGTTCTATAGCGCAAAACTAACCCATTTGGAGAAACAGCCCCTGAGCCAAATGCCATGTCCGCCAGTGTGTGGACATTTAAGCGGTAAGCTTGACAAAAATGGAAAGTGATGCCCACGTTGCTGCCCGACAAATGTCTGCAAGGGCTACCGAGCTCTGCTCCCCCCACAAGGACACTCATGCTCGAGTAGAATGGATGTGCAAACTCTTTGGAACTGGCCAGTTCCGCAAAAGATACAGAGGCAATGGCCTCCTTAATCCACTGCCTTACAGCCAATTTGGCTGCTGCATCACCCTTGCGCGGGCCAGCAAACACAAAAAAGATGGTCAGACTTACAAAAGGAATTCATAACCTCCAAGTGCCAGAGAAGCAATCTCCAAACATCCACAAGGCAAAGATCCTTATCCTTCACCCGACACTGCTCCTTAGCGGAGGAGGGCAGGCAGACCACCTTGTTCACACGAAGGGGAGAAATCACCTCAGGCAAGAAGGATGGCACCGGCCAAATGGAAACAGCCTTAGAAAAAGACATATAAGGATCTCAGCAAGACAGAGCCTGCAGCTTGGAAATCCACCTTGCAGAACAAATCATAACCAAGACAACCATCTTGAGCAATCAGGGCCCTGAGCACCAGGCACAGATCTCAGGAAGGGATCACAGACTAGAGTGGAAAACACAGATGCCAAACCCCCTGAAGAAAATGCAAGAAGTCTGGGTGCAAGACTAGAGACCTAAGGGTCACTGCACCTTGGAAAGCTGCCACTTCAATCTTCAGGGAGCTAAAAGAAAGGCCCTTCTCCAGGCCATCCTCTAGAAAGGCCAACAGAGATGGCACATTGGTCGCTTCAGGAGCCAACTGCCCAAGCACCACATCATTGCTCAAGAGACACCATATGTTAGCTTGATAGACCTCCTCCAGGCCCCAAGCAGAGTAGAGTAGAGACCACCACTGCAGAGTAGCCCCTATGCACTAGTCATCTCCTTTCAAAAGCCCAGCCGTAAGCGAGAAGGGAACCGGGTTGGGTTCTCCAGGATGACTGGTCCCTGCCGCAATAGGCCCTGAGATGGATGCAACCAAAAAGGAGGCACCTGCAGGAGCTGCATCAGGTCTCCAAACCATGCTCTTTTCGGCCAATCCAGCACCAACAGAACAATCTTGCCCGGGTGGTATTTTATATGCCGAATCACACACCCCACAGAGGAAACACATATAGTAGGTGCTGACTTAGCCAAGGCTGGTTCAGGGCATCAATGCCCTTGGACCCCACCTGAAGATGCAGCAAACTTCGACAATGGCGGATCGCCATCAGACCCATTTAGGGGAGACCCCCAACAGTTTAGAATCAACTGAAACATCTCCCGACTCAACTCCCATTCTCCAGGATCCAGACAGTGCTGGCTGAGGAAGTCCGCTTCCACATTGTCCACCCTGGCAATGTGCTGAGCCGACAAGGCTAGGAGGATCTTCTCTGCCCAGGCATACAGGACAGCCACCTCCAGATGTAATCCAGCAGTCCTCATGCTGTCTACCAATTGACAAAAGCCACCACCGTGACATTCTCGGAAAGCACTCGAACCACCAGGCCCTTGAGCAGGGGCCAGAAATGCAGAAGAGCCACCCTCATGGCCTTCGACTTGAGGCAGTTGACGGACCAAACCGATTCCCTGTGATTACAACAGCCTTGGACCTACTGTCCTGGCAATAGGCTCCCCAGTCCTAGAGACTAGCATCCATCGTCAGGTGGATCCAGGAGAAATTGTGCAGTGGAATGCCTTTCCTCAGATAAGGCTCCTAACCAACTTCACCATCAAAAGGAATGGGAGCCTGCGCTCAAACTCTTGAGAACTCGGGTAGCAACAAGCCAGCAATAACCAACTGGAGTGGTTGCATGTGAGGACACGCTCATGTGCCGCCATCAGTCCGAGAAGCTGAAGATAATCCCAGATTCTGGGAACCCAATGCGCTCAGAACAGCACCAGGCAATCCAACAGTCTGACTTTCTCCTCTGGCAGAAAATCTCTGCCCATTCAAGTGTCAATTCGAGTGTCAAAACGTGTTCCCACAAACTCCAGGGACTGGAAAGGCAATAGCTGGCTCTTTCCCTGATAGATCACCCAGCCAAGGCTCTCCAAAAAGGACACTACATGGGATGCCATCCGAGATGCCTCCGAAAGGGAAAGGGCTTGGATGATGGACACAGAAACCACATGAATGGCAAAACTCGGATACTTGCTAATCCACCCAGATCGGGATATGAAATTACGCCTTAACCAGATCCACAGAAACCAAGAACTCTTCTCTGTGCACTGCTTGAATCATGGAGAGCAAAGTTTCCATCTGGAAGCACAGAATGCGCAAGTGCTCGTTGACCCCGTTGAGGTCCAGAATGGGCCAGAAGGAACAGTCCTATTTTGGGCACTGCAAAATGGATGGAGAACTGTCCTCGCCTCACTCATCTGGCAGGATAGGCACCACCACCCTTTAGGCGCAACAATTTGTCCAAGATGGCCCACACAACAGCACTTTTGAGCAAAGACCCAGAAGAGATGATGAAGGTGGCATCCTGAATCGGCTCTTTGCACCCCAGGACCATGTGACTTCCAGATGCATATTAGATAAAAACGCTACTAATACGTGCAGAAAATGGTGAAAAACCCTCACACAGGGCTAATGGTCACCAGGGGTCCACCCTGAATTGGATCACAGATGGAATCGGGAGCCTCCAATAAGGACGGTGACTAGCTCAAGCCTTGTACTCACCCCCTAAGAGGTCCAGGCCGGGCTCAGCTCTACTCCCCCGGAACTGTTTCTCTGGCTTACAGCACTGTGTGAAAGATGATTAAGCAGGCAGATCCCTCAGAGCCTTCTGTAATCTTCAGGAGATAGCAGGGGAGACAGAGGAGGGGGGAGGGGGCACTGCAGGTTCTATGAGGCAGTTGTACTCTTCCAGATCCATCCAAATCCTTTCAATTTCTGGCTGCTCACCAGGGTAAGAGCATGGAGCTAAACAAATTTTTCCCCCTCCTATGGCTACCAACAAAACTGCAGTCTAATGAAGCCTCCCACATTGCACTCCAATGAGAGATCAACCCACAGGCTGTCGTTCATGAGAATTTCCAATCAATCTTTTCCTCTCAAATCCTCAGAATTTTCTTCAGAGGAGAAAAACTATCCACCATCTGCTGGAGACAAAGAAATACTGAAGGGACCTCTGACAGCTGAGGCGAATAGAGGCATGGGAATGATGTTATTGAAACCTGGGCTTTACATTGGTTCTCTTTCTCCACCAATCTGCTGGTAGGGGAGCACAACCCACTTGTCTGGACTGATCTAGCAGGACAATATGGAATCAGATTTGATAACACAAGAATCCTGGAAAAAGAAGAATGCTGGTGGCCAAGGAGGATCAAAGAGGCAGTGGAAATAGCAAGACAATGACGAAACTTCAATGGGGGCAAAGGACAAACATAGCCTGGTAACCCCTCTTTCACAGAAAATTTAGTAGTACATGGTCTGGCACCAAAGATCAATAATTTTTTCCACCTTCCAGAATCTGAGATTTAATGTTAGCAGGGAGATTTGTTGTGGCAAAGTTCCCTGCCTCCTAACTTCCACTTTTCCCACCTTTTCTCCAATAAACTTTCCTGCACAAATGCACATTTCCCACCTTTTTCCAACAAACACTCTCCAAAATCAAATTCCCTGCCTTTTCTTCAACCAAATTTCATGCCTCAATTCCACCAATCTGGTTTCAGAACCACTATATATAAGAATAGACATCCACTGCATAACCACTTAATCCTGAAGAAAGTCACATCATGATGGCTGAAACATCCATTCCACTTACCAAGACCCAGCATGACCTGGAAAAATGCAAAGATCACCTTATCCAATCTAATAACTTATAATCTGTAGCATGACAGGAATAATCATTTGCAAGAATATACCAAGACAAGTTAAGAGCAAACAAAAGGAAACACGACAAAAGCCGGTCACCAAAGCTGCCCTGGGTTGCTATAGCAGTAGAAAGCAGAGGCTGAGGAAGAAATTAAACAACTCAGCTATTTCGGAGGCACTAGCTGATTGGACTAGCTGATCCAATCATCTGGCAGTGTAGCTCTTGGTGCTAACAATGAGCAAACAGGCTGCGGGGTCAAAAATATCCAAGAATCTGGACATTTACCTGGCTCACAAATCTATTCCTGGGTGAAAGGCAGGTAGAGCAAATGTGAATCAGTGACCCTGCATTTTCAACATTGAACTGACTCTTGCAACCAGCCACTTAGTTATACAGCAATCCTCACACACTCCCCTCCCTCCCAACTCACACACACTTCCCATGCGCTACCTGATACCTCCTCTGTTGCCATCTTGGCACAGAAAAAGCACCTATGGTTGGAAGATAGGGAAAAGAAAGAAAAGCAAAAGTAGGGAGAGGGCAAGAAAAGAACCAGGTGAAATGGGAGGTTGAAAGAGAGGCAGACACCACTGGTACTTCTCTGTCTTTCCCTCCCTCACTGGTCCTTTACTTTTACCCTCTCTCTCCCCCCCCCCCCCTCCACCCCACGCCATACAAACTGGTGCCTTCCTCGCTTCACTCTCCTCCTATGCCTCTCTCTCCGCACACCACTCCCTCAAGCATTTTTATTTGACTTCCTTCCAGCATCACCACCTCTAACTTAGTCCCTTCTCTTCCTGTCATTTCCACACCACCAATCCTCCCCTCCTGTCCTGTACAGAGAACAGAAGGGGTATGGCTGAAGCTGACAGAGAAAAGGGAAAGGATTTTGGATTTAGCTCATTCCTTTTTCAGGAGTAGCTCTAGGCAAGTTACATTCAGGTACAGTAGAATCAGGACTCAACAAATCCAAGGCACCAGGTCGACTTGGTGACTAAAAATCAGACCTGGAGTCTGGGGCTCAGAATGGCGGCGTCTGCCTGCGGGGATCCCATCTCCTGTGGGCAGATGTGCTGTCCCACCTGTGACAAAAGATAGTTTTTTTCCAGGCTGGAGGAGCCAGTGCTGGTCCTGGCTGCAACTGCGCCTTTTGCAGCACTTCTGGCACAGATGGGATCCCCGCAGGACAGCCAGCACCAGTAGCTTAAAGTATGGTGGGATGAATAGAGGGCAAGTGGGCGAGTGCAAGGGTGGGAGGGAGAAGGGGAGAGAGCCTAGGAAGAGAAACAGAGTTAAGGGGTAAAAGAGGGACAGCAGAAAAGCGGTTGGCATGGGGGAGAGGGAAGAGTGCAAGGGATCTATCTTTTGAGGCTCATGTCAGCTCAATTGGCTCAAAAATCGTCACGTTACGTCAATTATGTAGAATAAGAGAGTATTTTTCTAAAAAACATTTTCAACTTGTGGTTCATAGTTCTGTCCTGGCATATCCAGACTATGGAAACTTGTTATTCATAAATTCCCAACACACAGCTGCACGCCTTATTTTTGGCGTCTCTTGGTATACCACAATAACTCCTTTACTTTACAAATTACACTGGCTTAAAGTTCCTAATTGGATTTGTTTCAAGTTTTTTGTTTTTCTGCAGATATTCTTTAATGATTTTGTTCCAGAATGTTTTTTGTTAACACTAAAAAGTTCTACTAGGTATAAGCAGCACTGTACAAGCACGGATAAAGCCAGTCCCTACTTGTTAGAGCTTAGAATCTAATCAAGACAAACAAGACAAAGTTACAAAGTGGATAGAATAGGGAGGGGTAAGGTGACACATGAACAAGGGATCAGGATCCAAAGGCAGCCTAAAAGAGGTGAGCCTTTAGCAAAGATCTAAAGAGGGGTAGAGATGAAGCCTGTCATACAGAGTCAGGGAGCTTGTTCCAGGCATAAGGAGCAGCAAGGTGAAAGGAATGAAGTCTGGAATTAGCAGAGGAAGAAAAGGGCGAAGAAAGGAGCAAGTCAGAAGAGCAAAGTTCACGAGGAGTGGTGTAGAGGGAGAGGCGATATAGTAAGGAGCAGCAGAATGATTGCACTTGAAGGTTAGAAGGAGTTTGAATTGGATACGGAAATGGAAGGGAAGCCAATGAAGTGATTTCAGAAGAGGGGTTATATGAGAAAAACGAGGCTGGCAAAAGATTAGATGTGCAGTAGAGTTTTGAACAGATTGACAGGGAGGGAAATGACTCAGAGAGAGACCTGCACATAGGAAGTTGCAATAGTCAAGACAGGAAGTAGTTAAAGAGTGGACAAGTGTTCTAGCAGTGTTATCAGAGAGGAAGGGGCAAATTCTGTAAATGTTATAGATAAAGAAGCGACAAGTTTTTGCAATTTGTTGTATGTGTAAGGAGAAGGAAAAGGTGGAATCAAAGATAATGCCAAAGTTACTGCTGAGGAAACGGGAGAAAGAAGAATATTGCCAACTAAGATAGCGTAGTTACTTACCTGTAACAAGTGTTCTCCAGGGACAGCAGGAATCAGTCCTCACATATGGGAGATGTCTGCAACGACAGAGCAACCACGGAAGCATCTCCCCAGCTTTCAAAGAAGCCTTTGGGAGATACTACCACACATGCGTGATCCCCTTCCCACCTAAGGGTGCCATCTTACTCTGTCAGATGGCAAATCTAGAGCCGACAAAAGAACACAAAAATTGTACAGCAACTCCAAGGGGAGAAGGGAGGGTTGCGAGGACTGATTCCTGCTGTCCCTAAAGAACACTTGTTACAGATGATTAACTACGCTTTCTCCCTAGCTACAGGCTACTGAGAAGCTGTAGAAAAACACGGCCCAGACATGTGCAGCTGCAAGTGAGTCTAAGGAAAAGACTCTAAAGATCCCAGTATCCAGGGAGAACCATTGCTCCAGTAGCCTGAACAAGACGGGTCGGAGGGTAGGAGCTGCCTAAACCCCAAACAGATTACGGAGGATGGCCTGGCCAAAGGCACTGTCCCACTGGGACTCCTTCTCCAGGCAGTAGTGAACTGCAAAGGTGTGAACAAAGGACTAGGTGGTGGCCCGGCAACTGTATGACATAGGGACAGAGCGTAGGCTTGCAACCAAGGTCACCATAACCCCGACATTGTGTGCCATGACCCGGCACTCCACAAGAGCCCAGCCTGATCGTGGGTGAAGGCAATGCAGTCTACCACCCAGGTGGACAGGATCCATTTGGTAACAGCCTCCCCCAGTCGACTGGGGTCATAGGAAACGAAAAGCTGTGAGGCTTTGCAGTGGCCCTGAATACACTGCAGGCAGAAGGACAGGGCCCTCTTACAGTCCAGAGTATGGAGAACAGTCGCCCCTTTGTCAGCATGGGGCCATGGAAAGAAGGTGGGGAGCACCACCTCCTGGTTAAAGTGGAAGGCGGATACCACCTTTGGAAGGAATTTAGGGTGGGTGCGAAGTACGACCCTACTCTTGTAGAACCTGGTGTAAGGTGGCTTGGCCACCAAGCCCTGAAGCTTGCTGATTCTGCGGGCAGAGGTGAGCACCACCAGAAAGACAACCTTCCAGGAGAGATAATGCAAATGGCAGGTAGCCAGAGGTTCAAAAGGCAGCTTGGTGAGCTGCATCAGAACCACGTTGAGGTCCCATTCAACCAGGAGCGGGCAAGTGGAAGGCTTAGAAAGCAGAAGGCCCCGCATAAATCAGGTAATGAAGGACTGCGCAGAAAGAGGTTTGCCTTCTATTGAATGATGTTGCGCCAAGAGCGCGCTCAGGCGCATTCTGACAGAGCTGGACTTGAGTCCGGTTTGCAAAAGGTGAAGCAAATACTGTAGCACCGCATGCACCTGGCAAGAGAACAAGTCAACCAGTTGCACTACACACCATACTGAGATTCTGTGCCACTTGAAGGCATAGGCCCATCTTGTGAAGTTCTTACAAGAGGCCAGGAGGACTTCCTCCACTTCCCATTGGGGAGGTTGAAGAGTGCTAAGGCTGCCCGTTCGGCAGCCATGCTGTTAATGACAGGGACCTCAGATTAGGGTGAAGAAGGGAGCCTTCCTCAAGGGTCAGTAACCCCATGGTGTTCCCCAGAAGGATCGGGAGCTCCATCGAGAGGCAGAGTAACAGAGGAAACCAAGGCTGCCTGGACCACCGTGGGGCCACCAAGATCATGGAGGCCTTGTCCCACAGGATCCTGAAGAGGGTTCGGGCGATTAGTGGCATGGGAGGGAAGGCATACAGAAGGCCCTCCGATCACGAGATAAGGAAGGCATCCGCCACTACCTGGGGCGGATGTGGTTGGGGACAGCAGATGTGGGGCAGCTGAGAATTGTTCAGGCTGGCGAAGAGGTCCAGACTTGGGGTTCCCCAGAGTTGGAAGAGCAGCTGTGCCACCCTGGGATCTAGTAGCCATTCGTGCTGCTGAAGGACCCTGCTTAGTCTGTCTGCTAAAGCACTGTCTTGGCCCAGGAGGAATATCACCCTGAGGAACATTCCCTGACCGATCATGTATGAGCAGAGGGCTACTGCCTCCTAGCAGAGGCGCTGAGACCCTGTGCTCCCCTGCTTGTTCAGATAGAACATCATGACCTGGTTGTCCGTTTGGACTAGCACAGACTAGTTCCACAGGCGATGGTGGAAGGCCTCGACTGCCAGAAAAATGGCCTTCAGCTCCAGCAAATTGATCTGTTATTGGCTCTCCGCTAGGGACCAGTTGCCCTGTGTGCGCAGTTCCTCACAGTGGGCACCCCAGCCAAGTCAGGATACGTCCATGGTAAGGTCTCTGGAGATTTGGGGAATGAAAGGGTATGCCTTCCTGCAGGTGCTGTTTGCCCTGCCACCAGTCAAGCGACTCCGCTAGCTGATGGGACACTAAGACCTTGTCCTGGAGTCTGCCCATGGCTTGTGTCCACTGTGAGTAGAGATACCATCGAGTGTGGATGCCATGTGACCCAGGAGGCAGAGCATGGAAGCACTGACACTGCGTGATGGCGCTGCACTTCAGTGGCCAGGGCCCTGAGGTGATCTGCCCTGTCCAAGGGAAGAAAGGCCCTGGCCTGGAGAGTTCCAGTTGAGCTCCTATGGACTCCAAGTTCTGTGTTGGAGTGAGGTAAGACTTGGGGTGGTTTACCACGAACCCCAAATGCTGCAGGACCTTGATGGTGTGGGCCATGGCCTGTTGCACCTGGGTAGCCATGTCCCCCTTATGAGCCAGTCATCGAGGTATGGGAAGACGAAGGCCCCTTGGAGACGGAGGTGGGCAGCCACCACTGCCAGGCATTTGGTGAAGACTCTTGGTACGGAGGCTAGGCCGAAGTGTAGTACCCTGTACTGGTAGTAGTCACCCCCAACCATGAACTTTAAGTACTGCCTGCGACTTTACTGAGGAAGATGTAGGGATGTTACCCATAACTGAAATGGTATTTAAAGGTGCGGAAGAATTGAAGGAAATATCGATACATCGGGAAGATGTATTACAACTATTAGATAAACTGAAGAGTAGCAAATCACCTGGGCCGGATGGTATACATCCAAGGGTGTTGAAAGAACTGAAATATGAGATTGCAGAACTGCTATTAGTAATCTGTGAATTTTCATTAAAATCATCCGTAATACCTGAACATTGGAGGATCGCCAATGTAACGCCAATTTTTTAAAAGGGTTCCAGGGGTGATCCAGGAAACTACAGACCGGTGAGCCTCACGTCAGTACTGGGAAAAATGGTAGAAACCATCATAAAGAATAAAATTACTCAGCATGTAGATAGTCATGCCTAATGGGAGACAGCCAACATGGCTTTAGACAAGGAAGATCTTGTCTTACTAATCTATTATGTTTTTTTGAAAGTGTGAATAAACAGGTGGACAAAGGTGAGTCGGTTGATATAGTGTATCTGGACTTTCAGAAAGCCTTTGACAAGGTCCCTCATCAGAGACTTTTGGAAAAACTAAAGAGTCAAGGGATAGGAGGCAGTGTACTACTGTGGATCAAAAACTGGTTAAAAGATAGAAAGCAGAGGGTTGGACTAAATGGCCAATTTTCCCAATGGAGAAAAGTGAATAGTGGTGTACCCCAGGTATCTGTGCTGGGTCCGCTGCTTTTTGACATATTCATAAATGACCTGGAAAGTGGAATAACGAGTGAGGTTATCAAATTTGCAGATGACACAAAACTATTTAAAGTTGTTAAAACCCAAGAGGATTGATAAATTGGAAGACTGAGCCTCAAAATGGCAATGAAATTTAATGTGGACAAGTGCAAAGTTATGCACCTAGGGAAGAACAACCCAAACTATTGTTACATGATGCAAGGTTCCACATTAGGAACTACCACCCAGGAAAAAGATTTAGGCGTCATTGTGGATAGCATGTTAAAACCCTCGGCCCAGTGTGCAGCGGCAGCCAAGAGAGCAAATAGAATGCTAGGTATCATAAGGAAAGGAATGGAAAATAAAACAAAAGATATTATAATGCCTCTATATCATTCCATGGTGAGACCGCACCTTGAATATTGTGTGCAATTCTGGTCGCCGTATCTTAAAAAGGATATAGCGTTATTAGAAAAGGTTCAGAGAAGAGCCACCAAAATGGTAAAGGGGATGGAAGGATACTCCTAGGAAGAAAGGCTAAAAAGGTTAGGGCTCTTTAACCTGGAAAAGAGACGGCTGAGGGGAGATATGATAGAAGTCTATAAATTAATGAATGGAGTTGAACGGGTAAACGTAGATCGATTGTTTACCTTATCAGAATATAGAAAGACTAGGGGACATGCAATGAAGCTACAGGGTAAACTATTTAAAACTAATAAAAGAAAATATTTCTTCACTCAACGGGTAATCAAACTCTGGAATTTGTTACTGGAGGATGTAGTAAAGGCTGTTAGTGTAGCTGGGTTTAAAAAAGGTTTAGACAAGTTCCTGGAGGAAAGGTCCATAAACCATTATTAAGAAGGGATCCAGGATATCACTGCTTGACCCAGTACAAGCATTGCGGAACCTGTGTCTTTTGGGGAAACTGCTAGGTACGTATGACCTAGATTGGCCACTGTTGGAAACAGGATACTGGGCTTGATGGACCTTGGTCTGACCCAGTATGGCATATCTTATGTTCTTATGTCTGGGATGAATAAGGATGTGGGTGTAAGCATCCTTTAGGTCCAAGGAGCATAGCCAATCTCCTTGCTGGAGGTAGGGCAGCAATGTTCCAAAGGAGAGCATCTTGAACTTCTCCTCCACCAGGAACTTGTTCAGGTTTCACAAGTCGAAAATGTGCCGTAGGCCCCCTGTTCTTTTTGGGACCAGAAAGTAATGGGAGTAGAATCCCTTGCCCCTGAGGTGGAGGGGTACTGGTTCCATGGCTCCATCCCTGATGAGACTTGCAAGTTCCTGCAGTAGCATCCGAGGGGGTTCTCCTGGAAAGAAAGGAAGAGGCGTCCAGTCCAAGTGAAGGAGGTAGCCTTCTCTGACCACCTGGAGGGCCCAGGTGTTGGCGGTTATGGCCAGCCACCGATGGGCAAAGTGGATCAGATGCTTCCCTATTGGCAGCTGCTCCCCCCTGGAAGGAGAAACTATGCTCAGGAAGTCAAAACCCTGAACCAGCCTGGGCAGGAGCTGATGTTTGGGGCTTAGAGCCCTTAGGCTTGCATTGGCCTTGGCCTGCTCCTTTGCCCTGGTGACCCAGCTGTGAGGTCTGGAGGTCCTGGTATTGGGGATAGGCTCGGTAAGGCTGGCCTTTTCTAAGAAAAGGGGGCCTCTTACCTGATGGTTTCTTCTTGGGAAGGTGGAGGTCTTCCTGGAGAGCCGAGTCCTCATGATGAGCTGTTGTCTTGATCTCCGCCGCCTGTTCCTCCATCGGTTTGCCAAAGAGGTTTTCACCAAGAAAGGGGACATCAAGGAGTTTCTCCTGGACCCACTGCTCGAGGTCTGATGCCTGGAGCCAGGCCTGGCATCGGGCACCCATGCCTGCGGCAGCCACCCTCACATTGGACTTGAAGCAGTCGTAGGTGGTTCGAGACATGTACTTCGAGCACTCCCCGATGCACTTCATGAGGGTTTGGAATCGCTGGAGGTGATCTCCACTGAGACCCGCCGAGAAACTTGCGAGTTTTTTTGCTAGGTCTCGGAGATAAATGCCAATATACAGCTGGTAGGCTCGGATTCAGCAACCTAGCATCAAGCCCTGGTAGCATTTGCATCTAAGGGCGTTGAGGGCTCGGGACTCCCTGCCCAGGGACACGGATGACTGAGTCTTCAGGCTTTTCTGCCAGCACATGGTAGACTCTACCACCATAGAGGTGTGAGAGAGTTGCACTTTCCGAAAGCCGGGGCCCCACTGGACCTGGTACATGGTATCAAGGCATCGGCTAACTACTGGCACCAACACTGGTGTCTCCCACATCCGAAGAAGTCGCCAGAGGATGATGGGGATGGGGATCGTGAGGTCCTCCTTAGGTGGAGCCTCATATTGAAGGATTTCATGCTTGTCTGTGTGAGGGTCCTCCTCTGACTCTGTGGTGAAAGAAAAGGCTTTCGCCATGTCCCAGACAAACTCGAGGAATGATGTGTCCTCTAATGGGGAACAGTGCCGCAATGCCAGGGGAGACGGCTCCGAGGACAGATCACGGTGTTTATGCATCTCTGGGGAAGACTCGCCTTCAGACTCCCAGTCTGAGTAGTCGGTCAAGGAATCGAGGATGGTGACTCATGGTAGCTGCTTGGCCAGAGCCAAAAACATTTGCTGGGGAGGATCTCGCTCCCAAGGACTGGGAATGGCATTGAGACCCTCAAGGCTTGAGGCTCTCAAGGATCATCTTTGCAGCCTGGGAAGCCCTCGATGTCGAGGTCCCTGTGGTCTCAGCGCGAGCACTGGTGGGGCCTGGCATCGACGCTTGTTGTGAGGCAAGGAAGGCAGTGACACTGCGTTCCAATGCCGTCATCCTGGCTTCCCACTCAGGAGTTGCAGCCTTCGAAGCGGACACTGGAGTGATCAGGTCCAGCGTCAGTGAGGGGAAGGAGTCCTCAATGGGACAGGCCTCGGGGGTCCAAGACTCGTCACTGGAGGCCTCGGCATCTGTTCTGAGCACATTTGCCGGCCGCACCTGCTCTGACTCTTCAGATAACCTCTTGGGACTATGGGACCTGGCACAGGATTTGTCATGTGTGTCTGATTCCCAGGATGAGGTCCTCTAGGATTTCTTCTTCTTCTGAGGGTGGAGTGGCTCAGTGGTTGGGATAGGTTACCTCAGGCTGGAGGGCCAGGGGTTCAATTCCCTCGTAGGGACAAGTAACCTCAGGCCGGAAGGACAGGGGTCTCTAGTCCCATGGCCACTCCTTATGGCCTTGGGCAAGCCACTTAACCCTCCATTGCCTCAGGTACGCTTAGAGTGTGAGCCCTTCGGGGATGAGGGAATAAAAAGTGCCTGTTAGCATATATCTGTAAACAGCTTTGACCCAGTGAAAAGCAGTATACAAGCACAGCTAAATAAATAAATAAATTCTTGGACTCACACTCTAAGGAACCCATGTTAGTGTCCGTGAACCCAAGTGGGTGCTGCGGGGGCTTTATGCAACTCTGAGAATCCGTGCGGGGCCTTAGAGCGCGTGGCTATTGGGGCAGAATCTGACCTGTGGAAGGATGTCTTGCTTCTGCCGACGACTTTGGATGGCATTCGTGGACATCTTTTTGCACAGGGCACAATCCTCTGGGTCATGGTTGGCACCTAGACACTGGAGGCAGCAGTCGTGTGTATCGGTTAGGGACATGTTCTTTGTGCACCAATCACACTTTTGAACCCACTGGCCACTGGGGCAAAAAAGACCCCTGTGAGGTCAAAGATCCTCGACATGGCCAGTAGTTAGAAAAGGGTGTGAAACCAAGCTGGAAAAAAATGAAAATTGGTTCCAAGGCTCTATGGCGGGGCAACAGGGAAAGGAACTGGTGCTAACCAGAGAAGGGCAGTTTTATGCACAAAAATATCAACTTTTTTCCAGGGAAATCAGGCGGACTTCTTAAGGGCTCAGTGGAAAAAAGGAGAATGAGTAAGATGGCACCCTTAGGCGGGAAGGGGACCACGCATGCGTGGTGGCATCTCCCAAAGGCTTTCTTTGAAAGCTGTGGATATGCTTCCGTGGGGGAGCCGTTGGCGCAGACGTCACCCATAAGTGACGACTGACTTCCTGCTTGAGAAAGAAAAAGGAGGATGGGGAGAGGAGTGCTTAGGGGAAAGATAAGTAGCTCAGTTTTATTCATGTTAAGTTTCAATCAGTGGCGAGACATCCAGGTGACGATAACAGAGAGACAAGCAAAAATACGGATTTGCAGTGCCAGAGAAATATCAGGAGAGATGTAGATTTGAGAATCATCAGCATAAAAATGGTACTGAAAACCATGGGAGGAGACGAGAGAACCAAGGGACTGGGTGTAGAGAGAGAAAAATAGAGGAGCCCAAAACAGATCCTTGGGGAATACCAACTGAAAGTGGCATGGAGAAGAGGAGGAATCTTTAGAACAAACACAGAAAGAGCGATGGGAGAGATAAGAAGAAAACCAGGACAGGACAGAGCCTCTAAAAGCAACTGATGACAAAGTGTTTCATCACCGTTATTTCCTCTAACAACACGCAACTCTAAACGTTTACAATCTGCCTGTACTCTTTTATATCCCCCCATGTAGAGATATTCATTCAAAATCATGTTTTATATGTACTATTCCCTACATAGCAGCACAGTACTGATCTGAATTGCCTAGGTAATTAAAAAATTTGTTCTCTTTTTCAATTTCGTAAAAAACTGAAAACTCTGTTGTTTAAATCCAACTAAATTTTTATTCTTCTTTTTATGTTTATTCTTATTGCTGTAAAACCGCACAGAACCATTGGTTGATTGGAATCGCTGCAGTATACAAATCTATGTTAGATTAGAAGAGATTGGAGGGTAAAGTGATGAATTAATGGGAAGTAAAGGACATAATATATATGTGCAAAAGTGATATCCCTCTCCCACTATACATATGCAGGCACTCCAGTCCAGCACCACACAAATATATGCAGGCAACACCCAAGTGTAGCCTGAGGGGTCAGTGGAGATGATGGGATTTCACTGCCTTCTCTTAGCATTTTGCAGTGGCCTGTTAAGAGTCTATTAAGCTTTTTTTCCTATAGAAAATGGGAAAACAGTCTTAGTAAAGCAAGCCCTAAAACCTAAAAAAGTAACTGTGATATATACCTTTTTGGGGAATAGGGGCGCACCCTGTGACCTAGATTTCAGCAGCCAGCTCCTAGAGTCCAAAAAAATTTGTCAAGGCCTGCAGTAAATATTTTCCTATCTTTTGGAGGGCTTGCAATCCAAGTTTGTACCTGGGGCAATGAAGGAGTTAAGTGACTTGCCCAAGATCACAAGGAGCAGCAGATGGATTCAAACCAGGATTTCTCTGGTTTTCAACTGACTGCTATGACTATTAGGCTATTCTGTTCTCTAATACAGCTCGACACCTATCATTTTCCAGGAACAACAGAGTAAGGTAAGAGAGCAGAATAAAAGTCCTATTTAGAGATAGAATGTTATTTCTTTGGGCTGAATTTTCAGCAGCTGTGTACTCCCATAAAGATAGAGATAAGTTAGCTGTATGGACTGTGTTTTGTATGGACCATGGAAAGTATTGGTGTTTATTTTAATCTTATGGGGGGGTTGGATGTGGGGAGGAAGGTTTATGACAGAGATTGCGTACCAACTCCTGGTGGCCCAGTGGATAGCTGTAGCCATCCCCTGGGTTCTCTCGTCAAGGTGCGACCAGAAACAGTTGACCTGTTATTTTCTACCTTGCTGTGAACTTCAATAAACTTGGCATACCCAGGGACAGCCGTATATACATTATTAAATTAAGTATCTCTCTATGCAAAAATTGAATGAGATATCCACATCTCCCTCCACTGCTAAAAAGACATGGAAAAACAATATGGGAAAAGCTATCCATATATCTTTCTCCCTGTTATTTCTGTACTTGAGACATATATAGATAAATGTACACATACAGCAGCTGAACAGTGTCTATCTTTATCTTTATTGTGGCATTTGATATACCGCCCGATGCCAAGGTGTCTGAGCGGTTTACAATATAAAACTGTTACAAGAAACAAGGAAATGGAAACAGAACGTCAATGTAGGACAGGAAAGAGAAGAGGAGACAGAGGAAGAAAGAGTGTGCTAGGATAGAAGGGGCAAGGCAGGAAATTAGGAAAAAGAGGGAGGAAGGTCAAAGGCAAGGGTGAAGAGGTGGGGTTTTAACATTGCCTTAAAGCGGGGAAGGAGAGTTTGAGGCGAAGGTCTGATGGGAGGGAGTTCCATAGGAGGGGGCCCAGGAAAAAGAAAGCAGAGGATCAGTGAAGGGGAGGGAAGAGAGAGACGACTGGAATGAATCTGACGGAGGGGGGAGGGAGGAGGTATGAAGACGAATTAGGTCAGACAAGTATTGAGGGGTATGGGTGTGAATGACGTGATGAACCAGGGTGCAGCCATAAAGATAAATTAAGACCAATCCCCAAAATTCTTCTACACCCACTCCACTTTATACAACTAACTTTTCGCTGCACATCATCTTACACAAACAAAGAAAACCCTTTCAGAGATCTGGGAAATTCAAATAAGGTTATACTACCTTAAATCAGGTCCGCGAAGGATCCAGCCTATTTAGCAGCGAGGACCCCACAGAGCATTCTGCCAAACACCTATTAATAAAAGGTATTTAAATAGAGAATGGCACGCTTGTCTCTTGCAGCACTAGACTCAAGTTAGATCCGGGGGATTGGGGCCACTGTTTTTTTCACGACATTGTGCAAACAAACAAGTGAAACCTTTTTTATTAGACTAGTTTAATATATTTTTAACAAGCTTTCGAGTTTATACTCTGATGAAGAGAGTTTAACTTTTGAAAGCTTGTCAAAAATATATTGTTAGTTCAACAAAAAGGTACCACCTACAACTTACTTATTTATTTGAATATTTTAATTTTCTTTTATACCATTTTTCAAATTATCAAAGCAGTTTACAGTTAACATCAACTTATAACAGAGAACAGTTGGGAGTGGGGTAGGGAGAACAAATTAAAACCAGTTAATTTATGTACTTTGCACAGTTTCATAGGGTAAAGTGACTTTAGGGTAAAAATTGAGTTAGGGTAGGGAGTGCTTGGGAAGTGGGTTAGGTAGGGGGTTGGGGAGAGTTACAAGTGGAGGGATTATGCACTGACTTAGGGGAAGATTTAGGTGTCTGTGCCAAAGAATTCTTAAAAGAGGTGTGTCTTTAGTTTCTTTTGGAATTTGGTTGGGTCTCCGATGGCTTGGGAGAGAGTTCCAGTTTGACGGTTCGTATATGGAGAAAGTTCAGTTACATGTGGTCTGTGAGTTCTTTGTTTTGTGGATTCGTATGTTGAGTAGGTTTAGATTTGGTTGTCTTCTTGCTCCTGTATCTGGAGTCTTCTGTATTAGGGTTTGTAGGTAATCTGAGGTTTGTTGGTGAATAGTTTTAAAGGTAACGTTTAATGCTTTGTATTTAATGCGTGCTTTGACTGGGAGGCAGTGTAATGTCTTCAGTGTGGGGATAATGCAGTCATGCCACAAAATTCCTTATCAGTCGAGCTGCTGTATTTTGGGCTGGTTGTAGTGGATGGATCACGTGTTTAGGGAGGCCTGTGAATATGAAGTTAAAGTAGTCTAGGTGCAGAATTATTAATGCTTGACATACTGTGCTGAAGTGATCAGGAGCTAATAGTGGGCATAGCTTGTGGAGTATCTTCATTTTGTGGTAACATGGCAAGGTGATTTTTTTTCATGTGGGGTTGGAGGTTTAGTCTTTGATCCAGTGTAACTCCAGGTACTTGACTTCCAGTTTTACTTTGATTTCATTGTTGTTGATCATTACCATTGTTGGAGGGTGTAGGTTGGGTCATTGGTTATGTGCAGGATTTCAGTTTTGTTATAGTTTATTAAGAGTCTGTGTTCCATTAGCCAACCTGTGACTGCTTTGAAGCATTCTTTGATAGTTGCGTGGACTGTTTTTTTTGTGGAAAAGGAAGTATATAACATTAAGCCATCTGCATATAACATTAAGTCATCTGCATATACCGTGTTTCCCCGAAAATAAGACCTATCCTGAAAATAAGACCTAACACGTTTTTCTGAGATTCCCATAAGCCCTACCCCGAAAATAAGACCTAGTGCAGATCATATCTGACAGATTCGGTACCTGGGGGGGGGTCACCGGGGAGGAGTTTTCTTCCTGCTCCACTCCCCGACGCCGATCGGGTGCTGGTGCTGTGTGCCTCTTCCTTCTCTCCAAGGGCGCTCTCCTTTAAGTTGTTGGTGCTGTTGTGCCTGATTGGCTTTGGTGGGTGGACCGGGGAGGAGCTTTCCTCCTGCTCAACTCCCCGACACCAATCAGGTGCCGGTGCTGTGCTGCGGACCACTTCCATCATCTGTGCGGGCGGGAGTTGCAGCACCACTCATTCTGTGCTGTCAAGCTGTATATGAAAAACAAAATAAGCCCTACCCTGAAAATAAGCCCTAGTGCATCTTTTGGAGCAAAAATAAATATAAGACCCAGTCTTATTTCGGGGAAACATGGTATGTTGTGTTCGATGAGACTGCAAATTGCTTGTAGATAAATAAATATCTAACATTTCTTCTATACCACCCTTCAAGATAATCAAGGAGTTTACAATTTACACGACTGGACGTACATAAAACAATTGAACTTACATAAAACAAAATTAGTAAAACATGATTCAGTGCTACAGGGGAACAGTTATCTAATGGTTGGAAAAAGGGTGGTGGACTATTTGTGGTTCTGTAAGGGTGTAAGTAACTTATTTACAATGCCATATTGCTTTAGGTAGGTCTTTTGGATACATGTTGGTGGTTAATTGGTAGTTGTATTGTGAGAGCTTATGTATCAGTCCCAAAGAATTCCTGAAAGATGTGAGCTTTACGCTTTTTTCTGAAATTTTTTATGTCTTTTATTGCTCTTATGTGGTTTTGGAGGAGGGGGGATGGAATTCCACAAGGTTGGACCATAGATAGAGAATGATCGCTGACATCTTTCTTGCATGCTGGATGTTTGGTATGTTGGCAGTTTAAGTAGGTTCTGGTTTTGAGGTCTTCTCTGCCTATTGTCTGGTATGGTCTGTATGAGGGTCCAGTAAGCAATTCGTGGTTATGTTGTGTATGGTCTTATATGTATTCATGACTGACTTGTGTTTTATGCGTGATTGAACGGGTAGCCAGAATAGGTTTTTGAGAACTGGGGTGATATGTTCTAGTCTTGGTGTCCTTGAGATCACGTGGGCTGCAGAATTTTGAGGATAGGGGTAGTAGTATGTTTTTTCGTAGGCTTTGGATATGGAGTTACAGAAGTCCAGGTGAGGTTTGACGATTGCTTGACAAACTGTACATAAGAGGTTAGCATCTAGTAATGGTCAGAGGTTGTGTAGTAGCCTGATTTTATGATGTGCAGAGGCAGATGCTTTCCTAATATGGACTTGGAAGCTCAGATGTTGAATAGCAGAATGGAACGTGAGGAGCCTTGAGGCATTCCTTGTAGATGTTTGAATGAGTTTGATGTCTTGTCTCCCATCTTGACTTGTTGAGAGCAATCAGTAAGATAAGCGTGAAACCATGCTAGGGGAGTTTTTGATATTCCTACTTCCATGAGTCGTTCAATGAGCTTCTTGTGATTTATGGAGTCGAATGCTGCTGAAATGTCAATGAATATTAGTGTAAAGCCTTGTTTAGTTTTTTTATTCCTTTGATTATGGTGTTCAATGGTGATGTCAGACAGATTTCCAAACTGTGACATTGTCTGAATCCATATTGTTGGAGGTCAAGAGGGGTGAATGTATTGATGTATTCTTGTAACTGGATCTGGGCAGTTTTTTTCAATTATTTTGTCCAGGAAGAGGATGCTGGAATTGGATAGAGGGAGGTGTTCTTTACAATGGGCCTAATGGAAGTAGTTTTAGGTTGGTTGGCATGTGACCTTGGGTAAGGGATAGGTTGATGATGTTAAATATGGTTGGAGAGCGCTCAGTTCTGACCATCTTGGTCCATGAAACCTGGCATGGATCAAGTGGGGAGGTGGTGGTATTAATGGAGGTGAGGATGTGCTACAGTTGTTCGCTTGAGACAAATTTGAAGGTTTCCCATCTATGTGGGGTTTGAGTGTTTTTGGAAGATGGGGGGAGTAGTGGAAGCAAGATCATTACTGGATGGCTGTTTATTCTGCAGGAATGTGGCAAAATCTTGTGGTCCAAGTTCTAAGTTTTGATGTTGTGGGGAGTCTTGTGTGAGTGATTTTATTATTTCAAAACAGTTCTCTGGGGCGATTTAATGATTTTAAGATTAGGTTTGTATGGTATTCGTTTTTGTGTTTGTTGATTATATTGTTGTATTCTCTTTATTTAGTTGAATATTCTGTTAGGTGTAGTGGGTCTCATGTTTGAACAGCGATGGAGACCATCTGTCATAATTCGTGTTTGGCTTCTCTTCTTTCTGCGGAATACCGAGGTGCCTGACGATTTATTGTACTGTTTTTCCATTGCGGTGCTAGGGCAAACGGGGCAATGATATCATTCCAGTTGTTGATAAAGGCAGTGAGGTCAGTTGAGTTATAGTCTAGTTTTGGAATGATATGTGATAGCAGTGATTGCTTGTCAAAATCACTTAAATCTGTGTGGTTTGTGGGGTTGATTGTGCTGATGTGAATTGAGGGCTGTTGTGGCAGCTCAAACATGATCATGTGGTGATCGGACCATGGAACTGGTGTCACATGTATATAAGTTTCTTGTGATGAGTTCACAGGGTGCAAATAGTAGATCTAGGGTGTTTCCTTTCTTGTGAGTGGGGACGCTGATTAATTGAGTGAGGTCTAGTGCATCCGTGGCTTCCAGGAATGAATTGGCTTGGATGGAAGGAGCTGTAGTGAGATTAAGGTTGCCGAGAAGGATAAAAGGCTTGTCTTTTGCCATGTATGCACAGGCTGTTTCTAGCAGGATGGAAAGGTCGTCCATGTTGGAGATGGGCAAGCAATATGTAAGGCATATTCTCCAGTGTTTGTTTTCTATTACCAGGATGTTGGAATTATCTGTAGTGGTGGATATGATGGTGGTGGATTTCAGGTGTTTGCTGCTTAGGATGAACATATCTCCACCCTTCCTGGAGCTTCTTGCGCAGCTGCGAATGATGGGTGGGTAAGTTGATTGAGTAGTACATTATCCGTTTTAGTAAACCATGATTCGGTAACTCACATGATCTCTAGTTCATGCTCTTGTATGTAGTCAGATATTGTATGGATTTTGTTGCGGGCAAACGTGAGTTGACAAGACCACATTTTATAGTCATGATGGAGGTTAAAGTTGATTGTGGGGTGTGAGGGTTGAATGTGTCTCGATATTAATGAGCTGTTTCTTATGAGCATTATTTGGGGCGGGGTTAGATGATGTAAATATTCTATGACTGGATATGATTGGAATCATTCCACTGTGAATAGCTGTTGATCAAGCATGAGTCATAAGGGCGAGTGAGAGTAGTAAAGTTATTATGGTTGTGGTCTGGTCCATTTTTTGGATAGTGGGAGCTTAGATGCTGAGGGTGCGTTGGTTGTGAGGAATATCTTTGTGGTTTACTATGTCCGACCACACCATGATTAGCTTCTCCACCCCCTCCTATTCCAAAACACCACAAAAAAACCTCATCCACACCACAAAACGCAGATTCTGCACCTTTGACAAGAAAGCCTTCCTGGAAGAAATTACACCCCACCTTTAATCCAACACATCAAACATAGAAACTATGATTGCAAACTGGAACATGGCATCCATGCCCCAATCAAATCTTCATCAAAACTCAAACCAAATGCTACATGGTACACCAAAGACCTCAGAAACCTGAAGCAAGAACTAAGAAGATTGAAATAAAATGGAGGGCATCTAAGCAACCAGAACTAAAAACAAAAATCATGCAAATACTAGAATACCACAATAAACAATGCAAAAAAGAACACCATACAAAAATACTAATGAGCTCTCTAAAATTGCCCAAGAGAACTAATCAGCATTATAAAATCACTAACTACACTACCCAGTCATGAGAGACCATAAGACTCTCCAAACCCGCAAATCCTGGCAGACTTCTTTCAAAACAGAATGGGACCCACAATCTGACAAACAACCAACCCACCAATAATCAATGGATTATCTTCAACTCCATCTCCAATCAAAAAAAAATAGAATATTTCATCAGCAACCTCAACACAATGTCACCACTGGATCCATGCCCTGTCAGCTGGATCAAGATGGCTAAGACCGAACTATCTCCTTTCATCAGCAAGCTGGCACAGGTTTCTCTGAAACAAGGTATTCTCCCAAATGATCTAAAAGCGACCTCAATCCAACCAATACTAAAAAAAACCCTGCAGCCAACAAAGGAGACCCTGACTTATACAGACCCCTCAAAATAATTGAAAAGATAGTATTCCAGCAACTCCAAGACCATATAGACAAATATGCCCCACCACGGGGTTGAAACTCTCATCACATCCCTGAGGCATCGAGGAAAATCAACCACACATACATCTTAATCTTCTTGGACATAACTGCAGCATTCGACTCCATTCCACACAACCTCCTACTCGCCAGACTAGAATCCATTGGAATCGGTGGCACCCCCCTTAAATGGATACAATCATACCTCTCAAACTGCCAACAAGTACAAATAGGAACAAACAAATCAGCCCCATATAGACAACATAAAGGAGTCCCACAAGGCTCCACTCTATCCTAACTTCTCTTCAACATCATCATCCAACCAATATGCACCATATGTCACAAGAATAATGTTCAGTACAGGATTTACGCAGGTGATATCATAATGTTCTGTAGGGCTGGTGCCTGTTCAGAAAACTGATGCCTTGAACCAAACAGCACGGCTTCCTGTTGCAAGATGAATTCCTTGCCTGCTCAGAAAGTGAATTGTTCTGAACCAAACAAGACGGAATTATTTTCTGCTGTGCTAGCATTAAACCTTGCAGATCAAGCAATTCAACGGAATCATTGTTCATGCCAATGTTCTAGAGAACTTGCTCTCATCCAGAGATTGTGCCACTGGGCCTAGGATTTGCAACAATGCATGCACCTGCATACCAGCATCTTTCCTGCACCATGGACCTTTGTCGGAGAAGGACCATTGTTACAGGATTCACTGAAGATGACATACAGTATCTGAGACCAGCCAATCACCGTGCAGTGACAAGGGGGGGTCAGGACAAAGAACTATACACTTCTGGGCACTTATAGACTTGCAGAACTTTTGATATTGCTTGGGAACTGTAACTTGGCCTGTCTCTAACAGTTTGTTTTCTGCAGTCCTTAGTCTCCTGTCTGCCTGCCTCAAGGACAAAGACTAAACTCGGGACGGAGTGCATCTCTCTCACAGACCTGCAGCTTGGTATTATCACGCGGCTCTGCTCTACTGCCTGTAGCTGACATTGGACCTCTGCCATACTTTGACTTCATGCCGTTCCTGAGACGACTTCTCAGATCCAACCACAAGCGTTCTGGCAACATTTAAGATACTGGTCCTTAATTTCCTCCCGAGGTTGAGTCTAGCTTCGACAGACAGAAAATTTGCTATACGTCAGTGTAGAGTGAATCAATGACATTGGTTGCTAAAACAGTGATTAATTATCTTGGTAATTGTAATCATAGGGCTACTTTTAAACTGCTATCTCAGAAAAAGAGAAATTAGAGACTTACCTGCTAATTGTTGTTCCTTGAACTCCAGTTCAGTCCCACACCACTGGGTAGTGTACCTCTTCCAGCAACTTGGAGACTGAGCATATCTTTTTGATGACACTGGTGTACTTATGCAGCTGGCAGCGCCCACCAGCCCCACTGCCTATTGACAAAGCAGACTCACAGGAACAACAAATAAATAGTTAAACATGCAACAAACTCTTCTACGCCCAAATAAACTAGTACCCCCTCCATCCCCTGGGAAGGATACCCCATCCCTCCCTCCAAGACGAGACCTACCTGTTGAGCGTCCGAGCAACTCCAACTGGCGAGGAGAAATCAACCGACAGCTCTGCTGATCCGCCCCCTCCCCAAATGCCAATTACATCCCACTCCTCAGCTCCTCCTGGCACTTCGACCTCAAAAAGAACCCGCTTCAGGATCAGGATGCGCAAAGATTATCACAGAATATCACAAAAAGCACTCAGGGAGAGTTTCGGGATGGAACTGGACTGGAGTTCCTCAAGGAACAACAATTAGCAGGTAAGTCTAATTTCTCTTTCCTTATCGTCCTTCCAGTCCAGTCTCGCACCTCTGTAATGTATCAGAACAGTAAAACTAAACAGGAGGGATACGCATAACCGGCCTGAAAAACTGCCGATCCGAAACAAGCGTCCCCCACTGCCTGGGCATCCAGGCGATAAAGCTTAGAGAAAGTATGCAGCAATGAACACTTTGCCTCCCTACAGATCTCCACTGGTTGAACTAAACTATACTCTGACCACGCGGCTGCCTGAGCCCTCATGGAATGCGCCCGCAACGCCGCCGACACTGGATTACCCTTCATGAACAGACAGATGGTCCAATCTCCAAAAAGACGATGACAATCTCACATACCATCACACGGCTCTTATAACCTCCATGCGGCACAGCTGCAGAGTGGCAGAGTTCGCTAGAGAGCGAAAAGGAAACAGCCTGAAGTATACGAACTGCCGACACCACCTTGGGCAAAAAATGAAAGTACCAGGCGCAGGACCACCTTCTCCTTGGAGAGGGAAAGGAATGACTCTTGACCCAACAGGGCCTGAAGCTCCGAAATCTTGCTTGCTGCGCCAAACGCCACCAGGAACACCATTCTCAGAGTCAAATCCTTCAGGGAGCTCGACTCAACAGCTCAAAGGGTACCCAGACAGAGCCGTCAGCAGCAGATTGAGATCTCCAGGTGGTACCACCGCCCTCCATGGCGGACAGAGGTGGGACCACCACCCTTAGAAATCTCAACACTTCTGGGTGAGTACCCAATGGCACCCCATGGCCTTTCCCGCAATAAATAGGAAATCGCCACCAGTTGCACCCTCAAGGAACTGGCAGCTAGGCCCTTATCAAAACCAGATTGCAAGACCGCCAAGATGCCCCCGGAGCGAGGCAGCAGAAGGACATTCTGCCTCTCTCCTCACCATGCTCCAAAGATGCACCACTCACGGATGTATGCCAAGTCCATAGACCTCCTCCGGGCCTGCAACAAGGTCACTACCACCAAGCACGAATCTCCTTTTTTCTTCAACCTCGCTCTTTCCAGAGCCATGCCATAAATGAAAATGGAACCACCTGGGGATGCGGAGTAGCCCGTGCGCAAGAGGCCCTTCTGAACCGGAAGCTCTCATGGTTGATCTGCCAGTATCAAAATCACGTTGGCAGACCACAGGTGCCTCAGCAAGTCTGTTGCCACCAGAAGTACTAATCCCCAGTGTGCCTCTATCTGCTGCACTACATGGCCTATGAGCACCCCTAGGGGAAAAACATAGAAAGACCCTCTTGGGCCCACTGCTGGACAGAGCATCCAGACCCCCGGATATCCTCTTTCAACGTCTGCAGAAAAACACCACAGGCCTTGGCCAACTCTTACATTGCCATTATGTTCATGCCTCGAGTGCCCCATCGGCAACCTCCCGCTCAAAACATCCCCCGGTTGAGTTGGCACTCTCCGGGAGCCATGCACACTTGGCTGAGGTAGTCTGCTGTCACACTGCCGACTCCCATTACAAGTGTCAACAATAACGCCTGGAGACAAGACTCTGCCCCTCTCCTCCAGGGCTGTGCTTCTTGCCATTTGATATAAGCCACTGTGATCGCATTGCCCGAGAGAACTCAGACTGCCTTCCCCTGCAACCAAGGCTCGGAATTCTTTAGCACCCAGAACACCGCTCGCATCTTGAGCTTGACCACAGGGCCTCCTATAGACTCCACTGTCCCTAAGTCAAGAGACAGTCACAAAGAGTTTCCCTGACCTGACAGACTGGCCCCAGTCATCCACGGAGCCCACACTAGGAATCTAAGTAGCACACACCTTTTCCAGGCTCCCCGTATCAATTGTCATAGCTCCTGCGCTCAGCGATCTGGCAGGAAAACCTATCCTCATGGGCAGTGAAGCATGCTCCCCCATACTCCAGTTCCTGGGCCAGCCATAACAAATCTTGGCCCGGATGACCCCCTGACTGAGACTGTGAAGGAACTCCAGCACCCGCACTGTCCCTAGACTTCGCCTGGATCAGCGAACACCCTTCCTCGCGGAGGGCTGCCACCACCACCACGACCTTGGTGAATGTACAGGGGATGGCCGCCAGACTGAACAGCAATGTTCGAAACTGGGAATGGAAATGGCCCTTTGGCACCACAAAAAATGGCAAAACTGCTGATGTTCTGGATGGATGGGAATGTGCCAATACACCACAGTGATGGTCAAGAGGGACAAGAACTCTCTGCTCCTTACCAACCCTATTACTGATCTCAGCATGCCCTCAAGATCGAGAATCGGGCAAAAGGATCTTGCTTTTTGGGCACCACCTAAAAACAGGAGTACCAACCGCAGTCGAACAGGTCTCGTGAAACCAGATCCATGGCTCTTAGCTGCATGAGACGAGACATGGTCTCCCTCTACTGCCGACACCGCCGCATCCACTTCGGGCGATCAAAGGAGCCCTTGTTCTTGCCCAGGTATCAGGTATAGGCGTGACATGGATCACCTGCCATACTACTCTATGTACCGGGAAGACATTCCACGATTGTCGCACCGCCTGGAGCAGCAGATCCTCTAGAGCCTATTCCTCTACCAGGGAACTAGCGGACATATTCAGAGCCTTGAAGGACACTTTATGAGTACCGGCAGCTCCTCCTGGCGGGACCCGCGGGCCTGATCCTCTCCTCCAACTCCTCCTGCAGACCTAGCCCCATGTCGAGGTCTTCCACATGCAGCCCCTCTGACAATGGCAATTGTTGCTACTCCTCCGGGCCTGTAGCCCGCTTAGTCACCACTGCCCCTGACATGTGCTCTTTTGCATCTGACGCCCTCCACGCCCCGCGTGCCGGGGCTGGGGAGCCGGCTGTCAATCCTTTTGACACCGCAAAACGTCATCTGCACAAGGAAGATAAACTCTGAAGAGAACTCATCCGGGAGCCTTGCTCCCTGAGCTTGAGGTGTGGTTGGTCCAGGTTTCGCGCAGGAACGGGGAGCCGCCGAAGATAACCAGGCACCCCCAGCCTCCAGAGACTCTTGCGACTGGGAGGGTCTTCCCTGCCTTGTCATATCCCGTAGGCCATGCTCCAATGACCCAGCCTCTTGCGGGCAGTCTAAGCCAATGCCTTTCCCCGAGACCGTTCTCCGTTGGGTCCCGTATATCTTTAGAATTTCTAGCTTGCGCTGCCGTATAGACCTCCAAGATATGAAATGGACCCTGCAGTAATCCAATCATGGTGGACACCCTCTCTAAGAACAATGTTCCCCTGGCCACAAGCCCTGACAAGCCATATCCCAACTTTAATAAATACAAAACCATGCAAGAGACAAAGAATCTTTATCTTTATTTCGGAATTTGCTATACCGCTTATATCAGAAGATAAAAAGCGATGTACAGGAAGACAGTTCCAGAGGGAGGGGCCAGGAAGAAAAAAGCAGAGGAACGAGTGAGCTCAAGGTGTGCCTATGAAGGAGGGGGAAGCACCAGCTGGAAATTATGGACACTGCGGAGCAAACGAGGGGGGACATGGAACTGTAAGAGATCATCCAAGTACTGAGGTGAGGAGGAGTGACTAGTATGGTGTGTGAGGATGAGAATTTTATATTGCACCCAGAAACATACTGGTAACCAATGCAGACGAACCAGAAGGGGGGTGACATGCTTATAACGGGAGGAGGTGAGAATGCAAGCGGCAGTGTTCTGGAGGAGGTGCAGACGATGGAGTTGGGAAAGGGGAAGACCAGCAAGGGAGACATTACAATAGTCAATACGGGAAACAACAAGAGACAAAAGGAGAGTGGTTAAGGAGGATGATGTAAGGAAGGGACGGACCACACGCAGATGACGGAGGCAAAAGAAGGCATGAAGAGAGACAGAAGAGATAATCTGAGGAGAGGGAGGAGTCAAGAACACCACCAAAGGTAAACAGAACGAGGACACCAAGGGAATGGCGGTGGAAGCAAGTGAGGGGGCCAGAGACAGGGATGGGGATCCAAAAGTAACCCAGGTTACAGTGGACTTGAGGGGACTGAACTAAAGAAAGTTAGCAGACATCCAGTCAGAGAAAGAAGACAGACAAGTGTTAAGGGGTGTAATATCAGGAGCAGCCGGAGCGGTGCGGTAAAGGAGGATGATATCGTCCGCATAATATGCGGAGATACCAGCCTTCTATACAAGAAGGGTGAGAGGGGTCAGGAACACGTTAAAGAGGAGTGGAAACAAGACAGAGCCCTAAGCGACACCACAGGAAATAGGCATAGGGAGTGAAGTGGAAGAAGGAGACACGACGGAAAACGTGTGAGCCAAGAAAAAAAAGAGCGAAACCAGAGCCAAGGAACACCAGAGACCCCAAAGTCAGCAAGACAACAAAGGAGAGTACGGTGGTTGACAAGGTCGAACGCTACAGAAAGATCCAGAGAAACAAGAGTAATATCACCCCAGCCATGTGCGACATGCAACTCGTTCAGAAGAGAAAGGAAAATAGTTTCAGTGCTATGCCCAGAGCGGAAGCCGTACTGACGGGGGTGAAGTGCATTAGTAGACACAAGGTGGGCAGAGAGTTGAGTGAAGACGAAAACGTTCACGGATTTTAGAAAGGAATGGAAGATTTGAGACCTGACGCCAGCTAGAGAGAACAGTAGGATAAAGAGAAGGTTTTTTTAAGGAGGGGATGAACCAAAGCGTGCTTCCAGGAAGAGGGTAAACAACCAGTGGACAAAGAGGAGGAGTACAGCATAGTAAGAACCAAGGGAAGGAGACACAGGGAGGGTTCTAGCAGCCATGTCGAAGGGTTAGGGTCTAGAGAGCACCAGGTCTTACGGGCAGAGGAAATGATGCCCAAAGGATCAGGCGCTGTTACAGGCTCAAAGGAAGACCAGGCATGGGTAGGAAGGAGGGAGGAGGAGGGGACAGAAGCAGGGAAAGGGGGGGGGGGAGGACAGGAGGTAAAGGAGGCGTGGAGGGAGAGAACCAGAAAGGAAGTTGGTCAAGTCAACAGGGTCCAGGCAAGGGGGGGGGGCTGGACAGGTAGTAATGAGGAAGACAGAGAGCGGGGAGAATGGAATACAATCGGTCAGTGGAGTTAGAAGAGTTGTGGATAAGGTAAGTATAATAATCACGCTCCGTAGAGCACAGTAAATCCCAATATTCCCTATGACGCTGGCAGTAAGCGGATAAGGTATCAAGAGAGGAATGGTAAAGCGTACTCACCCACCTGTAACTGGTGTTCTCTGGGGACAGCAGGAATCTGTCCTCACATAGGGGTGACATTGACGGAGCCCTCGCCGGAGCATCTCCCCAGCTTTCAAAGAAAGCCTTTGGGAGATGCCACCACACATGCATGGTCTCCTTCCCACCCAAAGGTGCCATCTTGCTCAGTAAAATGACATAGCTGAAGATAGCAAAAATAAAGAAGGCAAAGAAGCAACTCCAAGGGAAGGAGGGAGAGTTGTGAAGACTGATTCCTGCTGTCCCCAGAGAACACCTGTTACAGGCAAGCAACTACGCTTTCTCCGGGAACAAGCAGAAAGTCAGTCCTCACATAAGGGACACCCCAGCTACAGGCTATCAGGAGACCCGTAGCAAAAATTAGGCACCCTCAAGGGGAGGCGCAAGCAGCAGCAAGGTAGTCTGGGGAACAGACCATGATAAAATCCCTGCATCCGGCAGAAACAGAACTCCAGTAGCCTGAACACAGAAGGGTCAGAGGGTAGGAGTTGCCTAGATCCCGAAAAGATTCCGGAGCACAGCCTGGCCAAAGGCGCTATCCCGCCGGGATTCTCTCTCCAGACAGTAATGGGCTGTGAAGTTATGAACGTAAGACAAGGTGGCAGCCCGGCAGATGTCTGCCATCGGGACCAAGTACAGGTTCACTACCGATGTCGCCATGGCCCGCACATGGTGGGCTGTAACTCGACCATGAAACGGGAGCTGTGCCTGCTCATAGGTGAAGGCGATACAGTCTGCCACCCATGTGGACAGCGTATGCTTGGTCGCCGCCTCCCCCAGCTTGCTGCGATCGTAGGACACGAAAAACTGGGAGGCTTTGCAATGGTCTTGAGTACGCTGGATATAAAAGGACAAGGACCTCTTACAGTCCAGGGAGTGGAGGACTGTCTCCGCCCAGCTGGCATGAGGCCGCAGGAAGAAGGTAGGGTGTACCACCTCCTGGTTGAGATGAAGCGAAAAAACTACCTTCGGGAGGAATTTGGGGTGCGTACATAGCACGACCCTGTTCTTGTAGAACCTGGTGTAGGGTGCCTCAGCCATGAATGCCTGAAGTTCGCTGACCCTTCGAGCGGAGGCAAGCGCCACCAGGAACACCACCTTCCATGAGAGGTAGCAAAGATGGCATGTAGCCAAGGGCTCGAAGCGTGGACAGATGAGTTGCCCCAACACTACACTGAGGTCCCATTCGGTCGCTGGAGAGCAAACCGGTGGCTTGGATAAGATCAGACCCCGCAGGAAGCAGCCCACCACAGGGTGGGCAGAGAGGGACTTACCGTCCACCGAGTAATGGTGTGCCATCAGGGCACTGAGGTGTACCTTAACTGAGTTGGATCTGAGCCCGGAGTGAGAGAGGAGGAGGAGGTACTGCAACACCATGCACACCGGGCAGGAGAATGGGTCAGCCCCCTGTTCTGCAAACCAGTTCAAAAACCTACACCATTTGAAGGCATATGTTCTCCTCAGAGGCCTTAAGTGAGGCCAGTAGAACATTCTCCACCTCAACAGGAAGATGAAGATGGGCCAAGGCTAGCCTCTCAGCAGTCACGCCGTGAGCAAGAGAGACCCCAGGTTGGGGTGTAGGAGAGAGCCCCCCTCCTGAGACAGGAGGCCTGGAGTGGTCCCCAAGGGAATGGGGGCTTCCACCGCCAATTTCAGTATTAGAGGGAACCACGGCTGCTTGGGCCAGCAGGGAGCTATCAAGATCAGCGTGGCCCCATCATGGATGGTCTTGAATAAGGTCTTGGCAATCAGTGGTGTCAGGGGAAACGCATACATGAGGCTCCCCGACCACAGAACCAGAAAGGCACCGGCCGCTACCCTGGAGAGGTGAGCCTGCCAGGAGCAGAAGCGGAATAACTTGAAGTTGTCTGGACTGGCGAACAGGTCCATCATGGGTTCCCTCCATTGACGGAAAAGTCGGTTGGCAACAGCAGGGTCCAGTTGCCACTCGTGCGGATGAAGAACCCTGCTGAGCTTGTCGGCCAGGATGCTGTCCTGTCCCGGTAGGTACACTGCCCTGAGGGAGATCCCCTACTGGAACATGTAAGAGCAGAGGGCCAGCGCTTCCCGACAAAGGGTATGGGACTCCGTGTCCCCTTGTTTGTTCACATAGAACATGGCCACCTGGTTGTCCATCTGGACCAGGGCCGGGCGATGGCAGAGGCGGTGCCTGAATACTCTCAGGGGAGGTGAATGGCCCGAAGCTCCAAGAGGTTAAGCTGTTGTGCGCTCTCGTCTGACGACCAGCTCCCCTGGGTGCAGAGGCCCTCGCAGTGGGCTCCCCAGCTGAGTAGGGACGCATCCATGGTGAGGACAACCGAGTGCACTGGACTCTGGAAGGGCATGCCTGCTTCCAGGTGCTGATACGACTGCCACCAGACGAGGGAGTCCGCCAACTGGCAGGTCACCCGAACCCAGTCCTTGAGGCAGCCCGAGGCCTGGGACCACTATGCCTCCCTCATGTGGAGACGGGCGTTTGGGGTGACATGGACCGTGGAGGCCATATAGCCTAAAAAGCGCAGGTGGCAGCGGGCAGACACCAAGGATCGGTGTTGCACGTCCCAGGCCAGAGACCTGAGGCAGTCTGCCCGGTCGGTGGGCAGAAATGTCCTTGCCTGTAGGGTGTCAAGTCTTGCTCCGATGAATTCCAGATACTGTGCTGGATGGAGGTGGGACTTGGGGTAGTTTATGATGAAGCAAAAGTGCTGCAGAACCTGGATGGTGCGGGCGGTGGCCTGTGGTACCTCTGACGCTGTGCTCCCCTTTATGAACCAGTTATCCAGGTAGAGGAACGTGAAAATCCCTTGAAGCCTGAAAGAGGCGGCCACGACTGCCAGGCATTTCATGAATACCCCTGGGGCAGAGTCGAGGCTGAATAGGAGCACCCTATACTGAAAATGTCTGTCCCCACCACAAACCGCAGATACTGCCTGTGGCGACAGTGGATTAGGATGTGTGTGTAGGCTTCCTTGAGGTCTAAGGAGCATAGCCAGTCTCCCTGCTGGAGGTAGGGCAGCAATGTTCCAAGAGAGAGCATCTTGAATTTCTCCCTCACCAGGAAGGCGTTGAGATTGCGCAGGTCGAGGATGGGCCTTAGACCCCCTATCCTCTTTGAGAGGAGTATGTACCTGGAGTAGAACCCCTTGTCCTGAAGGTGGTGGGGCACCAGTTCCACAGTCTTGTCCTCAATGAGACCTGTTAGTTCCTTTAATAAAAGGTCCCAGTGAAGTGAAGACCTGGAAGGCTCTCCTGGAAAATAAGGAGGTGGTGTCTGGGCCAGACGGAGGAGGTAACCCTACCTGACCATTCTTAGGGCCCAAGCATCGGTGGTGATGTCCATCCACCTGGGGGCATAAACAGTCAACCAACCTCCAGTGGGCAGGTGACCGTCCTGGGGAGGAATGGCTATGCAGGGGTAGTCAAAAGCTCCCCCTGGCTGGGGCTGGGGCTCGAAGCTTCGGAGCCTTCTGCTTACTCCGAGACTGCCCGCGTGGCAGCTCCTCACCCGCTGACGGGTTCGGGAGCCACCAGAAGACTTGGCTGCAGGAATGCCTCCTCACTCACACACACAACCCCCCCCCCTCGGGTATGGAAAGGGGGGGGGGGGAATCCTCCTTCCCGCTGCCTGCTTCTCCTTCTGCTTTCCCAAAATGAAGAATACAACTGATGCTTTGCCCGGTAGGAAAAAAAACAGCAGACTATATCCTTTAACTAACAACTTTAACTACCAAACCAAATAACCTGTAGCTGACAGGGAAAAAGAAAACTAAACTTCTTTCGAAGCCTGGCCTATGCTCCTTAGTTGTCCCTTCAGCGAGTCCAGCACCCTGGCTCACTACCTCCTCCAGCTGCTTGAAGACTGAGCATAATGGGGCTGATAGACGGTGCCAGCTGCATAAGTACACCGGTGTCATCAAAAAGATGACATGCTCAGTCTCCAAGCTGCTGGAAGAGGTACACTCCCAGAGGTGCAGGACTGGACTGGAAGGACGATAAGGAACTAATTTATGCTAAATCTGCACTATTTTTCTATAAGTAATAAAGTGTAATTTATATATACATACAGGGTTGATTTGTTTTATCACGTGGTTTGTTTGCCAGGCAGACCTACGGAACCCTGGAAAAGTGGGAAGTAGTAGTTTTCCTAGACATATCGCGTATTTATACATGTATATTTATCTGCAACTGAATAACTTCCCCTACAGTTCAAACCCTACGAAACCTGCAATTGAAACCTACACAAGATATCTTCATGCTTCCAAGAAATCTCACAACGGCTACTCTAACACGGACTACCAATCAACCATAATAATGTAATGAAGGAGTAATGAAGGAGTTACACTGGCTACCACTACAAGCCCGAATCCAATACAAGGTACTAGTCATGACTTTCAAGGCACTGAACAACCAGTCTCCCACACCTATCAGCAATCTGATTAACAATATCCCTGAGAACAGAATAAGACGACCTGCACTACTCAACATGTTAATAGTACCCAAATTTACCACAAGGTGCACAAAAACAACTACCAATAGAGCTTTCTCGATTTATGCTCTGACAGCCTGGAATGAACTTCCCACCTGGATTCGATCCATACCAAGCCTCACCACATTCAGAAAAGAAATAAAACACCATCTGTTTCAAATCTACTATCCTGAAACCAGTCCTGAAAAACACAAGACACAAGCATTCAGCCCTTGCTCTAACTATCCCAACGCCCTAACCCAACATGAAAATGGTTAGCCGCCCCTCCCCCTATAGCTGTATCCTGTTCCTCAGCCGACCTAGCTATGATCATATGAAGAGCTTAAACATTCAGTTGTATATAACTCTGTGTAAATTTTATGTGTATATATCTTATAAATAGTTTCCCCGTTATTCTCCCATTATGACTGTACCCCTGTTCTATGTAAGCACATTGTGTTATGTAAAAGCATTGCTGCATTGTTCAGTTGTAATGTAAACCGCACTGATCTTAATAGTGCGGTATATAAGAAAAATAAATAAATAAAATAAAAATAAATAAAAATAAAATGGACATCCTACATATCTCCAGAAACAAATCACTCTCACCCCCCCAAAATTATCAAAATGCATAAAGTTAAGCTAGAAACCAAGCAGGAAGTGAAATATCTGGGTGTAACAAACAACATCTCTCCTTCACCCCCCACATCAACAAAACCACACAAACAATATACCACAAGATAAAAATACTACACAACCTTTAACCTATACTAGCAACCTCAGACTTTCGCTCTGTACATCAGGCACTCATATTCCCCCTACTGGACTTCTGCAACAGTATATACCAAGGACTCCCTAAACATGCCCTCTGCAAGCTACAGTTGGCCCAGAACACTACAGCACACACCCTAGCAAATGCAAAAAAGAGGAACCACATCACACAAATTTTGAGACATCTACACTGGACCCATACACAGCAGAGTCAAATATAAGTCAAGCATGCTCATTTTTAAAACATTATATGAGCAATCCTCATCTGCACATCAACTACCAACAGAACAAGGTGAAAGTGTAATGCAAACTTCCTCGACCTACCGGAAGATCGCATAAACCAGAACAACCGCAATAGAGCCTCCTCCATTACACACCTGACCTGTGGAATGAACTCCCCAACAACCTCAGGGAAACAGAGGAACTAAAGAAATTTTGCAGACCTCAAAACACTACTATTCAAGGAACACTTGAGCATTGCTCTCCCCCTACACTAACCTATGGACATTTTCACGTCTTCTCCTGCACTCCTCCTACCCCTTCCTCTTTATATTTTTTGCTGCATATAAGTTATAACTGTTAGAACATTGAGGTATTTAACAGTAATAATGTATTATGTAAACCTGTTGATTTTCTCTTCCATGTAAACCGTCTTGATTCCTAGATAAAAGCAGTTAAATAAATACATGTGACATTATCTGTAGCTAGCTCAGGCTTTGGTGGGATTTGTATGCTACCGATTGGTGGGGTTTGTTGAATTAAATTTTCTTTGCCGGGGTGATAGATTCGGAGGGGCACAGCTACAGCTTGCCTCCTGTATCTTGTTGGTTTTCCGGTGTGATGTTTCTCTTCTGGATCTTAGTGGTCCACTCCTGGGTCCACTCTAAGGGCCTTGCCTCTTCGGTGTGGTCCTTAGGGGCGAGTCTGCCGGCACAGGCACACCTGTAGGAGTGTTCTTTTATCTCTAGTGTGCAGCGCTAGGTGATGATGCTTGTCTGTGGATGGAGTTCAGTGCCGGGTGGAGAGGCTTTTGTTTCCCTGGTAGGGATTTCCCTGGTGCAATCAGGTGACAAATGGAGGTCGGATACTGCTGCCTCTCTAAGGGAATAGGTCCAGTTACTTCTCAGTCTCAACTTCTTTGCTGACCTTTATTTGCATAGATCCATGTGGACTAACAGATTCAGAGCCCAATCAGCCAGATCAAACTTAAATCTTTCCCTGTTGGAAAAGAAACCTGGCCCAAACCTCCTCCCCCATCTAACTCGAGTCTAGCAGTGCAGGGGGAATCATGTCAATTGCCTTTTAAATCCTTGCTGCTAAATAGGTAAAAGTCGAATCTTCCATGAATCCAATTTAAGGCAATACAGATCTGGAGAATCCATCGTTTACTCAAACCTCTCTTTGAACCTCTTCTCACACTCATGAGAGACTCAATGCCAGTGCATTAATCCTGATCACTGCTTTTATAAGGCAAGCCTAAAAGACAAGCCAAGTGGCCCAATCAGTAGAAAAAATATCTTGAGCACACTTTTCCTGCATACTTCGTTTCCTTCTGCCATATCCTTTTTCCCTTTACAGCATGTACTCTGAAACCTATACATCTTCTTTTAGCCACTAAGAGGGCAGTTTATGCATGCAACTGCTTCGTTTCCTGGACAAATCTTGAAAACTCTCATATTGCTCATCTCTATGTCCTTTCAGAAGTACCAAAGGAAAACAAACACCATTTTATGTAGCCTCCCCCCCCCCCCTTTGCAAAGCAATACAACCCTTAAATCTTTCTACATTTACTGTATACCCATTAGAGCACTGGCTTGGTAACCAGGAGATGGGGTTTCAGACTCACTAGCACCCCTTGTGACCTTGGGCAAGTCACTTAACCCTCCATTGCCTCGGAAGAAAGGCCTGGCAATCTTCTGGTCATACCGCCCCCCCCCATCCATCCACCCACCCCCCCATCCATCCACCCCCCCCATCCCATCCATCCACCCCCCATCCATCCATCCATCCATCCACCCACCCCCCCATCCCCCCCCATCCATCCATCCACCCCCCCATCCCCCCCATCCATCCACCCCCCCCATCCCATCCATCCCTCCATCCCCATCCATCCATCCATCCCTCCCCCCCATCCATCCATCCATCCATCCATCCATCCATCCCTCCCCCCCCATCCATCCATCCCTCCCCCCCCATCCATCCATCCCCCCCCCAATCCATCCATCCATCCCCCCCCCCAATCCATCCATCCATCCCCCCCCCCCAATCCATCCATCCCCCCCCCCAATCCATCCATCCCTCCCCCCCATCCATCCATCCCCCCCCAATCCATCCATCCATCCCCCCCCCCAATCCATCCATCCATCCCCCCCCCCCAATCCATCCATCCATCCCCCCCCCTTTCCAAACAAAAACAAAACAAAACAGGACTTTCCGGGTCGCCAAGAGTCAGCATTGCCTTGAAAGCACACACTGCATTTTTACCCCAGACACACCATCTGAAAATCTCAATCTTTGGGGTGGTAAACCTCGCTCTTGCCTAGCGCTAGTGGAAAGGCATGAACTAAATACTAAATAAAAAGGCATTTCTACGACCAACTTTTCCGCCGTTTTCCCCCAAAAGCTGATAAGAACTGCACACATACTTTAGCTTAAGCAGCAGCGCTAATTTGACAAGACTGAGATTGCCAATCAGCATTAACGTACACTGTTAGAGTCCTTTCACTTTACCCTACTGCCGCTGAAACTACACAACTCTCCTCTTCGTTACTACTGCGATACACTGAAAAACCGTCAATGGGGGTAAAGAATGTCTGGTGTGAGAACACCACTCTTCTGCGCATGCACACAAGCAAGGCAACGTCCCTCCCTGCTTGCGTAGACCAGCCGCTTCGATCTGGTTCGTGGTCGTTTGTAAATTGTAATGCGCATGCTCCTTGTAGGCTTTGCATGGTGAAAGACTCGGCTGTTTCCTTCCTGCCGCGTGCAGTCTTTCTTCATTAGGGCAGTGTGTGAACAAGGTGTAAGGTGCCAGTCTTCAAAGATGAGGGGAGAATGGTGTTTCTGCTGGAACTGAGTAGTTTATTGATGATTTTCTATGGTGTTCTGTCTATAATAGCGCTCTCTGCACTACTGTCCCCACGTCCCCAATCACACAGTCAGGGGCGGCTCTATGGCTTCAGGCAGTAACTATTTGGGGTCTGCAAAAATTGCCCCCAAAAACACCGCCTCACTCAGCCTTCAAAATCCGTCCCCCTCCCCCGATCAGAGGAGCCGCTGCCGCCACAGCAGTGGCAAAATGAAGTGCCCCGCGGCCCCCGCCTCCCTGGCAGAGCCCTCCTTCGCGGCTCTGAAAAGCAGCCGGCGCTGAAGGAATTACAAGGAGGGCTCTGCTGGGGAGGGGGAGGGGGGGCAGCGGCAGGCACTCTGATCGGGTTTTTTGTTTGTTTCAGTTTAAAGCAGGTGATACTGGTAGGCAGGATCTCCGTTTCTCAAATGTACTAGTAGCAGACACACTTTTTTTTAATACTTGCAGCCTACCAAACATTTCTTCTGGTGTTCACCGCGTACAATATACTGTATACTGGAAATGGCTGTGTAACCGTGCAATATGCAGCTCAATACCGGTGGCTGACAGGTTCCTGCAGATGCAATCGGCGGGGGTAGAACTGGAAATGGACTGATCGGGAGGGGGACTAGGACTGGAAATGGGCTATCCAGGGTGGCTAGAACTGAAAAGGGGGGGGGGGGGTAGAACTGGAAATGGGCTGATGGGGGGTTAAGAATGGAAATAGGATGATCGGGGGAGGGGAAGTAGAATTGGAAATGGGCTGATGGGGGGGGGTTAGAACTGGAAATAGGCTGATCGGAAGGGGGGGCTAGGACAGGTAATGGGCTGATTGGTGGGGTTAGGCCTATAAATGGGCTGATTAGGGAGGCTAGGACTGTAGTGGGCTGATAAGGGGGATAGGACTGGAAATGGGCTGGGAAAGGAAATGGTCTAATGGGGGAGAGAAGGAGAGTGCTGCTGGCCCTGGAAGAAAACTAGGGGCTAGGGCTATAAATGGGCTGATGCAGGGGGATGGTAGAATAGGACTGGAAGGGAGCGGATACTGAGAGGTTCTGCCAGGGGAAGGAGGGGACAGGAAGGGAGCTGACACTGGAAGAAGGGGGCTGGAATGGAGCTGACATCTGGGATGTTCTGAAGGGGGACTGGAAGGGAGCTGACACTTGGGGATGGGGAGGAGGCTGGAAGGGAGTTGACATGCAAATATCACTGGAAGGGGGATGGACAGAGGGTATGGCGCCTGGAAGGGAGCTGATTGGGGGGTGGCACTGAGAATGGACGTGAGCTGATATCTATTTTTATTTATTTATTTATCAGTTTCTTCTATACCGCCCCTTCCAGAGATCAAGGGCGGTTTACATGAAACAATTAACAATTTTGTATACTAGTGTATACTTTACATAGAACGGTGTTTGGAACTATGTACAAATAATACTACATGGAACAGTAATACAACTATTTGTAACTATTTACAGAGAACTATTCACAAGGATCGTCAACAACAGTTTGCATAAGACATTTTGCAGAAAAATAAATGAGTTAGTAGTGAGAGGTCTGGCAGTGTTAGTCATTTGTTATATCTTGAGTCATGTGGGTATGTTTCTGTGATTGTTGGGGGGAGGTGCTCTGTTGGTAGGGGATTTCAAAATGGTTCGTGAAGATATCTGGGATGGTATTTGTACTAGAAGGGGCTGGACAGTGGGGAAGGAGGGGGACTGGAAGGGAATGGACACCAGTGGCAGTCGTGGGAATGCAAGGCAGTTGACAATGGAAGGTACTGGGAGGGGAGGACTGGAAAGGGGGCTGATATTGGGGGAGGGTTACTGGAACTGGAAATGGGCTAATGGAAGGAAGTGAAGCAAACAAAAGAAGAGATAAGAAATGGCAGATGGACCATGGACCATAGACCACAGAAAGAGAGCTAAGAGAAGATAGGAAAGCAGAAGCCTCAGATCGGGACCAGCATGAACAGAGAATAAAATGGTCAGACAACAAAGGTAGAAAAAATAATTTTATTTAATTTTAGTGATTGGACTTTGTGCTATTTTTATCAGTATTGGGGAACTGCATCTCTTATTTATCTGATGTTGCACTGCATGTGGACTCTGGCTTCCTGGGGTTTCAGTTTAAATTTTGTCTACATATTTTTATTTTATTTTATTTATTTAACATTTCTTTTATACTGCGCTCTTTATCGTCAGCGCGGTTTACAATTAACAAAACGATTAGAGGACCACAAGGCATTCTCGAGTTTACATCGAACAGGGAGAACAACTTGGAGAGAGAACAGGGAAAACTATGTACAAATTACATACTGATGTTACGATAATGTTACACAGGGGAGAAGGGATTGAGAATAAGTGTGCATTCCAATTATGGACTACTTCCTCTCACTTAACTAGAGTAAGCTTTTATTTATCAGGTTGTGGGATGGTGTTTGTGATGCTATGCAGCGCTGGGGGAATTGGAGCATTGTGAAAGTGTGATGAACAAGTGGTGCTTGAGGGCTTTTTTTTATTTTTAATTTAGATTGTGGTTACTTATTCTGTACTTGGTGAGGGTCGATGTTGTGAGTATGTGACTGAGGTCAGGTGTTCTGTTAACATGGCATTTGTACATAAAGATCTATACTGTACCGTAGTAATTTGACTTGTTCAGCTTTTCAAATAGGTGCATGGATGTTCCATGGCCCACTGTAGTATTTACAGTGACACGTTTTTTGGATGGGCTCCTTAGGTGAGTTTTGGAAGTTTGTGCCGATATGGTATGGTATGGTAGGTTTGCTCTTTGTTGTAGGGTTTTGTCTTAGTTCACAATATGCCTGGTACTGGAGAATAGTGGTGGTTGTTGTTGTTGTTGTTGTTAGTGAGATGATCAGAATCAGATGACTTTTTTTTAAATATTGAGTTCTGTGGGTGAATGTCCTGGTTCTGCTCTGCACCTACTGTGGATGCAAAATATATATTGAAAAAGAAAAAGCAAGAACCATAACCATAACAACAACATAAAAATGAGTTATAATTTAGTTTTATAAACTGTGCTGTTGATTCTTACTGTCTTTTAGTTCCTTGGTGTGCAAGCAGGACCGTACCTAGACCTGTGAAAGCGGTGCAAAGGCTTGGGGGCACATTTTGGCTGTCTGCTATTGCCCTGCCGCCGCTGGCAGGACAATATCAGGCAGCCGAAATGCGCTTCCCAAGCCTTTACGCAGCACTTTAAGCAGGTCTGGTCCCTCCCTCCTCTGGCGCAATGTCAGAGCAGGGAGAGACAGATCTGTGTGCCGGCGCCTTTCAGATCGGGCGCATGCCCTCCCTCCTCATCCCCATACCTCCGTCCAGCGCTGCCTGGTCTTTCCCTGCTGCCGGCACCGCCATGAAAAAAACAGAGGGTGGCAGCAGCAGGGAAAGAGCAGGCTGGAGGGGGGAGTGCGCCCGAGCTGTAAGTCGCACAGGGTGCGATTGCAGCTCGATATGGCCCTGTGTGCAAACATCTTGCATTTCCTCCATATAATCTAATCGGCTTTTTGGTTTGGTTCAGTCTCTGATTGGATTTCTAAAAAAGTTCCGCCCCCCTCTAAGGTGGAGGGGGGGACACCATTTCATTCTTTGCCTCAGGCATCAGATTGCCTTGAGCTGCCCCTGCACACAGTCCTTCATATGAGTTTAGTCATAGCAAAGGAACTGCTTGTTTTACTTTAAAAAAATAAAATGCAGTAGTCTGTATCCCTCTTTCAGGATCTTTTAGGTCAGGCCTTGACAAATTTTATGTGGGTTTAGGAGCCTGGCCAAAATCTTAGGAGCCAGTGCTTGTGACCTCCCTGCACCCCCCAACCCATTGTTTTTTGCACTGCTCTCATGTTCACAAGTCTCATGAGACCAGCGTCAGAATTCCTATACCACACATCATCTTTGGATAACAACAGTTATCCTCCACCCACACACACACACAATATGGGCTCAATTCAGAGTCGCGGGTTGCGGGGCTGAAGGCTGAATAAGTAGCATTGACCCTGCAAACAGGTCCGGAGATCCCCCCTCCCGTTGCCAGGTGCGGGGGGGTCCTTGCCACCCAATCCAGGTCCTGGCTGGCCAGCCATGGGTCTGGTGGTGGGGAAAAGGGAGAGCCACGGCAACCAGGGGAGCCTGCGGGGAGGATGTCCCCTCAGGCAGGCAGGGGCACTCCGGGCCATCCTCGGGCCTCATTCTGCATGCTGTGAAAACATTTTGTTCCCGCGGTACAGAATCTGGTCTGAACAGCCCTGTTCTGCACGGAGAGGTCTGGTCGTGCCCCTCGCAGAATCGGGCTCCATGTCTTCTTCTTTTATCATCTTTTTCTTTATTTTAATTTTCTTTGATATCTATTCACCAATCAGATACACAAACGTCTTGTACATTTTCTTCCTCCCCCCTTTCCCCCTTCTTCCCCCTTTTTCTCCTTCAGTTATTTTATTTATTTATCTAACCAGTTTTCTATACTACCTCATTCTTCAATCAAAGTGGATTACATTGCAACTTGAACTGAGTACATTAAAATAAGAAAAATTACAGTTTTGGGGGAAATTGGCATGCAGGGGAAATTAACAGGTTAGAATTTATGTACAGCTTTAGTCTTAAGTGTTGGATTGTGGCTGAAAGTAGTTGGTAGGTGTGGTTCAGAACTGTTCATTTGCTGGGACACTTCCAAGATTTTTGGTATTCAATGGGTGTGATAATCATATTTTTGTTGTTATTTCTCCTGGGCCAGGTGCCTGAGTCTCTTACAATTAGGTCTTGTAGTGATGTATGATTTTAAAGATGTTTAATGTCGTCTTGAACCTGGTGCAAGAGTGTATTGGGAGTCAGTGTAGTTGGTTGACTGTGGGGGTGATTATGGTCATGTTTGGATGTTCCGGTGATGATTCGGGCTGCTGTGTTTTGTGCCAATTGGAGTGGATGGATGGTTTGTTTTGAGAGTCCTTGGTATAGCAAGTTGCAGTAGTCTAGTATTGGGGTGAGACAGCCTGGCATATTTTGCAAAAATGGTCCTTGCTTAGGACTGGTTTTAGTTTCCTAATAAGTTTCATTTTGTGGTATGTGTTTGCAGTGGTTTTGTTTATGTGAGACTGTAGGTTTAGGTTTTGGTCCAAGGTAACTCCTAAATATCTGACTTCGTTTTTTACTGTTACAGTCCTGTGTAGTACATTGAATGTGGGGGGTTGAATGAGATGTCTCTTCTGATGTAGCGTGCTTCTGTTTTGCTGTAGTTTACAGTTAGATTGTTGTTGCTGAGACAGATGATTATATCCTATAGACATCTTGATTATGTGTAGATCGAATGGGGTTATACCATGATATCGTCGGCATATAACTGGTACTGCATATTGTGTTTTTTAATGACTTTGCAGATGGGCTGTATGTAGAGGTTGAAGAGAAGTGAAGAAATTGAAGATCCTTGTGGTATAAATTGTAAATAGCGCGGTATAAAAGAAATGTTAAATAAATAAATAAATAGTATACTCAGTAGTATGGGGAATGGCATGGACTTGTTCATTCCGCATGTGACTTGCTGTAGTCTGTTACTTAGATAAGATTGAAATCACTTTAATGTGATGTTGTGTAGACCAATTTCTTGGAGACGTCGCAGCATGATAGCATGTGATACGGTATCGAAGGCAAATGATATGTTCAAACATAAGAGGGGGAATCCGGTTTTGATGTTATCTGTGCCCATAATGATGCTGTCGAAGAGTGATGTTAACAGAGTTTCTACATTGTGGTTTGGTTTGAACCCATGCTGGGGGGGATCCAGTGGAGCGTGTTGGTCTGTGTGATCTTGTAGTTGCTTTTGAACCGCTTTTTCTATAATTTTTGCAATAAATTTTGCAGTTGATCTAGTTTCATCATATAGATTGTTTTCTATTTTTTATTTTTGCAGTTACAATCTCCCATATATGATGGTCATAAATACCATTAAATAGATGAGAACAGTACGTTTCATGGAGTCACCCTTCCCTTCCTTCCCCCCTTTTGAAAACAGTTTATTTTATCACCAAGGATCTTCCAGTATACATATGCTATGATTGCACTCTAGCATCATTTACCCCGATTCCCTTGAGTCACCAATGAGTGATACAGTACAATTCGGTCATAATTATTTATTTATCCAGATTTGTATACCACTTTCTCCTTCAATCAAAATGTTTTTTTACATATGAGAATGCATACAATGTTATAATTTTATTAACAGTTTTATTGACATCAGATTTCTAATTATTTCATTTCAAAATCTTTATACTTATCATATTTTTAATATATATCTCAAGTCCCTCCCATTTTTAATTCATGGTTCAAAAGAGACATATATAACTTCCATACTATCTAAAGAGACACATATTGCTTACAGAGACACAACTTTTTTAAATATTACTGCCGTATTACATTTCTCTCATGCACATATGTTTTTCTGGAGGTTTTCTCCCTTTTTTTGTTCACATGATTTTTAGCTACACTTTTTCAATTTCCCTGATGTTATAATTAATTGTTTGAGACTCTTCTACAATTTTAGCCTTACCTTTTTAGTCTCATCTTATTGATGCATTTAATTGTATTATTTGCATTTTTATAATTTGTGTATTTATTCATTGTCTTCTTGATTTTCATTTTTCTTAATGTATATTTTATTTATTATGGTTTTCATCAAGGGTTCTCATACCCCTGACAAAGGCCGATTGCCGAAACACAGCCCAGGCTTGAACCTCTTGAGGTGCCAATAAAGGTTTGAAATAAAAATTTGCCTTATATAATTTGCTCTGCCTCGCTCCGCATCTGCTCTTCATATCTCCGAGAGTGTGTGTTACCCTTTTTTTGGACTCTGCTTTGCACAATGAGAATACATGAGATAGGCACAATAGTGTTGGCACACAAGTGCAGGGGGGGGGTAGGTAGTGTGCACCTTCACAGCACTCTTTCGCACCTGATGCATGGTTGCTGCTACCGTCTGACTGCCGTGCCTAGCGTGGCATTACGTCCCTACAGTGGCCTCGCCCCCTGTATTTATTGGGTCTACTCCACCCCAGTTGCGATATAAAAGTGTGCTAACCACTGCAAATGCTGTGCTACTTGCAGCACTTTAGTAAACTTGCCCAGAGCTTTATCTAAAATAGTTCATCTGTATTTCTTATTACATGGAGATGGAGGAGTCATTTTGCAAATCTACATATGGGCAAAATCAACAGGGAAAACTTGGCAACTTATTTATGTAAATGCAGACTCTTAACATGTGTAAACTGGTAGTTCACAACTTGCACATGTATGTACCAGCATTTGCATGTGTATATGGACCATTCTGCAAACTACACATACAAATGCCACCAGTTAACTGCAGAGGCTGCTCTTTTTATTTCATTTCAATTTGGAAGAGGAAACAAACAGTGGGGGATTAGGAAGGATAACCTTCTTAATCCCTCTTGTAAAGGACTGGCTGAAACAAGTGCTTTTTAAAAACTTATACATTCCATGGCAGCTGTAAATCCCATTGTGAACAATTTTAGACATATATGTGCATTCCCTGTATGAAATGGCGAATACACATGTAGATGTTTAACCTACCAAGTCCACACCCTAACCATGTCCCCAACACTCTCCCTTGAATTTCTACATACTATAGACGTTCACATGTAAATTTAGCCCTTTCTAAAATGGCCTTCCATATAGTCCTGTTAGACCAGGCCAGATAAGTGGGTTGTGTTCCTCTACCAGTAGATTGGCAATGAAAAGCCCAGGTTTCAATGACATCGCTCCCATGCCTCTATTCGCCTCAGCAATCAGAGGTCCCTTCGGTATTTCTTTGTCTCCAACAGTTGGTGATGGATTTTCTTCTCTCTGAAGAAAATTCTAAGGATTTGAGAGGAAAGGATTGATTAGAAATGCTCGTGAATGACATCTGCGGGTTGAACGTGACGTGGGAGACTCCAGTAGACTGCAGTCTTTTTGGTAGCCATAGGAGGAGGGAAAATTGATTCAGCTTCGTGCTCTTACCCTGGATAAGAGTCTGTTGTACTCTTCCTGATCCTTCCAATTTCTGACTGCTCAACTGCCGAACCTCAACGCCCTATCCCTTCTCTGTTCCCCATGCTCTCTGCCAAAGATTGCAGAAGGCTCTCAGAGAGATCTGCCTGCCAGCCACCTTACATGCAGTGCTGTAAGCAAGAGAAACAATTTCTGGGGAGTAGAGCTGAGCTGAGCATAGATTTTTGGCCTTGAGCTCTCAGGAATACCAAGGCTTGACCTTGTCACTGTCCTTGTTGGATGCTCCCAATTCCGTCTGGGATGCAATTTGGAGTGGACCGCTGGTAATTGCTGGTGCCATGTGGAGGTTCCCTACCATTTTCTGCACGTGTTAGTAGCATTTTTACCTAATGTGAGCCTAGCGGTCACACGGTCTTAACGCGCGTTCTGCCCAAGCGGCTCCAACACAAGTTGCACTAAAGAGCTCAGTTACCGCAGCCTTAGCACGCACTATTGTGATACTTGCTTTAACTCTCTGTCTTCTTCCAGGAAACATTGTTTGACCTGTGGCAAATGAGGTACCGCATCTCTGGATTCTGGATTCTGCTCTTCTTGCATGGCAGCTTCTGAGTTGTCCCTGGATGACCTGCTCCCCCTCTCTCATCAGGGCAGGAAGTGGCAGATGGCACTAAGAGTAAGGATATTCAGCTGGCTGGAGGCTCCAGTGATCATGCTGTGGGCTTCTCTCCATCCGCTCTAGGAGATTAACGGCCACTATGCCCCTAATATGGGGGGTTCATTTCCGCGAGGAGAGCTTCTGGAGCCCATATTGTCCTCCCCGGGATTCTTTTCTTTTTACAGCAGGCCTGATCATTCTGGCTTGGAAATTCAGACCTCTGGTTTCCCCCAAGCGCAGTCTTGTGAGAGGTAGGCTGAGATTGTAAAGGTCTCTGGCAACGGATACCCCCTGGAGATGGGGATCAGCTGGGTGACTTGGATTGAGATGTTTGATGGGGATCAAAAAGTATTCTCGCCTTCAGAGACTTGTGAGGAGGCTGATGTTATCCACATATTCTGGGAGTCGGAACTGGAAGCGTGGATCCCAGAGTCGTATCCACCTTGAGCTTGCCAGATGCTCCTGACACAGCACAGGATCCCAAGAAGCATCCACTCCTGCAAGAGGTGTGGAAATCTACTGTCTCCTGTTACTGGAGGTGCTCAAGGGCCTGTTACAGTCAGAGTGGGATTCCCCTAACTCCCCACCTAAGAGGCTAAGGGTGTATAAGAAGATACATTGTCTCCTGGAGGGGGGATGTGTTGTGCGGTTGGTATTTCCAAGGAGGATACTCAGGTCACAGTGGTTACCAGATGGACCACCATTCCTATGGAAGACTGATTGGCCTTAAAGATACTCTGGACTGAAAGGTGGATTTGTGTTGAAGAACCAGTTCACTGCAGCGATTGTTATTCTTCAGTTGCGGTATGTGCAGGCCTGATGTCTCTAGCCCTGCTCCAATAGATTCAGTCTCTTTTGCTAGAGGATTCAACCCCTTTTTTGGAGTCAGCTACGGCCTTCCTTTCTGATGCCATGTATGGCCTGGTATGTTTGGCAGTCAAGGAGTTGGCTCTGGCACTGGGCAGCGGATACATCTTCCAAAGCAGTGTGCTGAGGGGAGTCCTTGGCTTTTCTGGATCTGGCCAAGGCTTAATTTCATATCCTGTTCCAGACATATAAGCAGGTATCGGAGAGAGCCAAACACGGCAAAACTCAGTTTGTCACCCTCCCTTTCAGGCTATCCACCACCCAGAGGGCATTCTGTGAAAGGTCATGGTGCTGGCGGCTGCGGCCCCAAGAGATCTGTGTCCATCCATACCTGGACGACTGGCTCATCCGGGCCCATTTCCTTTTGGAGGCATCTTGGGTGGCATCCCGAGTAGTGTCCTTTTTGGAGACCCTCAGCTGCGTGATTAATCAGGGAAATAGCCAGCTGTTGCCTTCCCAGTCCCTGGAGTTTCTGGGAGCACATTTCAACACTCAAGTGGGCAGAGTTTTCCTTCCAGAAGAGAAAGTCAAAGACTGGATCGCTTGGCGCTTTTCTGTGCACAGTGGGCTCCCAGAGTCTGGAATTATCTTACAGCTCCTCGGACTGATGACGGCACGTTCTCACATGTGACCACTTCAGAGGTTCTTACTGGCTCAGTGGTTCCCGGGTTTTCAGGAGTTTGAGCACAGGCTCCCGCTCCCGTGGATGATGAAGTCTGGCCTGTGGTGGTGACAGCAGCCCAGTCATCTGAGAAAGGGCATGCCACTGGACAACTTCTGGATCCTCCTGATGATGGATGCCAGCCTCTCGGGTTCGGGAGTCCATTGCCAGGGCCGTTAGAACAGCGGGGAAGTGGTGTGGTCCATCAACCTTCTCTAGTTGAGGGCCATCAGGGTGGTTCTTCTGTGTTTCTGGCCCCTGCTCAAAAGCCGGGGGGCTTCGAGTGTTTTCAGACAATACCATAGCAGTGGCTAATGTCAATCCGTAGGGCGGCACGAAGAGTGTCAGGTTAGCTGTGGAGATGGCTCTCCTGTTTGCCTGGGTGGAGAAGAACCCCCTAGCCTTATTGGCTCAGCAAATTGTCAGGGTAGACAGTATGGAAGTGGATATCCTCAGCTGGCACTCTATGGATCCTGGAGAGTGGGAGTTGAGTCAGGAGACATTGTATTTTATTCTGTGCTGCTGGATTGCCCTGAAATTGGTCTGATAGCGACCTGCCAGTGCCGAAATTTGCTGCTGCTTTAGTCATCACACAGAGATGGGGCCCAAAGGTGTCAACGCCTTGACCCAGCCTTGGCCGGGTTTCTTCCTTGATCCCTGGTGGCACGTATGGTTTGACATATAAAACACTACCTGGGTAGGATTGTTCTGGTGTCACCAGAATGGCCGAGTACAGCATGATTTGGAAGCCTGATGTGGCTCCTGCAGGCACCTTCTTTTTCGGTTGCATTCGTCTGAGGTCCTATTGTACAATATAGGGTGATAATAAGTCGTTCAGTATCTCATTGTGTTGATACTGAACGACTTATTATCACCCTATATTGTACTTAATCGTTCATAACAGAACCATAAAAGCAGTGAGGTTCTATTGTGGCAAGGACCAATGGTCCTGAAGGTTCCCTTCTCGCTTATGACTTGGAGATGACTAGAGGTGGTCTCTACTCTGCTTGGAGCCCAGAGGAAGTTTACCAAGCTGACATATTTGCGGATCTGGTGGTTCTTGAGCAGTTGGCTGCCAGAGTGCCAACTCTGTTGGCCTTTCTACAGGATGGCTTTGAGAAGGGCTTTGACTTTAACTCCCTGAAAGTTCAGGTGCAGCTTGGCCTGTGTCCAAGGTCCGTTGGCTGGTAGGTCTCTAGCCTTGCACTCAGACATCTACTGCTTTCTCCAGGGGGTTTGGCGCCTCCCCTCTGGTCTGTGATCCCTTCCTGGGATCTGTGGTGGTCAAGGCCCTGATGGCGGCGCCTTTTGCGCCGTTAAAGTACGCTATCTTAAAGAATTTGACACTCAAGGCAGTCTACTTGGTCGCGATTTGTTCCACAAGGTGGATTTCCGAGCTGCAGGCTCTGTCTTGCTGAGATCTTTATCTCTCTTTTTCTAAGGAGTCCATTTCCTTTTGGCCTGTGCCTTCCTTCTTGCCTAAGGTGATTTCTCCAGGACCAAGCAAGAAGTCAGTCCTCACATATGGGTGCCGACGGAGCCCCCGTGCGGAGCATTTCCCCAGCTTTCAAAGAAAGCCTTTGGGAATGCAGCGCGCATGCGCGGTCCCCTTTCCGCCCAAGGGTGCCATCTTGCTCAGTCTTTCTTTTTCCGCGGAGCCCGACAGACGTCAGTTCGTGTCACCCGGGAAAAGTTGATTTTTTTTCTACGATTTTCGCGTTGTCTTATCAGGTTCGACGCCGGTTCCCCTTCCCGCCTGGGCTCAGTACACCGGTAGAGTCCGGAGTTTTGATTTTCGGTTTTTGTCCTTCGTGACTAGCGTTCGCGCTCTTTTTGTGTTTTCAATGGCAGCCCGGTCTTTTGACCTTGCAGGGGCCCTTTTTTCCCCCGATGGCTGCCAGCGGGTTCAAAAAGTGTGATCGATGCAAGAAACTTATGTCTCTCACCGACACACATGACTGCTGCCTCCGATGCCTCGGGCCCGGCCATGACCTGCTGGCCTGTGGCCCATGTGGCAAGATGTCGTCGAAGGCGCTTCGGAGCCGTCAGTATCAACGTGAGCGAACTTTCTCTGACTCCACGTCCAGCCGGGCCCAGACTTCGTCAGAGGCCTCAACATCTCGGGAGTCCGACCCCAAGCGCCGTCGGGGTTCCTCTGAAAGGGAGTCTCCCTCCCGGGAGCACAGAAGGAAGAAAAAGCTTGCGAGGGCGGCGTCGGTGGAGGCTCCTGGTTCCTCGAGGGCCAGGTCGCATAGCCTGACCGCCAACCCAGGCTCTCGGAGTCGGAGAGGCCTTCCAAGCTACCTCATGTGGAGCCGGAATCCCCGAGTCACGTGAGTGCAGTTGTCCTCGTAGACTCACCTCAGGGGGAGCCGACGTCGGGCCCGAGTTGGGGGCTGCTGAGTCTCCTGAACTTGGACTCAGGTTGACGGCCTTGGAGAGCAGCTTGGCTGCCTTCATGGAACAGCAGCGGGTGCTGATCACCGGTCTGACCGGTGTATCTTCCCTGACCACCGGGACCTCGACGACTAAGTCGACCCCGGAGACCGAGCCAATCCTCGAGTCGATGAAGTCTCGAGTCGATCCTCGGTCAAGGTTCCCCTCGACCACCCGTGCGGGGCCGAGGTCGTCGACGCCGATACCCTCGGCGTCGGGGCAGGTGGCTCCAAGGTCCACACGGCCAGAGCCGCTCGATTCCTCCTCAGAGCAGTCGGAGTGGGAGACGGAGCACGAGGAGTCCCCGAACACCTTCCAGACCCGGTGCGTCCCTTTGGACTCACTGGAGTCCGAGCCTCGGAGACGGTCCCCCCCGAAGGATACCCGGTTCTCAGACTTCATGAGGGAAATGGCCAAGGCCTTGGCCTTCCCTGCGGACGCCGAAGAGGAGCCTCAAGCCGAGGAGCTCGATGCCCTCCAGTCTGATTTTCCTCCTTAGGAAGCTTTTACTGTACCGGTTCCTCCGATGCTGGAATGGCTGCTCTTCCGTATGTGGGAGGCACTGGCCTCAATGCCGGTTCTGAGCAAACGGGTCGATTCCATTTATCGAGTCCGTAAGAGCCCTGGGTTCCAAAAGGCGCAGCTACCGCACCACTCCTTGGTTGTGGAATCGGCCATGCACCGTCTGACGAGTCAGAAGATGCACTCCTCGGTACCCCCCTGCCAGGCGATCCAGAACCTGGATGCCCTCGATAGAAAGTGCTTCCAGGGCTCTATGCTATCTTGCCGTGTCCAGACCTACCAGCCGATGTAGGTACATGCCCATGTACCTACAAGCCAGGTCTTGTAGGTACATGCCCATGTACCTACAAGACCTGGCAAAGGAGATTGCCGGGTTCTCAGCTGGCCTCTCCAAGGAGCTTTTGCAGAGGTTCAAGGCTTTTTCAACAGGGATTCGAGAGTGCTCGAAGTTTATCTCTCAAGCAGCCTATGATGGCTTTGAGGCTTCGGCCCGGGTAGCCGCGGCCGGCATCGGTGCACGCCATCAGGCCTGGCTACAGCCATCAGACCTGGAGCCGTGGGTGCAGGACAAGTTGGTCGATGTCCCTTGCTGAGGTGAAAACCTTTTCGGTAAGCCCATGACTGAAAAGGCTGCGGAAATCGAAATTGAGACTCTCACCAGCACAAGGCTGTCCAGGAAGATTACTGCCCCTTCTCAGAAAAAGAAGGGCTCGGGAAAGAAGCCCTTTTTCCCGAGGAAGGGTGCTGCCTACAAATCCTACCCTCAATACCAGGCCTCTCCAGCTCCCCAACAGGGCCAGCAGGCGAAGGGGCAAGGGCATGGGCCCCGTAGGCAGAAGACCCCCAAGCCGCCAGCTCCGGCTCCTGCACAGCAGGGAGCGTGGTTTTGACTCCCACAGCATAGTCTCTTCTCCACAGCTGGCTCCACTCAGCACAGGAGGTCGGCTGACCCTGTACGCCTACAGGTGGCCAGCCATCACAGGGGATACCTGGGTCCTCAGCATAGTCCAAAAGGGCTACATGCTCCACTTCCACCAGATACCCCCCTCCTACTTTCCAGGGGAGCCTCCAAGACTCCCTCTGCACAGAAACCTCCTCCTTCAGTAGTTGGCAAGTCTTCTAAAGGAACAGGCGGTGGAACTGGTGCCTCACCACCTGAAAGGGCAAGGCTTCTACTCCAGGTACTTCCTAGTACCAAAAAGGACAGGAGGCCTCCGGCCTATCCTAGACTTGCGAAACCTAAACAAGTTTCTGGAGAGGGAAAAGTTCAAGATGCTTACCCTTGGGATACTGCTGCCCTACCTCCAGCAGGGAGATTGGCTATGCTCCTTAGACCTCAAGGATGCTTATACTCACATTCTCATCCATCCAGACCACAGACAATATCTCAGATTTGTGGTGGGAGGAAACCATTTTCAGTACAGAGTAGTTCCCTTTGGCCTAACATCCGCCCCCAGGGTTTTCACCAAATGCCTGGCGGTGGTGGCTGCCTATCTCAGAAATCAGAGAATTTTTGTCTTCCAATACCTGGACGACTGGCTCATCAGAGGTCAGTCTCTCCAGGAGGTCAGACAAGCCACTCTTCGCATTGTCTCTCTTCAGCATCTGGGCTTTGTCATAAACTACGCAAAGTCCACTATGCTCCCCTCACAGAACCTAGAGTTTATAGGGACAAGATTAGACACCCTGCAGGCAAGAGCGTACTTGCCCGAAGACAGGGCCCACAGACTGATGGACTTAGAAACATAGAAACATGATGACAGAAAAAGACCACATGGCCTATCTAGTCTGTCCTTCCATATCAACAACTACAACAATCCACTTTTTACCTTTAGAGATCCTCTGTGTTGGTCCCATGCTTTTTTGAATTCAATTACTGTCCTCATCTCTACCACCTCCACTGGGAGACTATTCCATGGATCCACTACTCTTTCCGTAAAGAAATATTTCCGCATATCACTCCTGAATCTATCTCCCTTCACCCTCATCCCATGTCCCCTCGTAGCAGAACTTGCTTTCAATTGAAAGAGGCTCTCTCCCTGAACATTTATGCCACGGAGGTATTTAAACATCTCAATCATATCACCTCTATCCCGCCTTTCCTCTAAGGTGTACATATTAAGATCCTTAAGTCTGTCCTCATATGCTTTATAATGAAGCCCACTAATCATTTTAGTAGCCACCCTCTGCACCGACTCCATCCTGTTCACATCCTTTTGAAAGTGCGGTCTCCAGAATTGCACAATATACTCCAAATGAGGTCGCACCAAAGACTTATACAGAGGCATTATCACCTCCTTTTTTCTGCTAGCCATTCCTCTCCGTATGCACCCAAGCATCCTTCTAGCTTTTGCCGTCGCCTTTTCTACCTGTTTAGCTACTTTAAGATCATCAGACACAACCACGCCTAGGTCCCGCTCTTCTTTAGTGGACAAAAGTACTTCACCTCCTATACTGTATTGCTCCCTTGGATTGCTGCAGCCCAAATGCATGACCTTACATTTTTTAACATTAAATCCCAGCTGCCAAATTCTAGACCATTCTTCAAACTTAGCTAGATCCCTCCTCATGTTATCTACACCTTCCTGGGTGTCTACTCTATTGCAGATTTTGGTATCATCTGCAAAGAGGCAAACCTTACCCGACAGCCCTTCCGCTATATCACTAACAAAGATGTTAAAAAGAATCGGACCAAGGACAGATCCCTGGGGCACACCACTGGTAACATCCTTCTCCTCAGAGTGAGCTCCATTTACTTGTACTCTTTCTCGCCTCCCACCCAACCAATTTCTAACCCAAGCAGTAACTTTAGGGTCCATCCCTAGGGTGCTCAGTTTGTTTATAAGTTGCCTGTGAGGAACAGTGTCAAAGGCTTTACTGAAATCTAAATACACCACATCTAGAGCTCTCCCTCGGTCCAACTCCCTGGTCACCCAGTCAAAGAAATCAATCAGATTTGTCTGACAAGACCTGCCTCTGGTGAATCCATGCTGCCTCAGATCCTGTAATCCGCTGAACTCCAGAAACCTCACTATTTTCTCTTTCAGCAGCGTTTCCAATAATTTACTCACCACCAAAGTTAAACTAACTGGCCTGTAGTTTTCAACCACATCCTTATTTCCGCTTTTGTGTAAAGGCACCACATGAGCCTCTCTCCAGTCCTTTGGCACCACTCCCGCAACCAACGAGGCATTGAAAAGGTCAGTCAGTGGAGTTGCTAGAACGTCCCCAAGTTCCCTCAGTATTCTAGGGTGTATCCCATCCAGTCCCTTCGCTTTGTCTACTTTAAGTTGAGCTAGTTTCTCACGAACACAGTCCCTGAGGTATTGGCCCATCTTCGCAAAGTTAGTCTTCCTAAAGTCTAAGATCCTCACCTTGGAATGGATTCTAACAGCCCTAGTCCTAATACTGAACCACACCATCTGGTGATCACTGGATGCAAAATGATCTCCCACTACAACATCAGAAACACTTTCACCATTGGTAAGCACCAAGTCCAGTATGGTCCCTTCACGTGTGGGGTCTGTTACCAATTACCTGAATAGTTCTCTCTGTAGAGAATCCAGGATCTCCTTACTTCTAGATGATACTGCAGCAGGAATGTGCCAATCAACATCTGGCATATTGAAATCTCCTATCAGTAGCACTTCCCCTTTCCTAGCAATGCTGCGTATGTCTTCAATTAACTCTGTCCACCTCTTCCTCTTGTGAGGGAGGTCTGTATATCACACCAATGCAAATAGATTTCTCTTTCCCTCTTTCTAGTTTAACCCACAATGCCTCCTCTCTCCCTTTTAAGCTCTGTAATTCCAAAGCTTTAATAGTAGTTTTTACATATAGTGCCACTCCTCCTCCCCTTCTTCCTACCCTGTCCTTTCTGAATAAAGTATAGCCAGGTATAGTTACATCCCAGTCATGGTTTTCTGTGAACCATGTTTCTGTAACTGCCACTAAATCCAAGTCAGCCACTCCCACCAAAGCTTCAACATCAGGGATCTTATTTCCCATGCTACGGGCATTTATACACACTGCTTTGGCCAACCAGTTCCAAAGCAATTCTCAGGTCTCCGCCAAACACTTCCTGAGGCTCTTGGGCCACATGGCATCCACGGTACATGTGACCCCGGATGCCCGTCTGCACATGCAGACTGCTCAGTGGTGCCTTAGAGCTCAGTGGATGCAAGCCACAGGCGACCTTCAAGACAGAGTAAAGGTGTCCAAACCACTCTTGGACTCCCTGCAGTGGTGGCTACATCTCCCAAACCTTCTCAGGGGGGTACCCTTTCAGGCCCCGGCGCACACAAGGATGCTGACGACCGATGCTTCCTTAAAGGGCTGGGGTGCACTTTGTCAGGGCACGTGCACTTAAGGCCTCTGGTCTCCTCGGGAGGCCACACAGCAAATCAATCTTTTGGAGCTGCGAGCAATCCGATTAGCTCTACAGACTTTTTCTCATGCCCTCTCTCACCAAGCTCTACAGACTTTTTCTCATGCCCTCTCTCACCAGTCTGTCTTAGTTCAGACAGACAATCAGGTAGCAATGTTCTATGTGAACAAGCAAGGGGGCACAGGGTCCAGACTCCTATGTCAGGAGGCGCAGGCCCTTGTTCCTTTTCAATCAAACAAGGCATGTTTCTCAAAGCAGTTTATCTACCTGGTCAGGAGAACTTCTTGGCACACAAACTAAGCAGGATTCTCCAGCCTCACGAGTGGCAGTTGAATCCACTAGTGGTCCAACAGATCTTTCTAAGATGGGGACTTCCATCCATCAATCTCTTTGCGAGTCCACTGAACCGTCAGCTGCCCAACGTTTGCTCCAGGCAGCTGCATCCCCTGAGAATGGCAGCAGATGTGTTTCTGATCTCGTGGTCTATGGGCCTCCTGTATGCGTTTCCTCCCACGCCCCTGGTGGCCCGAACTCTGTTCAAGATTCTACGAGACAAGGCCTCGGTGATTCTGGTAGCCCACAAGTGGCCGAGGCAACCATGGTTTCCACTTTTTCTGCAGTTGGCGGTGGAAGCTCCATTCCCTCTGGGGTTGCAACCCAATCTCCCGTCTCAGGATCAGGGTTCCCTTCTGCACCCCAATCTCAGATCCCTCAATCTGATGGCCTGGCTGCTGAAAGTATAGTGCTAGCTCCCTTACTTCTACCTAGAGAAATTGAAGAGGTGGTCTTGGCCTCTAGGAGGCAGTCCACCAGGAAGTCCTGTGCCGTCAAGTGGCGTAGGTTTTCAATATGGTGTGCTCAGTGCAATGAAGATCCTTTCTCCTGCCTTGTGCCAGTAGTATTGCAATACCTGCTTCACCTGTCAGACCTAGGCCTTTAAGTCCAACTCTGTTCGGGTCCACCTCAGTGCTCTATCAGCACACCACTCACCGGTGGAGGGACAGTCTCTGTCGGTTCACCCATTAGTGTCCCGCTTCCTCAGAGGTCTGCTTCTGCTCAAGCCTCCGATTCGTCCACCAGCCACTGAGTGGGATTTGAACGTGGTCTTGCAGCAACTTACTCGCCCACTGTTTGAGCCGATGGCTACTTGCCATTTGCGCTTCCTTTCTTGGAAAGCGCTCTTCCTGGTAGCTCTTACCTCGGCCAGACGTGTGAGTGAACTACAAGCTCTGGTTTCTGATAGACCGTACACACGGTTCTGTAGGAACAGGGTGGTCCTACGGACCCATCCCAAGTTCCTTCCAAAAGTTGTCTCCTCTTTCCACCTCAACCAGGAGGTAGTTCTTCCGACATTCTTTTCCAGGCCGCATACCAGCCGGGCTGAAACAGTCTTGCATACCCTGGACTGAAAGAGGGCGTTGTCCTTTTAAATAGAACGTATGCGGGGGCATCGTAGGGCTACTCAGCTCTTTGTCTCTTTTGACCCTAATAAACTGGGGTTGCCTGTCTCCAAGCGTATCTTGTCCACTTGGGTAGCAGATTGTATTGCCTGGGCGTACAGGGCAGCCGGCCTCTCCTTGAGAGTCGAGTCACGGCCCACCGTGTCAGGGAGAAAACCACGTCAGTAGCTCATCTCCGCTCTGTTCCGTTGGCAGACATCTGCCGGGCCGCTACTTGGTCTTCAAGCCAGACTTTTGCAGCCCATTACTGCCTGGAGAGAGAGTCCCAGTGGGACAGTGTTTTCGGTCAGGCGGTACTCCGTAATCTCTTTGAGGTTTAGGCAACTCCTGTCCTCCAGCCCTTGGTGTTGGGCTACCGTACGGGGTGCGTTCTCAGAGAAAATTCTTGTCACGGATGCTGTGGCTCTCCAGAGGGAGCCATTTTTTCAGCTTTGGGTCCACGGTAGCCTAGAGCTGGGGAGTCCCATATGTGAGGACTGACTTCCTGCTTGGTCCTGGAGAAAGCGTAGTTACTCACCTGTAACGGGTGTTCCCCAGGAGCAGCAGGAATCAGTCGTCATGACCCTCCCTCCTCCCTCCTCCCCTGGAGTTGCAGTCATATACTTCATTTTGGTATTTTGCTGTCTTTTAGCTATGTCATCAGACTGAGCAAGGTGGCATCCTTGGGCGGGAAGGGGACCGCGCATGCGCGCTGCATTCCCAAAGGCTTTCTTTGAAAGCTGGGGAAATGCTCCGCACGGGGGCTCTGTCGGCGCCAATGTCACCCAGATGTGAGGACTGATTCCTGCTGCTCCTGGAGAACACCTGTTACAGGTGAGTAACTACTCTTTCTCCCCTTCATGTGAACCAGGTGGTCTGCTTGCCCTCTTTCTCTAAGGAGCAGTATCGGGGGAGGGATAATGATCTTCACCTTGTGGATGTCCGGAGGGTGCTTCTTCAGCACTTGGAGGTTACGAATTCCTTTCTTAAGTCTGACTATCATTTTTGTGCTGTTTTCTGGCCTGCGCAAGGGTGACACGGCGGCCAAGTCTGCTTTAGGATGCTGTATTAAGGAGTCCATAGCCACGGCATATCTTTTGTGGAACTGGCCAGTTCCGGAGGGTTTGCGTGCCCATTCTTCCAGAGCACGAGCATCCTTGTGAGCGGAGCAGAGCTCTGTAGCTCCTGCAGACATTTGTCGGGGAGCAACATGGGCATCACTTTCCACTTTTCTCAAGCCTTATCGCTTGGATGTCCGTGCGTGGTCGGACACGGCCTTTGGCTCAGGGATTCTGTGAGCTGCTGTGTTTACTTCCTGCCTATTGGAGTTGTAGCTTTGGTACATCCCACTTGTCTGGACTGGTCTAGCAGGACGATATGAACGATAACATTTTACTTACCAGTTAATGTTCTTTCCTTGAGTCCTGCTAGACCAGTCCAAGGCCCACTCCTGAAACTGTATTTGCTTTGTTCTTCTGCTGCGGTTCACTTGGGTCTGCTATGATTTTTACACTTGGCTCTGCAGGTTCATTTTCTACTGACAGCCTTTTGTGTATGCTTTCCTATACATTTATTTATTTAATCAGATTTGTATACAACTTAATCCTTCAGTCATAGTTCTCTACTGTTGATTACTCATTGTCGCCCATGATTGAGGTTGTGTAAGGTTTGCCATGTTTCTCCCATATGCTGTGGGACGAATACTGAAGGGACCTCTGGTGAGTAAGGTGAGCGAATAGAGGCATGAGAATGATGTCATTGAAACCTGGGCTTGTCATTGGTTCTTTGTCTCTACCAATCTGGTGGTAGAAGAACACAACCCACTTGTCTGGACTGGTCTAACAGGATTCAAGGAAAGGACATTATTATTTGTAATCCGCCTTGCTGTTTCAAACAGGTGGTGTATCATAATTTTTAATAAACATAAACATGTAAATGCCGGATTTTCCACATATAAATTGAGAATAAAGTTTCTAAAATAAACCCCTAAAAAGGCTGTGCAAAATCTAATCAAATTGTTCACGTCTTAATATAGCAAATATTCAGATTTTGCGAATTCCTATCTAACCCCCTGCCTGTGTGTAGTCCTTTTTTAGCAGACAGTGGTCACAACCATCCAAGAGCAATGCTGCCTTTCAGTCTCTAGTCCTGGGGAAGTTAATTAGGGTCCTGAAAGGGACCAGTATACACTAGGAGGCCTAGGGCAGTGGTTCCCAGTCTTGGGACCGGGTCCCCAAATGGGATCACATCATTAGTGGATGGGGTTGCAGGAACATATCCATTTCTGACTGCTGCTGCTGTTGCCACTACTGTTGCTGCTGCCTTCCTGCTTTAGATGAGTGTAGGGAGGGGAACGAAGCTGGAGATCTGCCAGTTTGTTTTCATCATCATCTGGGGTCATGTGAATTTTCAGTTGTTAAATGGGGTCATACAGGTCTACTATATGGGGTCTACTTCTTAAAACTGTGACATCCAAGAAGTCTCTGCGCCTATCTTAACATAAGTTAGGTGATATGGAAATACACAATTTAAAAGCAACACAATTTATTTTCCAACATCTGGGGGGGGGGGGGGTTGCTCTGCTTTCTTGTTAGAAAGTGTGTGTGTGGGGGTTGGGGGACGGGGGTCAGAATATGATAAACTGGTCTCTTCCAGAGAACTATAAAAAGTGATTTCTGAGTGTGGCACAGCATAGGCGATTCCAGGGCCAGTGCACAGACTGGAGACATCCTAGATGGGGCCCTCCATCCTGCTATCCCCATTGCCGCTCCTGCCGCCCTTCTCTGGTGGCAGAAGCACAACTACTAAAGAAATAAAACCATGGCGCAGCTCTAGAGTCCTAAGGTGAGAACTGTGTTGTGGTTTTCTAGCCATTGCTGCCGCTGCAGGCCCTGGAGAGGGGTGGCAGCAGCAACAACTGGTGATCCTGGAGTACCAGCACTATAAGCAACCGGCTAGTTCACCTAACGGTAGCGCCGATCCTAGGCAATTCACCAGCACTGAAGCGCTTCTGCCTCTTCCTGGGTTTTTTTTTTTGTGTGTGTATTTATATAACTTCCATTTGAATTGGAACACATTCATAGTAGCTTATGTGTTATTACAAAACCACTGGACATATTTGAATTTGTCCCTGTTTCTGTCTGAAGTTTAAAAAAAATATTAAAAAAAAGATTTGGATTCAGCGCACCAAAAAACGTAAAAATCAATCGAAACATTAGAGGCAGTTTAAAAAAATTTTTTTTTAGTGTACCTGTGTTATTGTTTCCAGCGCCTGTTGCTCAAGAGCGCTGAGGGACTGTGGTTGCCCATACAGACCTGTCTCCATGGCCACCTTCTTGGCTTTCTGGTTTATCTCCTTCCACTTTTGTTTCTGGTACTTTTCATATCTGTTTCTGTGGTAAATGGCATTCATATAGGGACATATGCCCAGCCAGAGATTTTGTTTCAAATGGATACTCAAGTAGGCAACGGTTAGACCTAGGAGAACACACTAGTGCTTGAGGACCTCCCACAACACGAGTTCCACCTCACTCTAATGTTGTCATTCCTGGTGAGCTTCTGAACACTTGGGTACCATTCCCTGTTCAAGTTAATCACAATTGACAGAGTTTTAAAAGGCTCATTACACACATATGTGCTGGATTTCTACATGTGTACAGGGGTAGGACCTACACAGTGCCATTTTACACATGTTTTTTTCCAAAATGAGCTGGAGGTGGATACATGTATGGGCTATAAACATTTTACATTCAAGAGAAACCTGTGTAGCTAGCCTACATGTGACTGATTGCAAAGTTGCTAGCTCACAGTCAGCAGGTGTGCTGATATCTCCACTGCCTGAGGTGGGCCCCATTTATCTGTAGGAGTTTACTGGGGAGCACAGACTCTGGCAAGGGCTCAAATGTGTAAGAGGTGTACTTTGTAGGTCATGGTCTGGCTATTCACCTAAATGTTTTCATTTGCATGTATCCACAGGAAGCTTCCTCCTTCACATTGTGTGGCTGTGTCTAGGTGAAGGAATCAGAGAGTTATGTGTTCCTATGTTTGAATGTACATACTAACTATGTTTTCTTTGTTTCTCCCTTCAATTCACAAAAAGGTAACATATACACCTAAAAAGGCAGAACACACATAGAAAATTTATTATATCACATAACATTAAAATATTACAATAGAGATGTCTACAAACTGTATGACCACTATAAACAAACAGTATAAACTCACCATACCCATTCACACACTAAAACATTCATACTCTTACCCATAACACTCTATCACCAACAGCTATGGGATTCCCCAATCGTAATAAAACCTTCATACATATAAATAACCCTTTCATCAATAATAATGAAATGCCCCAATCATAATTAAGCCTCTATAAATACCATGGATATTAATAACCCTATCATCAACCAGAATACATCATAATCTTTATAAATATAATACTTTTCACTATTCTTTTTAATACATTCAATATTCCTCACTAGTATCAGATAGCACCATTATTCCAATAGCAAACTATTATATGGCATAATGCACTCATGTTCACTATTCTCTGCCACATCACATGTACCATATATATATCAAATCACATCACATAAATTGATATTGTGTGCCAATGTGTGTTCTACCTTTTTAGATGTATGTGTTACCTTTTTGTGAATTGATTGCAAATATGTTTGGAACTGGCCTGATAATTTGTTTTAGTTATCTATAGGATCCAATGGCAGACCAGCAAATTAGTTTTATAGGATATGGGTGAGGTTTCAGCTTCTACTACTAAATTAGATGTTTTTTGTTTCACTGACTCCAATGCATTGCGCTTGTTACCTGGATCAAGGTTGTTTGGTGAAGGCATCTCTGAGACCTCTTATTGTGATTGGACTACTGTTGGGGCTTTGAAATGGAGAATGATACGAGCAGGATTACATGCAGAGACCATGATGGAATATTGTCGGGCACATCGTATTCCTCGGGGATTACGGTTTATCGGGCCCCCCATTTGTTTACCACAAATTCGGGTTTTGTGGAAAAATAGAATGCAATTTTATCAAAATGCTCTTTTGATTAATGTTACTTATTGTTGAGACAACAGCCTCAGAGATGTCTAGACTTACTGATGAATTGGAAGTTGGTTTGCAGCAGTTGCGCTCATTAGATAGTTTTGTAGACAAAATGAAAGAAGTAGATGAACAGAAGGTACAATTTCATCAAGAGGTTATCCAACGCAAATTGAAGAAATTTCAGAGAGATACAGCTGATTATCATCGTGGGGAGGTATACCCTTGGATGTATCCACATCCCCTCCCAAAAGACTCAGTTCGACATGTCACGTTTGAGGGTACATCAGAGGAGTCGTCAGATACCTCAGATAAGGAACCTTTTTTAGAGCAGGGCAACAGGCCGTTGCGAGGGAGGGCACGGTTTCGAGGAGGGGGCAGATACCGACAAGGATATTGTGGCCAGACTTAATCTTGAGACCTTGTGAAGATATGGGGATCTATAGTATGGAAGGTAAAGATGGATATTCATATTATAGAGGTAAGTCTGTATTAGTATTTAATCTTTCCAGTCAAGTTTTGACCTCTGTAAAATATCCGTATTAAATCGTGGGTTATCATTTGTTCCCACTACCTCCCCCCCCCCCGATGATTTTGCAGTCCATATGTGTGTACAGCAATTTTTGCGTAAATTGCGAATTAAGTTGTTTTTTTTTCTATGCAGACGGCACACGAATTGGATATGGTTCAGGATACATTTCGTGTTAAATCCACTTGGGTTCCTCCGGGTGATGTGGATCCTAGCATAGTTGCTTTTGAAAGAGTTATTATGAAACATTTAAGTACGTTACCTATTCCAAGAGTTAAACATAATATCTCCAGGAACAAGCAGGAATGAGTCTTCACATATGGGTATGTCAGTACCGACAGAGTCTGCGCGGGAACGCTCCCCAGCGTCCAGTCAGAACGCTTTTGGAAACCTCCCAGCACGCCTGCGTGCTGCCTTCCCGCCTTTCCCAACTGCCTCTCCTCAGTTTTCGTTTTTCCACGGAGCCGGCAGGACGTCCTCCTGTCACCGCAGAAAATTCTTCCTTTATTTTTGTTTTTTCTTGTGGTCGCGTCTACCTTCCCTCGACACACCGGTACCGCCAGTGTTTTCTTTTTGTTTTCTTCTACAAAGATTTCCTTTTCTGGGAATTTTTTTCCTGTTTAATGCCTGACAGGCTTCGTCCTGCTAGGCCTCCCCTTTTCCCTCATGGAAATTCTAGCCACTAGAAAGTGTTTTAACTGTGGCACTACCAAATTACTTTTGGACACCCATGATTGGTGCCTTCCATGTTTGGGACCTGAACACAATCCGCTGGACTGTCCCTCCTGCACTACTATTTCTGCAAGAAGTTTTCAACATCGAGTTCAACTCAATACGCCGTTCCCCTCAGCCCTGAGGGTACCAGCTCCATCTTCTTTTTCGCAGGATCAGGTAACCAAACAAAAGTCTGTAAAGACTAGCCAGTCCTCGGGTGGTAGATCTCATGTACATCATAGAGATGCCTTTTGGCTTGCCCCCGAGGACATTTTGGCTTTAAAACCCCGGCGGGAGGCTTCTGTCTCCAAAGCACTAACGGGGTTTCAGGTTGTTCCTGGGGTTTTTACCTCGGTGAACATGCCTGAGCCATGCCAGGTGGTGGTATCCGCTTTGAGCGGTGCCGGTCCGTATCTGTCAGGTCCGTAAGGGGATACTCGGTACCACAACCCGTCGGCATCGGCAATGGTGCTGGATGAAACATTCCATACCAATGATCGTAGTCGAGCGCTCTCGGTATCTTCGGTGCCGTTAGAGCCGCTACCGACCGATCTTTCCACATCAGTCCCGGTACCAATGCTGGTATCCACGTCGGTACCCTCCAGACATGCATCAATAGACTCACTTCTTTCGATGCCGAGTCTAGAATCGATCTCTAGTCTGGATAACTGGGTACCGACTCGCCTCGGTACCGACTTCAGATGGTATCGTAGACATTCCACCGATGATCCAGGTCTGCCACATTCGGTTACCACGGTACCGGTAGTGCCTTCACAGACTGATCTTCATACATCGGTGTCACCGACGGTACCGATCTCCCATGCTGTCAGCCGGCTCGCTTCCTTCCATACCAAGTTTGGAATCGATCCCCAGCATGGACGATTGGCTACCGACGGGTTGTGGTACTGATTTTCAGCGGTACCGACAACTATCTTCCAAAGATAATCCGATGCTCCACCCCTCCAAGAATTTCAATGAGCAGGTGGGTGCTAGAGCTAGTTCTTCAACAGATCTAGTTCTTCCTCCTCTTCCTCGAGGACTCCCCTCTGGGGAAATTTCTTTTCAAGCTTTTCTGCTTGATATGGCTAAGTTACTTGCCATTTCTATACCTTGTCAGGATCCTGCACCAGGGGATCCACCACCTATACAGATCCCCTGCAATCCAAAGGAAGTCATTATGTTTCCTTTGCATCAGACCTTGCAGGATCTCCTATTTAGAACGTGGGAGACTCCTTTAACGGTATCCCCACCTTCTAGGGCAACTGATCTTCTATACAAGGTGCCCCCTTCTCCAGGTTTTCAAAAGCCTCAGCTCCCTCATCATTCTCTGGTTGTAGAATCAGCAATGAGGCGTGTTAAGAGTACTAAAAAGCACTCTTCTTATCCGCCAGGTCGTGAGGCTAGGACTCTAGATGCCTTTGGACGTCAAACTTTCCAGGCATCCATGTTTTCAACAAGAATCCTTTCATATATTTTCTATATGGCATTATCCCTTGAGGAAGTCACAAAAGATTTATCACTTCTGACCCCTTTCCTCCAAGAACCTAAAAGAGCAGATTTTTCTATGCTACTCAATCATGCTCAAAATATTTCTAAGTTCCTTACTTGTGCTTCCCTAGACTCTTTTGAGTCTGTTAGCAGAACGTCTGCTATAGCCATAGGAGCACGACGTAGAGCCTGGCTCCAAGCTTCAGACTTGGACAAATCTGTACAAGATAGACTGGGAAATGCTCCTTGCACCGGAGAAAATCTCTTTAATAAAGAGACTTTACTCCAGGCTGCTCAGTTAACCACTGACACTATTGCTTTACAAGTCTTGCTTTGCTTTCCTCTACCCCAGTCTGTAGAAAATCTACTACTAAGCTTTGTTCCCTTAATGGGAGAAGGTTTTATCCATCTTCTACCCATCATACAGACGCCTCTAGGCAGGGGAATCAACCAGCCAGGCTCAGGAAACCACAACCTCAACGGGTTCAGCAAACCCAGCAGCCGCAAGGTTGCTGATAAACTCTTCCCTGAATCCTTTTTCCTCTTTGAGGTTTAGATCCTGTAGTTTGCTTCTTACCTCTACAAGCATGTACATCATTTCCATCCTAAAATTTACATATGTCCCTATCAAAGAGACATCCTGACTATTAGCTCATTGAGCTTCTTAAAATGATTATGCTTTACAGGTAGTACAGTTACTCCTCGTCCTCTGAACCACACAGAGGAGTAACAGTTGTCAATAAGGTCACCATGCCTTTACCTTTGACTTTTCTCCTGTATCAGCATCTCTCATACTACTTATCAAGGATTTACTTCACAGTAAGTCTTCTTTTCAACTCTGCCACTCTTACTAAGACATTTGGTCTGTACGAGTGATACCACTTTTTTGAGGGCTTTTCCTTAAGCCCCTCAGTTTTCTTTCAGAGTTGTCTCCCCCTTGCATTCTTATTTTTCCTGGCAGCTTTTCAGACAATAGCAGATTCTCAACACTCCTACTTACGTCTGTATTTCTTTCCCAATTCTGGGACCTAAGATGTCTACTGCTGCCCTATCAATACTTAGAATTGCAGGGGTTCTTACTGGTTAGACCACTGACTTGCTGACCAAGCAACCAGGGCTTGTCCTCCAATTTCAATGGTCTCTGGCCTTACCACCAGATCCCAGAAGGTTTAAGAACCTTTTCTGGCTATTGTTGCAGACACATCACCTTGCTTTCTATCCTTAGCCTTCCCCAATCCTTGGGCTTGGCTGAATAGTCCATAATATCTACTGGCTCTTAAACACCAGTTGTTCTTCTGATTAACCTGCAACATGCTCTCTGCATCTCTACGGAGCAGCTCTACACTATGGGGCCTTGTTAGAGAACACATAATGTCAGATGGTTGGGAAGGGCTTTACCTAGTCAGGCCTACTAGGTTCTCCTTGCCCTTACCATTTCCATTAAAGGCTTCTTTAATAAAGGTCACAGGCCTTTGATTAAGGGAAGACCTAAAGAATTATCCAATTCCCTGGTTTGCTTCACATCTCCAGGGGATCCCTTCACCAGGGATGGTTTTTCTTTCAGTATAGACCATCTCTGTCTTGTTTTTCCTTCCATCCTCAATTCTTCATGCCGTGATCCATGTTGAGCACACAAATGCACCATACCCTTTTTACCCTCATCAAGGGTAAATGTGGTATTTTTATTTCATGGCATCTTTTTCTCCAGCTACCTGCTGGAGTTACGGAAGGATTCAGACTTACTGTCTGCAGATTGAAAACCTCCTATGCATTATCCAGGTGGGTCTCCACTCCTGGTTATTCAGGGGCTAGAGTTCTTAGAAGACTCTAGACTTTTCTTGCCAGTGAGAGAACTCCCTTGGCTTCCTACCCATAACCAGGAAAAAGGGATTCTTTTAATATCTTCTCAAGCAGGCACCTCCCTTCTTGTTGCTAGATAAATCTTTCTCTCTCCACATACCCAAGTGCAGACATGGGTATGTGTCTATATATATATCTATATATATATATTTACATGTATATGGACATCTGCATATCTGTGCCCATATATATATACATATATTTATTTATTTATTTATATTCTCTTATATACCGCGCTATTCTGCATCAGTGCGGTTTACATTGAACAAACTGAAATTACATTGAACAGGGCATTATAACTTGGAGATAACTATTTTACAGGGAACATGGGCTATGGAGGGTTAAGTGGCTTGCCCAAGACCACAAGGAGCACCTGTGTGACTAGAAACCCCAGTCCTTCCGGCCCGAGGTTACTGTCCTCTAGTGGGATTTGAACCCCCGACCTTCCAGCCTGAAGTACCTTGCCCCAACCACTAGGCCACTCCTCCACTGATATGAGGTACATATCTGTATTTACCTACCTATATATATTTGTATTACAATATATGATAGTGCGTAGATATATGTCTATATGCTCTTTCTATCTGTCTGCCTGGGATATATATATATACTTATACATATATATATATCCCCTTACGGACCCGACAGATACTCTCTACCCCTTTCCATGCTGTCCCAGCATACTTAGAGTCCTCCATAATCAACCACTTCCTGTGGTAGTTGAGGAGTTTTTGTACCATGACTTTCAGTTTAGGTACACCTGAAGCCCTCTATATACTTTCCTTTTCAATTAGGAGGGACTTTTTTCTGAATCTCAGAAAATGGGAGGCTACAATGCCTCATTACTCCTATCCTCCTTTGCTATCAGATATAAGGATCTCCGAAGCTCCCTTCTCTTACAAGAACTATGTCTCTTAAAGTCAAAGGACTGAAGTTTTATTAATAGAGACTTTCCGCTAAGTCCTACCTCTTTGAACTACCCCAGTTCCACTGGGATTGTTTCTTCTCGACCTAAGGGTTCTACCTCAGCCTGTTTTTTGCACAGTTTTACCTCTCCTTACATTGAGGTACTCCCTGAGAATATTTGGTTGGTTCATATTCACAAATCCACATGAACCTCCATATACCCTTTTTACAATGCCACCAGGTGAGGTCCATATTGGTTTATTGCTCTTCAATATTACCACTAAATATCACCTGCACAGAGACTCCTATCTAGGCATCCTGTTTGGTCCAGCTGTTCCACAGCACATCTTTTTAGTTCAACTCCTACCCTCCATCCCTAGGATGCCTGGGGTTTCGGTAAATCAGCATAGCTCTCAGATTCGCAACATGCTGGGACTCCTCCAGGCATATTAGCTTGGGAGTCCCCATATGTGAAGACTCATTCCTGCTTGTTCCTGGAGATAGCACAGTTACTTACCTGTAACAGGTGATCTCTGGGAACAGCAGGAATAAGTCTTCACAACCCACCCACCTCCCCTAGGAGTTGCATTTCTCTATCTCTATCTTTCCCTTTCTCTCTCTCCCAGAGATCACCTGTTACAGGTAAGTAACTGTGCTTTATCTAAGTTGGATTGGCAGGCACTGCATTTGTTGCGTAGGGATGATTCTATTGTGATAAAGCCTGCGGATAAAGGTGGGGGAGTTGTTGTATTGGATAGGATAGGATAGAATATGAACGGGAGGTACTATCACAGTCGAATAATGCTATGTTTTATCGATCATTACATCTGGATCCTACATCAGTGGTACAGGAAGACATTTTAGAGGTATTGGAACAAGTCTTTAAAAGGAAATTACTCTCTGAACGTTTGTTAAAATTCTTGTACGTGAAGTTTCCTAGGATTCCAACTTTTTATGTAGTTCCTAAGATTCATAAAACTTTAATGAATCCTCCTGGCTGCCCTATAGTGTCAGGTATTGGGTCTTACTTAGAACCCTTGTCACAATATATGGATTCTTTTTTTAATCCATTGGTGAAGCAGACACAATCTTATGTCCGTGATTGTGGGGAATTGTTGTTATATCTGGACTCATAGCAGAAACAGAGTGGGTCTTCCTCTTATTATTTAGTGACAATGGATATTGCGGCATTTTATACCAATGTACCCCAAGAGAAGGCATTGGCGATATGCATTGATTATTTAAAGGATCCACAATACTCAGAGGCCCAGATATCTTTTTTTCATAGTGTGTTGGAATTGGTTTTGCGAAGGAATTATTTTGAATTTCAGGGCAGTTTTTTTCATCAGTTAGAGAGAGTATCTATGGGAGCAACAGTCGCTCCGTCTATTGCAGGTCTTTATGTTCAAAAGTTCGAGGAACAGTGTGTTTATGCTTCTCAGTATTGGCCCTTTATAGAGAAGTGGGTCTGTTATATAGATGATATCTTCTTTATTTGGCATGGATTGGAACGGGATCTTAGGCTGTTTTTGGCATGGTTAAATTTTCAGGATCCTCATTTGCAATTTTCCCCAGAAGTGTTTCAAAAAGAAGTGCATTTTTTAGATATTAGTATTAAGTTGGGAGATATTCAATTATCTACTTCTATTTTTTCAAAATCTACAGATCGTGCTAGTTTATTAGATTATCATAGCTTTCACCACCGCCATATCCGTGATAATATTCCCACTGGTCAGTTTTTATGACTTCGTAAACTGTGTTCAACACAGGAAAATTATAAACAACACGCTCAGGGCATGGTACAAAAATTTAAAGATCAAGGTTATCCAGAAAAGGTAATCTATCGGGCTGGGAAACGTGCATATAATGTGCATCGAGATTGGTTATTTTTACATAATCGTGAAAAGGGGATGCCACGATTGATCTGTGTCCTGCCTTACTCTACTCAAACTTGATTTGTTAAAGATCTCATTTCGACTCATTAGAACTTTTTATAGGTCCGTCCGGTATTCAAGGATCCCCCGATCTTTTCTTTGCACCAGGGGAGAAATTTGCGAGATCTGTTAGTCCATTCTAGAGATCGTTGTGTGAAAGTAGAGGGCGAATGGGGACATAGGAAATGTCAAAGGTGTGTAATATGTGAAGTAACGATTGAATTACAGACCTTTGAGTATCCAGAAAGAAATATTGTTTATACTTTATGTAACTCCACTACTTGTTCTACGAGTGGAGTGACCTATGTAGTTATATGTCCTTGCCGTTTGCTTTATATTGGTCAGACATCTCATCCATTTAAAGTACAGATTATAGAACATCTATCAGCTATTAGACGGGGTTTAATGTCGGCCACCTTAGTTTCACATTGGCAAGAGATAGGACATACGGTCCAGGAGTTTCATTGCTTTGTTTTGGAAAAGATGTATGGGGAGGGTGGAGGAGATTTCCAATGTTCTTTATGCCATCGGGAACAGCAGTTCATTTTTCGATGGGACACTGTGCCTCCATGAGGGTTAAATGGACAGGTGGAATGGCATTGGTTTTATTGAGTGTTGAACTTTGGGGTATTTAAATGGTCTTTTGCAGTGCGCATTCGCTGGCATTTTTTTTGTTGGAGTGGGGATAACATTGTGCAGCGCTGAAGGTTGGTGGAATTGAGATGTCTGGTATAAAATAATATGTGTGATATTATATGATGTTTTATAGTGTGGTGTTTTTGTTTTAGTTCTCCTGAAGAAGCCTCTAGGCGAAACTATGGTCCATAATGTACAGTGTTCTAGCTGTGGTGGTAGTAGTGAGCGGCACCTAAGCTTCCTTTGAAGAAGGTTTTTGGTGGCACTACGGTCCATAGTCGAGTGTGTGGAGGATAGACTATCGAGGTGGAGGACACACTATAGTCGAGTGTGTGGAGAAGGCACAGAGTGTGCATGATAGTGGAAATAGAAGGAGCATCAAAATGAAGAAGGCACAGAGTGTGTGCGATAGTGAAAGTAGAAGGAATATATGAAAGAAGACAGTTTTCATGAAGAGTTTATGTGACATTCTATTGTGGTATGTGGAAGTTATGATAACTGTGAATGGATAGCACCAAAGAAAATTTATGAACATATCACAGCTGTGATCAGTAGTGGACGTTACAGCAAGAATTTAATAACGTCAGATCCGTGTATAGAATTCACTGGAGGAGAAAATAATGACAATAACGATATCACATTGGATGTGTGCTTAGAACTTTGTAAATATCATAATGGTGAGTAGTGATCACTGACACACAATATCAATTTATGTGATGTGATTTGATATATATATGGTACATGTGCTGTGATGTGGCAGAGAATAGTGAACATGAGTGCATTAGTGCATTATGCCATATAATAGTTTGCTATTGGAATAATGGTGCTATCTGATAATTGTGAGGAATATTGAATGCATTAAAAACAATAGTGAAAAGTATTATATTTATAAAGATTATGATGTACGTATTGATGTTGATGAAAGAGTTATTAATATCCATGGTATTTATAGAGGCTTAATTGTGATTGGGGCATTCCATTATTATTGATGAAAGGGTTATTTCTATGTATGAAGGTTTTATTGTGATTGGGGAATCCCATAGTTATTGGTGATAGAGTGTTATGGGTGAGAGTATGAATGTTTTAGTGTGTGAATGGGTATGGTGAGTTTTTACTGTTTATTTATAGTGGTCATACTGTTTGTAGACATCTCTATTGTAATATTTTAATGTTATGTGATATAATAAATTTTCTATGTGTGTTCTGCCTTTTTAGGTGTATATGTTACCTTTTTGTGAATTGATTGCTTATATATTTTGGTAATTGGCCTGGTAATTTGGTTTAGTTTTCTTTGTTTGTCCTGCAGATGCCATGCGCTGACTGGGTAGAAAGGGCCTCTAGGGAAGGGTTGGGGATGTTTCTTACATGCTTTTAGTAATGTACATACGTGCTCACCAGGGCTCCCACAGTCCATTTTAGCATATACAGAGAGGAAGAGGGCCATAGTCTTTGCATTGCTGCCTGACTTTGTACCATGCCTGCTGTTTCATGACTATACTTTCAGAAGTGGAAGATGTGCTGTCTGTTTTGGGTTTGCTTCCACTGCTACAACATTTTTAATTTAAAAAAGAAAGTAGTGAACTCATATATGGGGCAAGACCTGGCATCTTTAGGTGACATGTGGGCTTGCATATCAGGTGATGTTCCAACTAGCATAGGCGATGGTGAAGTTTGTCTACATCCTAGCTTAACATGGCCTGCCAAGGGTGGCATAGCTCTCTGAAGGCCAGATAGGCTGAGGGGGAGCTGAGAAATTAGGTGGAATGGACCTTTAGGAGACATTTTTGTGGAGGGAAGAACTACAGTGGAACCCATGCTGGTCTGCATACACATGGAGGAATGTTCCAATGTGGCCGTCCAGCCCCCTGTGCGGCCAATCAGAATCGGGACACTCAGAGGTAGACCTGATTCTGATCCTGTGTGGGCTAGACATGCGCTGCAGGATCAGAATCAGGTCTAGGGCCTTTATGTGCAGACTGGGACGCGAATCAGATTGTCCTGCACACACAGCCACTTGCCTGGCTACCTCAGTCAGGCTCCTGAATGGAGCCACAGTGCCATGGTGTCCCATCGCCATGGCACTGCGGCTTCATTCAGGAGCTGTGAATGCCAGCTGTCACAGAGTGTCTTCATTCCCCATAGCCGGACCCCCAATCCGGCCTCCCATGGCCAAGGTCCGGCTGTAGGAAATTTACTGCACCCCCCTATCTTTGTTACTGGGCCCGGCAGCAGGATCCCCTGACATGCAGGGGGACTTATTTCCATGATGTCCAGGGGGACTTATTCTACCTCTGCAGTGGAATAAGTCCCCTGTCTAAGTTCACAGCCCTGGACGTAAAGGGCCAACCTCAGAATTGACCCTGTACATCGGGGTTGCGGACTACCCATTCCCCACCCTCGCTCTGCCTCTGGAACACCCCCTCCCGCCCTGTCTTAAGCCTTCCCATACAAACACATTGTTCGTACGGGGAGGCTTTTGCCAGGGCCAGCAGGGAGGTGAATAGCAGGGATGGACGTCCCAACGGGATGGAATAGACTCCATGGCCTCTGTTTGGCAGTGTAGCCCAGAAATATTTGGGCCCCTACAGATGTTTTTTGGGAGACAGTGTGGGTATCACTTTTCACTTTTGTCAAACATTTCCAGTTAGATGTCCATGCTCGGGCATTTATGGCTTTTGGCTCTAAAGTTTTGTGAACTGCTGTGTCTTCTACTTGCCCAGTGGAGGCGTAGCTTTGGTACATTCCAATTGTCTAGACTGGGCTAGTAGGACAATATGGAAGATGACATTTTACTGTAGCCAGTAGGCTAAATAAATTTTTTACCTTCCAGGGATCCACGGGCATCCTGGAGGTGACTACTTATTTTTGGCTGCAGGAGCAGAAGATGGGCGGCAGTCTTCTGGCCCAACCCAGGCCAAGTAGGAGGCAGGTGAGCAGGAGACTGGCAGCTGGGTGCAGCCATGGTGTTTGCAGCTGGCCCCGACTGGCAGTGAGGTGTGCCATCAGTGATCGGTGTGGCTGCTGCTTTGTGCGGTTGCTCTAATCATCTGGGGGAGAGTCTGTGGGCATCAGGGAGAGCCGCGGGTTTGGGCGGCTGTTTCCGATGGCAGTAGGAGGAGCCAGAGTTTCCCTCCTGTCATTGGGAAGGGTGCCAGCTGCTACTGTATCTCTTCCCAATGACAGAAGGAAAACAGGAAGGGGGGAACGGAGGCATAATGTAGCCATGGAAGGCCCGTTATTTAAAAGAGGGGGGGTCTTGGAGGTAAGTGAGGCCACAGAGGGCCTGTTTGGAGGCATGGGATGGGGGTCCTAGACTTGGGCCAAGAGCAGGCATGTTGTAAAGAGGGGGGGCTTCCCCGGAGGTCTGGTGAGGGATGCGAATGGCCTGATGGCAAGGGGATGGGGCTTAGAGCACCCAATCTCCCCTACAGTGGCTGCGAAGGCCAAATTTGATTTAATAAAGGCAGGGGTCTTGGAATGAGGCCTAGAAGGCCCAAAAGTGTACCGTGGCCCGAAAATTATTTAAATGGCCAGAAAGGACCAGAGGTCCCAGTTTAAAGAATTGGGTTAATTAGCCCTTTATCAAAAGTAATTAGACCATAAAAAAAGGGTCGATTGCAGAAATTAATAAATTAAAAAAATATAAGTATGTTCCCCATATAGGGGAGGGGCAGAGAGAGCGCCAAATGTAGTTTTCAGGCTAAAAAGCCATTATTTAAGGAAATTGGAGCTGAAAGAAGTCAGAGGCTTCAGATTTACTCTGAGGTTTTGTAGGCCATATGCAGATGAGGCTGTGAAGAATTAAAGGAGTGTAATCTCAATGGGAAAGCCCTGAATTATTCGCAATTTTAAAAATTGGAAATTAAAATGTTCATTGATAGAATTCAGTTGCAGGGGATGTGCCTTCTTCAAAAATATAGTTTGTTTCTTTAAAAAATGTGTATTGTGGCTAGAATTAGCTTAGTTTTCCCTGTGGGGGGAGGGGTTTCAGCCCCTGAAGTTAAAAATAAAATCAGAGCTTCAGTTTTGTATAAAGAAGCTCAAATTTGGGTTCTGAAGTTATAATAAGCTTGTTGAGGTGATAAAATATTAGTTTATGAAAAAAAAAAAAAAGAGGAGTCCCGGCTCCATAGACTTTAAGGTAAAAGCTACAGGGGGGTGTAGGGATCCAGGTTAAAAGCCATAATTTCAGGCGTCAACTGTGGCAGTGAAGTGATTAAAAATAAAAATGCAGATAAGACTTAAAGAAGTACTTTAGAAAAGCTTGAAATGGCTCAGTCTAGTTGGGAAAAATAGTAGTAAAATGGGATTGTGAGGATTTAGAGTAATCAGTGGGGCCGCGGCTCCAATATCACACGGAAGCCGCTACCGTTGCTTAGTAAACATATCCCTTACATTCTAAGGTGCAGCATAGGTGTTCTTCTACTTTAAAAAGGTCCCTAACAACCATTCCTATCTACTCTAAGGGGTATGTTTACTAAACAGCAATAACATCGCAGCGGCGCAATTAGCACGCGATACAGTAACATTATCGCGCGATAGCGTCTCCGGTGGCATTAAGGCACACAGAGGATGGAGTAAGTCTTTCCAGAGGGCGGAGAGAAGGGGTCAATGGGTGGAGAGTTGGCGGGGAGAGGCTCCAGGCACACTAACGCTGTGAAATCTAGGGCAGAACATTACTGTGAGTGAAAACCTCAAGTGCAGGAGAGAGAAACCATTTCAGTCAGCAATGTACAGCAAAGGCAGGGAGACCCAGAACAGTGATAGTAGTGATACATGTGCAGCAACAGCATAGTGCCCAAGTACGAAAGGGCACTATGGTGAGGCTGCAAATGGGGTACAGGGGGCTGCAGGTGGGACATGCAGTGGGGCAGCTGGAGCACAGGGTGGGCTAGGCAGATGCCTAGTTGCCACATAGGGAGGCAGAAATGGAGAATCAGCAAGACAGCAACTGACCAAGGGCAAACATGTCCACGAGTGTGTGTCCCACAGTGCCCCAATGGACATTACCAAGCAGGAACCCCAAAGGGCACATAACATTGGCAGGCAGTGCCGGGGGGAAGCATGGATGGCTATGTAGGCACCTCTACCCCAGATACCACACCATAGGCAGCCGCCTACCGGCACACTGGATGGCCTGGGACTGCGCACCACCGGCATAAGGGCATGTCAGCATGGTGGCGGAGGGGTGCTGGTGGTGGAGGGGGCAGTTGCATCTGCCCACAGCAGACCAAGGCCAAGCTCTGTTCAGGTGGGTGGCGTGCAGTGCAGTGCAACAGACAAGGTCTGTCTGACGAACAGTAATGGTATCCCCAGGGAATGACCTGCCTCTGTGGCAACAGTTTGGTGCAGTACACACAGCCAGTGTGTTCAGGGGCAGAAGGCCACAGGTTCAAGTCCCAGCTGTGGCTCCTGCAGACCCATGCCCCCCTATATTTTACTCTACAGCGCACATACACCATAAACATGTGCAGTCCCTAGAGCAGAGGTTCCCAACTGCAGTCCTGGAGGGCCAAACACCGTTCAGGTTTTGATGCTGTCCCTAATAAATATGCATGAGATGCATTTGTATGCAGTGCCCCATTGTATGCAAATTATCTCATGCATATTCATTAGGGACAGCCTGAAAACCAGAATCGTATTTGGCCCACCAGGCAGGCCTTAGAGCATCGGCCAACAGGGACACAAACACCCACACCCACAGGCTCCACTATCCAAAGCCTCATGGAGAGTCAGGCTGTTTGGCCCTGCGCAGAGCAGCAGCTACCAATACTAGCACCTGCATACCTTAGCAATGCCGTCATAAACATGGAAACACGTTCCATATATAGCAAAAGATTTCTATGATTAATGTCAGATAACAAATCCTAAATGAAACACAATTTGTTAACAGAGCTACATCATAGCAACCTTTCTGATATATGTGGAGTGTGTTTCACTGTTTGTTTCTGACAGTGTTTACCACCCCGGAGAGTGACCATAACAGTATTGAGTACCTTAGCAATGCCTGCACTGTGCCCAGAACTGGTGTGGCAGCCAGGGCTGCCAACCACCTCTGTCTTTGCACAATGCTGAAATAGGTGTGGGAGTGTGTGTATGTCTATCCAGTGTTTTGTGGCTGCCTACACCCTACTGAGCTCCCAATGCTTGCACCGTTTCCAGTGTTAGCCTGCCAATGTGCATAATGAACAGCAAGGTATTGTGGGTATGGCCTGGACACGGCAGTCTGGGTAGGATGCATCTGCACAGGGCATAGGGCAATGGCTGGGACTTTTTAGTGCCCGACCACCACCTGCACGGACAGGGTGGCCACAGCATGTCATGCTGGGAGGTCACTCTCACCCTGACTTGAGCAGTGACCATGGCATGGCTAGGTTCCCACATAGTGCTATACAGTGTTTCTCTCAAGTGATATCTATGAGATCTCTTTTCTGGGTCCCAATCACTGACATACGTGCTTGGTGTGTGTGCTTACATTCCACTTTTGGGTGCGCACAGTTCCTCCAGGAACATGCACTATGTACTAGCTAGCAGACTCTCTGCAGTTAGCATGTGTATGGCTGGAACACCTTGCAGGGTGCAGCGGGTGAAAACTGACTGTGCTTTCTGCTGGTGAATGTCAGATTGTGTTTGGGGGCAGTTGAGCTTTTCCAGGCCTACTGCCTGTCTACCAATGCCCTATGTGATACGTACAGATCTGCATTGACTGCGCTGGAGGGTGCCCATTCCCCAGCAGGATTGGGGTTGATGGTTCCCTCTACTGCAGAGATGTAGAGTTTGGTTGTGGTGGTGGTAGATCCTGTCCCCCACCCTGACCCAGAGAGGGCGGGTTGGGTGGTGCTACATAATCTGCAATATTGGTCTAAATAGTCTTAATGTATTGAGATTTAAAAATTTATTGGGCTAAGAAGATAAACAAAATTCATTTAAACCAAATTAAAGGAATATTTCCTGAAAACCAAAACAGAAAAGGTTTAAAATCGTGTCAGTGCTCTGAGTAAATTGAAGTCAGAAGCATTTGGAATCTTAAGGAGCTGACAGGCTAGAACTACTGACAGACTCACAGAAGCTGCAGATTTAAACAACCGTGCTTCTGTATCTTGGCTCTTATTGGCAAGCTTAGGAAAAGGATTTATTATTATTGAACAAGGATTTTCCAGATCCTAAACTAATTGAAAAATCTGAGAAAGGGGTATGAGGTATGAATGAGTGAGTGTGTATGTAAGTATGTAAGAATTTAGATAGGGAATCAAAATTATCCTTTATTTTATTTAGGTTAGGCACAGTATCAGTATTTATACAGTCTGAATTAGACCACCTTACAGGTTGTGAAGCCCCATGTTAGTTAGGGTTTTACTTTATTGATTTAGTACAGATAGGAAGTAGGTACTGCATTACTGAAGAACAACAGCACTGCAAGGGAATCTTGAAGATCTTGAAGACACTTCTGAAGACCCTGGAAACACTGAATTCATAGGGCCCCGACGCAAGAGAGTGGCAAGAACACGTGAGTCTCATGTGAACCAACACCTGGATTGAGACCTATCAAATTTAAATGAGCTCATTACATTAAATTCTGCATTTGAAATTTCAGAGTACTCTGGTTCAAAGGAATATGTGATTCCTGTGGGAAATAAAAGTAAAGCTACTGTGAGAACTCAATTTGAAATTTTAGAAAAAGGAAAAGTTTTTTAATAAAGTTACTTACCAAGATGTTAAGGAAAATCCCATTTTAAAAAGAGAATTGTATGGCAGAAGACATTTTTAGAAGAAAGATTTATGGAACTGTAGTAAATGAAATATTCTTCTTATGTTATTGGCAATGTTTTAGAAGTGCAATAGACAAAAGTGCTAGAATATTCAATTTATCTCCAACTAGAGATAAATATTTGGATCCTTTTCAATTTTTAATAATTTATTTAGACCTAATAAATTGTATTTATAACTGTAATTTGAAAGGTGGAAATGATTATTTACTTTACATTTGGACATGTATCACTTCATGTTACTTCTGTAAAATCACATTAGCTTTTGGGTTCCATTGTCAATCCTAATTAAGAATTTATTTTTCCTCTTATCTTTCCAACTTCATAACTATAGAGGAAAATAAGATGAGGATAGTGTTTTTCTGCTAGCCCTCACCTGTGAGAGAGAGACAGACTCTGAGGTAACCACTTGGCCGATCCGACTGCAATGGTATAACATCTCATTACTTATTGTAGGAGTCTGTTGGTACTACCTCTTTCTCTGGGGGGGGGGCTACATTATTTATTAGATAATGTCTTTTTCTTGAATCCTGCTAGACCAGTCCAGGGCCTGTCCTCTGGAAAAGTGTTTGCTCTGTTCTTCTGTGGCAGTACCTTGGATCTGCTATGATTTATATACTTGGCTCCACAGGTCCATCTTTTATGGATAGTCTTCTGTTTATGCTTTCATGTACATAGTTCTCTACTGTTTGATTACTCACTGTTGCCAATGTTGAGATTGTGTGGGGCTTACCATGTTCTCCCATATGCTTTGCGATGAATACTGAAGAGAACTCTGGAGGCTGAGGCGGATAGGAGCATGGGAGCAATGTCATTGAAACCTAGGCTTTTCATTGGTGGAGACAAAGAACTAATCTGTTGGTAAGGGAACACAACTCACTTGGCTGGATTGGTCTAGCGGGACTCAAGGAAAGGACATTATCTGGTAAGTAAAATGTCAGCATTGAGATCAAACAATTTACGTTTGTTAAATTTTCCCTGTGTTTTTCTTACATCACCAGAAATTATGTTTAGGAAAGACTTACTTAAAGGAGATCTTGTCAATTTCTAAAGCTAATGATATCCAATTGGTCAATTGCTATTATTTACCTAGAAGTAAGATTAAACAGGATCAGTTAGAAAGAGCAATTGACAAAATGGAAACACCTAAATTTGATTTGTCTGCCTTTTTAGAGACCTCACAGGACAATATAACTTCACAAAAACACTTTGTTAATAAGCTAGATCGAAGTGTAATTTTTAAATCCTATCTTAGGAAAAAAGATTTTTTTTTTTGTGGGGGGAAAGATTACATTTTTCCAAATGTTTGGAGGGCTGCTCAGCTTAGAAGTAAAAAGTTCTTGGAGTGCAAATCTAGTATATTGGCTCTAGAACAGGGGTCTCAAACATGCGGCCCGCGGGTCGCATGCGGCCCGCGAGAGAACTTTGTGCGGCCCGCGATGCAGAGGAAAGGAAAAAAAAAACCCAAACAAACCCCTGGCTTCTGCTGCTGCCGCCGCCGTGGCAGCAGCAGAATCAACTGTCCCGCGGCCCCTTCCCGTCTGCCCGGCAAAGCATCTTTAACATCTTGTCAGCTCCATCAGCGGCAGCTTTCAGGGCCGCGAAGGGAGTAGTATTTCCCTCTCGCGGCTCTGTTAAGCCTGCCGGGGCTGATGGGAATTCCCATCAGCCCCGGCAGGCTTAACAGAGCCGCGAGAGGGAAATCACTCTTTTCTTCGCAGCTTGAAAAGCCCGCCGCTGATGGAGCTGACAAGATGCTTTGCCGGGCAGATGGGAAGGGGCCGCGGGACAGTTGATTCTGCCGCTGCCACGGCGGCGGCAGCAGCAGAAGCCAGGGGTTTGTTTTGTTTTTAATTTTTAAATTTACTTGGGATGATGGGGGGGAGGGGGGGTTAGGACTGGTAATGGGCAGATGGGGGTTAGGACTGGAGATGGTCTGATTGGGGGGCTAAGACTGAAAATGGGGTTATGGGGGGCTAAGAATGAAGATGGGGTGATGGAAGGGTTAGGACTGGAAGTGGGCTGTTGGGGGGCTTAGGACTGGTAATGGGCTATGGGGGGGCTACAACTGGTAATGGACTGGGGGGGGTGCTAGGACTGGAAATGGGCCGAGTAGAAGGGGGAGCTTGAACTGCAAATAGCTGATGGGGACAGGGTTTTGGAATGGAAATGGGCTGAGTGGAAGGGGGCTTGGAATGGAAATGGGCTGATGGGGAGGGGGGCTTGGAAAGGAAATGGGATGTGAGGGGAGGGGAGGGAGCTAGGACTGGAAATGGGCTGATGATGCGGGGACTAGAAGGGAGCAGATGCTGGGTGGGGCAGGAGCTAGAAGGGAGCTGATGTTGGGGGACGATTAGAATGGGATGGAGCTGGGAGAGTGAAATGGAGAGGGGAAAAATATTTTGTGTGGGAGGGAAGAAAAATCTACAATTGGCCGGGTATTGGGAGAGTAAGTGGGGATTGAGGATGGAGGGGTAAAATTTGAGTGGATGAAATAGGAATGAGGAAAGAGCAAAAGGAGAAAGATTAGTATGTTAAAGCAGATGTAGAGAGAGAATGGAAAAAAAAACTAGGAGAGAAGAAAGGACAAATGGACAGCAGACAATGGAGCGTTAGCAGAAGACACGAAGAAACCAGAAGAAAGTGGCTGGAACAATTGTAACTGAAAAAAAATGCACAAAAGGTAGAAAAATATCTCTTTATTTTGAATTAACTGAAATATGTCAGCTCTTGGAAATGTGCATCTTTAACGTCTGCACTTTATTTAATACAAGAGGAAATTAATTTATAGTTTTATTTCTACAGTGTTGTACATTCTAAGTTTGGCTTTTGGGGTTTAATTATTGTCTTCCTGTTTCTAAATTGTGATTCCTTGTTTGATGATGGTGTATGTTCTGTATGTGTAACTGAGCTGAGGTATTCTGTTTATGTAATTCCTATTTGACATTGCCACTTGTTCTCTTTCCCCAGTACGTCATGTATTGTTATTCTCTGAAATGTATTGATTTAATATTTGCAGTGTTGCCTTTTGATAGTTAGAGTATGGTGCTTTGTGAGTCCTGGTAGTGCTGTTAGGATATGGCAGGTTTGCTATGGGTTCTAAATGGGCAGTGTTTGTAGTAGTTCCTAATGTGCTTGGCGGTTGGCACTGGTTTATAGTAATGTAGAAATCTTTTAGTCTTTCTTTATCCATACACTCATTAAGAGGCATGTTTACTAAAAGTTAGTGTATGGTAACATTATGCAAATATTTATGCAAATGATGCCACTTATGCAAATGAGGCCCGCGTCTTGTGCGGCCCCCGGGTTACTCTACAAGTCCTCATTTGGCCCTCAAAGCAATTTGAGTTTGAGACCCCTGCTCTAGAACGACGTTTTATTTGAAGTATCTCTATAAATATGTTATTGGTTTTCAAAGTTCCACTTTTGTTTTGTTTATCCTTTACATTTGGAACAATTTTTGGTTTCAGTGAAGAATTCTAAATAATGTTAAATCTGAACTTTGTTTGTGGGATTAGGAGATCTTTTTGTAGTTTGTAGGCAAAATTACCCATTAGGGTACCTAATTTCTTTATTGTATGTTTTCTTCAGTTAAAAATATCCTTCTGCTCTTCAGGCATGTGGGCTAAAAATAAGTAATGTCTTCTTTTTTAATAGTTTTGTTGGATGGCAAGATCTAATTTTATTTTACTTGTTCCTTTCCTTTGTAAATGAATAAAAACTTAATTAAAAAAAAAAACATCTGGGATTAACAGTTTTGGGTCAGCATTCAGCAGGGCCTATCCAGATAACAGACAGAGATTCTGACTCTGATATTCAGTTACACTAACCAGTTAATGCCGTTTAATATCACCACAGACCATCTCTGCATTAGCCAGATTGTGCCAGGGCAGTCTAGGAGCAGAGCTGGAGCGAGCAGGAAATTACCCAAGTAATTTTCTGGATAGCGGCACCTAAAATCGCTGTTATGTACATACTGTAACGTAGGACAGCAAAAAAAGCTGTCTTTAATTCTATCAAGATCGTGGACTAACATTTGTCACTATCTGGATCACGCAGGATACCAGTGTTGAATATCCAGATTGTATTCAGATGCCTTTGCCAGTGTTTAAAAGAAATGCCAACTGCAAAGTTTAAACATTACCCTGGGGTTTCTATTAATAGTTTCCTAGCTTAAGAACCTCCTTTATAACTCAGGACCCTAGGTTTTTTTATTATTTAAAAGCATTCTAGAGATTTCACAAGACCCAGAATGTCCAAGTTCCTCTGTCCATAATCAAATGGGCAGTGTTTAAAAAGAGATTATGGTCTTGTTAATTTTATGAGTGTTGACCATCTTCTTCAAAAATGAAATTCCCAAGTTTTTTGTACTCCTATGGGGTATGTTTACTAAAGTGTAGTAGCAGGGAGTGTGGGGTTTAGCGTGGGCCTAATGTGCATTTTCAGCCTGCACTAGCCGGGCGTGCATAGCCAGAAGGCACATGCACTAAAAGTGCCGTATTACCTGAGCAGCGTGTGAATAGGGGTTAGGGCGGCATTGGAGCAGAGTGGGTGGTAGCAGCCTAGCGAGGCTGGTGTGCCATGCTAGTGGCACACTAGAGGTACAAAGATGCCACTACTGCAGGCCTTTGATCAGGTGATAGTTGTACCTACCTTGCTAGCTGGTCACGAACGTACAGTATGACAGCGAATCCCATATGGTACAAAAGCCATAACCATCCCACACATATACTGTTCTTGAAAATGCAGGATGGCAATGTTTGCTTGTGAACCAGACTTTAGCGCCCCCCTTCTCTCACATGGGGGCAGCATACCTAATAGCTAGAGTAGTATGCAATTCTGGTCGCCATATCTTAAAAAGGATATAGCAGAATTTGAAAAGGTACAGAAAAGAGTCATCAAAATGGTAAAGGGGATGGAAGGATTCCGCTGTGAGGAAAGGCTGAAAAGGTTAGGGCTCTTCAACTTGGAAAAGAGACGGCTGAGAGAAGATATCATAAAGGTCTATAAATTAATGAATGGAGTAGAAAGTGTAAATGTAGATAGGTTGTTTACTCCATCAAAAAGTAGAAAGACTAGGAGACACACAATAAAGCTACAATGTAACCCACTTAAGAGTAATAAAATATTTTTTCACTCAATGCGTAATTGAACTCTGGAGTTCGTTACCAGAGGATGTAGTAAAAGCTGTTTGTGTAGCTGGGTTTAAAAAGGTTTGGACAAGTTCCTGGAGGAAAGATCCATAAACCAAAGAAGACCCAGGAAATCTACTGCTTATGTTTATGTTTATTACATTTGATATACCGCTCAGGCCAAAGCATCAGAGCGGTTTACAATATTACATAAATGATACTGAAAATATGAAAAGAACACTATTGATAAGATAGGACAGAGTAAGAGATACAGTGATAGTCAAAGAAATAGAAGAGACAAGAGGAAAGGCTCATTATAACATCCAGAGAAGTAGAATATCGTACCACCACAGCTCAGTCCTTCTAGACAGACTTGACCATAATGGCTGCTTATAAACCGCTGCTGCCTGGATGTACTTGACAAGCAGGTGATGAGGCAAAGCTCTCACTTCCAGCCTGCGACGCCGACATCATCCCTCCACCGTCCCGATCGCCGCGGCAAGCAAACCAAAAACAGCAGTTTACCCGGTCCCGCACGGTCCAACGCCTAAGGGCCACGCCAAAGGGCCCTCTTGTGAGGCCCTCATGCGCGGGCCCGCAAGGCGCGGGCGTGCCGGTCACCTGGCGGTTTAAGAGCCGATGGAGTGGGCAGGCCTTGTGGAGGGAGGTGGAGCTCCCGCTCTCACCTCCGATGCTGGCTGCTGCTCTCCCCTCACAGAACGCACCGGTGGAGTGGCGGTTTAAGAGCCGATGGAATGGGCAGGCTCTGTGGAGGGAGGTGAAGCTCCCGCTCTCACCTCCGATGCTGGCTGCTGCTCTCCCCTCACAGAACGCGCCGGTGGAGTGGCGGTTTAAGAGCCGATGGAGTGGGCAGGCTCTGTGGAGGGAGGTGGAGCTCCCGCTCTCGTCTCCGATGCTGGCTGCTGCTCTCCCCTCACAGAACGCGCCGGTGGAGTGGCGGTTTAAGAGCCGATGGAGTGGGCAGGCTCTGTGGAGGGAGGTGGAGCTTGGGATAAGCAGTGTGGAACCTATGTATTTTATTTATTTATTTTTATTTATTTAACACTTCTTTTATACCGCGCTATTACAATCAGTGCGGTGTACATTGAACAAGAACATACTACAATGCATACAAGTAACATTGAGTTTTACATTGAACAGGGAACTTCAACAATAGGACAACCGGGGGAACTATGTACAGATTAACTTAATGGTATATACAGTAATATAAAACTCGTTTGGATGTTGCAATGTGCTATGTGCAATGTGGTTCACTAATAGGACTAGAGAGAAGGTTGACCAACTAGCCCTTTTCAGGTTGTATTGAGGTGTTAGTTTTGTTAATGTCTAGGTTGACTTCTGGGTAGCATTTTGTGAACAAGTGGTATTTCAATGCTTTTCTGAATAGGATTAGGTTTTTGATAGCACGGATTTCGTGAGGTAGCGCATTCCAGTTTAGAGGTGCAAATAAGGAGAAGGCCCTGTTGGAGGTGGCCTTAGTGCACTTCGTTATTATTTTTGGGACAATTAAGGTGTTCATTGATGTGGTTCTCCTTTTTCTGTTTTTCAGGGTGCCATGGATAAGCTTGCTGATTGGCGTAGGGGGGCAGTTATTTAGTGCCTTGAAAGTAAGGACTAAAGACTTATACTGGATTCTGGCATGTAATGGTAACCAATGCAGTTCTTTCATGATGGGTGTTATATGGTCAGATCTTGATGAGCCGGAGAGGACTCTGGCGGCTGTATTCATGGCTAGGCGGAGCGGATTTAAAGTTGATTGAGGGAGGCCATGAAGGATGATGTTGGCAAAATCCAGGTGTGGGAGGACTAATGCCTGGAAGGTTGTTCGGAAGTCTGTGGGATCTAGTAGGGAGCGGAGGTGACGTAGCGATTTGATCTTATAATATATAGTTTTTGTGATGTTCTTGACATGCGTTGTCATATCCAAGTGCTGATCCAATGTGATGCCGAGGTAACGGATGGTAGCTTTTGATTTCAACTCTATGTTGTTGACGAGTAGTGATGGAGGAGGTATGAACTTACGGTTCCTTGTGACAAAAAGAACGTCAGTTTTGTTGTGGTTAATCCGAAGGTTTTGTGATAGCAACCATTCGGCTACAGCTTCAAAACAGTTGATTATTGGGGAGAATACTGGATGTTCAATTGTGAACGGCATATATAGGAGGATGTCATCTGCGTAAGCGAGACATTGTACATTAAAGGATCTGATCAAGTCACATATCGGCTGCATGTAGATGTTAAACATTAGTGCCGATAAGGACGATCCTTGGGGTACTCCCTGTGATTGCAGGAATGGTTCTGAGGATGCGTGACCTGTTTTTACTTGTTGCCACCTGTTAGCTAGGTAGGATTTACACCACTCGAGTGCTGTGCTTTGAATCCCCTTATCTTTCAAGCATTGTAGGAGTATGTCATGACTCACAGAGTCGAAAGCGGCGGAGATGTCCAGGAAGATGAGGACGAAACCCTGTTGTATGTTATTTATTCCTGTTACCAGAACATTGAATAGGGTTGTAAGGACTGTGTCAACTCCATGTGCTTCCCTGAAGCCATGTTGAGATGGATCTAGTGGTGCTTCAGTGTCAATATGATGTTGGATTTGTTGTTGGGCGGCCTTCTCAATGATTTTTGCGAGCTGTGGTATGCTCGAGATAGGCCTGAAGGAATCAACCTTGGATGGGTCCAGTCTATTATTCTTCAGTAGGGGCTTGATGGAAGTGTGTTTTAGACTCTGCGGGAATGAACCTGTTGAGAAAGACTGGTTCAGTATTTTGCTCAATATTTGACTGAGGTCATGTCGCATGTCCTTGATCCAGCTGGCTGGACACGGGTCATTAGGAGCTGTACTGGGGTTGATTGAGGCAATAATGTTCACAACCTCTCTATTTGATACAGTGGAGAAGTTGTGTAGTGGCATTGCATGGGATGCCTTAGGTGAAGTGGAGGCGTTATTGACATTTATGTCTGTGTTGGTTTTAATCATCTTTGATTGCAGGTAGTTTGCGTAGTCCTGCGGCTGAGGCATAGGGGGTTGTGCTGAGACCGGTTCACCTGTTATGGACTTTACTATGCTGAACAATGCATGTGGTTTGTTGATGGAGCGTTTTATTAAGCCTGTGTGGTAGGTTTTCCTGCTCTGTGATATCTTTTCTCGGTGGGTAGTTAGGTATGAGCTGTATGCTACCAGCGCCTCAGGAGAGTGAGTTCGTCGCCACTGTCGCTCAAGTTTGCGTAGATGGTGGAGAGATGTACGAAGATCTGTGGAGAACCATGGAGTATGTTCACGTTTTCGAATTCTCTTTTCGGTGAGTGATGGGCAGGAGGCAGCTCTCAGGTTTTCATCCCATTTGGATATGAGATCATCTAAGTCCATGGTTGTGTTGGCCATGAGGGGTCTGAGATTCTCTAGGACTATGCTCTGGTTGAGTGGTCTAAAGCGGGTTGTGTGGGATCCAGATGTGTTAGAAGACTTTCGGCTTTTGTGGGATGTATTAATGGGTATATTGAAACTGAGAAGACTGTGGTCCGACCAGGGTATCTTCTTTGTATCTTCTTTGGAACTTGCCAGGCACTTTTGACCTTGATTGGCCACTGTTTGAATCAGGATATGGAGCTTGATGGATCTTGGTCTGACCCAGTATGGCATTGCTTATGTTCTTATGTAATGTGGACTCAGTCACAATTTAGCAATTATTTTATAATATATGCATGTCTGTGTATACTTTGCATGCTAACATTTACGCCTGTTCTTGTGCAGACACAATATTCACGCATTTAATCTTGCTGTGATTTTACTAGTGTTTTATAAAGATGCATAGGCGCCTATGTGTCTTTATAAAATAGGCTAAAAATAGGTGCCTTTCTTCCTATTAACCTAGGTGCCCGGTTATAAAATAAACTAAAAAGAAGGTAATTTTATGAAGGGTGCCCAAATGGGTAGGCATGCCCAGAAATGGGATTACCTGGATGTGTTCTCCAATTCTGTTAAGTGTGCGTAGTGTCATGGGGCTGGAGCCATGGAAGCTGCAGCAGTAGAAAAAAACCCTGTTTTGCATAGAGCTGAGAATGTGCAGAGAGTGCAGTTGCATCGCAGCACAGCCAGAGGGGGCAAGAGTAATCCCACAGAGCCTGAAGCAACGTGCTCAGACACTGATTGCATTAGTGGCAATCAGTCGCACCTGAGGCCAAGCCCGGGACGTTCAAACCAAAACTCCCTTTATAAGGAGAAACAGAGTGCAGCAAGTCAGAAGGAGAAGAAAGAGAAAGAGACGACGGAGGAGAACCTGCAGGACAAGAAGAACGTGGAGCAGGAGAGATTCCACACAGAGCCAGCCCAGAGGGACAGAATCCAAAGGAAGTTTACTCAGACAGATAGAGTCCAGAGGGGCAGAGCACAGAGGGACGGAGTCCAGAGAAAAGCTGCCAGAAGAAACAGTTTGTCTGGTAGGAGTGACTCTCCCAGCCCAAGTAACCTTGTTGGATCTGGATTACAAGGAGCAAGGAAGAGAGGTTCCTATTATAAAGATACCTTTTCAGAAAACCACAGAGAGTGGGAATCCTTACCAGGTTTTCCTGAATTCCATGAAAGCAAAGCACTGCACAGAAAAGCTTATCTCCCAAGAGAAGTACGTCAGAAGGAGAGGTCTAGATGTGGCAATTCCAGGAAGCCAAGGTATGCTGAATCTTTAATTCTAAAGGAAAGCCTTGCTAATATAAACCCTGTTAAAGCAGCTATTCCCTATAAGGGGAGGGGAAGAAAAGCAGAGCTTTTTAAGACAATACCTCACAGCTTAACAGGAAAGTTTATTGGAAGCAAGATAGACCCTGTAAGTTTGCAACAGGGAGTGAAAACTACTATTCAAAGGAAGAGGCTAGTGACGCTGAGTCTATGGAAATTGAATGTGAGAATATTATTCCCATGCCTCAGGAGGAATCCATGGACTGTAATTTCTGTACTGCAGCAAGTATTGAATCCTTGCTTGAATTGTAGATAGAAAAGAACTGTGCAACAGATGGTGAACCTTATAACCGTTTGTTTGCTGAATTGTTTAAATTGCTTTGAACTAAAAGAAGCCTCAACTAGGACTTGCATTCAACTGTGAAGCCTATAACAGTTATCTGCTTGAATATTGGTGGAACCCCTTTTGATTATTCTAAGAAAAAGAAATCCTATGGTGGCTATCCTCCATATCAGCCCTATCAGGGCCCTCATCAGGGGCAACAACAGAAAGGGCAGGGCCAACGCCAGCAGTGCCAGCCAAAGTCTCCAAAACTCCAGCCAGTGCCACAACCTTAACCTGGGGGCGGCTTTTGACTCCTTCCTCAGGAGCATGGCTCTGCTTCCCATACTGAGCACGGTCCTCCCACAGGTGGGAGGAAGATTGAATCCATTTTGCCCACAGGTGGCCAGTAATAACAACAGACTCCTGGGCCCTCCAGATCATCCAGGACAGGCACCTATTGCATTTTGATCAACTTCCCAGAGGAGTACCCCCTCGATCCTCACCACTGAGAGCACCTCCAACAGGAGATTCAGGCTCTCTTGGCCAACTGGGCTGTTGAGCTAGTCCCTCCATTCAGACGGGAAGCAGTTTCTACTTCTGTTACTTTCTGGTCCCCAAGAAAACCGGTGGCTGCTGTATGACCCTTTTCATAGGTTTCCTTCCAGGTAGTTTGGGGCATCTTCCACTGATTTATCCTCCCCTACAGCTCCATGTTGCCATCCTGTTTGCTACACTGTGTCACTAACTAATGTTGTGCCCTACTGATTGCTGCCCTAGTTCACACTGCCACTCCTTCTGCAAATTCTCTACCTCCTCAGCCAATCCAAACAGTAAGGAAGATCTCACTGACCAGAGAACACCTTGCAGGGTTAGCTACTTTTAGATAATAGTATACCAGTCTATTTGCATGTTGAGGCCATCAGGATTGACGGTGTTTAAACGAAAAATCCATTTTTGTTCTCTAAGTTGTAATCGCTGTTCTCGATCGCCTCCTCTAGGATCTAGGGGTTCAACATCTATAATACGCTAGCGTAAAGATTCAAACACATGTTGATGTTCAAGCAGTGTTCTACCAAAGGAGCAGAAAGGCATTTTGATCTCAAACGCGAAGCATGTTCAGATAGTCTCAATTTTACAGGTCGAATCGTTCGTCCTATATAATATTTTTCACAAGGACAAATTATCAAATAAACAATAAAAGTAGAAGAACAGTCTGTATAGCCACGCAAAGAATATGTCTTCGAAGTATGCTTATCTGTCCAGGTTTCTCCCGATATTGTTGAATTGCAATATTTACATTGGTTGCAAGGATAATGTCCATTGATGTCATGTACGTATATATACAGGGCGATCTGAGACATGTATGGTCTTCATAATTAAATCTCTTAGATTCGCCTTCCTTGAAAAGGCAATACGGAGAGTCTTATTAGAAAAACAAGAATGGAGCCCTAATATTGGCCAGAATTGATGTAATAGTTGTCCCACTTGTTTCATATTGCTCGTATAAGGTAAAATGCTGGTTGAAGGAGCCATTCACGATGAAGATGTCTGGCTCTTTTGTACGCTTTTGTACACTTTAGAAATGACATCAAAAGGATAACCTCTTTGAAAAAGCCGATTTTTCAAATCGGCTGCGTGTATTTTGAATTCTTCTATCGTGGAACAATTACGACGAAGACGCATAAATTGTCCAAACGGTAATCCACGTTTGAGCGCTCGTGGGTGAAAACTATCATACCTATGTAAGGTATTGCGCTGGACTGGTTTAGTTTAAACACCGTCAATCCTGATGGCCTCAACATGCAAATAGACTGGTATACTATTATCTAAAAGTAGCTAACCCTGCAAGGTGTTCTCTGGTCAGTGAGATCTTCCTTACTGTTTGGATTGGCTACACAAGCTCACATGATGGCTACTGGGCTGCTGAATATCTGTGGAACGATGACATCAGACGCCGAAGTATAAAAGGAGTTTACCCGATATCTATTTGAAAAGCGGCTCTAAATCTTAGAGCAGAATTCAAGTTGCGTTGCCAGTGATGAGATGACCTGAAGAAGGGTTATATTTCTATATGATTAAACCGAAACGTGTAACACGTCGTCAACCTGATGATATCTGGCATTCTATCTGCTTCTTCGAAATTCTCTATGAGCTAAGTACAATCAAATTTCTATTTTGAATAAAAATAAAAAAAGGAGCAGTCGCGGTGGTCAGCGGTTATTAAATTTTCCCACATATTTTGACGACTATCTCCGACAAAAAGAAATTTTATGAACGTGTTCCTATTTAATCAGAATCTCATATTTGTGATGGGAAGGAACAAAATGACATACTAGCAGGCTGATGCAGAAAGCTGATGCTAGACCCATGCTGGATCGACTTTCTACGTTTTCAACAACGCACACCTTTAAACCGGCGATGCAGGAAAGTTAGGGTATGCAAATGAATGCTGTGGTAACTGTACACATGCAAATGAGCCACTGCAGCATTAAACTGAGAGAGCAAACCAAACACATGTGCACAAGAAGTCTGTGCTAGTTTGGCTTACTCTCTGGGCACTGCATGGCTAATGTGCATATCAGCCCCGACAATATTTTGATGGCATCAGGGACAATCATAGCATCGGGAAAAGCCCCCGATGCCATCAAAACACTGTCGGAGGCCGGTGCCAGTACGTATCTGGTGGTCTAGTGGCCCCTGTTCCCCCACCCCCTCCCTAAAGTAAAATAAAATTACCTGGTGGTCTAGCGGCCCCTATATCTCCCACCCCCCACTAAAAGAATATAACCTGGTGGTCTAGTGACCTCTGTACCCCCCATCCCCAAGTAAAATAAACTAAAAATCACCTGGTGGTCTAGTGGCCCCTATACCCCCCACTAAAAGAATATAACCCGGTGGTCTAGTGGTCCTTGTACGCCCACACCAAAGTAAAAATAAAATAAAATCACTTGGTGGTCTAGTGGCCACTGTACTCCCACCCCCACTAAAAGAATATAACCTGGTGGTCTAGTGACCTCTGTACCCCCACCCCAAAATAAAATAAAATCACCTTGTGGTCTAGCAGCCACTGTACTCCCTACCCCCACTAAAACAATATAATCTGGTGATCTAGTAGCCCCTGTACCCCCCACCCCCAAATAAAATAAAAATCACCTGGTGGTTTAGCGGACCCTAAATCTAACCTCTCCCCTGGTACCTTAAAATAGGCAGGAGCACTGGCTATGCACTCCCACTCTGGTCGCCATCTTGTAAAATGGCTATGCCTGGCCCCACATGGTGCATCCTGGAATGCACCGCATGGGGCCAGGAGCCACCATTTTACAAGATGGCAAACCAGAGCAGGAACACATAGGCAGTGCTCCCGCCTATTTTAAGTACCGGGGGAGTTCGATTTAGGGGCTGCTAGACCACCAGGTGAATTTAATTCATTTTACTTTGGGGTGGGGGTGGGAGTACAGGGGTCACTAGACACCAGGTTATATTCTTTTAGTAGGAGTGGGGTACAGGGGGCCACTAGACCTTCAGATGATTTGATTTTATTTAGGGTGGGGGTGGGGGGTACAGGGGCCACTAGACCACCAGGAATTTACTTCCTGTTGGGACACCAGCTCCTGAGATTGTTTTTGTGGCATCTGGGACTTTTCCCAATGCCATGATCATCCCTGATTCCATCAAAATACTGTCGGGGGGAGGGAATGGGGCTGCTGGGCCACCAGGGTTTCTCTTTTGTTGGGCACCAGCAGTTTTGATGGCATTGAGGGCTTTTCTGTATGCCTGATCGTCTGAGGAAAAGATCTAGGCATCGGGGAAAGCACCCAGTGCCATCAAATTCTATTGGGGGCAAGCGTTAGAGGTTTAAGTTACATCAGACATTGCAGTAAAAATTTTGACGTTATGGCTGATTGCAAAATCCTCTACACCTGTCTGCATCAGGCGTAGCTGTGATTTGCATACCAGACCATTATGTGCAGCTGGTTAAAATACATTTAAATATGCGTGGCATTAATTGGGTGCTAGTTTTTTCTCCGGTGTTTATGTCTGTTTTCTGCTTTTAAAACGTTTGTAAAGTGTGCTTAAATGTGGCGTTATGGGTTCTTAAAGGTCGCACTATCTTTCTGCATCGGCCTCCAGGTGAGTAAACTGATAGTTATATGACATCTAGTATGCTAGTATGTAAAGAAGCTATTTCCTTCCTTACCCCCCCCCCCACCCCAAAATATGACATCTATTAGGGATGTGAATGTAAAATATTCATTCGATTTTTGGTTTATTTTAGGGCTTTTTCCAAATTTTATTGATTTTTTTAGCACATTTTACACTGTTTTATTAATAATAATTTCTTAATGCATTTTAGAATTTTTTTAAAGTGATGAAATTGACTGGATGTGCACTAATGTATAGGTTAATGTGTGTAAAATCAGTTTTGCATCTAAAGAAACGGAATTTAACTCAATTGGACATGTTTACAAAGGGTTTTATCATGCATTAATAAAATTAATACATGTTAAGTGACCACAGCAGTAAAGTGGAGGAGTAGCCTAGTGGTTTGAGCAACAGCCTACTACCCAAGCAATTTGGGTGCCAGTGAATATCCTGTGTCGCTGTTCATATTTAGAAGTTTGGACAACTCTTGTGCTGGCCTAACTCATGTGTTTAAGTTATCCAGAGAGTGGCTGAATGTTGCCACTCTCTGGCTAACTTAATGCCAGTACATACAGATTTATGCAGCAACAGTTATCCAAATAACCACTGTGTGGATTTTCAAAAAACCAAAAAATTGCTTATTTGGTCTTTGCTACCAACAGCAACCTTTCATTATTAGGCTCTATGGAGCTAATTTTATAACCAGCCACATAGAGTTACATGCCATCAACATGCATAAATCATCTATTTTCAATGACTTACATGCGTGGATGGGCACTTGCATGCATAGTTTTGGAAGGCACTATTCTGTACATGCATCAGGGCAATGACACAGACATTTGGAGGAGGGTAAGCACAGGGGAGGAACTTGGGCAGAGCCTAAATTTGCACATGCACGTTATAAAAACTATAACTTATATGTGTTCTTTACAAATCTAGGCATGCACATTTATGCCAAGTCTAAGGCTGGCATAAGTTCTCATGCCTAGATTTACCATGCATGATTTTACCACTTATGCCCCTATTTTATAAAGTAAAGAATGCATGTTATTTATTTATAAAATAGGTGCAGTATATGTGTGTAACAACGCACATTCAACTACACAACCCTTATAAAATTACCCTCCAAAATGCTAATTCAGATCAGTATGTGACCCTCTAGTTTTACTTCTTCAGCCGCAGGAGGGATCCACAGGCGGCAGGCTTAGATGCCCTGCTCCAAATGTGGTTTCAGCAGGGCTTCCTGTATGTCTTCCCCCTGTGACCCTTGGTGAGCCACCTTCTGCACAGGATTTGGTCTGATCTGGGCTTGGTGATTTTGCTTTTTTTGATCTTGATCCCCTTATTCTTGTTTACCATCCATATATGTTATAGTTTTATACCAGTCACATGTTTGTTGTGCTTATTCTGAATTGACTGCAAATTCCATTGAACAGGAACTGACTCTTACATGTATGTATATAGTGCTGCATATGCCCTGTAGTGCTATACAAATAAGTAGTAGTAGTAGTACTGATTCGCTAATTAGAATTAGGTTCCTAACTAATTGGGTAAAAAGTAAACCATCTTGCAAAGTAAATCTGAATAAGTGAATTTTGGCATCCTGTACTGTAGCAGCAGAGCGCAGACAAACCAATAATACCAGGAGTCTGTTCAGAAGGTCCAAATCATTTATTTGTGCACAAGTCTCAAGCAAAATCAATTTCAAAAATGGCTGAGCAAAGATTTCTGACAATACAACAACTTTTATAGACTTTTACTCCATTCTAGGTATAGAAACACATTTCATTGTTCCCGGTACTGATAAGATTATCCAATTATGTTCCTTTAGTGGGCTCAGCACCTGCTTACCCCCCTTCCAGTCCCAATTACAATGGCCAGTTCATCAACTTGTTACTTTCATACTCTCAAGGCCATAGAGCCAATTTGTGCATGCAGGGGAGCAGGGCTCTGCAACTCATCTGTCAGCAATCCCAATTAAATCCCTTGCAGATGTATTTTTCTTATCAGTAACTTTTAAACATATTTTTCTGTATTTTTCCATCTTCCAGTTTTGCTTATCTAAGCTAATTCAATATTCTTGCTATGTCCTTGCTGTATTCCAGTTCTTCAGGAGCAGATTGGGGGATGTGCAATTCCCATAGGCCTCTCCACTAACTTCATTTACAGGTCAAGCTAGCTAGGCTCGCTTGCTTATATCAGACCAAGTGGATCACAGGCCTACCCCTGCCACATTCCCCCCTTTGATTAATCTCACCCTATTACTTAATAAGGTGTGAGAATTAAATCACCTCAAACTAGTTACAGCATGTTTGAAGGATTTCGACTAGGACTAGCTTTATATAGGGCCATTACTTTAGTTGCGGTCTTCCGCTCTACTGTACTATCAATAGCATTATGAATAGAACGCATACAACATGGGATTAAACAGGGTAATAAGAAAATAACAACAACAAGGATTAGTACCAATATAATGAAAGTTTTAAATCCTCCCAGCCATGAGAAAAGGTTAGCAAACCAGTTAGGGAATTTCAATGAGTGCCAAGTCTGTACTGGCACATAAGCATGTCTTTGCATATCTTTAGCAATTTCTTCAACTACTTGACCCTTATCATCTATTTTTAAACAACAGTTAAATTCAGCTTACCACATACTCCTCCTTCAGCTGCTAACAAATAATCAAGTGCTAAGCGGTTCTGATATATAGCTGTGCGCATCTGAGTACTTTGTCTAGCTAAAAGTGTAAGAGCTTGGCTAGTTTCATTGGTTATTATTTCAACTACTGCTTGTAAGCGAATAATACGATTAATCATATAGACTGGGGTTCGATAACCATACATTCCATCATCATTCCAAGTGGCAGGCCCATAATACTCAATGATTCTCTCTGGCGGCCAATCATCACCTTGCCACTTCTCCCACTTGCCTACCTGGAGGGGTGATCTCTTCTGTCTTAGTGCTCTCTTATGTCGGTGGGTAGTGTATACTGGGTATCCTAATTGTTCTCCATGTTCAGTGTTTAAAAGAAAGAAAGAAGGTCTGATGGTTCCTAAGACACATGCTCCTCCCCATTGTGGCGGGAGTTGTGCATACGCTCGGTTTCCACAGATCCAATATAGGCCAGGTGGGGCTTGCCAGGCATGGTTTTTGGCAAGATTAGTCCATAAATCAGCTAGTTCAGGAAATCTGGCTAATGGGTTTGGAGGTTCAGGGTTTTGGCTTCCTGACCACCATGACGTCTTTTTGGTAGTGGCATTATAGAATTTCTGGCTAAGACAGACCAGCTGTCCTACCTGTTGGGTGAACTGAGGTCCAGTTCTGGTATAGCAAAGACGTCCAACGATTGAGTGCGCTAACACCCATTCACTAGTAGTCTTGTGTAATTCAGTCTGATTGTAAATCAAAGAGTAATTTAATTCTTGGGCTTCCCATGGCCACTGGTCTCCCATTTGGGTTCCGCCACAGAAATAACAATCTGAGATTTTAAGACTAGATACTACTGCTCCAGCTAATTCTAAAAATAAATTCTGAGAAGGATGAGGGATTTCAAACTTATTTACATGCATGGCCTCATAGAAGGTATTATGAATATGATATTTAGATGACTTGTGGGCTTGGGTATTCAATCTGATATACACAATGGTTCCTGGATCTATTGCTCCACCAGCAATACGCAAACCAAACTTGTATCCTTGTTTCCATGCATTGGGATTGTGTATGCGTAAGTGTAAAGGGTTACAAGCATCTTTCTGACACTTATCATTTGTTGTTGTCTTGGTTAAAGTGTCCATTCGTTTATCTATCTTCTCGTCAACTATACCATTATTCCATGTAGCATAAAAAACACATTCCCAATCCGGGCAATAGTAGTCTGCTTCTGGGGCAGTACTATAGCCTGGTTCCTTTTTACCTGTACACTTTCTCCATCCTGTGGCACCTTCTGGGCACATATACTTATGGTCATTTCGGTACGCTTTTTCCCAAGTACCACAGGTGGAACGACTATCTCTGTTAATGACATTACATGCATCAAAGTTCAAAACAGCAGGCTTAGTAATGTCCTTGAGTGGTGGCGTAGCAGCTATTATAGGTCCATCTGCATCCTTCCATCGTATTTCCAACGTGTAATAGGATGGATTCTGATGCGGATTATAGCATACTCTGGATTTACCATTTGTGCAAACATTTAGTTCAGTGGTGTTATAAATACACCGAGTCACTTTTCCAGTGCAGGTATAATAAGAATGGTAAATCAAAGTCTGAGTTACTTTTAGTCCAGTTCGAGTAGAAGTAATGCAAGCAGTGCATGGAGGTAAAGCATAAGTCAGTTCAAAACCTCCAAAGCAGGCAACCAGGGCAAAGCAAAGGTAAAGATACATGTTGATTGGAGTTCTTCTGAATCCTCAACTTGCAGATCTTGACCACGATGTTCTTTTCTTCATCCCGTTCGCTAATGAAGCAATTTAACGGGTGTTGAGCGTTGATTGAAGATCCTCAAGTTGTCCATCACACCTCAACCAACTTAGCAATTTCAGTTGGTTTTTGAAGTATGGTTAATCAATGTAGTATCAAAGTAGTGTGCAAAATCACACACAGATTGGGTTCGTTGAAACAAAACTGTTGCTGTATGGAAAACAGCAATCCTCTTCGAAAGACTTGGCTACTGCAAGGCACTGTGATGAAGTGTCTAAGTTGCTGGTTGCCGTCTCAGAGTAACTCGCAAAGGTGCATCAAGATGCTGTTCTGCTGTCCACTGCTCAGGTTCAGGATCAGCAGCGGGCTTGACTCTGCTGTGGTGGATCCAGGCGTCAATTTCTGCTACCTTTACTGCAGTTGGGGTAGACAGGATGACGGTGTACGGTCCCTTCCAATGGGGTTCCAACGGTGTCTTTTTCCAATCTTTGATCCACACCGAGGTACCAGGCTGATAGGGATGCAGAGGTTCCGTCAAGTTGATAGGCAACTGGTCTTGGATCCACGCATGGAGAGTCTGCAGAACAAAACTAAGAGCTATAAGTTCTTGCCTGGTTATTTCTGAACCAATTTGGGCTAGACTTCCTTTAATTCCCTGCACTATTGGTGGGGGTTTACCATACAGAACTTCAAAAGGGGAAAATCCTGTTGATTTTACAGGAGCTGAGCGTATTCTGAGTAAAGCTATTGGGAGCACTTGGGGCCACTTCAAGTGTGTCTCCTGGCAAAGCTTAGACATTTGGACTTTTAAGGTACGATTCATTCGCTCAACTTTCCCTGAACTCTGGGGTCTATATGCAGTGTGGAGCTTCCATTGTATCTGCAAAGCTTTTGCTAACTGTTGTGTAACCTGGGAGACAAATGAGGGTCCATTGTCTGACCCTATTACTGCTGGAATTCCAAACCTAGGGACAATCTCTCTCATTAAAACCTTGGTAACTTCTCGGGCTTTCTCAGTTCTAGTTGGGAAGGCTTCTACCCACCCAGAGAAAGTACAGACTAACACTAGCAGGTAATGATATCCATTGGCTTTTGGCATTTCGGTAAAATCAATTTGCAGGTTGTGCATGGGGGTTACACCTCCTGACTGAACTCGGGGTGCCGTTATAAGGCCTTGCTTGGCATTATTTTTGGCACAAATTAGACATTGACGTGCTACTGAAGCTGATATAGTTGTCAACAGGGTAATGCAAAAGTGTGGTCTGAGTGCTTTTTCCATAGCACTTTTCCCATAGTGGGTTGCTTCGTGAAAGGCTTTGACAAAGGATGGTCCTAACAGTTCGGGAATTACTATTCGTCCAGGGGGTTGACTGCCCGCTGCTGGTGGCAGCTCAATCCATCCATCTTTCAGTACTCCATCTTCTTTGTTACAATAGTAATCTAATTCTTGGGTGGTATATCGTGGTGTCCATAAATTCAGAGGTACTGGAAACAATGCTGCTTGCATTGGCATAGCTTGTGGTGTAATCTGTCCCGTCATAGCTGCTTGTCGTGCTGAGGCATCTGCGAACCTATTTCCTCGGGCAACTTCTCCTTTTCCTGCTTGATGTCCTCTGCAATGCATGACAGCTACACGTGTTGGGGCCCAAACTGCGTCAAGTAACATCAGTATCTCGGGGCCATACTTGACTGATTTTCCTCCGGATGTGATGAGCCCTCGTTCTTTATAGAGAGCTCCATGGGCATGTAGAGTAGTAAAGGCATATTTGGAATCTGTATATACATTTAGCACAAGTTTCGCTCCTAATAATAATGCTCTGGTGAGTGCTATCAATTCGGCTTTCTGAGCTGATGTGCTTGAGGCTAGAGCTGATGATTCAACTACTTCGTGTTGAGTGACGACTGCATACCCAGCACAGCGTCGTCCATCAAGGATGAGACTGCTCCCATCAACATAATAGATTTGGTCAGGATTGTCTATGGGCACATCTGTCAAGTCAGGTCGACTGGAGAACACAGTGTCCATGACTTCGATACAGTCATGTTCTGGGAATTCTTCACTAATGGGTATCAAGGTGGCTGGATTCAAGGCATGACTCACTTCTAGTTGTATCTGTGGGTTTTCACATAACATGCTCTGGTATTTCAACATTCGGGAATTGGTGAGCCAATAATTTGCTTTTTGTTCCATGAGGGCAAGGACTGCATGTGGCACAGTGACTCGTATGTTCTGTCCTAATGTGAGCTTGTCCGCTTCACTTACTAGTACTGCTGTAGCTGCGACTGCTCTCAGGCAAGGTGGCCATCCTTTGGCCACAGTATCCAACTGTTTCGATAGATATGCTACAGGTCGCTCCCAATTTCCCAATTTCTGAGTCAACATGCCTAAGGCATTTCCCTGTGCTTCATGTACAAACAAGTGGAAAGGCTTGTGTACATCTGTTAGTCCAAGTGCTGGTGATGACATTAATTCTTCCTTTAACGTCTTGAAGGCTATATCCTGCTCATGTCCCCACTCCAGTGGTGACTTTTCTTCTCCTTTTGTGGCTTCATACAATGGTTTGGCAATTTGGGCAAAGTTGGGTATCCAGATTCGGCAATATCCTGCCGCTCCCAGAAAGGCTCTGACTTGCTTTCTGGTTGTTGGGGTTGGAATTCTACATACTGCTTCTTTTCTCTCTCTGCCTAATCTTCGGCTTCCTTGGGTTATACGAAAACCCAAGTATTTCACTTCTTTTTGGCATAGCTGTGCTTTTGCTCTGGAAACTTTATATCCAGCTTCATCTAGTAACTGCAAGAGGTCTTTGGTGGCTTGTATACATTCTCTTTCTGATACGGCTGCTATCAGCAGGTCGTCCACGTATTGGAGAAGCACTCTCTTTCCCGGGGCCACTGGATAGCTTGAAAGGTCCTGATTCAGTGCAGCACTAAAAATGGTAGGCGAATTCTTGAATCCTTGGGGTAATCGTGTCCATGTGAGTTGGCCCCCTCTTCCAGAGGTGGGGTCCTGCCATTCGAATGCAAACAATATTTGACTTACGGGGGCTAATCTTATGCAAAAGAATGCATCTTTTAAATCTAGTACAGTAAAATGGGTAGCTTCAGCAGGTATCAGTCCTAGAAGAGTGTAAGGATTGGGTACAACTGGATGTATAGTTTCAACTGCATCATTCACTCTCCTTAGATCTTGCACTGGGCGATAATCATCCGTCCCAGGTTTCTTTACTGGCAAAAGTGGAGTGTTCCATTGGGATTGACATACTTTTAGTAGACCATATTCGAGTAATCTTTGCAAGTGGCGATGGATACCTTCAATTGCAGCTCTTGGGAGAGGGTACTGTTTGACGTGTATTGGTGTAGCACTAGGCTTAAGGGTTACAATTACTGGAGCTATATGCTTGGCTAGGCCTGGGGGACTGCCTTCTGCCCATACTCCAGGTGGTGCATGAATTTTCTTTAGAGTTTGTTCAAAATGGGTGTCTTGGACAGAGTCATCAATGTAATACCTCCATTCCTCTTCTCGGGGAACTGTCAGCAGCATTATTCCTGCTGGTTTGACTTGGGGATTTACTGTCATTTGCATTTCTCCTTTTTCAGAGAAAGATATTTGTGCTTGAAGCTTGGCTAACATATCTCGTCCCAGTAGTGGCACTGGACATTCAGGCATATAAAGGAATTGATGAGTTATTTGCTGTCCTCCTAGACTGCATATACGATTCTGAAGAAAAGATTTTGTAGCTTTGGCACCAGTTGCTCCTATAATGGTGACTGCTTTTGTAGAAAATGGGGCTATCTTTTTGTCTATTACTGAATGTTCTGCTCCAGTATCAACCATAAAGTCCATAACTTGGTCTCCTATTCGTATTCCGACCATAGGCTCCTGGAGACCTAAAGCAAACTCGGAGCCCGGTCTGTCCTAATCCACGTCATTTTCATCATGGATCGTTGTGGTCACTGCTTGGATGGCTCCTCCTCTTTCTCGCTGGAATTGTTCTCGATTGGCTCCCCCACGGTTTCGGGGATGGCCTCGTCTTTCTTCTCGCCACTGATGATTGTTTTCGTCATCTTGCTGGGCGTCTTCGAGTTGCGGGCATGCATCTTTCCAATGTCCTTCTTCCCAGCAATAGGCGCATTGGTTTACGCCTATTTGGGGCCGGCTTCCTCCTCGGCCCCGCCCCCTTCCTCGGCTCCTTCGACTAGGGACACCTCCCCTTTTCTGTTCAACTAAGGCCGCAGCCAAAAAATCAGCTTTCTTCTTCATCTTTCGATCACATTCTCTCTGCCTTTCATTATCACGATTCACATACACTTTATGAGCAACTTCCAGTAACTGCGTTGTATTCATGCCCGCAAACCCTTCTAATTTCTGTAATTTACGTCTGATGTCTGGTTGAGACTGGTTTACAAAAGCAGAATTCACCATACATAAACTTCCTGATGCCTCGGGATCATAGGGAGTATACATTCTGTATGCTTCAGTTAATCTTTCATGAAATTCTGCGGGGCTCTCATCTACACCTTGGATAACTCCTGCAACTTTGGAAAGGTTCATAGCTTTCTGGCCCCTCCTTTTCAGACCTTGTAAAAAGCCTTGGCGAAAACAGGCTAGGGCTGTGGATCCTATCTCTGTATTTGGATCCCAATGGGGGTCTTCATTCGGGAATTCTCTCTGGGCCGCTTCCCGATGGTCTATTCTGTTCGTTCCCGGTCCCGGAGCTACAGGGTTATCCGCCATCCACTCAATAGCTGCTTTTCTAATTCGTGCTCGCTCCTCTGTCGTGAATAGAGTGGTCAGGAGCTGGCGGCAATCTGCCCAAGTGGGTTGGTGGGTTTCCATAATGGTAGTTACTAATTCTGTAAGTTCCTGGGGCTTATCAGTATAGGAGGCATAATGCGACCTCCAATTTAACAAATCAGTTGTAGAGAAAGGGATATACACATAATTTAGGGGTCCCGCTACCACCTCATCATTATCATTCTTTACGGGCATCATTTTGACAGTAGATATCTTTTGGGATCTGAGGGATATTTTCGTAACTGTCTTACCAGGGGTCACTTTCTTTTTCGCTACAGGTTTCACTTTGGATGTACTTTTTGCTGGCAAGCTAGTGCTGGCGACCACTTTTACACTGTCAGCATCGCTTAGGGAATTGTCAGTTTCTAATTGCTCTGCTTCTGTATCTGACTCTCCTTTTTCTGTTTCAGACGATTCACCTTCCTGTAAAGAGGATTCATCTTCCTGCTCTAGGTCTTCGGTTGGTAGCTCTGGGGTTGGGTCCCGCCTCGGCTGTCTCGGGGTTTCTGGGGCGGGTCGCCGGGCAGCCCTTACTGGACCTAGGAGTTGAGGCTGTCGGGGAATCATTTCTGGGGAATCAGGATCTACCAGGATGGGCTTCTTCCTGGACTTCTTATCCTGCCCTTTCGTTCTAGGCTGTTCTGCTTTCTGACTATAATCCGTCTTTGCTAACATTATTCTGCACTGTTCTTGATAACAGCGCTGCGCCCAGAGGGGCGGATCTTCGCAAATACTTAACCAGGAATCTATATAGGGGTACTGATCGGGGTGCGCTATCCGCACTCTACGGTGTACTAACTGGATAATTTCTACATTAAAAGTTCCCTCTCGGGGCCAGGTGGGGTCTAAGTCAGGCCACTCCCTAGTACACAAAATCTGTAAACGGGCTGCTGTCATTTTAATACCATAATCTCCAGAATATCCCTCTTTAAAATGTGCGATCATACATTCTAATGGAGTGTTCCTAGTAGACCCCGCCCCTCCCATTTCGATGTGTGCGCGCAACAACAGACAAAAGGGAAAAGGAGGGCGGACCGTGGGTAAGGGGTCCTCACGGCCCTGGAAACATATAAGGAATACAAATAACAAGACAAGACGACAATCGCTTCCCCCTTTTCGCGACCTGAACGCGGTCGCCCGGTCAGGAAATGCGCTACTCAGGGGTCCGCCTTCACTTGGTCCGTGCTGCCGGACCTCTCATCCACACTTCATTCACACAATCATGCTAGCAACGTATCCCAGAATGCATTCGTTTCTATCTATTCTGACTAGTCTTATCCAATTTCCAATTACCAAAAAGATGGGGGTTTCGCCCTGCGAATACTCATGCGGGGTTACTCGGCCCGTCTTTGAGAGGTGATCAGGCTCTCTTACCAATTTCCAATTTCTCGAGATTACAAATTCCAAGTTCCAATGGCAGCACTGCTCTTTCTATATCTGTCTAGACAACAAATCAAAACTATACTCACCGGATCCGGTCCTCAAACTTCCCAAGCAGGCGCATGAGTTGGACCTCGGACTCCCCTCACTCGGGTTCGAGGCGTTGGCTCCAGCCGGGCTCGGCACCCGCCGAGGTCCGACCAGCTCCCTCCGATGCAAGGGACCGGCGGCGTCAGGGAGCAGCCCTCGTCGGAAGGGCGCGATCCCGGCAGGACCAAGCCTATAGAGGCGGAAAGTCGTGGTATATTGCCCTATATACACTCTGATTCCACAACTTCCCGGCCAACGCACCAAGAATATGTAGCAGCAGAGCGCAGACAAACCAATATTTATTTTATTTATTTTATTTAACAGTATTTCTAAACCGCCTTATCATAATAATCAAGGTGGTATCACAGCAAACAATCTGGTAGTGTGAGTGTGTTATACATGCAGTGAGGGTGAAAATTTAGTTGGGTGCGTGTTGTATTGTGTGCTAGATTGGTTTGAGTTATGTACAATGTGGGCTATATACAGTGGTGCTAAAAACATCTTCTATACATACAGTGTTAGGCGGATGTAACAATACCAGGAGTCTGTTCAGAAGGTCCAAATCATTTATTTGTGCACAAGTCTCAAGCAAAATCAATTTCAAAAATGGCTGAGCAAAGATTTCTGACAATACAACAACTTTTATAGACTTTTACTCCATTCTAGGTATAGAAACACATTTCATTGGTCCCGGTACTCTCCCGTACCTCCCGTACCCCTTCTATTGGTCCCGGTACTGATAAGATTATCCAATTATGTTCCTTTAGTGGGCTCAGCACCTGCTTACCCCCCTTCCAGTCCCAATTACAATGGCCAGTTCATCAACTTGTTACTTTCATACTCTCAAGGCCATAGAGCCAATTTGTGCATGCAGGGGAGCAGGGCTCTGCAACTCATCTGTCAGCAATCCCAATTAAATCCCTTGCAGATGTATTTTTCTTATCAGTAACTTTTAAACATATTTTTCTGTATTTTTCCATCTTCCAGTTTTGCTTATCTAAGCTAATTCAATATTCTTGCTATGTCCTTGCTGTATTCCAGCTCTTCAGGAGCAGATTGGGGGATGTGCAATTCCCATAGGCCTCTCCACTAACTTCATTTACAGGTCAAGCTAGCTAGGCTCGCTTGCTTATATCAGACCAAGTGGATCACAGGCCTACCCCTGCCACAGTACTATGTAAAAGTCCAAAGGATTTTGAATTTGGTTAGAAGGAAGTCATGCCACAATAAAAATAAATTTTGGAGGCGCTACTGAAAAGAGTATTTGATGCTCATCTGTCTGGACAGTGTTATAGGACCATTTCTAAACATTTGGGTCTCGTCATTCAAGTAATTCTATGATAGAACAGCAGAAGAAGAGTTTTCATGTTTTGGACTGGTTATGTCAAACTCCCAATCTAAATCCTAATGAAATGTTATGGCAAGAGCTGAAGTGAGCTGTTTGTACAAGGAAGCCCTCAAATGCCACCTAGCTGAAACAGCTCTGTATTGAAGCATTGCCCAAAATTCCATAACTATACACTTACAAAACCTTCCAAGTAAAGCCACAATATGATCCAGTAAGAAAGGCTCACTCTTTTAATCCCTATCCTATCATCACTAACATGTTTTAATAAACAGTATATAGTGTCTCACAATGTGTTATTTTTGTCGGATCGTCTGTAATGAGGATGTGAAACATGCTCTTATAACAGACCCTCCTTTTTATTCGGTTTTTAAAAGGTCATATTGACCAAATTTGCCTGGGGCTATATATGGCCCATAAGACCAGCCATCGCAAATGATCAACTTAGTAAATGCTATATGCTAAATCCTCCCTTCCCATAAACAGTTTTCTGTAACCACTGAATGTCTCTTATAGGGAAACAATATTACTCATCTGGACCATTAAGAGTTCTTGTGATATGGCATTAACATTCTCTTTCTCCATGTTTCTTCATATCACTCCCACATAGTCCAATATTTTCATTTCATCTTGCTGGGAACCCGAAAGCTTGCCCGCCGCTGTATATTGTCAGCATACAGTCCATGCAGCTGTGGACTCTGGTGAATTCAGTCTACAAAGTTAAACTCTGACACCCTGGTGATGTCAGTCTCTAGGACCTGTCTGCAGCCCCTCCTTGCTAAATCAAGAATAGCAGACCTTAAAGGGAGTGGCTAGCAGAGCTCAAGGGGAAGTGCTGGAAAAGATTCAGTCCACTATAAAGGACAGACACACTTCCTGTCTCCCTCTCTCTCCCACCATCCATCGGACATGAAGGACAGAAGTCTCTGATGATCAATTCCTTTCACCCCTCCCCCCCTCTCTCTCTCTACCCACATGTTCTGGCCTACCATGCGGCTCTGACCCACATGTTCTGGCCTCTATCTCTCTCACACTTCACACATGCACACACACAGATTCATTGATGCACACTGAAACAGCTCTGTAACAATCACTATATACCTCTGTTCAATACCTATGTATTAAGCCTATTTTTACATAAAAACCTTTCTCCAAGCCACACCTGTTTGCTTGTCTTATTACAAACCCTCCTGCGTCTGTGAAGTGAAATGAACCCAGGACCTACAGAAGAGTAACTGGGATCACATCTCACATATATCCCTTGTAGACATTCAAACAGCAGTTGGGTAATTATCCCTTGTAGACATTCAAACAGCAGTTGGGTAATCATGCGACACAAAACTTTGTGTTTCAAGCCCGTTGTCAAAATGGCCCTTTATCAAGCTACATATACCCAACTTCCTTTTCCGATCAAACATGAATGACATCATCCCTACTCAATAGGAACACATGGGAACAAATGATGGCATCAAACACCCAAACTGAAGCTTAATTTAAAGACCACCGTTCCGTCCCCCCATTATGATGCGTTTAAAATGAGAGTGGCTGCTCAGACGTTTTTTAGAAAGTTACACACCGTACCATTTTTTCAGAATAAACCATCAGTTAAACTGGATGATTCAGTGTGTTATCTAGCTTCGGCATGGGTCCCGCCAGTTAGCACTGATGCTTCTTTGGTTACTTTTCAGCATCTGGTGTTGCGAGATCTAAGTCAGGTGGATGAGTCTTCTCAGAACCTATTTTCCAATCTTTCTGGCCCTCTTCATAAAGCTTTGAGGGATTTGAGTAATGCCCCTCATCTTACAATTTGACGAGCAGATAAGGGGGAGGGCGGTGGTGGTGCAGGACACAGATAGATATCACACCACGGTCCTCGCTCATTTAAGTAATTTAAAATATTATAGGATATTATTGATTGATCCGGGACCCCAGTTGCAATTGGAGATCAAGGAATACACCATAATGGCGATGCAACGTGCCTGGATTACTACAAAGGAGTTTAATTTCCTTAATCCTAAATTTCCAAAAATTCCTGTTTTATATATGGTCCCCAAAATCCACAAATCTTTGGAGGACCCACCAGGCCACCCAATAGTTTCCTGCCGGGAGTCTATACTTGAACCGTTATCGATTTTTTGTAACAGATTTTTTCAACCTTTGACGGTTTCTATTAAATCGTATATCAAAGATTCTTATCATTTTTTGTCTTAGTTACGGGATGTTCCAGTGTTACCTCATCACATTTTGGTAACTCTGGATGTGGTCGCATTGTACACAAACATTGATCAGAAGGAAGCATATTCGATATTAGCAGCTTTACCATTATCTTTACCCACTCGTTTACCAAAACGCTTTATATTGCAGCTATTGTCATGGGTGTTGAATGAGAATTACTTCCTATATGATCGGACATTTTACCATCAATGTTTTGGAATTGCGATGGGGGCTACTGTAGCTCCCTCAGTGGCAGCCCTTTACATGTCCCACTTTGAAGATACTTATTTATATACTGCACCGGAATTTCAGCAGGTTTCTGTTTGGAAACATTTTTTGGATGACGTGTTTCTTATTTGGAATGGATCCATGGCAGGTTTGCAATATTTCCTGTTATGGTTAAACACGTTACATGAGCATATCAAGTTTGAGGCCAAATTTGATCATTTTCAGATTGAATTTTTGGACATGGTCTTATATAAAGAGAATATGAGGCTTCAGTCTACCCTTTACCGAAAACCTTTTCAACGGAATACACTTCTGCAGTATATGAGTTTCCATCCTCGATCCCTCAGACAAGCCCTTCCTATTGGTCAATTCATTCGTATTCAGCGCCTGTGTTCAACTAGGACTGAGTATAAGAAACACTCTGTAGATTTGAGGAACCGACTACAGGCTCGTGGGTATCCAGTGACTTTAATTAATTCAGCATATAAATGGGCACTTAATAACCATTCAGAATGGTGGGAAGTTCCACATTCGCAGAATGATGAGCCAACACAGGATTTTACAGGGGTATTACCTTATATACCTCATACGATGGAAGTCTCAAGGATTCTTCGATCTCATTGGCACATTCTGGCAGAGCATTCATGCTTTCAAGTACCTTTACGATTGGCATATCGACGGAGTGCAAACATAGCAGATCAGGTAATTCACACTAGTATGAGAAATGACATACCGTTGGCAACAGGGGGTCATCAGGCCTGTGGAATGTGTGATATGTGTTCACGTACCTTGGAGGGTGCAGAGTGGTTGGACCCACGTAATCACTATGATACGCCACAGATTGTACATCTACTTATGTAGTTTATTTGATTATGTGTCCTTGCACAATGTTTTACGTGGGTATGACAACAAGATCAATTAGGAAACGGTTACAAGAACATAGATCGCATATAAACACTAAAGTGTTGAATGCCCCATTGGTTCAGCATTGTATGCGTTGCTCTCACACTTTTGAGCAGTTACGGTGGACAATACTGGATGCGGTCTCCCCGCTAAGACGAGGGGGTGATCGCCAGACGTTGTTACGTCAGAAAGAACAACGGTGGATTTTCATGCTTCAAACAGTAACTCCATCAGGATTAAATGCGGAGATAAAATGGTGGTCTTTAAACTAAGCTTCAGTTTGGGTGTTTGATGCCATCATTTGTTCCCATGTGTTCCTATTGAGTAGGGATGATGTCATTCATGTTTGATCGGAACAGGAAATTAGGTATACGTAGCTTGATAAAGGGCCATTTTGACAACGGGCTTGAAACACAAAGTTTTGTGTCGCATGATTACCCAACTGCTGTTTGAATGTCTACAAGGGATAATTACCCAACTGCTGTTTGAATGTCTACAAGGGATATACAGCGGCGGGCAAGCTTTCGGGTTCCCGGCAAGATGAAATTAAAATATTGGACTATGTGGGAGTGATATGAAGAAACATGGAGAAAGAGAATGTTAATGCCATATCACAAGAACTCTCAATGGTCCAGATGAGTAATATTGTTTCCCTATAAGAGACATTCAGTGGTTACAGAAAACTGTTTATGGGAAGGGAGGATTTAGCATATAGCATTTACTAAGATGGTCATTTGCGGAGGCTGGTCTTATGGGCCATATATGGCCCCAGGCAAATTTGGTCAATATGACCTTTTAAAAACCGAATAAAAAGGAGGGTCTGTTATGAGTATGTTTCACATCTTCATTACAGACGATCCGACAAAAAAAATACATTGTGAGACACTATATACTGTTTATTAAAACATGTTAGTGATGATAGGATAGGGATTAAAAGGGTGGCAAAATTCCATAACAGCAATGTGGGAGCCACATCAACAGTAACTGTACAGGACATTTCTGCTGAGGATGGTGCCATCAGTGAGTGAAGGCTCCCCATACTTTTAGACCAGGATACTTGTTGAATCTTTTTGCTGAATAAATAACACAGGTACACTAAAAAAAATTTTTTTTAAACTGCCTCTAATGTTTCGATTGATTTTTACGTTTTTTGGTGCGCTGAATCCAAATCTGGTAACCAATTTGCTCCATCACGTACAGATTTTTTGCTACATTGGGTTAGCAGTTTGAGGTGAACGTTTCAGATTGCGTGCGATCGAGATAAAAGTTTCTTGGATGAATTCTTTATACTAATTGTTTAGTAGTTATTCAAATAATAATAAAGAAAATTGTAACAAGGCAGCACATAAGAATAGAGTAATGTCAACAAAACACACTGTGATGGTAGCAAAATTGTCTGCACTTAAAACAGCCACATACATGTGCACAAACATTGAGCATATAAGAGCGAGGTTAGACACAAAGCAAAGCAAAGCAAAGAAATGTGCAAAAAATGTTGTACAGGTATGTATGTAAGAATAGAAAACGCAAACCGCACCATTGCAATACATGAAGACAAACACCCGATGGTGTGAAAATAAAATTCTAATAAATGAGATCCGACACTGTGGTAATAACTAGCAAACTTTTATTTCAAAGTTTAGTAAAAACACGATATTTGTCAACACAGTTTAGATTTTAAAGTCATTCTTGGGTCAATCAATCTCCTGGTGGGCCCGTTTCTTCTTCCCCCGAATGCTTCTCTTGGTGCGCTGCTTGGCGTATTTTTCATCTGGGGTTTCCCGCAGCAGCAACCAGCAGAAATCAGCCATCATAGTGGTGTTCCATCTTCCTTGGTACCTTCTCTCTGCGTCCTTGATGTCCTGGTGAAACCTTTCACCTTGTTCTTCACTGTACGCCCCCAAGTTTTCGGGAAAGTAGTTCACATGGGAGTGCAAGAAATGGACTTTCAGGCTCATGTTACAGCCTTGTTCTTTGAAGGCATTGAGCATCCTGGCAACAATATCCTTATAGTTCTCATCCCGCCTGTTCCCCAAGAATTTGAGAACAACATCCTTGAAGGAATCCCAGGCTTCTTTTTCCTTCTCAGACATCGTTTCAGCGAATGCTCCATCTGAAATGAGTTTCCTTATATCAGGGCCAACAAACACTCCTTCCTTTAGCTTTGCTTCAGAAAGTCGGGGGAACTTTGAGCAAAGGTACCGAAAGCACTCACCATCTTTTGGAAGGGACTTGATGAATTGCTTAATGAGACCCAACTTAATGTGGAGAGGTGGTAATAGAATTTTATCACGAGGTACCAAGCTCTCATGAAGAACATTTTTCTCACCGGGTCTCAAATACTCCCGAATTGGCCAGTCTTTTTTCCCCCAGTGTAGGTTGCGGGCCCGGCTATCCCACAAGCAAAGGAAGCAGGGATATTTGGTGAAACCGGATTGCTGCCCTAATAGCATGGATAGAATTTTAAAGTCTCCACAAATCATCCACTTATGCTCATCATAACGAATCTTCTGAAGAATCAGGGCCAAATTCTCATATTTTTCTTGGAGAATAACAGAGTGAGCAATAGGAACTGAAGCGAATGTGTTGCCATTATGAAGAAGAACACCTTTTATGCTGTCTTTTGACGAATCAATGAACAGCCGCCATTCAGCAGGATCATACTTGAGTTTAAACTTTTCCATCACTCCGTATATATCGTTGCAAAATACCAAATCTTCCTCTTTGCTGAAATACTTCAAAAATTGTGTCTCGCGGTTGCGGTACCAATAAAAAGTTGTTCCTGGTGACAATAGATATTTCTGTTTAAGCCGAGAACCTAGCAGTTGGGCAGCATCTTTTGGGAGTCCTAAATCCCGGACTAAATCATTCAATTCAGCTTGAGAGAAAAGTTCAGGTTTCGGATCTGGTTCAGTTTCAAACTCGGAAGTACTGGACTCATCGGGAAAAGCCATCTGATGAGTCTCATCATGATCAGAACCGTCCACACAAATATGATCCAAAGATTTTGGTGGTTCAGGCACAGGTACTTCGTTGCTATGAGGCATAGGCCTAATTGCTGAGGGAAGGTTGGGGTAACTTATTACGTTCTTATTTTTTAAGTTGTATCCCTTCACAATGCAAGAGCAAAAATAGCAGTCACTGCTGTGGTCTCTTTGTTCACGCCACATCATAGGTATTCCGAAACGAAATGCTTGTTTTTTACCTTTCATCCATAAGCGTAGATCTTCCTCACATGTCTTGCACACTTTGTGAGGAGCCCACGGTTTGTCTTGATCGCCTAACTTCAAACCGAAATAGGCGAAATATACTTTTTTAATAAATGCAGAAATGTTCCTCTGCCGCTTTTTCACGGTATATTCCCCACAAATAAAACAAAAACTGTCCGGAGAGTTGACGCAACCTCTGGCTCTGTGAGCCATCACAAATACACAGCACTGCAAACTACAACTGTAGTGAACCACTAAGGAATAAAGCTGGATTACGACTGAGCAAACAAAAGGTAATAATGAACTTGCAAGAAACTGAAATTTGACAGGAACGTTCATGTCGCAACCACCGTGTTTGAGCGAGCGAACGAGGCGAGGCGAACAGGAAAGAACATGCGCCAGCGCGAGTACTGGATTTAGCCCCCCGCCTCCCAATTGTCCTGTTAATGTATAAAATGAATACAAAACACTCTAAAATATCATGAGGGAGTGTTTCTAGTTAGTTAACCATTACAACCTCTATTTTGGGCCAAGAAAATAAACTGCAGTCAGCTAAAAAGAAATTATGTGAACATTCCTTATATGGGTAAGAAATCTAATTTTGCAAGAAAACGTGACGTGATGGAACATTTTGGCTATTTTTCCTGGATTCAGCACCCCAAAATCTATAGGCATCAGTTGCAAAACTGGAGGCAGTTTTTTGGTAGTGTACCTGTGTAATCAAAACATACCAATGGTTCCCAAACTTGGGATCAGGGTGCCAAATGGGATCACATCATTAGTAAATAGAGTCACAGAAACACAGCCATTTCCCATTCTCTCTGGACTTTCAATGTGACCCATGCCAAGCAATGGCAGTTACTAGTCAGCACGTGGCCTGTGAGCCAACAAACATTCTTAGGCCATTGTCCCCTTCTGGGTGAGCTTCCTGTCAGAATGGAAACAAGTACTGGAGTCTGTAAGCACACACTGCACACTGGCACAAGGTACTCTGTGCTAACTACTGCTGATGTTGCCACTATTGTTGCTGCTGCCTTCCTGCTTTAGAAGAGTGGAGGAAAGGGAAGGAGGCTGGAGACCTGCTATTTTGATTTCATGATCATCTGAGTTTACGTGGATTTTTATTTGTTAAGATAAGATCATACGAGATAAAAGTTTGAAAAGCACTGAAATATACCCTTTGGGGGTCATTCTCAACAGTGAATAGCAGGGATGTATGTCTGGTTTGGATGTACAACCCCCGCTATTCGCTTGCGCATATTCAGAGACCCTGGCTCCCTGCATGCACAGTGACATTGTGCAGGGAGTGCTGGATGGGGGAGGGAGGGGGAGAGCTGGAGGCAGAGGGTAAGCGGAGTGGCTGCATAAGCCGGATGTATAGAGCCTCTTCTGCTTCTGGCTCTGCACATCCGGCTGTGCAAGGATGGATGTGGGACTTATTCCACCTCGGAGGTGGAATAAGTCCTATCAACACCAGCGATCGGGCCTGGCAGCTCCCCACAAACCAAGGAGCCGCGGAAGGTGAGGCCCCCCACCCAATCCTGGCCCTTGCAGACTCTGACAAGGGTTGGATGGCAGGGAAACAACGATCAACTTGGGGTTTGGGCTTTCGTCACTCCTGCTCGGCATATCGGCACCATTGCGATGGGATGCTATGGCACTGGCACACAAGCAAGAACATAGGGCGGGCTGGCCAGGTAGGAGAATGGGCATCTGCAGCAGATTTGGGTCATGTCTAGGCCATCTAAGTGTCCAATTCTGCAACCACGGAAACGTCTAGCTCCCGCAGTTCAGAATCGGGTACAAGTTTGGTAGTCCATTTTTCAGCCATCCAAATGGCCCGGACGTGCCCTGATTAGAATTGGCCTCTTTGTGTCTGAGTTATTTATTCAGTGGGATTATTTTTCTCGCATATCAAATTTTAGGTTAGAATCTAATCATGTTTCAAGTATAAATTGTGCTGAAATCTAGATCATTCTAGTGGGTTCATCAACTATTTCTCAAACTATGAGTTTTATGGATTTTCAAAGCAGCTGTAGTAACAAATGTTTTGAGAGATGTGCTGCACATTATTAAGTCTATGGAACATTTTGTACCAAGCCTTACAATAAGCATGCTAGATTAAACATTTTGCCCATCATCCAAAGTTGGATAAAACCTGTAATAAATGTAGTTTTCCTTTTGTTTTGCTTGTTTCAGTGAAAACGACTTCTTGGTGAATATTTTTTAATGTTTCCTTTATAACTGTGTTCTACATCCAGATCACTTTCTATGACAATTTATTTATGTACAAGCTTTCTTCTTATTAAAAAAAATCTATATTACAAGTCAAAATGGACAAAATAATGTGCACACCCATGGAGTTAAATAAGGTACAGAGTACCTATTATTCAATGCATTTGGCATTGATCTATTCCTTTCTTAGCATGGTTTCATTGTTTATTGTATCTGCTGCTTCTAAAAACCAGAAGTGACCTAGGATTTTTCCCAGTTTTATAAAGAAAGTAGGGAGAACCTTGCCGTGAATATGACTATATACGTGACATGTAATCATCAAAGTGAACTTCTAAAGTAAAGCCATCTCTGTGGGACCTGTGCAGCAGGAAATTGATTTTTGCCCTCAGCAGGCATGAATACTGCACAGTTATTTCATCATTTTGTTATTTTTTCTGATATTACATTTACTGTAGGTGGCACAAGCAGCTTTGTTCCTAAGGACTAATAGTTTGGCAAAGACAGAACTATCTTAAAACTTCAACATACAAGAACATTGTACCTTAGGAATTTGTCACTGGCACTTAATAAGGAACCTAAGAAATTCCAAACTGTATATTTCCAGATTTTTATTCTATCAGGCATTTTAACTGATTCCAGACTTCTGATTCTAGGGATTTATAACACTTGGATGTTTATTTTCAAGCTAATTAGCTACTTTGTAAGGACACCAAAAATCATGGTATATTATCAATTTGAGTTGCACAATTAAATTTCAAGTATTGTATGGGTGGATTCTGTTTTCTTCATGCCTTTTGTTATTAAAAATGAATAAAATTGGTATACAGTTTCTCTCTGTCTATTATGTTCTTCATCACAATCTCTTAAGCCCTCTCTTCCCCAGCAGTCAAACACTCCTTTCTCAATCTTTCTCATCTCTCCAGCAGTGATATATGCTTTTTACTGGGCAGCTTGGCACATGCTATTTAGCAGTTCATATGCAGAGGGAGCTCTAGAAAAAGAATGCAAACTCACAGTAATCCTGGGGAATGTCATCCTTGAGAGTCCTGAACGGGCAATAAGTGAGCTCTTATTGGAAAAGGGCAGTCTGGAAGTTGGAGTGAAGACGTAGGGTGTATAACACAGGTAAAAGTCATGAGCACCTGGAACCAATTGACAAGTTGAGAGAATCATACAAAAGCCAGACTATTTAAAGAGGAGAAAGGAAAGCAGGGCAGAACAGGTCAGTTTAACATGATTCTCAGTGCTAAAAGAAAGCCTCAACATTACTACTGACATAACAGTCCCAAAATGACAAAATTAGACTTTACATCTAGATTGCTGCAGGGTGTCAAGTGCTCAAAAGAAGATCTGCCATCTCCTCAGAAGGTCGCACCTACAGGCGAGCCCAAAATCACTCTGAAATTGATCATACAGAGGATCCTGGAACTAGAAGATCTAAGTAACAACAAAGAAGCAATAGTCAAAATCAGGAAAGGAGCAATTCGCCTTAGCACAGGCATATGTGGAGGCCACTGAGGGTGAAAAGCAGCTGAGCCATGTTCATAACATGCGAAAGTCAGGAGCACTAAGGAAAGACAAGGTCATAGAGAAATTGTAGTACCTGAAGATTGGAGAGTGGCCACTATAACACCAGTTTTTAAACAGGGTTCAGGGTTAATCCAGGAAACTACAGACATTTGAGCCTGACATCAGTACTGGGCAAATGGTAGAAATCATTATAAAGAATACAATTACTGAGCATGTAGATAGTCATGGTTTAATGGGAGAAAGCCAACATGGATTTGACCAAGGAAAGTCTTGTCTCACTAATCTGTTATATTTTTTTGAACGTGTGAATAAACAGATAGACAAAGGTGAGCCAGTCGATATAGTGTATCTGGATTTTCAGAAAGCTTTTGACAAAGTCCCTCATGAGAAACTCTTGGGGAAATTAAAAAGTCATGGGGTAGGAGGCAGTGTACTATTGTGGATTAGGAACTGGTTAAAAAGTAGAAAACAGAGAATCGGGTTAAATGGCAATTTTCTCAATTTCAATCCTTCCTTCTTCCTCAGTCTCACTACTTTTCCTCCTCTGAAGTCCATTCCATTTGCTTTTTTAATCCCTTACCTCTCTGGATAGCTGCTATTTATAGACCCCCTGACAAGTCCACCTCTATCTTTTTTTGCTGACTTTGGCTCATGGCTCTCCTTATTTCTGGTTTCTTCTTCCCCTCCCTTATTTTTGGTGACTTTAATATTCATGTTGATAACCCTTCTGACCCCCTATGCTTCTAAGCTCCTTTCCCTTACCTCTTCATTCAACTTCCAGCTTTGCTCTTCTGCCCCCACTCATCAGCACGGTCACTGACTTGACCTTGTTTTCTTCTCTAATTGTTTACTCTCTAATTTCTGTACCTCAGTTCTTCCCTTATCTGACCATCACCTGTTAAGCTTCACTCTTCATCACTCCCCACCTCAATCACGGCCTGTCACCTCCTATCTTTTTAGAAATCTTCATGCTATTGATCCATTGGCTTTCTCCACTATTGTCTCATCACATCTTTCCTCCACTCTGTCTTCTAAGTCTGTTGATAAGACTATAGTTTCTTATAATACTGCTCTCTCCTCTGCTCTGGATGCTCTTGCTTCGCCCATGCCATGTCTTGTGAGGCACACTATACCTCAGCCCTGGCTGTCTTCAACTACCTGCTACCTTGTGCCTGCTCAGCTGAGCACATTTGGCTCAAATTCCACTCCCTTTCTGATTTTCTTCACTTAAGATTCATGCTTGTTTCCTTCCAATCAGCCACTGCACTCGCCAAGTAAAACTACTATGTCCATCTGACTAACTCTCTTGCTTCTGACCCCCCTGTCTCTTCTCAACTCTCTCCTCAAGGTGCCTCCACCTCCGACCCCTCCTTCGCTTTCTGCCCAAACCCTAGCCAACTATTTCCTTAACAAAGTCCATAAGATTACACTCCAATTCTCCACAAGATCAGCTTCTTCCCCCTCTTCAATACCAACTTTTCCCCTCAATCTCTATTACCTTTTCATCCTTTTCTAAGCTATATGAAGAGGAAACCTCTCATCTTCTTTCTTCCTCTAAACTTACTACCTTTTCCTTAGATCCCATCCCCACCTGTCTCCCTAATTCCACCTCCTCCTCTGTCAGCCCTTTCATTTCACATATTCTCAACCTATCACTTTCCACTGCAACTTTCCCTGCAGCCTTCAAGCATGCTGTGGTCACACATTTCCTCAAGAAACCTTCACTTGATCCTACTGATCCGTCTAACTATCGACCCATCTCCCTTTTTTCATCATTTCCAAACTTCTTGAATGTGCAGTTCTCTGCCGTTGCCTTGAATTTATCACCTCTCAAGCCCTCCTAGATCTACTTCAATCTGGCTTTCGTCCCTTCCATTCTGCTGAAATGGCTCTTGCCAAAGTCTCCAGCAACTTGTTCCTGGCCAAATCCAAGGGCTTTTACTCAGTCCTCATTCTTCTTGACCTTTCTGCTTCTTTTGACACTGTTGACACCACTTTCTCCTCGACACAATGTCCTCACTTGGTTTTAGGGGTTCTGTGCTTTCCTGGTTTTCTTATCTCTCACATCGCTCTTTCAGTGTTTGTTCTGGTGGTTTCTCCTCTACTGCTATCCCACTCTCAGTTGGTGTACCCCAAGGGTCTGTTCTCGGCCTTCTCCTTTTCTCCCTCTGTACTCAGTCCCTTAGTGCTCTCATCTCCTTCCATGGCTTTGAGTATCATTTTTATGCTGATGACTCTCAAATCTATCTATCTACACCTAATATATCTCCAGGAACAAGCAGGAATGAGTCTTCACATATGGGTATCGTCGGTACCGACGGAGCCCGCGCGGGAACGCTCCCCAGCGTCCAGTAAGAAAGCTTTTGGGAGCATCCCACAGCGCCTGCGCTCTGCCTTCCCGCTTTTCCTAACCGCCTCTCTCCAGTTCTTCTTTTCCACGGAGCCAGCAGGTCGTGTTCCTATCACCATTGAAGAATTTCTTATTTTCTTTTATTTCTTTAGTCGCGTGTCTGCCTTCTCGACGCCGGACCGGTACCGCCGGTCTTTTCTTTCTTCATTCTAAAAAAATAAATAAATAACTACTGTTTTTCTCACTTCAGTGCATTTTTCTTTCTGTGGCCTTAGGCCTACGAAAATTTTTCCTCATGGAAAAGTCCGCCTCCGGGTTTAAAAAGTGCACGAAGTGCAGCGGCACTATTTCTGTCACCGACACCCATGACTGGTGTCTCAAATGTTTAGGTCCTGACCATTCCATTACGGACTGTGAGTCCTGTTCCATGATGTCTAAAAGAGGTCTACAGAATCGAGCAGCCAAGCTCAGTACCCTGTTTCCCTCTGATGCAGCTTCGGTGGCATCGACGTCTTCCAGGGCTTCCTCTTCCTCCCATGGATCTCAGGTAACCAAACTTAAGTCCAGCCGGTCCTCGAAGAGTAGATCTCCCTCTAAGTATCGAGATGCCTCCGGGCTTGCTCTCGAGGAATCCGCACCGGCAAAATTACCCCGGCGGGAGGCTCCGGCTTCCAAAGCTTTATCTATGGGGTCACAGGTTGACATCGATGGCTCGGCCTCGACCGATCACCTGTTGCAATGTTCTGGGGTACCGGTGGTTCTCCAGGACCAAGCAGGAAGTCAGTCCTCACATATGGGTGACGTCGGCGCCGACGGAGCCCTCGCGGAGCAATTTTCCCCAGCTTTCAAAGAAAGCCTTTGGGAATTGCAGCGCGCATGCGCGGTCCTCTTCCCGCCCAAGGGTGCCATCTTGCTCAGTCTTCTTTTTTCCGCGGAGCCCTACAGACATTGTCTGTGAATCCCCGCCGAAAAGTTGATTTTTTCTCTATTTTTCTCTTTTTTCTTCGGTTCGACGCCGGTTCTTTTCCCGCCCGGACTCGCGACGCCGGTTGCAAGTCCGTTCCTTATTTTTCGGCTTTTTGTCCTTCGTGACAGATTTCGCGCCTTTTTCCTTTTTCCCTGGCAGCCCGGTCTTTCGACCTCGCAGGGGCCCTTTTTCCCCCGATGGCTGCCAGCGGCTTTAAAAAGTGTGACCTCTGTAAGAAACTCATGTCTCTTACAGACACTCATGACTTCTGCCTCCGCTGCCTCGGACCCGATCATGACTCCATGATCTGTGGTCCATGTGGCAAAATGTCCTCAAAAGCGTTGAGGAGTCGGCAGCATCAGCGGGAGCGTATCTTCTCTGACTCCGGTCGGGCTCGGACCTCGTCAGAGGCTTCGACGTCTCGGGACTCTGGTCCTGAGCATCGTCGAAGTTCCTCTGAAAGGGGGTCTCCTACCCGGGAACATTATCGGAAGAAGAAACCCGCGAGGGCGGGATCGGTGGACGCTCCTGGTCCCTCGAGGGCCAGGTCGCATAGCCCCGATTCCCGTCCCGGGTCCTCGGAGGTGGAGAGGCCGTCAAAACATCCTCGACTCGAGGTGGACTTGCCCGCTCACGTGAGTACTGTTGTCCTTGTTGACTCGCCTCCGAAGGACCCGACGTCGGGCCCGACGCCGTCGGGGCCCGAGTCGGGGGCTGCTGGGTCTCCTGAGCTCGGACTCAGGTTGACGGCCTTGGAGAGCAGTCTGACTGCCTTCATGGACCAGCAGCGGGTATTGATCGCTGGCCTCGCCGGTGTTTCTGCCCTGACCGCCGGGATGTCGACCTCCAAATCGACCCCGGAGACCGAGCCGATCCTCGAGTCCATGAGAGCTCGAGTCGATCCTCGGTCGAGGTCTCCTTCGGCCTCCCGTTCGGGACCGAGGTCGTCGACGCCGACTCCCTCGGCGTCAGAGCGGATAACATCGGTGCCCGCCCGACCGGAGCCACTCGACTCCTCCTCCGAGGAGTCGGCCTGGGAATCTGAGGACGAAGAGTCACCTGGTTCCTTTCGGACTCGGTGTGTCCCTTCGGACTCCCCCGAGTCCGAACCTCGGAGACGGTCCCCCCCGGAGGATACCCGGTTCTCGGACTTCGTGAGGGATATGGCCAAGGCTTTGGCCTTCCCCCCGGATCCTGAGGAGGAACCTCGAGTCGAAGAACTCGATGCCCTCCAATATGACTCTCCCCCGAAGGAGGCCTTTATTGTACCGGTTCCTCCGATGCTGGAACGACTTCTCTTCCGCATGTGGGAGAGCCCGGCGTCGTCGCCGGTGTTAAGCAAGCGGGTCAATTCCATTTATCGAGTCCGCAAGAGCCCCGGCTTCCAAAAGGCACAACTACCGCACCATTCCATGGTGGTGGAATCGGCCATGCATAGACTTAAGAGTCAAAATATGCACTCCTCGGTGCCCCCTGGTAGGGAAGCCCGAAGCCTGGATGCCCTCGGTAGGAAGTGCTTCCAGGGCTCTATGCTTGCTTGTCGAGTCCAGACTTACCAGCTCTACATGGGCATGTATCTCCGAGACCTGGCTAAAGAAATAGCCGGGTTCTCTGCTGGTCTCTCCGACGAACCTTTGCAGAGGTTCCAAACCTTGTCTACTGGTATTCGAGAGTGCTCCAAGTTTATATCTCGAGCAGCCTATGATGGTTTTGAGGCTTCGGCTCGAGTAGCTGCGGCCGGCATCGGTGGACGCCGCCAGGCTTGGCTTCAGACGTCTGACCTCGAGCCCTGGGTCCAGGACAAGTTGGTTGATGTCCCCTGCCGAAGTGATAACCTCTTTGGCAAGCCCATGGATGAGAAGGCTGCACAAATCGAGACGGAAACTCTCACCAGGACTCGTCTCTCAAGGAAGACCTCTGCCCCTTTTCAAAAGAAGAAGGCCTCGGGGAAAAAGCCCTTTTACCCGAGGAAAGGTGCTGCCTATAAATACTACTCTCAGTATCAGGCCTCAGCAGCTCCCCCACAGGGAAAGCAGGCCAAGGGACGGGGTAATGGGTCCCGTAGGCAGCAAGCCCCCAAGCCTGCACCACCGGCCCCTGCTCAGCAGGGTGGGGGCTTTTGACTTCCTCAGCATAGCCTCTCCCCCTCAGCTGGTTTCTCTCAGCACAGGAGGCCGGCTGGTCCACTTTGCCCACAGGTGGTCCAACATCACCGCAGATACCTGGGTACTTCACATAGTTCAAAAGGGCTATCTTCTTCACTTTCACCAGGTACCTCCCTCCTACTTTCCAGGGGAGCCTCCCAGACTCCCTTTGCACAGGGACTTACTCCTTCAGGAGTTAGCAAGTTTCGTTCAGGAACAAGCCGTGGAACCGGTGCCCCACCACCTGAAGGGCCAAGGATTTTACTCCAGGTACTTCCTGATTCCAAAAAGAACAGGAGGCCTCAGACCCATCCTGGACTTGCGAAACCTCAACAAGTTCCTTGCAAAGGAAAAGTTCAAGATGCTTACCCTTGGAATCCTGCTGCCCTACCTCCAGCAGGGAGACTGGCTATGCTTCTTGGATCTGAAGGATGCGTATACTCATATCCTCATTCATCCGGACCACAGACAATATCTCAGATTTGTTGTGGGAGGAAATCATTACCAGTACAGAGTGCTGCCCTTTGGCCTATCCTCCGCCCCCAGGGTGTTCACCAAATGCCTCGCAGTGGTGGCGGCCTATCTAAGACTTCAAGGTCTGTTTGTGTTCCCATACCTGGACGACTGGCTCATCAGAGCCCCATCTTTAACAGAGGCCGCTCAGGCCACTCATCGCACTGTGGCTCTGCTCCAGCACTTGGGTTTTGTCATAAACTTCGCAAAGTCCACTTTGCTCCCCTCTCAAAATCTCGAGTTCATCGGCGCCAGGTTGGACACACTTCAGGCGTGGGGCTTCCTCCCTCTGGACAGGGCCAGGCGGCTCATGGATCTCGCCGGCCACTTTCACAGCAATGCGCTGGTCTCAGCCAGGCATTTTCTGCGACTGCTCGGCCATATGGCTTCCACAGTCCATGTGACCCCCAATGCCCGACTGAATATGCGTCCTGCTCAGTGGTGCCTTCGCAATCAATGGCATCAGGCCACGGGGAGCCTAACGGACTCTGTGCAGATCTCCGACCAGCTGGTCTCATCTCTGCGATGGTGGCTTCATCTACCAAACCTAGTGCTAGGGGTGGCTTTTCAGCCCCCTACGCATTCTCAGGTCCTAACGACCGATGCTTCCCTCTTGGGTTGGGGAGCACATTGCCAAGGGTCATGTACTCAAGGCCTCTGGACTCCTTGGGAGTCTGCTCAACAGATAAACTTCCTGGAGCTCAGAGCCATCCGCCTAGCGCTCAGAGCCTTCTCTCACCTGGTGTCCCACCAGTCGCTACTGATACAGACGGACAACCAGGTTGCCATGTTCTACGTAAACAAACAAGGCGGAACAGGCTCCTTCCTCATCTGTCAGGAGGCGCAACAGCTATGCTCTTGGGCAGTCCGCCACGGCATCCTCCTCAGGGCTGTCTATCTCCCAGGTCAAGAAAATTACCTGGCCGACAAGCTCAGCAGGATCCTCCAGCCACACGAGTGGAGGCTGGATCCGATGGTGGTTCAGCAAATTTTTCTCAAGTGGGGTCTTCCCACCATGGATCTGTTTGCCAGTCCTCTGAACCGGCAGCTGCCCAGATTCTGCTCTCGACAGCCGCATCCTCTCAGGGTAGCGGCGGATGCTTTTCTGATTCCCTGGTCCACCGGCCTCTTGTATGCCTTTCCTCCCATGCCACTGGTGTCTCGGACGCTCTTCAAGGTTCTCAGAGACAAAGCATCGATGATCCTAGTGGCTCCCCGGTGGCCGAGACAACCTTGGTTCCCGCTTCTGATGCAGCTGGCGGTGGACACTCCTCTTCCCCTGGGGTTTCAGCCCGACCTCCTGTCGCAGAATCAGGGGACTCTCCTACACCCCAACCTCCGGTCCCTTCATCTGATGGCCTGGCTGCTGAAAGGGTAGTCCTTGCTCCTCTGCAGCTACCTCCAGATGTAGAGGAGGTCGTCTTGGCCTCCAGGAGGCCCTCCACCCGGAAGTCCTACACTCTAAAGTGGCGTCGGTTCTCCGTCTGGTGTACTCAGCAGTCTCAAGACCCCTTCTCCTGTTCAGCATCAGTGGTCTTGCAGTACTTGCTCTCTCTCTCTAACCTTGGACTTAAGTCCAACTCAGTCAAGGTCCACCTCAGTGCTCTTTCTGCGCATCACATGCCGGTGGATGGTAGGCCTCTTTCCAGCCACCCTCTGGTGGCTCGGTTTCTCAGAGGCCTCCTTCTTCTTAAGCCACCTTTGCGCCCGCCAGCCCCGGACTGGGATCTCAATGTGGTTTTCCAGCAGATTACCTGTCCGCCTTTTGAGCCTATGGCTACCTGTCCACTGCGTTTTCTTTCGTGGAAAACCTTGTTCTTGGTAGCCCTCACTTCTGCTAGACGCGTTAGTGAGTTGCAGGCCCTAGTGTCTGATCCTCCTTACACTAGGTTCTATAAGAACCGGGTAGTCCTACGGATTCACCCTAAGTTTCTTCCCAAAGTGGTATCCCCTTTTCATATCAACCAGGAGGTGGTACTTCCGACCTACTTTCCCAGGCCGCACTCCAGCCGAGCTGAAATGGTCCTGCATACCCTGGACTGTAGAAGGGCGTTGACCTTCTACCTTGACCGTACGCGGGAGCACCGAAGGACTGTTCAGCTCTTCGTGTCTTATGACCCCAACAAGTTGGGGCTCCCTGTCTCCAAGCGTACTCTGTCCATCTGGATTGCTGACTGTATCGCTTGGGCTTACGAGGCAGCCGGCCTCGTGTTGGAAGGTAGAGTCACCGCTCATCGTGTTCGGGCGAAGGCTACATCGGTGGCTTACCTCCGCTCTGTTCCATTGGCAGACATCTGCTGGGCCGCTACTTGGTCTTCAAGCCAGACTTTTGTAGCCCATTACTGCCTGGAGAGGGAGTCCCGCAGGGACAGTGCTTTCGGACAGGCAGTCCTCCGTAACCTCTTTGAGGTATAGGCAACTCCTACCCTCCATCCCGGATGGGGGCTACCGGTGGGTAATAATTCAGTGAAGATTCCTTCCTTCTGTGCTACTGAGCTTGAGGGAGCTCATTTTTGTGCTTAGGGTCTCCGGTAGCCTTAAGCTTGGGAGTCCCATATGTGAGGACTGACTTCCTGCTTGGTCCTGGAGAAAGCGTAGTTACTCACCTGTAACAGGTGTTCTCCAGAAGCAGCAGGAATCAGTCCTCACAACCCTCCCTCCTCCCCTTGGAGTTGCAGTTCTATGCTTTCGTTTTTGCTAATTTTTTGCTGTCTTTTAGCTATGTCATCAGACTGAGCAAGATGGCACCCTTGGGTGGGAAGAGGACCGCGCATGCGCGCTGCAATTCCCAAAGGTTTTCTTTGAAAGCTGGGGAAAATTGCTCCGCGAGGGCTCCGTCGGCGCCGACGTCACCCATATGTGAGGACTGATTCCTGCTGCTCCTGGAGAACACCTGTTACAGGTGAGTAACTACGCTTTTCCACTGGTACCGACATCCAGACATTGGTGGCGTCGATGGATCAGAATATTCTGACCATGCAGCGTGCCATCACGGCATTCATACAAGCTGCGACGCCTTCAGTACCGCAACAAACTCCGTTGTCGGTACCGATTCCGGTACTGGACCCGATATCAGTTCTGGTGCCGGTACCGATTGCATCGACATCAGCTTCGGCATCGACGGCAGCGGTACACTGTTCTGTGATGCCCATCGGTACCGAATTGGTTCCGATCACTCCCGATGTCGATACCCCCCGGTACACGTATCGGACTCTGCAAGAGCATCCAGACAGGCGATACTTCGATTCCTCTGAAGACTCTGATGAATCAGAGGCCTCTATCGAAGCATCGGGGATCCTTCCTCAGGAGCCCTCTTCTCCAAAAAGGAGAATGTCTCCTCCAGAAGACTTGTCTTTTCAAGACTTCATTAGGGAAGTGGCCAGGGGCCTTTCCATCTCAGTGGCCTCTGAGACAGAGCCTAGAGCCAAAAAATTAGATATTTTACAATATCCTAAGGCTCCTAAAGAGGCAGCCACTTTACCAATACATGAGATTCTTTATGATCACATGTTGGGCATATGGGAGACTCCTCTCACCACCTCCCCTCATTCTCGTAGGTTGGACACCATGTATCGTGTTCCTCCTTCTCCTGGCTTTCATAAGACTCAGCTTCCTCAACACTCCATTGTGGTGGAGTCTGCTATGAAAAAGATCAAGAGTGCAAAAAGGCACTCTTCTACTCCTCCAGGAAGAGAATGCAGAACCTTAGAATGCCTTTGGCAGGAGAATTTTCCAGGCCAGTATGCTTGTTGCCAGAATCAACTCCTATAGTCTCTATATGGGGATGTTTCTAAAGGAAGTTACAGATCATCTGCAAACCTTATCTCCTTTTATTTCAGAAGATAAAAGGGAAGAGTTTTTCACCTGGCTTAAACATGCCCAGGATATTTCCAAGTTTTCCAACCGTGCAGCCTTTGACTCTTTTGAAGGTGCCAGCAGAGCCTCGGCTATTGCCATAGGTGCACGCAGAGTTGCTTGGTTCCAAGCTTCTGATTTGGAACCCTGGGTTCAGGATGGACTAGGAAAACTTCCTTGTACAGGTGAAAACCTTTTTGGCAAAGATTGGCAAGCAAAGGCCACCCAGATGGATGCTGAAAATTCTGCTTTAGATAGACTTTCAAAGTCTACTTCTGCTCCTTTTAAAAAAAGGTTGTTCAAAAAGGGATTTTTCCCAAAAAAAGGGAAATATTATTCTGCTTATGGTCAGCAGGCATCTTCTGCAGGTCGTTTTGCTACAAAGAGACAGCAACAACCGAAACAGGCCAAGCCTAAGGCTCCGAGGACTGCTACGGCCCAACAGCCTCAGCCTCCTCAGGACCTTTGACTTACAACTAGAGAAATTAGCCTTTCTGGCTCTAGAACATCCAGAGCCTCTCACCATTCCAGGAAGGTTAGCTCATTTTGCTCCCAGATGGGAACAAATCACAGCAGAGCAATGGACCCTCTCCATCATAAGAGACGGGTACAAGCTACATTTCTTAAACCTTCCCCCTCACACCATGGTGAAACAGTTCAATTCTCCAACATCTCTCTTCGACCTTCTGGGTCAGGAGATTGCTACCCTTCTTGCCCAAGGGGCAATAGAAGAAGTACCCCTTCTTCAACAGGGCTCAGGGTTCTACTCCCCCTACTTTCTCATTCCAAAGAAAACAGGGGGCTACAGACCCATTTTAGATCTCAGAGAATTGAACAAGTTTCTATGCAAGGAGAAATTCAAGATGACTTCTCTCGGTACTCTCCTTCCATACCTCCAGAGTCAGGACTGGCTTTGTTCTCTAGATCTCAAGGATGCGTACACCCATGTCTTCATCCATCCAACACACAGAAGGTTCCTTCGGTTCCTTTTCCAAGGAAAGCACTATCAATACAGAGTGCTTCCCTTCGGTCTGGCCTCTGCCCCAAGGGTGTTCACAAAATGCATGGCAGTAGTAGCTGCATTTCTACGCACTCTAGGAATATTTGTATTCCCATATCTGGACGACTGGCTCATCCGAGCTCCATCCCAGTCAGAGGCCCAGGCTTCCCTGGACTAGAAAGGGGGGCTGTTACTTCTGGAGAGAAATCTGAAATTGTGAGTATATACTTCTGGGAATTTTTCTGAAAGGAATTTTTTTTTTCTTTTAAAGCTAATTAATCTGTGAACCCACTATTTTTTTGTTAAATCAGTCAGGGCCTAGTAGCAACAGTTTAAGATTCAATTTAAAACACAGAAGAGAACTTTCTGGGTACCTTTCATACCCAGTAGGGAGCTGTAGTTTAAATTTCATAGTCACTCAGGGCCTAGCATCAGCAAAGTACTTTTAGTTTCAAATTAAAACACAGAAGAGAGCTTTCTGGTTAAATTTAGAATCCAGCAGAGAGCTTGTAGTTTAAATTTCATAATAGGTTAGAGCCTAGCAGCAGCAAAGAGCTATAATTTAAATCAAATCAGAATATAGCTTACCTCAGCAGCACAGGACAGGGTACTGTGTAGCAGCCCTTTTTTTAATAAGTGTTATTTCTCCAGGACCAAGCAGGAAGTCAGTCCTCACATATGGGTGACGTCGGCGCCGACGGAGCCCTCGCGGAGCAATTTTCCCCAGCTTTCAAAGAAAGCCTTTGGGAATTGCAGCGCGCATGCGCGGTCCCCTTCCCGCCCAAGGGTGCCATCTTAGCCAGTCTTCTTTTTTCCGCAGAGCCCTACAGACGTGATCTTCTTGTCCCTGCAGAAAAAGTTGATTTTCGTCGTTTATTTTCTCTTTTTTCTTCGGTTCGACGCCGGTCTCTTTCCTGCCCGGACTCGCGACGCCGTTGCGAGTCCTTCTCTTATTTTTCGGTTTTTCTGATTTTTCTTGTCAGTTTCGTTTTTCGGTTTTTCGCTGGCAGCCCGGTCCTTTGACCTTGCAGGGGCCCTTTTTCCCCCGATGGCTGCCAGTGGCTTCAAAAGATGTGTTCAGTGTGACAGAAATATGTCGCTCACTGACACACACGATCATTGCCTCCGCTGCCTCGGCCCAGATCACGAGGAACTGATCTGTGGGGCCTGCAGCAAAATGTCCTCCAAAGCTTTACGGAGTCGGCGGCATCAGCGGGAAAGAATCTTCGCAGATCCCACCCGTACCCGGACCTCGTCGGAGGCCTCGGCGTCCAGAGGCTCCAGCTCTGAGCATCGCCGGAGTTCCTCCGACAGAGGTTCTCCCTCCGGGGATCATCATCGGAAGGCGAAACCCGCGAGGGCGGCGTCGGTGGACACTCCTGGTTCCGCGAGGGCCAGGTCGCATAGCCCCGATAGCCGTCCCGGGTCTTTGGAGCAGGAACGTCTCATGAAGCGACCTCGTTTGGAATCGGAATTGCCTCCGAGGGGTCCGACGTCGGGCCCGACGCCGTCGGGGCCCGAGTCGGGGACTGCTGGGTCACCTGAGGTCGGACTCAGGTTGACGGCCTTGGAGAGCAGACTGTCTGCCTTCATGGACCAGCAGCGGGCACTGATCGCTAGCCTCGCTGGCGCCTCTGCCCCGACCGCCGGGACGTCGACGTCTAAGTCGACCCCGGAGACCGAGCCGATCCGCGAGTCCATGCGGGCTCGAGTCGATCCTCGGTCGAGGTCTCCCTCGGCCTCCCGTTCGGGACCGAGGTCGTCGACGCCGACTCCCTCGGCGTCGGGGCAGCCGACGCCTCCGCCCGCCCGAACCGACCCCACCGATTCCTCCTCGGAGTCGGCCTGGGAATCTGAAGTGGAAGAGTCACCTGATTCTTTTCGGACTCGGTGTGTCCCCTCGGACTCCCCTGAGTCCGAACCTCGGAAACAGTCCCCCCCGGAGGATGCCCGGTTCTCGGTCTTCGTCAGGGATATGGCCAAGGCTTTGGCCTTCCCTGCGGATCCCGAGGAGGAGCCTCGAGCCGAAGAGCTCGACGCCCTTCAGTACGACTCTCCAGCAAAGGAGGACTTTACTGTACCGGTTCCTCCCATGCTGGAACGACTACTCTTCCGCATGTGGGAGAGTCCGGCATCGTCACCGGTATTAAGCAAGCGGGTCGATTCCATCTATCGAGTCCGCAAGAGCCCTGGCTTCCAGAAAGCACAGCTACCGCACCATTCCATGGTGGTGGAATCGGCCATGCATAGGCTCAAGAGCCAGAAGATGCACTCCTCGGTGCCTCCCGGCAGGGAGGCCCACAACCTGGATGGCCTCGGTAAGAAGTGTTTCCAAGGCTCTATGCTTGCTTGTCGGGTCCAGACCTACCAGCTCTACATGGGCATGTACCTTAGAGACCTGGCTAAAGAGATAGCCGGATTCTCTGCTGGGCTGTCCGAGGAACCTTTGCGGAGGTTCCTAGCCTTGTCCACTGGAATTCGAGATTGCTCCAAATTCATTTCTCGAGCAGCCTATGATGGCTTTGAAGCATCGGCTCGAGTGGCCGCAGCCGGCATCGGTGCCCGCCGACAGGCTTGGCTTCAGTCGTCTGACCTTGAACCCTGGGTGCAGGAGAAGTTGGTCGATGTCCCCTGCCGAGGTGAGAACCTCTTTGGCAAGCCCATGGATGAGAAGGCTGCGCAAATCGAGACGGAGACTCTCACCAGAACTAGGCTCTCTAGGAAGACCTCTGCCCCTTCCCAGAAGAAGAAGGGCTCGGGAAAGAAGTCCTTTTACCCGAGAAAGGCGGCTGCCTATAAACACTACCCTCAATATCAGGCCTCCGCAGCTCCCCAACAGGGTCAGCAGGCCAAGGGACGGGGTAACAGGTCCCGTAGGCAGCAAGCCCCCAAGCCTGCACCAACGGTAGGGTTTTTGACTTCATCGGCATAGCCTCTCCCCCTCAGCTGGTTTCTCCCAGCACAGGAGGCCGGCTGGTCCACTTTGCCCACAGGTGGTCCAACATCACATCAGATGCCTGGGTGCTTCAGGTTGTGAGAGGAGGCTATCTTCTCCACTTCCACCAGGTCCCTCCCTCCTATTTCCCGGGAGAGCCTCCACGACTCCCTTTGCACAGGGACTTACTCCTTCAGGAGTTAGCAAGTCTTCTTCAGGAACAGGCTGTGGAACCGGTGCCCCACCACCTGAGAGGTCAAGGCTTTTATTCCAGGTATTTCCTAATACCAAAAAGAACGGGAGGCCTCAGACCCATCCTGGACTTGCGCAACCTAAACAAGTTCCTCGTGCGGGAGAAGTTCAAAATTCTTACCCTTGGAATCCTTCTGCCCTACCTCCAGCAGGGAGATTGGCTATACTCCTTGGATTTAAAGGATGCCTACACGCACATCCTCATCCACCCAAGCCACCGCCAATACCTAAGGTTTGTGGTGGCAGGAAATCATTACCAGTACAGAGTGCTGCCCTTTGGCCTATCCTCCGCACCATGAGTCTTCACAAAATGTCTCGCGGTGGTGGCGGCTTATCTCCGGCTTCAGGGCCTCTATGTCTTTCCTTACCTAGACGACTGGCTCATCAGAGCATCGTCCTTTCCAGAAGTCACAAAAGCCACACACCGCACTGTGACTCTTCTCCAGTACTTGGGCTTTGTCATAAACTTCGCAAAGTCCACTTTGCTCCCCTCGCAAGATCTCGAGTTCATCGGCGCAAGATTGCACACTCTTCAGGCGCGAGCTTTCCTGCCTCTCGACAGGGCTCAATGGCTCATGGACCTAGCCAGCCGTTTTCGCAGCCAGTCCCTGGTCTCGGCCAGGCGCTTCCTGAGACTACTCGGCCATATGGCTTCCACCGTCCACGTGACCCCCAATGCCCGCCTGAATATGCGGCCTGCTCAGTGGTGCCTTCGCAAGCAGTGGCAACAGGCCACGGGCGGCCTAGCCGACTTAGTGCAGATCTCCGACCCGCTGGCTTCTTCTCTACAGTGGTGGCTTCATCAGCCGAACCTGGTGCTCGGAATGCCTTTTCAATCTCCTCCGCCTGCTCAAGTACTGACGACCGATGCTTCTCTCCTGGGATGGGGAGCGCATTGCCAAGGGGCATGTACTCAAGGTCTCTGGACCACGTGGGAGTCTGCGCAGCAGATCAACTTCCTGGAGCTCAGAGCAATCCGTCTGGCTCTCAAGGCTTTCTCCCACCTGACTTCTCACCGGTCCGTCCTTGTCCAGACGGACAATCAAGTTGCCATGTTCTACGTGAACAAACAGGGGGGCACGGGCTCCTTCCTTCTCTGTCGAGAAGCACAGAGGCTCTGCTCTTGGGCCGTCAGCCACGGCATTCTTCTCAAGGCAGTTTATCTCGCAGGCCAAGAAAATTGCCTGGCGGACAAACTCAGCAGAATCCTCCAGCCGCACGAGTGGCGACTGGATCCCTTGGTAGTTCAGAAACATTTTCTGAAGTGGGGCCTCCCCACCATGGATCTCTTTGCCAGTCCTTTCAACCGGCAACTTCCTCGCTTCTGCTCTCGGCAGCCGCATCCCCTTCGAGTAGCGGCGGATGCTTTTCTGCTCTCATGGTCGAAAAGCCTTCTGTATGCCTTTCCTCCCATACTGCTAATCTCTCGTACTCTTTTCAAGGCTCTCCGAGACAAAGCTTCCATCATCCTGATAGCTCCTCGGTGGCCCAGACAGCCGTGGTTTCCACTCCTGCTGCAACTGGCGGTGGAGGCTCCGTTCCCTCTGGGGTTTCAACCAGACCTCCTAACACAGGATCAGGGGTCCCTGCTACACCCCAACCTCAGATCTTTACATCTGATGGCCTGGCTGCTGAAAGGGTAGTCCTGGCTCCCCTTCTGCTGCCGGCAGAAGTGGAAGAGGTCGTCCTAGCTTCCCGGCGACCTTCTACCCGCAAATGCTACGCCCTTAAATGGCGTCGTTTTTCCGTTTGGTGTACCCAGCAGTCTCAGGATCCCTTCTCCTGCTCGATGTCGGTGATCTTGCAGTACTTGCTCTACCTCTCTAATCTGGGACTTAAGTCCAACTCCGTCAAAGTTCACCTCAGTGCTCTTTCAGCACATCATGTGCCGGTGGATGGCAGACCTCTTTCCAATGACCCTCTCGTGGCAAGGTTTCTCCGAGGTCTCCTTCTACTTAAACCACCTCTGCGCCCGCCAGCACCTGACTGGGATCTGAATGTGGTTTTACAGCGGATCACCTGTCCGCCTTTTGAACCTATGGCTACCTGTTCTCTCCGTTTTCTTTCTTGGAAAGCCTTATTCTTGATAGCCCTCACTTCCGCTAGACGCGTAAGTGAATTGCAGACCCTCGTGTCTGATCCCCCTTACACTCGGTTCTACAAAAATAGGGTAGTCCTACGGACTCACCCTAAATTTCTTCCAAAAGTGGTCTCCCCTTTTCACATCAATCAGGAGGTGGTACTTCTGACCTTCTTTCCCAGGCCACACTCCAGCCGAGCTGAAATGGTCCTGCATACCCTGGACTGTAGAAGGGCGTTGAACTTCTACCTTGACCATACGCGGGAGCACCGTAAAGCTGCTCAGCTTTTCGTGTCTTTTGACCCCAATAAATTGGGGCTCCCTGTCTCCAAGCGTACTCTGTCCATCTGGGTTGCTGACTGTATCGCTTGGGCTTATGGGGCAGCCGGACTCTCGTTAGAAAGTCGGGTCACGGCTCATTGTGTTCGGGCGAAGGCTACGTCAGTGGCTTACCTCGGCTCTGTTCCATTGGCAGACATCTGCCGGGCCGCTACTTGGTCTTCGAGCCAGACTTTTGCGGTCCATTACTGCCTCAAGAGGGAGTCCCGCAGGGACAGTGCTTTCGGACAGGCAGTCCTCCGAAATCTCTTCGAGGTTTGAGCAACTCCTACCCTCCATCCCGGATGGGGGCTACCGGTGGGTAATAATTCAGTGAAGATTCCTTCCTTCTGTGCTGCTGAGCTAGAGGGAGCTCATTTTTGTGCTTAGGGTCTCTGGTAGCCTTAAGCTTGGGAGTCCCATATGTGAGGACTGACTTCCTGCTTGGTCCTGGAGAAAGCATAGTTACTCACCTGTAACAGGTGTTCTCCAGGAGCAGCAGGAATCAGTCCTCACAACCCTCCCTCCTCCCCTTGGAGTTGCAATCATCTGCTTTAGTTTTTTTGCAAATTTTTATGCTGTCTTTTAGCTATGTCATCTGACTGGCTAAGATGGCACCCTTGGGCGGTAAGGTGACCGCGCATGCGCGCTGCAATTCCCAAAGGCTTTCTTTGAAAGCTGGGGAAAATTGCTCCGCGAGGGCTCCGTCGGCGCCGACGTCACCCATATGTGAGGACTGATTCCTGCTGCTCCTGGAGAACACCTGTTACAGGTGAGTAACTACGCTATCCCTCCCTCCCTCCCGACACCCACCCTCCCCTGGGATAATCACAGCTTTATAGGTACTTGCACAACTTAAAAGACAGGAGGTGCTCTCAGGTGAACCTCATTACCCAAATCAGTCATACACTAAGGACCTGAGATTAATTAAGCTTCAGGTGAACAAGGTATATTAAACTTCTTAGGTACAGTTTTAGTGGTATAAATATCCATAGCACTCTTTAGTACATAAAGAACTTAAAGATCTAGACACAAACTTAAAACTAAGATGCAGACAGCAGTCCAGCAGCGGAATGTGGGCTTTCCAGTCTTTTGCATTGAGTGTCACATGTATGATTTTCTCCCAGCTGGTGAGAGGTCTTACGTGTGCACTAGGTGCAAGGAGCTCTCTGCTCTCAGGGAAAGAGTCTGTTCTCTAGAGGCTAGAGTAGCAGACTTGGAAAACATAAGACAGACAGAGAGGTACATAGACGAGACCTACAGGGATATAGTCCTGAAGTCCCACCTCCAGTCTGGCAGCATCCCTGTTGCCATGGAGGAGAGAGGTCACGTGACAGGAGAGCATCACCCTGGTGTGGCAGGAAGTGATCCTGTAACTAGAACCTGTCCTCCAGGTGATGTAAACCCCTCTCGCACCGAGGAGGTTTCTCCAGGGCCAAGTGCCCATGAGGGAAGGGTTAGGACAGCAGTTATAGTTGGTGATTCGATCATTAGGCATGTAGATAGCTGGGTGGCTGGTGGACGTGAGGATCGCCTGGTAACATGCCTGCCTGGTGCGAAGGTAGCGGACCTCACACGCCACCTAGATAAGGTCTTAGTTAGTGCTGGGGAGGAGTCTGCTGTCTTGGTACATGTCGGTACCAATGACATAGGAAAATGTGGTAGGGAGGTTCTGGAAGCTAAATTTAGGCTTTTAGGTAGGAAGTTGAAATCCAGAACTTCCAGGGTAGCGTTCTCCGAAATGCTTCCCATTCCACGTGCAGGACCCAAAAGGCAGGCAGAGCTCCGGAGTCTCAATGCGTGGATGAGACAATGGTGCAGAGATGAGGGGTTCGGATTTGTTAGGAACTGGGGAACATTCTGGGGAAAGGAGGGGCTCTTCCGAAGGGATGGGCTTCACCTTAACCGGGATGGAACCAGGCTGCTGGCATTAACCTTTAAAAAGGAGATAGAGCAGCTTTTAAACTAGATAATAGGGGAAAGCCGACAGTTGCCCAAGAGCGCATGGTTCGGAAGAATGTATCCTTGAAGGATACTACAAAAAGCAGAGAGGTTCCGGGGGGCGGAGCCTGATGTCCAGCGGGATGGTCGCATAACGCTGAGGCTCCCGAGAGGCCTACTCAGAATCCTGAATTAACACCGTACATACTTGGAACTTCTACTCTGATCTTGCCGGGGCACATTGGTGAGATGGCGGGGACCAAACCCACGCGCCTGGAATTTGGATCTCCAGCGGCTTCTCACGGCAAACGTTCCAAAACTGAACCTCCGTCCCCGCAGAAGGGGCTGGCCTTGCGCGAGGGCCCCGAAATGCAGCATGAAATCCTCGCAGAGATTAGAGGGGTCAAAGACCTCGTGCAGTCAAACGGTGAAGCACTCCGAGCGCTGCGGGAAGATTTTGGTGTGCTGCAAAGCAAGCTAGAAGGGCTTTCTTCGCGTCAGGACAAAATGGAGAGCATATTGGACTCCCATGCGGCCCGGTTGTCCAAACTCGACAAAGTTGAACGTCAGGTGCGGGCCTTGCAGAAAGAAGTGGAAGATGGCAATAATAGAGCGCGCCGCAACAACATACGACTCGTGGGCATACCGGAGGGAGCGGAATCGGGAGACATGAAAGAGTTTTTATGCAAAATCCTCCCTTCCCTGCTCCAAATCACCTTTACCAAAGATTTGGAGATCGATCGCGCTCATCGTGTACCCACAAGCATAACGCTCAACAGGAAGACCCCGCGGCCTATCATTTTTCGACTTTTGAGATATCAACATGTGGAGCAAATTCTAAGTGCCTCTCGGGCAAAGGGCCATATGGAGTTTGAGAGCCACAAGATCTCCTTCTATCCCGACTTGGCTAAACCCACGGTCGACCGCCGAAAGCGCTTTCTGGAATTCCGGCCGAGGCTTCAACAACTACAAGCACGCTATGGCCTGATGTACCCGGCCAAGCTCCGAGTCACGCTTCACAATCAGACAAGAACATTTGAGGACCCTGATCTACTAGCGGAGTTTTTGGATTCCAAAGAAGCCGACTTGATGCGCTGACTTCCAGAATATTCCTGCAAGTATTCTCATATCCGCTGTACCTGCCATATTGGATCTGCCGCAGCCCAGCAAAGAGTCTGGCGAGGGCAGTTTGCTGCCTTACTTTTGATGATATCTGTGACCCGACTCCATCTACCCACAGTAGCCTCGATGAGTATCAGAGACAGTGTTAATTATGGACTCTGGTGTTTCTTTTCTTTTTTTCATGTCTTTCTATTTCCTCTCTAGGGCCTCCTCCCGCAGACATATGGTCGCCATATTCTTTGGGGGTTTTGCTTCTTCTCTAAGATACTTTGGTACATACTTTTCAATATGGGGTGTATTAGCCAGAATACTCGGTGATTATGTCATTGTTGCACAGATTCTGATTATGTTGTATGTTTTCAAGCGCCCTTACCTAAAATGTCTATTACCGATTGATGGCACCATGTAAGATTTTCTCATTGAACGTAAAAGGAATCAATAATCCGATTAAAACGGAAGAAAATCCTAAGCTACCTAAGTCAGGAAGCTGCGGATCTGATTTTTCTCCAAGAAACGCATTTAAATTCGAAGGAAACTCTTAAACTCAATATTAAACCTTACATGGTGGCCGCCTATTCCCCAGCCGTTTCTAAGAAATGTGGGGTTGCCATACTGGTTAGGAAATCTTTGCATGCTACTATTATTGCGACTAGCTCAGATACAGAAGGTAGATGGTCCAGAGTTCACCTCAAGATAGGTAGCCTTGAAGTTACATGTATATGCCTTTACGCTCCTAATGTGGATGACCCTGCCTTTTTTGCTACCATTGCTCAGGTTGCGCAGGCCTCTGCTAATACTTCATTGATAATTGGGGGGGATTTCAATCTAGTCCTTGATCCCCTGATTGACAAACAGCCGCCTAGGACAAGTGGTCCCCCCAAGAGTCACACCACGCTTACCTCCCTGATCAAAGATCTTGCTTTAGTTGATCTATGGAGGTTACTACACCCCAATGAGCTTGACTTCACCTTCTTCTCTTCCCCTCATAAATCCCAGTCTCGCATAGACTTCTTTCTAATATCAAAACTGTTAGTTCCTCAGGTGGACACTGCAAAGATTCACTCCCAACATATTTCAGATCATGCTGCCATTTCCTTTCAATTACACACTACTGCACCCCAAGGGAATTCGGGGGCCTGGTTCTTTGATAGGGCCCTGTTAACTCAGCCAGAGTTCCAGTTAGAAATTCGAGCAGCCATACAGGATTACTTCCATTTTAATCTACCCCAGGATACTGTGAATTGGGCTTGGTGGGAGGGCTTCAAAGCGGCCATTCGAGCAACGATCACTAGCTATCAAATCCGCCTGCGGAAACAACGCAAACAGCAGCTACTCACACTAGACCAACAAATAAAAAGCAGGCGAACGAGTTCTAACTTCACGTACTGATCCATGTGTATTAATTCGATTACAGCGTCTCCGTTTTCAATATAATTCAATCCTCTCAACTGCAGCTTCTAAGAGTATTGAGCTTCAGCGAGGGACATATTATCGTGAAAATAACCGAGCCGGTCGACTCTTAGCCAACGCCTTGAAAGGTCAAAAAGAAGCCAAACGCGTAGCGGCCCTTCGAGCTCCACAGGGAGGGGGCATAGTGACCACAGACTCCGACATTGTAGAGCTCTTTCGGGATTTCTATACCCGCCTATATCAATCTGAATGTGAGTTCTCGTCAGAGACATTCGAGCGATTGCTTTCTGGCATTCAGCGGTCGACCCTCTCTGAAGATGATAGGGATGCGATGGATGAACCCTTCTCTACTTCAGAGATCCAATCTGCCCTAAAACGAACAGCCTCGGGCCGTGCAGCAGGGCCCGATGGTCTCCCGACCGAATTCTACAGAACGTTCAGTGCAGATTTAGTTCCCTATTTAAAACTCTATTTTACTGCCCTTGCGGTAGATACATCCTCTTTGGGATCCTTTTCTGCAGCTAATGTGGTAGTATTTGAGAAAGAAGGCAGAGACCCGCTACTAACCGCCAACTACCGTCCAATCTCCCTACTTAATGCCGATTATAAAATCTTCGCAACGATCTTGGCCACCCGGCTATCTGTCAGGATGGCCACCCTAATTCACCCCGACCAATGCGGTTTTATACCCGGCAGATCAACTGCTGACAATGCTCGGACCTTGTGCCATGTGCTATCCAGTGCTGCCAATCTAGATCATCCGTGGGTGGGTCTTTCCCTGGATGCCGAAAAAGCCTTTGATCGCCTAGAATGGCCCTTCTTATTCGCAGTTCTCCGATGGTATGGCTTTGGGGAGGGCTTCCTCCGATATCTCCAAGTCATGTATACTCAACCCGTTGCCAGTATTTGTGTAAATGCCATCAAGTCTCAGCCATTTAATCTCCAAAGAGGCACGCGTCAAGGTTGCCCCCTATCACCAATGCTCTTTGATCTAGCTCTTGAACCCCTAGCCCTCCTTATTAGACAGTCCGCACGTATTCGAGGTGTCCCCTTCAGTCATAGGGAGATTAAACTCTCTGCATATGCAGATGACCTTATGCTTTTCGTATCCCTCGATTCGGTTCCAGCTGTCTTGGATCTGATTGACGGATACTCACAATTATCGGGCTATAAAATTAACTGGACCAAATCTGTAGCATTCCCACTGAACCGCTGGGTACATGAGGCTGACATGCAGGCCTTTCCCTTCCTTTGGCAATCCCGCATGGTGAAGTATCTCGGGGTCCATTACTGTTCTCCTTTAGAAGACACTATCAGTTTTAATGCCAAAGAGGTAGTCTCCAAAGTCCGTGAGCTCACAAATCGTTGGTCTCCCTTATCTCTTACATGGTGGGGCCGCTTAGAAACTGTGAAAATGATGATAGTCCCCAAAGTGAACTACATTTTAGAAATGCTGCCATGCTTACTCCCGCTACATACTTATAAAGATATTGAGGGCCTTCTCGTCCGTTATCTTTGGCAGGCAATCCACCAAGGATAGCTAAACAAAAACTACAGTCTGCAAAGGAAAGAGGGGGTACCAGATTTCCTGATTTTCTTAGATATCATCAAGCCTTCCTACTTAAGCAAGGTGCCCGATGGCTAGATGCCTCAACAGACAGCAGACCAGTTTGGCTTGACATAGAAGAGGAGCTTAGTAGCCCAATTCCGTTGACCCATCTCCCCGGTATGTCCTATCAAGTAGACACCCGCCATCCACCAATGATTGTCGATACTCTTGCGGCCTTTAACACTCTCATTCTATCACTGGGCCCGAACGTATGTCCTCAGGACGGACTCCCGCTATGGAATAACCCCAGAATTCAAGTCCTAAATAGAACGATAGCATGGAAACCCTGGTACTCAAGGGGGATCTGGACACCCCAACAGCTTTTCTCTGCAGCTCGTTGGAAAACCTTTTCTGATTTACAAAAGGAATTTGCGTTACCAGCGAAACACTACTTTCAATTGATGCAGCTTCAACACTGCCTCAAAAGTGCTCGAATCATGCCGCCCTCTGCCCCTACTGAGGACGGGCTTTTAGAGATAGTTCACTCTTATTAGTAGTACACATGGGGTAGCCTCTAACTTTTATAAAATATTATGTCAGGGTACAGACACGGCCACTTTTAGAGCCCAACAAGCCTGGGAGCGCGAACTGCAAACCACTTTAACCCCTGTGCAATGGAGCGTTTTCTGGAGCAAGGTAGTGCGGGTTTCCCGGTCTGCCTCTGTTACCCAAACTCTCTTCTTTTTTGCACACAGATGCTTTTATACCCCAGAAAAAATAGCCAAATGGAACACAAATGCTAGGGACCAGTGTTGGTCTTGCCATACTGCTGTGGGAACCTTCGCTCATGTTCTTTATGAATGTCCTCAACTACAGGTTTATTGGGGGCGGGTCTGGGGTTGTATTCAATTTATCTTACACCTTCACGAACCTCTCTCTTGGAAGATCGTAGGACTCCGCTCTGTGGCGGAGGTCCCCTCTCTTCCTAAGAAGGGTCGCTTTCTCCTTGATTTCATGCTGGGTATAGCCATATGCTTAATCACGAGGAATTGGAAGGATAGCTCTCGACTTACGGTCAATGAATGGTGGAACCTCGTCTGCTTATATAGTAAATATGAGCAGATACCTCGGAGAGCTATTCCCCATGCCCAAACTCACTCTCGCTTGTCTAAATGGCAGATGCTTAATGATTACGTACAATCTGCTCATTGTTCCAACATGCCTGTATAATGTGCACTCATCATGTTTCAGATCACCGTTAGGTTTTGTAACACAATAATGTAAGTACAGGCCCGCTTCGGGAATGATTAGTTTTCTAGAGAGGAAGCAGGGGGGAGGGGGGTGGCAGGGGTTTACTTTGGTGTATGTATTACACTTTATGTATTTGTCTTTTAGCTGTATGTCTTCCTTTTCCTTTGTTGTTATAAAACGAAAATAAAGAATTTAAAAAAAAAAAAAGCAGAGAGGTTCCAAAAAAGAGTAAAGTAGCCCAAATGCCCTCGAGTATGGAGCAGACAGAGCTTAAAGATCCCAAATTACCCATGTCTAAATTAATATGAATAAAATACAGTCTCTAAAATGCTTGTATGCAAATGCTAGAAGTCTACAAAACAAGATGGAGAGTTAGAATATATAGCACTAAACGAGAGGTTAGATATGATTGGAATATCAGAGACATGGTGGAAGGAGGACAACCAGTGGGACACTGTGATACCTGGGTACAAACTATATCGTAATGATAGAGCTGATCAAATTGGTGGAGGGGTTGCGCTCTATGTTAGAGAGGGCATTGAGTCAGAAAGGATTAAAGTTTTGCAAGAAACAAAATTTGCTTTAGAATCTCTATGGATTGAAATTCCATGTAAAAAGGGGAAGGCGATGGCAGTGGGGGTGTACTATTGTCCGCCTGGCCAGAATGAACAAATAGATGATGAAATGCTCAAAGAAATCAAGGAAGCTAGCAAAAGTTACAGTGCAGTAATAATAATGGGTGATTTCAATTACCCCGGCATCGACTGGGTCAGTGTCACAACAGGACATGCTAGGGAGATAAACTTCCTAGATGAAATAAATGACTGCTTCTTGGAGCAGCTGGTTCATGAACCGACCAGAGGGGAAGCAATATTAGACCTAGTCCTTAGTGGAACACCAGATGTAGTGCAAGAGATAAGGGTGTTGGGGCCACTTGGCAATAGTGATCATAGCATGATCACCTTTGATTTAATTAGTGGAGGAGGGATAGTAAGGAAATCCACAGTACTACCCTTTAACTTTCGAAAGGGAGACTATGATAAAATGAGGAAAACAGTTAAGAAAAAACTAAAAGGAGCAGTTGCAAAGGTTAAAGACGTACATCAAGCTTGGGTGTTGTTGAAAAATACTATCTTGGAAGCCCAGACCAGCTGTATTCCACGCTTTAAGAAAAGTGGAAGGAAGTCCAAAAAACTGCCAGCATGGTTTAAAGGTGAGGTCAGAGAGGCTGTTGTTGCCAAAAAAGCATCTTTCAGGAAATGGAAAAAAGAGCCAAACGATGAAACCTGGAAACAGCACAACCCCTGGCAAGTCTAATGCAAGGCATTGATAAGGCAGGCAAAGAGAGAATTTGAGAAGAAGCTTGCTGCGGAAGCAAAAACGCGAAAAGACCTTTTCAAGTACATTCGTAGCAAAAAACCTGTGAGAGAGTCAGTTGGTCCATTAGATGATAAAGGGGTTAAAGGAGCACTAAGAGGCGACAAGGCGATAGCGGAGAGACTGAATGAATTCTTTGCTTCGGTCTTTACTGAGGAAGATGTAGGGATGTTACCCATGACTGAAGTGGTATTTAAAGGTGTGGAAGAATTGAAGGAAATATCGATACATCGGGAAGATGTCTTACAACTATTAGATAAACTGAAGAGTAGCAAATCACCTGGGCCGGATGGTATACATCCAAGGGTGTTGAAAGAACTGAAATTTGAGATTGCAGACCTGCTATCAGTAATCTGTGAACTATCATTAAAATCATCTCTAATACCTGAGGATTGGAGGATCGCCAATGTAACACCAATTTTTAAAAAGGGTTCGAGGGGTGATCCGGGAAACTACAGACCGGTGAGCCTGACATCAGTACCGGTAAAAATGGTAGAAACCATCATAAAGAATAAAATTACTCAGCATGTAGATAGTCACGACCTAATGGAGACAGCCAACATGGCTTTAGACAAGGAAGATCTTGTCTTACTAATCTGTTATGTTTTTTGAAGGAGTGAATAAACAGGTGGACAAAGGTGAGTCGGTTGATATTGTGTATCTGGACTTTCAGAAAGCCTTTGACAAGGTCCCTCATGAGAGACTTTTGGCAAAACTAAAGAGTCATGGGATAGGAGGCAGTGTACTATTGTGGATCAGGAACTGGTTAAAAGATAGAAAGCAGAGGGTAGGGCTAAATGGCCAATTTTCCCAATGGAGAAAGGTGAATAGTGGTGTACCCCAGGGATCTGTGCTGGGTCCGCTGCTTTTTGACATATTCATAAATGACCTGGAAAGTGGAATAACGAGTGAGGTTATCAAATTTGCAGATGACACAAAACTATTTAAAGTTGTTAAAACCCAGGAGGATTGTGGAAAATTGCAAGAGGATCTTGATAAATTGGAAGACTGGGCATCAAAATGGCAGATGAAATTTAATGTGGAGAAGTGCAAGGTTATGCACCTAGGGAAGAACAACCCAAACTATGGTTACACGATGCAAGGTTCCACATTAGGAACCACCACCCAGGAAAAAGATTTAGGCGTCATTGTGGATACCATGTTAAAACCCTCGGCCCAGTGTGCAGCGGCGGCCAAGAGAGCAAATAGAATGCTAGGTATGATAAGGAAAGGAATGGAAAATAAAACAAAAGATATTATAATGCCTCTATATCGTTCCATGGTGAGACCGCACCTTGAATATTGTGTGCAATTCTGGTCGCCGTATCTTAAAAAGGATATAGCGATTTTAGAAAAGGTTCAGAGAAGAGCCACCAAAATGGTAAAGGGGATGGAAGGCTACTCCTATGAAGAAAGGCTAAAAAGGTTGGGGCTCTTTAACCTGGAAAAGAGACGGCTGAGGGGAGATATGATAGAAGTCTATAAATTGATGAACGGAGTGGAACGGGTAAACGTAGATCGATTGTTTACCTTATCAGAATATAGAAAGACTAGGGGACATGCAATGAAGCTACAGGGTAGACTATTTAAGACTAATAAAAGAAAATATTTTTTCACTCAACGTGTAATCAAACTCTGGAATTTGTTACCGGAGGATGTAGTAAAGGCTGTTAGTGTAGCTGGGTTTAAAAAAAGGTTTGGACAAGTTCCTGGAGGAAAGGTCCATAAACCATTATTAAGAAGGGACCCAGGATATCAATGCTTGAACCAATACAAGCATTGTGGAACCTGTGTCCCTTGGGGAAACTGCTAGGTACATATGACCTAGATTGGCCACTGTTGGAAACAGAATACTGGGCTTGATGGACCTTGGTCTGACCCAGTATGGCATATCTTATGTTCTTATGTTCTTACACAAGCCGTATCCTTCAATATCTGGGACTTGTAATAAACATCCCAAAATCCCATCTAACCCCTACTCAATCTCTGGCGTTCATAGGGGCCTTACTGGATACTACCACTGCAAGGGCCTATCTTCCCCAGGACCGTTGCCTACGCTTGGTGCAGTTAGCCTCCCAGATTCAGTTAAAATCCCACTTAACTGCTCGAGAGATGTTACAACTCTTAGGCCACATGGCATCCACTGTGCATGTGGTCCCTTATGCTCGTCTTCACATGAGGGCAGCTCAGTGGACTTTGTCCACCCAATGGACCCAAGCATCAGGATGCCTGTCAGACAAAATAGCAACTTCCAGTCGTCTTTTTTGCTCTCTCCAGTGGTGGAAGTCCACCCAAAATCTGTTGCTGGGGTCCCCCTTTCAACAAGTGTTACCCCAAGCAACCCTCACAACAGATGCCTCCCCAAAGGGTTGGGGGGCTCATCTACAAGATCTCTCCACCCAGGGCATCTGGTCTCCACAGGAGACATCTCTACATATCAACCTCTTAGAGCTCAGAGCAATTTTTCTAGCTCTCAGAGTCTTCCACACCCTGCTCAGCTACAAGACAGTCCTCATCCACACGGACAACCAAGGAGCCATGTTCTACGTGAACAAGCAGGGCGGAACTGGCTCTCTGTCGCTTTGCAACGAAGCTCTGAGATTGTGGGCCTTCGCCAGAGAGCATCAAATTCATCTCATGGCAGTGTATCTTCCAGGGGTTCAAAACTCTTGGGCAGACAGACTCAGTCGAGTTCTGCTTCCACACGAATGGTCCCTTCATGGGGACCAGATAACCAGGATTTTTCAAATTTGGGGAACCCCAGACATAGACCTGTTTGCAAGTCCATGGAATGCCAAACTTCCCCGGTTCTGTTCCAGGATTCCATATCAGGGAGTTCAGGCCAGGGATGCCTTCCTCCTTCATTGGGAGCAAGACTTCCTCTATGCCTTTCCACCCATTCCCCTAATTCCCAAGACACTGTTCAAGCTTCAGAGAGACAGGGGGTCTATGATCCTCATAGCACCACGTTGGCCACGCCAAGTGTGGTACCCTCTACTTCTGCATCTCTCTCAAGCTCCCTCCCTGGACTTGGGGTCTGCTCCAGACCTCCTCTCCCAGGAGGAGGGAACGTTGTGGCACCCAAATCCCCAGTCTCTTCATCTCAGGGCCTGGTTGCTGAAGGCCTAGACCTTCAAGATTTATCTCTTTCTCAGCAAGTGAGGGATATCCTTCATGCTTCCAGAAAGCCTTCCACCAGACGTTCCTATGCTTTTAAATGGAAGAGGTTTACCATTTGGTATGCAGAGAAGGGTCTTAACCCTCTTGCAATACCTCTGAATTCTTTACTAGAGTATTTGCTGCATTTATCCCATGCAGGCCTTAAAACAAATTCAGTAAGAGTCCATTTGAGTGCTATTGCAGCATCCCTTAAGCCTCTCAATGGACAGCCTATTTCCTCTCATCCTCTTATAGCAAGATTCATGAGAGGCCTTCTTTTGACTAAACCTCCCATTAGACCACCTCCAGTGGCATGGGACTTGAATCTGGTTCTTGGCCAGCTTATGAAGCCACCCTTTGAACCCTTAGCCACTACCTCCTTGAAATTTCTTTCCTGGAAGGTTATTTTTCTCATTGCAGTCACTTCAGCTCGCCGCATCAGTGAGCTGCAAGCCTTGGTGGCTAATCCTCCTTATACAAGGTTCCATCATGACAAGGTAGTCCTCAGGACCAATCCACACTTTATGCCTAAAGTGGTTTCACCTTTTCATCTAAATCAGGAGGTATATTTACCTGTCTTTTTTCCAGGACCTCATGCATCTACTGCAGAGAGGAATCTCCATACCCTGGATTGTAAAAGAGCGCTCGCTTTTTACTTACAAAGGACACAGCAACATAGAAAGTCCTCTCAACTCTTTGTTGCTTTTGACCCCTCTCATTTAGGACTTCCAGTCTCTAAGAGAACTCTGTCCAATTGGATTGCTCAGTGTATTTCCTTCGCCTACCAGAGTAAGAACCTTTCTCTGGAGGGCCATGTTACTGCTCACAATGTGAGGGCCATGGCAGCCTCTATGGCTCATCTAAACTCTGTGTCCGTCGACCAAATCTGTCGAGCGGCCACCTGGGCCTCGGTTCATACCTTTATAGCCCATTACTGCTTGGACAAGGACTCCCGACGGGATGCCTTGTTTGGTCAGGCTGTTCTCAAACACCTGTTCCATACCTAATCAACTCCTACCCCCCATCCATGGTTGGATGCCTGAGATCCATGGGATGAGGTAGAGCCCTTCTCAGGGACTCACAACTTTGGAGATATCCCTGGCATCTCTAGCTGGGGAGTCCCCATATGTGAAGACTCATTCCTGCTTGTTCCTGGAGATAGCACAGTTACTTACCTGTATCAGGTGATCTCTGGGAACAGCAGGAATAAGTCTTCACAACCCACCCATCTCCCCTAGGAGTTGTATCTCTCTATCTATCTTTCCTTTCCTCTCTCTCTCTTTGTCTCAGCTTTAAAACTCGAACTGGAGAGAGGCGGTTAGGAAAGGCGGGAAGGCAGCGCGCAGGCGCTGTGGGATGCTCCCAAAAGCTTTCTTACTGGACGCTGGGGAGCATTCCCGCGCGGGCTCCGTCGGTACCGACGATACCCATATGTGAAGACTTATTCCTGCTGTTCCCAGAGATCACCTGTTACAGGTAAGTAACTGTGCTTTCTCTGATACTCCAGGTCTGTATCTCTACCTACCTATCTGACATCACTGTCTGGATGTCTCACCGCTTATTGAAATTGAACATGGCTGAAACTGAACATCTTATTTTTCCCGCTAAACCCTCAACCCCCAACCCCTTTCCTCCTTTCTCTATCTCTGTTGATGACACCCTTATATTTCCTGTTTCCTCAGCCTGCAATCTTGGGGTCATCTTTGACTCCTCCCTCTCCTTCTCTTCACATGTCTAGCAGATAGCTAAAACCTGTCATTTCTTTTTCTATAATATTAACAAAATTTGCTCCTCCCTCCCTGAACATACTACTAAGACACTTGTCCACACTTTAGTCACCTCTCGACTATTGTAACCTCCTCCTTGCTGGTCATCTCTCTCCCCTTCAATCTGTTCAGAACTCTGCTGTACGGCTAATCTTCTGCCAGTCCTGATATACTCATATAATCCCTCTTAAATCATTTTATTGGCTCCCCTTCCATTTCCGTATCCAATTCAAACTTCTCCTTCTGACCTATAAATGCATTCATTCTACTTCTCTCTCCCTACATCCCTCCTCGTAAACTCTGTTCTTCCTCTAGCTCACGTCTCTCTTTGCCCTTTTCTTCCACTGCCAACACCAGACTTCAATCCTTTCACCTTGCTGCTCCTTATGTCTGTAGCAAACTACCTGAATCGGTACATCAGGTTTCATCTCTACCACTTTTCAAATCCATGCTAAAGGCTCACCTCTTTTAGGCTGCCTTCGGATCCTGATCCCTTGTTCTCCTTGTATCTCCTGACCTTTCCCTATTTGTACTCTTGTTCTCAGCTTTTGTACTGTCTGTCTTGATTAGATTGTAAGCTCTAACAAGCAGGGACTATCTTTAATAAGTATCTGTACAGCGCTGCATATGCCTTGTAGCGCTATATAAATGATTAATAATAGTAGTAGAAAGGTGAATAGTGGAATACACCAGGGATCTGTGCTGGGTCTGCAGCTTTGTAATATGTTCATAAATTACCTGGGAATGAGAACAACAAGTAAGGTGATCAAATTTGCAGATGACACAAAATTATTCAAAGTTCTAAAAAAAAACAAGAGGATTATGAAAAATCACAAGAGGACCTTGATAAACTGGGAGACTGGATGTCCAAATGACAGATGAAATTTAATTTGGACACTTGCAAAGTTATGCACGTGGAGGTACATTCTGACCTGGCTGTCCAGCCCCTTGTGCTGCTGACCAGAAGCGAGACGCCCAAAGGTAGACCCAATTCTGATCCCGGGGGGGCTGGACATGCCTGCGGGATCGGAATCAGGACTACAGCCTGAATGTGCAGGCTGGGCCCCGATTCTGGTTGGCCTGCACTCCCAGCAGATCCATGGCTACCTCAGTCAGGCTCTTGAATGGAGCCGCAGTGCCATGGCACCACGGCTCCATTCAGGAGCTGCAAATGCCAGCCACCGCAGATTATCTTCTTTCCCTGCAGTTGGACCAGGGTCCGGCTGCGGGGATCTTCCTGCACCTCTTACCTGTTTTTATAGGCCCGGTGGCATGATCCCCTGAGGTCCAGGGGGACTTATTCTACCTCTGTGGTGGAATAAGTCCCCTGTCCATGTTCACAACCCTGGACATACAGGGCCAACCATAGAATTAGCCCTGTACATCAGGGGCTGCAGCCCACCCATGCCCCGCCCTTGCTCTGCCTCTGAAATGCCCCTTCCCACCCCATCTACGCCTCCCCATAGAAATGCACTGTTCATACGGGGAGGCATTAGCCGAGTCCAGCAGGGGAGCGAATAGCGGGGATGGATCCCCGCTATTCACGGTACTGAATGATCCCCTTATGGAAGAACAACAAAAATTATAGTTACATGATGCAAGGTTCCACATTAGAAACCACCACCCAAGAAAGGTGTCATCATGGATAAAACTTTTAAATGCTCTGCCCAGTGTGCAGCAGCAGCCAAGAAATCAAATAAAATGATAGGAATCATAAAGAAAGGAATGGAGAATAAATCCAAGGATATTATAATGCCTCTGTATTGCTCCATAGTGCAACTGCACCTTGAATATTGTGTGCAATTCTGGTCACCATATCTTAAAAACGATATAGCAGAATTAGAAAAGGTACAGAGAAGAGCCACCAAAATGGTAAAGGGGATAGAAGGATATCCCTACAAGGAAAGGCTTAAAAGGTTAGGGTTTTTCAACTTGGAAAAGAGACGGCTGAGAGGAGATATAATAGAGGTCTATAAAATAATGAATGGAGTGGAATGGGTAAATGTAGATCGGTTGTTTACTCCTTCAAAAAGGAGATGTAGTAAAAGCTGTTAGTGTAGTTGGGTTTAAAAGAGGTTTGGACAAGTTCCTGGAAGAAAACTTCATAAACCTTTATTAAAGAGGACCAGGGAAATCCATTGCTTACCCTTGGGATAAGCATCATAGAATCTGTGTACCTTTTGGGAATCTGACAAGTACTTGTGACCTGGATTAGCCGCTGTAGGAAACAGGATACTGGGCTTGATGGACCCTTTGTCCCAGTATGGCATATCTGATGTTTTATGTTCTTAGTGGGGTGGTGGTTTTTCAAGAACTAGAGATTCTCTATCTGTTTGAAGAGTAATACCACCTTATATGTTTTTGAAGTCTCCACTCTGGAGAATCATAGTCGGGATTTTCTGCATACCCTTCTTTCTGAGCAACTCACCTGACACAAAGATATATGTTTCTATGGTGATATTTGCTTGATTTAGCTAGTTCCCCTATTTTTTTGTTGGTGATTATTTTAAGTGACCAGTTTTAGGTTTTGGTCATAGGACCTGATTATTGGCACTCTCATAAACAATTCATATCAGTTTGAACAGAAGAACTGCATTCCATTGCAGTTAAATATGACGGATCTTTGATCATTTATCAGTAAATACATGACTTGAATCAACAAATGAATGATGGCTCTAATGTTTAAAATGGCCATATTCACTCCCTGTTTCATTTTGACAATGGTGAACACAAGAGAGCAGAAAAGCCATTATCACCAAATGTCAGACTTCAAAAGGGTAGAAGGCCATCTCCAAAGATCCTGGGATTCCTGTGTCTGCAGTTCACAATGTTATTAAGACGTTCTCTGCTTGTGGAACTGTCAAAATCCTCCCAATATGTGGGAAGAGAAAAATTAATCCACGAAAATTAATCATGAAGTCAGAGAACTACCAAGGTATTTAAGAAACATGGAAACATGATGGCAGAAACAGACCACAAGGCCTATTTACATAGTAACATAGCACTGAAAGCAGCTAGTATGCCCTGTGGCTGCACAATCCCTGCAGTCTGCAACATTCTACCTAAGGTACTTTACATCTGCCTATGACTCTAATGCCTGTTCCTGTGCACATCCCCATCCCCGAGTAAAGTGCTACGGGATAATTACAACTTGCCATGTGATACCTACAATATTAATATGTTAATGATACACTGAGAATCCACTAGTACACATTGTTGCATCAGTGTTTTCCTATTGCTAATAAGCCATAGAAGTGTTAAGACTGTTGTTTCTGTTGTCTATGGTGTCATTCAGTTCAGCTCTGGTAACTTGCTAAATGTAATTATCTCTGGGTAACAATACATATTCATTCTTATATACCGTAGTGCTAATCCTCCTAGCACCTGTAAAGCTCTGTTTAAGCTCTTGTTGCTTCCACGACTACTCTGTCTTTACTATAACACACCCTCGTACACACGCCACAACTGGGCCACAAATAGGTAGTACCCTACCCACACTCATCAAGACCAACGCAACAGCCACACACATCAAGACCAATGCAACAGCCACCAAGCCATCATGGCCATCCCATTACTTACCCTTACCACTATATTCCTAGCTGTAAACACCTTACAATGCTCCATAGCCCTCTCTACCGGGCAATACCACATCACCACCTTACCCTATCTGGGTAGGAGGAACCACTCTAACCCATATCACTCTGCAACCAGCTTCCCACAACACCCGCGACGCTCACACCTGCTATATGTGGCCCTCAATCAATCAGACAATCCCAAAAAAGCCCCACCTAAAACTCAACTCTCCCTCAATTGTGCCCTTATAAACTCACACTCCGTGCGTAAGAAATGGCCTGTGATACCGGACCTGATAGCTGTTCATAACCTGGATCTCCTTATGGTGACTGAATCCTGGCTCAAGGATACTGACACAGTTCTCATAAACCAAATAATCCCTTCCAACTTTTCCATCCACACCTGCCACAGGACTAACCGAAAAGGCGGTGGAGTTTTTATCCTTTCAAAAACAGATCTAGAATTTCGACTTCTCACATCCACGAGCTCCATCCATGCGGACATAATCACCATTGCCAATAAGGACATCACCATAAACCTCATTTACAGATCCCCCTCTTCTCCACCTGAGGTCATCTCTACCTTTATTGACTTAGCCTGCAACCCAGCCGACCCGCGCAGTTCCAATTGGCTGCTTGGAGACTTTAACTTACCCTCCCTACAATCCAACGAAGCAGATGCTTTCCTAGAAGCCATGCAAACACTTGGTTTTGATCAACTTGTGAACACTTCCACCCACAATAAAGGAAACCTACTGGACCTAATCTTCGCTCCCCACGCTGCTCTCAGCCAGAACTCCAACCTCAACACTACTATCACACCCATCCCCTGGTCAGATCATAAACTAATCATGTTCCAGATGCCCACTCTTCATTCTAAATACCCACCTAACGACTCCAGTACAGAACCCAAACTTACCTCTCACTTCAAACCACTGGACAAAGAAGAATTCATTAAGCACGCCTTACCTATACTCAATTCAATGCCTTCTGACCTCGGCGAAGCAATCACCAACTGGAACGCCACATTAAAGTCTTTTGCACAACTACCAGCCTCAATCAAAAGCAATAAGAACAAAAAACAATAGACAACCATCGCCATGGTTCACAGCAGATCTTCGGTCATCCCTCCTCTCCCTCAGGAAATTTGAAAGGAAATGGAGAAGGTCTCGCTCTGAATCTGACAAAGTAACATACCTGAACCACCTCAAACTCCACCGTGAAACCATTTATCTCAGAATGAGTGAATACCATGCTAATCTTCTCCTCCGCTCACTAAATAAACCTAGAGACCTTTTCAACATAGCAAAATCCCTAATTAAAGAACCATCACCTACACAACTTGTTCCTATTTCCCCCCAGTCTTACGCCGACTACCTTCAATCCAAGACCTCCTTAACTGACACAGTCTCAGTTACAGCGTTCTCCCACTCTCACACCCCACTTCCTTCTATCACATATGTATATAGTTGACAATGTCCATTATCAGGTGAACCACCAATGTATATAGTTTCCCCGTTTCTCCAAGTTATACTCCCTGTTAAATGTAATGACCAGACATATGTAAATTGTCGGATGTTTCTGTTCAATGTAAACCGCGCTGATGGATAATAGTGCGGTATATAAGAATTGTTAATAAATAAAATAAATAAAAAATAAATAAATAAAAAATCACAATGTTCACCACACCAAATGAGAAAAACATTCAAGATCTCATCACCTCCATCAACACCTCCACAGCACCAAGTGACGCCTGCCCAGCATACTGGGTCAGATCTCTATGTACCGAACTGAGTCCAATCCTAATCAACATCATCGGGCTATCCTTTGCAACAGGCTCGTTCCCCTCTTTCCTCAAACAAACCTCTATAAGACCACTCCTGAAGAACTCTAGACTCGACCCGTTAAAGTCCGACTCCTACCGACCAATCTCGAGCATACCTCTATTAGCCAAAATAATAGAGAAGGTTGTTCAGAGACAGTTACAACATCACATCGATATAGCCTCACCGCTTGATCCTTGTCAACATGGCTTCAGGGAATCACACGGTGTAGAAACTCTCCTTACCACCCTAACTAACGCACTGAACAGAGGTCTCGATAAGGCTGAAAACGGCTTCGCCCTAATATTCCTAGATATCTCCGCTGCCTTCGATTCCGTTAATCATAATCAACTCCTCGCCTGCCTCCTGGAGAAGGGAATCCGTGGCCTCGCCTGGGAATGGTGTAGGTCTTACCTATCGGAGCGTTGGCAGCATGTCAGAGTCGGATCCACCACTTCCACACCTTTCCACCAACATCAAGGTGTTCCGCAAGGATCTTCTTTATCTGCGCTTCTGTTCAATGTATACATACAGCCTATATGTGACATCATACGCACCTTCGATATCTCCACATTAATCTATGCTGACGACGTCCTACTGTTTACACCATTTAAAGTCAAACAACCAGACTTCACCAACCTTATTCACTGCTTCAACGCCATCACAGACTGGTTATTATCTCAAAACCTCCGTATAAACTTCAAGAAGACCGAAGTTCTGTTCATATCAAGAAACAAAGAATTCTCCCCCCCCCCCATCCTCCCTAAGAGTAAGAGATGCGGAACTCCCTAGTAAACCATCTATTCGCTACCTTGGCATTACACTGGATCAGCATTTTGACTTTAAGGAACACATACGGAACACCACCAGATCTGTCTACAATAAAATCAGAACGCTAAGGCACCTCAGACCCATGCTACCTCATAACAACTTCCAGACCATTTTCCAGGCCCTCACACTACCTCACTTTGATTATGCAAACGTCGTCTTATACGGACTCCCCAAGAACATCATTAATCCGCTGCAACTCGCTATGAATGCGGCTGCTAGGGTGCTATGTGGTCTAGCAAGATCAGACCATATCACCCCGATTCTCATGGAACTCCACTGGCTACCAATTCATTGCAGGTTAACCTATAAAATCCTCCTCATCACTTTCAAGATCATCAACAACCTTGCCCCCACATCCCTCAATGATCTCATCTCCCTCACCCCAAAAAACAGAATGAGAAGGTCAATAATGGACAACACCCTGATCATCCCCAAAGAGTCCATCAAATGCACCCAGACAACCAAGAAAAGGACCTTCGCCTTCTATGCACCTAAATGCTGGAATGACCTCCCACCTGAAATAAGAGCAATTAAAGACCTCACTCAATTCCGCAAGGCAATCAAGCACCACATTTTCCTTCTCCACTTCAGCACTCCTAAACCCCAAAACTCTCAATCTCCACTCCCAATTCCCTCATAGGCAACTCCGCCTCAAGTTCTCTGCGGTCTTGCCTTAGCCCTCCTTGTGAATACTAAAGAATCTAATATGTTTTGTACATAGTTACAGTTTTACCCTGTTGTTCCAAGTTTAAGTTTCCTGTTATAATGTAAGCACACAATTGTCCTCCGAATGTGCAACCTTTGTTATATGTAAACCGCACTGACAACAAATAGCGCGGTATATAAAAGATGTTAAATAAATGACAGCCCAGTAAGTATGGTCCATCTAGTCTGCCCAAATAAGATGGCAGGAGTAGGTGCACCCCTCCTGCCACTCTGTGCAGGCCACCCCTCCCCATGTCTTTGTTTAGGGGTGAACCCAACGCTCCATGTAGGACACCCCTATTTGTTGAGAAATTAGATGATTCAGTTTATTTTGATTGTATTCTGTTGCTGTAAAGGGATCCACTGCCCTTCCATATCAACAGCTACAATAATTCCCTTTTTTCTTTTAGAGATCCTCTGTGTTTGCCCCATGCTTTTTTGAATTCAGATACTGTCCTCATCTCTACCACCTCCACTGAGAGACTATTCCATACATCTACCACCCTTTCCATAAAGAAATATTTCTGCATATTACTCCTGACCAATGTTCCCTCTAATTTTCTGTAGGCTGTATGCGCATAAAATATCAGCTGTGCAGCTTTTGAAGGAAGGTTAAATTTTTGTGCGCCACATAACGACACTCTGAGTTATATACTTTAGAATTTGACTACACATCAGAATACAGTATGTACACCACATTGATTGCACTAGAAAATATTGTAGAACTTGTGAAAACCGTAAATACACAACAACTTTTAAATTTTAAGATGTCTGTGTTGTTTTCTATCAGAATCAGAACCGTAATTTTTGTGCGCTCTGTTGTAAAATATGTGCGCTTGCTCGGCGAGGTGTGTGCGCGCGCACACACGCACAGCTTAGAGGGAACAGTGCTCCTGACTCTATCCCCTTTCACTCTCATCCCATGTCCCCTCGTAGCAGAGCTTGCTTTCAATTGCAAGAGGCTCATCTCTTGTGCATTTATACCACAGAGGTATTTAAAGGTCTCTATCATATGTCCTCTATCTCACCTTTCCTCTAAAGTATATATATTAAGATCCTTAAGTCTGTCCTCATATGCTTTATAATGAAGACCACTAACCATTTTAGTAGTCACCCTCTGCACCGACTCCAACTTGTTTATATCCTTTTGAAGGTATGGTCTCGATAATTGCACACAGTACTCCAAATGAGGTTGCACCAAAGACTTATACAGAGGCACTATCACCTCTTTTTTTCTGCTGGCCATTCCTATCCCTATGCACCCTAGGGAGAGGAATGGCCAGCTTTCACCATCATCTTTTCTACCTGTTTTGCTACTTTAAGATTATCAGACACAATCACGCCCAGGTCCAGCTCTTCTTTTATTTATTTATTTATTTAGACATACTTGTATACCACCTTATCCTACAATCAAAGTGGTTGCATCACATCACAATTGGGTTACATTTAACATGTGGGTGCTTTACAACATTTAACATGAGGGTATTTAACAACATTAGGACAACACAATTTGAGGGTTACATTTATCATGAAGGTGTCGTGAGTCTAGCTGGGTTGGTTAAGTATTGAGTTTGCAGTGGAGTTTACATTGCAATCCTGCTCGGGTGGGGGGCTGTTGTGTATCTGGTGGGGCCTGTTGTCTATCTGCTCGTAAGTTTCTGTGAAGAGCAGGGTTTTAAGGGCCTTGCGGAAGTCTGTGATGTCCTCTAATTCCCTTAGGCTCATTGGGAGGGAGTTCCATAGTGTGGATGCCATTAGTGATGGAGCTCTTCTTGACGTATTTGTTTAGTCTTGTGATATCCTGAAGGTGTGCTGATCATATTGTCGTAATTGTTCCTTCTTGGTCTATTACTGATGTTCCTTGTTACAATTTCTTGTAGTACTTCTGCTGAAAGATGGTAAATGATCTTGAAGATGATCAAGATTATTTTAAATTTTGCTCTGGCTACCATTGGGAGCCAGTGTAGTTGCTGTAAGATAGGGGTGATGTGTTCTGATTTTGGGGTGTCAGTGATGATACATGCTGTAGTGTTTTGCACCATTTGGAGTGGGTGTAAGGTCTGCTGGGGAGGCCTTGATATAAAGAATTTCCGTAATCAAGCAGAGGTGTGATGAGTGCTTGGCATACTGTGCGGAAGTGGTCCTGGCGGAGTAGTGGTTTTATCTTTCTTATGGTCCTCAAACGTTGATAGGCCTTGTTTGCTGTTTTGACGATATGAGATTTCATGTTCAGAGTTCTGTCCAATGTGATGCCCAAGTACCTAACTTCATCTTTGACTATTATAAGTTTGTTTAGAATGCTGATATTTTGTGGTGGAATGAAGCTAAGGTTCCTGGTGATGAACATTGCCTCAGTTTTATCGTAGTTGACCGTCAGCATGATGTTGTCAGCATATATGTGATAGTTGAGTTTGTGTCATTTGATGACGTTGCATATGGGTTGGATGTAAATATTGAAGAGCATTGATGACAGGGCAGATCCCTGAGGTATTCCTTGCGTTGCGGAGAACTGCAATGATTTCTTTTGGGTGCATTTGACTTTGTTTTCGATCTTCCAGATACGATGTGAACCATTTCAGAGTGTTCTTGCGCAATCCTATCTGTTGCAGGCGCTGTAGTAGTCTAGTGTGGGACACTGTGTCAAAGGCTGCCGAAATGTCTATGAATACTAGCGGAATCCATTCTTTATATCATCTATACCTCTTATGAGGTTGTCAAAGAGTGATGTGAGTAGCGTTTCCACACTGTGCCGGGGTTTAAATCCATACTGATGAATGTCCAGCGGGGCATTCATGTCAATGTGGTCCTGAAGTTGTTTTTGCACTGTCTTTTCAATTATTTTTGCAAGGAACGATAAACTGGAGATGGGACGGTATGATTTTGGTTCAGATGGGCTTAGGTTATTGCCTTTAAGTATTGGTCGTATCATGGCGTGCTTGAGGGACTGCGGCATGTATCCTTGTTGGAGTGAATCTTTAACAATTTTATGAATGTGCCATGATAGCTGGCTTCTTGCGACTTTTATCCAAGCCACTGGGCAAGGGTTTGATGGTGAGGTTGTTGTGTTGAGCACATGTATTATGTCCTCTACTTGTTGTTCTTCTGATGGTATGCTGAAATCCTCCCAGGTATGATGTTGCTCTTTCATTTCATAGTCATCTATTTGTCTTGTGCTGGAGCATGTCTGGGTATGGTTTTTCGCTCTCATGTAGTCAGCAAATTCCTGTGGGTCAAGATGATGGGTACATTGCTGTGTGGTATCCCTAGTGAGCTTTTGGACAATGCTGAATAGTTCTCTTGGTTTGTTGACAGACTTCATGATTAGATTGGTGTGGTGCTGTTGTTTGCACTCATTTATCAGATTATTATATTCCAGTAGTTTAGCTCTATATAGTCAGGGAGTTATGTGATTTGTCCCACCTCCATTTTCTCTCTAGTCTTCAGAGAGTGTGCTTTACATCTCTGTTATCATTTGAGTACCATGGGGCACTGAGTCTCCTATGTGCTTGTAGCTTTATGCTCGTAGGGGCTGATGCTGCATTAGATATTATGGAGTTCCATTTCTCTATGCTTAGGTCCAAGGTGTCGCATTCTTGCTGGAGTTGTGGGATGATGTCATCTATGAATGAGTCTTTATTGAAGGTTCTATTTCGTCTCTTGATACTTTCATCTTCTATGTGTTGGGTGGAATTGTTTAGGGTCAGTGTGAATTCTATCACGTAATGATCTGACCAAGGGACTGGTGTGATTGTTGGTGTTGTGGTTGTGTCCTGTTCTACCAAGTGCATTGGAATGAAGACTATATCCAGTACTGTACCATGCTGGTTCGTTGGGGCGTTGATTGTTTGGCTATATTTTAATGACTCCATGGCTTTTAAGAATGTTGCAGCTTCTTTGGTGGGTGCAGGGGTCAGGTTGTAGTCTCCTAGTACAATGAGGGGTTTATGTTTTGTGTTATGTGCACATATTGCTTCAAGTACCGTGGAGAGATGTTCAGTTGTGGCTCCAGAAGGCCTGTAGGTGAGGGAGAAGCTTAAGTACTTGTTAGCTATGGTGATTGTGTTGGATTCAATTGTATTAGTGCTAGAGATTGTTTTAAATCTGTATTCCTTTCTGGACAGTATTAGCACCCCTCCTTCTCTCTTATGTTCTCTGACGCAATTGAAGGCAGAGTAGTCTGTAGGGGTTAATTGGTTTAATATTACCTGATTAGAGTCATCCAAACAAGTCTTGGTGATGCAGATTATATCCAGTTTTTTATCGCGGATGAGGTCTAGGACAGTGTTTGGTTTATTCCTAATTGATCTCGCGTTTATTAAGGCACACTTAATTTTATCTGTTAAGATTGGGTTGGTATGTACCTTGTTTGTGGGGTTATTGGGTGTAGTATGTGCGGCATTATGCGGTCCGTGATCTGTAGGCTTAGTATGCTTGTGCTCTTTATGGCTGGAGGAGCCTGGTGCCCATGCAGTTTGGTTGGTATATAGGTGGGACAAGAGGAATGGCTGGTTGGGTCCGATGCCCTGTGAGCAGGTTGCGAATGCATGGAGGAATGTAAGATAGACAATAAGGTAGTAAGGAGTGGAGTGCATTTTTGTGAATTACTGATGTGGGATCTGCTTGAATTGTGTCAAGGTAGGGGTAGGTGTTTGATCCTTATCTTGTATCTTTAACTTGCCTGTTTTCTTTGGTCGGTATCTCCTCCCTCCATGAGACTCTAATCTGATGACAAGTCCTGTCTGCTGTGCAATATGTCATTATACAAGTAGTGAGATGGTAAACACGCATACAATCAACGGATTAGGGTAGTAATGGAGTTAAAAGACTAAGGGGCTTGTTTACAAAGCAGCGGTAGTGGTTCGCGATCGCGATCGCAGCCGCGGCCCCATTGAAATCAATGGGGCCGCGGCTCCGATTACGATCGCAAACCGCTACCGCGGCTTTGTAAACAAGCCCCTAAGTAGCACATGTTATCTACAGTGGCTAAGCAGTATTTGTTAACTACAGCATGTGTTATTTACAGCATATGTAGTCTACAGTAGGTTAAACATATTACAGTAGGTTAAACAGAAAATGTTATTTACAATACACGTACATACATTTATAGCAGGTTATACAGCATATTTTTGTAGCAATAAGTTATTAGGTATTAGTAAGACTACAGTCTATAATTGTGCATCAGCAAGCAGTGAGCAATCAAGCAGTGATGTGGCAGATGGATGGTAGAGCAGTTGGAGCGGGATTCACCTGGGTACGCCATGCAGGTAGTGCTACACCTACCTGCCTGCATTGTATAGGTGCAGGGGCTTTCGACTCCCCGAAGTTGAGTTCCTTTCCGTTGCTGTGTTAAGCGTATAGCCCGCGAGTCCCCTCTGCTATCGGTTTATTTCCCGCTCCAGGGCTCCCGCCGAAGGGCCACGCCAAAGGGCCCTATGGCAAGGCCCTCTGGTGCGGGCCCGCCCGGTGAGGGCATGCCTGGCAGTGGCTGCCCTTTAAGGCCTTCTCCTCTTCTCCCACAGCCCCAATTGGGCTGGAGCCTCTGAGCTTTTGTGGACAGAAGTACTTCACCCCCTACTCTGTACCACTCTCTTGAATTTTTGCAACCCAAATGCATGACCATGCATTTTTTAGCATTAAATCTCAGCTGCTAAATTCTTGACCATTCTTCAAGCTTAGCTAGATCCCTCTTCATGTTATCTACTCCTTCCTAGGTGTCTATTGCATATTTTGGTGTCATCTGCAAAGAGGCAAACCTTACCTGACAGTCCTTTTGCAATATCACTAACAAAGATGTTAAAAAGAATTGGACCAAGAACAGATCTCTGTGGCACATCATTGGCAACCTCCTTCTCCTCAGAGTGAGCTCCATTTACCTATACCCTTTGTTGTCTCCCACTCAATCAGTTTCTAATCCAATCAGTAACTTTAGTGTCCATCCCTAGGGTGCTCAGTTTGCTTATATGTCACCTGGGCAGAATGGTGTCAAAGGCTTTACCGAAAGCCAAGTACACCACATCTAGGACTTTCCCTCTGTCTAAATCCTTGATCACCCAGTCAAAGAAATCAATCAGATTTGTCCGTGAGTGAAATGTGCTACCCATTGTTAGAAATCTAGGTCTGGATCAAAGACCCTGGGTACTTCAGCAGGACAATTCCCCAAAACATACATCCAAGAGTACATGGATTGTTTTAAACTGGCTAGAAATGAATCCTGATCTCGATCCAATTGAGAACCTTTGGAAACAGCTGAAATCTGCCCATGGTAAAAGGAATCCTAGAAACATTCATTAACCTGAACAAATCACAGTTGAAGAGTGGGAGAAATTACCAGCATACATATATATGAAATTTATCGATGGCTACAAGAAACATTTGGAGGCTGTCATCACTGCCAAGGGTTGTGCAACCAAATATTAGTGAAGGGTGCCATTAATTCTGTCCAGGTCATATTCTGTTTCTTTTTTTCCTCAGAAATTCGTACATCTACTGTAAGTTGCACAGACATCTTTTTTTGTTGTATACCTTTGAACATACTATTAAAATATTCTGATGACATACAGTTGGAATATTTCCAATAATTTCTCAAGAAATTGTACACAACATATCTAAAATGCAGGGGTGCCAATAATGTTGACCACATCTGTAGGACCTTTCCTAAATAAAAGGCACTGGGAGAAGATGGGTTTACCATGGAGTACTATAGTAGCTTTCTGGTTGTTCTGGCTCCTAAGCTTCAGATTCTCTTTCATGCTTTTAATTCTTCACCAGGTGACAAGGGTACTTTTATTAAGGCTAAAATTGTCTTTTCAAAACCAAGAAAAATCTTACATTGGTGAGTTATTAGAACCTTATTTTTAATTCTTAATGTAGAATGTAAAATCTATGCAAAGATCCTCATACTGCATTAAAGAACATTTATGGTGAGTTGATTCATAAAGTCTAATGCAGGTTTCTTTATAGAGGATTGTTGCATACTGCTAGGCTATTTTGCGATTGAATGCATCTGGCTGAAGATAAGTTGCCAGGACCTTTGCTGCTGCCTCTTCCTTGGATCCGTGCAGTCAAAGACATCGTCTCATAGTATGTCAGCTGTCTCCCCCAGGAAAAGCAGATCCCTATCCAATCGTATTTTCTGCCACAATAGCAGCAGCAAAAAAATGTCATAAAAACATATCAAGGAAATATTTTTCAGAGTTTTCTGACCATTATGGAACTTCAAAAGCCCTAATTGTAACAGTTAGTGAGTTTCTGGCAGTTTTGATTATTTATATTTTCCACGTCATTTGTTGGTCCATCTGCAGGTGGACTTCTTCAAAAGTTCCATTCTCTGTTTATTAGCCAGTATGTGCTAATCTCCTGTAGTTGAAGATCCTGCTTTGGCTGGCCAGCTGGAAAGAATAAAATAAATGTGCAGAAGGCTTGAGCTTCATAGGGGAAAGCAACATTACAGCCATGTATGAGAGCAGAAACTGCATAGTAGCCATGGAAAAGGAAGATGGCATCACTTTATCTTCCTTTTGAGTTCCATAGGAGTAACAGAAGAGGCTCGGTGTCATAGATCTGGTAGGTGTCGACTTTCCCACCATCTTCTATCAGGGTTTAGGAGAGAAGAGATGATGCAACAGTCTAGGGCTGGCAACAGCCCGCTGCCCTTCTTTTCTAGAGGTCAGCAGATGCAACATTTTCTAAAATGGTGCTGCCTGTTCCCCTAACAGTAGTCTTGCAATACTATTGCTAGAGGGTAAGTCTAGGAGTAGTGCAGGGAGACTACTGCTACGGGGTCAGGCCAGTAAGAGCCTGATCCCTAGCAGTAGTTTCCTATTGTATTGGGAAGCTCAGGAGCTACCACAGCTTTGCAAGGCTAACAAGAAACAGTTTTCTTTCTGTAGCCAACACTCAAGCTGAGTGGCCTAGCAGCCACAATAAGAACTAGTAAGACCCAGATTCCTTTAGCCTCCTGAGTTACTAAGACTGAGATTGCTACAACAGAGACTTTATGGTGACGCTTAGGTTAAATGGGTAGAAAGGCATCTATTTTACACCTATTTCATAGATATGTAGGCACCTAAGTGACTTTATAAAATACCAGTGAAACTCTAGCAGTAACAGAGTCTATTTTGAAGTCATGGACATAGACCTACTGAAGAGCAAGTGTAATTGTCCACATGTATTTTATTATTTATTAGGTCTTTTATACTGCTTTATCATTTCAGTCAAAGTGGTTTACATTGTAACTTAAACTTGGTAATATACATTAAAGAGGGACATTAATAACCTGGAATTTTTCTGAGGCAGCAGAAGGTTAAGTGACTTGCCCAAGGCCACAAGGAGTGCTAGTGGGAATTGAACACTGGTCTCTTGGTTCCCAAGCTTGTGCTCTAACCATTAGGCTACCACTCCACTCCCCATGGCTTTGATTTTATAAAATACATGTGTAAATCACAACTCCGCTCACACTTTGCTCAAACTCTGCCCCTGTGCATGCCTACTGTGTAGGTGTGCACCAGCTTGCATCATGCTTACGTTTAGGCATGACTTTATTTTATGAGAGCTCCTTTACATGTGTAAAACACTGTTTTATGTGCAAAAATTGTTTATAAAATTACCCTCTGTAAGTTCATAGATTAGATGTTTTCATTTGAGTTAAAAAGAGAGAGTTTCTGGTAGTGGCAAAAGTTCTAAAAGAGGGCCCCCAAGCAAATTTTGCAGAGCAGCCCCCATGGCAGGGAGGTGGAGGGCCTGGCTTGGCTTGTCTTCCTTCCTTCCCTCTCTCCCCCACAACACACAAACATCTTCTAATGAAGTTTACCGCACTGCCTCCCTTTGCTGCTTGTAAGTAATAGTTTTCTTGCCCAGCAGCTGTTACTTCCTGCTACCAGGTCTAAACCTTGCAATAACAACAGCATGATATTTTGTATGAGGTAACGGCTGCTAGATAAGAAAACTATTACATAGAAGCAGCAAGGGGAGACAGCATGGCAAACTTGATTAGAAGTAAGTTGTTTTCTGTGTTCTGCCTGACTGCTGCATTGCAGGGTCTCTGGAGTGCAGGGGCTTCCTGCTTGCTTGGGCCCCCCTCCCCCCATTGCGAGAGCTGCTTGTGTGGAATTTACGCTACTGGTTTTTAACTTTGCAGGTCATTTCTTATAGCTGCATGAACTTGCATATAATTAAGGTAGCAATTCTATGGATGAGATCAGTGTCAAAGCACTAGGTTGTTCCCCATGGCTAGGGAGCCTAAGCACCTTTTAGAAGTAGTAAGTCTATTGACCTAAGCAAAAATATAAAAAGAGGTGAAAAAAAGTAGGCATGAATAGTCCATAGTGTAGAGGGGGATCTGGAGTGTTGTAGTTAGAGTGCAATTCAGTGAAACCCTTCAGAATATTGTTTCTCCTCCTGTTGCTAGAGGAACTCCCTATGCTTTGATACTTAATGAGTTGGCAAATAGAAAAAAAACAAAGGCTAAGCTAAAGGGCAGATATTGTTTCAGTTAAAAAGAAGACACACTAAACACAGCTGAAGCACAGGAAATATGGAGTATTACCTCAGAAAGTCAAAGGTGGTAACAATGAAGAAGTAGAAAAACAGTAAAATGTAACAATGAACCCACTAGATGGCATCATTTGTTGTTGTTGCTGTTAAGTGCGATCGAGTCGGTGTTGACTCATGGCAACCCTCTGAATAGTTGACCTAAACTGTGTTCAGTCTTCAGTCAGACATCTCATTGTTGATAGAGTGGCACCCATAGCTGCTGTTATTGTATCAATCCATCTCATGCCGGCCTTCTTCTTTTACATTGACCTACCTTGCCAAGCATTATGTCTTTCTCCAATGATCTCTCTCTTCGCATGATGTGTCCAAAGTATGAAAGTCGAAGTATTGTTATCTGAGATTCTAAGGAAAGCTTAGGTTTGATCTCCTCTAATACTGACTGGTTTGTTCTTTGGGCAGACCATGATACAGACAGTATTCGTCGCCAGCACCATAATTCAAAGGCATCGACTTTTTTCCTGTCTATCTTTTTCACTGTCCAACTTTCACATCCATATGACGTTATTGAAAACACTATGGCTTGGACAAGTCGAATCTATGTATGCAGAGACATCTCTGCTCTTGAGAATCTTGTCTAGGGCCTTCATAGCCATTCTGCCAAGAGCAACGAGTCGTCGGATTTCTTGACTGCTTGTCTTTTCTTTATTGATTGTTGATCCAAATAGGTTAAAGTTATCAACTATTTCAATTTATTCTCCATCAATGATGAACTTATTGATTTTGCCAGTTGTCAGGACCTTTGTCTTCTTAACATTAAGGTACAGGCCCATTTTAAGACTATGTTCCTTGCTCTTGAGAAGCAAATGTTTCAGATCATCTTCACTTTCAGCCAGTAATGTGGTATCATCAGCATAGCAAAGGTTGTTGATGAGTCTTCCACCAATTTTCACACCTCGGTTGTCTTCATACAGTCCTGCTTCTCTGATGATTTGTTCTGCATATAATTTAAACAGATAGGGGGAAAGTATGCAGCCTTGATGTACACCTTTACTGATTTTAAACCATTCTGTTTCTCCTTCTTCCATTCGGACTGTTGCTTCTTGATCTGTATAAAGGTTGTGTAAGAGAACTATCAGGTGTTCTGGTATACCCATGCTTCTTAATGTGGCCCAGAGTTTCTCACGGTGTATACAGTCTAGAGCCTTGCTGTAGTCAATAAAACACATATGGATATCTTTTTGGTATTCTTTTGTCTTTTCAAGGATCCATCTCACATCCACAGTGATGTCTCTCATTCCTTGCCCTTTCCTGAACCCTTCTTGCACTTCAGGCAGTTCTCGTTTCAGGTATGGTTGTAGTTTCTGATGAATGATCTTGAATAGAATCTTGACGGCATGTGGGATCAAAGCAAGTGTGCAATAATTTCCACAGTGAGTCACGTCACCTTTCTTCAGTATTGATATAAACACAGATCTTTTCTAGTCAGTTGGCCATGATGTTGTCTTCCAAATTTCCTTGCAGACCCTTCTAAGTATGGTAACCTCTGCATCAGATTGCTGTAATACTTCAGTGGGAATGACATCATTGTCCGGTGCTTTGTTCTTTGATAAGGCTTTCAATGCTGTTTCGACTTCTTCTTTCATCACCAATGGGTCCTGATCATAAGGTACAGGTTGAAACAGCTGTTGGTCCACTTGATCTTTATGGTATAATGACTCTGTGTATTCTTTCCACCTTTTCTTGATCTTCTCAGCATCATTCAACATGGATCCTTGAGCATCTTATAGCATTCCAATTCTAGGCTGGAATTTTTTCTTTAATTCTCGTAGCTTTAGGAAAGCCGATCTTCTTCTTCCTCTAATAGTTTCTAATTCTATTTCCTTTCATGCATCTTTGTAGTACTTCTTGTATTGTCTTGCTGCATGTTGAACATCTCTGTTGAGTTCTGTGATTACCTCTCTTTCTCCTCTGGTTTTAGCTTCTCTGCATTTCTGGGCAATTTTCAGTTTTTTCAGTCATCCATTTTAGTTATTTTTGGTTTTTCACTTTTTGCAGAGCTTTCTCCCAACACAACCTTCTTGATGTCATCCCATAGCTCTTCTGGAACTCTGCCATTTGTATCTATAGCAGCAAAATGATTTTGCAGGTAGTCTTCAAATTCCAGTGGCATATTCTCAAGGTCATATTTTGCTACATTCATGATTGGCTTGCTCTTTTTCAACTTTAGCTTGAGTTTGCATACTAGTAGTTGGCGATCTGTGCTACAGTCAGCTCCAAGTTTGTTGATATTATCGAGCTTTCCAATTTTTGTTTTCCACAGATGTTGTCAATTTGATTCCTGTACAATCCATTGGGTGAGGTGCACGTGTACAGTCGGCGCTTGTGTTGCTGGAAGAAGGTGTTTGAGATGAATAGATCATTAGTCTTACAGAATTCTATCAGTTTTTCTCCAGCTTCATTTCTGTTGCCAAGTGCAACCACTTTGCTTTCCTCTTTGTTGCCAACTTTTGCATTCCTGTCACCCATGACTATCAGGATATCGTGTTTGCATGTTCTATCAATTTCAACTTGTACTTGTTCATAGAATTCATCAGTATAAGTCAACATCTCTAATATCTCCTTTTTTTCTTTAAACTAATGCTAAACTTTCAATTGTAAATATCGTACAGATCAAGTCACTGTGGTGGCTTTCAGAACCAACCACTGTGAGTGTAGACAGGGCTGTCTTGCACATGAACTTTCTGATCCCTCTGACATTGGTGGCCTATTATTAGTACAGCAAGCATACTTGGTACCATATTTCTGACAGGTGTACCCACTGGCTCAGGATTCTTAACACTGCTGTACACTCTCCATACTTTGTGATAGACTGGAACATGTGTGTTGTATCCTTGTGAAGCTGACTGCTCAGCCACTCACAGGTGCTCATGATTATGGTGATAGAGAGTTCCTTCAACACCCACTAGATACAGTATGAGCATGATGTAACCTTTTGCACATAGGTACTCAACCTCCAATCATTTGAATGAACTCCTGATAGTGGTTTTAGGTGGACTGAGTCCCCAATATTCAGCTCAAGCAAATCTCTTGGAGATATGTCACATCTTGACTTACCATACTGATTCTTGTGTCTGAATTTTTCTGATACACCTTGTACATCACAGGGCTCAAGTAGCTTGATGGCTATTGGCAAAGATGTCTTCAGTGTCCTTGGCACTGATTTGGTCTGCTATCCATGCCTTCTATTGGTGTATTCCTCCGATGCAGTATAGCTTTTCATGGGTCTTCATCATCCCTTTTTACTTTCTTTCATAGCATCTTCACTATCTTTACAGAAGATTTAGCATTGCCATTAGTTGTGGCATTAAACATGTTCAAATCCTACTCAGCAGAGAACTGTTTAAACTTGATGCAAGTAGGGAGAAGCTAGCCCAGGACTTCCTGCTAACGTCAGGAGACGCTGAGTGGGAATTGCTGTCAGCTGCATACCTGGCTGGAACAGAGCTCCACTCTCCTGCTGTGATTGAGGATAAGAGCCAGTGAGTACCAGGGGTTGGTGGAGAAGCTAGCCCAGGACTGCCTGCTAACGTCAGGAGACGCTGAGTGGGAATTGCTGTCAGCTGCATACCTGGCTGGAACAGAGCTCCACTCTCCTGCTGTGATTGAGGATAAGAGCCAGTGAGTACCAGGGGTTGGTGGAGAAGCTAGCCCAGGACTGCCTGCTAACGTCAGGAGACGCTCAGTGGGAATTGCTGTCAGCTGCATACCTGGCTGGAACAGAGCTCCTCTCTCCTGCTGCGATTGAGAATAAAAGCCAACTGATACCGCGGGACGCGGACGCGGTGCGTGTCAGAAGGGGCGTGGCTCAAGGGGCAGGTTAGGCCTCTTGTGAGCCCCTTAGGAGCACCAGGGAGCTTCTGGGAAGTTTCTTTGCTTCCTGTGTCTTGAATGGGTAAGCGAAAAGCTAAGAACAAGGGCCCAGTGGATGGTCAGGTGGTGAAGGGCCCTATGGATACCCACCTGATTAGTGCTGCTACTTTACGAATACCAGTCCCTCAGGACCCAGGAGCAAGGTTAGTCCCAAAGGCTTCATTAAGTTCGGGGGATCGTACCCCTCCCCCCCAACCTAACTTTGATGTTAAAATGCCCTCTTCCAATGCCTCCATTGCTGGAGATGGTAGTTTGTTTTCCGTCTCCACACCTTTCTCCGATGGAGCTTCTTTTAAGCGGACTGATTTGACTGAAGCTGAGCTTGTATACCCTTCGGTTGTCTTTTTACCATCTTCTGATTCGCTGCCAGTTTTTTCTAGTTCTGCTAATTCTAATATTTAATGAAAGATGTTTTTGATGCTATACATCGGGTGGAATGTGTTCTTTCGGGTACTCTCACTCAGCCGTGTAGTTTTTCCCATGACACTGCGAGTGTTCTTCGTGGTCATGGTCAGTTTCTCTCAGCTGTTAGTGAGAGGATTCGGAAGTTGGAGGGGTCTGCGGAGAGTGTACAGGCTGCGAGTTCATCTTATATAAAGGAGACCACTGCACTTCAAAAGAGATTGGAAAGGTTGGAAACCTATCTAGAGCAAATAATCTTAGAGTTTTAAATTTTCCGATGGTACGCCTTCTCTCTCCATTAGAGTTATTTAAAAAATATGTCCATGATACGTTGTTATGTTCAACATTTGATGTGGCTAGTATTACTTCTATTTATTATCTATCCCAGGGGGGTAGTGAGATAGCTAAAGACGGAGAGGCTGATGAGCAGGTGAGCTTGGATCAACTAGATTTAACTCAATTTTTAGAAACCTCTCTAGATAAGGTGACTAAGAGGGCTACCCTATTGGTTACCTTCTCTTCTGAGAGCAAAAAGGTTGCTATTATGAAATTATATTTTGCTAAGAAGGATGTTTCCTTTTGTGGGAGTCCTTTGATGATGTTTCCTGATGTTGCCAAGGTTACCCAGCTCAGATGGAAAGCTTTTTTGCAGCTAAAATCTAGAGTTCTTGCTTTGGGAGGTCAGTTTTATTTAAAATTTCCTTGTAAATGCTTTGTTACTTATTTTGGTAATAGATATGTATTTACTGAAGTGTCACAGAACAGTTTTTGGTGGGTAAGAGCTCGCAATAAGATTATTATATTGTTTTGTTTTGAGTGGTTTGGTTGGGAAGAAAATTGGGGTCTTGATGTTTGGTATGCTTAGCTAGCTGTCTCTCATTTAATGTGGTTTCTTGAGATTGTTCCTCTGAAAACATTTAAAACTGTAATTTTCTTTTGTCTTTCATGTAAGGGAATGTTCTTTTCCAATGTTTACTTTTGTAATTATGACAAATTCAATAAAAAATATAATATAAAAATAAACTTGATGCAAGTAAATTGAGGACCATTATCTGAGATCACTCAATTAGGTTGGGCATAGAGTGCAAACTGTACTTTGCAACACTTAATTGTGACTTCAGCAGACATGTCTGGGAACAGTTTAATTTCCCAGAGATCTGAATAGTGATCCACAATCAACAGGAACTCTTTCCCGACAAATAGGTCCATGCTAAAAATCTGCCAAGGCTACACCAATATATCATATGACATAATCAGTTTCTTCTGCTGCTCATGTGCATATTCATTACAGGTGGAACAGTTGCTCACAAAATCTTTGATCTTTGCATGTTAGGCCATAAGCCATCCGGTAAAACTCTTCACTACTGATGTGGCTTGAATGTTTCTCTGATCACAATGATTTGAGTATAATAAGCCTGGACCTTTTTTATAGAATGCCATTTGTATTATAATTCTATTGCTAGAAAATAATCTTCAAATTGTGCTCTGAAATATTCCCAATTGCCACATAAGTCACCACTTCATGGCTACTGGGGTTAGAATGCTGTTAGCAGCTCCCATGATGCAGGGGGCCCATTGAATGAACACACAGTGCTCTGTCCTGATAACTCTTATTATCCTGTGCTTGAATCTCAAACAACAGAGAAAAAAGAGATTCTGAATCTCTCCTCATTTTACACCTTTATTATCACTTTGTAAAGGAACACAAAACCCTGTAGACAAGGGTGGAAGGGAAAGGGGAGGGAAGGGGCTGGTTATGGAGCAGATTAGCTCTTCCTTGATCTGCATTGTGCTCTGCTCACTCTAGCCGCATCTATCTCCAGTTTTGTTCTGTAGAGCTTCTTGGGGGGAGGGGCAAAGTAAAGGGCTATTATGGTGAATAATAACATGAAACATCCTAGTTTAGGATAGCCGTGCATTTCATGGATTATTTTCAACCAGTGCAGTATGTTATATTTTTCTGCAATCTTCCCGGAAAAATCACTGATTTATCAGACACTGTAATGTAATTTCTGAAATATTTATAGTATACAAAGTTTAACATTTAAAAGCATGGGGCTAGGATCAGGAAGGCTAATACATATAACAAAGTATATATACATTCACTCTATGAATTTAAAATGAGTGACTGAATTTTCAAGCATAACTTTACATGGTAACTTAACCATTTAAAATTAGGCTAGCTGTTTCAGCAGGCCAGCTACACAGATAAATAAATCTATTCAGTGGCTTAATACCTTCAACCAGGCCAAAATGCCACCTCTTTCTGTATGGCCAGAATTCTGTCCATATAACAATTTATGCAACCAGAATTTGGTCTCCTATCTACCATGATATTTTTCTTAACAAGCCCTTATGTTGCAAGCACCACTGCATTTGAATACTGATTGCATGATGTCAAATCAAATATTTTTACAGGATTGTTCTGGGAGCTTTAATGGTAACATCCTATGATGATTATGTTAAATTAGCAAAACTGGGAAGGGGGGAGGAGGGGGGTAGAACCACTGAACAGAAAGTCAATTGTAGGAATGCAAGACTTAGAGTTCACCTAAAGTTCCTGGACTTTTTGCATCAGTCCTGTCCATTACACAATACTTTTAGTATTGTGCTAACACCAGGTCGCACAAACCAAAAGGAAGAAAACAACTTGTGCCATTCTTGCATCAACCTATATTGGCCAAAAGAAGGAAAATACCACCTGCATTTCTGCATTGGCATGCATGGGCCATAAGAAGGTAGAGTGTACTTGCATCAGCCTTCATGGGTCCAGGAGGAGGACAGAGAATGCAGCTGTCACCACCACTATCTTGACTTTTTTTCTTCTCAAGTCCTTCTGGATCCACTAAAATTTGAATTTCACCCTCTACATTCTACACAAATGTCTCTTGCCAAAATCTCCAGGGACCTTTTCCTCGCCAAATCCAAAGGCCTTTACTCGATCCTCATACTTCTTGACCTTTCTGCTGCTTTTGATCACAACCTTTTCCTCAATATCCTGTCCTTGCTTGAATTTAAGGGATTTGTTCTGGTTTTCTTCTATCTCTCCCATCACACTTTTAGTGTATGTTCTGGTGGATCCTCTTCTACTTTCAGTTGATGTACCTCAGGGCTCTGTCTTAGGACCTCTCCTTTTCTCTCTCTACACTCAGTCCCTTGGTGCATTTATAGAAACATAGAAACATGATGGCAGAAAAAGACCACATGGCCTATCTAGTCTGCACTTTCATATCAATCACTACAACAGTCCCCCTTTTTCCTTTAGAGTTCCTCTGTGTTTTTTGAACTCAGATACGGGGTCATTCCGAGCTGCGAATAGCGGGGATGGACTCCATCCCCGCTATTCGGCCCCTCTGCCAACCCTGACTAACTTCCCTGTACGTTGTACGGGGAGGTTAGATGGGGGCAGGAAAGGGGCGGTGCGGGGGTGGAGATAAGGCAGGCAGTGGGCGGTCTGCGGCCCCGGATGTACAGGGCTGATTACAATGTTGGCCATGTTCGTCCGGGGCTGGCAAACAGAACGCTGAGTTTATTCCACCTCTGAGGTAGAATAAGTTCCCTTAGTCGGCAGGGGACAGCAGGCCTGGGCAGTGGAGGAGATAGGGAGGGGTGGAGGGCATTCCCCACAGCCTGACCCTGGCCTTGGGAGGCCAGATTTGGGGTCAGGCTGCGGGGAATAACAAATCTGTTTGGCGGCCAGGGATTGCGGCTCCTGAATGGAGCTGCAGTGCTACGGCAACTGGACGCCATGGTGCCGCAACTCCATTCAGGAGTCTTGACTGAATTAGCTGGGCTAGGCCTGTACGTGCAGACTGACCAGGATCGGGGTCCCGGCCTGCACATACAGGCCTGGACGCGATTCTGATCCCGCGGGGCTAGACATGCCTCGCAGGATCAGAATCCCATCTAACTCTGTGCATCTGGTTCCGACAGGGTGCATAGATGGCCGGATGTCCAGGATAGAATCAGGCCCATACTGTCCTCATCTCTACAACTTCCACTGAAAGACTATTCCATGCATCTACCACTCATTCTGTAAATAAATATTTCTGCATATTACCCCTGAGTCTATCCCTTTTCACCCTCATCCTATGTCCCCTCATAGCAGAGCTTGCTTTCAATTGAAAGAAGCTCTCCACCTGTGCATTTATGCCATGGAGGTATTTAAACGTCTCTATCAAATCACCTCTATCCCGCCATTCCTCTAAAGAATACATATTAAGATCTTTAAGTCTGTCCTCATATGCTTTATAACAAAGATCACTAACCATTTTAGTAGCCACCCTCTGTACTGACTCCAGCCTGTTTATATCCTTTTGAAGGTGCAGTCTCCAGAATTGCACACAATATTCCAAATGAGGTCGCACCAAAGACTTATACAGAGGAACAATCACCCCCTTTCTTCTGCTGGCCATTCCTCTCCCTATGCATCCAAGCATCCTTCTAGCTTTCACCATCACCTTTTCTACCTGTTTAGCTACTTTAAGATCATCAGACACAATCATGCCTAGGTCCCGCTCTTCTTTAGTGGACAGAAGTACTTCACCCCCTATACTATATTGCTCCCCTGGATTGCTGCAGCCCAAATGCATGACCTTGCATTTTTTAACATTAAATTTCAGCTGCCAAATTCTAGACCATTCTTCAAGCTTTAGCTAGATCCTTCCTCATGTTATCTACACCTTCCTGCAGAATTTGGTATCATCCACAAAAGAGGCAAACCTTACCCGAGACTTCCACAATATCACTGACAAAGATCTTAAAAAGAATCGGACCAAGGACAGATCCCTGGAGCACACCACTGGTAAGCTCCTTCTCCTCAGAGTGAACTCCATTTACCTGTACCCTTTGTTGCCTCCCACTCGACCAATTTCTAACTCAAGCAGCAACTTTAGGGTCCATCCCTAGGGTTATCTTCTCCCATGGTTTTCATAAGAACATAAGGTATGTCATATTGGGCCAGGCCAAGGGTCCATCAAGCCCAGTATCCGGTTTCCAACAGTGTCCAATCCAGGTCAGAAGTATCTGTCAGGCCTCCGAATGCTTTACAGAATCCATGCTGCTTGTGCCATGGGTAAGCAATGAATTTCCCCAATCCATTTTAATAATGGTTTATGGACTTTTCCTCCAGGAATTCATCTAAACCTCTCTTGTGTGTCCCCTAGTCTTTATACTTTTTGAGGGAGTAAACCACCATTTATCCATTCCACTCCATTCATTATTTTATAGACCACTATCATATCTCCCCTCAGCCGTCTCTTTTACAAGTTGAAGAGCCCTAACATTTTAAGCCTTTCCTCACAGGGATATCCTTCTGTCCCTTTGACCATTTTGGTCACTCTTCTCTATATCTTTTCTAATTCTGTTATATCTTTTTTAAGATATGGCAACCAGAATTGTACACAATATTTAAGGTGTGATTGCACTATGAAGTGATACAGAGGCATTATAATATCTTTGCTTTTATTCTCCATTCCTTTCCTTATGATTCTTAGCATTGTATTGGCTTTCTTGGCCATGGCTGCACACTGGGCAGAGCGCTTTAACATATTATCTATGATGATACCCAGATCCTTTCCCTGGGTGGTGATTCCTAATGTGGAACCTTGCATTGTGTAACCATAGTATGGGTTCTTCTTCCCTAAGTATATAAATTTGCACTTGTCCCCATTAAATTTCATCTGCCATTTGGACGCCCAGTCTCCCAGTTTTTCAAGGTCATCTTGTAATGTTTCATAATACGTTTTAGCAACTTTGAATAATTTTGTGTTATCTGCAAATTTGATCACCTCACTTGTTATTCCAATTTCCAAGTAATTTATGAATATGTTAAAAAGCAGCGGGCCCAGCAAAGATCCTTGGGATACTCCACCTTTCTCCATTAAGAAAATTGGCCATTTAGCCTACTCTCTCTTTTCTATCTTTTAACCATTTCCTAATCCACAACTGTATACTGCCTCCTATCCCATGACTTTTTAATTTACCCAAAATTCTCTCATGAGGGGCCTTTTCAAAGGCTTTCTGAAAATCAAGATATACCACATCAACCAGTTCATCTTTATCCATGTGCTTATTCACACCTTCAAAAAAATATAACAGATTAGCAAGACAAGACTTTCCTTGGCTAAATCCATGTTGGCTTTCTCCCAGTAAACCATGACTATCTACATGTTCAGTAATTTTGTTCTTTATAATGGTTTCTACCATTTTGGCCAGTACCATCTTTATGTTAACGACTCTCAGATCTACCTCCCTGCACCTGAGATCTCTCCAGGAATTCAGACCCAGATGTCTGCCTGCTTATCCAGTGTTGCTGCCTGGATGTCTCACCACTGTCTGAAATTGAAAATGGCCTAAACTGAGCTCCTTATCTTCCCTCCTAAATCTACCTCCCCCCTTCCTTCCTTCTCTGGTTCTGTGGATAACACTATACTCCTCCCTGTTTCTTCAGCTCAGAACCTTGGGGTCATCTTTGACTATATTCTTTCTTTCTCTGCACACATTCAAAAATGCAATGCAAGAGTGGAGGAGTAGCTTAGTGGTTAGAGCACTGGCTTGATAATCAAGAGACCAGAGTTCAATTCCTACTGGCTCTCACTGTGGCCTTGGAATAGTCAGTTAACTCTCTATTGCCTTGGAAAAAAGCCTTGTAATAGACCACACTCTGTATCTCTAAGATCATGATTTTATAGTACTTCAATCACCATGAAAATAATTAATTCTCTAAGTCTTTTCTTCGTTGGATATATTCAAATTATTTAAAGAAAAGAAGGTCTCAGACTCTTATAGGCACTAAACTTCAGACTTTTGTCTTGTCTATATGGTGCATGCCATTTCGCATCAATGACCTTCCTTATCTGTAGCTTTCAACGCAACCTTTATATCAAAAAGTATTTTAAACATAAAAAAGTGCTTAACTTTTATGTTCTATACGATTTCCCAAACGCCATGCCTCAGCACCTTATCTGCGTTTCACTACGTTGAGTTTCTTCAGTTTTTTTTTTCTTTTTTAAGCACTGGTGGCGAAATAGATAAAAATCATCTCCAAGAACAAGCAGGAATGTAGTCTTCACATATGGGTATCGTCGGTACCGACGGAGCCTGTGCGGGAACGCTCCCCAACATCCAATAGGAAAGCTTTTGGGAGCATCCCACAGCGCCTGCATGCTGCCTTCCTGCCTTTCCCAACTGTCCCTCTCCAGTTCTTCGTTTTCCGTGGAGCCGACAGGTCGCACATCCTGTCACCGCAGAAAAAATTCCCTTCTTATTCTTCTTTTTGTGGTCGCGTCTGCCTTCCCTCGACGCTACACCGGTACCACCGCTTCTTCTTTCTTTATTTCTTTCAAAAAAACAAACCCCTTTCTTTCTGGAGTCTTTTCCAGTAATTCTCTCCTCAGGTGCCACGTGCCATTTTGGGCACTAGGCCCACCTTTTTCCCTCAGGATGGAAAAACCCGCTTCGGGTTTTAAAAGGTGTTCTAAGTGTGGTGGTACCATCTCCGTCACCGACACCCATGAGTGGTGCCTCAAATATTTAGGTCCTGACCACTCTATTTCAGAGTGTGTTGCCTGTGGCATGATGTCGAAAAGGGGCCGGCAAAACCGAGTTGCTAAACTTAGCGCCCTTTTTCCCTCCAATGCAGCCTCCGTGGCATCGACGTCTTCCAGGGCTTCGTCTTCCTCCCATGGATCTCAGGTAACTAAACATAAATCTAGCCGGTCCTCAAAGGACAGATTTCCTTCTAAACATCGAGATGCCTCTGGCGTTGCCCTTGAGGGACTTTCACCGTCAAAATTGCCCCGGCAGGAGGCTTCGGCTTCTAAAGCACTAACGGGGCTCCAGGATGTTCTTGAGGCTTCAACCTCGGCAGAACTACTGGTGCCATGCTCTGGGGTTACGGCCGCTTCATATCCAAGCATTGGCAGGGTCGATAGACCAGAGATTCTTGGCTATTGAACGCAGTCTGGCGGCTCTTCTTACGGCCTCGATGCCCCTGAAACTGCTTCAGACAATTCAACCGATACCGGCACCGACTCCGGTACCGACTGCATCGACATCAGCAGGTATTCTACCGGGACCGAGTCATGCATCTCTATCCGGCATCGACAAGTCGGTACCTGACCACTCCGATGCCGACTTCGATCGGTACCGGTACCGTGCCTTGCACGATCACCTGGATCGGAGATACTTCGAGTCCTCGGATGAGTCTGAAGACTCTGAAAGCTCTGCCGATACCAGAGTACTTCTTCCTGAGGATTCATCTTCTCCTCAACACAGGATGTCTCCACCAGAGGATATGTCCTTTCAGGATTTTATCCGAGATGTGGCCCGAGGTCTTTCTATCACGGTAGTTCCTGAAAAAGAGCCTAGGGCAAAGGAATTAGAAATCCTACAATACCCTAAAGCTCCCAAGGAGGCAGCTACCTTACCTTTTCATGAGATCTTGCATGATCTTATGTTAAGGATGTGGTAAATACCTCTAACCACATCTCCTCACTCTCGAAGACTCGACACCATGCAGCAACTTGTGTGCTTTTTTTTTTTTTTTTTTTAAAGCGGAGTGAGGCGACCCCCGTGGGGGTCGCGACCCACAGGTTGAGAACCGCTGAGCTAATGAGATAGATGCTGACAATATCACTTTGGATAGATTGTCTAAATCTACAGCTGATCCTGTGAGGAAAAGATCCTCTAAGAAACCATTCTTCAGCAAGAAGAAAAAGTTTTATCCCTCCTATACCCAGCAGGGACATCGTTTAGGTCAGTCTGCCCAAAAGGGACAGCAGCAACAACCTAGGCAAAGGAAGCCAAAAGCAGCTAAGCCTCAACCGGCTCAGCAGACTCAGCCTCCACAGGGGCTTTGACTCCTATCTAGAAAACTTTGCTTTCCTGGCCCTGAACGGCCCAGAACTCTCCACCATCCCAGGAAGGTTATGTCATTTTGCCCCCAGATGGGGTCAGATAACAGCATTAAATTGGGCTCTGTCTATTGTAAGAGAGGGGTATAAGCTTCATTTCCTCAGCGTGCCCCCTCCTACAATGGTAAGTCAGTTCAATTCTCAGACCTCTCTCAATGACAGGTTAGATCAAGAGGTCACTGTGCTCCTTGCTCAAGGGGCAATAGAAGAGGTACCCATTCCCCAATGGGGTACAGGGTTTTACTCCCCCTATTTCCTTATTCCAAAGAAAACAGGAGGACACAGACCCATTTTAGACCTCAGAGAATTGAACAAATTCCTGTTCAAAGAGAAGTTCAAAATGATTTCTCTAGGAACTCTGCTGCCATACCTTCAGAGTCAGGATTGGCTTTGTTCTCTCGATCTCAAGGATGCGTACACTCATGTTCTCATCCATCCAACTCACCGAAAGTTCCTTTGCTTTCTGTTTCAAGGGAAGCACTACCAATACAGGGTTCTTCCTTTTGGCCTGGCCTCTGCACCAAGGGTGTTCACAAAATGCATGGCTGTGATGACAGCATTTCTCCGCACCCTGGGAATATTCGTCTTCCCTTGCTTAGACGACTGGCTCATTCGAGTCCTTTCAGAGCCAGAGGCCAGGGTTGCTCTCTCTCGCACAATGCGCATCCTTCAGTATTTGGGACTTGTCATAAACGTCCCAAAGTCCAACCTTGCTCCCACGCAATCCCTAGCATTTATAGGAGCTCTGCTGGATACCAGACAGACAAGGGCTTTCCTTCCACAGCCCCGCTGCCTTCGCATTGTGCAGTTAGCTTCCCAAGCAGTGCTAAAACCTCACCTCACTGCGCGGGAAATGTTACAGTTGCTAGGCCACATGGCATCCACCATGCATGTGGTTCCCTTATGCTCACCTCCATATGAGGGCAGCCCAGTGGACTTTATCCATTCAGTGGACTCAGGCGTCAGGTTGCCTGTCAGACAAAATAGCAAACTAAGATCACCTTATTTTGTCCCTCCAATAAGAACATAGGAACATAAGATATGCCATACTGGGTCAGACCAAGGTCCATCAAGCCCAGTATTCTGTTTCCAACAGTGGCCAATCTAGGTCATACATACCTAGCAGTTTCCCCAAGGGACACAGGTTCCACAATGCTTGTATTGGTTCAAGCATTGATATCCTGGGTCCCTTCTTAATAATGGTTTATGGACCTTTCCTCCAGGAACTTGTCCAAACCTTTTTTAAACCCAGCTACACTAACAGCCTTTACTACATCCTCCGGTAACAAATTCCAGAGTTTGATTACACGTTGAGTGAAAAAATATTTTATTTTATTAGTCTTAAATAGTTTACCCTGTAGCTTCATTGCATGTCCCCTAGTCTTTCTATATTCTGATAAGGTAAACAACCGTTCATTAATTTATAGACTTCTATCATATCTCCCCTCAGCCGTCTCTTTTCCAGGTTAGAGAGCCCCAACCTTTTTAGCCTTTCTTCATAGGAGTATCCTTCCATCCCCTTTACCATTTTGGTGGCTCTTCTCTGAACCTTTTCTAAAATCGCTATATCCTTTTTAAGATACAGCGACCAGAATTGCACACAATATTCAAGGTGTGGTCTCACCATGGAATGATATAGAGGCATTATAATATCTTTTGTTTTATTTTCCATTCCTTTCCTTATCCTACCTAGCATTCTATTTGCTCTCTTGGCCGCTGCTGCCCACTGGGCCGAGGGTTTTAACATGGTATCCACAATGACGCCTAAATCTTTTTCCTGGGTGGTGGTTCCTAATGTGGAACCTTGCATCGTGTAACCATAGTTTGGGTTGTTCTTCCCTAGGTGCATAACCTTGCACTTGTCCACATTAAATTTCATCTGCCATTTTGATGCCCAGTCTTCCAATTTATCAAGATCCTCTTGCAATTTTCCACAATCCTCTTGGGTTTTAACAACTTTAAATAGTTTTGTGTCATCTGCGAATTTGATAACCTCACTCGTTATTCCACTTTCCAGGTCATTTATGAATATGTCAAAAAGCAGCAGACCCAGCACAGATCCCTGGGGTACACCACTATTTGCCATTCTCCATTGGGAAAATTGGCCATTTAGCCCTACCCTCTGCTTTCTATCTTTTAACCAGTTCCTGATCCACAATAGTACACTGCCTCCTATCCCATGACTCTTTAGTTTTGCCAAAAGTCTCTGATGAGGGACCTTGTCAAAGGCTTTCTGAAAGTCCAGATACACAATATCAACCGACTCACCTTTGTCCACCTGATTATTCACTCCTTCAAAAAAACATAACAGATTAGTAAGACAAGATCTTCCTTGTCTAAAGCCATGTTGGCTGTCTCCCATTAGGTCATGACTATCTACATGCTGAGTAATTTTATTCTTTATGATGGTTTCTACCATTTTTCCCGGTACTGATGTCAGGCTCACCGGTCTGTAGTTTCCCGGATCACCCCTGGAACCCTTTTTAAAAATTGGTGTTACATTGGCGATCCTCCAATCTTCAGGTATTAGAGATGATTTTAATGATAGTTCACAGATTACTAATAGAAGGTCTGCAATCTCGTATTTCAGTTCTTTCAACACCCTTGGATGTATACCATCCGACCCAGGTGATTTGCTACTCTTCAGTTTATCTAATAGTTGTAATACATCTTCCCGATTTATCGATATTTCCTTCAATTTTTCCGCACCTTTAAATACCACTTCAGTCATGGGTAACATCCCTACATCTTCCTCAGTAAAGACTGAAACAAAGAATTCATTCAATCTCTCCGCTATTGCCTTGTCGCCTCTTATTGCTCCTTTAACCCCTTTATCATCTAATGGACCAACTGACTCTCTCACAGGTTTTTTGCTACGAATGTACTTGAAAAGGTCTTTACTTCGCGTTTTTGCTTCTGCAGCAAGCTTCTTCTCAAATTCTCCCTTTGCCTGCCTTATCAATGCCTTGCATTTGACTTGCCAGTGCTTGTGCTGTTTCCAGGTTTCATCGTTTGGCTCTTTTTTCCATTTCCTGAAAGATGCTTTTTTGGCAACAACAGCCTCTCTGACCTCACCTTTAAACCATGCTGGCAGTTTTTTGGACTTCCTTCCACTTTTCTTAAAGCGTGGAATACAGCTGGTCTGGGCTTACAAGATAGTATTTTTCAACAACAGCCAAGCCTGATGTACGTCTTTAACCTTTGCAACTGCTCCTTTTAGTTTTTTCTTAACTGTTTTCCTCATTTTATCATAGCTTCCCTTTCGAAAGTTAAAAGGTAGTACTGTGGATTTCCTTACTATCCCTCCTCCACTAATTAAATCAAAGGCGATCATGCTATGATCACTATTGCCAAGTGGCCCCAACAACCTTATCTCTTGCACTAGATCTGGTGTTCCACTAAGGACTAGGTCTAATATGGCTTTCCCTCTGGTCGGTTCATGAACCAGCTGCTCCAAGAAGCAGTCATTTATTTCATCTAGGAACTTTATCTCCCTAGCATGTCCTGACGTGACACTGACCCAGTCGATACCGGGGTAGTTGAAATCACCCATTATTATTACTGCACTGTAACTTTTGTTAGCTTCCTTGATTTCTTTGAGTATTTCATCATCTATTTGGTCATTCTGGCAAGGCGCTCGATAGTACACCCCCACTGCCATTGCCTTCCCCCTTTTACATGGAATTTCAATCCATATAGATTCTACAGCAGATTTTGTTTCTACAAAACTTTAATCCTTTCTGACTCAATGCCCTCGCTAACATAGAGAGCAACCCCTCCAGCAATTTGATCAGCTCTATCATTACGATATAGTTTGTGCCCAGGTATCACAGTGTCCCACTGGTTGTCCTCCTTCCACCATGTCTCTGATATTCCAATCATATCTAACCTTTCATTTAGTACTATATATTCTAACTCTCCCATCTTATTTTTTAGACTTCTAGCATTTGCATACAAGCATTTTAGAGGATGTATTTTACTCATATTAATTTGGCTATTGTTAGACATGGGTAATTTGGGATCTTCAAGCTCAGTCTGCTCCATACTTGAGGGCATTTGGGCTACTTTACTCTTTTGTGGAACCTCTCTGCTTTTGGTAGTATCCTTCAAAGATACATTCTTCCGAACCATCCGCTCTTGGGCGACTGTCGGCTTTCCCCTAATATCTAGTTTAAAAGCTGCTCTATCTCCTTTTTAAAGATTAATGCCAGCAGCCTGGTTCCATCCCGGTTAAGTTGAAGCCCTTCCCTTCGGAAGAGCCCCTCCTTTCCCCAGAATGTTCCCCAGTTCCTAACAAATCCAAAACCCTCATCTCTGCACCATTGTCTCATCCACGCATTGAGACTCCTGAGCTCTACCTGCCTTTTGGGTCCTGCGCGTGGAACAGGAAGCATTTCGGAGAATGCTACCCTGGAAGTTCTGGATTTCAACTTCCTACCTAAAAGCCTAAATTTAGCCTCCAGAACCTCCCTACCACATTTTCCTATGTCATTGGTACTGACATGTACCAAGACAACAGACTCCTCCCCAGCACTATCTAAGACCTTATCTAGGTGGCGCGTGAGGTCCGCTACCTTCGCACCAGGGAGGCATGTTACCAGGCGATCCTCACGTCCACCAGCCACCCAGCTATCTACATGCCTAATGATCGAATCACCAACTATAACAGCTGTCCTAACCCTTCCCTCATGGGCACATGGCCCTGGAGAAACTTCCTCAGTGCGAGAGGGTTTTACATCACCTGGAGGACAGGTCCTAGTTACAGGATCACTTCCTGCCACACCAGGGTGATGCTCTCCTGTCACGTGACCTCTCTCCTCCATGGCAACAGGGATGCTGCCAGACTGGAGGTGGGACTTCAGGACTATATCCCTGTAGGTCTCGTCTATGTACCTCTCTGTCTGTCTTATGCTTTCCAAGTCTGCTACTTTAGCCTCTAGAGAATGGACTCATTCCCTGAGAGCAAAGAGCTCCTTGCACCTAGTGCACACGTAAGACCTCTCACCAACTGGGAGAAAATCATACATGTGACACTCAATGCAAAAGACTGGAAAGCCCCCATCCCGCTGCTGGACTGCTGTCTTCATCTTAGTTTTAAGTTTGTGTTTAGATCTAAGTTCTTTACTTACTAAGGGTTGCTATGGATATTTATACTAATAAAACTGTACCTAATACGTGTAATATACCTTGTTCACGTGAAGCTTAACTAATCTCAGGTCCTAAGTGTATGACTGATTTGGGTAATGAGCTTCACCTGAGAGCACCTCCTGTCTTTTAAGATGTGTAAGTACCTATAAAGCTACGATTATCCCAGGGGAGGGAGGGAGGGAAATAACACTTACTAAAAGAGGGCTGCTACACAGTACCCTGTCTTGTGCTGCTGAGGTAAGCTAAATTCTGATTTGATTTAAATTATAGCTCTTAGCTGCTGCTAGGCTCTAACTTTTTATGAAATTTAAACTACAAGCTCTTTGCTGGGTTCTAAATTTAACCAGAAAGCTCTCTTCTGTGTTTTAAATTTAAGCTACAAGTACTTTGCTGATGCCAAGCCCTGAGTGACTATTAAATTTAAACTGCAAGCTCTCTGCTGGGTATGAAATGTAACCAGAAAGTTCTCCTCTGTGTTTTATATTTAAACTTAAACTGCTGCTACTAGGCCCTGACTGATTTAACAAAAAATAGTGGGTTCACAGATTAATTAGCTTTAATACAAAGAATTCCTTTTAGAAAATTACCAGAAGTATATACTCACAGTTGCAGATCTCTCTTCAGAAGTAACAGTCCCTTTTTCTAGTCCTTCAATGATGGCAGTCACCCCAAAACCTTCTGGTGGAGTCTCCTTTTCAGCAACCCCCATCCCAAGCCACTCTAACAACAGATGCTTCACAGGTGGGTTGGGGAGCCCACCTGCAAGGCCTCTCTACCCAGGGTACCTGGACTCCACAGGAGGCCTATCTCCATATCAATCTCCTGGAACTCAGAGCAATCTTCCTTACTCTTCGAGTATTCTACACCCAGCTCAGCTACAAGACAGTCCTAATTCAAATGGACAATCAAGTAGCCATGTTCTATGTGAACAAGCAGGACGGAACAGGCTCTCTGTCGCTCGGCAACGAAGCTTTGCGACTATGGGCCCTCGCCAGAGAGCATCAGATTCATCTCCTTGCGGTGTATCTTCCAGGCATTCAAAATTCTTGGGCAGACAGACTCAGTCGAGTTCTGCTTCCACACGAATGGTCTCTCCATGCAGACCAGGTGGCCAAAATTTTTCAAATTTGGGAAACCCCGGACATAGACCTCTTTGCAAGTCCACTGAATGCCAAACTTCCCCGGTTCTGTTCCAGAATTCTGGCTCAGGGTTGTCAGGCCAGGGATGCTTTCCTCCTCCATTGGGGTCAGGACTTCCTGTATGCCTTTCCACCCATTCCCATAATTCCCAAAACCCTGTTCAAGCTTCAGAGAGACAGAGGTCATATGATCCTCATAGCTCCACGAAGGCCACGGCAAATGTGATACCCTCTGCTCCTACATCTCTCTCTAGCTCCGCATCTGGAGTTAGGATCTGCTCCAGATCTCCTTTCTCAAGAGGACGGGATGCTGTGGCATCCCAATCCCCAGTCTCTGCATCTCAGAGCCTGGTTGCTGAAAGCCTAGAACTTCATGGTCTTAACCTTTCCCAGCAGGTAAAGGATATCCTTTATGCTTCCAGGAAGCCTTCCACAAGACGCTCTTATGCATTTAAGTGGAAAAAGTTTACCATATGGTGCTCGCAGAAGGGTCTTAACCCTCTTGCAATACCTCTGGAGTCATTACTGGAGTATCTCCTTCATTTACCAAATGCAGGGCTTAAGACCAATTCAGTAAGAGTCCATTTGAGTGCTAGTGCAGCTTCTTTCAAGCCTCTAAATGGACAACCTAATTCCTCTCATCCTCTCATAGCGAGATTTATGAGAGGCCTTCTTTTGACTAAGCCTCCCATTAAGCCACAGTGGCATGGGACTTAAATCTGGTTCTTTGGCAGCTCATGAAACTGCCCTTTGAATCATTAGCCACTACCTCTTTGACATTCCTTTCCTGGAAGGTCATCTTTCTTATTGCAATCACATCAGCACATCGCATCAGTGAATTGCAAGCGTTGGTGACTGATCAAGGGCTCTACAGATCAACCAACAGTAAGGATTTGAGGGTTTATTTTCTTATATTAAATTGCTAGCTCTCTGACTGGGAGCTCTTAAAAGGGTTTTTTGTATATTTTTAAAGCAAGGTTACTTTCTTTTTAGTGCTTTAGTGGAACTTTCCTTGAGCACAGTAGGTTGCTGAACTCTAGTAACCTCCTCAGTTTTGGAAACTGCTAACACCTAATCAGGAGTTAGTGGGCCTGATTACCTGAGAGCAGCTGAGGCCTGCATAAAAAGGCTCCAGTGCCCTGCCCTGTTGAGGCTTTCATAACAAGGGCTCTACAGATCAACCAACAGTAAGGATTTGAGGGTTTATTTTCTTATATTAAATTGCTAGCTCTCTGACTGGGAGCTCTTAAAAGGGTTTTTTGTATATTTTTAAAGCAAGGTTACTTTCTTTTTGGTGCTTTAGTGGAACTTTCCTTGAGCACAGTAGGTTGCTGAATTCGAGTAACCTCCTCAGTTTTGGAAACTGCTAACACCTAATCAGGAGTTAATTCCCTCCCTACCCACCCCGACTCCCACCCACCCACCCCTAGTGAGCAGTCTTACTTTATAGGGCACCTCCCAATTTAACAAATCACAGAGAATTGGACCAGCACATTTTGAATATAATTAAAGAGATTTAACTGCTTTTTCTCTGAAAGGACAGCTGGGAAACCGGCTGGTACTTGGTAGATCTCTCTCTTTTGCTTTAACAAATACCTAAGCTCCACGAACAGAACAATGGCTGGGAAAAATTGTATCGCTAAAGCTGTTGCCCCCGTTACAGCTTCTGCCTTGGTCCAGACAGAGCTCCTAATGCCAGTTGAAGGACCGGTTCCATGTGCAGGGTGCCTGCATGCTGAAGCTCTGAGGAAACAAGTGGAGGAACTCAGAGAGGAGGTGGCGAGGCTGAGGAGCATTCAAGATAGTGAGAAGTACATTGATGAGATGCTTCTTGCAGCAACCAAGCTCTCCAGCACAGGAGAAGATGGGTGCCAACAGAATGTCGATGGTTGGACACAAGTCACCAGGGCCTGCGAAATCACCAATCCAACTTCTCCAGCCCTTGAATTGAAGAACCATTATGCAGCCCTGGAAGTGGAGGAGGTGAAAGCATCCCTGGAAAGGGACAAACCAGAGCTCAAAGTTGCAGAATCAGTGGCCAGAAGGAAACGAAGGGTAGTGGTGGTTGGAGACTCTCTTCTGAGGGGTACTGAGGCGTCCATCTGCCGACCAGACTTGATGTCCAGAGAGGTATGCTGTCTGTCTGGTGCCAAAATCCAAGATGTTACAGAGAGTTTGCCGAGACTCATCAAGCCCACTGACTATTAACCAATGTTGCTAATCCATGTTGGAACAAATGATACTGCCAGGTATACCTCAGAACATATCAAAGGTGACTTCATGGCTCTGGGACAGAGGGTGAAGCAGTTAGGTGCACAGGTGGTGTTCTCTTCAATCCTCCCGGTTGAGGGTAAAGGCCAAGGCAGAGAGGCTCGCATCCTGGAGATGAATGCATGGCACTGATTTCAAAGCATGTCTTTTTGCAAAGTGCCGTTATAGCATCAACAACCTCTATTTTCTTTTATAGTTATACATCTAAGCTGATGTTATCAGGTCTTCAAAGACAAAAAAGTGCTTATCTTGGTTATCTGGATTTTGCCCCGACGCTATGGGATATCCAGATCACATCATCAAAACCGCTTATAAAAGAGCCTTGTACAATAACAGGGCTTTATTGTTGCAAACCAGTAAGAAGGGAAGGACCGAGGACAAAAACATCAACTTAGTAACAAAATACTCTCCATATAGTTTCCAGATTAAATGCATTGTCAAACGTCATCTGAATGTCCTAAGTACACTCCCAGGGTTACGGCATCAAAAAATCCGCTGTATATGGACACGACACAGGAATCTTAAAGAAACACTTAGTCCTGCGGTTTTAAGATCAAAATTCAATCCCGGGGAAAAAACTTTGATAGGACACCGAGAGTGCGGAAATTGCAACATATGTTACATATCTGAAGAAATTATGGAATTTGAACATCATGGCATTAAGTATAAATTAAAAAATAGCACTATGTGCAGCTCGTGTTTCATGGTGTACTGTATTAAATGCCCTTGTGGGTTATTGTACATTGGCAAAACCATCAGAAATTTTAAGATCCGAATGAATGAACATCGTAGCCGATTACGTTGTAGGGCACAGGAAGCCCCTATGGTGACATATTGCCTGGAGAATAACCATAACTTTGATGACTTACGATGCTTTTGTATAGACAAGATCGACAAAGGTAGGGACGGGAAATCCAGGGAACAAACCCTAATTATAAGAGAACAAAGATGGATATACAAGTTAGGTACACTCATTCCACATGGTCTTAACATCGCAATAGAATGGGGAGCATGTACATAACATTCATGGATGAAAAAATTAAGACAGGATGAAAAATCCAGAAACAACAAAAGCACATAAATAGGAATTGCCCTATTCCCCAAATGAAATAAAAAGGGATATGACATCAGTAGTATAATGGGTACACTACTTGTCAAACTGATTGACAGGTGAGATAAGGATGGCGGGAGCCAATCAGCGTTCACGTCCGGTCTATGGCCCGCCTTAGGCCACGCCCCCTCCCATAGAAGTGAATGGTGAGTTAGCACCACCCACTCCCGCCCCCAAAATGTTGACAGGTACCAATCAGCGCCCACTTCCGGTGTATGTCCCGCCTTAGGTCACGCCCCCTCCCATAGAAGTGAATGGTGAGTTAGCCCCACCCAGTCCCGCCCCCAGGCGTGGCCACCGCCCCCCACTTGACACACCCCTGCCCCTGCCCCAAGGATGACATCATCCAATCAGCATACACTTCCGGGGGTGTGTCACACCCACGCCACGCCCCACAATATGGCATTAGCCAATCAGCACCCACTTCCGGGTTTGTGCTACGCCCACAGCCTCCCACCCTCCTCCACGCCCCCTGCCTACATCATCGGAAATGACATCACCGGAAACAGGGCGTCATCAGAAGAGGGACTGTCCCTTTTTTGCTGACATCAGCGGAAACAGTATGGCTGACTCCAGAAATGACAGTATGGCTGACTCCGGAAATGTGTTTTTGCTTCTGCGTAATACTGAAAAACAAAAATGTTTTTCTCTCTCTCTCTCTCCCACACAGACTCAGTTGTTTTTTCTCACACAAAAACTGATTCCTAGCACAGAGAGACAGGCAAGCTAGAATCTTTTTTCTTTCCAAATGCAATTAGCACATCTTTGTTAGAGGGATCACCCTCTCACCCTCAACCACGCCCCTGCCTACATCATCGGAAATGGACTGTGTCTTTTTGCTGACATCAGCGGGGAGCAGTGTGACTGACTCCGGAAATGTGTTTTTTGCTTCTGGTTAATGTTTACACCTGCAAAAAAGCAAGAACCCTGGAAAAATAAAATGCTTTTCTCTCTCCCACTGCCCCAGTTCTTATTTCTCACAAAAGATTCACGGCACAGAGAGACACAATTTTCTTTACAAATGCAATTACAAATGCAATTGTTAGAGAAACTAGTGCTGTCCATGTGATAGAATTTTACTTTTAAGACCTCACTGTTAGAAGTATTCTGACAGACCTGTAGAGTTCAGACTGAAATACAGAGAGACCTGAGTTCAAATCCCCCTAATACAGCTATTTTTTTGAGAGAGAGCTGAGTTCAAATCCAAATACTAATACAGCTATTTTTTAGTGGCTTTGAAAAAACCAATACAGAGAGACAAGCCTGGACATGTCTCTCTAGGGTGTGGTAACACGTGATTGGTTGAAACAAGAGGTCTGTTCTGAGCATGCTCCAGGTGTTCTGAGCATGCTCCTGGTGTAAGGGGAACATTTTAACACAGAGTTTCAGAAAGGAAAAAATGGCTCTTTTTGGAACACCAAGCAGAATTTCCAGCAGGGCACACAACATTAATTACTTCCTTAAGGATCATGATGCCGTTGCAGAGGGGTATCCACCGATTGAAAATCCATTTGAACTACAGGAAAGTCTGGCAGATCCTGAGCAAGAAATATCAGCTTTTGTGGATTATCCAGATGCCCAAATATTTTTCAACTCTCAAGAACCCTACGATTCTGGCACAGAACTTGGCTTAACATCTGACAACACAATGGACCCGGAGGATATAGAATTATATCACGCCACTGTAGATGCAGAAACAAACTGTTTATTGGAAGACCTAGGATCAGCAGAGGTAAGAGAAGTTTTTTTTATTTAGAAAAGTGTTATAGAAGAAACAGCAGTTCACACTGACATTATTTTGTTGTTTTTTTTGTAGGGAAGTGACGAATCTCCGCTCCTACAGGAGCACATACAGGCTGCCAATCTACGCTGTTTGTGCTTTCTCTGTACATATCAAAGGGAGGCATTTGATGTCATAGCCAGTCAAAGGGACTACACAAAACCTGATGAAATAAACACATTTAAATCTGTTATACAAACAACGGTGGCCTGTATTATCAAGAAATGCTGGCAGGGCGTTATGCATAGAGACTGTGCAGCGTGTGTAATACATGCTCCAGGCCAAAGACATCATGACTGTTTAAAGTGGGGACGCAATGAAATACATCAGAAAATCCATAAAACTTGTAACAGGTTGTGTCTAGGACCTATTTTAAATGTTGCCATGATTGCGGGTCATAAAATGAAAGCAACTGTCCTAGTTTATGAAAATTTGAATTTTTTGTTTGAACTCGTCAGAGATTTTAACAACAGTAGAAATCCAGGACAACTGCTCAATATTTTGCTTAATTCTGTGGCAGACAGCGAAATAGAAATAGTGGAAGGCTTAATCTGTGACAGAGATTATAGATCGTTCTTTAAAAAACACCAAGTTCTGTAAAAATTGACTTTTTATGAAAATGTATGTATTTCCAGAATCTATTAGTTGAACATACAGATGAACAAAAATTATATGTATGCCTTTTATTTTTTTTAAAACTTGTAATGCTCAAATGAATTTCACAAGATGAAAACATTTTATTTGAAATATCCAAGAAGAAACAGAAGGAAGCATAGTGCAGAATCTTAGCACTCCGGGAAGAAGTTATAAAAATAATTTTCAAGTGAAGCATTTATCTATGCTTATAATGTTCTAATAGGAGAGAAACAATTTCCTGAAGTAAAAAAATGACACCGTTTCCTTCTTTATTCTAAAAGAGGTCACTGATGTGAACGAGCAAGAAGCCCTCTGTTGACGGTAGTCCACAAGGCCTTGCTACAGTTTTTTTACTGAGACCTCGAAGATAATTCAAAGTTAGATTAACTGGTGATTTATTTCTCTAGTCTATTACAGTGAACGACTTTTTTCATAATTGACTATATATCGTTCAAGAAGAGTGGGCCATTACGATTCATATTCCTTAGAGCAATGGCCTCCAGCTATCGGGTAGCATAGTCTAGTATGACTGAAATATACTTGCTGCCTTGGGTGGTTCACTCCAAGGTACCTACTAGGTCCAAGGCCACTCTTTCAAATGAGTTTCAATGATAGGCATTAGAGGGGCAGGTCGGACTCTGGTGGGGTTATGAATTTGGCAGGTGGGGCATCACTGGCAATGTAACTGCACCTGTTTATGGACTCCAGGCCATAAAAATTGGGCTAGAACACACTCAAGTGTTTTCTCTACCCCCATGTGTCCACCTAATAAATGGCTATGGACCAACCATAATACCTGCTGATGATAGGGCCAGGGAACTATCATTTGTTCTCTTGGGCATGTTTAAGGGACATCCTCTTGCTGGGCCCTCCTAAAGCTCCCTGTGTCTCCCTCAGCCCCCACTCTGGAAAGAGGACAATTGTGTTTGGTTCACTACCACTGAGCCCTGAGCTATCTCCAGGGGTTTCTTCTTCCCTAGTTTCTCCTTCTCCGGATCCCTCCCTGATAGCTGCCCTCAGATTCTGTTTGTAGCGTAGCATTTCCTGGAAACACTGACTCCGGGACTTAGCAGGCTTGGGAGTCTTGACATATAGATCCAGATCTTCCAGAGGGAAAATCTCTGGGAAGTCGTCCTGCTTTGCCTTGGCAGAGCCATTAGTTAGCCGGGCCCATATCGCTCCAAAGTTTGGGTAGTCTCGGCTGATCACCACTAGATACAGTAGCTAGGGCAGCACCACGACCTCAAACATGATTTGCACTGCTGGAGTCTTAAGTGAAACCTGTGCCGTTGGATACTGCCTCTGGTCTCCCTGCACACAAGCCAGTGCTACCGTCTTTACATAGTCAATTTGACATTGAGTTACCGTTTCCCAGCAAATGAGGGTCTGTACACTCACAGAGTCTATCAAGACCTGGAAACAGATCCCCTTGAGCTCCACCGGAATCACAGAGTTCTAGGCCCCTAGGTGGGGAGTGTCCACAAAAGCGCATATCTGAGGGGTGGTTAGGCTGACATCCATAGGTTCTTCCGTACCAGGGGACATTCCCAAACAAAATGTCCCCAGGCTCCACATCTAAAACAAATGAAGGTGTTGTGGCTGGGGCCATGCCCTCACTTAGGAGGTAACTTTGGTGGTCGGAACAGGGGAGCCAGCATCCCTTCTGGCTTCCCCTTCTATCCTCCTAGGCTAACGAGTATCTTGCTCCACCTCTCACTGTCCATTTCAGTCACCAGCTGGGCTTCATAATACCCTTCAGCTATTTCTAGTGCACTCTCCGTGTAAGCTTGGGATACTGATGTACCCACTGTTCATCGGGGCGGTGAAGCCCTCCAAAAACTGCTCTAATAGCACAATCTTGGCTATCTCAGGCCCTGTATTTTCCTCTGGTTGCAGCCACTTCAACCAGAAGAGGAACCTCCGAGGGCTCTCCTTTATCTGGAGCCCTTCTTTCTGAATCACTGGCGATAGGCCTCTGGAGTACAGCTGGCCCGTTCCAGTATGGCAGCCTTGACAGCTGCATTTGTAGCTCACCCATCTGGATTGGCATCCTGGAATGCAGCTTGACTGCTGCCCATCATCAGATTCCCCAGACAAGTAGTCCTTGTCTCCTCCAACTACCTGGCCATGTGGCGGTTCATTCAGAGTTCACCAAAAAGTGGTCTGGTTCATCTTCTTCTGTCATTTTAAAAAGAGCTTGGGCTGGAGGGTGGAGTTGCAGTCTCTGTAGGGCCTGAATTAACTTCTGCTACTGTCATTGCTGCCCTTCCAGCAGAGCATGTTGAAATTGTTTTTGTCACTCCTGATACTGTTGTTGCTGTTGATACTGTTGTTGTTGCTACTGCTGCTGCCCTTCGGCCAGAATGTGCAGAAGCTGCTCCATTCTGGCTTGTCACTTTCTTTTGCAACACCACCTCAGCTTCCTCTTCTGCAACTGAGTTAACCATGCATTATTTCAGCTCCAACAAATTTTTAGTGGCCCTTAGTGGTCAAATCAAAGTCTGCCTGTCTGGCACTGACTAAATCTCCTTCAATCTCCCTAACTAGGGCAAAGCTAACCCTCAATCCACACAAACAAACAAAAAAATCCTGACCTGCTGTAGAGGCCCAGCTCTGGAGGGACATGGATTTGCCCTCAGCCCTCAGTGATTAGATGAAATTCCTAAGCTGCCACCATATATGGCAAGTGTAGCGAGCGGTGGGAAGGGGTTTTCTTTAAAACATAGGCCAAACAGGAGTTCAGAGAACACAAAAGTAGTTTTTATTCTATCCCAGCTTATTAAACCTCCACAAAGCAAAACCCAGATTAGACAGCAGTTCAGGGAAAACAAAATCAGTTTAATTCTGTCTCAGCTTGTTAAACTTCCACAAGTTGGTTCTCCTGGCCCTTCCTCCAGCCCCAGTTAAAGTTCCTACCTCAGAACTCCTTTGCACGGCTAGCCTTGGAAGGACTTCCGATTCCACAGGCCCCTCTCCTTCCTGCCTCCTGATAGGTTCTTAACCTTTCCTTCTGAGCCACGCAGTCCCAGCCCTGAACTCTGGGCTGCAGACTCTCTTAAAGGGGTCTGTTGATAATCCCTTTGGAAAGGTACGAGTAACATTCTATGTATCCCGTTACAAGGTGTAGCATGCACACAGCAGCAGTTACAACCCAAAGTTAAAGTACCTTACTGGGCAGATTGAATGGGCCATGCTGGTCTTTATCTGCTACCATTTACCATTTTACTATGTGATCGGCAGGGTATTATGCTCATCATAGAATTGTTATTTCTGCAGGTAAGACTGAATGCCATGCAGCATAAGTGTTTCTGTTGTTTTTTACTGGATATGTGGAATCAGTGGCTGGCAGAAAAAATGTCTCTTACACGTCTGTGGTATTAAATATTATTCCAGGAACATCTATGTAGATGTCCTTGCAGATGTCCATATCGGGCACATCCAAGTTTCTGGAATTGCGTTTGAACATGGACATATTTGCTGTTTTTAGGGATGTTCTTGCTTCAACGTCTCAGATTCCACTTGGACATCTTTCGTAAAATGTGCCTTTATACATCCAAGTTAGATTTCACAACACAAGGGTTAACATATAAATTAGTATGGCTTTCAAAAAAAAATGTGTTTGTCTTTTTGGTCCTTCTGTATGTGAACAGTTTCTTCATTCTACACGTGTAACAGTGTTACAGCAATCCCTTTCTACTGGATTTTTAAAATCTTTACTTTTATCTTTCCTTCATTAAGTCCTTTCTCATGAATAATGACACTTGTAATTATTAGGCAATTCAAATTCATATACCTATGGATCAAGTTAGAAATAACACTTCTTTTCTAAACAGGACATAAGATATGTCATACTGGGTCAGACCAATGTCCATCAAGCCCAGTATCCTGTTTCCAACAGTGGCCAATCTAGGTCACAAGTACCTAGCAGTTTCCCCAAAAGACAAGGTTCCACAATGCTTATACTAGGAGAAGCAGTGGATTTCCCAGGTCCCCTTTAATAATAGTTTATGGACATTTCCTCCAGAAACTTGTCCAAATCTTTTTTAAACCCAGCTATACTAACAGCTTTTACTACATCCTCCGGTAACAAATTCCAGAGTTTGATTACATGTTGAGTGAAAAAATATTTTCTCTTTTTAGTCTTAAATAGGTTTCACTGTAGCTTCATTGCATGCCCCCTAGTGTTTCTATATTTTGATAGTATAAATAATCGATCTATGTTTACCCATTCCACTCCATTCATTAATTTATAGACCTCTATCATATCTCCCCTCAGCTGTCTCTTTTCCAGGTTGAAGAGCCCTAACCTTTCTAGCCTCTCTTCATAGGGGTATCCTTCCATCCCCTTTACCATTTTGGTGGCTCTTCTCTATACCTTTTCTAATAACGCTGCACGCAATATTCAAGGTGCACCATGGAACGAAACAGGCATTATTCCTAGCATTCTATTTGCTCTCTTGGCCACCGCTGCACACTGGGAAGGGGGTTTCAACATGTTATCCACGGTGACACCTAAATCTTTTTCCTTGGTGGTGGTTCCTAATGTGGAAACTTGCATCGGGTAACCATAGTTTGGGTTGTTCTTTCGTAGGTACATAACTTTGCACTTGTTCACATTAAACCTCATCTGCCATTTGGATGCCCAGTCTTCCAATTTATCAAAGGTCCTCTTGCAACTTTTCACAATCCTCATGGGTTTTAACAACTTTGAATAATTTGGTGTCATCTTCAGATTTGATTACCTTACTTGTTATTCCCATTTCCATGTCATTTATGAATATGTTAAAAAGCAGCAGACCCAGCACAGGTCCCTGGGGTACTACTCCACTATTCACCTTTCTCCATTGGGAAAATTGGCCATTTAGCCCTACCCTCTGCTTTCTATCTTTTAACCATTTCCTGATAAACAATAGTACAGTGTTTCCTATCCCATGACTTTTTAATTTCGTCAAGAGTCTCTCATGAGGGACCTTGTCAAAGGCTTTCTGAAAAACCAGATATACTATATCAACCGACTCACCTTTGTCTATCTCTTTATTCACACCTTCCAAAAAACCAAAGACAAGACCTCCCTTAAAGCCATGTTGGCTGTCTCCCCTTAAGCCATAACTGTCTACATGTAATTTTGTTCAGTAATTTTGTTCTTTATAATGGTTTCTACCATTTTTCACGATACTGACATCAGGTTCACCATTCTGTAGTTTCCTGAATCAGCTCTGGAACTCTTTTTAAAAATTGGTGTTACATTGTATCAAGCTCCCATAGTATCTAGAGAGCTGCCACATATTGTTGTTTCTGCCAATCCAACATAGTCTTTAATTTCATACGCTGTAGCCACATTTATTACATTATACTCGTATATTAATCACTGGAAGGTGCAACAAAATGATAATGCATTTCATTTGTGTTTTGATGATGCTCATGGGAAATGGCATGTATCATAATTCACCTGCTTGACAGAAATGTGATTATCTATAGATAGGTGTATTTCAACTCAGAAAAATTAATTTCCTCCCAGGAAGCAAATTACATTATCAGAACATTTACGGATTTTACTTTGTAAACTGCTTGCTTGCAGACATATACAATGCACCAGATCAAGAAAGACTCTCTATTTCATAAAACCAAATGATTAGCTGAAATCATTTGCACTTCAAGCATCCAATTCGAATAGGATTATTTGTGCAAAGTATTTAATCTGAAGCAAATGAATAAAAGAGAACACTGATTTTAAGCATGCAGTTGTAGCATTGTGGAATCAGCTACCTCTGTGGACATTCCAAGCAGCAACCACTTCAAGACAACATGAGATTACATTGTTTTTTTTTTTAATTTTCATTTAGCAATTTAACAAGTATTCATGTAACAATGAAAGCACATACAGAAATTATAAACCAATCGAAAAAATAAGAAAGCAGTAGAAAATACATTGCACTACCTAGTCTATAATAAGGATAACCCTGAAAAAAGGAAACATTAAAAAGAAGGCAAAGTCAACAAGTGCAAACACATTTTGCCTTCCTTTGCTGACAAAGTCAGGCATGTCTGTGAGGGGTACTTGGAGAGAGGCATGATGAAGTGTGTCTCAGTATGCTGGCACAGGCTGAACGGATGAAGTACAGCCTGTATTTCTCTTAGTGGAGAGGGTTTTGGTTGTGTCTGGGGGTGGAATGGGTATTTGTGTGTGTTTCTGTCTGGAGATCATCAGGGCAGATGTATCTCTGGGGGATTTGTGTCTGAATGTGTGTGTGTGTGTGGTTGTGTGTGAGGGGTTGTGTCTGGAGAGGGTATTTGGGAGAAGGTGTCTGTGGCATGAAAGTATGTTGGGGGGGAGGGGGTCTCAAGCTGGTGTGGGAAAGATATGTGTTTTGGAGACACAGGGAAGTACATGAGTTTCCGCTGACCAGTGGTGCTGGTCACAGGAATACTTGATATATTTTGGATCTAACTGGTATGGTGTTTCCCACCTGTTCTATTGCCTCCACTTCCTATTGGTGACCAACTTAGTGTCAAGTGCAGTTCCTGTTTTGCCTCCAGCTTCTGCTTCAGAGACTCCATTATGCCTGAATGCAATTCTTTTGAAATAGGAATATGCAACCAAAAATTGAACTGGAAACCCCAAGAAATCAGACTCTGCATCAGGGATGCAGCCATGGGGGTGCCTGGAGGGGCACCGGCTCCTCCTCTTTTGGCTCAGGACCTTCCAATGCACTTGGAGCAAATGCTGTTGCTGGCAGGGGTCTCAAGCTCCACCAACCAAAGATATCCTTGAACAACATGACTCTATGCTATCTGTAACTACGCTGCCTTGATACCTTCAAAGTGGAATTTATCATTGATGATTTCAGGAGATTATTAACGGGATGTGCTGCATTAGGGACTTTGACACAGCACTGGCTACAAGCCAAGCAGAACTGCGTGGGCCCTGCCATCAAACCTTTGCTCCAGCTGAGGTTGAATAGAAGGAGGGAGCTGTTTTTTTTTGGGGGGGGGGCGCTATGGCTATTCATACTAATATTGAGAAGTGTTATTTTAAATGGTCTATGGCTTGGGAGAATGGAATGGTGTGGACTGTTGCTGCAGGTGGGAAGAGGGATTTTGATTTCTTTCAGTCAACATGAGGGGGAGATGAAGTGGAGGAAACTGGTGCTGTTTGGGGGAGGTTAGGTAAAGATGATTTTAGCTTTGAGCAGGGGGTAGGGAGAGGTTGTTGACAGGGGGGAGGGGGAGAGAAGCCAAGTTGGAGAGCTCTGGTACTGGTGGAGGGAAGGCAGGAAAGGGGAATGCTTATGCTAGCTATAGGGCTGGCACAAAGGTGAGGGATGTTGCAAGGGTGGGAGTTTTGGAGATGGAGGGAAAGTGATGTCAAGGGGATAGGTGGTTTGGAAGATGGAGTAAGGAGTTCAGGAGACAGGGACTGGTAGCATGGGGGTTGGGGGGGGGGGGTTAAGAGAGAGAGACTAGTGGCCCAGGATGAGAAGGGTTTGACAAAAAGAGAGGGTGGTGTGAGGTGGCAGAAAGACATACTGGTGGAGATACATATTGTGGTTGGAAGGGGCATGCTGATTGGTGGTCCCATAGCTCTATGTTGAGGGATTTGTTGGTTCCCCTTCAGCTCCTTTGTTTTCTGGAGTAGCCTCCATTTAAAAAATTGAATAAGACTACTAGCTTATATTCTATGCATGAGAAAATGTTACATATGCCAGAATGAGTGGGGAGGAAGGCAGATACTAGAGGATAAGAAGGAAGAAAGACGGAATAAATGCTGGTGGTGGGGGGAGGTCAATATACAGAAGCAGTGGAGACTGAGAAAGGGGAAAGAGGGGTAGATGAAAAAATGAAATGAGAGAAGCACAGGGGGCCTGATGCCGGGGGCAGTAAGGGAAAAGAGGGAGAGGCAGGGCGGATGGATTCTGGGGAAGGAGGTAGGTGGATGGATGCTTGGAATTCAGAAAAGGGATATTGAGTCAAGAGAGCAGGTAGGGAAAAAGGAGTGCATGACAAGAGGGTGGATACTGGGGATATAGGTATAGGGAGAGCAGGGACTCACAGTTAAATGGAGTCTTGGAGAATAGATGGGAGAACAACAAAGATATTGGGCTTGACTTGTAATGAGAAAGTTGAGGGAAGGAGGAAGAGATTTGGGGCTTGGGTGAGGGAAAGTGGAGAATGAGTTTAAGCAGGGACATTGGGATTAGGAGGACAGTAGGGACTAGCAATTGAGTGTGGAAGATAAGAGTAAGAGTGTGTTCGATAAATGTGACCCAGGGTAAAGAAGGAGGAGGAAGGTGTGCCAGTTAGTAGACAGGCCGACAAACAAACACCCAAAAGGTACGAAGTAGCACATCAAAAATTATAGCCTTTTGGTCCCAAAAAACCCATTCACTGTGAACAATATTTTTGTTGAAACTGTCACCGTGAGGGAAAACCCTCTCGAGGTAACTATTTCCTTTTTATTCGTTTTAACGAGCTAACAACCACTAGCTCAACATGCTTTAAAATTGTAGCAATTCAAACAAGGGAAGTGCTTGAGCAAACCCCTTCTTCTTTAACAAGCTATTTCACTTCGGCAAAACTGCTTTGCATATTCAAGCAATAACGGGAACTTATCTTTCTCTTTTCAATCCTCCGTTGTTCAGCGAATATCCACGCTGTATCCGTGCTGTTCGTATTTAGAATAGGGTGCTCAAAGCCACTTCCATAGCGAGCTCATCCCAACTCAATAAGTAAATAATACGCAACACAGCGCCAAGTTTCAGGCTTCTTAAATCTTCCAGCTTAGTGAAAGGAGAAAGGTGAAGGGAAGGAATATGTAAGTGGAATTGCTTAACAAATATTTCTGTTCTGTTTTCACAGATGAAGGGCCAGGAGCAGGACCTCAGGAAAAACCCACAAATAGGAAAAGAAGCAATTGGGATCTCAAACAATTTTCAGAAGACTATGGTCATGAGGAACTAGCTAAACTAAAAGTAGACAAAGCCATGGGTCCGGATGAGATGCATCCAAGAATACTGAGGGAACTTGCAGACGTTTTAGCAGCAACACTGTCTGACCTTTTCAATGCTTCTTTGGAATCGGGAGTGGTGCCAGAGCACTGGAGAAAGGCATATGTTGTGCTTTTACACAAACGTGGATGAAAGGATGACATTGAGAACTTCAGGCCAATTAGTCTAACCTCTGTGGTTAGTAAACTTTTGGAAATGCTACTAAAAGTGAGAATAATGAGGTTTCTGGGTCCAGTGGATTATAGGATCCGAGGCAGCATGGATTCACCAGAGGCAGGTCTTGTCAGACAAATCTGATTAAGTTCTTTGACTGGATGACCAGGGAGTTGAACCAAGGGAGAGCCCTGGATGTGCTGTATTTAGATTTCAGTAAAACCTTTGACACTGTTCCTCACAGGAGACTTATAAACAAACTGAGCACACTAAGGATGGACCCTAAAGTTACTGATTGAGTTAGAAATTGATTGTGTGGGAGGCGACAAAGGGTACAGGTAAATGGAGCTCGCTCTGAGGAGAAGGGGGTTACTAGTGGTGTGCCTCAGGGACCTGTTCTTGGTCAGATTCTTTTTAACATCTTTATTAGTGATATTGTGGAAGGGCTGTCGAGTAAGGTTTGCTTGCTTGTAATTTTGAACAGCATATTATAAAAACGGAGAGAAATTCAATAGAAACATAAATATGAAAAACATTAAACACAATAAATAAATAAATAATAATATCATTATAATACATAAAAACAATCAAATAATAAAACATAAGTAAATGTGTTGATGTTATTATAAGTGTTTAATGAAACTCTCTAAGGGTGTGACAAAAATATATAAAAAGGCATACCTGTGTATATTTTTATTTGTGTCCTGATTGGACTATAACACTATGGGAAGGAAGATAACAAAGATCATAAGGTAAAAACTGAATAAAAACAACAATGGAATGTGCAGACACAAGGAGGGAATATTATAAGTGCAGAGGGATTTAAAAAATATAATCAAAAGAATATATAATAATATAATAAAAATAACCTTTATCCTTATGTGTTCAATCTATATAACACAATGATGATCTAAACTGGATCAAACAGTAAAATGCAGGGATTAGCTTTCTCAAAGCCAGAGAGATAGCTTTCACGAAAACTATGTCTATTGTATATTATAAAAAAGTGTATATACTAATTTTGTGCATGTTACAAAAGATTCTATATAATCCCAAGGAGAATACTTAATTTAACCAAAAGAGAGATAAAATAAATATCACACGCCAAAATAAACTAAAGTTTGGCATTTTTAAAAAAAAACCAATTATCTTTAAAAAAAACCACTGACACTTCAAAAAAGATACTGAGATTTTGATAAAAGATTGCACTGACCATTCTATAACGTGCGGCCAAATCGATAGATATATATACATGCCTGTGTTACGCAGTACTGTCTGCTGTCACGGTGTGTAATCTGGTCCAATTGCAAAAGTATGAATACCTCACTTAGATTATTAATATGAGGGACTATGAACCAACCGGTGTTCAGGAGCCTTTAGCCTGCGATTAGGGGCAAAAAGCAAAAAAACCGAGAAAACAACATTTCAAAAGATGACATGTATATAAAAAACAACCATAAATTCAAGTGTGATCGCTATTGGAAAAAACTGACTCTAGACAAACTACGTCACGTGAGATATACGCTGCAGAAATGATGCGAGCAAAACAAAACTCTATTAGTCATAAAGAAAATTAATATTAATTCTAAAAAATAAGTTATACAAAATGTCTGTCTCATAAGAACAATCAGGCAGAATCAAAAAAGGGGGAACAAAACAAACTCTGGTTAAACTAGATCAAAAGTCCCGATGCAACAGGCAAAAAAGGAAAAAACAAGAACTAATTTTAACAGTTTATAAAACAACAAAATAAAACAGGAAGACATCAAATTAAAATACCAACTCAGTAAATCCAAAAGAATTCTTATTTATACGACATGGAGCCGTATCTATACCATAGAAATTATGCTGCATCCATAAAATATCTTAAAGCAAGATATTAACAAATAGGACAAAAATACATACGTACAGTCAAAGGAGAAACCACCTTATTCACAGAAGTTATACAGTATTTTCCACCATAATAACTCCAGCTAAAATCTTCAAAGCATAGAATGTAAAAGACGTCGGCTTCTGCGCTCTCAACTAAAGGGTTCCCGCTGAAAGGACGGCATTGATGTCACCAGTGTAATATGTAAATGAATCAAAGAAGAGAATAATAGAGCAGGATCCATTTTTAGGCTCAAACGTAAGTTAAATAAAAATAAAAAGCAAAAAGTAGAACCGATAAAAAATGAACCGCAAGGGGAATTTATTTTTAAAGGAGTGCATAATAAAATCAAGAGCATACATTTCACCATAAACAAATTAGGAAAGTGAATAACAAGCATATAAATAGAGTTTAAATTGACCTTTTTTTAAAGCTCATAAAAAGGGCCAAAGGATAAACCCAAAGAAAAGGCCCCATGGAAAAGTAAAAACAAATAAATAACGAGCAATAAAATAATAAACAAATAAAACAATAATAATTGAATAATTAATTTAAAATTTTTGATTAACAAAAAACAACAAATCTGTAATAGAACACTCTGAACAAGCATAATGAAAATAATGATATATACCAATGAAAACAGGAGAGTAACACACATAGATGTGGATAAAAAGAGGAACATCCATATATTGGAACGATAACTCCCATACTGACAAAATATATCTCATAATATAAAACTTGTACTAAAGAAAAACTGAAAAATCACTTTCCATATTCAATCCATCAGGGTATAAAGTGCTGAGGTTAAAAATGTATCGTTGTTCAAGGCGTAAAATAGTCTTATCAATGTTACCGCCGCGCCAATTTAACTTAACCTTCTTAATTACAAAAAACTTCAAATCTGACACTTTGTGATTATATTCCTGCCAATGGGTAACTAAAGGCTTTTCCACCGCACCCCTTTTAATACAACTTTTGTGTTCAATAATTCTATTGCGGACAGTACGTATGGTTTTGCCCACATATAATTTCTTACAAGGACATAAGATGACATAAATAACATGACTGGTAGTGCAATTAGAAAAATCATCTAGGTAAAATTTGCAGATACTAATGGGATGTATAAAATGATTTCTGACCAATAATGCATGAATACAGACAGAACAATGTCCGCATTGGAAGTGTCCCTTGTATTTTGAAAGATATTTTCGCTCAGTGAAGGCCGATGGAACTAACATGTTGCGAAGATTTACATTTCGCTTATGAGCCACCGTAAGGGGTATATCATGGAACCCGGGAATGGCTTGTATGAGATACCAGTGCTTCCTTAAAAGACTACTGATATTATGGGATTGGTGAGAGTAAAGAAGGGTGCACACTACTCCTTCATTAGACTGTTTCTCTCGTGGTTGTAATAACTCTTCACGAGAGGAATCACGAGCCCTATTATATGCTTTATTAATCTGATGTTGAGGATAAGTCCCGACGGCGCGGGCAGGGTCCCGGCGCCGGAGTGTAACCGGGTGCGCGGCCCGGCCCGGACCCTGCCCGCTGGAAGAAGGAAGTGGGGGGGGGGGGCAGCGTGAGGCGGTGCGCACAGCAGGTCGCGTCACCGCGCGGGTGCATCTTTTGAAGGGATTGGCTCCGCTCGAGCATGCTAGAGCGGAGCCAATCACGAGGGGTCCAGCCATGTGCTACAGCGTGCGCGGGGGGCGCGCGTGAGCACATGCGGCCGGACGGGAAGACGATCGGCCCACCCGCCCACCCCTTTATTGTGGCGGTTAGGGGCGAGTGACGGTATCGGGTTGTCGCAGCTGGGGGGGGGGGGGGAAACGGCAGGATCCCGGAGGTTTCCGGGGTCTGGAGCCTTAGGCGACTTGGGAAGGGGGCGGGGTGCCCTCGGCCCGGACTACCCCTGGAAGACTTTTGCTAGTAATATGGCGAAGTCGGATAGGGGTGGTCGGAACGTTGCCGTGGTGGGACCGGGGCTGGAGCGGAGGCGGGTGTCGCCTTGCTAGTTGCATGGCTGGCGATGAATCGCTCCACTCTGGGGTTTGTTGCATTCCTGTTTATTGTAAATATGTTGTTTGGAAAATAAAGCTGCGACCAGTTGTTACCATTATAATGCGGTCTGTGCAATTTTGTGGGAAGGGGTAGGGGAAGAAAATGGGGTATAATGTCTGGTAAATTGGGGGTGGGGGGGGGGGGTTGGGGGAGCGCCGGGTCCGGCTACCCGGTTACCTCTAGTAGTAAATCTATTTTTCATAATGGAGGCATGCTGCTCAAAATCCTGGAACAACGTACATATTCTCCTTGTCCTTAAAAATTGACCCACAGGAAGGTTGTTCTTAAGTGCAGAATTATGGAAACTTGAAAAGTGTAACAACTGGTTTCTGTCTGTAGGTTTTCTATATAAAGTCGTGTTCAGCCCTTCATTTGTTTTTTTAATAAGTAAATCTAAAAATGGAATCTGGTCACCCAGTCAAAGAACTCACTCAAACGTCTCACTAATGAGCAAGAGCGAAATATTAAAGATTATGCAAGATCAGCCTGGATCAATACTTGACCTAAATTTAACACAAATTACTCAATAAAAGTTAAAGAAAGTTATTAAGACAGTTAAAGAAAGTTATTATTCAATAAAACTTTAAGAAAAAATGTACTTTCCATTTCCCCTCGCAGTTCTTACTGGATCTTTGTCTCTGTTTTGTTTTTGCTTAATTTGCTTAACAGCTGATCACATCCAAGTAAATGACAGAAGGTTCATTAAAAATGGGGGGGGGAATCCTCCAACTTTATTGGGTTAAAATTTAATTTGAAACTTAGGGGCTTGTTTACAAAGCCTCGGTAGTGGTTCGCGGTCGTTATCGGAGCCGTGGCCCCATTGAAATCAATGGGGTCGCGGCTCCAATAACGATCGCGAACCGCTACCGCAGCTTTGTAAACAAGCCCCTTAATTTTCATGGTGGTCGATCACCGGCACTTTTGGCCGGAAAAAGTAGATCATGACCTGTTCGAAGTTGGACATGCCTGCTTTAGAGGAAAGGCAGGATAGGGGAGATATGATAAAGATGCACAGGAGGAGAGTCTTTTCTGATTGAAAGCAAGCACTGCCTTGAGGGAACATAGGATGAAGGTGAAAGGGGATAGACTCAGGAGTAATATGTGGAAATATTTCTTTACTGAAAGAGTGGTAGATGCGTGGAATAGTCTCTCAGTGGAGGTGGTGGAGATGAGGACTATCATAAATTCAAAAAAGTATGGAACAAACACAGAGGATCTCTAAAGGAAAAAAGGGCACTATTGTAGTTGAAGGAAAAGCAGACTAGATAGGCCATGTGTTCTTTTTCTGCTGTCATATTTCTGTGTTTTTATGTAAAGTGTTCAAAACACTATTGCACATTGAAAAAAACCACAATTGATAACCATAGATGTTCCTTGTTATTTCAGAAATGTTCTGTACTTTCATGAACTCCACTATCAGATAAGTAATTGATATTTCCTAATACATCATTGGTCATTTTCTGATAAACTTACAGATCATAAATTATTTTCTTAAGATTCTGTTCTTTTTGTTACAGGTTGCAGAAAATAATAGCATTCAGGTAAGTATGAATATTCTTGAATTAACTTTAAAATTTTCTCAACTTTCTTGTTTAATTCCTGCTAAGGAATTTTTTTACCTTCTTTTTGCAGTTATCTTGAATTTTCCAAAGTTTAACAGGTAAGTTCCTTTCCTGTACACTCAGAGTTCTTTTTGTTTATTTATCTGTTATTTGAACTCAAATATTTTTCCTAAAATGTGTGTAGGGTGCACCAGATACCTCTTCCTTGTGAAGGGGCCCTTACAGATGTCCAGAAGTCCAGAGCTTCAGGTCCCTTTCTTCAGGATGCATCCTGTGTCCTGTAGATCACCTCAGGTCCAGCGATGTTCTGTCTAACTTTAAGAACTCAATAAAATAAAATTACCTATCTATTGAGACTGTTCTTCTAAGTCTCTCAGTTTAAAGGTTCAAGCTGAGAATTTTCTCCTCAAGAACTTCCCTAATCTAATTAATAATAAAGGATAATTAATTATCCCTAATTAATATCTCCCTTTTCCTCAAACACTCCTAAACATGCACACCAAAACATTCATTCCCTGGCCAGTACCACATACACTACCCACATAAACTCAAAAATGAAATCACCACACACTCACAACCAACTTTAGGCTTTTAGCTTCAAAAGACTGCAGCTTGTAAAATAGCCATGAAGTTAAAATCTTGAATCTAGTTTCTGGGTTTTTTTTATTCACAGAAGCTCACAGAAACAGTCACTGTGGCAAGATCCTATGAAGCAGCCATGTGCAGCAGACAGAACCAGCTTACTCAAACACAAACCACACCAACTTTTCATTAAGTCAGCCACCCTTTTAATTTAGTGCTGATCAATCCCAATCTTTTTAGGGATTCCTAAAATTATTCTCTTTTCGGGCTTTCATACAGCAATACATCTGAGAACTTTTTAAATGCCACAGCTCTCAGACTCCATTTTTCAGGAACCTGCAGTCTTTTCAGGTTTTTAAACCAAATGCTGCAAAAAAATTCTCTTTATTTATTTAGTTTTAATTTATTTAACTGTTTTTATACCACTTCATCCTAAAGTCAAATCGGTTTACATTCCAACTTAATAATGATTTACATTATAACGTTATAACAGTAAAGTGTTGGAAAGGGGTATAGGACAACATACTATATGTGGTAACTTATTTACATGGGATCTTATAACTTCTATATGTGAAGACTTATATACATGGTTATCATAACCTGTGGTCTCTCACCAGGATTTCTGAATAGAATCTCTCACTTGACACAGCCACTCTCTCTCTCACTCTCTCCTAGCTCCTTCTCAGAACAAGATTTGTGGGTTTTTTTTTTGTTTTTTTTGAATCAGACCTTCTTTAAAATGGCTTTAGAAGATTGAAATTTCATAAACTTAAACAGCTCCTTCCAACACTAAGTCTGTGCTTCTCTCCCAGCATTCTGACAGAAGCTTCAGTGCCTCAAAACTGACTCAGCTTCAAACTTCCACTTCAAACCAGTTACCAAGCACTTTCCAATTCTTTTTCCAAAGAAATCTAAACTTTTTACTACAGTTCTAGTCACTTTCTCCTTAGACACCCACCACAGCACACACATCCATACCAGTCTTCTTTCCAGCCCCAACTGTCACCTCTGCTAAGCACCAACATTCCAAACCCAGCTGAGAGAGTGTTCCTCCAATGCAGCTTTGGAATGCTACAAATTAATATAAAACCCCAAAATTCATAGAAATAACCATTATATTAGCCCTAGTTTTTAGCTTTTTTCTCTACTGTGTCTTTAAATGTTCAGGCAGTAATTACATTTGTTACTGATCTGCTTCACTAAGCTTTCCATTCAGTCAAGGCTCCCTAGAGAGATGCCTCCTCAACCTACTCACCTGCTAGCTCGTGCTCTACATCTGGGTACCTTTTAACATGAAAGCATTCAATTTTATCATTAATATAGGCTCCTCAGAGGCTCCCAACCTGAAATCAGTTGTTTTTAATTAAAACCGAGACTCCTGTGCTTCCCCAAAGCCTCAGGAAATAGGCACCCTCTTTTTTAAAATAACACCACAAATCACATCCATAAAAAATACTGTTATGGGCTCCTCTGCTCCTGCCTGCTTCTCTGGGATCCCCTCAATGCCCTGATGCTACCAACACTCCCCCCCCCCCCCAATCATCGTGGCCATTTCTGGCTGGTAAAATGGCTTCCCTGCTCCTTTAAAGCTGGCTCTGTTTCCAATAAAAAGGCCTAACCAGGCCTAAGCACCATGCAGCCTGCCTGAAGCCCTGATGCACCCCCCTGAAGGCACTATGGTTGCCCCAGCTCCTCTTTACTGCCTCCGGTCCCCTGGTGGCCCGATGTCTCTCTCATCTGCCTCGACTCTAGCCCTTCCCCCAAATGGTTCTGTGACCTCCAATGGTTCTGCGGTCTCCCAGACACTGGTCCACGATCTCTGCAGAGCTCTGGCACCTCCGGCCTCCCCTGATATCTTTCAGCAGCAGTACGCTATGATCGGGAACAGCTGCGATGCATGGCTGCATCTGATCCAGCCCCAGGCACCCCCTCTGGCAGCCCCAAAACCTTGGGACAGGGCTCAGTGACAGCTGTAGGAGTGCGGTTCACCACTAGCCGCCCAAAACAGCCCCAATGTCTTTTATCTTATTTAAAAAACAAACAAACATCGCTGTTCCTTGGCTGCTCCTGCAGTCCCGAGGAAAAAAAATACATCCTGGCTGCAAACTGCATCCACCACACTACTCTTCATCCCCTCCTGGGGCCACAAATAGGTAAATATTAAGGGCCCAATATTGGACGAGGCACCAAAGAAGCCAAGAACTGTCTAAAAAATCCTGGTCAGAAAAGGGGCATGAATCATGATTCAGGTGGTGTGCATGTGGGCAAGGATGGAATATGGGCAGATATTTATTATTTATTTATTTACATTATCTTATATACCGTGCTATTCTGCATCAGTGCGGTTTACATTGAACAAACTGAAGTTACATTGAACAGGGTGTTATAACTTGGAGATAACTATTTTACAGGGAACATGGGCTATGGAGGGTTAAGTGGCTTGCCCAAGACCACAAGGAGCACCTGTGGGAATAGAAACCCCAGTCCTTCCGGCCCAAGGTTGCTGTCCTCTAGTGGGATTTGAACCCCCGACCTTCCGCCTGAAGTACCTTGCCCCAACCACTAGGCCACTCCTCCACTCCATATGGGTGAATATGGGTGAATATGGGTGAATGACCCCTGGCGGCCAAATCTGGCTACGTGAGTAGACTGCAAGTGGTGATATTCATCATACCCTTGCAATGGGGGACCACACAATTATCGCTCCATAAACTGTGCAGGGCGCAGAGGGAAAGCCATAACCACATAGAGCTTCAAACATGGGTAAGCCAGAATATTCTGTGGCTTGCAGGTAGAGCTGGCTTGAAAGCAGCCAAGAATGCAATATCCCACTTTATACGCATAAGGTGTATAATGTGAGATGGTACCCATTTACAAGCAGCTACGGGCTTCACAGCAGACGCCGGTGTACTGTATCTTCCCATGCCCAGTTCCCAATGCCCGCTTATGATCTTTTCTAATGCCTGTTTATGACCTTCCACGTCAATGCAGGAGCCCTCTCTGGCTGGGCAGATACACAGTAGTAGCATGGCAGCTTGGTGCACTGTTAATTTCAGTCCCACTGAAGCAATGACCCTAGCTAAGATGGTGCTGAGATCCGAGGGGGTGTTGTACCCCAGGGTCCACCGTAGGGCCAACCTGCACCTCTCAATAGCCATATGGAGTGAAGAAATAGCCTAATGGTTAGAGCACTGGCTTGAGAACCAAGAGGCCAGGATTTGATTCCCACTAGCACTCCTTGTGTCCTTCATCAAGTCACTTAACCCTCCATTGCCTCAGAAAAATCCAAATTATCAATGTCCCTGTTTAATATACATTACCAAGTTTAAGTTACAACATAAACTGCTTTGACTATGAAAAACCTGCTAAATAAATAATAAAGTAAATATGGAGGGGGATCCAGCTCAGCAGCAGAGGTGAGTAGCAAATGAGTTATGTAGGCCTGGGGATAAGAGTTGGGGGATGGGCATAGCAGCGGGTCAGATATCACACTGGTACAGGCCTAGCTGTGCTACTGTGCTTGCACACAGTGAGGATGGTTCATGGCACATGCTGGCATCATCACCATGTGCCTGGATCTTCACTCTGACAGTTTCTGCACTTCATAATGCAGACCCCTGCCATTTCAGGTTTGACTAACAGTTTGCAGCTGCAGACATCACATAGGAGGATGCAAGAGCTCCCCACCTGGCAGAGGATGTCTTACAACTGCATGGGTCACAGGTTAATCACCACAGCAGGGGATGTTTTATAGCTTTTGGGGCCTGTTGAAGTGTTGTCTGTTGTGGGAATGTCACTGTAGTTGTAGCTCTTATCCTGGGACCTGCTGCAACTGCCCAGGCTCCAGGAAAGATCATAGCCACTGGCTATGAATATTGGGAGAACATTGACAAAAACCTAAACCTACAGTCACACATCGCCAAAACCACAAGGAACCTCAAAATGAGAATCATCAGACGACTCAAACCTATCCTCTCACATGAGCACTTCCGCACCGTCTGTCAAGTGCTAATCCACCCCCATATTAGACTACTGCAACCCATTTTCCTCGGACTATCAAAACAAGCACTTCAACCATTACAAATAGCACAGAACACCGCCTCCTGCATAATAACGGACTCCTCAAGGCAAGACCACATTACCCCCATTCTCTACAACCTCCACTAGCTCCCAATCAGCTCCCACATCTGATACAAGGTAATACTAAACATATTCAAAATAAAACAGAACCTTTCAGTGAACAGTCTACAACCCTCATCAAAGCTGACCAAGGCACCAGAACCAGGAGAAGAGGAACCGTAAACATCATCAATACCCCCAGAGCATACGCCAGAACCAGACAAGAAACCTCAGGAAGAGCACTATCCCTGGCTGTGCCCACGCTATGGAACTCACTCCCTGATGACCTAAGAGCAACTGTAGACCTCAAGGACTTCAGGACGATGCTCAAAACTACGCTCTTCAAAGAACACTACAAAGACTACATATGACCCAGCCACACATCCTACTCCCCCAGCCTGAATCCTCAGCTCCCCCCCCCATATTTGTACATAATCCTGAATATAACTCACTGTACCTAGCGCACACTGTATATAGCTCACTATGTAATCAACCACACGCTACACACACACACACAAATAGCTGTTGTAGTCATTGCATGCTTGTACCCAGCCTCACTGCCACCTGATTTGTGTGACGTGTTAAACCGCTTTGATTTCAAGATAAAGCGGTATATTAAATCCTTCTAAATAAATAAATTGACATAAACAGATGGGAACTGATGTGGATTCCCTAGCATGTCCATACCAATGTCCCTCTGCTCCCCACATATCACCATATCTTGGGCAGCTGTGAGTCATGTACAGTATTAGAAAGCTGGATCTGTGCAACAATAACACACCTGCAACCCAAAACTATAACAAACCACAAACCATGGATGAATGCTCCAAGAGTGGTGTCACAAGAGGGAGGTACAGAAGTGCTGGGATGACATAGGGAGTACAAAGAGTTTAGGGAGAATGAGAGAGAAGGGGAGGAGGACCAGTGCAGCAGAGTGAGGGGGATGGTGCCATCCAGCAAGGCTGAGATGAGTTGGGACAGAATAGGGTGTGGGGTTGGAAATGGTGAGGAAACTTGAAGCATTTAGTAGGTTGTATGGGCCAGGGGGTGTTTGGTGGGATCAGTAAGGGGGAAGGTGCTGAAGGGACATGGGCCATATGAGATACAGAGGGGAAACATAGGTATCTAAGGAAGCAGCTGCAGGGTCAAGATGACAACCACACTGTACGGATATCCAGAGGACTTGCAAAGGCTAAGGATGATGTTGGGGTGCTAGTGAGAGCTACTAGGTAGAGTCCTTAATGCCTCACATTTAGTGGATAAACTAATAAGATTCATACCGAGCTGTAATGTATGGGTTGCCAAGGGCCAAAATTTCCCCCACTGTCACAGCAGCTGAAAGCATTCTGTAGCACCTGGAGCATAATCATAATATCATGTTGACACAGGGGTGTGTGGGAACCCTGGTACAGGGTACCCAAAGATACAACAACTGGCAAATATGGTGAATTGCCCCTTGAGAATGGAAGCACATGCCCATGCTTCTAGGGTACCCCAGGTCTGCTGTAAACAGCTGTGTATGTGATTGCACTATTGGGTATATGTGGGCACCTTAACCTCTCTTCCACACTGAATTTGGGATACAGCAGACAGTGGAGGCTCTGAAGTACCACTTCAGAACGATGAGGTGGGAGAGGCCTGACCTCATACAGCGCCTCAGGGAGGAGGTCACTGCAGATGCAGGTAAGTGAGGCACATGGCAGTCTCCATTTGCCATCAGTAACGAAAGCTATGGTGGAATGAAAGGCCTACCCTTGTTCATGAGATCAGATATGTAGCTTGCATAGTGCTATAGGCATGCTGCATGCCTCATGGGTCCACCATATGTGTTATCAGCCACATAGTGGTGATTGGGAGCAACTAAGTAATCTTTGCATGTACATGGTGCTGAAATCTGTTTGTGGAGAGGTCCATACAGTGAGTGCTGTCAGTATGAGTGCATGCCTCTCATATGGCTCACACATAGACAGCTGTGTCAGATGCACCACAGTCATGGTGGCAAGTGTGTCCCCAAGTGCTGATGTGATATATTGAGTGGGGGTAGACTGGTTGAAACCCATGAAAACACTGTTCTGAGTGGTGCTGTGGACCCATTACAATGACTGAACATATGAGTCAAGCTCTAACAACACCCACTGGAGGCCACATCTATATTCACCAGATTCACCAGAGGCAGATCCAGCTTTCTAATTCACCAGGATTCACCAGAGGCAGGTTTTATCAGACAAATCTGATTGATTTCTTTGACTGGGTGACCAGGGAGTTGGACCGAGGGAGAGCCCTAGATGTGGTGTATTTAGATTTCAGTAAAGCCTTTGACACTGTTCCTCACAGGCGACTTATAAACAAACTGAGCACCCTAGGGATGGACCCTAAAGTTACTGCTTGGGTTAGAAATTGGTTGGGTGGGAGGCAACAAAGAGTACAAGTAAATGGAGCTCACTCTGAGGAAAAGGATGTTATCAGTGGTGTGCCCCAGAGATCTGTCCTTGGTCCGATTCTTTTTAACATCTTTGTTAGTGATATATAGAGGAAGGGCTTTCAGGTAAGGTTTGCCTCTTTGCGGATGATACCAAAATCTGCAATAGAGTAGACACCCAGGAAGGGGTAGATAACATGAGGAGGGATATAGCTAAGCTTGAAGAATGGTCTAGAATTTGGCAGCTGGGATTTAATGTTAAAAAATGTAAGGTCATGCATTTGGGCTGCAGCAATCCAAGGGAGCAATATAGTATAGGGGGTGAAGTATTTTTGTCCACTAAAGAGCGGGACCTAGGCGTGGTTGTGTCTGATGATCTTAAAGTAGCTAAACAGGTAGAAAAGGCGACAGCAAAAGCTAGAAGGATGCTTGGGTACATATGGAGAGGAATGGCTAGCAGAAAAAAGGAGGTGATAATGCCTCTGTATAAGTCTTTGGTGCGACCTCATTTGGAGTATAGTGTGCAATTCTGGAGACCGCACCTTCAAAAGGATGTGAACAGGATGGAGTCGGTGCAGAGGGTGGCTACTAAAATGATTAGTGGTCTTCATTATAAAGCATATGAGGTCAGACTGAAGGATCTTAATATGTACACCTTAGAGGAAAGGCGGGATAGAGGTGATATGATTGAGATGTTTAAATACCTCCGTGGCATAAATGTTCAGGGAGAGAGCCTCTTTCAATTGAAAGCAAGTTCTGCTACGAGGGGACATGGGATGAGGGTGAAGGGAGATAGATTCAGGAGTGATATGCGGAAATATTTCTTTACGGAAAGAGTAGTGGATCCGTGAAATAGTCTCCCAGTGGAGGTGGTAGAGATGAGGACAGTAACTGAGTTCAAAAAAGCATGGGACAAACACAGAGGTTCTGTAAAGGTAAAAAGGGGACTGTTGTAGTTGTTATGGAAGGACAGACTAGATAGGCCATGTGGTCTTTTTCTGTCGTCATATTTCTATATTTCTATGTTTCTATATGATGCATTCATTGGAAACCGCATATAGGAGCACACATCACAAGCAGTGCACCATTACACACTAACCATACCTGGCCACCCAGCCAACCATGGGAGATCAGTCAGCATGATAGGGGACCCACCACTCACACAGCAATATGTCTGGGGGACATATGCGCAGGGTCATGTTGGGGAGCCATAGAATATACATGCTCAGTAGCCCAATGTGTGTGTCCATGTGTCTGCTCTGTCCATCTCCTGTAAGAATGATGTTACACCTGTAAGAAACATAATTTTTACACAATAACAGACTCCTCAGTGAGCCCGAGTTATTTTATTTTAATTACATTCTTGCAAGAAAGGGTGAAATGCTTGACTGAGCATTCACACTCATCCTGTTTCACAGTTCTTTTAAAGTACACTATGTCCTCACCTTCTTCCAGCATGTCCATAATTCATTGGTTAATACTTATACACCTGTATCAGGCTACATGTTATTAGCCATGTAGTCTCTCTTCCCAGAATGCAGACATACAGTACAGGAAGTCAGAAAATCATTACATACTACACTATGGCCTCGCCCTCCTCCAGCATATCCATAACTCATTGGTTAATTCTGTCTCACTCCACTTCTTCGTACTTCCACACCTGTGACAGGCCATGTATTACTAGCCATGTAGTCTCTCCTTCCAGGATGCCGGCATACAACAAAGGGAGTCAGAAAGTCATTACATACAAAATTATATTACAGAATGGTGAATGAATGGAATACAAGAATTATATTACATTGTAAAAATAACATATCACATTTGTTTATATCAAACCCCTCACTCTTTCTTTTTAAAGTTTTCTTGTTACTTTTTACATCTACTCTACAGTTCCATAGAAAGCTTCTAATTTAGATAACATCCTTCCTGACTCTATCTCTTCCCCTTTATGGTCCATTAATAACATTGCATCTTTGTGCACTGGAGATGATACAATCATTTGCTTAGTGCTTGCTGTGTCTATCAATCTTTGAGTTAACCTTCCTATACACGGTATTATGCAACACCCCACCGTAATTAATACTCCAATTACAACAAGTACAGAGGTAAATATAGATACTACCGCCCCTTTCTACTTCCCAAACCATGACTCCAACCATCCAGTGAGAGAGGTATCCGTACCTGAATTTTCTGCCAATTCCTCTGCCAGGTAGTTAGTCCTCACAGGGCTTTAGTGATAGTGCCATCAGGAGCCATGTTATTGGGGATGGACATACATTTCCCTCACCCCAACATTACACACACGCCCCCCCCCCTTTTTCAGCCGCCATCATATCTAAAATCATTTGGTTCTCCCAGCCATTCTGCTAGTGGCGTCCAATTGTTCTGAGATCCCCTTTATAGCATCCTGGGTATAATTGATATAATTTATCTAATCTACATTTTTGTTTATCATGATTACCCGTTACAGGGATTCGAATCCAGCTGCAATCTGGTTTCATGCTTTATACTCATCCGTAACTCCCCGAGGGACTCCTATTGTGTCTATATATATCCTGTCATCCAATGAGGTTCTCAAGGTACTCTTCCTTTCCCTTTGTATTTGTCCCTTGTCCTATTCTGTGAACACCAAGGTGAAAGGAACTGCCAATTGAACTGCACATGTTCCCAACCATAGGGTAGGCAATGTTGGTCTCAACATCCGCCCTCCACAGTACCACCACAGGTCTGCCCTAGGGATTATCAAGTTGGAATAGTTCTTCTCTTCTCCTTCCATCCCTATCAGGTTTAGGCTTAGAACACAGGTTTTCAGTTCCCCCACTTCTCTTGTGTAGTTCTTCCCCCCGCCTGGTGAGACAGGTGGAGTGATATCCAAACACTGCTGAAAATGTGGGGGGAACTTTTACCTTCTTCAAGTCTGTAGGGGGAAAGAGAAAATTCAATGATTTGCAACTTTCATTTCCCCAAGCCGTTTTTTCCTGATACAGAGATATGAGGCATCTTACTCCATCGGGATCTATATTCCACCTCAAGGGTAAGGGCACAACCTGTGCAATGGGCCTCCCGGAGGCACATGTGTAGCAATTGCTATGATTGAGACTTCCTACGGTATATTTAACCCATTCCACCCAGGCATTCACATCCCCATAACCCGTTTCCACCTCTAGAGTGTCCCTCAAATCTTTAATCTCCACTATCTTGAGGATATTCTGGGGAATGGTGTGGAGACCTGAGTCTGATTCTTGAGGGCTATTTTTATCCTCAGTCTTCCCAGGGGATCTTGCCCACTAACGTCTATTCCTAGTCCATAGGTTCCATCCAATAAATCATCCCTTCCCGAGAGGGTGACCACAATGGGGTTGCAACTTCCTGGGTTACATTGCTGAATGCTGTGTTTCTTTATCATTGTTATTTTGTTTTGAACTGGGTGCCCCTTCCCCTCTGGGAAGACCCAGCCTCCATCCTCGGTGCTCCACCAAACTTGTGACCACCCATAATGGCATCCCATACATAAGTGTCTGGACAGTCTCTGGACACATATACTTATGACTATTTCCCCACGTTTCATAGTATCCCCCATCACAAATTATCACTTGGCAGGCATAAAATTCTAGGCTCACTGGCCCCTCTCCCTCTGGTATGGTTACAGTAAATATATAAGGGTACACCCTTCCCCATCGTGTCTGTTTGTATTTGTTACTCCGTCCATCCCTTTCTCCATCTTAAATCCCATATCATTCCCCTTAACAGAGAAAGTGATCCCCCCATCATAGCAACATCATCCACTTTTCTTTGTCCATGTTATAATTTTTATTAGCCCTTTTTAACCAACTCCTCTCCTGTTCTTCTGTGTTTCCTTGTTATTTTCAGGCGCAGAAGGTCATTAGTTCCCTGGACCTTCCATTGTTCGTCTGAAGGCGCTTCGACCCAACCTTTAATTTGTGTAAAATGAGTCCAACCTTTTTCTGCAGTTCTTACAGCAGTCTCAGTACTCGGTAAGACCTGGAACGGGCCTTCCCAGTCTAGTTGCAATTTGGACTCCTTCCAGGATCTTATCAAGACCCACTGTCCTGGTTTGAGACCGTAAACTGCAAACTCCAATGGGGGTGTTTGTGCCAACAGTCCTTTATTCCTGAGAACAGATAAAGAAGAGGACAGCCCAAGTATATATTCTTTAAGAAACTTATCTTTAGTTTCAAACTGGGGAGGTTCCTTTAATTGTCCCATATATGGTAATCTGAATAACATTTTGTAGGGGGACAATCCTAAATCTTTCCGAGGGGCTGCTCGGATTCTTAACAATGCTAAGGGCAAACACTTAGTCCAAGGTAATTTTGTTTCTAACATCAATTTGGCTAACTGCTTCTTTATAGTCTGATTCATGCGTTCCACTCTCCCTGAGGAGGGTGGATACCATGGAGTATGCAAATCCCAGGATACTCCCAGAGTTTCCATTATGCTTTGCAAAACCTTGGCTGTGAAGTGACTTCCCTGGTCCAAGTCAATGTGACCTATCATTCCATATCTTGGAATGATTTGTTTCATGACTATTTTTGCTACTCCTATTGCCGTGGTGGCTACCATGGGATATGCCTCCACCCATCCCATCAAATGCTTCACTATTACCAAAAGGTACTTCACCCGCCCAACCAGGGGCAACTTAGTGAAATCAACCTGTATACTTTAGAATGGATGAAGACCAGGGTCTCTGCCTCCCTGTGGTTGTTTCCTAAGGACCTTTTTGTTTATTTTCTTACAGGTTATACACCTCTCACACACCATACACCCCAATGACTCTCTTATTTATTTAACAGGTTGTATATACCGCTTTATCATTTCAATTGAAGCAATTTACACTGAAACTTAAACTTGATAATGTACATTAAAACAGGGACATTGACAACTTGGATTTTTCTGAGGCGATGGAGGGTTAAGTGACTTGCCCAAGGCATGCTAGTGGGAATCAAACCCTGGTCTCTGGGTTCCCATTCCAGTGTTCTTAACCATTAGGCTACTCCTCCACTCTTGCTGTAGAATAACCATAATTTATCTCATTATTTGTTTATCATCTGCCTGCCACTGAGTAAAACCCATCCCCCCCCTTCAGTTTCTACTGCCCCTATATCTTTGAGTTTTCATTTTTCCCTTTCAGTAAATAAGAACATAAGAACATTTGATATGCCATACTGGGTCAGACCGAGGTCCATCAAGCCCAGTATCGTGTTTCCAGCAGTGACCAATCTAGGTCATAAGTACCTAGCAGTCTCCCCAAAAGACACAGGTTCCTCAATGCTTATATTGGGTCAAGCAGTGATATCCTGGGTTCCTTTTAATAATGATTTAAGGACCTTTCCTCCAGGAACTAGTCTAAATCTTTTTTGAAACCCAGCTACACTAACAGCTTTTACTACATCCTCTGTGTAATAAATTCCAGAGTTTGATTAGACATTGAGTGAAAAAAAATATTTTCTCTTATTAGTCTTAAATAGGTTACCCTGTAGCTTCATTACATGTCCCCTAGTCTTTCTATATTCTGATGATGTAAACAATCGATCTATGTTTACCCGTTCCACTCTATTCATTCATTTATACGCTTCTATCGTATCTCCCCTCAGCCGTCTCTTTTCCAGGTTGAAGAGCCCTAAACATTTTAGCCTCTCTTCATAGGAGTATCCTTCCATCCCCTTTACCATTTTGGTGGCTCTTCTCTGTTCCTTTTCTAATAATGCTATATCCATTTTAAGATACAGGAATTTGCTGCCTGACTCCCTGTTTATGGGTTAAATTGTATATAGGGGTTAAGTCTTCCTCTAAGGCAGCTCCCTTAGCAGTCTCATTTGCAAATCTATTTGTCTCTGGCTTCAAAAAAATTCCCTGCTTAATGACCATTTTCATGCACCACTGCTATTTCTTCTTGGCAATAGCAAACACTTGCTGAATTAATCTTTTCACTGTTTACATATAAGTTAAGGATTTGACATAACCGCCCTTTGTCTGAGCCAAATTTCAGCCAGAAGACTGCAGCTAGCTTTATGCTTTCTTTTGTCTATGTAAAAAAAGGCCATTCTTAAAATACTTCTTTGTGGTATCCTTATTCTTAGTGTGTTCATTAATCTACTAATAGCAACATCATCCCTTATTGACTGTCTGGAGGAATGTCCCCAGGGTCTTTATTCCTGGGCCCATCCTTACTCGAGTTTCCTTTAGAATTCCTAATCCCATCAAGACTTGTTTCACCAATGTGCTTTTCACTTCATTTCTGTCCGGCCGCACTCCTCACGGATGTGTCAGAACCGCGGATTAAGACTCCGCACTTACTTCGTGTCTAGGACACATCTCATACACACAACAGTCTGTCTCGATACCCAACCACCAAGGCAATACTTTACAGTCTTGTTTCTTACCTTGGTCCATGCACGGAGTTAACTGGTTGACTAATTAATACCTGGACTGCTTCACTGAGTCTGTATTGATTTTTCCTTCATAGTCTCGGGATTCTGCTGTCAGTACACTGTTGCAGCCCCCCGTTGTTGATTCACGAGGCTGTTGAACTCATCGGGATGCGTCTCCTCGTCCTCAGCAGCGGTGGTCTCCTCCAGCGATGACAAAATGCTGGACACAAGCCCCCAATCTGTAATAAACATAACATTTTACACAATAACAGACTCCTCAGTGAGGCAGAGTTATTTTACTTGAATTACATTCTTGCAGGAAAGGGTGAAATGCTTGACTGAACATTCACACTCATCCTCTGTTTCACATTTCTTTTATAGTACACTATGTCCTCGCCTTCTTCCAGCATGTCCATAATTCATTGGTTAATACTTATACACCTGTATCAGGCTACGTGTTATTAGCCACATAGTCTCTCTTCCCAGAATGCAGACATACAGTAAAGGAAGTCAGAAAATCATTACATACTACACTATGTCCTCGCCCTCCTCCAGCATATCCATAACTCATTGGTTAATTCTGTCTCACTCCACTTCTTCGTACTTCCACACCTGTGACAGGCCATGTATTACTAGCCATGTAGTCTCTCCTTCCAGGATGCAGGCATACAACAAAGGAGTCAGAAAGTCATTACATACAAAATTATATTACAGAATGGTGAATGAATGGAATACAAGAATTATATCTCTACCTAATGTATCTACCGTATCTCTACCGTATCTCTACCGTATCTCTACCTAATGTATAAAGTTAACCCTGACCTTGATCTCCGATCATAGTAGTCAGGTGCCACAGTTATACCTATTATTTGTACCATAGTTAATTGTTACTTGTTACCTAGTTATTTATTTATATTGTGTTCCTTGTTCCTTGTAAACAGTTGTAATATACTGTATTATAATGTTTCATGTGAACCGTCTTGACTTGTAGAAAGACGGTATATAAAAACTGTTAAATAAATAAATAAATAAATATTACATTGTAAAAATAACATATCACATTTGTTTATATCATAACCATGTTATGGACCACTATCCCTCTCTTTATTGCCAGAGAAGCCATGGAACAGGCCTGGCTGAAGCATGACTGCCTCCAGCAGCACCTCTGAGAGGGAGGGAGATGAGAAGGCCCTGGAGGGAGGCCCACAGGCAGCAGGGCAAGGGCTGAAGAGGCTGAGTGAGACGAGAAGGAGGATGACAGCAAGGAAGAGGAGGGGGCAGTGAGGAGGAGGAGGAGGCAGGAATGGAGTAGGAGGAGGAGGACAGTGTGGAAGAGGAGAGGGAAGAGGAGGAGGAGCAGCAGCTATTGTCCCCTGTTAGCCCAGGGGATGGGAAGTTACATGTTGGCAATGAGGGGCATGATGAGAGGGGTGTCCAAGCCCCTAATGAGCCACCAAGCATGCCAGGGACCTGGGGGCCAGCAATGGCTATAAAAGAGGAGGCTGTAGAGGATCAGGAGGTGTCTGCAGTGTCTACTACCCCCAGCTGAGCTCAGCTTCCGCACAGTGCCCTGCATCTCCCTCAGGGGTCAATACGGCTGCAGTTGGAGGCACTGCAGACACCCAGGTTCCCTGACCCAAGCAAGGGCCAGAAATGGCTCAGCCAGACTCTGGCCTGGCCCACTCAGCAGTCCCCCTTCTGGAGCACATGGCCATCATGGCCAGTGTAGCAGAGGAGCTGTGCCTCCTGAGGGAGGCAGTGGTGGCGTCTGCAGGGGCCATCTACAGAGGCCTTCAGGCTATTGCATATAAATACAGTAGATGCCCATAAAACTAATCACATAACTTATGCAATTACCTTCAGAACCTTCTAATAAATGGCCCGACTCAATTAGATACAGTAAGTCATTTGATATTCCTTTAAAGTGAGCAAATGCACAGTGCTCTGAATAGTCTACGAAGTTAGACAAATGAATTTTTTGAGCTGTATTTTCAGTGCACAATGTGAATTGGCCAGATATTGTGGAATTTATGAAGTTTCATAACTCTTCTTCTCAGGGCTGGCTTTACCATTAGACAAAACTAGGCAGTCACCTAGGATATCAGCTTCTGAGGGTATGGCAAAGAGCAGAAGGAATCAAAGCAAAACAATAGATCCTGGCAGCCACAGCAACTCAAAGAGCCATCAACACAATCTTTTACCAGAGGAAGAGTGAGCACACACACACACACACATTCAAAGCAATGTTTAATATTTAAAAGTATGATGTCCAATTATGCATTTTTACAGGATTTTTGTGGGTGGTGTGGTGTTAGGATGATCATGATTATTTAGTTTAATTATCAGATCTCTGGATGGGCAGTGTAAGACTGAAGGTACCTAGGGTGTCCAATATCCTTGCACCAGCCCTGCTACTTCTGTAGGCTAAATAAGCCCCACTCCTAATTGCAACCTGAAAAGGTGGTTTAAAACATTACAGGGGTCATTTACTAATAGCTCGTGTTAATGCTGTTATTGTTATCAACCACAGGGCCTATTTTATGCAATGGAGCCCATGGTAAATAGCATGTGATAGCATGTGTATGTAGCAGGTGAGGATTCACACAGCCTTAATACTGTCCTGAGAATGCTTCAGTCACAGGATTTGTCTCATGTGCACTAGCCCTAGAGGGATATTCCCAGCCATCTGGAACGGGCTTGCTGGTCCCACAGCCAGTCCTGTGGTCTCAGGTACCTGTCCTTCCACGCCCCCCACCTACAAGATTTGTGTTATGGGGCTCTGGGGGCACAGAGTGTATAATATGCCGAGCAGTAAGGGGCCGTGGTACAGAACACTCATAAGACACTGGACACCCCTCTGACCTGCTAACAGGTGGCTATGGAGGCCAGACCTTAGCACTGGGTACACACTGATCTGGGTGTTCACCGCTCCCAGGGGGACATCTGCAATTGTGTAACACAGATGGGTACAGAGGTGTCTTTGGCGCACTGCCTGGAACACCTGCCACACACTGCCAGTGATGGGGATGTACAGTAGGACCTATATGTAGCACCAGATGTACTGTGGACCTAGTTCTGGGCAGCCACCCTTACCCTCAGGGTGAATACAGACGCTGCACAATGGCAGGGTCCGTAGCTACTCTGTGCCAGTATCTCGCACGGCAGTCTATATTACCAGGCTGCGGTAACAGAGAGGTGCAGACTCCATTTGGTGATCTGCTGTAGATGACTGTTCCTCATGTGCAATGCATCATGGGTGCTGGTGCGGTTATCCTAACCTGGCACACAGAGCAGATGGTCCATGCGGTGACCTGCAGTCCCTCTGTACCCAGGCACTGCTGTACAGCAGGCCATAGAGGTATAGCCCACTGGTTCATACAATGACCTTCGAAACTGTGTCCATGGGTTCAATCCCCTATTGTTCCCCCCCCCCCATGCGTGCCCAACTCAGATACCCTGCATGCCTCTAACACTCATCTTTTTGCAGATATGTGCTGCCAGTCCATAAGAGACTCGCCACAGTGGGCGACAGTCCTCTGGTCCGGCTATCTGCGTCTGTCAGATGAGTAGAGTCCAGACTGCCTGTGCAGGCTGCCACCACAGGTCATGCACTGTGCACCTGTCCTGCATTGTGCCTCCATGTTGCCTGCCTCACCTGTAACCCCAGCTGTATGGCACAACCACACCTCTGTCCACCCCTCATCGTAACCATCCTGGCACTCCATACAGCCCTGGGGGACACGTATGCCCACCATCTGTCACCTACTGACCTCCCAGTACGTTACATTGCCCACACCCCGTGCTGGAGTAAAGTTGTCCACAACATGTATGTCACCAGTGCTGGCAGGCAGAGATGGTCTGGCCGCAGATATGGCACGTCCAGGATCCTCAAGCCCTCACCCGCAAGCACCTGTGCATTGGCAGCAAACCGTGGCCAATTCAGTGTTAGGGTGACATCAGTATCTCTGGCATATGTAATGCATGCCAACCTGAGGCACTTTGCAGGCCACAGGGCAAAGTAACCTAGGGCAACGTCGCATTGTTATGCCACTGTGAACTATGGCAAAATATCTCAGGGAGCCCACGAGGATTACCTGTCCAGATGTGCCCAGTACTTTGCGCTGCCAAGGGACCCCAAGATGGTGCCACAGAAGGTGTCGCACAGGGTACATGATGAGCATTTTACACCATACCGTACAATATGGCACCCAGTAATGCGCCCACCAAGGTGCCCTCATTCAATATACCATAGAACAAACTCATGAATGCGCCATGTTATGAGGCGCGGTACTGGGCGATGTACAACGTGCTATTAGGGCTGGGGAGCCCCAGGATGTGTCCCTAGCATAGCGATGCATAAGGCGTGCACCAAGGCGCCATAATCATCGTTAGCCCAACACGCGCCTGAGGGCCAGATGGCTGAAAGCCTGACATTCTATAAAGTCAGGCCCCAATGCCCACAAGAGGATGGCCCGTCAGACCAATACAACGTGGTATGTGTAGCGCAGTGGTTAGGCAATATGTCAGACTACAATGTCTTGTGATTTCAAATCCCAGAAGGGGATACTAGAATGGGAAAAAGATGGGGACAGGGCGTGTCAGAAACAGAAAGACTAGCTGTACTCAGATATAGAAAAGGATATTTCTAACATAAACAAATAGACAAAACAGACCAACGCACGCCACAAAGGGAGAATACGCACGTGGGTACGCACGGTGAGAAGCGTGCACTGCACAGGCGTGTTTTTACTGCGTCATATGAGGTCTGATCACATACAGCAGACAAGATGGCTGCCAGGTCTAGAAAGCCTGCATTCAGCCATGCAGACCTGAATCTGCTGGCAGAATTAATATGCCTCCGCCAGGAGCGCCTCTTTCCTGGCTCCTCCCATAGGCAGGACCTAAGCTGCGTTAGGAGGGCCTGGGTGCGCCTCACCAGGTGATACAATAGAGGCTCAGACTACCCACGTGAGGTAAGTGCATGGGGACAGGCACCCAAACCTAGGACGTAAAAAAGAAACCTGGTAATCAACACATATATCAGACATGCACAGCAAGGGAGAAACAGGTGGCAGTGTGTCCAAATGGGATCATTGTAGGCCTCCTCCTCGATGCCAACAGATCTGCCCTGTCCACAGGGAGGCCGCAGAATCCATTACAGAGATATCTTATCCATCCCAATGCTATGGTATTTGACCCTGTGGCAGTGTCACTGATGTGCCCTATCCCCAGGATGCTGCAGGCGCACTACTGAGGCCCACTATTCATCCTGGTGTTATGATACCTGTTTCTGGTTAAGTTGCACAGGTCTGCTATAGCCCCAGGATGCTGCAGGCCGTACTACTGAGGCCCACTATTCATCCTGGTGTTATGGTACCTGCTCCTGGTTAAGTTGCACAGGTCTGCTATAGCCCCAGGATGCTGCAGGCCTTACTACTGAGGCCCACTATTCATCCTGGTGTTATAGTACCTGCTCCTGTTTAAGCTATAAAGGTCAGCTACATCCCCAGGATGCTGCAGGCCTCACTACAGAGGCCCACTATTCATCCTGGTGTTATGGTACCTGCTCCTGGTTAAGTTGCACAGGTCTGCTACATCCCCAGGATGCTGCAGGCCTCAATACAGAGGTCTCCTATCCCTCCTGGTGTTATGGTAGATGCTCCTGTTCAGGCTATAAAGGTCTGATATAGCCCCAGGATGCTGCAGGCCTCAGTACAGAGGCCCACTATTCATCCTGGTGTTATGGTACCTGCTCCTGGTTAAGTTGCACAGGTCTGCTATATCCCTAGGATGCTGCAGGCCTCAATACAGATGTCTACTATCCCTCCTGGTGTTATGGTACCTGCTCCTGGTTAGGTTGCAAAGGTCTGCTGTAGCCCCTGGATGCTGCAGGCCTCAATACAGAGGTCTACTATCCCTCCTGGTGTTATGGTACCTGCACCTGGTTAAGTTGCACAGGTCTGCTATAGCCCCAGGATGCTGCAGGCCTCACTACAGAGTCCCACTATTCATCCTTAGGGTTGCCAACCGGCCGGTATTCAGCTGGCCTGGCCGGTTTTTCCATGGCCAGGCCGGCTGCCGGCAGAGATGTGAAACCGGCCCTTGAAAAGCAGTTTTTTTGCTCTGGCCGCAAGATCGGGAGCGGCCAGAGCAAAAAACTGGCTTTTCTCCCAAAGTCCGTGGGGAAGGGAGCCAGGGAAGCCCGCACGAGGCCCCTGCTCCTTCTGTACAACCGCCAGCGTCAAGATCTTTTTCCTTCACACTGGCGGCTGTTTATGTGAAGCTGCGATTGCTGGGAAAGGTTAAAGGCAATGCCCTTTAACCTTTCCCAGCATTCGCGGCTTCACAGAAACAACCGCCAGCGTGAAGGAAAAAGATCTTGACACTGGCGGTTGTACAGAGGGAGCCGGGGTCTCACGCGGGCTTCCCTGGCTCCCTCTGAAGCACCTCAGACAGCCGTGGGGCTGTTCAGGGGGGGGGGAGGCTAGGACTACAAATGGACTTTGAGGGGGGGGGGGGAGGGGAGGCCAAGGACTGGATGGGCTGTGATGGGGTGTACCTGGACTGGAAATGGGCTATAGGGGAGGATCCTAGACTGGAATTGGGCTATGGGGGGGGGGGGGGAGCAACCAGGACTGGAAATAGGCTATGTGGGTGGAAATGGACTGGAATTGGGCTATGGGGGTGTGTACCTGGACTAGAAATGGGCTATGGGGGGGAACCTAGACTGGAATTGGGCTATGGGGGGGGGGGGTGGAACCTGGACTGGATTAAGGCTATGGGGAGGATCTGGACTGGCATTGGGCTATGGGGGTTGTACCTGGACTGGAAATGGGCTTGGGGGGGGGGACCTGGACTGGAAATAAGCTATGGGGGGGGGGAACCTGGACTGGAAATGGGCTATTAGGGGGCCTGGACTGGAATTGGGCTATGGGAGGGGACCTGGACTGGAAATGGGCTATGGTGGGGGGGGGGGAGCTGCAATGGAATTGGGCTATGGGGGGAGGGGGAACTTGGACTGGAAATAGGCTGTGATTAGGGGGGCTAGGACTGCAAATGGGCTGTGATGGTTGGGGGGGACTTGGACTGGAAATGGGCTGTGATGGGGGGGCTAGAACTGCAAATGGGCTGTGATGGTAGGGGGGGGACTAGGACTGCAAATGGGCTGTGATGGTGGGGGGGGGGCTAGGACTGGAAAGAGGCTGTGATGGGGGGGCTAGGACTGGAAATAGCCTGTGATGGGAGGGCTAGCACTGGAAATGGGCTGATGAAGAGCTGGAATAGGACTGGAAATGGGCTGATGGGGGCTGGAATAGGACTGGAAGTGGGCTGACGAGGGGGCTAGGATTGGAAATTGGCTGATGGGGGAGCTTGGAGTGGAAATTGACTGATCGGGGGCTGGAATGGAACTGGAAAAGAGCATATGTGGGGCTAGGACTGGAAATGGGCTGATGAGGAGCTGGAATAGGACTGGAAATGCGCTGATGTGGCGGCATGGGAGAATGGGACTAGAAGGGAGTGGATGCTGGTAAGACCTCTTGCTTAGCATTCAGCCCAGCATCCTTTACTTGTAAAGTGGGAGGAGGTGTGAATGATGGGTCCTTAGTGATGAAGAGAACTTCAGATTTCCTGCAATTCACTCTTAGGTTATGTAGTTTGTCAGACGGCTGCCTGGGTGAGAATGTTCACAGTCTTGGCAAGTGTATATATCAATATGATTTGCAAGGGATTGTGGGAAATGCAGTCCATTCACACCAGACACAGCCACTCACAATAATTAGTTGTGCTTGAGTGTAAAGCCAATAAGATATTTATTTATGGGGTTATTTCTCCCAACACAGATATGCTTGGTAGCACATAAAACAGGATACTTGATTTCGGTGTTAAACTTGGAAAAACAAAATCAGGAAAACAACAGATGAACTTGTCAGGCAATCAAATGAAAAGAATAAAGACCTGGTTGGTAACAAACTGGTCTTTTCTGTAGACTTTAGCTAATATTTTCTTAGCAGTGTATCAAACAAGCAAAACCCACAAAGAAGGGAAAAACTGTTCTTTTCAGGTTAACTTCTTATATCTTCACACATAGACTCAGAAGTGATTCCCTCAGAGCTCACAAGCAATTAGGTAAGGCTCAATTGCTAGCAGTTTCCCAGCTGAAACCCCTTAGCTGGCTTGCTTTCTACTGCGTGGCTCAAATCCTACTTCAGGAGCTTTTCTGAGAAGATTAAAGAACAAGTTTGTATTTCTTTGTGATGGTTGATGTACTTTGTAACAGAAAATTACCAAAGGAGTTTAGACAGAGAGCAATCCATATATTCACAGCCTGTATCTAAGACCGCTCCCCCTTCTTCAACAATCATGGGTTCAATATCATGGATTGGCACAGAGGAATTTCTCAATGTAGCACTCTCAGGAGAATACTTGTTTCCCTGCTGTCTTTCAAGGTTATAGCTAGGGCATAGATCAGTGTTCATACCTGAGCTTCCATTGCTGTTAGAGTTCCTCTCTAAATAGCCTGGCCAGTATGTAGTCCAGTTCTTATGTCCAGCCTTCCAATCCAGATCCCTGGACACTGGATCTCTCTTCACATACCTTCTGGCACGGGTCCTAGGGTCCCTTCCAAGTGCAGCCGTCTCCCTCACAGGTACCCTCTGGAGATTGCTAGCTCTGCAGCACCATTCCTCTGGCTTTCCCCAGTCCAATGGTGTATGCTGGCCCTTGGAATACCTTCCAGTATACGTACTGCTCTGGACTCCTTTAGACCTCCCAAATGCTTTTCTCTTCTTTCTTCCAAAGGGTTTCATGCCCTCTCTGTCCGTCCGGTCTGGCTTCTGTTCCTGATGATCCTCCAGATGATGAAGACGTCCAAGCTGAGGATATCCAAGCTGATTCTGAGGATCTCTCAGATGAAACTGAGGATGAGGATCTCCCAGATGAAACTGAGGATGATTCTCTGTAGAATAAACTCTACCTTTATTCTGCTTAGATGAGTGCTCCACCCTAACACAGCGCAGCTGTGCTGAATCAGGCCCTGCCCTTTGAGATGAGTGCTTGGGGATTACCTCATAGCCCTCCTGATTGAACACACATTTCCCCACTTCAGCTCCTCTAATGGCTGTTGGAAACCTGGTGCATTCTGGGACTGGTAGTCTTTTATGGAAAAATTCTGTTTTCTTATTTCTACCAGAACTGACAGGTTGCTTGTTCAGAGTCACTTCACCTTTTCTATAGCTCCTTCCTGAGCTATGATAAGCTTCCTTATCACAAGTTTCAGCCAGTCAGATACTGCATTAAAGCAGTCTATGATTCCAGAGTAATTTGGATTGACCATGGAGAAGGGAGTATAAAGCAGCACATCATCAGCATAGATGTGGTAAAGTATGTCATATGATTTGATAATGGAGCAAACAGGCTGGATGTAAATATTAAAAAGTAATGAGGACAAAGAAGAGCCTTGCGGTACGCCCTGAGTTTGGATGAAGTTTGCATATCTATGCGTACCATTTGTTATCAGTCTGACAAGTATGATCTGCACCAGTCTAAGGCTAAGTTTTGAATGCCTTTCAACTGTAGCCGGGTAAGGAGGAAGCTGTGAGACACTGTGTTGAAGGCAGAAGCAATGTCTAAAAAGAGTAGGATAAAGCCTTGTTTGGATTTGTTCATGCCCAAGACTAGATTGTTTATCAGGGTGACAAGCAGAGTTTCAGCCCCATGTTGTAGATGAAATCCATGTTGGTTGTTGTCTAGTGGAGAATGGACATCAATGTGGTCTTGGATTTGCTGCTGTACTATCTTCTCAGTTATCTTAACCAGGAAGGGCAGGCTCGATATGGGTCTGTAGGAATTTACAATTTGGAACTCTTAAGTAGGGGTTTGATAGTTGCAGGTTTTAGAGGGGCTGAAAACAGGCCTTTGGAAAAGGTGAGCTGTATAAAATGGTGGATGTAAGCACTTAGTTCTGCGCATGCTGATTTAATCCAATAGGAGGGACAGGGATCTGCTGGAGAGGTGGTAGTGTTGAGCCCTCTTATTATGTTCTCTATTTGTTCCGCTGAATAAGGATGGAAGGCCCTTAACACAGGGCTGGTGGCGTCCTCACTAGGAGGAACGGAGGCCTCGACATAGGGTTGGTTGAGTCATTGCTGGGAGGAACTGAGGCACTTAACACAGGGATGTTGGAGTCATCATTTGGATGAATGGCTACTACTTACTGCTGACATTTAAAGCCGTTAACGGGCTCTCACCCACATCATTAGCAGAGCTGATCCAGACCATGCCTTCCAATAGGTCCAGAAGATCTTCAGCAGTTAATACGCTGATAGTCCCAAAATCAATAACCCAATGCACATGTTCAACCATAAACAGAGCCTTCAAATTCTGTGCGCCAAGATGCTGGAATGCCCTACCTCCAAGCATACGAGCAATCCCCGACCTTACCCAGTTTAGAAAGGCATTGAAGCACCATCTCTTCCTCCAACATTACCCCCAGACAGCGTCTTAATAGCCTCATCTGCCACTTAGCCGACACATTTCAGTAACCCTTCCACACAATCAACCATGACTCTGTCCAGCAAGGTGATACCTATCTTGCCACATAAATGTACATAGTTACCCTTGTTATCCAAGTTCTATTACCTTGTTCAATGTAAACACAAATCAGCTAATGAGATGTGTAGGTTGTTGTATGTAAACTGCACTGATGCCGAATAGTGCGGTATAGAAGAGACTGTAAATAAATAAATAAAATAAATAAATAAAGGAGGATCAACTGGTGGAGTAATTGCAGCTTTATGAGGGATCTCATTGGCTTTATTTTCAAAGTAATTAGCGAAGTCCTGCGGATGTAGTGTGTTTTCAGTGTATTTCTTTGTCTTGTCTTTTATAAGGGACTGAGTGATGCTGAAAAGCTCATGGAGTCTGTTGATAGAATGCATAAGAATGTTGGTGTGATAGTCCGTTTTTCTCAAATTGACTGCATTGTGATGCTTTTGTAAGGTCTTCATGTAAATGATATGGTCTAGTGGAAGCTTTGAGTGATGCCATTTTTGCTCCAATTTCCTGAGATGCAGTAGGAACTCTCTTAAGTCAGCTGTGTACCAGATCACAGTTTTGTTCCACTTAGAGGCTCTCGTGTGGTGTGCTAGGAGTGCAGCCTTGCTTAGGGTGGAATTCCAAGTATGAATCAGTTCAAGTATGTCAGAGGTGTCAGTTTTAAAGATTGGGTAGTGTTTCCTTGATGAATGCTTTTTTGATGAAAGGATGTAAACGGCGAGGAGGAGGCACAGTAGAGTTTGAGGAAGGCACCGGGTCAATTGAAGATAGGGGGATATGGAAGAAAATGGCCTTATGATCTGACCATGGTACTGGTATGATTTGTGGTTGGTGCAGGTCGCTGGCAGGATGAGCAGGTGTAGGAGAGAAGATAACGTCCAAGGTATTTCCTCTAGTGTGGGTAGAGGCCTGTATTTGTTGTTTATAGCCTAGTGTAGACATAGCATCTAGAAAGGCAGAGGAGTGCTTCATTGAAAGAGCAGGGAGATTGAAGTCTCCTAGTAGTCAGAGTGACTTATTCTTAGTTGAGTGATTGCATGCCATGTTGAGGACAATGGAGAGGTCATCAGCACATGTGGAGGGGGCTCAGTAGAACAAGGAGGTTGCAAGGTGCTTATTTGAGATCATAATGGCATCCAGGGTGTTAGAATTGTGTATGGTATGGAGTTGGAGGTTGCATTTAGTTATGATAAGGACTCCTCCACCTCTTTTATTAGATCTTGAGCAGTTAAAGAGGTCATAGTTATTTTATTTATTTATTTATTTGCTTTTATATACCGCGCTCTTTGAAATCAGTGCGGTTTACATGTACTGTAACATAAACAGTAAAACAGTTTACATAGAACAGTTTACATTGAACTAGAAACAAGTAACAGTAAGTAACAAGTGTTAGGTGGCAACATTAAATGTTAATACAGGGATATGAACTTGGAGTATGCAGGCAGGGGAACTAGGAGCGAGCTGGACAGTGAGGACATAGGCTTCGTTCAGGGTGGCTGGCCGTAAGCTAGTTGAAATAAGTATGTCTTTATGGCCTTCCTAAAGGATGTCAGGTCTGCAATGGCATGGATTGCTGGAAGTAAGGCATTCCAGCGGGTTGGTGCATAGAGAGAAAAGGCACAATTTTTAGTTGACTGGGTCCATGTCCTTATTGCTGGCGAGTGAGTTCACCATGTATGACCTTCTGGTTCTGTTATCAGGGGCACATTGTATGAGGTTTGTGAGGGAGGTAGTGGACATTCCGTGCAGAGACTTGAAGGTGCATAATAGGGCTTTGTATACCAGGCGGCTTGTTATGAGGAGTCAATGTAGCTGGAACAAAAGAGGCGTGATGTGTTCAAATCTTGATGCAGACAGGAGTGTTCTGGTGGCTGTGTTCATGGCCAGTTGTAGTGGCTGGAGAGCGTGCTTTGGCAGGCCATGGAAGATTATGTTGGCGTAGTCCAAGTGAGGAAAGATAAGGGCCTGGCATACTGTGCAAAAGTCTGAGGGCTCGAGGAGAGGCCGTAGATGCCGGAGGGTTCTTAGTTTATGGTAGACTGCCTTGATGACAGTTTGTATGTGGGCTTCCCAATTCAGATGTTGGTCCAAGATGACCCCAAGGTAACGTACTTCTTGCTTAGCCATGAGTTTGACATCTTTCAACCCCAGGGAAGTTGGTGGGGTGAAGGCCTGGTCTTTGTTATAAATAAGACCTCTGATTTTCTACTGTTAACCATCAGATTGTGGGTAGAAAGCCAGTCCAAGACTGCATTGAAGCATTCAGCAGTGGAAGAATAGTCGGGGCTGTCTATGGAGAAGGGAGTGTAGAGTAGGATGTCATCGGCATAGATGTGGTAGTAAATTGAACGATTGTATAATGGTGCAGATCGGCTGAATAAAAATGTTGAAGAGCATTGAGGAGAGAGATGAGTCCTGTGGGACTCCTTGCATCTGCTAGAATGGTCTGGAAGATTGGGTTCCTATGCGGACTTGTTGCTGGCAATCAGACAGGTATGACTTGAACTAGTTGAGGGCTTGGTTCCTTATACCTTTTTGATGCAGGTGGGTGAGTAGGAGATTGTGGTTGACTGTATCGAAAGCAGAGGCAATGTCCATGAATATCAGGATGAATCCTTGTTTTTTCTTGTTTAGGCCTGTGTGGAGTCTGTCCAAGAGAGTTGCCAATAGGGTTTCCAGATGTGCATAGGAGTCAATGTGGTCCTGGATTTGTTGGTGGATAATCTTTTCTAGTATTTTGGCTAAGAAAGGGAGACTGGATATGGGTCTGTAGGAACTGGTCTCTGATGGATTTAGCTTGTTGTTCTTTATGAGTGGCCTGATGAAGGCGGTTTTGAGAGGTGGTGGTAGAAAGCCTTCAGACAGTGAGAAGTTAGCGATTTTGGTGATGACTAGGCTGAGGTTGGATCGTACCTGCTTGATCCAGAATGCTGGGCATGGATCAGTTGGGGAGGTGGTGGTGTTGATTCCACAGATGATCTTCTCTATTTGCTCGGGGGAGTATGGATAAAAGCCCTCTAGCATGGGTTTGGGTGTGCCACCAGAGGGATGGAGGTGTCTGCGCAAGTTGAGTTGGTGTTTGGCTGTTTCGGATGTGTGCATGGCTGATCTAGGGTGGATGTATGTATGGCTGATCTAGGGTGGGTGCTTATAGGCTAGTTGGAAGAGGTAAGTCTTTAAGGCCTTTCTAAAAGAAATAAGATCTGGGATAGCCCAGATCTTATTTGTTAAAGTTACTGTTAAGGTTGAAACGGCATTCTGAGTGCCAGGAGGTTAAACAGGGGCATTTTCTGACTCGCATGAGACAAGAAATGCCCCATGGGGTTAGGGGCTAGGACTGGAAATGGGCTGATCGGGGGGGGGGGGAGGTTGGAGGGACTAGGACTGGAAATGGGCTGATCAGAGGAGGGGGCTAGGGTTGGAAATGAGCTGAGTAGGGGGTGCTAGGACTGGTAATGGTCTGATCAGGGGGATTAGGACTGATAGGGGGGCTAGGACTGGAAATGGGCTGATGGGGGGCTAATACTGAAAATAGACTAGAAATGGAAATGGGCTGATTGGGGGGGGGGCTAGGACTGGAAAAGGGCTGATTGGGGGGGGGGCTAGGATTGTTAATGGGCTTATAGGGGCTAGCACCGGAAATGGGCTGATGGGTGGGCTAGGACTAGAATGGGTTGATGGGGGGCTAGGACTGGATATGGGCTGATTGGGGGGATAGGGCTGGAAAAGGGCTGATGGGGGGGATAGGGCTGGAAAAGGGCTGATGGGGGGGGCTAGGACTGGAAATGGGCTGATGGGGGGCTAAGACTGAAAATAGACTAGAAATGGAAATGGGCTGATCGGGGGGCTAGGACTGGAAAAGGGCTGATTGGGGGGGGGGGGCTAGGATTGTTAATGGGCTTATAGGGGCTAGCACCAGAAATGGGCTGATGGGTGGGCTAGGACTAGAATGGGTTGATGGGGGGCTAGGACTGGATATGGGCTGATTGGGGGGATAGGGCTGGAAAAGGGCTGATGGGGGGGGGGGGGCTAGGACTGGTAATGGGTTGATCAGGAGGATTAGGACTGGTAATATAAGAACATAAGATATGCCATACTGGGTCAGACCAAGGTCCATCAAGCCCAGTATTCTGTTTCCAACAGTGGCCAATCTAGGTCATATGTACCTAGCAGTTTCCCCAAGGGACACAGGTTCCACAATGCTTGTATTGGTTCAAGCATTGATATCCTGGGTCCCTTCTTAATAATGGTTTATGGACCTTTCCTCCAGGAACTTGTCCAAACCTTTTTTAAACCCAGCTACACTAACAGCCTTTACTACATCCTCCGGTAACAAATTCCAGAGTTTGATTACACGTTGAGTGAAAAAATATTTTCTTTTATTAGTCTTAAATAGTTTACCCTGTAGCTTCATTGCATGTCCCCTAGTCTTTCTATATTCTGATAAGGTAAACAATTGATCTATGTTTACCCGTTCCACTCCGTTCATTAATTTATAGACTTCTATCATATCTCCCCTCAGCCGTCTCTTTTCCAGGTTAAAGAGCCCTAACCTTTTTAGCCTTTCTTCATAGGAGTATCCTTCCATCCCCTTTACCATTTTGGTGTCTCTTCTCTGAACCTTTTCTAAAATCGCTATATCCTTTTTAAGATACGGCGACCAGAATTGCACACAATATTCAAGGTGGTGGTCTCACCATGGAACGATATAGAGGCATTATAATATCTTTTGTTTTATTTTCCATTCCTTTCCTTATCATACCTAGCATTCTATTTGCTCTCTTGGCCGCTGCTGCACACTGGGCCAAGGGTTTTAACATGATATCCACAATGACGCCTAAATCTTTTTCCTGGGTGGTGGTTCCTAATGTGGAACCTTGCATCGTGTAACCATAGTTTGGGTTGTTCTTCCCTAGGTGCATAACCTTGCACTTGTCCACATTAAATTTCATCTGCCATTTTGATGCCCAGTCTTCCAATTTATCAAGATCCTCTTGCAATTTTCCACAATCCTCTTGGGTTTTAACAACTTTAAATAGTTTTGTGTCATCTGCAAATTTGATAACCTCACTCGTTATTCCACTTTCCAGGTCATTTATGAATATGTCAAAAAGCAGCGGACCCAGCACAGATCCCTGGGGTACACCACTATTCACCTTCCTCCATTGGGAAAATTGGCCATTTAGCCCTACCCTCTGCTTTCTATCTTTTAACCAGTTCCTGATCCACAATAGTACACTGCCTCCTATCCCATGTTCTTATGTTCTTATGTTCAGTGCAAGTACACTTGCTAGTTATAAAATCTGATAATTTACGCACGTTCTTGCAAAATATAAGCATGGACATTTACACTGGCTTGAGGGCTGTTGTGTTTGCGCCTAAATTTAAGGCGCATTCTCAGCCATATGCACTAGTATTTTATAAAGACAAGCAGGCATCTAATTGCCTTTATGAAATAGGATTAATTTAGGCCCAATAAGACATGCTTTAACTAGGTGCTTTGTTATAAAATGGCCTTCAAAATCTTTGTAATTTTATAAAAGATAGGCACAGCACATTGGTGTGTGTCATCAAGCCAATGCTGACTCCTGGCAATCCAGCAGCTCCTGGTGTTTCTTGGCAAGGTGTAAGTGAAATTAGAGTGCCAGGCCTTTCTTCCAAGGCAATGGAGGGTAAAGTGACTTGCTCAAGACCATAAGGAGTGCCAATAGGGAATTGAACCCTGGTCTCTTGGTCACCAAGCCACTACACTAACCACCTTTAGCCTTCTTTGGAGCATAGGCTCTGCCTTTTCATAAAAGCAATGTATGTGCCTGGGTGTCTTTTTAAAAGAGCCTACCTCCAAACCTCTGCACAGAGTTACACCTACTCAGAGGCAGGATTTGAGCCCATAGGTACAACTGGCCCTGAAAATACAATGTGCATGCTCTATTTCTCAATCCCACCAAAAGCACCCCCTCAGAATTGCCTCTCTTCATCCTTCTTAAAAATATACCCGCTATGGTGGCTAATAAATAACTAAATGGAACCCCCCTGCATGTTTTTAACCAGATTAAGAGTGGGAAATGTTTAGACAGCTCTTTTAGCCAGATAAAGTGGCACTTACCAAAATAAATGTCTTTTGAAAATTGTCCTCACACTGTACACACGTAACCACACTCATAGTCAATCATTCATATTCATACAATCCTGAACCTATCAGCAAAGCACACAGAAGGTCTGAGATCTGGGGTCAGTTCCCAGGCCTCCAGCTGAATTGGTAGGTCCCTGCCATCTGTTCCTTGGGAGTGGGGGCGCTTCCCATTTCTTTTCTTATAACAGATTTATTTTAGCTAATGAGCCAGACTATTATTATAAGGTTGAAAGGGAAAAAAGTAAAATTAGCACCTATGATCTATATACAGGGCTTCCAATGTTCAAATATAACTGGAAAACCTGGAAAAACACCCCCAGTGGGAAATGTGGGTTTTCCAGTTATAAGTGAAAAACCCTGAAAATCATTCATCCTCCGGGGATCCAATGACTATCTGGCTGCTGCCATCACAGCTGAATGACATCACTGAAGCGTGACCTTCTTCTTCCTCCTTTCTCCCCTGGCCATCCCTCCTGAAAGAACAGCTCTTTCGCAGTCTTCACTGTGTGGCTCTGAGTGGATTTAAGTCCTGCAACGTAGGAACTCCTGTCCTAGTCAGGTCTGGCCTGGCCATCTCAACCTTCAAACTGTAATCGTGCTGCAGTACTGGTACTCTGTTGCATCACTGCCAGCTCTTTAGATGTTAACCATTATAAACTTGCAATGTGTGCTATAGCCTGGTTTACAACATTTTTTTTGTAGACCAACTTATTTGGCAGCTATTCCTTCGTGTGTGATTTTGTAAACTTCTGATTTGTTTTCCCTATTCAGCCTTCACTTAGAGTCTGGTACAGCAGCAAAGATAGCAAACTGCAATGAGGAATTCTTCAGCAGCTCTATGAATATAGGCTCTTCAATGAATCAATCCCTTGGCTTTTGTATTTCTTTGCTATTGTGCTTTTGTGGTAAACAAATGTCAGTGATTATCAAAGTTGTAGTGTATGAGCCCTGACGGCGTCCTTTTAATATGCAAGTCTTTTATTTCCCAAAATTGAGCTCATATTGTTTTTGACGAGTCATTTCACATGGTACAAATCCTGCAGCATTGTAGTGAAAAATGATGAGTTAAGGGTTCTACAGTTCCTGACATGTATTAAATCTCTTTTTATAAATATGTATACTACATTGCCCAGAGGTTTTTATAAATTGTTTTTTTGTAAAATCAATGGGGTCAGTTTTCAGTGGTGCCATCGGTGTTAATACATATATTTAGTGCCACTTTACATGTGATAGGATATGGAGGTCAGACTTGAGATGTCAAGGTCAGAATGTGCTTAATTCTGATGGCATTTTAGGAACAGCTCTGCTAAATGTGGAACCGTTTCTAAAATACATATCCATGTGCAACGGAAGGAACTGTTTCACGTGGGGAAAAAACTGACGGAAGAGACCCAGCAACTTACATGTCTAAGTGCCGGCATTTCACAGCAAGCCCATGGAAATATTGCCACTCAGACATGTATTTGGGCCATTTTACAAACCTAAACATGCAGATGTTGTCACTTCAGTACAGAGGACTCTATTTTGACTGAATTTCAATTTGGAGGGGGCAATGCCCCCCTTAATTCATCCTGTAAAGGAATGCCAAAAGGAAGACTTCTAAATCCCTGTTTGTGCTGAGGAGCAGGTATAAATCCAGACATGAAGATTTTGTGCTTGCATGTACATTTGCTATATGAAATAGAGACTACACTGGATCTTTGCATCACACTCTTTCTCCATCATAATACGTACTACCATTAACATAGGCACTTCATTATACCATGATATATGTCAGTGTGCTACAGGTCATAACATAATCCAGGAACCAAAAAAAGAAATGGAAAATTAGAAAAAACACACAATCAGAAAATAATTACAAAAGAAACAACACTGTCATTAGCTTTTTCAGATCATACATACAAGAAGCAGGAGCTTCTCTCATTCTGGATCTCACTTCCTCTTTTAAGAAAATTGAGGAAAGGCAGCCATCTTTTCTGGGAGGAGTCTGCTTTGCCCTTCAGTGAGCTTACAATACTTTCATAGTTCATCTTTTCCCCCGTTCTCCCAGTCCACTCTTTTTAAATGTGAAGGGTTTTCAGAGGCATCCAGTGAAATGCTAAGGTAAATTTAATGGCCAACAGCATCTGGAGGACCAGACCTGGATCAATCCCTTGTTCTTTTTCCTCCTTCCACAAAGCTTGGAGGTCATGGTTCCAATCAATCTGATGTCCCTTCTTAATTCCTTGAGATGCACCTTCCAAAAATGTTTTCTTACCTTACAGATGTTAACCAACCACTGATTCTGTGTTGTTGTATGTATTTGAAGAATATGACAATAAAAAGTGAATTATGAAAAAGAAAGCTTGTAATGATAGTGTACACTGATGTGTCCATCATGAAATTCAGCAGAGAGTTCATGAAGATCTTCCGCCTTCCTAAGGGTCTCTCTTATTTTGTTTCAAAAAGAAGAAAGCCAGCAAAGGTACAGTAGCGCTGGTGATCTCCATGGAGTGCTCCGGTTCCCATGCGTAGCCAAACTTCATCATCCTTGGAGAGTCTCAGGACAGCACTGTTTCCTGAGGTGTCTTGTTTCCCTTTGACTTCATAGCTGCAATTGAACGGTATACAGAAAGCTTAGCTTTTCTTAATGGTGAGGTTTTCTATATACAAAGAAAGTGCACCCCTATAACAGAAATATTGATCTGTGAACCTCCTTTTCTGAAGTTTATTCCAACCACAGAATTACCAGCTTTTAAAATAATACAATATATAACAAACTTTGTCAGAAAACATATTAATTGCTGCAGATGCACTCCATAATGACAACAAGGCACTCTTTGAAGATGAGGCTAGGGAGACACATTGCAGTAATATGGTAACTCATAAGCCACTATTCAAAACCATTTACCAGCAACTGATACAGATAGTACTGGGCCATTTAAAATGGACTGATATTATCTAATAAAAAGGGGCCAAGTTAGGAAAAAGGCAAGGGAGGTGAACAAAATTTCCAGATAGTGGCAATATTCTGTTTAGTTTGGGCCTACATTAAACTGATTGTGCTATCACGGTGATCTATACATTTAGCACTGCAACCTCTATAGACTGTGAAGCGGAATATATATGCTGGGTTTAGCAGCAGTGCTTAATCTAGAATGGTCACTGTGCCAGCTGAAAATCTGGTCCATAGTAGATGACAGCAGATACTGTAATGGCCCATCTAGTCTGCCCGTAAGGTAGTTAGCTACTTTGTGCGGGTTACCCTCCCCCTTCCCTCCCCCCCCCCCCCCATGCTTTTGTTGAAGAGTGCATTTGCTGCTCTGTGCAGGTTACCCCTTCATGTCTTTTTAGAAGTGCTGTTTTGAACTGAGCTACTCTGCTCTCTATTCCTAGCACCTCTTCTCCTGTGTTGTAGGCACAGGAGGGGAGGGTTTGAGGCTCGAGGATCTATCAGAAAAATAAATTCAGTTTTTGTCTCCATGTTTCTACTTCTAATGTTTGGTCTAGGGGTGTGAATTTGTTAGTGTGCATTCGGTTTGTTAAGGTGCCCTAAAAATTTAGTGTGCGATAAATTGAGTTGATGAATACTAATTGACTAAGCACACCTTACTTCATTGGATAGTGCATGTTAAATCAATTCATCTGCACTAAAAATTCCCATTTAAAACAAATGTGTGAAAAGTGCAGAAAATAAAACACCCCAAAATTGGGAAAAATTCATGAAAAAAAATAAAAACTAACTGAATTTTTCTTTCCTATGCCCATTCTTGGTTTGGTTCTTTCTATATATTCAGGAAGAATGCGTCTGTGTTCTGGATGTGACCAAGGTATAGTATTCTGCTAATGTGAGTTTTTGTATAGGGATCTGCAGTAGTCCCACTTGTTCTCTTTACCGATAGGGGTCTGTTTACTAACTTGCACTAAAGGTTTGCACCTAACATACATTAACAGCCAAAATTAACATATGTTGCAGTAGATGTAAAATCTCTGTCTTTGCTGTTGGGGCATTCCCAAAGTTTTGCCATTCAGTTAATGCAGAGAAAAAATGTTTAAGATGCATTGAATGAATGACAGATAACACGATGCAGTTAGCTTCAACTTTTGAGGTGGTATGAACTGCTCCATGTGACTTAACAGTTAACCCATGCATTAACTGTTACGTCACATTCCACCTTCCATTCCATTTCTTCTTTTGTGTTAGGTAGTTAATGCAGAAATTATTGCGTGCTAACTGCTAACATGCCACATTAATAGCATGGACTCGTGCTGTTTAGCACAAGGTAATTATTATGTTAAACAGCAAAGGCAGTTTAGTAAATAGGCCCCTAAGTGTATGTTTTGCAGGTTTTGTTTTTCTTCATAGAGTGTCTATTAATGAAAAAAAAGATCCTTATCTTCAATTAACCTATTAAGCTCTTTTGAGCGGAGACTGACTCTTTGGGGTATATTTACTAAACTGTGCTAAATGTTACTGGCGCTAGGTGCAGCGTTAACATGAGCAATGCCATATAAGGAAGTGGGCATACCGGCGTTGAAGTAGCAATGGACGATTAATGTGCAATAGAGGGTGCCTTGGCTTGTTAACGTTCGGTAACCTTAATTTCATGCCAGCGCTGTGTTGGATGCTATAGAGGTGTAGCCCACTGGTTAATACAATGACTACTAAGCCAGAGGTCATGGGTTGGATCCCTCAGAGGTCTCATCTAATAAGGCTGTTCAAGGCCATCCCTTTTCCTGCCCGTAACACTCAGACACATCTCTACAATCTGTGCTGCCAGTAAAAACACCCTCACCTCAGTGCCATAACCTAAGGCGTCCCATAGGGCACAGAATAAAGTGCCCTGTCCACCATGGCACCCTATAGGTTGCTTTATAGGGCGCCTTATACAGTGCCCTGGCTGACAAGACACATTATAATGTGCCCTATAGGTTATAGCACTGAGGTGAGGGTAACACAGATTGTAGAGATGTGTCTGACTGTTACAGGAATTAAAAGGAAATGCCTCAGACAGCCTTATCAAATAACACCACTGTGGGATAGAACTCATGACCCCTACCTCAGCAGTCATTGTATTAACCAGTGGGCTACACCTCTATAGCTTTTATCACAGCACTGGCTGGCTACAGAAAGACTACAGGTCACGGCACAAACTATCTGCTGTGGTTACCGAGATAGGGTAAACCCACCAGTACCCATGATGTACTGCACATACAGAACAACAGTCTACATCTGATCACAGGATGGAGTATGCGTCTCCACAGCACCTCAGCCTGGTAGGGGGAACTGACCATGTGTGTTACTGGCACAGAGTAGCTACAGACCGTGACATTGTGCGTGTTCTGTGCTCACCCTAAGGATGAAGTGGGGTGGCCAGCACCAGGTCCGCAGTACTCGAGTTGGTTAAGGTAGGCTTTGCTGCAGGTCTCCATCAGTGCCAGTGTGTAATAGGTATTCTTTGCAGACATGCCTAGGACCTTCCTGTGTTCATTTGTATTTGCCAGTCATGCCTGCCCCTTGTGGACCATGATGCACCCAAAATACTGTATATCCAGTGTGCTTGCCATGGTCACTTGTTTTAGGAGTGGGGGTGTGTCTGGACTCACATGATGATAATGTATGTAGTAAACCACCCTCTCTGGGTCAGGGTGGGGGACATGTTCTGCCCCCAGAATACCCACACTCTCATTGTTTGCAATGGGGGCAGTAGAGCTACATGATGACAGGCTGTGGGACCAGCAAACCCAATCCTGCTGGCAAACAGACAGTTGATGCAGATCAGTACTTGTGACAGGGCCACTGGCAGAAGGCCTGGTGAGCTCAGCTGCCCCCCACCACTATCTAATATTCACCAGCAGAGGGCACAGGCAGTCTCCACCCACTGCACTCTGCAAGGCATTCCAGCCATACATATGCTAACTGCAGACAGTCTGCTAGCTAGTACGTAGTGCATGTTCCTGGTGCAACTGTGTGCACCCAGAAGTGGGATGTAAGCACAAACACCAAGCAGGTATGTCAGTGATTAGGCCCCAGAAAAAGAAACTCACAGATATCACTTAAAGAGAAGCACTGTACAGCACTATGTGGGAAGCTAGCCATGCCATGGTCACTGCTCAGTCAAGGTGAGAGTGACCTCCCAGCATGACATGCTGTGGCCACCCTGTCCGTGCAGGTGGTGGTCGGGCACTACAATGTCCCAGCCATTGCCCTATGCCAGAGCTACTTAAATCCGGTCCTGGAGGTCCGCAACCCTGCAGTTTTTCGGGATATCCCTAACAATGTTCCCTCTAATTTTCTGTAGGCTGTGTGCGCATAAAATATCAGCTGTGCAGCTTTTGAAGGAAGGTTAAATTTTTGTGCGCCACATAACGACACTTGGAGTTATATACTTTAAAATTTGACTACACGTCAGAATACAGTATGTACACCACATTGATTGCACTAGAAAATATTGTAGAACTTGTGAAAACCGTAAATACACAACAACTTTTAAATTTTAAGACGTCTGTGTTGTTTTCTGTCAGAATCAGAACCGTAATTTTTGTGCGCTCTGTTGTAAAGTATGTGCGCTCACTCGGCGAGGTGTGTGTGCGCGCACACGCGCACAGCTTAGAGGGAACAGTGCTCCCTAATGAATATGCATGAGATATATATGCATTAGAGATAGCCTGCCAAACTGACTGGTCTGTGGCCCTCCAGGGCTGGATTTGGAGACCCCTGCCTTACACCTCTGTCATTTAAGATTGTGAGTGGGCAAGGTACAGATGTCCAAGACATCAAAAAGGTTAGATAGAATTTGTCACATTCCTCCTCGCTTCTCACCACCACCAAAATATTGTCTATTAGACAACTTTTTGGTGGTGGTGAGAATCAAGGAGGAATGTGACACATTCTATCTACCCTTTTGATGTCTAGGACATCTGTACCTTGCCCACTCACAATCTTAAATGACAGAGGTGTAAGGCAGGGGTCTCCAAATCCAGCCTTGGAGGGCCACAAACCAGTTAGGTTGGCAGGCTATCTCTAATGCATATATATCTCATGCATATTCATTAGGGATATCCCAAAAAACTGCAGGGTTGCGGACCTCCAGGACTGGATTTGAGTAGCTCTGCCCTATGCCCTGTGAAGATGCTTCCTGCCCAGACTGCCCTGTCCGGGCCTTATCCACAATACCTTGCTGCTCATTATGCACATTGGCAGGTTAACATTGGAAACAGTGGAAGCATTGTGGGCTCAGTAAGCCACAAAACACTGCATAGACATACACACACTCCTACACCTATTTCGGCATTGTGCAAAGATAGAGGTGGTTGGCAGCCCTGGCCGCCACACCAGTCCTGGGCACAGTGCAGGCATTGCTAAGGTACTCAATACTGTTAGGGTCACTCTCCAGGGTGGTAAACACTGTCAGAAACAAAACAGGAAATACACTCCACATATATCAGGAAGGTTGCTATGATGAATCTCTGTTAACAAATAGTGTTTAATTTAGGATTTGTTATCTGACATTAATCATAGCAACCTTTTGATATATATGGAACGTGTTTCCATGTTTATGATGGCATTGCTAAGGTATGCAGGTGCTAGTAGTGGTAGCTTCTGCTCCGCACAGGGCCCAACAGCCTGACTCTCTATGAGGGTTTGGATAGTGGAGCCTGTGGGTGTGGGTGTTTGTGCCCCTGTTGGCCGATGCTCTAGGGCAGAGGTTCCCAAATCCGGTCCTGGTGGGACAAACAGGATTCAGGTTTTCAGGCAGTCCCTAATGAATATGCATGAGATACATTTGCATACAATGGGGCAGTGCATGCAATTGCATCTCATGCATATTTATTAGGGACAGCCTGACAACCTGAATGGTGTTTGGCCCTTCAGGACTGGAGTTGGGAACCTCTGCTCTAGGGAGTGCATATGTTTATGGTGTATGTGCTCTTTAGGGTAAAATATAGGGACATGGTCTGCAGGAGCCATAGTTGGGACTTGAACCTGTGACCTTCTGTTTCTGAACACACTGGCTGTGTGTACTGCACCAAACTGTTGCCACAGAGGCAGGACATTCCCTGGGGATACCATGGCTGTTCTTCAGACAGACCTTGTGTGTTGCACTGCACGCCACCCACCTAAACAGGGCTTTGCCTTGGTCTGCTGTGGGTAGATGCCACTGCCCCCTCCACCACCAGCACCCCTCAACCACCATGCTGATATGCCCTTATGCCGGTGGGCTGGTGGTGCGCAGTCCCAGGCCATCCAGTGGGCATGTTTGACCTTGGTCAGTTGCTGTCTTGCTGATTTTCAGTTTCTGCATTCCTATGTGCCACCTAGGCATCTGCCTAGTCCACCCTGTGCCCCAGCTGCCCCACTGCATGTCCCACCTGCAGCCCCCTGTATCCCATTTACAGCATTACCATAGTGCCCTTTCATACATGGGCACTCTGCTGTTGTTGCATATGTGGCATTACTATCATTTTTCTTGGTCTCCCTGCCTTTGCTGTACATTGCTGACTGAACTGGTTTCTCTCTCCTACAATTGTGCCTCTAACACAAGGTTTTCAATCACGGTAATGTTCTGCCCTTCATTTCACAGTGTTGGTGTACCTGGAGCCTCTCACTGCCCACTCTCCACCCATTGACTCCTTCTCGCCACCCTCTGGAGAGACTTACTCCACCCTCTGTCTGCCGGAGACGTTATCGCACGAAAAGTAACGTTATCGCGTGATAATGTTATGTATTGCACGATAACGTTATGTATCGCGCGATAACATTGTGTATCATGCGATAACATCGCCGCTGCGACGTTATCGCTGTTTAGTAAACATACCCCTTTGTGTATCTGCGTAGATTGCATATCCCTATTGACTCGAAGGCACACACCTTGAAGTTGAAGTTTTGTTTAATGTAAATAGTTATACTCAACCGTTCATTGTAAATAGTTAAATCTAATTGTTCAATGTAAATGTATACATCTGTGTACAGTTGTTAAAATGTTCCTTGTAAACCGCCCTTGATCGCTGGAAGGGGCGGTATAGAAATATATACATAAATAAATAAAAAATAAAATAAAAATTGCATTTTTATAATGCTATACAAAGGGCATGTTTACTAAAGGACACGCCAATAGCAATGCATTTGAGCAGCAAAACTAGCATGAAGGCCCGTGCCAACTTTAGGGGCCATAAGCGCCCATTCCCCTGCCATTAGTACATTGATAACAGGTAGTGCAACACTAACCAGCATACAGGTACACTTACCATCACCCATTGATTTGGTATTAAGTGTTCTCCAGGACCAAGCAGGAAGTCAGTCCTCACATATGGTGTCATCGGCGCTGATGAAGCCCCAGCGGAGCATTTCCCCAGCTTTCCATGAAAGCCTTTGGGAATGCTGGCACGCATGCGCGGTTCCCTTCCCGCCTAAAGGTGCCATCTTACCTCAGTCAAATGACATAGCTAAGGACAGCACACAAAAATGAAAAACAAACTATGTACAACTGCAACTCCCAGGGGAGGAGGAAGGGTTGTGAGGACTGATTCCTGCTGCTCCTGGAGAACACCTGTTACAGGTGAGTAACTACTCTTTCTCTAGGATCAAGCAGGAAGTCAGTCCTCACATATGGGTGACTCCCCAGCTCTGGGCTACCAGGAACCCAGGCTGAACAAGAGAACTCCCTCTAGTCTCAGCAGCAAAGAAAAGGCTTTTCAAGGATCTGGATTCTGGATCTCAGGAACCTCAACAAGTTCCTAGAGAAAGAAAAGTTCAAGATGCTTACTCTTGGGACACTTCTGCCCTACCTCCAGCAGGGAGATTGGCTATGCTCCTTAGATCTAAAGGTTGCGTACACTCACATCCTCATTCATCCAGACCACAGAAAGTACCTCAGGTTCATTGTGGGAGAAACCATTATCAGTTCCGAGTACTACCTTTTGGCCTGACCTCCGCTCCCAGGGTCTTTACCAAGTGCCTGGCAGTGGTTGCGGCCTACCTGAGAAATCAAGGCATCTTTGTCTTTCCCTATCTGGACGACTGGCTCATCAGGGGTCAGACGTGCCTGGAGGCCAGACAAGCCACCCTCAGAACCATTGCTCTGCTTCAAAACGTGGGCTTTGTCATAAACTTCGCAAAGTCCACTTTGCTCCCCTCCCAGAACTTGGAGTTCATAGGGGCAAGGTTAGATTCTCAACTGGCAAAGGCATTCTTGCCAGAAGACAGGGCCCAAAGACTGATGGATGTGGCCAAACAGTTCCTCAACAGGCCCCTGGTCTCCGCCAGACTCTGCCTCAGGCTTCTGGACCACATGGCTTCGACAGTACATGTGATTCCCAATGCCAGGCTCCATATGAGGCCTGCACAGTGGTGCCTTCGGACTCAGTGGTCACAGGCCTCAGGCCGCCTAAGAGACAGGATAAGGGTGTCCAAACCCCTTTTGACCTCCCTCAGCTGGTGGCTACATCCACCCAATCTGCTGAAGGGGATGCCCTTCCAAATGCCAGAGTACTCGGTGGTCCTCACCACCGATGCCTCTCTGCGGGGCTGGGGTGCTCATTGTCTGGACAAGTGCACCCAAGGCCTCTGGTCTCCTTGGGAAGCAGCCCAGCAGATCAATCTCCTGGAGCTTCGTGCTATCTGCTTAGCTCTCAAGGCTTTTTCTCCTGCCCTGGCTCAACGCTCAGTCTTGATTCAAACAGACAACCAGGTAGCCATGTTTTATGTGAACAAACAGGGCGGGACTGGGTCCCAGCTCCTTTGTCGGGAGACTCAAGACCTTTGTTCCTTTTCCCTAAAGCACAACATGCTTCTCAAGGCGGTATACCTTCCAGGCCAGGAGAACTGCCTGGCCGACCGGTTGAGCAGAATTCTGCAGCCCCACGAGTGGCAGCTGCATCCCTTGGTGGTTCAGAAGATCTTCCTGAAGTGGGGTCTCCCTTGGATAGATCTGTTCGCCAGTCCGCCGAACTAGCAACTGCCCAAGTTCTGCTCCAGGCAGCCGCATCCTTTGAGGATAGCACCGGATGCTTTTCTGATGTCCTGGTCTCAGGGCCTCCTATATGCGTTTCCTCCCATGCCCTTGGTGGCCCGAACTCTTTTCAAGACTCTTCAGGACAAGGCCTCGGTCCTGCTGGTAGCTCCCAGGTGGCCGAGACAGCCTTGGTTTCCACTTCTGCTTCAGCTGGCAGTGGATTCCCCACTACCTCTGGGGTTGAAACCCAACCTTCTCTCACAGGAGCAGGGTTCCCTTCTGTACCCCAATCTCAAAGCTCTCAATTTGATGGCCTGGAGGCTGCAAGGGTAGTTTTGGCTCCCTGGGGCCTACCTCAGGAGGTTGAGGAGGTTGTCCTAGCCTCTCGGAAACAGTTCACTAGGAAAACCTATGCTCTAAAGTGGAAGAGGTTTTCTGTGTGGTGTCAGCTGCGTACAGAGGATCCTTTCTCCTGTACGGTACCAGTAGTGCTTCAGTATTTACTGCACTTATCCAATCAGGGACTTAAGTCCAATTCTGTTCGGGTCCACCTCTCAGCTCTAGCAGCTCACCACTCACTGGTGGAAGGACATTCCCTGTTGGGACACCCCTTGGTGTCCAGGATTCTCAGAGGCTTGCTCTTGCTCAAGCCTCCCATCCGTCCTCTTGCTCCTGAGTGGGAGCTGAATGTGGTCTTGCAGCAACTGACTCGCCCACCCTTTGAGCCGATGGCTACTTGCCCTCTACGCTTCCTTTCCTGGAAGGCTCTCTTCCTGATAGCCCTCACCTCGGCTAGGTGAGTGAGTGAGCTTCAGGCCCTGGTCTGTGATGGGCCTTACACCAGGATTTATAGGAACAGGGTAGTCCTCAGGACTCATCCAAAGTTCCTCCCAAAGGTTGTCTCCTCTTTTCACCTCAATCAGGAGGTGGTTCTTCCTACATTCTTCCCTAGGCCTCATGCAAGCCAGGCTGAAGCAGTTCTGCATACCCTGGATTGTAGGAGGGCCTTATCCTTCTACCTTGACCGTACGCAAGGGCATCGAAGGGCTACTCAGCTCTTCATCTCCTTTGACCCCAATAAGTTGGGGTTGGCTGTGTCCAAGCGTACCTTGTCCATCTGGGTGGCTGACTGTATCACCTGGGCTTACAAGGCGGCTGACCTTCCTTTGCAGGGTCGGGTCACGGCCCATCGTGTCAGGGCAATGGCTGCCTCAGTGGCTCATCTCCGCTCTGTGCCCTTGGTAGACATCTGCAGGGCTGCAACTTGGTCTTCAAGCCAGACGTTTGCAACCCATTACTGTCTGGAGAGGGAGTCCCGTAGGGACAGTGCTTTTGGCCAAGCAGTACTCCGGAATCTCTTTGAGGTTTAGGCAACTCCTGCCCTCCTGCCCTCTGTTGGACTACCGGTGGAGGTTGTGTCCTTGAAAAGCCTTTTCTTTGCTGCTGAGACTAGAGGGAGTTCTCTTGTTCAGCCTGGGTTCCTGGTAGCCCAGAGCTGGGGAGTCACCCATATGTGAGGACTGACTTCCTGCTTGGTCCTGGAGAAAGAGTAGTTACTCACCTGTAACAGGTGTTCTCCAGGAGCAGCAGGAATCAGTCCTCACAACCCTCCATCCTCCCCTGGGAGTTGCAGTTGTACATAGTTTATTTTTCATTTTTGTGTGCTGTCCTTAGCTATGTCATTTGACTGAGGTAAGATGGCACCTTTAGGCGGGAAGGGAACCGCGCATGCGTGCCAGCATTCCCAAAGGCTTTCATGGAAAGCTGGGGAAATGCTCCGCTGGGGCTTCATCGGCGCCGATGACACCCATATGTGAGGACTGATTCCTGCTGCTCCTGGAGAACACCTGTTACAGATGAGTAACTACTCTACCTGTGCTAACAGCAACATTCAAAGGGATTTTTAGCATGGGGTCCCATGCTAACTTTTAGTGTGGCGCTCTTACCACTCAGCAGACCCCGTGCTAAGAGTTAGCGCACATTAGAAAATAAGCCCCTGAATGTTTAAAAACAGAATCGATATTGGAGTTCTGAGATCTGGCATAATGTTTATTGAATTGCCTTTGCTTCTCTTGATGTTCTGGGAGTTAATCATCCATGTCAACATTTTTTGCACAGTTTTAGGTTACTTCTCAAAAGGCCTGGCAATGGAGTCAGTCTGTGTCACTCTTACTGAGCAGAACTGGAATTTTGTTTTGTATGATGAGTAGTAAGGGAGATTATCCTAGTTCAGCCCAGCTAGCCATATCAGAGATTACCATCAATCAATGTGGTACAGATATCTTTTTATTTACCAGTTTATATTTATTTTTTCATTTTTTTGTCTTCTACTTGCAAAAATCACAGATGACAGATTTATCATATACCGTGACATGCTTCCTCAAGTAACACTCCTGAACCACAGACTCTGGCAAACTTCTTCCAATTCAAATTCCAAACAACACACCCTAATACAGCTTCACCACAGCTTATTCAAGTACACAATGGCTATCTCAAAAAACTCATAACACCTTCCTTAAAAAACTTAGAAACCATTCTAAAAACAATTAACATAACAACTTCACCAATGGATCCATGCCCGGTGAGCTGGATAAAGCTTACCCAATCCGACGTAGCTCCATTCCTAAAAAGGATAACACAATACTCCTTTGAGCAAGCCTACCTACCAGCCTGCCTCAAGAAAGGCTCAATCAGACTCATATTAACGAATCGAAAACCAGATGCAAATGACCCTGCTTCCTACAGACCCATCACCAGTATACCATTTCTAGTCTAATTACAACTGCAAGAATACATCAACACAAGCAATCCATTAGACTCATAGCAACATGGCTTCAGACCATAAGTGTAGAAACATGGCTTCAGGTCATGAGTGTAGAAACACTCATGATCTCCCTTTTTGACAATATCACAAAAGGCATTCAAAACCCATGACAAGGATTTATCCTAATATTCCTTGACATAAAAGCTGTATTTGATTCAGTATCACACAATCTACTACTCATATGTCTACAAGAAATTGGAATTCAGGCATCTGCGTTACAATGGTTTTTCTCCTATCTAACGGAACGTCAGCAGCATGTTGAAATAGCAAACATTAAATCTTCCCCATTTAAACTAACCCAGGGTGTTCCTCAAGGATCAGCACTATCCTCCTTATTCAACATTTATCTGCAACCAGTCTGCAGTATTATGCAAGTCCACAACATTGTATATCACATCTATGCTGATGAGGCCATGATTTACATGCCATTCTCTACCACAAAAACCTGCTTCACTTCCTTAATTGATTGTTTCAATGCAATCTCAAATTTGTTACTACAACATAATCTTGAAATAAATTACAAAAAAATCTGAAGTTCTCTTCATAACAAGGGATGAAAATTTCTCACCACCATCAGACCTAAAGGTCAATGACACAGAGCTTGAGGTTAAAAAAGAGATCAAATACCTAGAAATAAAGATCAACCAATACCACATGCTACAAAAGCAAATCAACAATACCACCAGGGTGATTTACCAGAAGATAAAAACCCTCCGGCACCTACGACCTCCTCTCGAAGCCAACGACTACCGAACAGTGTTTCAAGCTATTATATTCATGCACATAGAATGCTGCAATATCATTTTACAGGGCCTTCCCAAATATGTGCTACAACCATTACAAATGATTCAGCACACAGCAGCCAGAGTTCTTGAAGGAGCATCCAGAATTGAACATATAATCCCCATCCTAAAAAAGTCAGACTGGTTCCCTATTCCATAAGAATATAAGATAAGATAAGAACATAAGATATGCCATACTGGGTCAGACCAAGGTCCATCAAGCCCAGTATTCTGTTTCCAGCAGTGGCCAATCTAGGTCATACGTACCTAGCAGTTTCCCCAAGGGACACAGGTTCCACAATGCTTGTATTGGTTCAAGCATTGATATCCTGGGTCCCTTCTTAATAATGGTTTATGGACCTTTCCTCCGGGAACTTGTCCAAACCTTTTTTAAACCCAGTTACACTAACAGCCTTTACTACATCCTCCGGTAACAAATTCCAGAGTTTGATTGCACGTTGAGTGAAAAAATATTTTCTTTTATTAGTCTTAAATAGTTTACCCTGTAGCTTCATTGCATGTCCCCTAGTCTTTCTATATTCTGATAAGGTAAACAATCGATCTACGTTTTCCCGTTCCACTCCGTTCATTAATTTATAGACTTCTATCATATCTCCCCTCAGCCGTCTCTTTTCCAGGTTAAAGAGCCCCAACCTTTTTAGCCTTTCTTCATAGGAGTATCCTTCCATCCCCTTTACCATTTTGGTGGCTCTTCTCTGAACCTTTCTAAAATCGCTATATCCTTTTTAAGATACGGCGACCAGAATTGCACACAATATTCAAGGTGCGGTCTCACCATGGAACGATATAGAGGCATTATAATATCTTTTGTTTTATTTTCCATTCCTTTCCGTATCATACCTAGCATTCTATTTGCTCTCTTGGCCGCCGCTGCACACTGGGCCGAGGGTTTTAACATGGTATCCACAATGACGCCTAAATCTTTTTCATGGGTGGTGGTTCCTAATGTGGAACCTTGCATCGTGTAACCATAGTTTGGGTTGTTCTTCCCTAGGTGCATAACCTTGCACTTGTCCACATTAAATTTCATCTGCCATTTTGATGCCCAGTCTTCCAATTTATCAAGATCCTCTTGCAATTTTCCACAATCCTCTTGGGTTTTAACAACTTTAAATAGTTTTGTGTCATCTGCAAATTTGATAACCTCACTCGTTATTCCACTTTCCAGGTCATTTATGAATATGTCAAAAAGCAGCAGACCCAGCACAGATCCCTGGGGTACACCACTATTCACCTTTCTCCATTGGGAAAATTGGCCATTTAGCTCTACCCTCTGCTTTCTATCTTTTAATCAGTTCCCGATCCACAATAGTACACTGCCTCCTATCCCATGACTCTTTAGTTTTGCCAAAGGTCTCTGATGAGGGACCTTGTCAAAGGATTTCTGAAAGTCCAGATACAGAATATCAACCGACTCACCTTTGTCCACCTGATTATTCACTCCTTCAAAAAAACATAACAGATTAGTAAGACAAGATCTTCCTTGTCTAAAGCCATGTTGGCTGTCTCCCATTAGGTCATGACTATCTACATGCTGAGTAATTTTATTCTTTATGATGGTTTCTACCATTTTTACCGGTACTGATGTCAGGCTCACCGGTCTGTAGTTTCCCGGATCACCCCTGGAACCCTTTTTAAAAATTGGTGTTACATTGGCGATCCTCCAATCTTCAGGTATTAGAGATGATTTTAATGATAGTTCTCAGATTACTAATAGCAGGACTGCAATCTCATATTTCAGTTCTTTCAACACCCTTGGTTGTATACCATCCGGCCCAGGTGATTTGCTACTCTTCAGTTTATCTAATAGTTGTAATAGATCTTCCCGATGTATCGATATTTCCTTCAATTCTTCTGCACCTTTAAATACCACTTCAGTCATGGGTAACATCCCTACATCTTCCTCAGTAAAGACTGAAGCAAAGAATTCATTTAATCTCTAAGCTATCGCCTTGTCGCCTCTTAGTGCTCTTTAACCTCTTTATCATCTAATGGACCAACTGACTCTCTCACAGGTTTTTTGCTACGAATGTACTTGAAAAGGTCTTTACTTCACGTTTTTGCTTCCGCAGCAAGCTTCTTCTCAAATTCTCCCTTTGCCTGCCTTATCAATGCCTTGCATTTGACTTGCCAGTGCTTGTGCTGTTTCCAGGTTTCATCGTTTGGCTCTTTTTTCCATTTCCTGAAAGATGCTTTTTTGGCAACAACAGCCTCTCTGACCTCACCTTTAAACCATGCTGGCAGTTTTTTGGACTTCCTTCCACTTTTCTTAAAGCGTGGAATACAGCTGGTCTGGGCTTCCAAGATAGTATTTTTCAACAACAGCCAAGCCTGATGTACGTCTTTAACCTTTGCAACTGCTCCTTTAAGTTTTTTCTTAACTGTTTTCCTCATTTTATCATAGTTTCCCTTTCGAAAGTTAAAAGGTAGTACTGTGGATTTCCTTACTATCCCTCCTCCACTAATTAAATCAAAGGTGATCATGCTATGATCACTATTGCCAAGTGGCCCAACAACCTTATCTCTTGCACTAGATCTGGTGTTCCACTAAGGACTAGGTCTAATATGGCTTCCCCTCTGGTCGGTTCATGAACCAGCTGCTCCAAGAAGCAGTCATTTATTTCATCTAGGAACTTTATCGCCCTAGCATTTCCTGACGTGACACTGACCCAGTCGATACCGGAGTAGTTGAAATCACCCATTATTATTACTGCACTGTAACTTTTGTTAGCTTCCTTGATTTCTTTGAGCATTTCATCATCCATTTGGTCATTCTGGCAAGGCGCTCGATAGTACACCCCCACTGCCATTGCCTTCCCCCTTTTACATGGAATTTCAATCCATATAGATTCTACAGCAGATTTTGTTTCCTGCAAAACTTTAATCCTTTCTGACTCAATGCCCTCTCTAACATAGAGAGCAACCCCTCCACCAATTTGATCAGCTCTATCATTACGATATAGTTTGTACCCAGGTATCACAGTGTCCCACTGGTTGTCCTCCTTCCACCATGTCTCTGATATTCCACTCATATCTAACCTTTCATTTAGTGCTATATATTCTAACTCTCCCATCTTATTTTTTAGATTTCTAGCATTTGCATACAAGCATTTTAGAGAATGTATTTTACTCATATTAATTTGGCTATTGTTAGACATGGGTAATTTGGGATCTTTAAGCTCAGTCTGCTCCATACTTGAAGGCATTTGGGCTACTTTACTCTTCCATGCCGCATAAGATACAAGGTAATGATGACTATTTTCAAAGTCCTACACAACATGTGAGCCACTCACCTACAAAACATGCTAGAAAGACCTCCACAGAATGGAAGCAGGAGATTAGGTGCACAAAACACAATAAGTGTACCTGCAGAAAAACTGAAATCTAATCAAACAGCTTGTGCACAACCTTCTCACCGTGTGCACCTGGAATCTGGAATAACATCCCTACAAAACTCAGAGAAATAGCAGACATCTACCAATTCAGGAAGGAACTAAAAACGCTATTATTCAAAGAGCACTTTGAGGACAAAACATAACTATAACATCACCCGAGGCCTTCCTGATGTCATGCACTTGGACACGCCTACACTGGAAACTGATCAATCAGAATCCATGCCCATTTTGATTCAAAGAGCCCCTAATCATCTCATTTCACCACCCTGCACATATCACACACCTTCTCATATACTCACAACCATGTATTACAGTCTGCCTCATACGAATTATCACTTGTATAAAGTTCATTTCATTTAAGTATTCCCTACTCAATGTTATTATTCCATTTTAATATTTATTTATTTTATATTCTTTTATATACTGTGCTATTTTGCATCAGTGTGGATTACATTGAACAAGGCATTATAACTTGGAGATAACTATTTTACAGAGAACATGGAGGGCTAAGTGGCTTGCCCAAGACCACAAGGAGCACCTGTGGGACTAGAAATGCCAGTCCTTCCAGCCCAAGGTTGCTATCCTCTAGTAAGATTTGAACCCCCAACCTTCTGGCCTGACGTACCTTGCCCCAACCACTAGGCCACTCCTCCACTCCAATATTCCCTGTTCAATGTTAAATTAGCTTTAAATTGTTCCGTGTAAACTGCATTGACCTTTGAAAATGTGGTATATAAAGAAATGCTAAATAAATAAAAAAATAAATATCTGTGTTAAATACAAAACAAAGGGGCCTGTTTGCTAAAGTGCAATGAGCAGTTATCACATGAATTAGCAAGCACCCTTGCTAATCATTACTGAACTAGTATGACAGTTAACATGTGTTAATTCACTCGCTTGCTACTTATTCTGTTGGAGAGGGGATCGGGGAGAGATAGGCCAAGGAATAGGACTGGACTCACACTGCAGTTAGCACACTGGATTTTACCGTAATCTGTCACTTGTGCAGTTAGCAAAGTTGCACTTTCTCTCTCCTATATGGGAGGCAATAAGTGCAATCATGCTGTCAGTACACTTACAGCACAGTAAAGTACTTTTCTATGTGGTAACTATATGGGAACATGTTGGGAGTGCCCCCAACAGTTACCACACAAGTTCTGCAATTACAGTCCCTTAATTTTTTCATTTGATGCACAGTAAGTACAATTTAGTGAACAAGCCCTGAGGTTTTGTATTTAAAAGTTTGGGGGTAAATATCCAGTAGCATTTAACTAGATACCACTTGCTGGGGCTATCCGGCAATATTCAGTGACTATCTGGATAATACCAGTGAACATTTTAAGACTGCCTCGGCATTATCGGGATAGTACGCTTACACTATTAAATCTAATTATTTCAAATTGTGCAAATTGTGCAAATTGAAGATTCTTTTTGCTTTGGTCATAGGAAATGTGGGAGATGTCAGTGTTGATGTATTATGGAAGAAGGTTCCTCATTTATATTGGGCACTAAAAATATTATTTTGAAGTTGACCACTACATGTTCTTCTAGCTATGTTGTGTAAATATTAAAATGCCCTTGTCAGAAAATATACATCGGGAAAACAATGCATCAACTCAAAGTGAGATTGTCAGAACATAAATATTGTCTGGGAAAAGTTAAGGAAGATGCACCTCTAGTCAGTTGCTATCAAGAGTTTTATCATAGCTTCTTTTATTTTAAATTTATAGTCATCAATTCTATTCTGGTGAATATTCGTGGAGTGGATAGAGACAAGCAATTACTACAGTGTGAACAACGATGGATCTTTGAATTAAACACCGTCGAGCCCCATGGTTTGAATAATTCAATTGAGTGGAATATTTTCCTTTAAAATCAATGTAATTCATATGAGTATTTTTCTTTTGCTTTGATTGGTTCTTAAAGTTTGAAGTAGTAGATTAGTCAAGAGTGTATGATTGGTTATAGATTATTTATTTTATTTATTTATTTAGCTGCATTTATATCCTGCTTTTCACTGGGTCAAAGCGGTTGGGGGATACATTTAACATGAGGGGATATGACACATATACACTAATACTTACAGGGAACATGGGCAATGGAGGGTTAGGTGGCTTGCCCAAGACCACAAGGAGCACCTGTGGGACTAGAAACCCCAGTCCTTCCGGCCCAAGGTTGCTGTCCTCTAGTGGGATTTGAACCACCTACCTTCCGGCCTGTGGTACCTTGCCCCAACCACTAGGCTACGCCTCCCCTTTTTTCTGATTGGTTAAAGGATGGTATTTAAGGTGCCTGATGACATCAGATGCCACAGCTGGAGTTTTTCCTCTTTCAAGGCTTTCAAATTAGACCCTGATGAAGCAGTTTTTCTGTGAAAAGGAGATCTTCATTTGTTGAAAGGAAATCCTCTGGAAATGTCATCCATTTGGTTGAAAGCAAAGTAGTGTGTTACTACTTTATTGAATGAATTGTGATTCTTGGCTCTAACTTTGCTGTTTGTTTCCTGTTATAAGGATGGTGGAGTAGGTACTGTGCCATTGAAAACTCTTGTTGAGAGCGTGAAGACATTGGACGAATTGTCTATTGCCTATTGAATGAATTAATTTTATCAGAATTTCTTGAAAGCCATAAGTTAAAATCAATTGTCAATTAAAGTGTAAAGTTATCCTTAAATGAATTCATTTGTGGAAGGTTGAAGGGTATATTAAATTAATAATAAAAATTAATTTGGTGGGATGGAGGAGCTTTTAGATCTGTAATGGACTATTGATTTTCCCCTTTTGGCAAGCGATATACTGCCACGTTGTGGGATACCACAAGTTGCTGAGGTCTTTTCAAATATTTTAAAGTGTTTTTCAGCTTGTTTGAATGTGTTTTTTTGGCATCTCCTTTGGGTTATTCTTAAGTATTGAAATGGATGGATTGATACGATTGTTTAGTAATATCAGTGAAGGGTTTTTTATATACATTTTCACAATTTGAAGTAATTAGATTTAATAGTGCAATAGTGCACTATTAAATCTTTTCTTTATTTTGGATTTTACACCCTTGATGCAGGTTTTTTTTTTTTTGTATTATCTGGATAGTGGTCCATGATCAGAGCGAGGCTGGACCAGCGAATTAGCTGGTGGCGATATTCAGTACACAATCCAAATAACTATTTGCATAAAGTTAGGGCAGCAAAGAGACTGTCCTAACTCTATCTAGATAGTTAGCTGGATTACGGACTGAATATCCCCGCTATCCAGATAGCAGCACTGATCATCTCATTATCCAAATATTCAGTGCCTGCCACAATTTGGATACCAGCAATGAATATCCAGATGTTTTTGTGACTGTGGCAGCTGACGTTTTAAAGAAACACCAACCGCCGCAGCTCAGTACTGGTCCAATGATGCCCAGTGATGTGTTTTTACAGGATTATATTGGGATGGTTGATAGTGAGCTCATCATGATTGTTGAAGTTACTTTAACTATCAGAATCTCAAGAGGAAGGACCACTGGGGCTGAGGAAGGCCAATACCCTTGCAACAGACCTATAAAACAGTGATCCATATCATACTCCATTGTTCGCATAATACCACAATCATGCCTCCTATATCCTACAAATTCATGAAAACTGTATTTCCAACTGCAGCATCACAGTCCACATTAATTTCCAAAAATGGCAAAAGAGACCATCCGCAGGGGGATTTGTGTGTTCAAATATAGTCCATATTACACTTACACCTCTCAATATCAGTCATCAATCTCAACATGCCTATTGGTCAATTCCATATTTTATAAATGTTTATATTATGCAATAAAATAGCAGACTCTTAGCTAGTAAAGTACTTATCTTACTGCACTTCTAGAATCCCCCTGCGGATGGTCTCCTTTGCCATTATTTGAAATTATTGAGGACTGTGATGCTGCAGTTGGAATTTTAGAAGGGAATATTCAAAGGCATTTGCAGACCCACGGATCATGTAAAAGCTGCTCTGTGGGATATTCCTCAGCACTAACATGGTTAGTGTCACTGAATATCTGCAGGTGCTGCCACCACGCGTCCCAGTTAGCATCAGTGTGCATCTTTATAGCAAACTGACAGGTACTTGTGACCTGGATTGGCAACTGTTGGAAACAGGATACTGGACTTGATAGACCTTGGTCTGGCTCAGTCTGTCATATCTTATGTTCTTAACCGGGCAGCAATGATATCCATTTGCTGCAAAAGCTAACTGGATTGCCTGGATATTCAATGCTGAAGCTCGGATATGGCCCCGTCATTGAATATCCAAGTTTAAAGTTCAGCACCAGCAGCTAGTCCTGTTAAATCCACTAGCTGCCAGTGCTGAATATCGAGCCCACAGTTTTCATGAATTTGTAGGATGGGGCAGCATAGTTGTGATATAACACTGAGTATTGCCTTTCATTTGAGATCATTGGTTTTGGATTTGTTCTTCATTGTTAGGGCATACTATCTTAATGCCCTAATATCACTGAACTTACCTATACAGGCTTATAATCGTGTTCCCATTATGCATTAAATATACAAAGACATCATCCACATCTTCATGCTTCAGCATGCTGAAAGTGAAGAAATAGACCCCTGGAAAGATACAATGCACATCAGATATTTACTGTCTGTTCTCTGTATACCTAAAGTAACTTAAGACAAGTTGCACTATGTTAAAAATAACGTCATGTTTTGAACAAATCTATAAGCGAGGTGGGAATCTCTCTGAATAAGGATAACACTAAAAGAATGTGTTATACCTCTTCGGTGAGAGAAAATGACCTGAAAACACAATAAGGTTTCATACATGGTTTTGGAAACTGCTGCTGTGCACTGCATAGCTGGCTGCCCTTTAAACCCTTTACACCCTCTGGGAGGTGCTTGGTTTCACTTTGCTTTCCCTCAGGATCGTGTAATGCAGGGTTCTCAACCCAGTCGTCTGGGACCCCCAGACCAGTCAGATTTTCAGGATATCAACAATGAATATGCATGAGATAGATTTGCATGCCCTGCTTCCAAGCACTACGTGGCTGTTTGCTTCCACCCCCCTCTCTGACACCCAATGCCGAAACAGGAAGTTGATATCGGGCATTGGAGAGGGGGCGGAAGCAAACAGCCCCACGGCACCGAAACTTAAAGATAGGTGCCACATGGCTGTTTGCAGCCATTACCACCATTGTATGTCCTGGAGAGGGGTGACAGCGGCAGCAATTAGTAGCCCTAAAGGGCCTGCATTCTAGGCAACTGCCTAGTTTGCCTAATGGTAGCACCGGCCACACTCCTACTCCAGCCCTCCCAGCCATTCCCATCTCTTCCCTCCATCCCCACTTCATCAAATTACATTGCAAAAAGTTGAAAGGTACACATTTACAGTATGGTACATTAGCACATTTCTCCTCTCCATTTTTAGACTCAGACATGTCTGTGTGGGTAACTGTTGAAACAACCACAGCAAAGTGTTTCTCAGTAGAGTAGGAGGGGATGTGTGAATGGGTGAATGAGCATAGTGTAGGTGATGATGTATGTGAAATATGCGTATATCAGTAATATGACATATTAGGACTAGGACTGATATAATCCATTCAAAAGCGAGGGTCTTAGACTTTAGGAAAACTAACTTTGCCAAGATGGGACAATACCTCAAAGAGTCATTAGTGGGATGGGAACAGCCGAGGGATGTAGAAAAACAGTGGGCAACACTGAAAGGGGATATTTTAAGGACAACAAACCTTTTTGATAGAAAGGTAAATAAATGTAAAAGGAAAAGGAGGCTACTATGGTTCTCAAAAGAAGAAGCTGAAAGGGTGAAGGAAAAGAAGGAGGCCTTCATGAAATACAAAAGATCACAGAGAGAGGAAGACAGGCATCTATATTTGGAAAAACTTAAAGAAGCTAGCAAAGTAGTCAGGAAAGCAAAGGTACAAAAAGAAGAAATAAACAATGCAATAAAATGGGGGATAAGACATTTTTCAGATATGTTAGTGAGAGGATGAAGGGCAAAAGTGGTATTGTCAGTCTCAAGGGTGAAGGGGAGGAATATGCAGAAGCTGATGAGGATAAAGCAGAATTGCTTAACAAATATTTCTGTTCTGTGTTCACAGATGAAGAACCAGGAGCAGGACCTCAGAAAACAACAACAAATAGGAACAAAAGCAACGGGGTTCTCGAACGATTTTCAGAAGACTGTGTTCGTGAGGAACTAGTAAACTAAAAGTAGACAAAGTCATGGGTCTGGATGGAATACATCCAAAAAATACTGAGGGAACTTTTCAATGCCTCTTTGGAGTCAGGAGTGGTGTCAGAGGACTGGAGAAAGGCACATGTGGTCCCTTTACACAAAAGCGGACATAAGGATGACATTGAAAACTACAGGCTGGTTAGTCTCACCTCTGTGGTAAGTAAATTACTGGAAAGGATACTAAAAGAGAGAATAGTGAGGTTTCTGGAGTCCAATGGATTGCAGGATCAAAGGCAGCATGGATTCACCAGAGGCAGTTCTTTTCAGACAAATCTGATTGATTTCTTTGACTGGATGACCAAGGGGTTGGACTGAGGGAGAGCCCTAGATTTCAGTAAAGCCTTTGATGCCATTCTACACAGGTGACTTATAAACAAACTGAGCACCCTAGGGATGGACCCTAAAGTAACTGATTGGGTTAGAAATTGGTTTAGTGGGAGACGACAAAGGGTACAAGTAAATAGAGTGGTCTACCGCAGGGATCTGTTCTTGGTCCGATTCTTTTTAACATCTTTGTTAGTGATATTGCAGAAGGGCTGTCAGGTAAGGTTTGCTTGTTTGTAGATAATACCAAAATCTACAATAGAGTAGACACCAAGGAAGGAATAGATAACATGAGGAGGGATCTAGCTAAGCTTTAAGAATGGTTAAGAATTTGGCATCTGAAATTTAATGCCAAAAAATTCAGGGTCATGCATTTAGGCTGCAAAAATCCAAAGGAGCAGTACAGTGTAGGGGATAAGAAACTTCTGTCCACAAAAGAAGAGCAAGACCTGGGCGTAATTGTGTCTGACGATCTTAAAGTAGCTAAACAGGTAGAAATGGCGATGGCGAAAGCTAGAATGATGCTTGGATGTACAGGGAGAGGAATGGCTAGCAGAAAAAAGGAGGTGATAGTGCCTCTGAGGAAATCTCATTTGGAAATTGTGTGCAATTCTGGAGACTGCACCTTCAAAAGGATATAAGCAAGTTGGAGTCGGCGCAGAGGGTGGCTACTAAAATGGTTGGTAGTCTTCGTTATGAAGCATATGAAGACAAACTTAAAGATCTTAATCGGGGTCATACTGAGGTATGAATAGCGAGGATAGACGTGCCTCTTACCGGTCCCATGTACCTTCCCTGCGTCTTGTACAGGGAAGGTAGATGGGAGCAGGAGAGGAGCTGATCGGGGGCGGAGTTAGGGTGGGCAGTGGGCAGTCGTCGGCCCCAGATGTACAGGGCCGATTCTAATGTCAGCCCTGTATGTCTGGAGCTGGCGACTTACATGGGGAACTTATTCACCTCGTAGGTGGAATAAGTTCCCTAGTTGCCAGGGATCGGCAGGCCTGGAGCATGGATGGGGCAGGGGGGCTGAGGACATTCCCCGTAGCCCGACCCTGGCCTTAGGTGGCCAGATTGGGCCAGGCTGCGGAGAATGCAGCATTTGAGCCAGCAGCCGGGATCGCAGCTTTTCAATGGAGCCACGGTGCCATGGTGACCGGACACCATGGCGCCGTGGCTTCATTGAAGAGCCTTGATTGAGTTGTTGGGGAAGGCCTGTAAATGCAGGCCAGATGGAATCGAGGTCAATGCCTGCATGTACAGGCCTGTTTGTGATTCTGATCCCGCAGGGTTAAACGGCCCCCTTGGGATTCCGGCTGGGCACACAGAGGGCCCAACGTACAGAACAGAATTGGGCCCTATATGTATACTTTAGAGGAAAGGTGGGATAGGGGAGATATGATAGAGACATTTAAAACCTCCATGGCATAAATACACAGAAGAGTCTCTTTCAACTGAAGGCAAGCTCTGCTACAAGGGGAGACAGGATGAGAGTGAAAGGGGATAGACTCAGGAGTAATATGCAGAAATATTTCTTTACGGAAAGAGTGGTAGATGCGTGGAATAGTCTGCCAGTTGAAGTGGTAGAGACAAGGACAGTATCTGAATTCAAAAAAGCATGGGATAATCACAAAGAATCTCTAAGCATAAAAAGAGGACTATTGTAGTTGATATGAAAGGCAGACTAGATAGGTCATTTGGTCCTTTTGCTGTTATGTTTCTATGTTTCTCTGATACCCAACTAATCAGGGTTGGCCCAAGGGTTTCTGCTGCCCTAGGCAGAAATCCCGGCCTCCCTGTCCCCCAGACACCGCCCCCTTCAAGATGTTGCTGCCCCACCCTCCAGCTTCTGCCGCTGCCGCCCCCACCCCCTCAGCTGCTGCTGATTCCATCTATGGTGATGGAGGCAGGCAGGCAGTGGTAGCTGCAGTATTTCCAAAAGCAGCAGTTTTTGCTGCAACCTTTGGAAATACTGCTGCTGCTCACCTCTCCCCACAAACAGAATCAGCAGCAGCTGGGGGGCCGCCCATCTGTGCCGCTGCTGTTACCACCCACCCAGGCCAGCTGTCCTAGGTGGCTGCCTTGCTCGGCTAGTGGACGGGCCGGCCCTGCAATTAATCTGCTGACAGGAATGGGGGATTCCTGCCGACATTTCAGCCTTTCTCTGGCCACTCCATGCTGGCAGGACCTGGGGAGTCCCGCCAGCCCCTCATTATTTGCCATTGCTCTTGTCTTGCTCTAAGGAAGCCCTATGAATACACCAACAAACAGATGTGTACGGACAGACAAGAGAGATGAACCCTCCCCAAAAGGCACCACTGCTTAAGGGAAATGCTCCGACAATGTATAGGCCAATTATAAAGTATTTAATTGTCAACGGTACTGAGGCAAAACAGAGGCATAAAGAGATCTGAAGGTAAAACAAGCAGCATGAGTGCCTGTGAAGATCCCAAAGCTGAGAAATCTAGGAAGGGCAAAGTGGGAGTCTGGGGTTGGTTCTGCAGCCACAGTTTGCTGCATTTCCATTACACGCTGCACTATTCTACATACATAGTCTGGCTCAGTGGGAATCTCTGAGATTCCATCTTTATTTTGCAACATTGCTTAATATAAACTGTTTTCTCAAGAGTTGCATTTTTTTCCAGCATTCCCCTGATGTGACTAGTGCCAGTAGTTTTGATAGTAGACATGATAAACTTGAGAATAGTTTGATTTATCAAAAAGAAAAAAATCCACAGAGGAAGCAAGACGGCCAGTGATTTTAGCTCTCCAGTTATTCTTCTGCACTCAGAAAGCAAATACTCGTTCTGCCCCATCCAGACACACAACTGTATTTGGGATGATTAAGACAATTTGCCTTCCAAAATCAAATACATTGCAGGAAAGCTGTTGTGTATCTCAGCAGAAGCATGGAACTGCTACTTACACAGCTTCCAGTTCCCTTGGTTCATTTCAGTCCCTCCTATGGATTTCAACAAGGCTTTGCAGCTCCAGCTGGTGGCCAAAGAGATTTACCAGGTTTTGAACAGCAGTGAATATATTGAATCAAGAGACAGCCCTGTGGTGCACAGGCACCTGCCAGGAATTTGACTGAATAACTCTGAAATTTCCAGGCAGGGAGCAAAGTTATGGCGTATGCTATGGGAGCTACTTTTACTGCACAGCTTGATTGAGTTTGTGCAGCACTTGCTCGGTATTGGGAGACTCAACCAAATACTGTTTGCGCTTTTTTTAATGATTGAAAAAAAATCCAAATCTTGAACATTGCATGCTGTTTGCAGGGGTTGGCTTTAGCTTGCTCCATGCAAACCTGCACTTTTCCTGCTCTCTCTGCTGGTCTCTTTTCTATAGTCTCATCTTCCCTTCTGACTTTCTTCCGCTCATGAGCTGTGCATAGTAGCATCTGTTCATTTCCCTAACAGCTGGTTCAGCTCAGAAGCTCTGGCTTCACCCTTCCTGCCGGGTTACAGATTCCGTACTTTTTACATTCTAACCAAAGGCTTCTACTTTTCATGGAGGCACAAAGGCTCAGCTTATCCCAAGGCCAAGCTAAGGCCTCTAACAGCTGGCTCTATTTCCCCTTCCTACAAATTAGCTCACATATGATCCATCTGCACACTTGAAAATGTTCTAGCTTATGTATGATGCGTTTAAAGAACGAAGATATGAAATAAACACAAAAAAAACCTTGAAAATAGGAAAAAAAATAATTTTTAACAAACACAAACCAAACATTATTGGTTGTGCACATCCCTAGTGTTTAATGACCTTCCTGAGATAGTAATGATTTGTGGGGTGGGAGTATGATGGCACCAATAGTGCCTAGAGGTACTAGAAACCTAAATTCATCTCTGGTGCAGGACAGCAAGGCCAGGAGGGAAGTGTTGGGGTGGGTCATGAACTTGCCAGTTCCGGGAGGTACCCCTTTGGATTTGGATATATGAGAACTGCACGTTCCAGCAGAGTCTTGTTACATTGCACATCGAACCTGCCACAATTCCTCCCACTTCACATCGATGATTTAAGCCAGCTAGTGCTGTGGTCCTACAGAGGTACCTATTTGAATTTGGCTGTCTGAGTGCTGCACGTTCCAATGGAGTCTTGCTACATTGCACACTGAGCCTGCCACAGCTCCTCCCACTTCACATCAGAGATTTAGCTAGCTAGTGCTGTGGAACATGGCCATGGGCATGTGGCCATAGGAGGCGTGCCCGTAGGGGCATGACCTAAAGGTGCATGCCCCAAGGGAGCCCCTTTGGAATGCTTGTGGAATACCTGTGGCCATTGGAGACCGCTGAAAAGGAGGCCTGTTTTGCAGCAAATTTGTTCCATCTATGGGGAAGTGCTTGGTTTGCAGCTTGTCGTGCTGTGAGGGCTTGTGTGCATCAGTGAAGCTGAGAGCTAAACTATCGATAGTTTAACTACTGGCAGGGTCTCCCAAGATGGACAGGTCTCAGCTGAGATGCCAGACCAAGACAAACCACCCATCTGGGCAGCAGCAGAATGGGATAGTGTTGACGGCGGAGGATCACATTTCTGTGACAACGGCAACAACACCAAACTTAAACTGCGCAGAAGAAAGGCCCAGCAATCTACTTCTGTATCTTGCCATGAAAACCCAATGGATAGTTACAACAAAACAAATTGTGCTGTAGTGCTGGAAGATGAGACTTCCAGGTTGGAAGGCACTCAACTAGCTACTGGGGAAGAGCTGAAGACTTTTCAGAGTAAAGCCAGCATTTATGATGTGGTTGGATCAAAGCCCTTGGGACGTCTGACTGCTGATGTAGCTGCACATGAAATGAGAGTCAGAAGCTGTAAAGATGTCTTACACATTGGAACATGGAACGTACGAAGCATGAACCAAGGGAAGTTGGAGGTGGTCAAGAATGAAATGGAACGTGTACAACTTGATCTGTTGGGTGTCAGCGAACTGAAATGGACTGGCATGGGGCACTTTGCATCAGATGATCACATGGTCTACTATGCTGGAAATGAAAGACAAAGAAGAAATGGTGTTGCATTTATAATAAAGAAGAAACTTGCAAGAACTGTAATGAAATACAATGCAGTCAGCGAACGCTTAATCTCTATTCATCTATGAGGAATGCCTATCAACACAACTATAATTCAAGTATATGCCCCAACAACAGCTGCAGAAGAGAATGAAATTGAAGAGTTCTATGAACAAGTACAAGCTGAAATTGACAGAACATGCAAACAGGATATCCTGATAGTCATGGGTGATTGGAACACAAAGGTTGGCAACAAAGAAGAAGACAAAGTAGGTGGAAAATATGGAATTGGCAACAGAAATGAAGCTGGAGAAAGACTGATAGAATTCTGCAAGACCAATAATCTATTCATCTCGAACACCTTCTTCCAGCAACACAAGCAGCGACTGTACACATGGACTTCACCCAATGGATTGTATAAAAATCAAATTGACTACATCTGTGGAAGTCAACGATAGAAAAGCTCTATAACATCAACAAAGACAAAACCTGCAGCTGACTGTGGTACAGATCATCAACTACTAGTATGCAAACTCAAGCTAAAGCTGAAAAAGAGCAAACCACTCATGAATGCAGCAAAATATGACCTTGAGAATATACCACTGGAATTTAAAGACTGCCTGCAAAATTGATTTTCTGCTTTAGATACAAATGATAGAGTTCCAGAAGAGTTATGGAATGACATCAAGAAGGTTGTGTTGGAAGAAAGCGAGAAGTCTCTACAAAAGGTAAAAAGAAAAACGGCCAAAATGGATGACGGAAGAAACTCTGAAAATTGCCCAGAAACGCAGAGAAGCTAAAGCCAGAGGAGAAAAAAAGACAATCACAGAACTCAACAGAGATTTCCAACGTGCAGCAAGACAGGACAAGGAAAAGTACTACAATGACGCATGCAAGGAAATAGAAGCAGAAACTATTAGAGGAAGAACAAGATCAGCTTTCCTAAAGCTGCGAGAGTTAAAGAAAAAGTTCCAGCCTCGAATTGGAATGTTACAAGATGCTCAAGGTTCTATGCTGAATGATGCTGAGAAGATCAAGAAAAGATGGAAGGAATATACAGAGTTTTTATAAGATAAAGATCAAGTGGACCAACAGCCGTTTCAACCTGTACCTTATGATCTGGAACCATTGGTGATGAAAGAAGAAGTTGAAGCAGCATTGAAAGCCTTATCAAAGAACAAAGCACCAGGCATTGATTGCATTCCCATAGAAGTATTACAGCAATCTGATGCAGCTGTTACTGTACTTACAAGGCTCTGCCAAGAAATATGGAAGACTGCATCATGGCCAACTGACTGGAAAAGATCTGTGTTTATACCAATACTAAAGAAAGGTGATCCAACTGACTGTGGAAATTATCGCACAATCGCTCTGATCCCACATGCCAGCAAGATTATACTGAAGATTATTCAAAAGAGACTACAATCATACCTGGAACAAGAACTACCTGAAGTGCAAGCAGGGTTCCGAAAAGGGCGAGGAACGAGAGACATCATTGCGGATGTGAGATGGATCCTTGAAAAGACTAAAGAATACCAAAAGGATATCTATTTGTGCTTTATAGACTATAGCAAAGCTTTTGACTGTGTAAACCATGAGAACCTCTGGCCCACATTAAGAAGCATGGGTATACCAGAACACCTGATCGTTCTCTTGCACAATCTTTACATTGATCAAGAAGCAACAGTTCGAACGGAACAAGGAGAAACAGAATGGTTTAAAATAAGCAAAGGTGTAAGACAAGGCTGCAGAACAAATCATCAGAGAAGCAGGATTGTATGAAGACAACAGAGGTGTGAAGATTGGTGGAACACTCATCAACAACCTTCGCTATGCTGATGATACCACATTACTGGCGGAAAGTGAAGATGATTTGAAACATTTGCTTCTCACAATCAAAGAACATAGTCTCAAAATGGGCCTGCACCTTAATGTTAAGAAGACAAAGATCATGACAACTGGCATAATCAACAGGTTCATCGTCGAAGGAGAAGAAATTGAAATCGTGAATAACTTTAACCTACTTGGATCAACTATCAATAAAGAAGCAACAAGCAGTAAAGAAAACAGACGACGCATTGCTCTTGGCAGAATGGCTATGAAAGACCTAGATAAGATTCTCAAGAGCAGAGATGCCTCTCTCCATATAAAGATTCGACTTGTTCAAGCCATGGTATTTTCAATAACATCATATGGATGTGAAAGCTGGACAGTGAAAAAGATAGACAGGAAGAAAATTGATGCCTTTGAATTATGGTGCTGGCGGCGAATATTGTGTATACCATGGACTGCCCGAAGAACAAACCAGTCTGTACTAGAGGAGATCAAACCTAAGCTTTCTTTAGAAGCTCAGATGACAAGACTTCGACTTTCATACTTTGGACACATCATGCGGAGAGAGAGATCATTAGAGAAAGACATCATGCTTGGCAAGATAGAAGGTCAACGCAAAAAAGGAAGGCCAGCAATGAGATGGAGCGATACAATAACAGCAGCTACGGGTACCAGTCTGTCAACAATGAGCCGCCTGACTGAAGACCAAACACAATTTAGGATAGCTATCCAGAGGGTCGCCATGAGTCGACTCCGACTCGACGGCACTTAACAACAACATGGGGAAGCGCAAAGCTAAAAATAAGGCTCCTGTACCTGTGAAGATGACACAGGGCCTGGTGGTCCTCCATGTAGAGAATGTTTCATCAATTTTCATAGCTGCACTGACTTCTACTCCAGGTGCAGGACAGACCTCATCCTTGGCTGCCTCTCTGAGTTCAGATTTGCATACCCCTCCCCCTCAACCTGCAACTCTAGGTGGTGCGAATGAGTCTGGTACCATTATGGATGATGTTTTGATACCTCTCAACTTCACGCCTCTGCCTGATGTTGGGGCAGATCAATTGTTTTCTTCTTCTAAACCCACTTACCTTGTTCCTGTATCTTTGCCTGTGAGCTTCATGGGTGCTGCAACTTCCTGTTCTGGGGCCGGCGGGGGGGGGGGGGGGGGGTGTTCCTTGAAAGATGTTTGAACTGAAAGGAGGGCGTGTTAAAACATACTATGGGGTATGTTTACTAAACCGCGGTAAACGTGAATAACGTGCGTTGTACGACGTTAACGATCTTTAGCGTGCTATAGCGTGCGCTGTATTGCATTAACGATCGTAAACGCGCTATAGCGCGCGTTATCATGCGCTAACGCGCGTGATGCTCCACAGCGCGGTAAAACAATGCAGAAGGCGGAGAGAAGAGGTCAATGGGCGGAGAGTGGGGGGGAGAGGCTCTCATTACACTAACGCGCTGAATTTCAGAGCCAAATTCCAACGCGAATGAAAACCTGCCGTTAAAGGCATATTAAAGGGGAGAGAAACCATTTAAATGTCAGCAATGTATAGCCTAGGCAGGGAAACCAAAAAAAGGTGAGAAGTGTGATACATGTGCACAGAACAAAAGGGCACAGAAACACTGAAAATGACCCCAACAAACTGGAAAAAAACAGCAACCAAGCTGGCCAATAGTGGTATCAATGAGAAACATCAACCTTCCCCCCCCCCCCCCCGAGTAAGCTCCATTGAACAGATATTTATGTATTTCTTTATTTTAGTTATATATTTATAAACCTTTCCCATACAAGGTGCATGGGCCCACAGTGAAATAGCACTGCTCAGGGACTTCCCCACCATCGGACAGGGTTCCTATGGCGTGCACATGTCCCGCAATATCAGGGCGGGCATGTTGGAACGGGCAACCGGTCAGATGCTGGAGAAGGGGATACAGAGGGCTGCAGGCAGCACATGCTGTGGTGCAGCTGGGCCACAGTGGGGACTAGGGTGATGCCTAGCTGGCCCACAGGAATGCTGAAACAGTAGAGCAGCCAGACAGCAACTGCTGAGGGCCCAACATGGGCAAGAGTGTGCTTCCCACAGTGTCACAGGGAATAGTACCCAGCAGGTACCCCCAATGGCACGGAACATTGGCAGGTGGTGCTGGGGGAAAGCGTGGGCAGCTATGCGGGCACCCCCACCCCAGAACACGCACCATAGGCAGCCTCCTACCTGCACACTGGATGGCTTGAGAGCGCACACCACCAGCACCACCAGCAGAAGGGCATGTCAGCATGGTGGCTGAGGGATACTGGTGGTGGAGGGGGCAGTGGCAGCTGCCCAGAGCAGACCGTGGCCTAGCCCCCTTCATGTGGGTGCAGTGCACTCCAACAGACAGGCCCTGTCTGACCAACAGTCATGGTATCACCAGGGAATGCACCATCTCTGTGAGAACATGGTGGTGCAGTGCACAGAACCAATGTATTCAGAAGCAGAGGGTCACAGGTTCAAGACCCAGCTGTGGTTTCCGCCAACCCAGTCCATATATTTTACCCACTACTATAACGGGCTAATACAGACAGAACCGGTCTTGCAGATGACGTAAACATGCCCAAAATATCCACATTTTACCCTACAGAGCACAGACACCATAAACATGCACATTACCTAGAGCAGAGCCTCCCAAATGCAGTCCTGGAGGGCCAAACACCATCCCGGTTCTATGCTGCCTCTGATAAAGATGCCTGTGCTGTATTTCTATGCGCCACCCCCATGGTATGCAGATGTATCTCATGCATATTCATGAGGGTCAGCATGAAAACCCGAACAGTGTTTCGCACCGCAGGACTGGAGTTGGGAACCTCTGCCGTAAAGCAGCAGCCAACAGGGGCAGACACACCCGCACCCACAGGCCCCATTATCCAAAGCCTCCAGGAGAGGCAGGACTTTGGGCTCTGCGTGCATCTCCTAATACTAGCACATGCATACCGTAGTAATGCCACCCTAAACCTGGGAATATGTTACACAGCTATCAGAAGGTTGCTATGAGCACTGGCAGATAGCAATTCCTAAGTTAAGTACAATTTCCTGAGTGAGCTGCATCATAGCAACCTTTCTGATGTCTGTGGAGTGTGCTACAGGTCCTGTGTCTAACAGTGTTTACCAACCTGGGGAGTGACTCCTACAGTATTGCGTACCATAGCCATGCCTGCACTGTGCCCAGGACTGGTGTGGTGGCCTGGGCTGCCCAAAACCTCTAGAGTTGCACAGTGCTTGCATAGGTGTGGGGAGTGCGTGTCTGTCTATCCAGTGTGTGGTGGCTTCCAACACCCTCCACAGCCCACACTGCTAGCACTGTTGCCAGTATTGGCCTGCCAATGTGCATAATGAGGAGCAAGGTACCGTGGGAATAGCCTGGATAGGGTTGCCTGGCCTGTCCGCATCTGCACAGGGCATAGGGCAATGGCCGGACATTGTAGTGCCCGGCACCACCTGCACGGACAGGGTGGCCATAGCATGTCCTGCTGGGAGGTCACTCTCATCCTGACTGTGCAGTGACCATGGCATGGCTAGGTTCCACCATAGTGCTATATAGAATTTCTCTTATTTGATGTTTATGGGTTTCCTTTTGGGGCCCAATCACGGACTTATCTGCTTGGTGTGTATGCTGATATCCCCGTTCTGGGTACATGCATCTCCTCTAGGACCATGCACTATGGACTAGCTGGCGGACTGTCTGCAGCTAGTATGTGTCTTGCTGGAACACCGTGCAGTGTGCAGCGGCTGGAGGCTTGCTGCTGGAGCATGTCAGATAATGGTGGGGGGCAGCTGAGCATTTCCAGACCTGCCGTCTGTCTGCTCTTGCTGTACAGGTGTGTACTGCTCTGCATTGCCTGCCCTGTAGGGTGTTTGATCCTGAGTGGGACTGGGGTGATGGTCCCCTCTACTGCCACCATTGCAGGGGGTTGAAAGTGGATCTGTGGGCGGGAGATCCTGTCCCCCACCCTGAGCCCTAGAGGGTGTGTTGGGTGGTGGTATGTAATCTCCCTGGTAACTGCAGCAGAATGTGGGTGTGGTGCCGTGCAGTCCTCCTGTAGCCAGCCATGTGTTTATTAGCAGCTTTAGCCCACTGGTTACTTCACTGCCCATGGAGCCAGTGGTCATAGGTTCACAACCCACAGTGGGGTTCATTGATAGGGCTGTCTTAGGCATTGTCTATTGTTACTGTATATTAGTGCTGCCAGCAGAACCACCCTCAGGGTACTGTCACCTTAGAGTAGCTCAAAAGGCGCTCTATAGGGCGCGCCTTACGCGGCATCCTATAGGGCGCGCCTTACGCGGCACCCAATAGGGCGCGACTTACGCGCCGCCCTATAGGGCGCACATTACGCGCCGCCCTATAGGGCGCACATTACACTTCGCCCTATATTATATGTCTTATATGCCATTTGAAAGGAATATTTAGGCGCTCCCTATAGGGCGCGCCTTACACTTCGCCTTATAGGGAATGCCTAAATATTCCTATCAACTGGTAAATAATACATGACCATGTCAGAGAGAACGTCACTATTGGAACATATTTCATAGGAAGGGTACACTTTTCCTGACATATGCAAACTGTAACCTGCCTGCAGACTGTGGATTAAAATGTTATAGTCGGCTTTCAAAGGGTTACACAGGATGCCTCAGCCAGCCTTACTCATTAGGTACACTGGGGAATCGAACCCATGACTCTTGTACCATCAGTCTGTGTAGTAACCATTGTGCTACAGCTCTGTTTCTGTCTTTGGGTGTCTACGTGCTGTCTTAAGCGTGCGCGCAGTAGCACGCGCTGTAACGATCGTTGCTGCGTGGCGCGCAATAACGCACGTAACTGCGCGTTATTGGTTACGATGTCCTGCCCATGTCCTTTTTTGGCTTTCCTTTCACTAACGCGGCTCCTAATGCGAATTGCACTAACGCAGTTTAGTAAACATACCCCTATGACTCAGTTTTGCACCTTTTCTTTAGACACCTCCAATGTGCTTCAACAACATGGAACTTTGCTTTCAGACCTGGACAATAGGTTATCCAGGCTGGAAGGTTCAATTGCTAGTGTACAAGGACTAGGCAATTCATTTGTGAAGGATAGCTTAATTTTACATAATAAGGTTGAAATCTTAGAGAATTATGCAAGGGCACAGAACTTAAAGCTTTTAAGTTTTCCAATAGTCTGCTTGCTCTCCCACATGGAGCTATTGAAGAAATATCTGCAGGAGATTCTTTTATTATCTCATTTCAATGAGTTTTGGGTATCCGCTATATATTACCTTCCTTGCAGTGTTCCCAATCAGCTCCAGGCAGGGGAAGCTGATGAAATGTTAAATGTTGATAGTTTGGAGCTGATTCAAATTTTAGAGTCATCCCTCGATAATGTTTCTAAGCGAGCCATTTTACATCATTTTACGTTCCAATATGGAAAAGTGCATGATTATGAAAGCCTTTTTTTCTAAAAGGGGGCTCTTTTTTTGTGGACAATCTATTACCATTTTTCCTGATGTTTGTAAGGTTACGCAGCTTTGTAGGAAGTTTTTTCTTCAATTAAAGCCTAAAGTTATTGCTACGGGAGGAACTATTTATTTAAAATTTCTGTGTTAATGTATAGTCTTATACTCAGGTGTTAAGTATGTCTTTACTGATATTGCTCATTTAGAGAAGTTTCTCTCTGATAAATGATTTCCTTTGTTATTACTCTGCAGGTTGGTTATGGAAAAAAAAGGAGTCTTAGTTTAAGAATGGCCGCTAGATTCCTCTTGGTAATCTCCCGTAATGTGGACTTCTCTCATTATTTTCTTGTATTTTTTTCTTTGTAGTTTTGTTTTTCCTTATGCAAGCTTATTTAAGAGATAATGGGTTTTCTTTTCTGTTGCTTATTGTAACCTGCTGAAATTTCATTAAAAAACAAAACAAAATTTACCAGTTCCATTACAGTCCTTTCTCTTCTTTTATTGAAATATTAACTAATAAATGCATAGTAATATTCCTCAGATCGCACCATTCATACAATCCATTATAATATGGTCTCCCGAAGCCATGCTGTCAATAATGTCACTGACTAAGTGCTGCATTTCAAACTTCAACAAACATAATTTAGTTCTGCATCAGGGCACATCTTTTTTTACGTATCTGCACAGGCCACAGTGCATCCAAAAACTGGACTTCACTAAACAGACTTCTTCATATGCATATGAGATGCCTTTGTAAATCTCCTTACAACTTCAAAATGGCTGTCACATCCTTTGAAGGTATCATCTGATCATGCCCTTCCTCTATATTTCCCTCAACTGCCAATCAGGGACAGCTGGATTAATTAAACCTTGTTAGCTAAAGTGCCATTTTGGAATAACTGGCTAAAGGCTGAATATTGCTGCTAGCCTATTATCCCCAGGTACCGCCTCCACTCCACCCTCAGAAGGTCCTGACGCTAGCTAGCTAGTGTTTTGGCACTTAATGGTGGCACCCATGGATATTCAGTGACATAGGTCTGCAAACCACCTAAATGGCTTTGAATAGCCCATTATACCCATATTCAAAGAATACGCCAATTTTCAGAGATAGTGTATCATGGATCTTGTATTTCAGAATCAACTTTATGCAGGACTGAGAAGTATTGCCTTTGAAGTAAGCTGAAATATTTAAAATGCTCCCCATTATGAACTTACCAGTCACTGGGGCACCAAATCTTCCAGTCATGACATCAAAGAAGCCACCAATGTTAGTCTCCACGCTGCTGAAGATTATTCCACTGTTCTGATTACTAAAGTGAGTTGCCATGGATGCCATAAATGCAACCTGGAACAAGAGAGAGAACACACAAAGAGCAATTAATATGCAAGAGATGGGAGATATAAGGAGTTGTTAAGTGCCATCACGTCAGTGTCAACTCCTGGTGATCCTGTCGATAGTTGTCCATGATATAAGGAGTAATAGAACCCCCCCCCCCTCACAGTCTTTTTGTTACATTTTCATTCATTTTTGGGAGCTTTACTGACAAACTTTATTTATGGTACACTAAGGAGCATGACCACTAGAAACATGGGTCATTTCTGCCTTTGATAAATCCTTCAATAGCAAAATATGAAGGAAGAAAATAGATGGTGCTTATTATAACCTCAGGCTTTGGGGTGAGCAATTCAGGCTTCCTATACCTTAGCTAATGAAATCATCAGTTGTAGTTGTGGCACTTATACCTCAGCCTGAAAGGGCTTCTCTCAGACCAGGTTAATTTTCACAGATTTATCCTAACCTCATCTCAAGGGAAGATCCAAGCCAAGGGAGAGAGCAAAATAGAAAAGGGGGTCTTTTATTAAGGAGCACTAGCTGCCAGAGCATGCTCCGGAGCATGCTAAAGGCACACTGGGACACACGTTTACAGCTAGCACATGGCCATGATAGCACGACCAGATTTCCACACTGTCCATTGCGAGCTAGAGAAGCAAGAGGGTGGGTTTGGGATGGAGAATGGGTGGGGAGACCGCCTTGCAATTAGCATGCCTGCGCTAACTGCAAGGTGACCAAGTAGCATGAGTGCAATTACCATCACTTCAATAGGTGGAAGTAAACACAACCACGCTAATGTGGCACGCATTAGGGACAGTGCTGAGTGTTAATCGATGGGAACATACTTTCCATGCCCCCGACAGTTAGCACCTTATATGCCATGATTTTGCATGCTATTGGTGCATTAGGTGCAAATCATAAAGCACTTTAGTAAAAGGGCCCCTAAATTCAGGATTTTGTTTGTTGTTGATGACAAAGCACTCTTGCAGAATGTTAAAGTAAGCATGAATGTTTTTCAAAGAACTAGCCCAGTAATACCAGTACATTAAATAAATAACACCATACAATAAGTATAAATATTTAAAAGTGATAATAGTTTAGACTGTTAACTAAAAAAAATATTCTTTAAAAGAATAATTTTTAAAAGGGCTATAGTAAATATAGACTAGTTCAAATAGCATCGTGTACTGCTAATCAGGCATTGTGTGATGCCCGGTTAGTGACGGATGTTGCCCCAGAATGCCCCTGACACACCCTGATACTAATTGGTTAGCATCGGCGTATGTAGCAGCAGCACCTGTGGATAGTCAGCAGCACTAACCAAGCTAATCCCGCCGAATATCTCACTGAGCAGCATTTACACAGTTTGCAGGTCTGCAAACCATGTAAATCCCTTTGAATATCCCTTCCAGAGATTTCATATATTATTTAAATTTTGATGTTCTGTCACTTTAAAGATTTAATTAACTGTGCCAGCATTTTAAATCCGTTTTGAGCTCCTGACACATCACAGATGCTCTCCCTCCACCTTGGCACATTCCCTCTGGTGCCTAAGATGTCACTGCACATATGCAGGCTGTGTAAAGGCCCAGTGTATTTCTAGGCCTTGCAGCCTTAAACAACCAACCCAGTTAATTGAAATAATTAAACAAGACTCCCCAGTCATCTGTGACACTCCCCCTCCCCTCACCAACCGAGAGTAGACTCAAAGCTCCAGAGTCCAGCCAAAGCTCTGGTAATCATTTTTAATTCACTTTGCACTGCCTGTGCTTGGTCCCACATATGCAGCACAATTGTCCTTCTGTGAGCATTAGGTATTGGGAAAAATGTTAAGAACATAAGATATGCCATACTGGGTCAGACCGAGGTCCATCAAGCCCAGTATCCTGTTTCCAAAAGTGGCCAATCTAGGTCATACGTACCTAGCAATATCCCCAAAAGACACAGGTTCCACAATGCTTGTACTGGGTCAAGCATTGATTATCCTGGGTCCCTTTTTAATAGTGGTTTATGGACCTTTCCTCCAGGAACTTGTCCAAACCTTTTTTAAACCCAGCTACACTAACAGCCCTTACTACATCCTCCGGTAACAAATTCCAGAGTTTGATTACACGTTGAGTGAAAAAATATTTTCTCCTATTTGTCTTAAATAGTTTACCCTGTAGCTTCATTGCATGTCCCCTAGTCTTTCTATATTCTGATAGCGTAACCAATTGATCCACGTTTACCTGCTCCACTCCATTCATTAATTTATAGACCTCTATCATATCTCCCCTCAGCCGTCTCTTTTCCAGGTTGAAGAGCCCCAACTTTTGTAGCCTCTCTTCATAGGAGTAGCCTTCCATCCCCTTCACCATTTTGGTGGCTCTTCTCTGTACTTTTTCTAATAATGCTATGTCCTTTTTAAGATACGGTGACCAGAACTGCACACAATATTCAAGGTGCGGTCGTACCATGGAACGATACAGAGGCATTATAATATCCTTTGTTTTATTTTCCATCCCTTTCTTTATGATACCTAGCATTCTATTTGCTTTCTTGGCTGCCGCTGCACACTGGCAGAGGGTTTTAACATGTTATCCACGATGACTCCTAAATCTTTTTCCTGGGTGGTGGTTCCCAATGTGGAACCTTGCATTGTGTAACTATAGTGTGGGTTGTTCTTTCCTAGGTGCATAACTTTGCACTTGTCCACATTAAATTTCATCTGCCATTTGGATGCCCAGTCTTCCAATTTATCCAGATCCTCCTGCAGTTTTCCACAATCCTCTTGGGTTTTGACAACTTTAAACAGTTTTGTATCATCTGCAAATTTGATAACCTCACTCATTATTCCCTTTTCCAGGTCATTTATGAATATGTCAAAAAGTAGCGGACCCAGTACAGATCCCTGGGGTACTCCACTATTCACCTTTTTCCATTGTGAATATTGGCCATTTAGCCCTACCCTCTGCTTTCTATCTTTTAACCAGTTCCCGATCCACAATAGTACACTGCCTCCTATCCCATGACTTTTTAGTTTCGCCAAAAGTCTCTGATGAGGGACCTTATCAAAAGCTTTCTGAAAGTCCAGATACACTATATCAACCGAGTCACCTTTGTCTATCTGTTTATGCACACCTTCAAAAAAACATATCAGATTAATAAGACAAGATCTTCCTTGTCTAAAGCCATGTTGGCTGTCTCCCATTAGGCCATGACTATCTACATGCTGTGTAATTTTGTTCTTTATGATGGTTTCTACCATTTTCCCCGGTACTGACGTCAGACTCACCGGTCTGTAATTTCCCGGGTCACCCCTGGAACCCTTTTTAAAGATTGGTGTTATGTTGGCGACCCTCCAATCTTCAGATATTACAGATGATTTTAATGAAAGTTCACAGATTACCAATAGCAGGTCCGCAATCTCATATTTCAGTTCTTTCAACACTCTTGGATGTATACCATCCGGTCCAGGTGATTTGCTACTATTCAGTTTATCAAATAGTTGTAATATATCTTCCCGGTGTAGCGATATTTCTCTCAATTCCTCTGCAGTATCACCTTTAAATACCACTTCAGTCTTGGGTAACATCCCTACATCTTCCTCAGTAAAGACCGAAGCAAAGAATTCATTCAGTCTCTCTGCCTTGTCTCCTCTTACTGCCCCTTTTACCCCTCTATCATCTAATGGCCCAACTGACTCTCTCACAGGCCTTTTGCTACGAATGTACTTGAAAAAGTCTTGGAAGGACGATTGACTGATTAAGATAGAAATCTGTTACTATTTTCAGAAAAATGTGGAATGAATATGGAGATCACTCAGTTATGAAATTTAGTGTAAGGTGAATGAACTACTAAGGCCTGAAGCTCACTCACCCTGCGTGCTGAAGTGACTGCAACCAGAAACAATACCTTCCATGTCGAAAACTTCAGGGTACAAGCATTGAGCAACTCAAAAAGATCTTTTCTCGACTGTTCAAGAACCACATTGAGATCCCAATACATTGTGAGTGGCTTAGAGGAAGGTTTTAGCATTAGCAAGCCCCACATGAAGTAAACTAAAGGTTGTACAGAGATAGGTATACCCTCTACAACTCAGTGATATGCTCCAGTTGTGCTAAGATGAGCCCTTACTGAGTTGGACTGAGTGTTAGTGTGGGACAGGCAAAAGGATCTAGGGAGCATCCCTTACACCAGACAGCAAACATGAATAGGACTTTCTCACTGAGGCCCACCTGAAAGTCAAAAGGACACTGGTATCAATGGCTAGCAGACTGAGTGCAGAGAGCATCAGCCTCTCAACATCCAAGCTGTAAGAGCTAGGGACCTGATGTTGGGATGCAACATTGTTCTGTTCTCCTGCAACATCAGATCTCCAGGAACAAGCAGGAATGTAGTCTTCACATATGGGTATCGTCGGTACTGACGGAGCCCGCATGGGAACGCTCCCCAGCGTCCAATAGGAAAGCTTTTGGGAGCATCCCACAGCGCATGCCTGCTGCCTTCCTGCCTCTGTACCTCTCTCACTTCAGTTCTTCATTTTCCGTCGAGCCAACAGGATGTGGTACCCTGTCAACACAGAAAACTTACCTTTATTTCTTATTTTTTGTGGTCATGTCTGCCTTCATTCGACACCTACCGGTACCACTGGTTCTCTTCTTCTTCTTTCCTTAAAAAAATAAACACTTTTATTTCTTCAGGAATCTTTCCCTGCTTCTGGTGCTAGGAGCCATTTTGGGCACTAGGCCCATTTTTCTTCAAGCATGGAGAAACCAGCTAGTGGTTTCAAAAAATGCTCAAAATGTGGTGGTACCATGTTCGTCACCGACACCCATGATTGGTGTCTAAAATGTTTGGGTCCTGAACATTGTCCAACGGAGTGTCTCTCCTGCACGAGGATGACCAAAAGGGGCCTGCAGAATAGAGCTGCAAAACTCGGTACCCTTTTTGCCGCCAACACAATGTCAGTTTCATCTACGTCTTCCAGGGCTTCATCTTCCTCCCATGGATCTCAGGTAACCAAATTGAAGTCTTCTAAGACTAGCCGGTCCTCTCAGGGTAAATCTCCTTCAAAGTATCGAGATGCCACTGGCGTTTCGCTTGAGGATACTTCACCGGCAAAACAGCCCCGGCGGGAGTCTTCGGGCTCCAAAGCACTAACGAGGCTCCAGGATGTTCCAGAGGCCTCCACCTCTGTGGAACTACTGGTGCCATGTTCTGGGGTCATAGCCGCTTCCACCGGTACCGGCACCCAGGCATCGTCAGGAGCAATGGATCACAGAATCCTCGCTATTGAACGCAGTCTAGTGGCCCTCTTAGTGTCTTCGGTACCGCTAAGACCGCAACAGATGGTTCAACATGTATCGGTACCGACATAGGTACCGGTACCGACAGTACCTGCTTCAACAGGACTGCTTCCCCCCATGCCAATCTCCGGTATCGGGGATAAGGAACCAAGACATTTCGGTACCGACTTTAAGCGTTACTGATACCATGCGTTACAGGAGCACCCGGTGCTTACGTCTTCCGATTCCGTTGACTATGACAATTCTACCGGTACCAGAGCGAATCTATTAGAAGATTCAGTTCCTTCTCCTCAACGCAGAATGTCTCCTCCAGAGGATATGTCCTTCCAGGATTTCATACGTGATTTAGCAAAGGGTCTTGCAATCACTATGATTCCAGAAAAGGAACCTAGGGCAGAAAAATTAAGAATTCTACAATACCCTATGGCTCCCAAGGAAGCAATTATGCTTCCCATTCACAAGATCTTACATGATCTAATGTTGAGAATGTGGGAAACTCCTTTAACAATATCTCCACATTCCCGACGCCTTGACACTATGTACTGAGTGCCAAGTTGTCCTGGTTTTCAAAAAACTCAGTTACCACACCAGTCAATGGTAGTGGAATCGGCCATGCGAAGGATCAAGAGTGCTAAAACACATTCTTCTAATCCTCCAGGCCGTGAATCCAGGACTCTCGATGCCTTTGGCCGTCAATGCTTTCAATCCTCCATGCTAGGAGCCAAGATCAGTTTCTACATTCTTTATATGGGAATGTTCCTGGAAGAAGTCACAAAGGATTTAGAGCTCCTTAGTCCTTGTGTTTCAGAAGAAAAAAGAGAAGACTACCTTATTCTGGTCAAGCATGCCCAGAATGTCTCAAAATTCATGAACCGTGCTACCTTTGATTGCTTTGAATGTATTAGCAGAACCTCTGCTATATCCATAGGAGCACGTTGTATTGCTTGACTTCAAGCATCAGACTTAGAACAGTGGGTGCAAGAAAAGCTGGGAAACATTCCTTGCACAGGAGAAAATCTCTTTGGCAAGGACTGGCAGGACAAGGCTAATCAGCTTGAATCTGCCAATACTACTTTAAACAGATTGTCAAAGTCTACAGCCAAAACAGCAAAGAAGAAAATATTTTTTAAAAACCCTTTTCAGTAAGAAAAAGAAGCCTTACCAATCTTACACCCATCAAACTCACTGTCCGCTACATGTTCCCCAGAAGGGGCAACAACAGAACAGACAGCAAAAAAAGCCGCAAGCTCAAAAAGCTTAACTGGCTCAACAGACCCAGCCCCCTCAGGGTCTTTGACTTCTGTCTAGAGAATTTAGTCATTCTGCCCCTAATAGGTCCAGAACCCTTGACCTTTCCAGGAAGACTATGCTTTTTTGCCAAGAGATGGCAACAAATAACATCAGAAAATTGGACTCTGTCCATTGTACAACTGGGGTACAAGCTTCATTTTCTCAACTTGCCCCCACCTACAATAATAAAACAGTTCAATTCTCAGGGCCCTGCCACCGACCTCTTGTGGCAGGAGGTCACATCACTTCTAGCTCAAGGAGCAATCGAAGAGGTACCCATTCCCCAACAGGGGACAGGGTTTTACTCCCCCTACTTTCTTATTCCAAAGAAGACAGGGGGACACAGACCTATATTAGACCTCAGAGAATTAAACAAATATTTGTTCCAAGAAAAGTTCAAAATGATCTCCCTCGGAACACTTTTACCATACCTCCAAAGTCAAGACTGGCTATGTTCTCTAGATCTAAGAGATGCGTACACGTATATTCTCATCCACTCAGATCACAGGAAGTTCCTCCGATTCCTGGTCCAAGGAAGACACTTCCAGTACAGAGATCTTCCCTTCGGACTAGCCTCTGCTCCAAGAGTCTTCACAAAATGCATGGCAGTGGTAACAGCATTTATGAGGACTCTGGGAATATTCACCTTCCCTTACTTAGACAATTGGCTCATTCGAGCATCGACGGCTCCAGAGGCCAGCTTCGCTCTCTCTCGAGCAACGAGAATTCTTCAATACTTGGGGCTGGTCATAAACCTCCCAAAATCTCATCTTACCCCCTCTCAATCTCTAGAATTCATAGGGGCTCGTCTAGACACACGGCAGTCAAAGGCTTTCCTGCCACAGCCATGCTGTCTAAAGATAATACAACTAGCATCTCAAGCATCTATGAAGGTGTTCCTTACTGCTCGGGAGATGCTTCAGCTGCTGGGACACATGGCATCCACTGTCCATGTGGTTCCCTATGCTCACCTCCACATGCAAGCAGCCCAGTGGACCCTTTCCTCTCAGGGGTCACAAGCCTTGGGTCGACTAACAGACAAGATCAGAACTACCACATGTCTGTTTTCGTCCCTGCAATGGTGGCAATCCCTGGAAAACCTCCTTGTAGGCTCTCCTTTCCAGCAACCTCTATGCCAAACCACTCTAATGACAAATGCGTCCAAGTTGGGTTGGGGGGCCCACTTGCACGATCTCTCCACTCAGGGTCTTTGGACCTCACAGGAGGTTTCCCTTCACATAAACCTCCTAGAGCTGAGAGCTATTTTCAATGCTATTGAAGTCTTTCAGGGCCTTCTCAGCAACAAAACAGTTCTGGTCCAAACCGACAATCAGGTAGCTATGTTCTATGTGAACAAACAAGGCAGAACAGGCTCTCTGTCGCTATGCAATGAAGCTTTGCGACTATGGGCCCTCGCCAGAGAGTTACAAATTCACCTGTTTGCGGTATACCTTCCGGGCATTCAAAACTTGTAGGCAGACAAAATCAGTCAAATATTGCTGCCACACGAGTGGTCCCTCCACTCATACCTGCTTGCTCGAGTGTTTCGAATCTGGGGAACACCAGATATAGACCTCTTTGCAAGTCCACAGAATGCCAAACTTCCCCGATTCTGTTCCAAACTTCTGGCTCAAAACTGTCAGGCAAGAGATGCTTTCCTACTCCACTGGGGACAGGACTTCCTCTATGCCTTCCCACCCATTCCCCTCATTCCCAAGACTTTATTCAAACTTCAGAGAGACAGAGGTCGTATGATACTCATAGCTCCACAATGACCACGGCAGATGTGGTATCCTCTTCTTCTGCTTCTCTCTCAAACCACTCACCTGGAGTTGGGGAATGCTCCAGATCTCCTGTCGCAGGAGGACGGATCTTTAGTGCATCCCAATCCCCAGTCCCTACATCTCAGGGCCTGGTTACTGAAAGCCTAGAATTCCAGGATGTTAACCTTTCTTAACAAGTAAAGGATATCCTCCTGGCTTCCAGAAAACCCTCCACAAGATGTTCCTAAGGTTTCAAGGGGAAAAGGTTCTCTATCTAGTGTTCACAAAAGGGACTTAACCCCCTTTTAGTACCTGTAGAGTTGCTACTAGAGTATCTTCTACAAATATCAACTTCTGGTCTGAAGACCAATTCAGTTGGGGTCCATCTTAGTGCTATTGCTGCTTTTCATAAACCTTTCGATAGACAACCTATTTCCTCTCATCCACTTATATCAAGATTTATGAGAGGCCTACTCTTAACAAAACCTCCCATTAAACCACCACCGGTGGCATGGGATCTAAATCTTGTTCTTGGTCAGCTTATGAAACCGCCATTTGAACCTTTAGCCACTTCGGACCTAAAGTTTATTTCATGGAAAGTTATTTTCCTAATTGCCATCACTTCTGCAAGACACATTAGTAAACTACAGGTGTTAGTAGCTTATACAAAGTTTTACCATGATAAAGTAGTCCTCAGGACTCATCCTCACTTTCTTCCAAAGGTGGTTTCGCCTTTTAATTTAAACCAGTCAGTTTATCTTCCTATATTTTTCCCTAGGCCTCATGTCTCCAGTGTGGAAAGGAATCTTCAAACATTGGATTGTAAAATAGCCTTGGCGTTTTATCTCCAAAGAACTAAGCCACATAGAAAATCTTCTCAGCTTTTTGTGACTTTTGACTCTAGTTATTTGGGACTTCCAGTTTCTAAAAGAACTCTGTCAAATTGGATTGCAGATTGCATATCCTATATATCAGAGCATATTGGAGCAGCTGGTTCATGAACCGACCAGAGGGGAAGCCATATTAGACCTAGTCCTTAATGGAACACCAGATCTAGTGCAAGAGATAAGGGTGTTGGGGCCACTTGGCAATAGTGATCATAGCATGATCGCATTTGATTTAATTAGTGGAGGAGTGATAGTAAGGAAATCTACAGTACTACTTTTCAACTTTTGAAAGGGAGACTATGATAAAATGAGGAAAATAGTTAAGAAAAAACTAAAAGGAGCAGTTGCAAAGGTTAAAGACTTACATCAAGCTTGGGTGTTGTTGAAAAATACTATCTTGGAAGCCCAGACCAGCTGTATTCCACTCTTTAAGAAAAGTGGAAGGAAGTCCAAAAAACTGCCAGCATGGTTTAAAGGTGAGGTCAGAGAGGCTGTTGTTGCCAAAAAAGCATCTTTCAGGAAATGGAAAAAAGAGCCAAACGATGAAACCTGGAAACAGCACAAGCACTGGCAAGTCAAATGCAAGGCATTGAAAAGGCAGGCAAAGGGAGAATTTGAGAAGAAGCTTGCTGCGGAAGCAAAAACGCGAAATAAAGACTTTTTCAAGTACATTCGGAAACAAAAAATCTGTGAGAGAGTCAGTTGGTCCATTGGATGATAGAGGGGTTAAAAGGGCACTAAGAGGCGACAAGGCAATAGCGGAGAGACTGAATGAATTCTTTGCTTCGGTCTTTACTGAGGAAGATGTAGGGATGTTACCCATGACTAAAGTGGTATTTAAAGGTGTGGAAGAATTGAAGGAAATATTGATACATTGGGAAGATGTATTACAACTATTAGATAAACTGAAGAGTAGCAAATCACCTGGGACGGAAGTCATACATCCAAGGGTGTTGAAAGAACTGAAATATGAGATTGCAGACCTGCTATTAGTAATCTGTGAACTTTCATTAAAATCATCAGTAATACCTGAAGATTGGAGGATCGCCAATGTAACGCCAATTTTTAAAAAGGGTTCTAGGGGTGATCCAGGAAACTACAGACCGGTGAGCCTGACGTCAGTACCGGGAAAAATGATAGAAACCATCATAAAGAACAAAATTGCTCAGCATATAGATAGTGCGATGCTTCCGCTTGGGCCCAAGAGCTTACAAGCAGGAAACAGCCTTATGTTGTCCACTTTTGAATAAAGCTTCCCTTGTTGTCACCAGAGGTATTCTGGGACTTGTAGTTAGTTTATTCTTCTAGGACAAATTGTAGCTGTGACTCGGTGGTTCAAGGCAGCAAGAAAATTTATTTTGTGGGGATTTCCATGGCATTTAAGCTCAATACACAAACAAGGCAAAAAGGATGCTTCTCCAACATAAAGGATAAATCAGGTAACAGAGAATGATGTAACAAAAACCACTTTTCACTGTTCAGCTGTACTTATTCCCACGAGCTTACACCGAGGACTGCCTCGTGTGGTCATTCAACAGAAATACAGATAAACTTGCAACAGCTGTGATTTTCTTTTCTCAAAGCAACTTCTTCTAAGCACTGCTTCTTAGCTTCAGAAGGCAATTAAGCTTAGTAAAACACAGTATTAGCTTTCCTTAATTCTAAGCAGGTATTTCACTTATTCTCTATATTGTTTCACAGTCTCTCAGCTCAGTTCAATAATGCAGACTCTTCTTTTAAACACAATGAGCAATCCATTGGTACAGGTTCACACTCAGAGCTTGGCAAACAGGAATCTATTTGCATTCCTTCTATGGCATCAGGATATATGGTATCTCTATCAAAGTTACAAACTCTCCCAGACTTTCTCTCCTTTAGAAATTCCTGGAACTGATTCCACAGCAATTCAGCTTGTAAAGGCACAGTGGTATTAGGGGAGTGAACTTTTCCCTCAGCAAACAACTCTCTCAGTGCTTCTAGCTTTGAAGACTCAGCTGTTCTGCTTTTATCAGGGCTATGACTTTTCCCATATGTAAAACTTTCCACCCACCCCTTAGTAGTAGATGGTGAGGGCTCTGCTTCCTGGACTTTAGCAATATCAAACTGTTTCTCTGTGGATTTCTCAGCTCTGAGACTGCCGGCTTTACCTTGGGGATGGTTCCTCAGACAAGCGCTGATTTCTTTCTTCCTGGGCTCCTCCAGGGTCTGAAATTCAGCCTCCTTATGTCCTTCTGCAGTCCCTCTTGGGTAGCTGCTTTCCTGGGAGTTTTCTTCTTTCTTTCTCCTCCAGCTATGCTCAGCCTTGCTCTCTCTGTTGTTCTTTGCCTTCCTCCTTCCTTCCTTGTTCTGCTCTGCTCGTGGTTTTAAGAACCGTTGGCTGCTAGGCACTCCCTGTTCTCTGCACCTGTGTGACCAATCATCAGGCATGCTTGTCTCCACCCCTGAGCTAGGGCGTGGCCTGACCTTAGCAGGGAGCTGGGTTTTTTTCTGATCTGGCTTGCAAGTCTTATGCACAAGTGAACTGTCATTCATTTCAAAGGGGAAACTAGGATTTTCTTCCACTTCCATGTCTTCCTGGGAGCTTTCATCACTACAATAGTCATGGCCTAATGGGAGACAGCCAACATGGCTTTAGACAAGGAAGATCTTGTCTTACTAATCTGTTATGTTTTTTTGAAGGTGTGAATAAACAGGTGAACAAAGGTGAGTCGGTTGATATAGTGTATCTGGACTTTCAGAAAGCCTTTGACAAGGTCCCTCATCAGAGACTTCTGGCAAAACTAAAGAGTCATGGGATAGGAGGCAGTGCACTATTGTGGATCAGGAACTGGTTAAAAAATAGAAAGCAGAGGGTAGGGCTAAATGGCCAATTTTCCCAATGGAGAAAGGTGAATAGTGGTGTACCCCAGGGATCTGTGCTGGGTCTGCTGCTTTTTGACATATTCATAAATGACCTGGAAAAGGGAATAATGAGCGAGGTTATCAAATTTGCAGATGACACAAAACTATTTAAAGTTGTTAAAACCCAAGAGGATTGTGGAAAATTGCAAGAGGATCTTGATAAATTGGAAGACTGGGCATCAAAATGGCAGATGAAATGTAATGTGGACAAGTGCAAAGTTATGCATCTAGGGAAGAACAACCCAAACTATGGTTACACGATGCAAGGTTCCACAGTAGGAACCACCACTCAGGAAAAAGATTTAGGTGTCATTGTGGATAACGGCCCAGTGTGCAGCAGCGGCCAAGAGAGCAAATATAATGCTAGGTATGATAAGGAAAGGAATGGAAAATAAAACAAAATATATTATATTGCCTCTATATTGTTCCATGGTGAGACCGCACCTTGAATACTGTGTGCAGTTCTGGTCACCGTATCTTAAAAAGGATATAGCATTATTAGAAAAGGTTCAGAGAAGAGCCACCAAAATGGTAAAGGGGATTGAAGGATACTCCTATGAAGAAAGGTTAAAAAGGTTAGGGCTCTTTAACCTGGAAAAGAGACGTCTGAGGGGAGATATGACAGAAGTCTATATATTAATGAATGGAGTTGCATGGGTAAACGTAGATCAATTGTTTACATTATCAGAATATAGAAAGACTAAGGGACATGCAATGAAGCTACAGGGTAAACTATTTAAGACTAATAAAAGAAAATATTTTTTCATTCAACGTGTAATCAAACTCTGGAATTTGTTACCGGAGGATATAGTAAAGGCTGTTAGTGTAGCTGGGTTTAAAAAAGGTTTGGACAAGTTCATGGAGGAAAGGTCCATAAACCATTATTAAGAAGGGACCCAGGATATCAATGCTTGACCCAGTACAAGCATTGTGGAACTTTTGTCTTTTGGGGAAACTGCTAGGTACGTATGACCTAGATTGGCCACTGTTGGAAACAGTATACTGTGCTTGAAGAACCTTGGTCTGACCCAGTATGGCATATCTTACGTTCTTATGTTCAGAGTAAGGGACTTTCTCTCAAAGGCCATGTCATGGCTCACAATGTCAGAGCAATGGCAGCCTCAACGGCTAACCTTCGTTCTGTCTCTATTGATGACATCTGCAAAGCAGCCACTTGGACTTTCATACATACCTTCACAGCCCACTATTGCTTAGACAAGGACTCCCGTTGGGATGCCTCGTTTGGCCAGGCTGTTCTACAGCATCTCTTCCATACTTAATACAACTTTTACCCACCACCCACAGTTTGGATGCCTAAGGTCCATGGGAGGAAACATGACCCATCTCACCTGGGTTCACAGCTAGTTGGGGTCACCCCTTGACATCTTTCAGCTGGGGAGTCCCCATATGTGAAGACTACATTCCTGCTTGTTCCTGGAAATAGCGTAGTTACTCACCTGTAACAGGTGATCTCCAGGAACAGCAGGAATTTAGTCTTCACAACCCACCCACCTCCCCTAGGAGTTGTCTCTATCTCTCTCTTTCTCTACTTCTCTCCTTTGGTCTCAGCTATAAACTCAACTGAAGTGGGAGAGGTACAGAGATGGGAAGGCAGCACGCATGCACTGTGGGATGCTCCCAAAAGCTTTCCTATTGGATGCTGGGGAGCGTTCCCACGCTGACTCCGTCGGTACCGATGATACCCATATGTGAAGACTAAATTCCTGCTGTTCCCGGAGATCACCTGTTACAGGTGAGTAACTACGCTATCTGGTGAGTGGCCCATTCAAATTGATTTACAACTGGAGAGTTCTAGGAAAGGGAACCACAGTTGTCTGGGCCAATAAGTGACAATGAGAATCATGATGCCTCTGTTTGGAGCTTCAGGAGGGTCTTTGCAATGAGAGGTTTTGGAAGAGACATGCTCAGAAGACTCTTACCTAATCAAGAAAGAAAGTATCCAAAGCTAGTTTGCTGTGTGACCCCACCTTGGAGCAGAACTGATCTATCTGGGCATTCTGAGCAGTCATGAAAATATCTATCAAGGGGATGCCCTTCTCCCACAGATATGACTTGTGACCTCCGTGTCCAGGGTTTATTCATGGTGCTTAACATAATGCCTCCTCGGGTCACGCCGATACCTTGGTCAGACCATCATGCTATTCACTTTAAGTTGCATATTCACCACCAAAGATCACCACAGAAAACACCTCACCCTGGATGAAGAGTCAAAGGGTTTGATAAAGAACAATTCCTAAAGGATACCCTCCATAAACTCCCACAAGACTCCACCAATCTGGAAGAGGCTATCAAAACTTGGAACACCACCATAGTTGCAGTAGCAAGAGCTCCTGGGCGAGCAAATCCCAGTCGCAGAGTGACAAGACCAACATAGCTCCTTGGTTCTCTGCTGAAATAAGGGAAATGAAGAAAACACTACACAGGCTGGAATGGTGCTGGGGACAAGACAAGACCAAAACCGCTTTAAAACAATATCAAATAAAACAACGGGACTACAACTGTCTGATCAAGCGATATAAATAAGAATATCATACCAACCTCATATTAAGATCCAGTAACAAGCCCAGAGAACTGTTTGAGATTGTCCGTGCACTGACAAAGGAACCAACTCAGACTGGAGAAGACACAATTTACCTTCAATCCTTTGCAAATTTCCTATGTGCCAAGCTCAAGCCCTCTTCGAGAGTCATACTACTGGTGGATCCCTCAGACTGCACAGACCCATCCCCAGACACATATGGGGCAAATTCTACGTACCCACAACTGATCAAGTCACCCAGACCATCGTCGAACTAACCGCCAGCACAGCATCCTCTGATCCCTGTCCGGTAAGATGGATTAAATCAGCCAAAGATGAGCTCATCCAATATATCCACAATATAATAAGATCCTCTCTAACTCAAGGGTATATACCCCCTCCCTCAAACAGGCAACTAGCCAACCAATCCCCCAAAACAAGTCAGCAGATAATTCAGACCAAGCATCACACCACATTGACTCACACGTCCCTCTGAACCCCCACCAATATGGATTTCGACCCAACCACAGTGTCAAAACCCTTCTCATGCAGCTATTTGACAACTTGATCAGAGAGATTGACAATATAAAAAATGGCTTCCTCCTCATCTTCATCAATATCTCCTCTGCATTCAACACAGTGGCACACAGCATCCTATTAAACAGGCTCAAAGACACCAGTCTTCACAGCACACCACTTAAGTGGTTTCAGTCCTACCTCAGTGACCAGCGACAACAAGTCAAAGTTGGAGCAAACATCTCTACCCCGTTTGACGCAGAACAGGGAGTCCCACAAGGGTCCTCCCTGTCCACTCTACTCTTCAACCTTTATATACAACCAATCTGCAGCATCTTCAAAAAGCATAACATCCAATATGCCATATATGGAGATGACATTATGGTTTATACCCCAATCAACCTAGACCTACCAGACTACACAAATATAGCAGAATTCATACAAAAGATGATCGATTGGCTATCAAACAACAACCTAAGCATCAACTTCAAAAAGATCAAGGCTCTAATTATCACATGAGATACCTCCTTTACCCCGCCCTCTCCCCAATCTCAATCAACCTGGCAAATACATCTATATTAGTAAAGGAAAAAGTGAAGTACCTGAGAGTTACCTTAGACTGCAACTTGAATCTAAAAGCACACATCAACAGAATCACCAGAATTGCATTTCACAAAATAGCCATTATTTGAAGACTCAAACTCCTCCTCAGTCATGACCATTTCCGCACAGTCTGCCAAGCTGTCATTACGCCCTTACTGGACTACTGCAATTCCATTTTCAGTGGTCTACTGAAACAAACTATCCAGCCTCTTCAATTAGCCCAAAACACCACTGCCCGAATCATCTCTGGTTCTGTGAAATTTGACCAAATAACACCTCTCTTATACCAGCTCCACTGGCTCCCTATCACCTCACAGGCCAAATACAAGACAGCTCTGACCATCTTCAAAATCAAGTACAACATGTTGGCTGACATACTCCAGGACCTAATTTGCACAAAGCTCAACAACAAACGACGAAGACAGAGCACCATAGACATCATCCAAATACCCAGCTCATCCACTAAAGCCAATAATTCTACAACCAAGAGAGCTCTATCTCTAGCAGCACCAGCCATTTCGAACTCTCTTCCGGAGACACTACCGTGACTTTAGGAAGAAGCTGAAAACCTTCTTCTTCATGGAACGCTTCAGTGAACTCTCCTAGAACTCCACATTCCGGACTACCCCATAGCCTAAGCCCCCCAATTCCTTGTCATATGCTGTCTTGTTAAATCTATATATATGCCACAATGTAAATAAGTTATGCTTGCTAACATTTCCAGCATGCCACCCTTACCTATACTGCAAGTTCTCTGTAGTGTTTGTTGAGTTTTACTGTAAACCGCTTTAATTTTATGATAAGGTGGCATAAAAAAACTGTTAAATTAATTAAGGACTCAGCCAGTCCACCAGACTGTTTTGTTCTCCTGGTAGATAAATGGCCCTTAAGGCCACAGGAGGTGCATGCCCATATCTCCGTGCTTGGTGATCCGGGCAGTGGGAGAGGAGGGGAACAGCAGCCCGCCTGCTTAAAAGCGGCGTCCCTCGCCACCGGAGGGAGCCGCTGCAGCCGCCGGAAAAAAACAACTCCCCTCACAGCGCTCCTGCCCAATCCGGGCAGTGGGAGAGGAGGGGAACAGCAGCCCGCCTGCTTAAAAGCGGCGTCCCTCGCGGGCGCGCCCGCACCTGGCGGGCCCGCACCTGAGGGCCTCGCCAGAGGGCCCTTTGGCGTGGCCCTTAGGCGCGGCACAGAGGCGCACAAAAAAGCAAGCACCCAACATTCCCTCCCCCCCGAAAAAGCCACGCTATGTTCAACAGACACCTCCACCACCGAACCGAAGATCAACGACTCTGCAAGGAAAAACATCACCACCCCCGAACCCCAGCCGAGGCCCGAAGCCAAGCAGCAGGAAACAACTAAAATAATCAGCAACGCCGACAGGAGCACAGGAGAACCCAGCAAGGAGCAGACCGAGGCGAAGGACGTCAGAACCGCAAGTAGAACTCTCTCAGTACACCACACATTCCCCACCTCCAAGCTCACACCTCCACTACACACACTCCAACAGACCCGGCCCTCCCCCCACGGGACAGGCACCCGCAACAAGACGCCCTACACAGATCCGGCTCGCCCTCCACGGGACAGGCTCCCGCTCCAAGACGCCCTACACAGATCCGGCTCGCCCTCCACGGGACAGGCTCCCTCCACGGGACAGGCTCCCGCACCAAGACGCCCTACACGAATCCGGCTCGCCCTCCACGGGACAGGCTCCCTCCACGGGACAGGCTCCCGCACCAAGACGCCCTACACAGATCCGGCTCGCCCTCCACGGGACAGGCTCCCGCTCCAAGACGCCCTACACAGATCCGGCTCGCCCTCCACGGGACAGGCTCCCGCTCCAAGACGCCCTACACAGATCCGGCTCGCCCTCCATGGGACAGGCTCCCGCTCCAAGACGCCCTACACAGATCCGGCTCGCCCTCCACGGGACAGGCTCCCTCCACGGGACAGGCTCCCGCACCAAGACGCCCTACACGAATCCGGCTCGCCCTCCACGGGACAGGGTCCCTCCACGGGACAGGCTCCCGCACCAAGACGCCCTACACAGATCCGGCTCGCCCTCCACGGGACAGGCTCCCGCTCCAAGACGCCCTACACAGATCCGGCTCGCCCTCCACGGGACAGGCTCCCGCTCCAAGACGCCCTACACAGATCCGGCTCGCCCTCCACGGGACAGGCTCCCGCTCCAAGACGCCCTACACAGATCCGGCTCGCCCTCCACGGGACAGGCTCCCTCCACGGGACAGGCTCCCGCACCAAGACGCCCTACACGAATCCGGCTCGCCCTCCACGGGACAGGCTCCCTCCACGGGACAGGCTCCCGCACCAAGACGCCCTACACAGATCCGGCCATCCCTCCATGAGACAGGCTATCTCACCAGATACAACTCTCTCCAAACAGCCAACAGGCGAAGACTTAAGAAAACAGGCATCACCTTAACAGAACATCAAAAAAACCAACATGCACGCCACATACTTCCTCCCACTCTACCTACTAGTTACACAAATCCTCCCACCAACCACACACCCCCACCACCCACAAGCAAACACAACATGGCACCCACCAACTGTATTGCCATATTTAGAATCACGGCACACATACAAAGAGACACTCAGAACCTCCCATGCAAAACGACCATACAGACACAAATCAAGCTCCCACACCTACACAAAGGAAACACATGTAACAGCAACCTCCTCAACAGAAACAACCACAATAGAGATCATAAATGCCAGATCCGTCTGCAACAAGATACACACGCTTGTAGACCACATTGAAGAGCGACAGCCCGACATAATATGCATCACAGAGACATGGCTCAACAAGACGGACAATGTTCTACTCAACCAACTAGTACCAAACAACTACTCAGCGTACAACTGCCCACGCACCAACAAACGTGGAGGAGGAGTCCTGATAATAGCGAAATCAAAACTAAACTTCAAGACACAGAGCCTCACCGATACACAGCACTGTAACACCATTAGCATCAAGAACAAGAGCATCGCAATCTGCCTAACATACAGGGCACCCAGAGCTCCACCCGACGAACTGGCCTTCACACTCGAAGAAGCCTGTGCCATAACAACAAACAACAAACCAGCGCTGCTGATTGGAGACTTCAACCTAAAATCCACCAATGCCAAAGACGCAGAGGCCTTCCTTCAAGCAATGTCCTCACTTCAATTCACACAAATAATCAATGCACCAACACACAGACATGGATCATCGCCAGACCTCATATTCGCATCCAATTACCTAACATCAAGAGACCTGATTTCTCCACCCACCATTACCCCAGTACCATGGTCTGACCACTACTTAATCGGGACAAGGCTGCGGTCACAAGAGGCCCAGACGATCGAAAGAGCAAACATCTCACATACACAAAGACGATTCAAGTGTTTTGACAAGGACGAATTCATACAGGACACAATACAACACCTGAACACTTCTACAGATGACCTGGAGGAACAAGTCTCCAGCTGGAACAGCATTTTAGCCAACGCTGCCACACCATCCAAGGGCGGGACCGAGAAACAATACCACAACAGGAGACAAAACAAACCATGGTACTCAGCAAAAATACGACAGGAAAAGAGGGAACTCAGGAAGATTGAACGGAGATGGAGAAAAAACAAAACAACAGCCGACCAGCATCTTTATCTAACGAAGCAAAAGCAATACAATGAACACATCAACCAATCAAAGAGGGAATTCCACACAAACATGATAAATACCTCCATCAACAAACCCAGAGAGCTTTTTGAAATAGTAAAGATCCTCACAAAAGAGCAAACAACTGAAGGGGAAGCACAAATTGATCCACAGGAATTCGCCGACCACATCAAAGAGAAATTTCACTCCACAGAACAAACAACGCCTAGTAGAACCACAAGAACGGATGTATACCCCAAAACCTGGGGCACATTCTCCTCACCCTCAACAGAACAGATATCCCACATCATCTCTACAATCAACACTAGCACCGCTCCTACAGACCCATGCCCAGTGTCATGGGTCAAAGCCACCAAATCAAGCCTCATCCCCACCATACATAAAATAGTACACGACTCACTCACTCAAGGAATCATGCCAAAGCAACTAAAACTTGCATCAGTAAGACCAATCACAAAGAAAACAACTCTCGACAAAAAAGATCCAGCAGCGTACCGACCAATCTCCAGCATACCCTTCCTCGCAAAAATCATCGAAAAAGCGGTTCAACTACAACTTCAGGATCACATCGACAAACATGAAACACTCGACGACAACCAACACGGATTTCGTCCCAACCACGGTGTCGAAACGCTACTGATCTACCTCTTCGACAGCATCCTAAGAATAATTGACAATACCAGGAATGGAATCATAATGATCTTCATCGACATCTCCTCAGCATTCGACACAGTGGACCACAACATGCTCCTGGAAAGACTAAAAAACACTGGTATACACGGTATCACATTGAAATGGTTCCACTCGTACCTAACCGAAAGACAGCTACAGGTCAAGGTGGGACACATCACCTCCCGACCCATCAAAATCCGTCAAGGAGTACCTCAAGGATCTGCGCTCTCAGCACTCCTATTTAACATCTACATCCAACCAATATGCAACATCATGAAAGAGAACAACATTCAATACACAATCTATGCGGACGACATCATGATATACACCCGATATCAATCGACAACCCGGACTTCTCTAAGATAACAGACTGCCTTACACAAATGACCAATTGGTGTCAGGACAACAACCTCGCAATAAACTACAACAAGACTGAAGCTTTAATCATCACTCGGAACCAAAGCTTCATACACCCACCGAATATAAAGATACAAAACACTACTATACCAATAAGGTCAGAAGTGAGATACCTCGGGGTTACGCTGGACAATAAACTCAATCTCAAGCCACACATAGGCAAAACAATACAAAAAGCCTACTACAAGATGCGAATCATCAGGAGACTGAAACCACTCCTCGCCCCAGAACACTTCCGTACCGTATGTCAAGCTCTGATAACCCCACTACTGGACTTCTGCAATCCGATATACCTTGGTCTACCGAAACAAGCCATCAAACCACTCCAACTGGCACAAAACACCGCAGCACGAATCATATCCGGAACTGCAAGACAGGAGCACATCACACCCACCTTAAAGGACTTACACTGGCTTCCAATCAGTGCACGCATCAGATACAAAACTATCATAAACCTATACAAGATAAAACAGCACACATCAGCCAACAGCCTGCACACCCTCATACAACCAGACACCAGTACACGTCCAAGAAGAAAACAAACTCACAACCGAGTCAGCACCCCAAGTGAATACAAACACACACGCAAGGACACAACAGACCGAGCACTCTCCATGGCTGCTCCAACAATATGGAACAAACTACCGGACGATTTGAGGGCAACTACAGACCTCAAGGACTTTAGGAAACAGCTGAAAACCATGCTGTTCATAGAACACTATGGACACATCACATAGTCTAAATAGCTGTATATCAGCACACGTCACCGCCTAACACTGTATGTATATAAGATGTTTTTAGCTCCACTGTATATAGCCCACATTGTACATAACTCAAACTAATCTAGCACACAACACAACACGCACCCAGCTAAATTTTCACCCTCACTGCATGTATAACACACTCACACTACCAGATTGTTTGCTGTGATACCACCTTGATTATTATGATAAGGCGGTTTAGAAATACTGTTAAATAAATAAATAAATAAATGGTTGGTCCCACGAAGGGATAGCGAGGGTCACACATACTATAATAAAGCTAAGTATTATGTGATTCTGAATAGGGTTGTCAAAGGTTTTCTTTATTTTTCATTTCATTGGTGGTGGAGGGAATTCTTTTTTATTTTTATAATTTTTAGTGTATACCATTTGCCACTAGAGTGCAATAAAAGCCAGTCACCAATCTCAGGCCTCTCCTTACCTCCTCCTGTGCACCAAGTGCTTAGTTAAAAAACATTCCTGAGGTTTAGCAAAACATCCCCTACCACTTAATTTATCTTGTCCAAGGTGTTGATATGGAGTAGAAGCAATTCCCAATTGTTCCCGCTATGCCAGTTTTGTACAGTGTTTTACATGTGGAAATCTCGTTTGTGAGGAAAAGTTATGTGCATTTCCTAATACTGTGCTTGGGTATGCTGTGGCTGCAGAGGACGCCTCAGGAGTGGGAAGAAGGTGGGGGACTGAACACTGCAAGTAGTTTATTATAATCAAAGCTACATGTCTTGTTTCAGACAGAAAAAAATAGAGCCAAGCGGATGCAGTCTCTGTGGTGCAATTAGCTACACCTCCAGATATATGCATGTGCATATGTGAATATTTATCAAAGTCAAAGATAATGTACCTGGGCATCTTGTGCTTGGAAATCAGCTGGGTTTGTGCAAGCTAAAACGTTGGTTTGCATATTATCAGAGAGCCATACTATTGAAAAATGTATCTTTATTAAGGGTTGTGTCTGCAGCGCCCATGTTATTCCTATAAGCATTGTGGCAGATGGCATGTGCTCATGTTTAGTAAACATGCTCTAAGTATTAAAAAAAAGGCTGTGGATAAAAACATTAAAAACAAATTTAAAAAAACTTTTTTGACATGGCTGCTTAGCTACTAGAGAGGGGGGGAAGGTACATGCTTAGCAGTTTTCAAGCCCTGGTCACAGTGTAATTTGTCTTTTCATTTCACAGTGCTGTCCTTTAAGTATCTGCATTCATCAGCATGCAATAGGTTCATTAATGCACCTTAGTGGTTGATAAACAAAATTAAAACAAAAAAAAGAAAAGAAAGTGACACCTTTGTATTGGACTAATCTAATACATTTTGGATTAGCTTTCAAGGTTAAAACCTTCCTCCTAAGGTATGAGCAGGAGGTGAGAAGTGGGAGAGATGTGTGTGGTTTTACCACAGTGGGGGTGTTACAGCCATGGCAAATGCAAAAGGTACTGCCGTGGTAGGGAAGTAATGCAGTGGTCATTGCAAATGTGTGGCCGTTGCACATATGTGTTGTGATGGTGCGCACTAAGTGTGCCCTCTACTTGTGTGCTAGCAATGCGATGTTATGAGTGGAAATAGGCATAGACAAGCAAACCCCTGCAGAGAAAGCAGATAGCAATACAAACTAACAGGGTATGTAGCAAGTGGGCAGTGAAGGAAAGTAAGGGCTGACCCAGAAATAGGCATGTCCCACTATACAGCACAGAGCTATAGGCAAAGCAGAAAGAGGAGAGGTATGCAAATCAGGGAAGCAAACACATGCATAGTGACCCTGTTTGTGGGAGATAGGGTGCAAATGCAGCAACTGAAGGAGCATGGGACCCCATATGGATTCGGGCAGGGTGTCAGTAGTGGCCACCATGTAGAATGGTCATATGAATTCCTCTCACCCTGAGTCACCCAAGATGTGTGCTTAACTATGACACCGTAGACAGGCCACCAGACCTCAGGTGTAAGGGGTTGAGACGACTCTTCCTCCCTGTCAGTTCTCTTAGACATCTGACATGGTATGTTAGTTATTGAGGTGTACTGCACCCATGTAGGAGAAGGGAAGAAGCATTAGAATCTCTATGATCAACACAGTGACCACACTGATTTGGGAGGGATGCATGGTGGGGGCAGCCACCCACTCAAACCCTCCATCACATGGGGCCACACTGTCTTGGCCCACCACTGGTGATCACAATAGCTCCCCAGATCTATAGGACACCTCATCCCCTGAGCAAACAGGCTGGGAGAGGGAACACTGATCAGGGAGCTCCAACCAAGCATAGCCATGTTCAGTAATGGAGGTATCTGCTCAGAGCCAGTAGACCAAAGACATGTCCTCATATGAGTAAAATGAGGAGGCAAGACATTTTATTGTGTAGATATGTTAGTGATGGAAGCAAAAGAGGTATTGTCAGACCCATGTAGAAGCTGATGAAGATAAAGCAGAATTGCTTAACAAATATTCCTGTTCTGTGTTCACAGGAAAAGGACTAGGAGTGGGATCTCAGAAAACACACACAAATAGGAACAGAAATGAGGTTGATTTTGAATGATTTTCAGAAGGCTGTGTTTATGAGGACTAAGCTAAACTAAGTTAGACAAAGCAATGGGGCCAGATGGGATACATTTGTGAGTACTGAAGGAATGGCAGCTCTGCTGTCTGTCTTTTTCAATGCTTCTTTAGAGTTAGGAGTGGTCCCAGAGGACTGGAGAAGGTATCTTCTCCGTACAAAAGCAAAAATAAGGAGGAGGTTGGAACCACTGTTCCCTCTAAGCTGTGCGCGTGTGCGCGCGCACACACCTCGCTGAGTGAGCGCACATATTTTACAACAGAGCGCACAAAAATTACGGTTCTGATTCTGATAGAAAACAACACATTCTTAAAATTGAAAAGTTGTTGTGTATTTATAGTTTTCACAAGTTCTACAATATTTTCTAGTGCAATCAATGTGGTGTACATACTGTATTCTGACGTGTAGTCAAATTTTAAAGTATATAACTCCAAGTGTTGTTATGTGGCACACAAAAATTTAACCTTCCTTCAAAAGCTGCACAGCTATTTTATGCGCACACAGCCTACAGAAAATTAGAGGGAACATTGGTTGGAACTACATAGTAGTTAGTCTCATCCCCTTACATTAATGGAAATATTGCTAAAACAGAAGATAGTGCAGTTTCTGGAATTCAATGAATTACAGGATCCAAGGCAGCATAGTTTTATTAGAGGCAGGCGGATGAAAGGATGGCAGAAAGAGTGGCAGGGTAGGGATGGGGCAGAATTCATGAAATGGGGGCATGTGTGAGAATATGTTGAAGTGGTAACAGGCTAAGAGGGTTTGAAAGAGCCAAAGGAGGGTAAAAGGTTTTGTGTATGTGAAAGAGAGACAAAAAGGATATTGGAATTGAGTATCATAAAAAGAGGTGAAGAAGACAGAGGGTAAGTCTAGGAAAGGAAAAATGTTGTTGTTGTTACATAAGAACATAAGATATGCCATACTGTATCAGACCAAGGTCCATCAAGCCCAGTATTCTGTTTCCAACAGTGGCCAATCTAGGTCATATGTACCTAGCAGTTTCCCCAAGGGACACAGGTTCCACAATGCTTGTATTGGTTCAAGCATTGATATCCTGGGTCCCTTCTTAATAATGGTTTATGGACCTTTCCTCCAGGAACATGTCCAAACCTTTTTTAAACCCAGCTACACTAACAGCCTTTACTACATCCTCCGGTAACAAATTCCAGAGTTTGATTACACATTGAGTGAAAAAATATTTTCTGTTGTTAAGTGCCGTCGAGTCGGAGTTTACTCATGGCGACCCTCTGGATAGCTATCCTAAATTGTGTTTGGTCTTGAGTCAGGCGGCTCATTGTTGACAGACTGGTACCCGTAGCTGCTGTTATTGTATCGATCCATCTCATTGAGGTCTTCCTCTTTTGCATTGACCTTCTATCTTGCCAAGCATGATGTCTTTCTCTAATGATTTCTCTCTCCGCATGATGTGTCCAAAGTATGAAAGTCAAAGTCTTGTCATCTGAGCTTCTAAAGAAAGCTTAGGTTTGATCTCCTCTAGTACCAACTGGTTTGTTCTTCGGGCAGTCCATGGTATACACAGTATTCGCTGCCAGCACCATAATTCAAAGGCATCAATTTTCTTCCTGTCTATCTTTTCACTGTCCAGCTTTCACATCCATATGATGTTATTGAAAATACCATGGCTTGAACAAGTCAAATCTTTGTATGGAGAGAGACATCTCTGCTCTTGAGAATCTTATCTAGGTCTTTCATAGCCATTCTGCCAAGAGCAATGCGTCATCTGATTTCTTGACTGCTTGTTGCTTCTTTATTGATAGTTGATCCAAGTAGGTTAAAGTTGTTCACAATTTCAATTTCTTCTCCTTCAACGATGAACCTGTTGATTATGCTAGTTGTCATGATCTTTGTCTTCTTTACATTAAGGTGCAGGCCCATTTTGAGACTATGTTCTTTGATTGTGAGATGCAAATGTTTCAGTTCATCTTCACTTTCAGCCAGTAATGTGGTGTCATCAGCATAGCGAAGGTTGTTGATGAGTCTTCCACTGATCTTCACACCTCTGTTGTCTTCATACAATCCTGCTTCTCTGATGATTTGTTCTGCATATAAATTAAACAGGTAGGGAGAAAGTATGCAGCCTTGTCTTACACCTTTGCTTATTTTAAACCATTCTGTTTCTCCTTGATCCGTTCGAACTGTTGCTTCTTGATCAATGTACAGATTGTGCAAGAGTACGATCAGGTGTTCTGGTATACCCATGCTTCTTAATGTGGGCCAGAGGTTCTCATGGTTTACACAGTCAAAAGCTTTGCTATAGTCGATAAAGCACAAATAGATATCCTTTTGGTATTCTTTAGTCTTTTCAAGGATCCATCTCACATCCGCAATGATGTCTCTCGTTCCTCGCCCTTTCCTGAACCCTGCTTGCACTTCAGGTAGTTCTTGTTCCAGGTATGGTTGTAGTCTCTTTTGAATAATCTTCAGTAGAATCTTGCTGGCATGTGGGATCATAGCGATTGTGCGATAATTTCCACAGTCAGTTGGATCACCTTTCTTTAGTATTGGTATAAACATAGATCTTTTCCAGTCAGTTGACCATGATGTTGTCTTCCATATTTCTTGGCAGAGCCTTGTAAGTATGGTAACAGCTGCATCAGATTGCTGTAATATGTCTATGGGAATGCTATCAATGCCTGGTGCTTTGTTCTTTGATAAGGCTTTCAATGCTGCTTCAACTTCTTCTTTCATCACCAATGGTTCCCGATCATAAGGTGCAGGTTGAAACGGCTGTTGGTCCACTTGATCTTTAACATATAAAAACTCTGTATGTTCCTTCCATCTTTTCTTGATCTTCTCAGCATCATTCAACATAGAACCTTGAGCATCTTGTAACATTCCAATTCGAGGCTGGAACTTTTTCTTTAACTCTCGTAGCTTTAGGAAAGCCGAACTTGTTCTTCCTTTAATAGTTTTTGCTTCTATTTCCTTGCATGCATCATTGTGGTACTTTTCCTTGTCCTGTCTTGCTGCACGTTGGAAATCTCTGTTGAGTTCTGTGATTGTCTTTCTTTCTCCTCTGGCTTTAGCTTCTCTGCGTTTCTGGGCAATTTTCAGAGTTTCTTCCGTCATCCATTTTGGTCGTTTTTTCTTTTTCACCTTTTGTAGAGACTTCTCGCTTTCTTTCAACACAACCTTCTTGATGTCATTCCATAACTCTTCTGGAGCTCTATCATTTGTATCTAAAGCAGCAAATTGATTTTGCAGGCAGTCTTTAAATTCCAGTGGTATATTCTGAAGGTCATATTTTGCTGTATTCATGATTGGTTTGTTCTTTTTCAACTTTAGCTTGAGTTTGCATACTAGTAGTTGATGATCTGTACCACAGTCAGCTCCAGGTTTTCTCTTTGTTGATGTTATAGAGCTTTTCCATCGTTGACTTCCACAGATGTAGTCAATTTGATTTTTAAACAATCCATTGGGTGAAGTCCATGTGTACAGTCACCGCTTGTGTTGCTGGAAGAAGGTGTTTGAGATGAATAGATCATTGGTCTTGCAGAATTCTATCAGTCTTTCTCCAGCTTCATTTCTGTTGCCAAGTCCATATTTTCCAACTACTTTGTCTTCTTCTTTGTTGCCAGCCTTTGTGTTCCAGTCAACCATGACTATCAGGATATCCTTTTGCATGTTCTGTCAATTTCAGCTTTTACTTGTTCATAGAACTCTTCAATTTCATTCTCTTCTGCAGCTGTTGTTGGGGCATATACTTGAATTATAGTTGTGTTGATAGGCATTCCTCATAGACGAATAGAGATTAAGCGTTCGCTGACTGCATTGTATTTCATTACAGTTCTTGCGAGTTTCTTCTTTATTGCAACACCATTTCTTCTTTGTCTTTCATTTCCAGCATAGTAGACCATGTGATCATCTGATGCAAAGTGCCCGATGCCAGTCCATTTCAGTTTGCTGACACCCAACAGATCAAGTTGTACACGTTCCATTTCATTCTTGACCACCTCCAACTTCCCGTAGTTCATGCTTTGTACGTTCCATGTTCCAATGTGTAAGACATCTTTACAGCTTCTGACTCTCATTTCATGCGCAGCTACATCAGCAGTCAGACGTCCCGAGGGCTTTGATCCAACCACATCATAAATGCTGGCTTTACTCTGAAAAGTCTTCAGCTCTTCCCCAGTAGCTAGTTGAGTGCCTTCCAACCTGGGAGTCTCATCTTCCAGCACTACAGCACAATTTGTTTTGTTGTAACTATCCATTGGGTTTTCATGGCAAGATACAGAAGTAGATTGCCGGGCCTTTCTTCCACGCAGTTTAAGTTTGGTGTTGTTGCTGTTGTCACAGAAATGTGATCCTCCGCCGTCAACACTATCCCATTCTGCTGCTGCCCAAATGGGTGGTTTGTCTTGGTCAGGCACCTCAGCTGAGACCTGTCCATCTTGGGAGACCCTGCCAGTAGTTAAACTACTGATAGTTTAGCTCTCAGCATCACTGATGCACATAAGCCCTCACAGCACGACAAGCTGCAAACCAAGTGAGGGGAAAAATAAGTATTCATTATTCCTTTATCCTGAATGAGGGGTCTAAAGAGTGTTGCAGCAGCTCTGTGTTTGTCATGTTTATACATTTGCTTCAAATTCATTTCATACAACTGAAATGACTTGATTCTTCATCCAGAAATATTCAGATCAGCTCATCTACTATGATTGAACAGAGGTGAGCTTTATGTAACTTATTATGAGCCTTGTTAAGGCAAGTTTTAGATTCTGAGATAGTTTGGGTTTGCTATGACAAAGGCAACATCATTTCTTCTTGGTCTTTCATTTCCAGCATAGTATACTATGTGATCATCAGATGCAAAGTGCCCAATGTCAGTCCATTTCAGTTCGCTGATACCCAACAGATTGAGTTGTACATGTTCCATATCATTTTTGACCAACTCCAGCTATCCTTGTTTCACGCTTTGCATGTTCCATGTCCCAATATGTAAGACATACAGTGCATTGCAAAAGTATTCATCCCCTCTGTGTTTGTCCTGTTTTGTCGCATTACAACCTGGAATTAAAATGGAGTTTTGGGGATGAGCATGTGATATACACAACATGCCTATGATTTAAAGGTGCAAAATATCCTTTATTGTGACACAAACAATAATTAAGAAAAAAAAAACCTGAAATCAGGAGTGTGCATATGTATTCACCCCCAAAGTCAATACATTTTAGAGACACCTTTTGCTGCAATTACAGCTGTAAGTCTCTTGGGGTATGTATCCATTAGCTTAGCACATCTAGCCACTGGGATTTTCACCCATTCCTTAAGGCAAAACTGCTCCAACTCATACAAGTTAGATGGGTTGCGTTGGTGTACAGCAATCTTCAAGTAATGCCACAGATTCTCAATTGGATTGAGGTCTGGGCTTTGACTAGGCCATTCCAAGTCATTTAAATGTCTCCCTTTAAACCAGCTTTAGCAGTATGTTTACAGTCATTGTCCTGCTGCAAGGTAAACCTTTGTCCCAGTCTCAAATCTCTGGCAGACTGAAACAGGTTTTCCTCAAGAATTGCCCTGTATTTAGTGCCACCCATTGTTCCTTCATTCCTGACCAGTTTTCCTATCCCTGCCAATGAAAAACATCCCCACAGCAAAATGCTGCCACAACCATATTTCACTGCGGGAATGGTGTTCTCGGGGCAATGGGAAGTGTTGGGTTTGCCCCACACATGGTGTTTCCCATGATGGCCAAAAAGTTCAATTTACATCTCATCTGACCAGAAATTCTTCTTCCATGTGTTTGGGGCGTCCACCACATGATGTTGTGCAAACTCTAAACATGTTTTCTTATTTCTTTCTTTAAGAAATGGCTTGTTTTCTGGCCACTCTTCCATAAAGCCCCACCCTGTGGAGTGCATAGCTTAAAGTTGTCCTATGGACATATACTCCCATCTCCGCTGTAGATCTTTGCAGCTCCTTCAGTGTTATTCTTGGTGTCTTTGTAGCATCTCTGATTAATGCCCTCCTTGCATTGTGAGCTTTGGTGGACGGCCTTCTCTTGTCAGGTTTGTAGTGGTGCCATATTCTTTCTATTTTGTTATAACTGATTTAATGGTGCTTTGTGGGACATCATGGTGTATGCCCCAGTAGATTCACTGGTACCCAATATAACCCATATGACCCAGTGCCTAGAAGATATGAACAACTGGCTTGCTGACAATAACCTGAAAATCAACTTTGACAAAACGGAGGCAATGTTCATTTCCAGGAATACCACTTTCAACCCACCTCAAGTCATCATTATCCTAAACAAAACAATATTAATGAGGGACAATGTGAAATACCTAGGCATCATACTGGACAAGAATCTGAACCTACACTTGCATATAAGCAAAACCGTTGCAAAGGCATACCACCATTTAAAGATCATCAGGAGGCTCCGACCAATCCTCAATCAGGACAACTTCCGCACCATCTTCCAGGCGGTAATCACTCCAGTAATGGACTACGGAAACTCTTTATATCAAGGTTCTCTTGGGTAGGAGGATACACCGTGTGATGCTACCATTCAGACTGCCAACCTGCACACACACAGGCTGTGCACCTGCCATGATCTCCCAGCAAAAATAGGGGGTTCACCTTAACTAACCAAACTTCCTCTCCTCATCTTTTCCCAGACACCTCGGGGTGTGAATGTGACACAGTGAGCAAATGGTCTTGCATGTCCCATTGACTATTATATCCATTAGGATTCCATTTTTGGTTGATTATGATGGAGAAAAAGAATTCAGTGATACAGAAGCTGAGCAATGAGGGGAAAAGTGCAGTTAAAGGTTGTTTAAAAACCAGGTTAAAAGTGAAAGTGCCACTTGGAGGGAGGAGGAATCAAGCTCAATCAGCCCTGCTCGGAGGCCTGATGGCTTTGCCCAAGCAATCCACCTACCCACTCCAAATGGCGCAAAACACTGCAGCACGCATTATTACGGGCACAGCCAAACACGAGCACATCATTCCTGTACTGCAGCAGCTGCACTGGCTACCGATTAACTGCACAGGCAAGATTCAAAACAACTTTAAACATATTCAAAATCATACATCAATGCTCAGCGAATATCCTGCACAGCACTTTAACCAGAGAAACAACCAGCAGACCTAGATGAGCTAATGGCAATAACAGACTCCGCACTCCCACTGGATACCAGAAGACAAAACAGGCTACCTCCAACAGAGCTATCTCCCTCTCAGCGACAGCTCTTTGGAATTCCCTCCTGGATGAACCAAGAGCCCCGAACGACATCAAGGACTTCTGCAAATCTCTCGAAACCCTCCTGTTCACAGAATACTATGAGCAAGTAACATAGAGAACCTATGCCCCACCGACACGCATAAGGGAGAACTAGGAACCAAGTGACTAAAGTCTATATCTAAGTCTTGTAGCTCCCGCCCCCTTTTCGTTCCATTTAGATACACTGTGTTGTCAACCACTTTGATTGAAGGGATAAAGTGGTATACAAAACTAGTTAAATAAAATAAATAAATATTCAGAATTTGGGATTTTTTTTATAACACAACCTTGATCTATACTTCTCCACAACTTTGTCTCTGACCTGTTTGGAGTGCTCCTTGGTCTTCATGTTGCTTGCTTAGTGGTGTTGCAGAGTCAGGGGCCTTTCAGAACAGGTATATTTATACAGGCATCATGTGACAGATAATGTGACACTGATTGCACACAGGTAGACCCTAATTGACTAATTATGTGACTTCTGAAGTTAATTGGTTGGACCAGGTCTTATTTAGGGGTTCCATAGCAAAAGGGATGAATACATATGCACTCACAACTTTTCAGTTTTGACTTGTTTTTTCATACATACAAGGTATTTTATTGTCATTTCACTTCACCAATTTGGACTATGTTGTTAGGTCCATTACCTAACATCCAAATGATCTCCATTTTCATTCCAAGTTGTACGTAATGCGACAAAAACCAAGGGGATGAATACTTTTGCAAGGCACTGTATTTGCAGCTTCTGGCTCTCATTTCATGTGCAGCTATATCAGCAGTCAAATATCCTTAATATCCTTAGGGCTTTGATCCAATTACATCATAAACACTGGCTTTACTCTGAAGTGTCTTCAGCTCTACCCCAGTAGCCTGTTGAGTGTTTTCTGACCTGAGGGTCTCATCTTCCAAAACTATATTACAATTTATTTTGTTGTAAATATCCACTGGATTTTCATAGCAAGATATGGAAATAGATTGCCAGACCTTCCTTCCACACAGGTTATTCCAGTATTGTTACCATTGTCACAAAAAATGTGATCTTCCGCAGCTAATAATGTCCTATTCTGCTGCTGCTCAGATGGGTGGTTTGTCATAGTTTGGCACATCAGCTGAGACCTGTCCATCTTGGGAGACCTTGCTAATAGTTAAGCCACTGATAGCATAACTCTCAACATCACTGATGCACACAAGCTCTCACTGCACGACAAGCCACAAACCAAGCGAGGTTTTCACTCTACACATAATTAGGCTCCGGAATCCATTGCTGGGGGATGTAGTAAAAGCTGTTAGTGTAGCTGGGTTTTTAAAAAGGGTTTGGACAAGTTCCTGGAGGAAACAAACACAAGCCATTATTAAAATGGACAGGGAGAAATACACTGAGATGAGCAGCAAGGAATTTGTCTACCTTTTGGGAACCTGACAGATGCTTGTGACTTGCCAAATTGAACAAGATATTGGGCTTAATGGACCTTTGGTCTGACCCAGTATGGCATATCTTATGTTCTTATTTCAGAACAATTGATTGCCAATGAAGTTCAATGTACATTTTCTAGGCAATTGCATAATATTGATCTGAATATGCTCTCAGGGGTATGTTTACTAAACCGCGTTAATGTAGCAGATGCTATGTTAACGCTCGTAAACGTCGCGTTAACGATACCTAACGCGCATAAGCGTTCACAGCCGCGGTACGTCCCGCAGAGGGTGAAGAGAGGGTGGAGAGAAGGGGTCAATGGGCGGGGAGTGGGCGGGGAAAGGCCCCTCCCACACTAATTCGGGGAACTGAAGGGTTGAATCTTACCGCGACTGAAAACCTGGCGTTAACACACATTTGCAAGAGAGAGAAACCATTCAATGTCAGCAATGTACAGCATAGGCAGGGAGCCCAAGAAAAGTGATAGTAGTGCTCCATTTCCAGCAACAGCATAGTGCCCGAGTATGAAAGGCTACTATGGTGATGGTGCAAATGGGGCATAGGAGGCTGCAGGCGGGACATGTAGTGGGAGCACCTGGGGCACAGGGTTGACTAGGCAGTCACCTAGGTGGTACATAGGAACATAGAAACCGGACATCAGCAAGACAGCAGCTGACAAAGGCCAAACACAATCCACCTACATCTACCAGGTCCACCCTAGCTAACAGTTGCCAGGGCACTGACCTGACATCCCCCCCAGCCAACCCTCCCCCAAGCGGAAGAGACATAATATTGGCAGGTGGTGATGGGGCGGATGTAAGGATGCCCATGTATGCCTCCCCACCCCAGACCCCGCTCCCTAGGCAACCACCTACCCACACAGTGGATGGCCTGGGACTGAGCACTACCATCATCGACAGCACATGGTCATGTCAGCATGGCAGGGGGGTGCCCATGCTGGAGGGGGCAGTGGCACCTGCCTGCAGTGGACCTAGGCCATGCCCTGTACCAGTACGTGGTGTGCAGTGCAACATAAAATGTCTGGCTGAGGAAAAGTACAGGTAGCTCCAGGGACAACTGTGCCTCTGTGGCAACAGTGTAATGCAGTACACCCAGCCAGTATATCCAAAAGCAGAAGATCATAGGTTTAAGTCCCAGCTGTGGATCCTGCAGAGCATGTCTCTATATTTTACCCTACAATGCAGATACAACAGCAACATGTGCAAAGCCCAAAGCAGCAGCGAACAGGGGTACAAACACCCACTCACACAGGCTCCACAATCCAAAGCTGCATGGAGAGTCAGGCTGTTTGCCCCAGCATGGAGCTGCAGTTATCACTAGAGCACTACTACTACCTCCTGTACAATTTATCAATGTTGGCACTGTGATCAGGACCCATGTGGCGGGCAGGGCTGCCAACCACCACTATCTTTGCACAATGCTGCAATAGGAGTGTGTGTGTGTGTATATCTATCCATTGTTTTGTGGCTACCCACACCTCACTGGGCCCACAATGTCCCACTGTTACCAGCATTAGCCTGAATATGTGCATAATAAGGAGCAAGGTATTGTGGGTATTGCCTGGACAGGGCAGATTGGCCAGGATGCATCTTCACAGGGTGTGGGGCAATGACTGGGACACTGTAGTGACCGACCACCTCCTGCATGGACAGGGTGGCCACAGCATGTCATGCTGGGAGGACACTCTCACTCTGACTGGGCAGTGACCATGGCATGTCTAAGTTTCCACATAGCTTTCTATGCTGTCTACATCCGGTGATATCTGTGTGTTCTCAGTGCTGGGGCCCTCTCACTGAGATATCTGTCTGGTGCACATAGTTCTACTGTGATTATGTACTATGGCCTGGCTAGTGGACTGTCTGTGGTTAGTCTATGCATGGTTGGAGCACCTTGTAGGGTACTACAGGTGCAGTCTGACTGTGCCATCTGCTGGTGACTGGCAGATTGTGGTGTGAGGCAGTTGAGGGTTTTTCAGACCTAACCCCAGCATTATTGCTAGTCTGCCCAGTCACAGGTATGGCTGTGGCCCACCAACCCTGGAGGGCTGTCTTATACTAGCAGGATAGAGATTACTTCAAGGGGGCTCAGGCACCTGTCCCGTACCTGCAAAAAAGGTGATTGTGGGCCTTTTGGGGTATATAGTGTATACCACTTTGACCTGTAGAGGCACTGCTACACAAACCTTATGCAAGTCTAGAAACTCCGCTGCCCTGATAACAAGCTCCCATGTCAGCCAGACCCTAATACTGGGTACACACTAATCTGGGTGATGTCTGGTCCCAGAGGGCCACATGTGACTGCAGAACACAGCTGGACACCAAATTACCTTTGGATGCACTACAAGGAACACCTGTCACACACAGATAGTGATGGGAATGTACAGCAGGACCTATCTCAAGCACCACATGTACTGCAGACCTAGTGCTAGGCACCCATCCTATCCCTCAGGGTGAACACAGAACCTGCACAATGGCATGGTCTGTAGCTACTCTGTGCCAGTATCATGCACTGTCAGTTCATCTTTCCAAGCTGAGGTACCGGAGAGGTGCAGACCCCATTTGGTGATCAGCTGTAGACAGCTATTCAGCATGTGCATTGCTTCATGGGTACTGGTGGGGTTACCCTATCCTGGCACTCAGAGCAGACAGTTTGTGCGGTGACCTGCAGTCCTTCTGTACCCAGCCTTTGTTGTGAAATACACCATGGAGGTATAGCCTACTGGTTAGTACAATGCCATTCTCAGCAGCATTCATGGGTTCAATTCCTCATTGTTCCCTCCTTTCATGCCTGTCCTACTCAAATAGTTTTCATACCTGTAACAGTCATATTTTTGCAGAGCTGTGCTGCCAGACCATAATACCCTAGCCACAGTTGCCAACATTCCTTCGGTCTGTCTATCTGCATCTTTCAGCTGTGTAGAGTCCTGTCTGCCTGTGCAGGCTGCCACCCCATGTCCTGTACTGCTACCCTTTCCTGCATTGCGCTTCTTCATGCTTGTCTTGCCTGTGCCTGATCTGCATGGCACCACCACTCCTCTGTCCACCCATCATTGTAACTATCCTGCCACCTCCGCCTCCACTGTGGGACACGTATTCCCATCATCTACCACCCATTGTCTTTCCAGTACTTTACATTGCCAACACCCTGTGCTGTGGTACAGTTGCCCCCACCTTGTTTGTCAACAGTACTGGCAGCCATATGGGATGCCCGCAGATATGGCAGGTCCAGCAGCTCCCAGCTCTCCCTCCTTCACTCACCTGTTCATTGCCTTTCCTCAGTGCTCTATCTAGTGTTAGGGCTACATCTGTCTCTGTTCATCACAGGTCATGCATGCCATCCTGAAGCACCTTGCAGCCTTTAGGGTACACTAACCTAGGGCACCGTAACCTTGTTAGGCCACCTTAACCTATGGTTCCATAATCCAGGGTGCCTTCTAAGGTGCCTTGTCCAGGGGTGCCTAATACGGCGCTTAGCCTAAGGAGCCCTATAGGGCACCTTACAAAGCGCCTTATGAGGCACCTTACAAGGCACCAAACAAGGCACCTTATAAGGTACCTAACAAGGTATTTTACAAGGCACCTTACAAGGCACCTAACAAGGCACCTTATAAGGCACCTAACAAGGTACCTTATAAGGCACCTTATAAGGCACCTAACAAGGCACCTTATAAGGCACTTTGCAAGGTGCCTTGTAATGTGCCTTGTAAGGTGCCTTATAAATAAGGTGCCTTATAAGGCGCTTTGTAACGTGTGTTAGCTCATATGGCTTGCTGTAACGATGCACCACCCATGCCTTTATATGGCATCTGTACCATTACCGTGGAACCTAACACAGGTAACATTACCGTGGTTTAGTAAACATACCCCTCAGAAAATATCTTGAGTTTCCTTCATATGTTTCAATTCTGCCCTCAGATGAGCAAGTTTACATAAGAACAAAAGATATGCCATACTGGGTCAGACCAAAGGTCCATCAAGCCCAATATTGTGTTTTGAATAATGGCCAATCCAGGTCACAAATATCTGTCAGGTTCCCAAAAGGTAGACAGATTCCATTCTGCTAATTCCAGGGATAAGCGCAAACCTCTTTTAAACTCAGCTACACTAACAGCTTTTACTACATCCTCAGGCTACGAATTACAGAGTTTGATTATGCACTGAGTGAAAAAATATTTTTTCTGATTAGTGTTAAATATGCTACATTGTAGCTGTATATTGTGTGTCTTTTAGTCTTCCTACTTTTTGATGGAGTCAACAACCTATCTACGTTTATCCATTCCACTCTGCTCATTATACCACAGACCTCTATCATATCTCCCCTCAGCTGTCTCTTTTCCAAGCTGTAGAGCACTAACCTTAAGCTTTTCCTCATAGGGGTATTCTTCCATCCTCTTTGCCATTTTGGTGGCTCTTCTCTGTATCTTTTCTAATTCTGCTATATCCTTTTTAGATAATTGTGTGACCAGAACTACACACAATATTCAAAGTGTAGTTGCACAATGGAGCAATACAGAGGCATTATAATACCTATTGTTTTATTCATTCCTTTCTTTACGAGTCCTAGCATTCTGTTTACTTCCTTGACCGCCACTGCCCACTGAGCAGAAGATTTTAATGTATTATCCATGATGATGCCTAAATCCTTTTCCTGGGTGGTGGTTCCTAATGTGGAACCTTGCATAGTGTAACTGTAGTTTGGGATGTTCTTCTCTAAGGGGTAGATTCTGATCCCCAAATAATGGGGATCTATGTCTGCTTGGACATTCAGTTCCTGCTATTTGCAGGGACCATATTCTGATCTGCTGGCTCCCTGAAGTACAGAGGCTTTGTGAGAGGAGCATTGGACGGGCTCAGAAGGGGGCTGGATGGAGGCAGAGAGGGGCTGCAGCAGCCAGATGTACAGAGGGCGTTCAGGTCAGCCCTGTGTACGTCCAGTGGCCCCAATTTGTACGCCCAGCTCGAAGGTGGTATAAGTGCAGGGTGCCTGTATGACTGGGGTATGTGCCCCCCCCCAACACAATGGGGTTGCAGCAGGAGATCCACCCGCTACCTAATCCCGGCCCTGGCTGCCCCCACCGAGGGTCAGGCATTGGATAAATGGTATTTTGATGTGGACAGCATTTGGGCTCTCAGGGTGGATGTGCCAGTGCCTTGGCAATGGGATGCCACAGCACCAGCACACCTGCTGGAGCTTTGAGTGGTGGGGATAGGTAGGCACTTAGACGTATCCTGGCTCAGAATGCTGTGCATGCTGGGCCTTCCAAGTGCCGTGATTCTGCAACCGCAGGAACATATAGCTCACGCGGTTGCAGAATCAGGTCCAAATTGGCGCCGTACATTTTCTGCACGTCCAGATGGCCTGGATGTGCAGACATCTGAATCGGCCTCCACATGCATAAACACAGAGGATCATTAAAGGAAAAAGGGGAATGTTATAGTGGTTGATATGGAGGGACAGACTAGATAGGCCATGTGGTCTTTTTCTGTCATCATGTTTCTATGTTTCTATAACTTTGTACTTGTCCACATTAAAGTTCATCTGCCATTTGGATGCACAGTTTCCCAATTTTTCAAGGTCCTTTTGCAATCTGTCACAATCCTCTTGTGTTTTAATAACTTTGAATCATTTTGTATCATCTGCAGATCTGATCATCTCACTCATTATTTCCATTTCCAGGCCATTTATAAATATGTTAAAAATCAGCGGGCCCAGCACAGATCCCTGCGGTACTTCACTATTCACTTTTCTCCACTTCAGAAAATTGGCCAACTCTCTGCTTTCTGTCATTTAACCAGTTCCCAGTCCACAATAGTACACTGCTTCTTATCCCATGACTTTTTTAATTTCCTCAAGATAAATCCAGATGCACTATATCAACCGGCTCACCTTTATCTACCTTATGTTCTATTGTAAATTATTGTGTATCCACAAAAAAGTCAATTGGTCACTATATTCAAGAACAATTCAGCAACAATCCAATCAAAAAAGTAGTATCGTTCAAATTCACCGTTGTGAAGGGTCAGGAACAACAAAAGAGGTCTCAGTATAAAAGAACACTGCTGTATTGAGGCTCACACCTACTCACAGCAATCGTGTTGTATCACATCAATGACCTCAAGAAAAACACAGTTATAAGAAGAAAACTCCAGTCCTTATAAAATAACAATGAAAACAGAATAAATAGTAATAAATACTCAGCTTCAAAAAGGACTGACTCTTCCTATTAGATTATGATCCCAACGTACAGCCCCGGCACCAGTCGGACATTTCAGAACGATTTCTTCAGGGGACCGTTAAAATACAGACATGCTGCCCACGTTTCACACTAGCCGGTTCAACACGCTCTCGGCTCTAACTCAACCAGAATCAGCGGCGTTTTTTTGAGAGTTGATGCTGGTTGAGTTAGAGCCGAGAGCGTGTTGAACCGGCTAGTGTGAAACGTGGGCAGCATGTCTGTATTTTAACGGTCCCCTGAAGAAGTCGCTCTGAAACATCCGACTGGTGCCAGGGCTGTACGTTGGGATCATAATCTAATAGGAAGAGTCAGTCCTTTTTGAAGCTGAGTATTTATTACTATTTATTCTGTTTTCATTGTTATTTTATAAGGACTGGAGTTTTCTTCTTATAACTGTGTTTTTCTTGAGGTCATTGATGTGATACAACACGATTGCTGTGAGTAGGTGTGAGCCTCAATACAGCAGTGTTCTTTTATACTGAGACCTCTTTGTTGTTCCTGACCCTTCACAATGGTGAATTTGAACGATACTACTTTTTTGATTGGATTGCTATTGTAAATTATACCTAAGTTCATGTTATATCGTTTTATGTAAACCACTTTGATTTCTTGACTAAGTGGCACAGAAAAACAGTAAAATAAATAAATAAAATAAATACCTGTTTATTCACAGCTTCAAAAAAAATAAAGCAGATTAGTGAGACAAGACTTTCCTTGACTAAATCCATGTTAGCTTTGTCCCATTATACCATGATTCTCTATATGTTCAGTAATTTGATTCGTAATAATGGTTTCTATCATTTTGCCGTTAGACTGTAGTTTCCTGGATCACCCCTGAAGCCTTTTTAAAAATTGGCACTATGTTGGTCACTCTCCATTCTTTAGGTACTATAGACGATAATAATGATAGTTTACATATTACTAATAGTAGGTCTGCAATTTCATTTTTGAGTACTTTCAGCACCCTGGGATGTATACCATGCTACTTGTTGGGATTGTGTCTTGCCTCTATTCTTAAATGAGAAAGCACCCTTAAAGAAATATAACATCTCTGAGCAACATGATCACCCCTTGTATCATCGGGGATTTAATCTTTATACAAGGCAGCTTTGTCGCACTGAAAGGAAATGGCAGAAATATGAGACTTCAATCAACCTTGCTATTTGTTGGGAACATCATTCAGTCTATACCAGGAAAGTCCTTCTTGCCAGAGTATTCCTTGATAGATTATTAAGGAACTACATGAATCCCCAGCTTCTCAAAATCAAGGTCAGCCTTGTCTACTATCAGCAGAGATGCTTACTTCTTTCTTCTCCAAAAATGTTCTCAGCCTATGAAATACTTTCTCTTATGGCACAAGTTCATTATCACATTCTAGTGCATTGCCTATCTTAGTTTTGTCCATATTTCCTCTTCGACCAATTATCAAGTTCCTCTGGATAGTCTATTTCAATTTCTCCTTCCTCCCTCCCCCCATTCCCTTCTTCCCGTTGTATGGAGTTGGTACCGTTGCAAAGCAACAGTTCTATTTTAGATTTCTTCTTCACTGTGATCTGTCAAGACTGATGGATTACTTTTAGTCTCCCTTCTAGACTTGTGAAAAATCCTGCTCTTGGCCCTGTCCCCCCCCCCCCTGTTTTTTTTTTTTTCTATGAAAGTCAAGTACCTAAGTCAAGGTGTATTCCTTGTACTCTGGAAAAAAAAAGCCTAAGTTGATAAAAGCTGCATTGGATGCCTCAGTAGCTTCTCGATACTGGTCAATATCCAACCTGCCATTTATATTAAAGGTAGTTGATTGTCCAGTTTTTTGACCAGAAAGACTCATCCTTCATCCAAGATAATTGGAGTTTTGCATTGAATAAAGCACTGATACAGCATTGGTGAGAATGATAGATGAGATCCATACCAATGTTATTTTTAGGGGGAAATTTTAGTTTGTCTCTATCTTAATGCTGATTTTAATCTTATTGATCACTCTCTCCTTTTGACTCAGCTATCAAAAACTGGAATAGGTGCCACAGTTCTTAAATGGTTTGAACCTTTCCTTTCCTGGCATTTTTTCCAAGTGGATTGAAAATTTTCTGTTTTAGCGACCTAATTGCTCCATTGTGGAGTCCTTGAAGGGTTCATATATGTATCTGTTCTATTCAACTACTTTGTAGCTCCACTGGATACACTTGTTCAAGGCATGGGCATAAACAGATATTATTATGCTGATGATATCTTGCTTATAGTCTATGGTATCCTGATGTAGATTCTCAGATACACTGAATCAATGCTTGGAAGTTGTTGCCACTTGGCTGACAAAGAACATACTGAAACCGAACCCTGAAAAATATAGGGCTCTTTGATTTACTAGAAGGAATGTTCTTCCTAGCCATTACCCCAGTGTTTTAAGGAATTTGTTAGTAAAGAGGGATGTAATTGATATTCTCAGGGTTTCTATAGATTCTTCTTTGACCTTTAGGTCACAAATCCCCTTAGTTATTAGACCTTCCTTTTTAATTCTGAGGGGCTTCCATACAGAAAGGAAGGCTCTCCAATTCTTGCTTCATGTTGTTATTTTGAGCAGATTAGATTACTGCAGTTCTCTATATAATAGTTTCCAGAATGTAGCACTGAAGTATTTACTGACTGTACAAAATACAGCAGTTAAATTACTCTATCATGGTTAATGAACTGATCATGCCTCTTCACTTCTCTATGATCAGCACTGGCTTCTGGCAATATTTAAACTTAAATTCAAGATCTTACTGCTGGCCCTATATGACTCATGAACTTGGTGCCCCCCCTTCCACCCACCCACATGCAGAAACTTGATCTTGTTGTGCTTTCTGGAAGCTCAGTGATGACATCGGTGCCCCTTCTGTATTTGTATCCTGTGCGGCCGTACCTCTCGCAAAGCCCTTGGTACGGTCCTGCTGCTAGCCCATTTTATTTGGATTTGCCTAGTTACTTTGCAGATCTTTTTGTTTCTTATTGACCCATTCACCACTTGAGGTCATCCCAGAATAATCTTCTCTTGATACCTATTCCTTTTAGATTACATTTGGAGAAGACTCAACATACCTCTTTTAGCTATTTAGCTCCCTATCTTTGGTATGCTCAACCCAATGAACTCCAGAAAGAGTCATCCAAAATTAAAAAAAGGTTTAAAATATTGGTTTTTACACCGACTTTAACTGATTCATGCTGATATTGTTGGCTCCCATATGAGTGGGTTATCAGTGTTACCTTGCCTTCTAGTCCTGGGATCTGTCTATGTACATTTATTTATACAGCTATACGGAAATGTTATCTAAGCAGTTTACATAATCTAGTTAAGTAATGGTCGTTATATAAGAACATAAGAACTGCCATACTGGGTCAGACCTAAAGTCCATCAAGCCCAGTGTCTTGTTTCCAACAGCGGCCAATCCAGGTCACAAGTACCTACATATCTCAAAAGTAGCCAGTTCTATGCTACTCATTCCCAGGGATACGTAGTGGTTTTCTCTTAGACTACCACTTTTCCTCCAGGAATTTGTCCAAACCTTTTTTAAACCCAGCTACACTACCTGCTTTTATCACATCCTCCGGCAATGAATTAAAAAGATTAATTGTACTTTGAGAGAAAACATATTTTCTCCTATGTGTTTTAAATATACTACTTTGTAGTTTCATGGTATGCCCTTTAGTCCTTGTACTTTTTGAAAGAATAAGCAATCGATTTGTGTCTACCTGTTCCACTCTACTCAGGATTTATAAACCTCTATTATACGAGGTGCAATCAAAGTATCGAAAATTGTACTATAATGCAAGAACTATAACACTGACAGTTATTGCACTTGGTCTCCTTCAAAGTAGTTACCTTCTGATAAAAAAACTTACTCCAGAATTCCTGCAACTGCTGGAAACAATTTTGAAATGCCTCTTTCGTTATGTTGTGAAGCTACTGTGTTGAATTTTGCTTATTGGTCTCCAATTCATCAAATCTCCTTCCTTTCAGTGGTAATTTCAGTTATGGAAACAAGACAAAGTCACAGGGTGCGATGTCAGGTAAGTACGGAGGCTGACAGACTTGCTCGATTTGGTATTTGACCAAGAACTGCTGGACAAGATGTGATGCATGAGCTGGGGCGTTATCATGATGAAGCAACCATTTACCATTCCTCTGCAACTCTGGCCTCTTACGGTGAACTGACTCTCTCAAATGAGTCAGAATGTGGGCGTAGTATCTCTTTATTGATGGTTTGGCCTTTTGAAGCATACTCATGAACAATACCCTGGTAAACAAAGTAAACTGTGAGCATGATCTTGACATTGTTCCTCACCTGATTGGCTTTCTTGGGTCTGGGAGAGTTTGGAGTTTTCCACTGTGAGGACTGAACCTTAGTTTCTGGGTCATAACCATAAACCCATGATTCATCACCAGTAATAATCTTTTTGATGAAATCGGAGTCATTTTCAATGTATTCCAACAACTCCCTGGCTGTAGACAGTCGATCTTCTTTTTGGTGAGGGAACAGGAGTTTTGGCAAAAATTTTGCAGACACATTTCTCATCCCCAATCGACAGTAAGAATGGACTGTACCAACCCAAAACTGAAGTCCATGTCCTCAGCAAGGTACTTGCTAGTCAATCAGCGATTTGAGCGTATTACGGCATGCACTGCTTCAACTTTGTCTTCATTGCTGCTCATGGATGGCCTTCTAGGACATTCGTCACTGTCAACACTTTGGTGACCCTCTTAGAAACATTTGTACCAATCATAAACTTGAGCATGACTCATGCATTCATCATCATACACTTGCTGCAACTTGTCATAAGCCTCTTTGCATGAATCTACAAGTTTCTGGCAGAATATAATGCAAATTCGCTGTTCAATTTTTTCACTCATTGTAACTCTGACAAACTGCTTTTGAAGAATATCAAACATCACTTGATTTAAAGAAGTACAGATGTGCTGCAGCCATGTTGCACTCTGCACATGCAAAGGACATAACTAGGTTACTGCATGCTTAATAGCATCATGGTGCGCGTATTGTTATCTAGCTACTGAACAAGTCTCAATACTTTTTGATCAGACCTCGTATCTTCCCTCGTCCATCTTTCCTCCAGGCTTAAAAACCCTAACCTCTTTAGCCTTTCCTCATAGGAGATTCATTCCATCCCTTTACATTTTGGTTGCCCTTCTCTGCACCTTTTTCTTATGGCACTATATCATTTTGAGCTGCAGAGAACAGAATTGCACGCAGAGCTCAAGGTGTGGTCGCACCATGTAGCTATATAGAGGCATTATGATATCCTTTATTTTATTCTCTATTCTTTGCCTAATGATTCCTAACATTATTTGTTTTTTGGCTGCTCTGCACACTGAAAATAAGATTTCAGTGTATTGTCTATGATCACACACAGATTCTTTTCCCAGGTGGTAACTGCTAATAGTAGACACCACATGAGGATTTAACAAACCACAAACAAAAGGGTAGAAAATGAATAACAACAGTTTTTCCATGAGACCTAACATATATGGAGACAAAGGCAGAGGGAGATGAGTCACATCAATTGGAGGGGGGTTGTGTACAGAGGCCCCAGGAGAAATGTGTATTGCCTGACTAAATATGTGTGAAAGCCCAGTTAAATAGGCAAGTCCTTAGACTTGCTTTAAATTTCTTACACAAGCTGTCCAGACACAGTTCATCCAGGAGTGCATTCTTATATGGTACTTGCATTTTTATTTTGTTATAATTTAAAATTTAAAACTGTATGCTTTTTATGTATATGTGATATAGCAATGTTTTTGCCTTCCTTCTCAGCCTTTCTTCCCCTGTTAGTTTTTAGGATGAGACTTAGGTTGCATGATTTACTGTTCCCTGGATGAAATTTATCTAAATATTCCCAATGAGCATGAACTTTCTGTCCTTGCAGCTCTAATTCAAGGATCGGTTAGAGCCTCTTCTATTCGTTTTCCCTTACAGGAAAAGATTATGCCATTTGTCCTTGACTTTGGTCTCAGCATTCTAATGACATTGGACAAATCAGGACACCCCAAACAATCAAATTTCACCTAAATCCTGCAAAATCATTACTGAGAGTGTCTCAGCATCCATTGAGCCCAGAGGCAGAGAAAGGATTCCAGCCTTTCATTATATCTTTACTTGAACAAAGTATTATTATCCTGACTACGTCCTATTAATAAAGCAAATAAAGTATTTATAGCTTCATGCAGGCCCTCAGAACTGGTCCTATCTCTGCAGTTACTCTTTCATGCATGCCACACAGACCTTCTATTTAACAGTTGTTGATCAACTGTAATTGACAACATTTTGATGGTGGTGAGAAGCGAGGAGGAATGTGACAAAGTCTATCTACCCTTTTGATGTCTAGGACATCTGTACCTTGCCCACTCACAATCTTAAATGACAGAGGTGTAAGTCAGGGGTCTCCCAATCCAGTCCTGGAGGGCCACAAACCAGTCAGGTTGGGAGGATATCTCTAATGCATATATATCTGATGCATATTCATTAGGGCTATCCCAAAAACCTGCCAGGATTGCGGTCCTCCAGGACAGGGTTGGACACCCCTGATTGTTAAGGCCTTCCATTCACAGGTTTAAGCTGTTTCATTCTAGTAACCAAAAAACCCATGCCACTCTATTCAGCCAGGAGACTGGGTGCATGTCAGACTTCATTAACAAAAGACTTCATTGGAACCCCACTGGAAAGGTCCATACCAAGTGTTGCTTACAACCCCACACTGCTGTAAAGTGCCAAGGCCTCTAAGCATGGATCCATATCATACTGCAAGAAGACCACATCACCCTAGAACTGTCCAACATTGTATCCATCCATAGAGCTAAACCTAACAGCTTTAAACCACCTTAGACCAGAAATAGATGAGCACTAGTGGGTTGGTTCTTGACGGTGGCCAGATACACTTTGTTGAAAACTTTTTAGTTGAGGTAGGATGAATGTGCAAGTAACCTTTTCCTTATCAGATTTGCCCCATGTGTGAGGATGATTTGCCATTATGGGAAAAAATGAAAATCCTAGTGTTTTTCTATGCAATAGGGCAGTGGTTCTCAATCCAGTCTTCTGGGACCCCCAGGACAGGATGCCCATAATGAATATGCATGAGCTAGATCTCCATACAATGGAAGCAGACCATGCAGATCTAGCTCATGCATATTCATTGTGGATATCCTGAAAACCTGACTGGCCTGGGGGTCCCAGAGGTCTGGGTTGAGAACCACTGCATTAGGGTCATAGGGACTACTTTATAATTCGGACAATACTTTTATGAACATATTACAGCAATATGCCAAGGACTTAAACCGGACCAATTGCTGGGTTTGTGGACATGTTCTTCATCATTTGAAAGATGAGATACCCATATTCCTCATCCCATGGATGCATACAAGTCAAAACACTTCAACATGGGCTTTCTTCATGCCAAACGAAGCCCTAGCTTAGTCTGAACCTGACTCAAGGTGTCTGTATCCCAATTAATTTTCCCTAGGGGTATGTTTACTAAACTGCGGTAATGTCACTCATGTTAAGTTCCGTAGTAAAGGTACATCGTTATGGCAAGCTGTATCAGCTAACGCGCGTTACAAGGCACCTTAGACTAACGCTCGTTACAAGGTGCCTTGTAAGGTGCCTCATAAGGCGCCTTGTAAGGTGCCCTATAGGGCTCCTTAGGCTAAGCGCCGTATTAGGCACCCCTGGCAAGGCACCATAGAAGACACCCTGGGTTATGGAACCATAAGTTAAGTTGGCCTAAGAAGGTCACGGTGCCCTAGGTTAGTGTGCCCTAAGAGCTGCAAGGTGCATCAGGATGACATGCATGACCTGTGAGGCATAGAGACAGATGTAGCCCTAACACTAGATAGAGCACTGAGGAAAGGCAATGAACAGGTGAGTGAAGGAGGGAGAGCTGGGAGCTGCTGGACCTGCCATATCTGCGGGCATCCCATGTGGCTGCCAGTACTATTGACAAACAAGTTGGGGCAACTGTAGCACAGCACAGGGTGTTGGCAATGTAAAGTACTAGAAAGACAGTTGGTGGCAGACAATGGGAGTACGTGTCCTCCAGTGGAGGCGGAGGTGGCAGGATAGTTACAATGATGGGTGGACAGAGGAGTGGTGGTGCCATGCAGATCAGGCACAGGTGAGGCAAGCACGATGAGGTGCAATGCAGGAAAGGGTAGCAGTGCAGGACATGGGGTGGCAGCCTGCACAGGCAGACAGGACTCTACACGGCTGACAGACGCAGATAGACAGACTGAAGGAATGTTGGCAATTGTGGCTAGGGTATTATGGGGTGGCAGCACAGATCTGCAAAAATATTACTGTTACAGGCATGCAAACTATTTGAATAGGACAGGCATGAAAGGAGGGAACAATGAGGAATTGAAGTAGCTGAAAAAGTGAAGAAAAAGTGAAGAAAAAGAAGGAGGCCTTCATGAATTACAAGAGGTCACAGAGAGAGGAAGACAGGCATCTGTATTTGGAAAAACTTAGAGAAGCTAGCAAAGTAGTCAGGAAGGCAAAGATTCAAAAGGAGGAGGAAATAGCCAATGCAATAAAATGGGGGGATAAGACATTTTTCAGATATATTAGTGAGAAGAGGAAGGGCAAGAGTGGTATTGTCAGACTCAAGGGTGCAGGGGAGGAATATGTAGAAGCTGATAAGGATAAAGCGGAATTGCTTAACAAATATTTTTGTTCTGTGTTCACAGATTAAGAACCAGGAGCAGGACCTCAGAAAACACCCACAAATAGGAACAGAAGCAAAGGACATCTTGAACAATTTTCAAAAGACTGTGTTCGTGAGAAACTATTTCAACTTAAAGTAGACAAAGCGATGGGACCGGATGGGATACACCCGAGAATACTGAGGGAACTTGGGGACGTTCTAGCAGCTCCACTGACTGACCTTTTCAATGCCTTGTTGGAGTCGGGAGTGGTGCCAAAGGACTGGAGAGAGGCTCATGTGGTGCCTTTACACAAAAGCGGAAGTAAGGATGTGGTTGAAAACTACAGGCCGGTTAGTTTAACTTCGGTGGTGAGTAAATTATTTGAAACGCTGCTGAAAGAGAAAATAGTGAGGTTTCTGGAGTCCAGCGGATTGCAGGATCCCAGGCAGCATGGATTCACCAGAGGCAGGTCTTGCCAGACAAATCTGATTGATTTCTTTGACTGGGTGACCAGGGAGTTGGACCGAGGGAGAGCTCTAGATGTGGTGTATTTATATTTCAGTAAAGCCTTTGACAATGTTCCTCACAGGCGACTTATAAACAAACTGAGCACCCTAGGGATGGACCCTAAAGTTACTGCTTGGGTTAGAAATTGGTTGGGTGGGAGGCGACAAAGAGTACAAGTAAATGGAGCTCACTCTGAGGAGAAGGATGTTACCAGTGGTGTGCCCCAGGGATCTGTCCTTGGTCTGATTCTTTTTAACATCTTTGTTAGTGATATAGCGGAAGGGCTTTCAGGTAAGGTTTGCCTCTTTGCGAATGATACCAAAATCTGCAATAGAGTAGACACCCAGGAAGGGATAGATAACATGAGGAGGGATCTAGCTTAGCTTGAAGAATGGTCTAGAATTTGGCAGCTGGGATTTAATGTTAAAAAATGTAAGGTCATGCATTTGGGCTGCAGCAATCCTAGGGAGCAATATAGTATAGGGGGTGAAGTACTTTTGTCCACTAAAGAAGAGCGAGACCTAGGCGTGGTTGTGTCTGATGATCTTAAAGTAGCTAAACAGGTAGAAAAGGCGACGGCAAAAGCTAGAAGGATGCTTGGGTGCATATGGAGAGGAATGGCTAGCAGAAAAAAGGAGGTGATAATGCCTCTGTATAAGTCTTTGGTGCGACCTCATTTGGAGTATAGTGTGCAATTCTGGAGACCGCACCTTCAAAAGGATGTGAACAGGATGGAGTCGGTGCAGAGGGTGGCTACTAAAATGATTAGTGGTCTTCATTTTAAAGCATGAGGACAGATTGAAAGATCTTAATATGTACACCTTAGAGGAAAGACAGGATAGAGGTGATATGATTGAGATGTTTAAATACCTCCGTGGCATAAATGTTCAGGGAGAGAGCCTCTTTCAAGTGAAAGCAAGTTCTGCTACGAGGGGACATGGGATGAGGGTGAAGGGAGATAGATTCAGGAGTGATATGCGGAAATATTTCTTTACGGAAAGAGTACTAGATCCGTGGAATAGTCTCCCAGTGGAGGTGGTAGAGATGAGGACAGTAACTGAATTCAAAAAAGAATGGGCCAAACACAGAGGATCTCTAAAGGTAAAAAGGGGACTGTTGTAGTTGTTATGGAAGGAGAGACTAGACAGGCCATGTGGTCTTTTTCTTTCGTCATAATTCTATGTTTCTATGAACCCATGAACACTGCTGAGAAAGGCATTCTACAAACTAGGCTATACCACAGTGGTGTTTCCCACAGCAATGGCTGGGTACATGAGGACTGCAGGTCACCATACAAACTGTCTGCTCTGAGTGCCAGGATAGGATAACCCTACCAGTACCCATGAAGCAATGCACATGCTGAATAGCTGTCTACAGCTGATCACCAAATGGGGTCTGCATCTCTCCGGTACCTCAGCTTGGAAAGATGAACTGACAGTGCATGATACTGGCACAGAGTAGCTACAGACCATGCCATTGTGCAGGTTCTATGTTCACCCTGAGGAATAGGATGGGTGCCCAGGACTAGGTCCGCAGTACATGTGGTACTAGAGAGAGGTTCTACTGTATGTTGCCATCAGTGTGTGACAGGTGTTCCTTGCAATGCATCTGAAAGTAATTTGGTGTCCACCTGCAGTTGCATGTGGCCCTCTGGGACCAGACATCACCCAGATTAGTGTGTACCCCATGTTAGGGTCTGGCTGACATGGGCACCTGTTATCAGGGCAGAGGGGTGTCTAGATTTGCATGTGGTTTGTGTAGCAGTGCCTTTTATAGGTCAAAGTGGTATATACTACATACCCCAAATGGCCCACAATCACCCTTTTTGTAGGTAAAGGACAGGTGCCTGAGCCCCGGTGAAGCAACCTCCATCCTGCTGGAATAAGACAGACCTCCAGGGTTGGTGCACCAGAACCAGAACAGCAGTAATACTGGGGTTAGATCTGGAAATCCCCAACTGCTTCACACCATTGTCTGCCAGTCACCCGCAGACAGCACAGTCAGACTGCATCTTATTGGTGTTTCAACCATATAGTCTAACTGCAGACAGTACACTAATCAGTCCATAGTGCATACTCACAGAGGAACTACGTACACCAAGCAGTGATTGGGGCCCCAGCACTAGAAACACAAAAGTATTATTGGAAGCAGATAGTGTAGAGCGCTATGTGGGAACCTAGACATATCATGGTCACTGCCCAGTCAGAGTGAGTGCCCTCCCAGCATGCCATGCTGTGGCAACGCTGTCCAAGCAGGCAATGGTCAGGCACTACAGTGTCCCATCCATTGCCCCACACCCTGTGAAGATGCATCCTGGCCAATCCGCCCTGTCTGGGCCATCCCCACAATACCTTGCTCCTCATTATGCACATATTCAGGCTAACGCTGGTAACAGTGGGACATTGTGAGCCCAGTGAGGTGTGGGCAGCCACAGAACAATGGATGGACATACACACACACACACTCCTATTGCAGCATTGTGCAACGATAGGGGTGTTTGGCAACCCTGCCCGCCACACTGGTCCTGGTCACAGTGCCAACATTGATAAATTGTGCAGGAGGTAGTAGTAGTGCTCTGGTGATAACTGCAGCTCAATGCTGGGGCCAACAGCCTGACTCCCCATGCAGCTTTGGATTGTGGAGCCTGTGTGGGAGGGTTTTTGTACCCCTGTTCGCCGCTGCTTTGGGCTTTGCACATGTTGCTGTTGTATCTGCATTGTAGGGTAAAATATAGGGACATGCTCTGCAGGAACCACAGCTGGGTCTTGAACCTGTGATTCTCTGCTTCTTGAGACACTGGTTGGATGTACTGCATCACACTGTTGCCACAGTTGCATGGTAGTCCCTGGAGCTACCTGTAATTTTCCTCAGCCAGACCTTTTATGTTGCACTGCACACCATGTACTGGTAGAGGGCATGGCCTAGGTCCACTGTAGGCAGGTGCCACTGCTCCCTCCAGCACGGACACCCCCCCCCCGCCATGTTGACATGACCATATGCTGTTGGTGCTGGTAGTGCGCAGTCCCAGGCCATCCACTGTGTGGGTAGGCAGTCACCTAGGGAGCAGGGTTTGGGGCGCGGGGCATACATGAGCATCCTCACACCCCCCCCATCACCGCCTACCAATAGTATGTCCATACCGCTTGGGGGAGGGTTGGCTGGGGGGATGTCAGGTCAGTGCCCTGGCAACTGTTAGCTAGGGTGGACCAGGTAGATGTAGGTGGATTGTGTTTGGCCTTTGTCAGCTGCTGTCTTGCTGATTTCTGGTTTCTATGTTCCTATGTGCCACCTAGGTGTCCACCTAGTCCACCCTGTGCCCCAGCTTCCCCCGCTCTATACCCAATTTGCACCATCGCCATAGTGGCCTTTCATACTTGGGCATTATGCTGTTGCTGCAAATGGAGCACTACTATCACTTTTCTTGGGCTCCCTGCCTATGCTGTACATTGTTGACACTGAAATGGTTTCTCTCTCCTGCAAATGTGCATCTAACGACAGCTTCTCATTCGCGGTACTTTTCAACCCTTCAGTTCCCTGCGTTATTGTAAAAGGAGCCTCTCCCCACCCACTGCCCGCCCATTGACCCCTTCTCTCTGCCCTCTCTCCACCCTCTGCGGTATTTACCGCGGCCAGGAACGCTAACGCTCGTTAGGTAACGTTAACGCGTGTTTACGTTACATATCGCTCGTTAACGTAGACACTGCTACGTTACCGCAGTTTAGTAAACATACCCCCTAGTGTTGGTTATATATGCATCTGATGAAATGGCACCCTCCCAGTAGGTTGAAGCTCTTGCAATAATATCTTCTCTGTGCCTTTTTCATTGGGTTTTGTAACAGGACTTCAAGTCTATCAGATAAGCTATTTCATATGTAGAGATATAAATACCACCACTGGTGACCAGGAGATGTTTAAGAAATTGCTGTATTGGTTATGGGGATCATTCTAGAACATGAATATGGGATGTCCACGTGTGGCAGGGACATGTAAGTGTCAAAAATGTCCCCTACCATATTCCGAAACACCGCTGACATGCACGTCCAGGGCAGTAGCACAGGGAGCAAAGAACTTGGGTGGGAGAGGGCGGAACAGGGGTATGATCAGCCACAGAGACATAGGAAATGTATTCCCAAAAGGACTGTGTACATATGAGGTGTAACCTGGAAACATCCACATTATTCCTGCTAAAACAATGTATTAGGATAGGACTTAGAAATTATTCATCTCTGCCCTGCAATGCATCCCATATAGGAGAATGGTTGTGACTAGTAGGTTTTGAAGAAGTGCCACTGCAGTCTGGACAAATACAGGTATAGGGAGCCAAAGTGAGGGAATGTAGGGTAAAGAAACATATCTAAAAACACCAACAGAAATATTAAGGGAGGGAGGAGTGGCCTAGTGGTTGGGGCATGTTAGCTCGGTCCAGGGGGTCAAATCCTGATAGAGGACTGGGCTGGAAGGACTGGAGTTTCCAGCCCTATAGGTGCTCCTTGTGGCCCTCAGCAAGTCACTTAACCTTCTGTTGCCTCAGGTGCAAAAACATAGATTGTGAGCCCCTTTGGGGACAAGGGAAACATACATATAGTACCTGAATGTATACCTCCTTGACTGCTAGAATAAACAGTATATAAGCCTAGTTAAATAAATAAGTTAAGAAGAACAATAGCATCTAATGAGGCCATGCACCTACATGCCAAAGGAGACATTCTATGTACAGAAAGAAGGGACTGCTGATGCAGGAAACAAAAGCTTTTTGGGGTGAGAACAGGAGATCAGATATGTAGCCCATGTACATATGTTATGGCATAGCTGATATGTACATGTGCAGGGCAGCCTTCTGGCAGAATCATTTTGCTATCACAGAAAGTGAGGGTATGTTTGTGTGTGTGGTCTGAGAGGTACATGGGGGGAGCTGATGTGGGCAGAAGCAATGCAGGGGGGACATGAAAGCCTGGCTAATACCTGGACTGTATGGATGACCACAGCATCACCAGGTGCCAGTGTGATGAGGCAGGCAAAGACAGAGAGGACCCACCATAGCCAAATGTCAAAACATATCCCCTGAAAAGATAAGGGACCCTCATAATAAGGGCACCCAATAGTGAAAATAGCACTAATGCATGCCCATGATGCACAGTGTGCTGTTGATCATGTAGTAGTACTGTTTGCATACCTGAATACCCTTAATCTGAGGGACACTACCAATGATAGTGATATTTTCTGACATGTAACCATATTTTTATTTATTTATTTATTTATTTATTTAACAAGGATTTATATACCGCAGCTTCCAGAGATCAGCTGCGGTTCACAATTAACAACACTCAACAAAACATTGTTTGTTTTACATGAAACGTCATAACTATATACAATGTAAAGTTAATAGAATATGTTAAACAGATTGGCACAGAACAGTGCAACACTATAAACATTATGTATACATTTACATGAAACGTCATAACTATACAATGTAAAGTTACTAGAATATGTTAAACAGATTGGCACAGGACAGTGCAACACTATAAACATTATATATACATTTATATTTTATGTGAGATATAGTCATAATGATTGGTTCAGATTCAGGTGGGGTGGATTATCTTTTCTATTGTAGTGATATGTTGAGCAGAAAGTTATAGTGAGATGTTGAGTAGAGAGTGATTATCCATTATCTAATTCTTTTGAGGGTTGGTCTATGTTGTTGTAGTGTATTGTGAAAAGGTGTGTTTTCAATTTTTTGCGGAATTCATTAATCTCTGTTAACATTCTTAGCTCGACAGGGAGGGCATTCCAGGCTATTGGGGCTGCATGTGAGAACGCTCTGTAGTTTGTGGATTTATTTGATTTTATGAAGTCTTTGGGGGTTTTGAGTTTGTTCGGTTGAGCTTTTCTTTGAGTAGGTTTTGAATGTTCTTTGGTAATTAAGTTACTTAATGTGTCTGGTGCCATATCAAATAGTGTTTTAAAAGCAGTTATTAGTGTTTTGTATTCTATCCGGCTTTGAATTGGTAGCCAGTGAAGTGAAGCTAGTATTGGTGTTATATGTTGATGAGAGTGTGTTTTCGTTATAATCCTAGCTGCTGAGTTTTGTGCAATTTGAAGTCTTTTAATGTTATTTTTTGATGTACCTAATAATATCAGGTTAGCAAAGTCAAAGTGGGGGGTTATGGTGGCTTGGATTATACTGATGAAATCATGTATGTATACAAGCGGTCTAAGTTGTTTAAGCGTTTTGAGTTTGAAATAAATTTTCTTTGTGGTGTTCCTGATATGGGTATCTAATGTCAGATGTTTATCTATTATGACACCTAAGTATCTTACTTCATTTTTTATTTTAATTTCCTGGTTTTGAAGTGTTATATGTGTTGGTGGGGTGTAATCTTGGTTTTTAGTGACTATTAGTACTTCGGTTTTTGATTGGTTTATTTGAAGATTGTGGGCATTTAGCCATGAAGTTATTTCATTAAAACAATCTGATAGGAGTTGCAACGGTATGTTAGGAATTGTGAAAGGGATGTACATCATAATATCATCTGCATAAAGATGATAGAGTACACCATATTTTTTAAATATGTCACAAACTGGTTTTATGTATATATTGAATAGAAGAGCTGAGAGCGCAGAGCCTTGTGGTAAACCTGTTTCAAATTTATATGATTCTGATGTTTGATCGCCTATTCTGACATTTTGGGTTCTATTGCTCAGATAGGAGGTGAACCATTTATGAACTGTAGAGTAGATACCTATGTGTCTTAAGTTGTTAAGCATTATTGAGTGGTGAACACTATCAAAAGCGGCTGAAATGTCGATAAATAAGAGGATGAAGGCTTTTTTGTGGTTGTCTATTCCTCTTAGGAGTGTATCAGTTAGAACAGTCAGAAGAGTTTCGACTCCGTGCATGGGACGAAATCCATATTGTTGGTCGTCAAGTGGGTAGGATGAATCAAGGAAATCTTGTGTCTGTATTTGTACAGTTTTTTCAATGACTTTTGCTAAGAAAGGTATACTTGAGATAGGTCGGTAAGATTTTGGGGAAGTTTTGTCAAGTGAGGTATTCTTCAGGATTGGTCTGATTTGTACATGTTTAAGTGCAGGTGGGAGGTAACCTTGGAGTAGTGATAGATTGACCAAGGGGAGTATGAAGGATAAAAGAGTTGGGAGTGTGTTTTTTATCCAGATTACTGGGCAGGGGTCGAGATAGGAAGTTGTGGTGTTGAGATTGATAATGATATTCTTTAATGAAGTTTTGGATATGGGGTAAAATTCTGGCCATTCATTTAGTATGTGGAGGGGTTTGTAGCTAGGGTCTAGGGTCATTGGTGAGTATTTTGTATTTTTTTGGTAATAATTGGCTAGAGTTTGTGCAGAGATGTCAGTGATTTCGTTGCTAGAGGTTTGATAAGTGTTTGTAAGGTTGCTAACAATGGAAAATAGTTCTCGGTCTATTATATGATTTTGAAAGGATTGTAGCGTAATAATTTTTCTTTGAGTTATCTATAGCGTCTTTATAGAGTGTGAGGTGGTTGTAATATATTTCTCTCTCAATATTGGATTTAGTTTTACGCCATTTACGTTCTAGATTTCTTAGTACTCTTTTCATTTGTTTTAATGTGCTATTAAACCATGGTGTGCAGTTGTTTTTTGAGTGAGTTGGTTTTTTCTTACATTGAGTTATTTTGGCTGCATTGTTTATGGTAGTATGCCAGTTTTTGACGGCTTCATCCAGATTTGTTGGTGATAGGGTAAGGTATGGAATTGTGGAATCTAGGAACTCGTTTTCATTAAATTTTTTAAATTTTGTTGTCTGGTCATTTCTTGTGTGTTTTATGGTACAGTTAATAGTGTAGTTGAGGTTTAGTTTGATAAGGTGATGATCGGACCACGGTATTTGAGAACATTCTAATGAGTCTGTTTTAAACAGTTTATAGATTGCTTTGGGTAGTAGTACAAGATCAAGAGTGCCACCTTTGGTGTGTGTAGATATATTTATTACTTGATGGTAGTCTAAATCAGATATAGTTTCAAGAAAAAGGTTGGATTCATTTATTGGTAGTGAGGGAAGGTTGAAATCACCTAGGACAATTAGTGGATTCTGTTCCGTGGATGAGTTGAAGAGTTCTATTAGTGAGTGGAGGCTATCTGCATTTTGGTTGGGGGGTCTATAAATTAAACAGATTCTGAGATGGTCTATTTTTATTATAAGGGTGTCAGTGTTGTTGTTTGATTTAGATAGAATTTTTTTAGTATTTAGTGTTTTATTTGTCATAATCAATACACCACCACCTTTTTTGTTGGCCCTATGTGTATAGAAGATATTGTAGTTAGAGTTGTCAAGTTGATTTAGGATAACTGTATCTGTATCAGAGAGCCAAGTCTCTGTTATACATAGTATATCAGGTTTTGTGTCAGTCAGTAGATCATTAATTATAGGGATTTTATTTTTTAATGATCGAGCATTTATAAGGGTGCATGATAAGGATGTTGATTTGTAGTGGAGGTCTGACCGGGTGGCATGTTGTGGATTAGTTTGTTTTATTTGTATGAGTCTGTGGTAGTTTATTTTAGAATGGTTTTGAGGAGGATAATAACTATTATGGAGGATGTTCCGGTTTGTTGTATGTATGATTGGGATTGTCTTGTAGTTTTTAATGTTAAGCGTTAGAGTTAGGTCAATTAGTATTGTTAGGAGGATGTAGGTGTATGTAGCTTTTAGAAGCATGGTTGTTGTACATGCCATTTGTGATTATGAAGTGAGTTTGAGTAGTATATGTTTGGAGTATGTCAAGTAAAATGTGTGTCAGTATTACACAAAGAGCTAGGTTGTTGATTGGTTTGGAGAGATTGAGTTTCAAATATGTCCAGAGTTAATGATGGTGGTAAATCTATCTATAGTGATGAATTGTTATGAACAGCAGTAGTTATTAATTTAGGTTTAGTCTGTAAGATGTTATATTTGTCAATTCGTGGGGAAAGAATTAGGTGTAATGAATTATATTTCAGTAGTTAGGTCATGTGTAAGAGTAGCAGTATGAGCGATCAACCTATGCTGGTCCCATCTGGAGTTTTGTACACAGGATACCCCATGTACAGCAGATAGAGTTGTTAGTGTGATAGGGCAGCCACACATCCGTGGTGTCTGCCACTGGGAGACACGATTGATATACTGCCAACATTCCCCGGACTATCCCATGTGGCACACACCCCTACCCAGGCCAGGATCCATGAGAACTGTAAGAGTGGTGATATATCTGGGGTCTAGCTACCTGGTGTGATGGCACAGGACCCTCCCTCCTCATGCCCACACAGTCCTGACCAGGTGAACAGTGCCACAAAGCTGGTTGTGGGAAAGCAGACAGGGTCGCCCCACAGATAGTGGATGTGTATAGATTGACATACCCCAGATGAGACAGGTGTAGCTGCTGTAAAGAATGCCAGTACCCAGATAGGTGAGCCTCAGATACCATAGCCAGAAGGCCCCATGACAGCCACAGCAACCAGTACTGATCATTTCTATAGCACAATAAGGTGTATGCAGCACTGCACAGATACATGTAACAGATGATTCCTGCCCAGTGGGGCATACAATCTATTTGGGACAGACAGCACAGCAGCTGTGAGCAGGAAATGTCCAGTGGGAATGGACAGGAAACATAAGGGAGCCTAGGTGGATCTGACCCCAAAGTAGCACCAATGCGGTGGGTGCCCAGCCAGGATCTGAGAGAGGCCAGGGAAAAAGCATGCCTGACAGACTCAGGTACTGTGTTCCAGGAATATGGAGCAGCAGGGTGAGGGCAGCAATGTCCGGATATGGCTGTAGAAGAGAAGGGCACAGATAGAGACAAACTGGCAGAAGATCAGTGTTCATGGGAAGGGGTGTAGGGAGAGATATGATGGGTATGGGAGATCAGAGAAGCAGGAAGTGTGCACATATAGGCCAGAGGTACGGAAAAGGCAGACATGTGTTGCTTAGCAATAATAGGCATTGTTCAGAGACCTGCATCCCTTGGTGTATGTGGACCTGGTGAGGATCCATCGCAAGCCATCTAAGGCATATTTGTAGAGATGACCAGGGTGGAAATCACTGGGCCGGCCTCTGAATGTGACATGCCATGTGATGCACGGTATGTTCCGACATACATGTTCACATTTACATTTTGGAACACCATATAGGTGTACACTGGGCCTAGCTAGTGCCCCTCAGGGCATGAGGGGGACTGATATATGGCCCAGGCTGCTGCAACTGTAATATCATATTGGTAGTAATGTCTACTGTGCATCAACACACTGCTGTCTATAACGGGCAGCCTAGGATATGCATGTTCTAACCAAGGGGCGTGGCATCTGTGGGTACAGTGTGGGGACGGGCAGGATCGGAAACATCTAACATTCCAGAATACAGTGTGCGTGGGGATGTCCAAAACCATTCCCCATGTCCGAGGCATGGGTGCACCTGTGGAGGGTGAAGAACCTGGGTAACTGGAGCCCCCAACACCCTAGCAAGATCAGTTGTGGATAGAGTCACAAGGCAAGCACCTAATTTTATGGCAGTTGATGTGTGTCCAAGCAGACCCAGATGGGAGGAGAGTATGACAAATGTGACAATGGTCACAGCAGGGACAGGTGCCACATGCATGTGGTGATGCTGGCAAATGCCTCCAGCAGTGACCACCAGAGGAGGCACAGAGAAGCAATGGCCAGCAAACCAATGCCACATACACCAGGAACCAGGGCTGGACAGTGTGTGGCCACCACAGACATATCAATGTGCGAATACTGCAGCAACACATAGTGTGGTGGCGAGACAGGTTTAGAGCCCAAAGAAAATGTGGAAAAACAGCCTTTTACCTCTGGGCAGAAGAAAGGTTCAGGGGGTTTAAGGGTTAAAACTCAAACCAAAGGAAAAAGCTCTCTGCACAGAGATGGGGAGAGTGAGCCATGCCCTAGCTCCATGGAGACCAGGGGAGGTGAAGAGGGAAGCCTGGGGGTGGAGTCTGAGGCTATAGGGCAGCCCCAGTCATATAAGCAGAGAGAGTCTTCCAGAGGAGGGAGGAGAAGGAGGAAGGTCTTCAGGAGAAGGAGGAGAGTCTTCCAGAGACAGAGGAGACACAGGAACAGCAGGGAGACAAACGAGAAGGAAAGCAAGAGGAGATCGTGTCCGTTGGTGGAGTCCAGGAAGGAAATTCTCTGAGGAGGAAGCATCCCCTAGCAGGCTGGACACTAGCAGAGAATCTCTCAAAGCTACAGAAAGTAAAGAGATTAGGAGGACACGTGCAAGGGAAAAGTGCTCCAGCAGAAGCTTCAAACAAGATCCCTATTGCAGGCAACAGGCAGACAACTCGAACCCTGATGGCAGCCTAGCTGGTAAGAAGTGTACAGCTAGTTGGGAACACAGGAGAGTTGGTTCTGGGGAATATGTTGCTGGGAAGCATGGTAAAGGAATCTTTGTGAGAGAGTCTGTGGAGAAGTTTTCACCTGAGGCACAGCCTGAGAGAAGACAGGATGCTGCGAACAAGGTGAGCCCTTTGCAAGCTTTGAAACGTTTATTGAGAAAGAGAGATCTCCTAGGTCCTTCCCCTGCAACTCAGCATAGTGAGGATTCCCAGTGGGGACAGGTTTGGAAATTGCTAGAGCAATTAAAGCCTGCTGTTAGAAACGCTGAGGCCAGCCAGGTGCTAATTAAACCAGATGAAGAGAGCATGGACGTAGAGGAATGCCTTTCAGAAAATGAGAGTTCTGACTTTGAAATGGATTGCTCTTACTGTGTAAGTCATAAGTAGGAAAGCTGTATGGTTTTAAAAGTATTGAAAAAGCCATAAGCTTTTAAAGAGTTTTATGACCGGCTGGAAGTGGTTAATTGAAGCACCAATGTAAGCTAGCCAGATAAGCTCAGAGAAAAGCTGTGAATGCTGAAAGTTAAAGCCAATGTTTGTAATTGGAAAGTGAAGAAGCCTAACGTCTGTAAAAGGAATGATGAAAAAGTTTAGCAGCTTGTAAAACTTGGAAGTCCACATGCTGTGCAGAGCCTTTGAATGATACAGGCTTGTGCTGTGCCAATGCTGGGACTTGAGAGTATATCCTTGGCTGAAAACAAGGTTTATTGCTGTGTTTAAAAACAAACTGCTGGGAATGATTAATGCTGGGACTGAGCAGTAAAGTTTATGTTTTCTTTTACATGGAGAAGTATCCTATTTATGGTTTGGTAATATATGAACTGCTGACAAGAAGTTCTTTGGATAAGTAGAAAAATAAAAATCCTGTTACCTTTGGAAACCCTCGGCATCTGTTTGGTTCTTACCACACAACTACATTTCTTCAAAGGCCTCAGTGAAAGGGACTAAGGTGATAAAGGACATAAAGTGGTGCGCTCACTACGCATAGGCAACCGCCTAACCCATGGGGGGGCGCTACAGTTGGCGTAGTTGTTGGATAATCTACTATCCTATACTCCAAGCATAAAAGGATTTACAGTGATACAGAGGAAGCCTCCATAAAAATCCTCTGGAGATACAAGTGCCTGCAGAAAGACCCGGACTGGAGTAGCAGAAGAGGGATGGACCGGAGCTGAGGATCTAGCTGGTGCCGGCTGTGCTGATAAGCATGACTCAACACTTGCAACAGGTAACCCGTGCATAGAAGGAGGTTGATATGGATACCGCTGCAAGGGAGGGGTACTGCAGTACTTGCTAAAGTTGTAGGAAAGTGGGCTGTTTGTGTAAGAGCCGCACTTGGTGTTTTGCCTTCTGCTTTTGTCGTTTCAGCAACCGGAGATGGAGCAATGGGAGCTACTGGGCTGGATGGCAGAGAGGTTCCAGCAACAGCAGGAGATCGCTGCCCAGGCACAGGAACGGACAGCCGCCATGCTGAAGTCCTAACAAAAAAGCCGCTCCTGGAGATGCTGGGTGCCTGGATCGGGGAGCAAAAGCAGACTGCAGAAGCATTAAGGACTGTATCAGATTCTTTGGGAGCCATACAAGGACTGGGAGCTCTGGGTAAAGGGGTCTTTTCCTTTGGCCAATTGACCAAAGAGGACGACATTGATGATTACCTAGAGGTATCTGAGCGAGTGGCACTCCTAAGTGGATGGCCGAAAGACCAGTGGGCCGTTCGCATAGCTGCCTCCCTTACGGGGGAAGCACTAGCGGCTTATAGAGCCATGCCTACTGATCTTGCCTCCAGTTATGAGGAACTCAAAAAGACAGTGAAAGACCGTATAGGCTTGACCCCCAATGGTCTACCGTCGTCTTTTGCGCGAGTGTACGCTAAAGCAAGGCGAGACACCGCGGGCCTTATGCCACCGCATTAAAACTCTGGTCTATAAGTGGTTAACACCAGAGGGAAAAAGTGTTGATGAGATTTTAGACAGCATTGTACTTGAGCAGTTTGTTAATGCTGTTCCTAAAGAACTGCAGTCTTTCCTGACTCTCCAGGACTGCCGAAGCACTGAAGATGCAACTTCATTGGCGGAGCGCTTCCTTGAAGCCAGAGTGGTCAGCCAAATGAAGCTGGGTGCTTTGAATCAGGCAGATGCAGGCGTGTCAGAAAAGAAGAGCAGGACAGTGTTGGGAGAGGTCACACAGTTGAAACTGAGGGAGAAAACTGGGCATGAGCAGAGGAAATGTTTTGCTTGTGGGGATAGAGGCCATCTAAGAAGGGATTGTCGGGCCAGGACAGCATTAGTGACCACCTAATCCAAGGAGACTGGGGAGGGGTTCTTGTTAGATGTGGAGGTTGAGAACATCCCTGTAGAAGCCCTATTAGACTCTGGAGCTGACCAGTCAATGGTGTCACAAAAGCTTTGGAGGGAAATACAAGCCTTAGGGAGCCCAGCCTCAAAACACTCTGAAGGCAGTATAAAAATAAGATGCGTGCACGGCGCAGCGTCATCTTATCCCCTGCATACAGTGAGAGTGAAAGGCCTAGGGTTAAGGAGAAACATTTCTGTGGCAGTAGTCTCTAAGCTTCCACATGCACTTGTTTTAGGCCGAGATTGGCCTCACTTTAAGCGAGGTCTAGTTAAGGGCATAGAATCCAGGACAGGCCTGGTATCCACTAGGGCCCTCGCCAAGGTCAGGGCAGAGGGACAGGATCCACCGGATGATCCTATGTGCAATTTGCCCGCGCATGATGGATTGATAACTCCTCCCACAAATAGTGGCAGACGGAGGAAGGCAGATAGGCATCGCGAGAAACAGACTAGGGCACGGAACAGGGCGGAATTAGTGGCCGGGCAGGAACTACCCTGGGCTCCTGCTGATTTGGTAGAAAAGTTTCCGTCCTTTCCCAAAGAACAGAGGGAAGATCCTGCCCTAGCATGAGCTTTTGACCATGCCAATATGGGATTGGGAACATTACCCCAATTTGTGCTAGACAGGGATATATTATATCGGGAGAGCTTGGACCCTCGTTCAGGGGACATTAGGAAGCAATTAGTAGTACCCATTACTTTTAAATATTTGGTCTTAAGGATGGCGCATGACCACCCTATAGGGGGCCATAAAGGAGTCCACGGTACTTTAGATCAAATTTTAACTCGTTTCTATTGGCCTGGCATCTTCAAAGAGACAGCAAAATTTTGTGAGGCATGTCCCTCCTGTCAGAAGGTTACTACTTTTCATCCGAAAAAGGTACCTCTGATTCCCATGCCATTCATATCAAAGCCAGTAGACAGGTTAGCTATGGACATGGTAGGTCCTCTAACCTGGACACCCAGGGGGTTCCAATATATTCTGGTCATTATTGACCTAGCTACCCGGTTTCCCTGGGCGATTCCCCTACGCAATATGTCAGCACGGACTATTGCGGCCGAAATTGTGAAGCTCTTTTGTGAGGTGGGTTTTCCCCGAGAGGTTTTAACTGACAGGGGAAGTAATTTCATGTCCCGTTACATCGCGCAAGTCTGGGATGCCTTTGGCATACGACATGTTCGAACCGCGGCCTACCACCCTCAAACGAACGGCCTAGTCGAAAGGCAAAATCAAACCCTTAAAAGAATGTTAAGAAGAAGTCTGGAGGGAGATATGACCGACTGGGATATAATACTTCCATTTGTATTATATGCCTGCAGGGAAAGGAAGCAGACTTCCATGGGTGTTTCTCCGTACGAGCTCATGTACGGGCCAGCTCCCAGAGGGGTATTAGATATCCTACGAGAGCAGTGGGTGGAACCCACTCTTGAGGAAGTTGAGATACCAAGATTCTGAAAGGATTTGAAGGGGCGGCTACAGCATACATCCCAAGTAGTAGAGGGGAATGTGACCGCAAGCCAAGCCCGCCAAAAAAAATACTATGACCGTCGCGCCAGACCTCGCCGGTTGGAGGTAGGCGAAAAAGTCATTGTAACAGTGGCCTGTCCAAACCCAAAGTTTGAAAGTAAGTGGAAAGGACCCTATAGGATCGTCCGACAGGTAGGGCCAGTCTCTTATGCAGTAGAGACTAGGAAAGGAAGACAACAGATTTTTCATATCAATGTGCTGCAGCCATGGCACGAACGGGTAGCGTTGGCCCGGTTGGCTGTACGAGAGGCTAAGTTAAATAACTGTCAGGTAGGCCAACATGCCTTTACGAGAATTCCGTGCTGTGCGGAGGTAAAAACGCCAGCCCGGAATATCTTAAGGGGGGGGATGTGTGGTGGCGAGACAGGTGTAGAGCCCAAAGAAAATGTGGAAAAACAGCCTTTTACCTCTGGGCAGAAGAAAGGTTCAGGGGGTTTAAGGGTTAAAACTCAAACCAAAGGAAAAAACTCTCTGCACAGAGATGGGGAGAGTGAGACATGCCCTAGCTCCATGGAGACCAGGGGAGGTGAAGAGGGAAGCCTGGGGATGGAGTCTGAGGCTATAGGGCAGCCCCAGTCATATAAGCAGAGAGAGTCTTCCAGAGGAGGGAGGAGAAGGAGGAAGGTCTTCAGGAGAAGGATGAGAGTCTTCCAGAGACAGAGGAGACACAGGAACAGCAGAGAGACAAACGAGAAGGAAAGCAAGAGGAGATCGTGTCCGTGGGTGGAGTCCAGGAGGGAAATTCTCTGAGGAGGAAGCTTCCCCTAGCAGGCTGGACACTAGCAGAGAATCTCTCGAAGCTTCAGAAAGTAAAGAGATTAGGAGGACACGTGCAAGGGAAAAGTGCTCCAGCAGAAGCTTCAAACAAGATCCCTATTGCAGGCAACAGGCAGACAACTTGAACCCTGATGGCATCCTAGCTGGTAAGAAGTACACAGCTAGTTGGGAACACAGGAGAGTTGGTTCTGGGGAATATGTTGCTGGGAAGCATGGTAAAGGAATCTTTGTGAGAGAGTCTGTGGAGAAGTTTTCACCTGAGGCACAGCCTGAGAGAAGACAGGGTGCTGGGAACAAGGTGAGCCCTTTGCAAGCTTTGAAACGTTTATTGAGAAAGAGATCTCCTAGGTCCTTCCCCTGCAACTCAGCATAGTGAGGATTCCCAGTGGGGACAGGTTTGGAAATTGCTAGAGCAATTAAAGCCTGCTGTTAGAAATGCTGAGGCCAGCCAGGTGCTAATTGAACCAGATGAAGAGAGCATGGACGTAGAGGAATGCCTTTCAGAAAATGAGAGTTCTGACTTTGAAATGGATTGCTCTTACTGTGTAAGTCATAAGTAGGAAAGCTGTATGGTTTTAAAAGTATTGAAAAAGCCATAAGCTTTTAAAGAGTTTTATGACTGGCTGGAAGTGGTTAATTGAAGCACCAATGTGAGCTAGCCAGATAAGCTCAGAGAAAAGCTGTGAATGCTGAAAGATAAAGCCAATGTTTGTAATTGGAAAGTGAAGAAGCCTAACGTCTGTAAAAGGAATGATGCAAAAGTTTAGCAGCTTGTAAAACTTGGAAGTCCACGTGCTGGGCAGAGCCTTTGAATGATACAGGCTTGTGCTGTGCCAATGCTGGGACTTGAGAGTATATCCTTGGCTGAAAACAAGGTTTATTGCTGTGTTTAAAAACAAACTGCTGGGAATGATTAATGCTGGGACTGAGCAGTAAAGTTTATGTTTTATTTTACATGGAGAAGTATCCTATTTATGGTTTGGTAATATATGAACTGCTGACAAAAAGTTCTTTGGATAAGTAGAAAAATAAAAATCCTGTTACCTTTGGAAACCCTCGGCATCTGTTTGGTTCTTACCACACAACTACATTTCTTCAAAGGCCTGAGTGAAAGGGACAAAGGTGATAAAGGACATAAAGTGGTACGCTCACTACGCATAGGCAACCGCCTAACCCATGGGGGGCGCTACAGTTGGCGTAGTTGTTGGATAATCTACTATCCTATACTCCAAGCACAAAAGGATTTACAGTGATACAGAGGAAGCCTCCATAAAAATCCTCTGGAGATACAAGTGCCTGCAGAAAGACCCGGACTGGAGTAGCAGCAGAGGGATGGACCGGAGCTGAGGATCCAGCTGGTGCCGGCTGTGCTGATAAGCGTGACTTAACACTTGCAACAGGTAACCCGTGCATAGAAGGGTGTTGATCTGGATACCGCTGCAAGGGAGGGGTACTGCAGTACTTGCTAAAGTTGGAGGAAAGTGGGCTGTTTGTGTAAGAGCCGCACTTGGTGTTTTGCCTTCTGCTTTTGTCGTTTCAGCAACCGGAGATGGAGCAACGGGAGCTACTGGGCTGGATGGCGGAGAGGTTCCAGCAACACCAGGAGATCGCTGCCCAGGCACAGGAACGGACAGCCGCCATGCTGAAGTCCCAACAACAGCCACTCCTGGAGATGCTGGGTGCCTGGATCGGGGAGCAAAAGCAGACTGCAGAAGCATTAAGGACTGTATCAGATTCTTTGGGAGCCATACAAGGACTGGGAGCTCTGGGTAAAGGGGTCTTTTCCTTTGGCCAATTGACCAAAGAGGACGACATTGATGATTACCTAGAGGTATCTGAGTGAGTGGCACTCCTAAGTGGATGGCCGAAAGACCAGTGGGCCGTTCGCATAGCTGCCTGCCTTACGGGGGAAGCACTAGCGGCTTATAGAGCCATGCCTACTGATCTTGCCTCCAGTTATGAGGAACTCAAAAAGACAGTGAGAGACCGTATAGGCTTGACCCCCAATGGTCTACCGTCGTCTTTTGCGCGAGTGTAGGCTAAAGCAAGGCGAGATACCGCGAGCCTTATGCCACCACATTAAAACTCTGGTCTATAAGTGCTTAACACCAGAGGGAAAAAGTGTTGATGAGATTTTATACAGCATTGTACTTGAGCAGTTTGTTAATGCTGTTCCTAAAGAACTGCAGTCTTTCCTGACTCTGCAGGACTGCCGAAGCACCGAAGACGCAACTTCATTGGCGGAGCGCTTCCTTGAAGCCAGAGTGGTCAGCCAAATGAAGGTTGGTGCTTTGAATCAGGCAGATGCAGGCGTGTCAGAAAAGAAGAGCAGGACAGTGTTGGGAGAGGTCACACAGGTGAAACTGAGGGAGAAAACTGGGCATGAGCAGAGGAAATGTTTTGCTTGTGGGGATAGAGGCCATCTAAGAAGGGATTGTCGGGCCAGGACAGCATTAGTGACCACCTAATCCAAGGAGACTGGGGAGGGGTTCTTGTTAGCTGTGGAGGTTGAGAACATCCCTGTAGAAGCCCTATTAGACTCTGGAGCTGACCAGTCAATGGTGTCACAAAAGCTTTGGAGGGAAATACAAGCCTTAGGGAGCCCAGCCTCAAAACACTCTGAAGGCAGTATAAAAATAAGATGCGTGCACGGCGCAGCGTCATCTTATCCCCTGCATACAGTGAGAGTGAAAGGCCTAGGGCAGCGATGGCGAACCTATGGCACGCGTGCCAGCTGTGGCACGCGAAGTCCTTGCAGCTGGCACGCGGGAAGGTCCGCATTTAAAAAAATAAAAAAAAGCTGTTTTCTGCCGCTTCCGGGGCCGCCGCGGCAGAATCGAGTGTGCCGCGGGGCCCCCCCTGTGCCTGGCAGAGCCTGCCCTCCAGATCCTGCCTTCCCCGGTATCAGTCCCTGTTTCCAGCTTGTCACACGCGCCGGCTTTCAGAGCGCGAGGGGAGAGTTTCTCCCTCGCTGCTCTGTTAAGCCCGCGGGGGCTGATGGGAAGTTCCCATCAGTCCCCGCGGGCTTAACAGAGCCGCGAAAGGGAAACTAGTTCCCTTCGCGCTCTGAAAGCCGGCGCGTGTGACAAGCTGGAAACAGGGAGCTGATACCGGGGAAGGCAGGATCTGAAGGGCAGGCTCTGCCAGGCACAGGGGGGGCCCCGCGGCACACTCGATTCTGCCGCGGCGGCCCCGGAAGCGGCAGAAGACAGCTTTTTTTTATTTTAAATTTTGGCTGGGCTGGGCTGGGCTGGGGGGGTTAGGAGTGGTGATGGGCGCTGCGGGGGGATTAGGAGTGGTGATGGGCGCTGGGGGGTTAGGAGTGGTGATGGGCACTGGGGGGGGGGTTAGGAGTGGTGATGGGCACTGGGGGGGGTAGGAGTGGTGCTGGGTGCTGGGGGGGTTTAGGAGTGGTGATGGGCTATGGGGGGGGCTTAAACTAAAAATTGGGTGATGGATTAGGACTGGAAATGGGCTGGTGGGATTAGGACTGGAAGTGGGTTGATGGGGGTTAGGACTGATAATGGGCTATGGGGGGCTTAAACTAAAAATTGGGTGATGGGGGATTAGGACTGGAAATGGGCTGGTGGGATTAGGACTGGGAGTGGGCTGATGGGGAGGTTAGGACTGGTAATGGGCTATGAGGGGGCTTAAACTGAAAATGGGGTGATGGGGATTAGGACTGGAAATGGGCTGGTGGGATTAGGACTGGGAGTGGGCTATGGGGGGCTAGGACTGGTAATGGGTTGGGGGGGTTGCTAGGACTGGAAATGGGCTGAGTGGAAGGGGGCTTGAATTGCAAATAGCTGATGGGGGACGGGGCTTGGAATGGAAATGGGCTGAGGGGAAGTGGGGGGCTTGAACTGCAAATAGCTGATGGGGAGGGGGACTTGGAATGGAAATGGGCTGAGTGGAAGGGGGCTTGAACTGCAAATAGCTGATGGGAAGGGGGCTTGGAATGGGCTCTTAGGGGAGGGAGCTAGGACAGGAAATGGGCTGATGGAGGGGCTAGGATAGGACTGGGAATTGGGTGTTGGGGGAGCTAAGTTTGGAAATGGGCTGTGGTGGGGGCTTGGATTGAAATGGACTCATGGAGGGGCTAGAACTGGAAGTAGGCTCATGGGGGGCTTGGATTAGAAATGGGCTGAGTGATGGTGGGGCTAGGAAAGGACTAGAAATGGGCTGATGGGAGGCTGGTATTGGAAATGAGCTGATGAAGGGACTCGGATAGGATTGGAAATGGACTGATGGGGGGCCAGGACTGGAAATGGGCTGATGTGGGGACTAGAAGGGAGCGGATACTGGGTGGGGCTGGAATTAAAAGGGAGCTGATGTTGGGGGAGATTAGAAGGGGATGGGGCTGGGAGAGTGAAATGGAGAGGGGAAAAATATTTTGTGTGGGAGGGAAGAAAAATGTACAATTGGCCGGGTATTGGGAGACTAAAAAAGGAGAAAGATTATTATGTTAAAGCAGATGAAGAGAGAGAATGGAAAAAAAACTAGAAGAGAAGAAAGGAGAAATGGACAGCAGACGATGGAGAGATAGCAGAAGACACAAATAAACCAGAAGAAAGTGGCTGGAACAATTGCAACTGAAAAAAATGCACAAAAGGTACAAAGATATCTCTTTATTTTGAATTTATTAACTGGAATATGTCAGCTCTGGGAAATGTGCATCATTAGTGTCTGTGCTTTGTTTAGTACAAGAGGAAATTAATTTATAGTTTTATTTCTACAGTGTTGTTGTACATTCCAAGTTTGGCTTTTGGGGTTCCCAGTTTAATTATTGCCTTCCTGTTTCTAAATTGAATGAAATCATTAAAACATTATAAATTGCCAATAAATTGAAATGAAAACCAAAGGATTGTGAATCAAATTGATTCTCTGACAATACAAAGATTCCAAACTTTACAAATGATGTTACATAGTTCAGGCAACTTTATAAAGAGTTTTTAGATACTAAAATCTTGTTGTTAAGGTTTAATTGACGTGCTGGCACTTTGAGGAAATTCTTTGGTTTTGTGCCGCAGTTTGGGCACTCGGGCTCAAAAAGGTTAGCCATCACTGGCCTAGGGTTAAGGAGAAACATTTCTGTGGCAGTAGTCCCTAAGCTTCCACATGCACTTGTTTTAGGCCGAGATTGGCCTCACTTTAAGCGAGGTCTAGTTAAGGGCATAGAATCCAGGACAGGCCTGGTATCCACTAGGGCCCTCGCCAAGGTCAGGGCAGAGGGACAGGATCCACCAGATGATCCTATGTGCAATTTGCCCGCGCATGATGGATTGATAACTCCTCCCACAAATAGTGGCAGACGGAGGAAGGCAGATAGGCGTCGCGAGAAACAGACTAGGGCACGGAACAGGGCGGAATTAGCGGCCGGGCAGGAACTACCCTGGGCTCCTGCTGATTTGGTAGAAAAGTTTCTGTCCTTTCCCAAAGAACAGAGGGAAGATCCTGCCCTAGCATGAGCTTTTGACCATGCCAATATGGGATCGGGAACATTACCCCAATTTGTGCTAGACAGGGATATATTATATCGGGAGAGCTTGGACCCTCGTTCAGGGGACATTAGGAAGCAATTAGTAGTACCCACTACTTTTAAAAATTTGGTCTTAAGGTTGGCGCATGACCACCCTATAGGGGGCCATAACGGAGTCCACGGTACTTTAGATCAAATTTTAACTCGTTTCTATTGGCCTGGCGTCTTCAAAGAGACAGCAAAATTTTGTGAGGCATGTCCCTCCTGTCAGAAGGTTACTACCTTTCATCCGAAAAAGGTACCTCTGATTCCCATGCCATTCATATCAAAGCCAGTAGACAGGTTAGCTATGGACATGGTAGGTCCTCTAACCCGGACACCCAGGGGGTTCCAATATATTCTGGTCATTATTGACCTAGCTACCCTGTTTCCCTGGGCGATTCCCCTACGCAATATGTCAGCACGGACTATTGCGGCCGAAATTGTGAAGCTCTTTTGTGAGGTGGGTTTTCCCCCGAGAGGTTTTAACTGACAGGGGAAGTAATTTCATGTCCTGTTACCTCGCGCAAGTCTGGGATGCCTTTGGCATACGACATGTTCGAACCGCGGCCTACCACCCTCAAACGAACGGCCTAGTCGAAAGGCAAAATCAAACCCTTAAAAGAATGTTAAGAAGAAGTCTGGAGGGAGATATGACCGACTGGGATATAATACTTCCATTCGTATTATACGCCTGCAGTGAAAGGAAGCAGACTTCCATGGGTGTTTCTCCGTACGAGCTCATGTACGGGCCAGCTCCCAGAGGGGTATTAGATATCCTACGAGAGCAGTGGGTGGAACCCACTCTTGAGGAAGTTGAGATACCAAGATTCTTAAAGGATTTGAAGGGGCGGCTACAGCGTACATCCCAAGTAGTAGAGGGGAATGTGACCGCAAGCCAAGCCCGCCAAAAAAAATACTATGACCGTCGCGCCAGACCTCGCCGGTTGGAGGTAGGCGAAAAAGTCATTGTAACAGTGGCCAGTCCAAACCCAAAGTTTGAAAGTAAGTGGAAAGGACCCTATAGGATCGTCCGACAGATAGGGCCAGTCTCTTATGCAGTAGAGACTAGGAAAGGAAGACAACAGATTTTTCATATCAATGTGCTGCAGCCATGGCACGAACGGGTAGCGTTGGCCCGGTTGACTGTACGAGAGGCTAAGTTAAATAACTGTCAGGTAGGCCAACATGCCTTTACGAGAATTCCATGCTGTGCGGAGGTAAAAACGCCAGCCCGGAATATCTTAAGGGGGGGGGGGATGTGTGGTGGCGAGACAGGTTTAGAGCCCAAAGAAAATGTGGAAAAACAGCCTTTTACCTCTGGGCAGAAGAAAGGTTCAGGGGGTTTAAGGGTTAAAACTCAAACCAAAGGAAAAAACTCTCTGCACAGAGATGGGGAGAGTGAGCCACGCCCTAGCTCCATGGAGACCAGGGGAGGTGAAGAGGGAAGCCTGGGGGTGGAGTCTGAGGCTATAGGGCAGCCCCAGTCATATAAGCAGAGAGAGTCTTCCAGAGGAGGGAGGAGAAGGAGGAAGGTCTTCAGGAGAAGGAGGAGAGTCTTCCAGAGACAGAGGAGACACAGGAACAGCAGGGAGACGAACGAGAAGGAAAGCAAGAGGAGATCGTGTACGTGGGTGGAGTCCATGAGGGAAATTCTCTGAGGAGGAAGCATCCCCTAGCAGGCTGGACACTAGCAGAGAATCTCTTGAAGCTACAGAAAGTAAAGAGATTAGGAGGACACGTGCAAAGGAAAAGTGCTCCAGCAGAAGCTTCAAACAAGATCCCTATTGCAGGCAACAGGCAGACAACTCGAGCCCTGATGGCAGCCTAGCTTGTAAGAAGTGTACAGCTAGTTGGGAACACAGGAGAGTTGGTTCTGGGGAAAATGTTGCTGGGAAGCATGGTAAAGGAATCTTTGTGAGAGAGTCTGTGGAGAAGTTTTCACCTGAGGCACAGCCTGAGAGAAGACAGGGTGCTGGGAACAAGGTGAGCCCTTTGCAAGCTTTGAAACGTTTATTGAGAAAGAGAGATCTCCTAGGTCCTTCCCCTGCAACTCAGCGTAGTGAGGATTCCCAATGGGGACAGGTTTGGAAATTGCTAGAGCAATTAAAACCTGCTGTTAGAAACGCTGAGGCCAGCCAGGTGCTAATTGAACCAGATGAAGAGAGCATGGACGTAGAGGAATGCCTTTCAGAAAATGAGAGTTCTGACTTTGAAATGGATTGCTCTTACTGTGTAAGTCATAAGTAGGAAAGCTGTATGGTTTTAAAAGTATTGAAAAAGCCATAAGCTTTTAAAGAGTTTTATGACCGGCTGGAAGTGGTTAATTGAATCACCAATGTGAGCTAGCCAGATAAGCTCAGAGAAAAGCTGTGAATGCTGAAAGTTAAAGCCAATGTTTGTAATTGGAAAGTGAAGAAGCCTAACGTCTGTAAAAGGAATGATGCAAACGTTTAGCAGCTTGTAAAACTTGAAGTCCACGTGCTGTGCAGAGCCTGTGAATGATACAGGCTTGTGCTGTGCCAATGCTGGGACTTGAGAGTATATCCTTGGCTGAAAGCAAGGTTTATTGCTGTGTTTAAAAATAAGCTGCTGGGAATGATTAATGCTGGGACTGTGCAGTAAAGTTTATGTTTTCTTTTACATGGAGAAGTATCCTATTTATGGTTTGGTAATATATGAACTGCTGACAAGAAGTTCTTTGGATAAGTAGAAAAATAAAAATCCTGTTACCTTTGGAAACCCTCGGCATCTGTTTGGTTCTTACCACACAACTACATTTCTTCAAAGGCCTCAGTGAAAGGGATTAAGGTGATAAAAGACATAAAGTGGTACACTCACTATGCATAGGCAACCGCCTAACCCGTGGGGGGGGGCGCTACAATAGAAACATAGAAAAATGACGATAGAAAAAGACCACATGGCCTATCTAGTCTGTCCTTCCATATCGACAACTACAACAGTGCCCTTTTTTCCTTTAGAGATCCTCTGTGTTTGTCCCATGCTTTTTTTAATTCAGAAACTGTCCTCATCTCTACAACCGCCACTCCATGGATCCCCCACTCTTTCTGGAAATAAATATTTCCGCATATCACTCCTGAATCTATCCCCTTTCACCATTAAGCCATGTCCCCTCGTAGCAGAACTTGCTGTCAATTGAAAGAGGCTCTCCCCCTGTGCATTTATGCCATGGAGGCATTTAAACATCTCAATCATATCACCTCTATCCCGCCTTTCCTCTAAGGTGTACATGTTAAGATCCTTAAGTCTGTCCTCATATGCTTTATAATGAAGACCACTAACCATTTTAGTAGCCACCCTCTGTACTAACTCCATTTTGTTTATATCCTTTTGAAGATGCGGTCTCCAGAATTGCACACTATACTTCAAATGAGGTCGCATCAAAGACTTATACAGAGGCACTGTCACCTCCTTTTTTCTGCTAGACATTCCTCTCCGTATACAGCCAAGCATCCTTCTAGCTTTTGCTGTCGCCTTTTCTACCTATTTAGCTACTTTAAGATCATCAGATACGACCACCCCTAGGTCCCGCTCTTCTTTAGTGGACAAACGTTGAGGGAGGAGTGGTCTAGTGGTTAGGACAAGGAACTTAGGGCCGGGGGTTCAAGTCCCACCTGGGGACAGCAATCTCAGGCCGGAGGGACTGGGATTTCTAGTCCTATAGGCACTCCTTGTGGTCTTGGGCAAGCCACTTAACCCTCCATTGCCCATGTTCCCTGTAAGTATTAACGTATGTGTGTCATATCCCCTCGTGTTAAATGTATCCCCCAATTGACTGTTTGACCCAGTGAAAAGCGGAATATAAATACAGCAAAATAAATAAATAAATAAATAAATAAAAGTACTTCACCCCCTATACTATATTGCTCCCTTGGATAACAGCAGCCCAAATGTTTGACCTTACATTTTTTAACATTAAATCCCATCTGCCAAATTCTAGACCATTCTTCAAGCTTAGCTAGATCCCTCCTCATGTTATCTACCCCTTCCTGGGTCTCTAATCTATTTCAGATTTTGGTATCATCCGCAAAGAGGCAAACCTTACCCGACAGCCCTTCTCCTATATCACTAACAAAGATGTTAAAAAGAATTGGACCAAGGACAGATCCCTGGGGCACACCACTGGTAACTTCCTTCTCCTCAGAGTGAGCTCCATTTACCTGTACTCTTTGTCGCCTCCCACCAAAACAAATTTCTAACCCAAGAAGTAACTTTAGGGTCCATCCCTAGGGGGCTCAGTTTGTTTATAACTGTGTCAAAGACTTTACTGAAATCTAAATACAGCACATCTAGGGGTCTCCCTCGGTCCAACTCCCTGGTCACCCAGTCAAAGAAATCAATCAGATTTGTCTGACAAGACCTGCCTCTGGTGAATCCATGCTGCCTCGGATCCTGTAATTCATTGGACTCCAGAAACCTCACTATTTTCTCTTTCAGCAGCATTTCCAATAATTTACTCACCACCGAAGTTAAACTAATCGGCCTGTATTTTTCAACCACATCCTTACTTCTGCTTTTGTGTAAAGGCACCACATGAGCCTCTCTGCAGTCCTTTGGCACCAATCCCGACTCGAATGAGGCATTGAAAAGGTTAGTCAGTGGAGCTGCTAGAATGTCCCCAAGTTCCCTCACTATTCTAGGGTGTATCCCATCCGGTCCCATCACTTTGACTACCTTAAGTTGAGCTAGTTTCTCACGAACACAGTCTTCTGAAAATTGTTACGCAATTCCACTTTACCCACATCAGCTTCTACATATTCCTCCCCTTTACCCTTGAGTCTGACAATACCACTTTTGCCCTTCCTCTCCTCACTAACATATCTGAAAAATGTCTTATTCCCCCATGTAATTGCATTTCTGACTCTTTTTGAATCTTTGCTTTCCTGACTACTTTGCTAGCTTCTCTTTTTCTTAATATAGATGCCTGTCTTCCTCTCTCTGTGATCTCTTGTATTTCATGAAGGCCTGCCTCTTTTTCTTCACCTTTTCAGCTACTTCTTTCAAAAGCCATAGCGTTCTCCTTTTCCTTTTATATTTATTTACCATTTTAACCAAAAGGTTGGTTGCCCTTAAAATATCCCCTTTCAGTTTTGCCCACTGTTTTTCTACATCCCCCAGCTGTTCCCATCCCGCTAACAACTCCCTGAGGTATTGGCCCATCTTGGCAAAGTTAGTTAGTCCCCTGGGACCATCAAAACAGCAGACACAGCCACGCATATACACAATCAGTTGTCCACAGCCCACAACATGTTGGTAACACATGCTCCCCTCACTGGCATACCAGCTAATCAACAATTTGCTGTTCTGTCTCCCACTGTAGGTGAACAGAGCTACCCCCTATGCGAATGGCTGCTGACCCCCATACCCCATACTCCTTTTTAGCAGTCCAGCACAGCACCGGTACAACCGTGTGTATCAGACCACACAGGGGATCAATGAGCACACCTTTGGCCAGTTGAAGTGCCATTCCAGATGCCTGGACCGGTCCAGGAGTAAGCTGCTCTACAGGCCTCGCATGGTGTGCCAGATTGCCGTGGCATGCTGCATGCTCCACAATTATGCTTTATGGTGATGGCAATGAGCTGGACACCGCTGCAGATGTGCCCCAGGGCTCACAGTCCAGACAGGGGGTGGCGGCGCATGTCAACCTTGTCCAGGCACACTTTTCCTGACTGCCTGAGCCATATGTCCATCGCCTGTACCACCCAAAGCACACACCAGTGCTTGGAGAAGGGCTGGGGAACATGCAGCAGCTGCCATGGGCCTGTGCATGTCCACACCACGCAGACATGGATTGTGTGGCTGTCCCATACATCTGTGTGTCGTGCAAATTGCCTGCCTGGGACATTGGGAATAGTAGTGTGCCATCATGGCCTGCTGGTATGGGGACTGCCTCTGGATCCAGGGTTCGAGGCCTGCCCAGCCAATATTTTTGCTTCCATGTACCAGGAGTGCGGTGTTCGCCTGGCCACGTGCCGTGCCCCCCCCCCCAGACCTCAAGTATGCCGTGACATGTGACCTGTGGCATCTTCCAATGGTGCCCATGTGTCCGGACATGTGTGTCCATGGCATGCAACCACAGCTGCCGCAGCTGGAACATACACATCGCACTGTCCACTTGTCCCCTGTGAATCCATCACCTGCCCATTGCCCGATGCCAGTGCTGCACACATGGTGGCTGTAATGGGGGGGTGGGACGTGTGCCTGGTGTGCAGCATACACATGGTACCCCCAACATGAAACCATCTTGCCGCATAGGGCATGCATGGCAGCCATCAGGCACCACAGACCCAGGCCGAGGCCTGTTCCTGTCACCATGGGGTGGTGAGGCCACCATGGAGGCAATCTGTTGCAACATGTGACCCCTGACCCCAGCCCACTGCCATTGCCACCTGCTCCACTGTGCCACAGCTGGCCCTCCTAAGGCACACTGGCTTACACAGTACACATGTGTTACATACCTGGGACCTCCAGACACCCAACTGTCACCCCCCACCATGCTTATTGCGCCACCAGTTCTAGTGGACTACCCCAGACCCCCTCTACTCTCCCCCTTTCTGTCTGTTTGGCACTGAACAGTGCAGTGGGTCAACTGAAGGCCCCATCTTGACCAACGCCACACACCACACACAGCATGTCCAGTTCCCACTCAGATTCTATGTCCAGGGCTGCTGTTGCATGTAGCCCTGACTGTGCAGTCTATCCGCTGTGCCACCCTACCTTCAACTACACAAGCTAACAATACTGCGGTGATGAGTGATGATGTCAGACGCCATTAGTTGGGTATTTAATCTGGCTCATGGATGTGAGAAGGTACGTTAGCTGAGCTTTCTGATATGTATGTGGTTTCGGTGTGGGCATGGTAAGAACTCCCGGCTTTGATCTGTTTTGAAGTGAAAATGAAGTATGTGGTATGTAGTTGATATATTTAGCACTTTTTTATTGTTTTATTTGTTTTTATAGTTCACCCCCCTGAAGCAGCGTCTGCGAAACGCTAAGAGGGACGTCTGATTGTGGCGTCGGGGTTGAGATCTAATGCCATCTTATGCCATCTTGAAGCTGAGGATTGCTACTTTTACTGATGGGTTTTTGCTCTTTTTGAGCTTTTTGAGTTTCGTTTTGTTTCCATTTTGAGCAATGGCTATTAAGGGACATAAAATATGTTATTTATTTGCTACTGAAGGTTTAAAGCATTAGCTACCTATTGATATATATTATATATTATGTCTCTTTCATTATTGTAGTTGAAATATGTAAGTTTATTTATTTTATTTATTTATTTAACAGTATTTCTAAACCGCCTTATCTTAATAATCAAGGTGGTATCACAGCAAGCAATCAGGTAAAGTGTGTGTGTTGTACATGCAGTGAGGATAAAACTTAGTTGTGTGAGGGATGTGTTGGGTGCTTGATTTGTTTGAGCTATATACAGGGTGGGCTATTTACAGTGGTGCAGTGTTGTTTTCCCATCAGTTCTGTATAAAAATAAGCTTTTCAATACTGTTTGATGGATGGTGGGGGTAGATCACAGACCGTTGATGCTATTCTTTCCCCATGGTTTACTGAAATCCGGTTTTTCCGGTTTTGAAGTACTCAATGCCTATTTGGGGGTTTGTCTGAGGTCTGTGCTCCCCTGTCACCACAGTATTGTTAGCTTCTGTAGTGCAAGGTTATTCAATTGCTACAATTGGTTAAATTAGTGGAGTTGTTTGTGTTTTGTATGCTGTACCATAGTTAAACTCCGGTTAGGCCGTTTATATTTGTACCCTACCTTCAATGACATGGGTCACTCCACATTCCTCCTTGAGAGTACCTGCACATCTGGGCCGCCCCCATGACCTGGGTCTGCCATATCTATGGCCTACTCTGAGTCATTCCCCTTTCCCCATCCTGCCCCCTCTGCATGGCACGCACCACTGGCATATGTGCTGCAGGCTGGCCCCACCACCCTAGATCATGGCGCACCTGTGGACTGCTGGCTGTGCTGCTGCCACATGTTCATGGCCCAACACATCACCCCTGAGGCCCTCTACATGGCGTAAGAGATTGGAGAGGGGTCCTTGTTGCCGGGCAAGGCTTTGTGCAAGCACATTCTACAGACGGGCCATGGCTGGCATGTCTTTGGGGCCCCCACCTGCCTCTTGGGCCCCCTCATCGGACCTCATATCAGATAGGGGTGGGGTTTGTAGCTCACCAACATGGACACACCATACCACATGCACCCAGCCACAGATATCTCTGCTGCATCACCGCCCACATCACTGCCATGATGTGGCAACACCACAACCTCCTTGTAACCCCAGCTTCCATACCCTGGTGCCCCCACTGCCTCCTCACCATCTGCGTCCCCTCCAGCTGCACTGTCACATCCCACCCCATCCCTGCACTCATAACCCCCATCCACTCTGCATACCTACCCTCACCCACATGTTCCCCTGCATGCACTCTGTGTCCCTTCACCCTCACTCCCATCCTCCTGCCACTCACACACCCATACATGCTCCCCCTGCATGCACTCCAACCCCTTACCTTCACTTCCACCCTCCTGCCACTCACACACCCACATGCTCTCCCTGCATGTGCTCTGACCCTTACTCTCACCCCCACCCTCCAGCTACTCACACTCACCCGCCACCCCCTCACCACTCCTGCTTGACCCCTCAGCCTGTGTCATTCTAACCTTCTCCATAACACTCCATGGGGCCTCCCCAGTTATCCTGCCTGTCACACCACACTCCCTCTCCACCAGGGGCTGGAGGATGAGTGTCTAGAGGTTGCCCCCTGTCTCCGAAGCACTTGCACATGGCAACAGTTGGACCTGGCTGCTGACCTGCTGCACACTATCCCCCAGGTGTGGTATGGGATGGTATTATTTGCTCATTCTTTATGTACCTTCATTATGGTGCCACATGATGCTGCAATCTTTCTATTGCTGGAACTGAATGCACAGTTTGTTGTGCCGGCCATGGGCCAGCCACCTGAGTTCCCATTTACTCTCCCAGTACCTAGTCAATCTTAAAAGTCTGTCTTCTTATTTTCTCTCACTGAATTTTAAAGTCTCCACCTAAACCTATGCAAATAAGTGTTAAATAAAATAAATAAAATAAATAAAATAAAATAAACCTCAGTCCCTGCTCACCCCCATTTCCAGGTCTCCAGTTCCTACCCTTCTGTCTTCTACATCCCTTTCCCACACCCACTCAGTTATATCCTTCTGCAATATTCATTTAAGAACATAAGAACATAAGATATGCCATACTGGGTCAGACCAAGGTCCACCAAGCCCAGTATTCTGTTTCCAACAGTGGCCAATCTAGGTCATACGTACCTAGCAGTTTCCCCAAGGGACACAGGTTCCACAATGCTTGTATTGGTTCAAGCATTGATATCCTGGGTCCCTTCTTAATAATGGTTTATGGACCTTTCCTCCAGGAACTTGTCCAAACCTTTTTTAAACCCAGCTACACTAACAGCCTTTACTACATCCTCCGGTAACAAATTCCAGAGTTTGATTACACGTTGAGTGAAAAAATATTTTCTTTTATTAGTCTTAAATAGTTTACCCTGTAGCTTCATTGCATGTCCCCTAGTCTTTCTATATTCTGATAAGGTAAACAATCGATCTACGTTTACCCGTTCCACTCCGTTCATTAATTTATAGACTTCTATCATATCTCCCCTCAGCAGTCTCTTTTCCAGGTTAAAGAGCCCCAACCTTTTTAGCCTTTCTTCATAGGAGTATCCTTCCATCCCCTTTACCATTTTGGTGGCTCTTCTCTGAACCTTTTCTAAAATCGCTATATCCTTTTTAAGATACGGCGACCAGAATTGCACACAATATTCAAGGTGCGGTCTCACCATGGAACGATATAGAGGCATTATAATATCTTTTGTTTTATTTTCCATTCCTTTCCTTATCATACCTAGCATTCTATTTGCTCTCTTGGCCGCTGCTGCACACTGGGCCGAGGGTTTTAACATGGTATCCACAATGACGCCTAAATCTTTTTCCTGGGTGGTGGTTCCTAATGTGGAACCTTGCATCGTGTAACCATAGTTTGGGTTGTTCTTCCCTAGGTGCATAACCTTGCACTTGTCCACATTAAATTTCATCTGCCATTTTGATGCCCAGTCTCCCAATTTATCAAGATACTCTTGCAATTTTCCACAATCCTCTTGGGGTTTAACAACTTTAAATAGTTTTGTGTCATCTGCAAATTTGATAACCTCACTCGTTATTCCACTTTCCAGGTCATTTATGAATATGTCAAAAAGCAGCGGACCCAGCACAGATCCCTGGGGTACACAACTATTCACCTTTCTCCATTGGGAAAATTGGCCATTTAGCCCTACCCTCTGCTTTCTATCTTTTAACCAGTTCCTGATCCACAATAGTACACTGCCTCCTATCCCATGACTCTTTAGTTTTGCCAAAAGTCTCTGATGAGGGACCTTGTCTAAGGCTTTCTGAAAGTCCAGATACACAATATCAACTGACTCACCTTTGTCCACCTGATTATTCACTCCTTCAAAAAAACATAACAGATTAGTAAGACAAGATCTTCCTTGTCTAAAGCCATGTTGGCTGTCTCCCATTAGGTCATGACTATCTACATGCTGAGTAATTTTATTCTTTATGATGGTTTCTACCATTTTTCCCGGTACTGATGTCAGGCTCACTGGTCTGTAGTTTCCCGGATCACCCCTGGAACCCTTTTTAAAAATTGGTGTTACATTGGCGATCCTCCAATCTTCAGGTATTAGAGATGATTTTAATGATAGTTCACAGATTACTAATAGCAGGTCTGCAATCTCGTATTTCAGTTCTTTCAACACCCTTGGATGTATACCATCCGGCCCAGGTGATTTGCTACTCTTCAGTTTATCTAATAGTTGTAATACATTTCCCTGCCATTCCTCCTTCTTATCCCAGCATCTATTCTTATTCCCCTCCCTCTTTTTGATCTTGTTTCTTCCCTCCCACACAAACTATCTGTCCCCCTCTCCATCCTCACTCCCCCAGCTTCTGCTTCCTTTTCTCCACCCTGCCCTAGCATCTGCTCCCTTTCAGCCCCCCAACCCCAGCATCAGCTCTCTTCGAGTCCAGCCCTCCCCCCAGCATCAGCTCCCTTCTAGTCTTAGCTCCTCCCAACATCAGCTCCATTCTAGACCCTCTCAGCTTTGGTTCCTTTCCAGTCCCAGTCCCTCCATCCCCTAGGATCAGCCCACATGCAGTCATCATTCCCCAGAAGTTCTCTTCCAGTGCCAGCCTCCCTCCACACTTACCTGGAACCATGCTACCACTCTACACACCACTGTATACTCTCCCTACCATAAAAATATTGGCCTACCCGTACTGCAGCTACCCAATCCCCCCTACCAGTACCAGTACCTGTACCAGTATCCAGCCCTCATGCACCACACACTATACAAGCATACCTCCACCAATGACAAAAACCCATAGCAGCCCTCCCAACACCTCAGAACCATACCCTACCACCTCCACCAGATCCTACACCCTCACTCCAATACGCACTCATAAACACCCATTCAGTGAAGAACAAAATTCACGTCATCAATGACCTACTCTCAGCTCACCACATGGACATACTCTGTATAACAGAATCATGGCTATCAGACACAGACTCCAGCATCATGAGCCAACTCCTCCCCCATGACTTCAACCTCTTCCACTGCCCAAGGTCCCATGGCAGGGGTGTGGTGTAGCAGTACTAGCAAGGACAACTCTTCACTTTCGATACTCCTCTATGGAAAGCACCGCAGAAACCGCCATCCTCATCATCACCAACAAGCTACTCACAATTAGCCTCATCTATCGACTCCTGACAACTACATCCGACCTATCTAACATCATAAAAAGAATGCTGGACATCTTGAACTCACCAAAGGATCTTATCATCTTGGGGGACTTCAGCCTTCCCTCTGTACAACCCAAACATGCTGCTGCCTTCCTCAAAGCCATGGAATTCCTGGAATTAATCCAGATCATCCAAGCCCCTACACATGACAAAGGAAACACCCTGGACCTAATCTTCCTTAATACCCACTCAACCCAATGAAGCACCATCCCCAATCCACAAACTCTCCAAGTACCATGGTCAGACCACAGACTAATCATCGTATCAATACCAAACAAATCACCTACCAACAACAACTGCAACTTACCAAAAAGACTCCTTCAAACCATTCCACATGGAACTTTCCTCAAGAATGTCCTATACCAACCCCAATCCGAATCATCTAACCCCAACAAACTTGCAACCAACTGGAACAGCATAGTCAGCAAAGCAGCAGCTGCAGCAACAACCCCCACAAAGAAAAATGTAAGACATCAAAAGACGCTATGGTATACCCCCACATAATGGAGATTCAAAACCCATCTACAAAGACTAGAAAAACAATGGTGAAAAACCACACTCGATGCTGATAGAGCATGATATGTGAAAACACTAAATGACTAGTGCATTGCAGCCGATAATGCCAAAAGAGATTACCACAACAAACTACTCAAGGGAGCTCTCAATTGCCCCTGTGAACTGTTCGATCTAGTCAAGCAACTGACCAAAGTCCCCACTACCTCAGATCCACATGTAAACATCAACTCCTAAAACTCTCCAGACACTATAAACAATTGCTCCCCCATCCCATCCCCAACCACCCCCAAACCCTCCCAATACATGGTCCACCTTTGACACCATCAGCAATGAGAAGGTCAAATCCATCATCACCGCACTCAACACAACCACTTCCCCCCTCGACCCACGCAAAGTCAGCTGGATCAAGGCAGCCAAACATGAACTAAGCCCGCAACTCACCAACCTCACTCAAACATCCCTTCAACAAGGCTTGATGCCCAACTGCCCCAAATTATCCTCCATCCTTCCCCACCTTAAAAAAAACTTGACCTCAACCCCCGGGATCCCACTTCATACAGACGCATTGCAAGCCTCCCATCTACACTCAAAATCATTGAGAAGACTGTTCAACATCAACTACAAGACCACATCAATAGAAATGCCCTCCTGGACCCACAACAGCATGGCTTCCATCCCCTACATGGAGTTGAAACACTCATGGTCTCCCTTCCAACATCCTAATAAAAGGAATTCAAAACAAACAAAACAGATACATCCTAATCTTTCTGGACATCTCGTCCGCATTTGACACAATCTCGCACAACATTCTTCTCCACTGTCTTCAAGCAACTGGAATCCAGGGTATAGTACTACAATGGTTCAACTCATACTTGACAAATAGACACCGGCAAATACATAACCAGAACTAGCATCTCCACACCTTACCACCAAACCCAGGGAGGGCTCAAGGCTCCACATTATCAGCCATTCTATTCAACAGATACCTGCAACCCCTCTACTCAGTTCCCCCCAGAATGCCTTAGAATAATCTTTCTCTCAGGAAATTGTACAGCATATAAATAACATTGTCCAGTATTAGCTCACATCACATACTTCCATTATCTTTACCTATGATCCCTTTGATTGTTTATCGGTCACTGATTTGGGTCAGGGACTTCCCTTATCTGAGCAAACCTAGTCCCTGATATGACTGCAAAAGCTAAGGTCTTCCCTCCTCTATGGGATCCTCTATCACACAGACTCACTTAAAAAATGAATGGCCACTCCACCACACCGTCACTGATAGACAAGCATCAATCCAGCGCTTCTTTCTTCTTCTAAGGCTTGTCACTCAGGCCCTTCTTACCAATATGGAGGTGGAGGTAGAGGAGCAGGCAAAATCTATGACTTCTACATACACTTTATGCACAGACAATAGTGGAATGTTCAAGGAAGACCTCACACCAAACAGAAAAAAAAAACTAGACACAAGGAATAAGCCTAGGTTTGCCTGGATAATGGGGAAGCCCTGACCCAACACAGATATACATATCACCCTTTCAGTCCAACACCAACTATGCCACACACTAGGGATACTTTGGTTTATAAAGGACAGGCAGGACCATTAAAGCTGTCCCATAAGGGGATGCTGCAGCAAAATGGTGCAAACCTCAGGGTTTCTGATGCCTATGGGCAAAAGGGGCAGCTGCCCCAGACCCTACATAACATGGGGGGCTCATAAACAAAATTGACCTTGGGGTGCTGATATGAGGTAGCAAGTGATCTCTACCCACACAAAAGGCTTACAACCAGATCGGATTAGGCCCAGGGTAACCAAAAGCCCCCACCTGATCTGAACCAGTGTAGTATAGTCTGTCCCATCTTCATTCCCTACAGCTGGCAGAAGATGCTCTTAATTGCACATCTTCATCTGATACCATGGAGACAGTTTTGTGATGATCCATGAGATTTTGCAGTTCATCTCATGTGATTGGTCCCACATCCGCAGATGATGACATGCAATTAAGAGCATCTCCTGCCATCGGCTGGGTGAGGGCTTGTGAATGAGTAACTAAAAGAGCTGGGATTGGGGGCTTACAGCATTTGAAAGGAGGAAGAGTGGAGGAAAGTATAGAGAAGGAGGAAGAGTGGAGAAAGAAAGGGGAAGAGTATCAGCAAAGAGAGTAAGAAGGTGTAAAGGGGAAGTGTGTTTGGAAGGAGGGCTGGAGAGATGGTGTGAAAGATTTGGAGTGCTGAAAAAGAGATGAGAGAAAATGTCAAGAGACAGATGACTGTGAAATGGGTGAGATAGACAAAAGAGACAAATCTGTGAAGGAGGTAAGAGAGGGAGAGTGGAAAGTTGGTTAGGAGTTAAGAGAAAGAAGAAAGGGGCCTTATGCCAGGAGGGGAAAGAAACTAGGGCACAAGATGTGGAAGAAGATAAATGAGGACTGGGGAGGGGAAAAAGTAGAAGATAGAAAGCATGAAGTAAGGAGAGAGGTAAAAAGAGTTAAGACTGAGGACTGGAATCTGAGAGAAGGGGAGAATGAGGGGGAAAAAATCAAGCTATGAATGAAGATGCAGAGAAGAGAGAAATGGAGAAAAAAGATGAGGGAATTATCAGTATCAGAGACAGATGTAGAGAGGAAGGGAAGGCAGGAGAATAATAGAAGACATGAAAACGAGACCCTGGAAAAGCACTTAGAAGAAGATCAACTCAAGAAAGTGGAAAGGAGAGAATAGGACCAACCCAATTAGAAAAAAAACATTTGAAAACAAAGACAAGTAGAAAAGAAAAAAATGTATTTTCATTTTTTAGGGATTGGGTTCTATCTGGTCTAAAAAATGTGCATCTCTTCTGTTTCTGTATTTGTAAAGTAGAGGAAGAAATGTATTTACAGTATTTCTATTTTTCTTTTATTTTCATTATTGCATGGCTCAGTCTGGCTTTTTGCGGTTTCCAATTCAGTTCGTGTGCATATGTTTGTTTCTATTTTGTATTAAGGGAGGATCAGCTCATATCTGGCACATAAAATATAGCAGGAACCTCTAGCAATCCAGCTTGTTCAGTTTTCCTACAGGAGTTGTATTCATGTTCTAGCACCTCTTGTAATATTACACTTCATAGGTTAGGTTGTTGTTGTTTGAGTTCTCGCAGTTAATGCTGTTTTGATAGGACAAGTTTGTCTTATAGTTTTGAGTGTAGAGTTTTGTATTTCTCAACAGTGTGCCTGGCAATGGAGAGTTTAGATTGATCTTACTAAGTGGACATCAGAAGTTTAATTTTTTTTTCCTGATAAGCAGTACAGGGAAGCATCCAAGTTGTGCTCTGCACCCAATATTTGTGGAATTTCTTTGAATGCAGGACGTGCTTACGGAATTGGATTCTCAGGATTTATACTGAGTTTCTATCCCATCCGCCGCTTTGACCCGGTGAAAAGCGGGATATAAATACAGCTAAATAAATAAATAAAAAATAAAAATCCCATATTGACCACAAACATCACTCCCATATACAGTAAATGAAAGCTTAATACTTCACGGTATATATATCCCAGTTATTTGACATCTTTAAACTGGATACTTTGGTGATAGGACAAAGCAAAAAATGTAAATACAATTGTATTATGGAAGATGATTCAGCATTTACTGGATGCATGATTTAAGGGGCCCGTCACAAAAGTTTGCCCAGGGCCACTTAAAACAGCCCTGATCTGGTTGAAAAAATAATACAGTTTCATGCATTTTGGAAATACTTTCTGAATAAAGTAACAAAGAAACCAGAGAGCAGAGCAGTAGAGGGCAAATGGAAGAGCAGCAGAACAAAATAATAATAGCTTGTCACAATCGCGGTTCACGCACACATGCCCTCTGTAACTGCACTTTCAGAGCTGATTCCACCTAATGACCAGCTACAGAGCATTTATAGTAGTCATTTAGGGGCTCTCGTAGTCAGAATTAGATTAGGGACCTAGAAATTGCATCCACTACCTATCCAACAAGTACAGCTGGAGGACATAAGGAAGGGCAGTTACATGAGGGAATCGTTGGATGCATCTGAGCTATGAAAGAAGTGATACATGACAAGAGCAGGTTGTCCTTGCTCTTGACTTTAGTGGTAATACATTATTAAACAAAGGTCTTAAACCAAAGTGAAGAAAAGAGCACAACAGAAAAGGAAATTATGTTGTATACTGTACAGGCCAGCCTTGAGAAGCACAGAGCCACTGGCTGCTAGTCTAAATGCAGCGCTTATTGCTTTTAATTAATAAGAGGTCTGTCTACTAAGGTGTGTTAACGGGTAATGATAACGCAGGAAAAGCATGCCGTGCTAACAGCTATTGCCCGCACTATCTGTAGACCACGTGTTAGTTGCTTGAATGGGTGGGGTGTGGGCAGAGGGTTGGCCTGTCTGCAATGAGTCACTGCTGGTTTTGCAGATATTGCAGTTACAACTGACGCCACCTCAATGGGTGTCGCTATCGCATCCACTATGCTGCCACACCACGATCTCTGCATTTTCACTGTGTTATCTGCTGAGGAAATGTTGTGCATGCTCCCAACAGATAACACGTGGCTTTTGCAGCTAATGTGGCTCTATTTGTACTAACGCGCTGCGTTCGTTGTAAAAGCCTATTGCATCTTAGTAGATAGAGTCAGTCAGGGGAAGAGAGAGTGATATTAAGAAAAGAATGCTTATGCTTGGATTTTCTAATGCCTTGACTTTACTGAAGGTCATTTTCTATAAAGTAGGCAACAGGTACATGCTTCAATTCTATTCCCCCCACCCCTCCTCACCAGCTATACCCTGTTTGGATTGCATAATTTTTGTGAATATTATCATGTCTCCAGATAGACAGACTGATGGATAGAACTAGCCAAATAGTTTTTATATGAGTTGAAATCATGAGAAAGAAGAAATGCAAGGGCCATACAAGTATACCAAGCAACTATGCTTTCAAGCAGTCATTGGAGCCTCATTTTCTGTTATCCTTCTCTCAATCAAAATGTTAATGAATTATGAAAACAAATTATAATTTCCCTATAAAACTTGACAAATGAATTTTCTTTAAAACTGTCTAGTGAATTAAATATGAACAGGATGGTAAGCCGCAAACATAATGAATGAATTTAAGAGATTAATCACCGACAGACATAAAGAAATATTTATATAAATAAGAAGTGTGCTGATTATTTTCTATAAACAATTTGCATTAAATAGTACTTTTTATCACATGTACAGACAACATACCTGGAGTTCTGGTGGAATGCCTGGATGGCCTTTCTCACCTTTCAAGCCTTGATTTCCACGCTCACCTCTTGCGCCCAAGTCCCCTTTGTCTCCTTTTTCACCTCTCTCTCCTTCTTGTCCTGTTGCACCATTATTTCCATTGTTTCCATGATTTCCTGATTGTTAAAAAAGAAGCCTTCTAATCAGTGGCATTGCAAGACAAACTAGCACCTAGAGAGGACCCTCCCCCTGCCAAGGCCACACAACGGAGGCACATGTGGCAAGTACACCTTAATTTCCTTGCTGACTTGCCATGCTGCCTCCACTCCAGGCCTGGCAGCTGTTTCCTTCCAGGCCAAAGTCTCATGATATTATTGCAAGACTTTGGCCAGGAGGAAACAGCTGCCAGACCTGGAACGGAAGCAGTGTGGCAAGCAAGCAAGCAATTTAAGGTGTGTTTGCCGCATGCGCCTATGCTGTGTGGGCCCAGAATTACAGCATCCCTTCCTCAGCAGCACCTGGGGCAGACCGCAACCATCGCCCCACCCTTGGTACATCACTGCCTCTAGTTATTTAATCAGTGAACATGTGGACAGCCCCAACAAGGTGCCGAATGCGGAATGTCCATTCTTTATCCCCGCTCCTCTTACAAAACTCAAACTGCACACCCATGCTATTGCAGTAGATTCCAAATTTGGTGTTTTGCAGGCATGAAATTTGCTACTTCTGAAAGAGAGAAGAGGAATTAAAAGGCCTATCCTTTGTCCCCAGGAATGCCTATACATATGAAGGCACATTTTAAATAGGATGTGGAGATCAGAACTAAGACATCAAGGTCAGGATGGCCTGAATTCTGATGGTATTTTAGGAACTGCTCTGTTAAATGTAGAGCCATGTCTAACATCCACTTATAGCAGGAGGAGCCATTTCGGAAACATATATATGAGAAATTTTGACAGGAGAAACCCAGGAACTTATACATGTAAGTGCCGGCATTTCACAGCAAACACAGGTAAATGTTGGCACTTACATGTGTATCTGAGCCATTTTGCAAACCTAGACATACAGATGCTCTTACTTCAATGCAGAGGACTCTATCTTGACCTCATTTCAATTCAGAGGAGGAATTAAATATTGGGGAAATAAGGGGGATATCCCCTCTAATCACTCCTGTGAAGGGCAGGCTGGAATTAGCACTTCTGAAATGCCTATTCATGTCTGGGAGCAGGTGTAAATCTGGGTGTGTCTGGTTTCGGGCTTGCATGTGCATTCTCTTTATAAAATTGGGGAATACATGTGTAGATTTAGATTTTGCCAAGGCCATGCCCCTGATACATCCCTGTGTGCTTTGGATGTGATATGATCATCCACTTGCACTTTTGTAGGGACCACATGTAGGTAATCCCAGGGGCATAGTTTGGTTGGCTCAGAGATGGATTTACAATGTATGCACTTATTTTATAAAATATTAAATATTATAAAAAATAAAAACTGTTTCAATGTGGAGAAATGGACCCTTACAAATTTTTGATGGTTGATTTGATATAAGTAAGCTATCTTTTTTACCTACCATATTTTATGAAATGTATGTGTACACACATGGAGGGTAACTTTCTAAAATGTCACCTATGAGCAAAGGTCAAGAAGGTGCTTATTTGTAGTCTATTTCATAATGACACATAGACACCTATGTATCTTTATAAAATACTAGCACTAATCTTTCTTAAATCATGGGTAAAAGGATTCCACGGACGTTCACACCAATGTGAGAGTAGGTATGACTGTACACATGTACAATACGAACGACCATACGTATTTTATGAAATACATTCAGAAACTGAGACGCTGCCCACACTGCATCCAAATGGATTTGAAAGAAAAAGGAGCGGGAGAACAATCGAGCCAAATCCCCCTCCCTCGAAAAACAAATACATTCCTGAGATGCAAAGTAACCCAGTTTTACCATTGGTAATTAGTATTACAGACCACAAAGTGCATCAGGGAGGAATGTCACGCAATAAATATAATCATTCACAGAGCCTTGGATGAAAGGAGTCCCAGTCATTGCTCAATGACAGCACCTTGTAGAGGACCATGGTTGCAGGATTCCACGGCTCTGGTGCACAACTTTAGGTAAAGGAGAGATTGGGCTAGCTAAGTGGGAGAGGGATATAAAATAAGGACAATACTATATAATTACAATTAAGTCTCATGGCACCATAAGCTGGTTCCAACTGAACTAGAAGACCAACAGTGTAAAAGAAAAAATGTTGGATCCCTAAAAATTTGTTAAAATAAAAGTTAACACTGAGCCTAAAACCATTTTCCAGTAAGTGGGCCGCTAGGAAGTTCTGTTCAATTTCAGCACTGCGCACCTAATTACAAGGTAGGAATAAAAGAGGAGACAACCTTCGGCAGCTGATGGGATGAAGCAACAAAATAATGGATGATAACTAAATAATGCACTGGATATGGTAATGCAATCAAAAACATTGTTAGCACTGTGGTGTATAATGATCCAATAAATGGAACTAACTAAGAAAGAAAGAAATTATTTTATGCTTTGAGTGGCTTTAGGTATCTCTTTTACCTGGCATGCCAGGAGGTCCAGGGGGTCCAGATGGTCCGACGTATCCTCGTAATGCAAAATCCCCTCGGCAGCAGTTATTGCACTCTGGATGCTCTTGCGCATTGTTAGGTGCCTTAGGTAGAAATGCAGGATTCTCATGCATTGCACTTATGGGCTTATCATATGTTTCCTTGCACACATCTAATAGTTTGAAATCGTTGACATGATCAACAGGAAACAGGGAAGAAGGATTTAGCCAAAGGCAGCATGCTTTTCTGACAAGTACAAATGGAAAACGAAAATGAAACTGAAGCAGGAGAATGGCCTTCTAAAAAAAATGGGAGATTTCAATGAATTCATATTAAGTGTGCCAAATTCTCATATTTCTGTTTGCTTAAAGCTTCAGCGTGTCCCAGGACCAGCCCTATGCATATGCCAGCATGTTGTTTGCACAGGGCCCTGCTGAGTAGGAGCTCGATGGCTGAATGTTCCAAGGCCCCAACATGCACTTTCTTCCCACCTTCTGTTCCACCTCCAGGTGCTGATTATCACATGCAGAGGTAAAGAATGACTGAGTATCAGGCTGCCTCCTCCTTGTCCTTTTCCATCTGGTGCTGCATGGAGAATTTGAATGGCAGAGCTCTATGGTGTCCTGCGTAGTTCAAATTCTGCATTCATTGTCAGGGGGAAAAGGAGCAAAATGTGGCCCTTCCAATCCTCTGTTTGTGATAATCAGCACCAAGGTAAGGGAGGGTTCTGAGAGGGCGTACGTGCACACATGGAAGTGCCATGGGGGAGGTGGAAGAGGAGAGAAGGAGGGTAAGGTAGGAGGAGAGGAACTATGTAGAGGGAAGAGGGCTGGGTGTGTGTGTGTGTGTGCAGGAGGGGGGAGAAGAGAGAGAAAGCTGGGGAAGTGTATGCGCTACTTCAGCTTTGGGGGGAGAGTGTGCCATGGGGAGTGGTGACTGAGAAACGTCTATGATGTGGTAAGTGTGGGGGGATTCTGGAGAGAGCTTTGAGTGGGTATGTGCTGGAGGGAATAGGTACAAAGTCTCATTGTTACTGAAATGAGAGGCTCACAATGAGTCTCCATATATAACCCCACATTCCCCTCAGGCGGCCACAGCCATGTTCCAAAACCATCACAAACAGAAAATGAAATCTGAAGACTCCGTCCAATCAGGGTCATTCCGAGGCACAAATAGTGGGGATGGACGTCCCCTTGTATGGGGATGTTAGATGGGAGCGGGGAAGGGGCATTGCAGGGGCAGAGTTAGGGAAAGCAGTGGGCGGTCAGCAGCCCCAGATGTACAGGGCTGATTCCAATGTCGGCCCTGTATGTCCGGCGCTGGCGGCTTGAACGGGGAACATATTCCACCTCTGAGGTGGAATAAGTTTCCCTAGTCGGCAGGGGTTGATAGGCCCAGTATCGGAGGAGGTAGGAGGGGGTAGAGGGGATTCCCTGCAGCTTTACCCTGGCCTTGGGAAGCCAGATCGGGGGTCAGGCTGCAGGGAATGAAGCTTTTGTTCTAGCAGCTGGAGATCGTGGCTCCTGAATGGAGCAGCGGTGCCATGGCAACTGTATGCCATGGTGTTGCGGCTACATTCAGGAGCCCTGACTGAGTTAGCCTCTACTTGCAGGCTGACCAGAATTGGGGTCCCGGCCTGCATGACAGGCCTGGACACGATTATGATCCCGCGGGGCTAGATGTACCCCGTGGGATCAGAATCTCGGCTCATTCTGTGCGTCCAGTTCTGACCAGGCACACAGAGGGCCAGCTCGTCCAAAACAGAATCAGGCCCAATGTGTGTAGCTCCAATTGCTCATCAAACAGCTGCCTTATCCTATCTTTTCATAATCCTAGCTGTCAAACATGGACCAAGGATTCAATATCTATAGCTATCAACAAGCCCAAGGGTGGGCATGGGGTGTGTGACCCCAAGAACATGGATCTCTAAAGGTGCCCAACCTCGACCTGCCTGCAGCATCCATGGAGCCCTAGATAAGCTGCATCCTACACTCTCTGACAGAAAGTGTCGGAGGGGGCAGGACGCAGCTGACCTAGAGTGCACACAGGTGCTGCAAGGCCCACTGCTGTGCTGTTTTGGGTTTGTGTGCCCGGCAGGAAGCTGATGGTAAGGGGGTCTGGAAAAGTTGTCTGCCCTGGGATCCATGCTGGCTGTCAGCATCCCTGTTGATCAAGCACAAAATTGTATAAATGTTTTATAATGTATACATTTAACCACCTGCAGGCTTAGAGGAGTAGCCTAATGGTTAGAACACTGGCTTGGGAACCAAGCTACCAGGGTTCAATTCTCACTAGTATTCCTTAGGCAAGCTATTTAACCCTCCATTTCCTCAGAAGAATCTGAGTTATCAGTGTCCCTGTTTAATGTATATTACTGAGTTTAAGTTACAATGTCAACCACTTTGACTGAAATAATAAAGCACTATAAAAAAAATGGTTAAATAAATATAGAAATTGTGATTCAAAAACCAACCAAATTCAATAGGATGTACAGTAATTCAGCTAGCTGTCATAATAGGAATTATTCTTCCTTGGATTTATACAGGACCTTTCATCCAAACAGGATTCTACCATACTCAAGGTCAGAAAAGGGTCATCTGAGCTATTCACAATTTCCAGCCTATTTTACAAAATATCTGAGGAATGTGAAGCCTTTTGTAAAATACATAAAAAGCCAGAGGAAATACATGTGTATTCCCCTAAATATACATGCAAGCAACCATTTCTGATAAAAGAGCATGTTAAAAAAATATCTATCTATCTATCACTTGGAGCTTGATTGAGCAAGCAAGTGCTTCCACTTGTAAGAGCTGATTCAACAATTTACACATGGAAGTGCTGCACTTCAGGAAACTGCATGTATATCAGGTGTTTAAGGAGCCAAGCTCCAAACATCGCGTGAGGAAGCTTGGGAAATCATTATAAGGACAGGGAAAGAGAGAGGAAGAAATAGAAAAGGCTGCTGCATTACCATTATCCGTAGTAGTACCCCCTAAGAGAAATAGGGCCTCAGTACCTACAGCTGATGAGCTAGGTATAGGCAAGCTCAAAAAAGTAGGCCTTTAGATTCTTCTTAAATTTCCTTAGGGAAGATACTTCCAGGACCAGCGTGACCATTAGACAAACCAGGCGACTGCCTAGAAAGGCAATGATCTGGGGGCGCCCCACTGTCTCCCCTTAACAGCCCCGTAATGCTTATCTTTAACCCCTGCTGCTGCAAGACTGTTTCTTTTCTGCCTCCGCCGAGTTTGATGCCAACTTTCTATTTGCGAACAGGAAGTTGGCATCGGGCCTTGGTGGGTGCATGAATCAAACAGCCTTGTAGCGCCAGAGGATGAAGTTAAGCATTGGGGGGCTGTCTGTGACTACTGCTGCCACTGCAGGTCCCAGAGAGGGGTGGCAGCAGTGGCAATGGGGGCCAGGGATTGGACAGGAGCAAGAGCTGGGTGGTGGGGGGGGGGGGGCACAAGGGATGAGATTTGCCTAGGGTGCCTCATTTCCTTGAACCAGCCCTAATTCTTCCCTAAGGTGAAGGGGAAGGGAATTCCACAATTGTGGGGCAAGAGGATAGAAAGCTGAAGTTCTGGTGGATTTTTACATTTTTGGATTATTTGAAACATCAGAAGTTTAACCATAATTGCCCTCTCAATCACTCTTATAAAGCAAAATGAGCAGCTTGCTGACCCTTGTGTATGCTTTGGAGAGGTGGGGGAAAATTTTTAAATATGCTTGTATTCCCGTGCAAGAATCAGAAATAGCTGATATATTTTTCTGCACCCCCAAATAACCCTGATTCCACTTGTTAGATACTGGAGGGGTACCATTTGCATTCTTACTTGATAAAGCTGGCGAATCAGTTAATATACATTAGGAAAGCCCTCAGTCTAGACTGAAGCCCCTTAACCTGGCCGAGCCCCTTCTAATGAGACCGGCCAGGGTAGGAGTAGGTAAGTGGATGAGAGGGATCTGAGGGAGGCGGGGTGGTTGAGGGTTTGTTGATTGGTAGCTTGTAGGGCACAGGGAGGGGACAGGAAGGCAGAGAAGTTAAGTGAGGGGTGATTGAGAAAGAGGCAGCAGAGTGGTGTGCAGTTGTCACCCAGCCTGCTCTCCCTTATTTATTTATTTTAAGGAATTTATATTCTGCACTATCTACTTTTTGGTAGGGTAGGTTAATGATATATTTGATGGGCATGTAATAAGTGTTAATAAGCATAAAATAAATATAGGGTAGGTTAGAACCACTAAGGGGTGCTCAGGTTGGGATGGGCCGGGGACTGGGCATGTGGTCACAGCTGTTAGGGGGGGGGGGGGGGAATTTGCCTTTTCTCCTCGAATCAGCCTCAGATGAAGGAGAACAGGGCTGAGTGACAGAGAAGTGGAAGGAATTCTTGGTAGGTGGGCAGCACCCCTAAGCTACAAGGATACATAGGTGAGCTATCCACAGGGTTCTGAAAGGACCTCACTATGATTAGTTTGCCACCAACTAGCTATATGGCCAAGTGTGGCTGTAGAGGCTGCATAGTTGGGAGGGGGGTACATAATAACATAAGAAATACCGTACTAGATCAGACCAAGGTCCATCAAGCCCAGTATCCTGTTTCCAACAATGGCCAACCCATGTCACAAGTACCTGGCAGGTTCCCAAAAAGGCACAGAGGTTCCACAATGCTCATCCTGGGGTAAGCAGTAGATTTCCTGGGTCCTTTTTAATAATGGTTTGTGGACCTTTTCTCCAGGAACTTGTCCAAACCTTCCTTAAACCTAGCTACACTAACAGCTTTTACTACATCCTCCAGAATAGAATTTGAATTTGATTACACGTTGAGCAAAAAAAATATTTTCTCTTATTTGTCTTAAATGGGTTACATTGTAGCTTCATTGCATGTCCTCTAGTCTTTCTACTTTTTGATGGTGTAAACAAACAATCTACATTAACCCGTTCCATTCCATTCATTAATTTATAGACCTCTATCATATCCTCCTAGAATCGGTCCGAGATGAAGGCGAATAGGCTGAGTGGAAAGAAGTTGGAAGGATTCTGTCGCTGGTAAGTGATAGTATGGTCAGCTATAAGGTATATAGCCTTGTGTCACCACAGGCTATATGAATTGACAGGTAGACTAGAAATTGCCCTTTCAGAAAAAAAACACAATAGAATTAGGTTGGCACCAACTACCTGAGTGGCTGAGAACGGGGACGGAGGCTGGAAAATGGGTTGACTGGACAATGGGGAAGGCTAAACTGGTAGAGGATGGGGGTTAAGAATGGTTTGTTTGGAGTTATGGAAGTTTAGAAACATAGAAACTTAACAGCAGAAAAAGACCATATGGCCTATCCAGTCTGCCCTTCCATACCAACTACTATAGTCCCTTTTTTTCCTTTAGAGTTTTGTGTTGGTCCCATGCTTTCTTGAATTTAGATACTGTCCCACTGAGAGATTATTCCACACATTTACCATTCTTTCCATTAAGAAATATTTCCACATATTACTCCTGAGTCTATCTCCTTTCACCTTCGTTCTATGATCCCTTGGTGCAGAGCTTTCTTTCAACTGACAGAGGTGCTCCTCCTGTGCATTTATGTGACGGAGATATTTAAACATCTTTATTGTTTCTCTTCTCTCCTGCTTTTCCTCCAAAGTATATATATTGAGATCTTTAATTCTGTCCCCATATGCCTTATGACAAAGCCCACTGACCATTTTGGTAGTCACCCTCTGCACCGACTCCATTCAGTTTATATCTTTTTGAAGGTGCGGTCTCCAGAATAGCACACAATACTCCAAATGAGGTCTCACCAAAGATGTATAGAGAAAAACTATCACCTCCTTCTTTCTGCTGGTCATTCCTCTCCCTATGCATCCAAGCTTCCTTCTGGCTTTTGCCTTTGCCTTTTCTACCTGTTCAACCACTTTAAGATCATCAGAAACAATCATGCCCAGGTCCTGCTCTTCTTTTATACTGTACTGCTCCCTTGGACTTTTGCAACCTAAATGCATGACCCTGTATTTTCTAGTGTTAAATCTCACCTGCCAAACTCTTGACCATTCTTCAAGCTTAGCTAGCTTCCTTCTCATGTTATCTACACATTCCTGGGTGTCTATTCTATTGCAGATTTTTGTATCATCTGCAAAGAGGCAAACCTTACCCGACAGTCCTTCTGCAAGATCACTAACAAAAAGATTAAAAAGAATCAGACCAAGGTCAGATCCCTGGGGCACACCACTGATTACATCCTTCTCCTCAATGTAAGTCCATTTAGCTGTACCCTTTCTTGGAAGTCTCAACAAAGCTGTGGCCAAATTTATGCCATTATGTCTGTGTTGGTGGCATTATTTCAAAGACCAGTGAGATGAAAGTGTGCAATTGCCTATGTTACCAGGTTCTCAATTGCAGCTTTTTGGAAGCAAATTCCCTCCCTTGAATACTGGTGTGAGCAAACATTTGAAATAGTAATGATCAAAAAGTTTACCTTTGCTCTCAAAATGATTCAAGTATATTCAAAGAGTTGGGGGTAGATTTTGGTTATATTATAGAGGATAATCATGGTATGAGGGCTTCAATTAGAAATTCAAATGGTTTAACAAAAAGAGTGAGATATATGATAGGGCCGATATTCAATGGTAGCAGTCAGTGCTTTTAAAGTGGCTGTCTGTTGCTGTTTTAATTTAAGGCTGGATATTCAATGCCGGGGTCTTATCCGGCCACTTGCATTGAATATCTGGGTTGCCCTATTAGTGATTTAGATAACCAGCTATCTGCAATATTCAGTCAATAAGTATTTATCCTTAACTAGATAAAGTTAGTCCAGCCTATTATCTTCCTAACATTACCAGGTTAAGGATTATTGAGTGAATATCACAGATAACCAGTTATTTTTGGATACCACCCCTGCTCCACCGCTGGAATGGCCAGTTGCTAGCCAGTGAGTGTGAGCTATGAGGGGATATTCAGCGGCACCAACCAGGTAAATGCCTTTGAATGTCCCAGTGAGTGGTATTTTACACAGTTTGCAAGTCTGCAAACCACATAAATGCCTTTGAACATGCTCTCCCCCCTCCCCCCCCCCGAAGTTTCTAAATATTATTTTTGTTAAAAACCATTGAAGGAATAATTCAAGAGTAGTTAAGTATGATGGGTGGGATTACCAGAATATTTTATGCGTGGCATGATTTTGTCTTTTTCTTCTTTTTCTTACCTGCAGTGTTCTGCCAGTGCTTTTTTACATGTGATTATGTGCTTTACCAAAGAGTTTAAAACACTAGACAATGGGAATTAAAGTCACTCAGCTAGGTCATGTTTCTTTAAGAGATTATACTGTAGCATAGCAATCAAAACTCAAAATTTGGATATAAGCATAAAGATCTATCTATCTCTATATATATATATATATATTTGACACATTTTTTTAATTCACAGAGTACATGTGCATACCAGTATATAGACAGTAAATGGAGTCAAAAGCACAATGACATGGAATAGATGGCAAGAAAGGTAGGCTACCACTTAATGCTTTTTTTAATGATTTTGAGTATTATAATTTGTTCAAATTATGTCATGTCTCTGTATGTTAAACGTCTGTTTACTGCTATTATCTGGACTATAAACCGCAATGATGCAGGCTCTCTGCACCGCCACTAGCAGTATAACAAATGGCTTAAATAAATTGTTGTTGTTGTTAAGTGCCGTCGAGTCGGAGTCGACTCATGGCGACCCTCTGGATAGCTATCCTAAATTGTGTTCGGTCTTCAGTCAGGCGGCTCATTGTTGACAGACTGGTACCCCTAGCTGCTGTTATTGTATCGATCCATCTCATTGCTGGCCTTCCTCTTTTGCGTTGACCTTCTATCTTGCCAAGCATGATGTCTTTTGCTAATGATCTCTCTCTTCGCATGATGTGTCCAAAGTATGAAAGTCGAAGTCTTGTCATCTGAGCTTCTAAAGAAAGCTTAGGTTTGATCTCCTCTAGTACCGACTGGTTTGTTCTTCGGGCAGTCCATGGTATACACAGTATTCGCCGCCAGCACCATAATTCAAAGGCATCAATTTTCTTCCTGTCTGTCTTTTTCACTGTCCAGCTTTCACATCCATATGATGTTATTGAAAATACCATGGCTTGAACAAGTCGAATCTTTGTATGGAGAGAGACATCTCTGCTCTTGAGAATCTTATCTAGGTCTTTCATAGCCATTCTGCCAAGAGCAATGCGTCGTTTGATTTCTTGACTGCTTGTTGCTTCTTTATTGATAGTTGATCCAAGTAGGCTAAAGTTGTTCACAATTTCAATTTCTTCTCCTTCAACGATGAACTTGTTGATTATGCCAGTTGTCAAGATCTTTGTCTTCTTTACATTAAGGTGCAGGCCCATTTTGAGACTATGTTCTTTGATTGTGAGAAGCAAATGTTTCAAATCATCTTCACTTTCAGCCAGTAATGTAGTATCATCAGCATAACGAAGGTTGTTGATGAGTCTTCCACCAATCTTCACACCTCTGTTGTCTTCATACAATCCTGCTTCTCTGATGATTTGTTCTGCATATAAATTAAACAGGTAGGGGGAAAGTATGCAGCCTTGTCTGACACCTTTGCTTATTTTAAACCATTCTGTTTCTCCTTGTTCCGCTAGCCTCTTCATTGAGAGACGCAAATGTATAGACAGATATTCCCAATAAAGGACACAGATTATATATTGTTTCTTCTTTCCTTGCAATGTTCCTGAACACCAAAAGTACAACAGCTAGCTACATATTTTGCTCTCTTTCATATTTAGATCTTTGGATTGTAAAGCAGTCTTTTTACTAGTATGATAGAATCTCGTTTGGATGAAAGACCATGTATAAGCTGAAGTAATGATAATTCTCATTATAACAGCAAGCTAGCTACGAGATAGAAGGATAGGGATATTAAGCATTGATATTTTTCTAAAGTTGTAATTAATACACAGCATGCATGTACAAATATATTTTAAATAAATAAAATCATACTGAATTTGCTTACTAAAGATGATTTATATTTATATTGGACAGTTTAAATTTATTATTATAACTAATTACACTTGATGCCTTTAGAGATCCACCAATTTTATATGCAATTATTCCCTGGATGGTCATGCTCTTATCAATACTGTTGCATTTACAGTACAAACTCACCAGTTTATAGTTAGTTTACTAAGTTGCAAACACATACACAAAAGTAATCATGCTTGACCTGAAATAGACTGAAACTTTACATTACTAATCAGAAACAAAGAGTCATTAACATTTTTAACATTTTTTGAAGTTGTCAAAGATTAGTTCAGAGTACCTGGACTCTGTCTGAGGTAGTCTGTGTTAGATCATCTACAGGTACTTCTGGTATCGGCCATTTTTGATCAGAAGTCGTGTTATCATCAACAGTCCTATTTACAGGTTGACTCCGTTCTCCTATTAATTCCCTGCTGGAGCTGCTATTGCCCATCAGCTGGTGGTGGCTTTGAACTACTTTGACCACAGGTTTAAAATATCTTCTCCTCACCTCTATGTGTTCATCTTGACCCAGGCAAAAGGGAAGAATGAGTAAGATCAGCAAGTGCCACTTGATGAGATCCTTCAGTGCCATACTCCTCGGAAAATTAAAGCTTGCCAGCTACAAAGTTCTTCAGCTGAAGAAGACCTACAGTGCTACACAGTCCTTTCAGGTACTTTGACTGTCAAGTATGGTATCTTGACTTTACTAGGTTTTATACGCTTGGGAGCACTAAAGGCAACAACTGCAAAAATGCCAAAATGGCAGAATCCTTTATCCCAAATCAGTCATGCCTTCATACACAAGGCAGGCATTAATCATCCCTTTATCATCACAAGCAAATTGATTGTTATGCTATGGATGCCTCACTTATTTATTAGACTCTCATGCTTCTTTGTGGGTATTTATTGTTGGCAAGTGTGAAAAATACGATGAAAACTGAGAATGTGTCTAATGGGATCCATGATTAGACATGGGAATGCTCAGAATTCAAAGCATAAAATACTTTTGGAACCATTCTACCTCATTATTTACCAGGAAACTATCGTAACTGTACAGAGAAAATAAAGGACTCCAATCACAATTATGAAATAAAAACAGTTTCTCTCTTTGATCGGTAATTCTTTTTCTTCATATCTGATTCATCAAGGAAAGGAAAAGTGATTTATTTTTAACCCCATGCAAAAAGAAAGTGGGGGGGGGGGAAGGGGGGGAAGGGAGAGTCTACAAACTCTGAATCATGCCCACAGTAAAAAAAACAAAACAAAACAAGAGAGGTGTCACTTAATGCATTCATAGTGAGAGATTTTCCATGCTCTCTTTCTAAATCAAACAAACTAGAAAATATTAGACACATACCATGCTGAAATATTGAACCCTGTCAAATTTAAACCAACAACCAACAGATACCAGGCGAACAGATGCTAAAGGTTATTGAAAAGAAGACAAATTGTGGACAAAGACCGAAAGTAGTAAACTTTTAGGGGAACTACATGCATCTTTTTAAGTACTTTTTAAAAAAACTTTGATTCCCTTTAAAATAATACAATACACCAGTTGCTTACAGCTAAACCGGGTCTTAATGATTTTTAGTGAAAGTTATTTTCAGCTGGAGAAGCTGAAGCAAGTGTGAAATAGTTCAAAGGGCTGTAATAATTGCTGCTGCATCTCTCATCATTAGGACCTCAGTACACAATGGAACCATTCAGGCGAACATCTAAACCAGCTAGGAGCTGAGAAGCAGAGACAAAGTGCAATTCAAAACAAAGTGCATAGAGCACTAACCAGGGAGCATGGAAAATCGCTGCTGCCTGGTTAGGCTCAGCAGCTTCCTGGCTATGCGGCAAACCCCGGATATTTACTTCCGTCGCCATGGAAGTGAATATCCAGGATTAAGGGTTCGACGGGCAGGGCTACACAGCTATGGTGCTTTAGCCCTACCCAATTCAAAATCGGACCCTAAATTCCCACCCACCCACCCACCTATCACCCCACCCACTCCAGGGTTGCATTGCCTATATAGCTGTCATATAGATTGACATCTGTCCTCCAATTAGGTGTAACACCCATCTTTTTTCCTTGTCCTTGAACTGCTTTATAACCATCTTAATCAGCTTGTTGTGTATTCAATGCAATAGCTGTGATGCCTTCATTCTAAGAAGAATCATTTGGAGCCTGAGAGCTTGCCCTATATGTCTCAAGTTATTTGCTATGCATAAAGAATTTAATCTATTAACGGAAGAATTAGCTGCAATTAAACACACCTCCTCCAGGGTACAAATTGAAAAAAATGCATCACCGCTCCCACAAAGAATCAAACAGATCAGGAACAAATGGATCACAGTGGGCTCTGGTAGGTTGCGACCTGTAACATGGAGACACTCTCTCCATCAAGAGATATCCCAGCATAATGTCTTCTCTGCCCTGGAAAATGAGAGTGCCCAATTAGTGGAAACTGAAGTGCCCTTAAATGAAATGGTTAATGGCCTATCTATTGGTAATGCATCAAACATGAAAAAAAAAATCACAAAACAGGAAATCACTTCTACTTGGAGATTCCATCATCAGAGGCACCAACTTGCAAACACAGTTCAAAGGAGAGAACATGGTCAAATGCCTCCCAGGCTCTTCAGCTAGCAGGAATATGAACCAAATTGTTGGTGTGTAGGCCTATTCTATTGAGGACGTCCCATCCTCTGTACATCCGGTCGGACGTCTAGCCCCCACGGGATCAGAATACCATCTAAGCTTGTACGTGCAGGCCCGGACCCGATCCCAGTCAGCCTGCACATGCAGGCACCTGCCTGACTAACTCAGTCAAGGTTCCTGAATGGAATCACGGCACCATGGCGTCCAGTTGCCATGGCACTGCGGCTCCATTCAGGAGCCGCAATCCCCAGCAAGCGCCGATGTTCTGCTTTCCACGCAGCCTGACCCCCAATCTGACCACCCATAGACAAGGATGGGCTGCGGGGAATTCCCTTCACCCCCATCTACCTTTGACATGCCCCAGGACTGCTGTCTCCCCCCCCCCCCCCATCTAGGGGAACTTATTCCACCTCAGAGGTGAAATAAGTTCCACGTCTACTCTGCCGGCCCCGGATGTACAGGGCCAACATCAGAATCGGCCCTGTACATCCAGGGCCGCAGACCACCCACTACCCACCCCATCTCCGCCTCCACACCACTCTTTTCCTGCCCCTGTCTAACTTCCTGTTCATATGGGGAGGCTTGTCGGGGACAGGAAAGGCAGACAAATAGCGGGGATGGACGTCCCAATGGGACGTCCATCCCCGCTATTCATGGTTCCGAATGGACCCCATAGTTAGTGCAGAAAGTGAGCATTCCAAAATTGATGTTATCACCCACTTGGGTACAAATGATGTGGCTAGAAACAGTGCCTCTGCAGTTCAAAGGGACTTCCAGATTCTGGGAGAGAAACTCAAACCCAGTGTTAACACTATAGCTTTCTCAGAAGTTCTATCTGTTCTTGGTAAGGGGGCAGAAAGGCTGCATCGCATAATCAACTTTAATACATGGCTCCAAACCTGGCACAAACAAAAAGGATTTAGATATATTGGCAACTGGGGAAATGGATGGAAAACAAGAGGCTATACTGTGTTAATGGACTACATCTCTTTGTGGCAGAGAAAAGGATCCTAAGTGAAAATTTCAGGCTTTACGTAGACATGTATTTAAACTAAGGAAAGGGGGTGACGGATGGAAAAAACTAGTTCAGGATATCACTTCCAGCAAAAAACATAACAGCATTGGAAACAGTCACACTATTAAACTGCACACAGCAATGGCAAGCAGGAAGAGGCATGCAGAACAAATACATGCAAAATATAGGCAAGTCAGTCAACAAATGTTCGAAAGCAATGAGCACAAATGCTCACAGCCTAGCCAACAAAGTTCGTGACCTGGAAGCCCTAATTGTGGAAATTCACTTGGACATTGTGGCCATTACAGAAACGTAGTTTAATGAGTAGCATGAATGGGATGTAGCCATAGCTGGCTATGATTTATTTAGATGATATAGAGGAGGCAGAAAAGGAGGAGGAGTAGCCCTATATGTCAAAAGCAATATTAAAGCTGCTGAAACGCAGGGGACATGGGGAAAAGAAGAAGTGCTGTGGATTGTGTTGGAAAGAGGAGATGGCGCTGTCATCCATACTGGTATAGTCTACAGGCCTCAAACTCAAACCAAAGAAATGGATAGAGAATTGATTATTGATATTGCAAGGGTAGCCATGAATGGGGAAGTGATCATATTGAGTGACTTTAATCTAACTGATGTGGACTGGAGTATTCCTTCTGCAAATCTGGAAAGAAGTAAAGAAATTGTGGATGCCTTCCAAGATGCATTGCTAAGACAAATGGTGATAGAACCGACCAGAGAAAGTTCAATGCTGGATTTAGTACTCACCAATGGAGACAGTGTATCGAATGTCTGGGTGGGTACCCATGTGAACAGCAGCGATCATCACACTGTGTGTTTTGAGGTAATAACCAAGGCAGAGTTTAATCATAGCAAGCTCAAAGTTCTAGATTTCAAAAACGCTGACTTCAATAAAATGGCCAAGTGCCTGAAGGAGGAGTTGGCAAGGTGGGAGGAGGTAAGGGTCGTGGAATTGCAGTGGGCTAAACTAAAGAAGGTAATAAAAGGGGCCACAGATACATATGTAAGGAAAATGAATAAAAACAAGAGGAAAAGGACACCTATTTGGTTCTCCAAAGAAATAGCTGCACAAATAAAGACAAAAAACACAACTTTCACAAAATTCAGAAGTTCACAGACAGAGAAACACAGAACAGAATACAGGATAAAGCTAAAAGAGACAAAAAGAGAAATAAGGCTAGCAAAATCAAAGGCAGGAGAAAAGATGGCTAAAGATGTGAAGCGTGGTAACAAAACTTTTTTTCAGGTGTATTCAGGAGAAGAGGAAGATCAAATGTGGAATCTCAAGACTCAAAAGTGTCGAGAACGAATTTGTGGAAAGTGACATTGAAAAAGCAAAAATGCTAAAAAAAATAGTTCTGTTCTGTTTTTGCTAAAGAAAATCCTGGAAAAGGACCACCTGTGATTGACAAATATACAAATGGGAATGGAGTAGATACTGCACCATTCACAGAAGATGATGTGTTTGGAAAGCTTGCAAAACTGAAAGTGGACATGCATGGGACCTGATAGGATACGTCCTAGGATACTGAAAGAACTCAGAGAGGTTCTTACAGGGCCTTTAAAGAATGTTTTTAATAGATCTTTGGAGACAGGAGAAGTTCCACAGGATTGGAGAAGGGCTGATGTGGTACCTCTTCACAAAAGTGGCAATAGGGAAGAAGTGACAAACTACAGACCAGTAAGCTTTACCTTGGTGGCAGCAAAAGTATTGGAGACACTCATGAAAGAGAGAATAGTGGACTTTCTCAAAACCAATAGGCTGCATGATCCGAGGCAACATGGTTTTACCAAAGGACGATCTTGCCAAACAAATCTGATTGAGTTCTATGACTGGGTGACCAGAGAACTAGATCAAGGACATGTGATGGATGTGATCTACTTAGATTTCAGCAAAGCCTTTAATATTGTTCCTCACAGGAGGCTTATCAATAAACTGAACAGCCTGGGGATGGGTCCCAAGGTGATCAAATGGATCAGAAATTGCTTGACTGACAGATAACACAAGGTGATGGTAAATGGAACTCACTCGGCTGAAAGGAAGGTGATTAGTAGTGTGCCCTAGGGATCGGTCCTGGGACCGGTACTGTTCAATGTATGTGTCAATGATATTGCTGAAGGACTGAATGGAAAAATCTATCTTTTTGCAGATGACACAAAAAATTGCAAAAGAGTGGACTCCCCTGAGGGAGGAGATAACATGAGGAAAGATCTACAAAAGCTGAAAGAATGGTCTAATGTTTGGCAGTTGAGATTTAATGTGAAGAAGTACAGTTTCATGCACTTGGGATGCAGAAATCCAAGGGAACTGTATGCGATATGGGGTGAAAAGTTGTTGTACACGGACCAGGAGAAGGACTTTGCAGTGACTGTTTTGGAGGATCTCAAGGTGGCAAAACAGTGTGACATGGTTGTGTCCAAAGCCAGCAGGATGCTGGATTGCATATAGAAAGGAATTACCATCAGAAAGGAGGAGGTACTAATGCCCATGTACAAGTCACTGGTGAGGCCTCACTTGGAATATTGTGTTCAATTTTGGAGACCATATCTCGCAAAGGATATAAAAAGACTGGAAATGGTTCAGAAGAAGGCAACCAAAATGCTTTGGAGCCTGTGCCAGAAGACGTATGAGAAGAGACTTGAAAACCTAAATATGTATACACTAGAGGGAGGAGGGACAGGGGAGATATGATACAGACCTTTAAAGACTTAAAGAGTATTAATGAAAAAAACAAACTTTTTTCAAAGATGGGGAAACTGTAAAACTAGAGGGCATAACATGAAACTGCAAGGGAGTAAACTGAAAGACAACGTCAGGAAATACTGTTTCACTAAAAGGGTGGTGGATGCTTGGAATGCCCTGCTGATGGAAGTGGTGGGAGCAAATACAGTGAAAGAATCAAAAATGGCATGGGACAAACACAGTGTATCCGTTTATAGCAACGGGATAAAATAAAAATAAACGTAACTATCTCCTATATCTCAATAAATAGGGGTGACCTGCACGGAGCGTTGGGTACACCCCTAAACAAAGCCATGGGGAGGGGTGACCTGCATGCAATGACAGGTACACCTACTCTTGCCATCTTGCTGGACAGACTAGATGGACCATGCTGGTCTTTATCTGCCATTATATACTATGTTGCTATGTTAAAGTTCCTATCTCAGAACTCCTTTGCATGACTTGCCTTGCAAGGACTCCTGATTCCATGTGCCTCTCCCCCTCCTATAGCCTGCTGGGTTCTTAACCCCTCCCTGTGAGCCATGCCCTCCCAGCCCTGAGCTCTGAGCTGCACATTCTCTTAAAGGGGACTGTTTATAATCCCTTTGGAGAGGGACCAGCCCTATGGCGGTCCCAAAACTGGTAAGGTTGTAGGCTCAAAAATTAACCACATAATTCGGCCGTTAGACTCCTTATGTTGGGCCAGCCACTGGAGAGGTTGTGGTCCATTACCAGCATAAATGGAAGCCAAGCAGGAAGTATCTGAAGGTCTCAGTCACCCATTTGACAGCTATGGCTTCCTTCTCAATCACCGCATAATGCTGCTCCTGAGGAAGTTGCTTCCTGCTGATGAATGCTATGGGATGTTCTTCTCCCCTGACTTCATGGGCCAGAACGGCTCCTGGTCCATCTCTGAGGCATCACTTTACACAATAAACAATAGAGAGAAATCAGGGCTAATCAAGACACAGCCTTGAAATGCTGGAAGGACAGGTTTGGTGACCACTGAATCCATTCAGGAGCTCACTTCTGAAGGAGATTGCTTAATGGCTCAACTACCTCTTCAAAAATAAAGATAAACCAGAGGTAATAGCCAATCAATCCAAGGAAGGTATGAACCTGTCTTTTATTTTGGAATGGTGACCTGGGCAATGGCATCCACCTTCTGCAGTTGAGGTCATATCTGCCTATTCCCAATTAAATATCTGAGGTATTGAACATCCTGGCCTCCCAGAAATCATTTCTTGGGGTTGGCCATCAACTTGGCATTCCACAGACTGGTTAGCACAGCTTCTACTTAGATTAGATGGGTGGTCCAGACTCCGCTGTAGATGATGATATCATCAAGGTATGCTGAGACATATTCCTTGTGCAATCTCAATAGGTGGTCCACTAGCTATTGAAATGTGGCAGGAGCCCCATGTAATCCAAAAGGCAGTATTGTAAAATGGAACAGACTTTGTTTAATATGTCTAATATGCCCTGTGATGGGATTCAAAATCTCCTAGGAACTGGTTTCATCAGTGTTGGGAATCAGTCAGATCACACTGGTTTGGAAGAACTGGTTCCTAGCATTTCGCACGTTCTCCAAACTGGTCCCTACAGGCTGTGTCACTGCCATATCTGCACTGACAGGATTCAAAACACCCGATAGCATTTTGATGGCATTGGGGGCTTCTCCCAATGCTGTGATCCCCCCAATGCCATCAAAATACTGTCAGGTGTATTGAATCCCGCCAATGCAGATGTGGCAGTGACATAGCCTGTAGGGACCGGTTTGGTAAATGTGGGAAAAGCTAGGAATCGGTTCGCATGAACCGGTGTGAACCAGCTGAATCCTACCACTGAATATGCCTCTTGGTCGTCTTCCAAAAAGCAACTCATAAGGAAAAACCCCATGGAACTATGAGGTACCTCGTAGATGGAAAACATCAAATAAGGTAAAAGAATGTTCAGTTCTTCCCATCCTTCTACACAAACCTTTTTTACATCTGTTTCAGAGTTTTAGTGAATCACTCAATGAGGCTATCCATCTGTGGGTGATAAACCAATGTTCGCAGCATCTTGACCTTCACCAAGGCGCACACTTGCTTCATCACCTTGGATTCAAAGGGTATTCCTTGATCTGTGAGGATCTCATTAGGTATTTCCACTCACGAGAATACTTCTCAGAGGGAATTCGTAATCATAGTAGTCTTCATATTTCTTTGAGCAATGGCCTCCGGTTTTCGGGTAGCATAGTCCAGTATGACTAAAATATACTTGTTGCCTTGGGTGGTAAGCTCCAAGGGTCCTACCATATCCATGGCCACTCTTTGAAATGGGGTTTCAATAATAGGCATAAGCAGTAGAGGGGTAGCTCGGACTCTGGCGGGGTTATGAAGTTGGTAGTTGGGGCATGACTAGCAATATAACTGCACCTGTTTATGGACCCCAGACCAGAAAAATCAGGCTAAAACACACTCTAGTGTTTTCTCCACCCCTAGGTGTCCCCCTAATAAATGGCTATGGGCCAATGATAACACTTACTGATGACAGAGCTGGGGAATTATCAGTTGTTCTACCATTTTCCCCTCTAGGGCACCCTTGGCCACTCTATATATTAAATCTCCCTTTAGCACAAAATAGGGAAGGGTTCTTGCACGGGACTCTCTGTTGCCTAATGGAACCCAATTCATTTCCAAAACCTACTCTTGGGCATGTTTAAGGGACTCATCCTCTTGCTGGGCCGCCCTGAAGCTCCCTTGGTCTCCCCACAGCCCCCACTCTGGGAAGGAGACAATTGTATTTGGGTCACTATAATTGAGCCCTGAGCTATACCCAGGGGTTTCTTCCCTAGGTTCTTCCTCCCTAGATCTCTCCCTCTAATCACCCCCAGGTTCTGCTGGTAGTGTAGCTTTTCCTGCTGATGCAAACTCCGGGACTTGGCAGGCTTGGGATTCTTGACATATAGATCTGGGTCTTCCAGCAGTAAAATCTCTGTGAAATCTTCCTGGTCCGACTTAGTAGAGCCATCAGTTAGCTGGGCCCATATTGCTCCGAAGTTTGGGCTGTCTCAGCCAGTCACCACTGGATACGGGAGGCAGGGCAGTACCATGACCTTGAACATGATTTGCCCTGCTGGAGTCTTAAATGAAACCTGTGCTGTGAGATACTGTCTCAGGTCTACATGCACACAGGAAATCGGGTTACGGTTTCCCGGTGAATGAGGATCTGCACACTCCCAGAGTCTATCAAGGCCTGGAGGTGGGTCCCTTTGAGCTCCACTGGAATTACAAAGTTATGGCCCTTGGGTGAGGAGTGTCCACAAAAGTGCAGGTATGAGGGATGGTACCAGGGGGGCATTCCTGGGCAAAGTGTCTCAGGGCCCCACACCTAAAACAGATGAAAGGCTCATGCCTGGGGCCATGCCCTCACCTAGGTGGTGACTTTTGGTGTCGGAACATGGGAGCCAATATCCGTTCCAGCTTCTCTTCTGTCCTCCTGGGCTAATGAGTGACTTCTTCTCCTTCACACTGTCCATTTCAGTCAGTGGTTGGGCTTCATGATATCCCTCGGCTATTTCCAGTGCACTCTCGAGGTAAGCTTGGGGTGCTGACCAATGTTCCCTCTAAGCAGCTTGCACTGCACTGGAGTCCTCCCCCAGCATTCCTACCTGTGGGGGGAGGTGAAATGCAATCGTGCTTCACCCCCCCTCCACAGAGGAATGCTGGGGGAGTACTCCAGCGCAGCATAAGCTGCTTAGAGGGAATATTGGTGCTGACACACTCACTATTTTATCAGGGCAGTTAAGCCCTCCAAAAACTGCTCCAATAGCAGAATCTTAGCTACCTCCGGCCAGGTCTTTCCCTCTGGTTGTAGCCACTTCCATGCAATCTCCTTCAATCAGCGAGGAACCTCCGAGGGCTCTCTTATCTGGAGCCCCCCTTTTCTGAATCACTAGCGGTAGGTCTCTGGTGTACAGCCAGCATGTTCCAATATGGTGGCCTTGACAGCTGCTTATGTAGCTGGAATGCAACTTGACTGCCACCTGTCAGCAGATTCCCTAAAAAAGTTGTCCATGTTGCCTCTGGCCACCTGGCCATGCGGGCAGTCCATTCAAAGTTCACCATAAAGTGATCAGGTTCACTGTCTGTCGTTATTTTCAGTAGCACATGCTCTGGAAGGTGGAGTGGTGGTTTCTTTAGGGCTTGAGTCAACTGAGCCAGGGAACTCCTCTGTAATTCCCCTTGCACCTAAATAAGATTTTGTAGCTGCTGCTGACATTGTTGCCAAGCATCAGCATTGACTCAAGAGCATATATTGCATTTTTTTTTCAGATTTATTTTACACGAAACAAGAACATGAAAACAGCACACAAACAGAAGGAGATATTCAAAGTCCAATTGTCTGTGGCATAATGATTACTTATTGTGACATTTATGGTCAATGTTGTGAGGCCAGCCAAAACAATTGCTGTAAAGCCTGTGAAAACCACTCAGAAACTAAGGCAGGTTTGCTACATATCAAAACAGCACTAATTGCTAGAATTCGAGCAGCAATATCCCTGTCTATGAAAATGATGCTCTGCAAATAATACTGTACATCAGGTCCTAGAACATCAGCATTCCTCGACTTGGGGAAAAAGAATCAGTCAGACAGCTATTAATCCCTACACAAAACCCATATTCTATCATTATACCTTGGTCATCATCAGAACAAAGATTTCCACCAAATGCTACTACTACTTATCATTTGTATAGCACTACAAGGCATATACAGTGCTGTACATATTGTGGTGATGCACATGCAGCGCAGCCATTTAAAACTGAAAAAAAAGAGCTTTTTTTTCATAAACGGGGGATGGGCTCACCAAAGCATAGCTCCCAGACAGAAAGAGAAACTAAAGCACACACTAGCAGAGCTAGCCTGAAGCCACACCCAGCCTCCAGAGCAGCTGCAGGGAGAGAGAGGGTGGGGCTAGAGAAGGAAACAAGCTACAGAACATTTAAGCTGCGTCACTCAGCAAGTGAGGCAGAACAGGAAGGAGGGCAGAGAAGGACACCCAGAGAACAGGAAAGACTGCAGAGAGAGACGGCCAGAGGGCAGGAAAGACTGCAGGAAAGAAGCCACGAGGAGAGGCAGAGAGTCCAGAGAGACCAGGGGAAGAGACAGCATTACAGGGCTGTGAGACCTGGTGGTTCAAAAGGGACCAGCCACAACTCCCAAGGCAAGTGTCAAAGCTGTGGGCAAGAAAGGAGCTGGGGAAGGATTCAGAACTATACATCTGATTCTGAAGACAGCAGCTCAAGTCCTGGGCCCTTAAACAGACAGTATAGAAAGCCTTATAAAAGGAGGGTTTCTGCAAGCCAAGCAACTCCTATATTTCCTGAAGTTGAGTTGTTAAGGGAAAGAAGGGCAAGAGGTTCTGACCCAGTTAAAAAGGGGAGCAGGAATCTTAAATGGGGAAAGCTTTTTAAACTTTTAAAAGAAGTGCAGCTGAGCGTTCCAGAACGTGCCCCAAGCCCTGAGCCTTACAGCACACAGGAGGAGATGGAAGTGGAGCTTTATCCAGATAGTCCAATGTCCTCAGAAGAGTCAATGGAATGTGGGCTTTGTGTAAGCAATGTTTAAAGCTTTAGTTTGGTTGAACTGTGCAGTTAACAGTGTTATGCTGGTTTGTTAAACTGAAGAAGTCAAAGTTAACCCAAGAGTGGATAAAACTACTTGGAAAGTGTTTTTGCTGAGAAAGTTTACTGGAGAAGTTATCCTGTTTTCAGTTTGTTATTTTGTTCGCCTTATCAAGGTCATTTGTCTAAATTGACTCCGCAAAGAAAAATAAAAATGAATTTATTTCACAAATTGTCCTGTGAGCCTCATCCACTCGTACTGCTTGCAAAGAAAGCCACTACTACATTAAAAGAGCCTCAGCTAATACGTTTTGAGCATTAAAAGAAGAGTGATGACCGGCGCGCCCCACTAGGCATCCGCCTAACAGGGCAGCGCGCCGCCACAATATACATGTGAGAGACCGTCTCTATTCTTAAGTGGATTACATTGGTCTAATTCTGCTATAAAAGCATCATGCTGAATGTTGGTATGTGTCACCGGAACTGGAAATGGACAGTGACAGCTCGTTGAGCATGAAGTAATGGACACCACGAGTGAGCAGTGAAGAAACTACATAAGAACTGTCACACCCTCACCACTCGCCTCCAGCTTAAAGGGGCATGGTTGTATAAGGAACTTTCCCCTTTCAGCCTTAACTGACTAGTTCCCCGCAATGCTTTCTGGGAAATGTAGTTTAATTGCGATATATATGGGCTTCAGGTAGAAAGCTGTAGTTGAGCTCCTTGGGTAAGGCAATGACAGAAATTTATTGAGCACAAAGAAGGTTCATAAATACCACATTCAGGCATACTTCTCCAGGCTTCTTCAAAGTACAGCAGGTTATAAGCAAAACAAAACCCAAAACCAAAGTGACAGCTTAAAGTATTCTTCAGCTCAGAAAAACATAGCCTTTTAACAGCAAGGCTACCAGCTTCCTTTAGCCTTGCTGGTTAAAGCATAAAAGACAAAACAGGCTTTCTTCTGTGGCAGTTTGCCTTCTTTTCCAGTCTCAAACCTTTCCAGGCTGTTTTCCAATTTACAGGCAAAAAACAAAAACTCCAAACAGGAACAAACTTTCAACGTGCAAGCAAAGTTCTATTCAGGTTTCTCAGGAAAATTCAAGAGCAAAAAGAAAGCTTTTTCCTCACAGTTAATTTGGCTTCTTGCCGTCTCACTTCACAGGTAGCAGGTGGTTAACAAGCACAATTCACAACTCCAGCTTGTTCTTACGTCTTAGTAAAACTTCCCCTCTTTACCATGTGGGAACTTTCAATCCATCTACCTGCTTCTTATGGTTACCTTTCTCTGGAGGGTTTTCTCTCAGGGCTGGCTTTCCTTCAACCCTTCTGTGGCTAAGGCTTGGCACAAAGAGCAATCCATGAGGGTGTCTTCCTCATTCAGCTCAGCATCAGGCTCTCCTAGCTGCATAGACTCTGACTCTCCTTCTGGCTCACTGGGCTCAGCTGACAGCCTCTCGTTAGAGCTGAGAGTGTCTCCTGCACCTCTGCACTGCCCAGCATTAGTCAGGCTTCTCCTGCTCTGCTCAGCATTAATCAGGCTTCTTAGGCTCATACCTGTGCCTCGGCTTGTATCAGCTTCTCTCTCTTTTTCTCCTCTTCTTGCCTTTGCTTCAGCCCTTGCTTCTGGAGTTTCTTCCACCCTCTCTCCTTCTCTTCTTTCTCCTTCCCTTTTACTATGATCTAGCATAGGCTTATATCTCAAGGGTCCTAGCCCCACCTCCTCTCTTCCCAGGTGACGGAGATCACTCTGCCTTCTGGCACCTGAGTAATCAGGGAGCTTACTGACGTAAGGGTCTTGGACCTTAGGTCTGTATTCACTCCCCCTTATTTCACTAGGGGAAACATGAAACCCGTTCCAGCTGGGGGGTTTCTGGTTCCTAGGTGAAGTTGTGGCTTTGTTCCCCTGACCTTGCAAAAGGGGCCCTTTTACTAGGGTGAACTCTTTTCCTTTTTCCCTTTCCCCTAAGTCAGGATAGGCTTCCTTACCACATACCCCCCTACCCAAGATATTACGGGCTGGCGGAGGTTGTTGGAGTTCCTCCGAACAGTCCGTAATCCTTGATAAGGCATTCGCGTTTTGATGTAGTTTTCCTGCCCAATGTTCTACTCTAAAATCAAAAGCTTGCAAAGCCATGTACCACCGGGTTAGTCTTGCGTTGTGGTTCTTCATTTACTGGAGCCACTTCAATGGTGCATGATCAGTAATTAGTAGGAATTTTTGCCCTGTAAGGTAGAACCGGAGTGCTTCTATTGCCCACTTTATGGCAAGGCACTCTTTCTCAATGATAGAGTATTTTTGCTCTGCCGGGGATAACTTCCTATTAGGGAACATTACAAGATGCTCATTTCCTTCATGTTTCTGGGACAAAAGGGCCCTAAGCCTACCTCTGAGGCATTTGTCTGCACAATGAAGGGCTGCATGAAGTCCACTAAGCATAATACCGGAGCTGTGCATAGCCTCCCTTTTAACTGAGCGAAGGCCCTCTCAGCCTCCGGGGTCCAACTGAGGTGATTCGGGCAATTCTTTTTCAACATTTCCGTAAAAATGGAACTTTCCTCTGCAAAACGGGGTATGAACCTTCTGTAGTAGCCGATCAGGCCTAGAAAGCTTCTTAAGTGTTTCTTTGTTGCCGGTCAGGGAAAATTCTTGATGCTAGCCACTTTGTTGATCAAGGGCTTGATCCTTCCCCGTCCTACCATATGCCCTAGGTACTTCACTTCCCGCCTGGCGAAGGCACATTTGCTCGGGTTCAAGGTGATGCCCGCCTGCCTCATAGATCACAGGACGGCTTTGATCCTCAGGAGGTGTTCTACCCAACTGCCACTGTGGATAATGATGTCATCCATATATGCAAAAGCATATTCTTGATGAGGGCGTAGCACTTGATCCACCAGTCTCTGGTAGGTTGCCGTGGTGCCGTGAAGGCCAAAAGGCATCCTCTTAAACTGGAATAGCCCAATCGGGGTACTGAAGGTGGTCGTCGGCCGAGATTCCCTAGTCAGAGGAATCTGCCAATATCCCTTCGTCATGTCCAGCGTGGTCAAAAACTGGGCCTGCCCCAAACGGTCCAACAGCTCCTCGATACGAGGCATTGGGTAAGCGTTGAATACCGAGATGGCATTCACCTGTCTAAAATCTATACAGAACCGTAAGGTGGCATCCGGTTTTGGAACCAGAACTATGGGACTGCACCATGGGCTCCTTGACTCTTCAATGATACCCATTTCCAACATTTTGCGCACCTGCGCCACTACCTCCTGTTTTTTAGCCTCTGGTAGTCGATAGGGTCATTGTCTGACTACCTTCCCAGGTGGGGTCACGATATCATGCGCCACCAGTCGGGTTTCACCAGGGATCGGGGTCAGAACATCTGGAAACCTCTCCAATAGTTTGGCCAGTTCCCGCCTCTGGAACAAAGACAGCTCTTCACCTACTTGTGGCTCCTGGTTCTTCCTGCACTCTGCCACTTGTGGTCCCAGGTCTTCCTCCTCCGCCTCTTCCATTCTCTCCCCACAGGTGGCTGTGAGACTTTTCATCCTCACCCCTCCGGTAGAACCAAATCCACAGGCTCCTCGTTCCGTGGGAGACAACATGGGGACCTCTTCCAGTGGGGGAAATCCCACTCTTTCGCACAGCAGCTGGGCAATCCGGTCCCCGACCTTTAGAGGGAAGTCTTTGTGGCCAAAGTTAAACAGTAATACCTTTATACTCCCCCTATAATCAGGGTCGATCACCCCAGCCCCGACGTCCAGGAAATATTTCAGAGCCAGACCCGAGCGAGGGGCTATCCGACCATAGCATCCGACAGGCATCTCAATCTGCAGGCCGGTATCAATGAGGGTTTTTCCCTGGCTGGGTATCACTCCATCTTCAGCGCTGCATAGATCATATCCCGCGGCTTGCGGAGATGCCCTCCTGGGAGACTGGGCCTTTTCGGATACCTTACAAAATTTTAGTATAAACTTCTGTTTACCGAGGGGACTGTCTCCCGGGGCTTTTTCTTTTGGGTTCTCGCTTGGTTTTCGGGGGTTCCCAAAAAGAGGCCCAGGGACCACCATTACCATCCCATCCATCTTCTGTCTAAGGCCTTTCTCTAATCCCTTCATAAATTGGGGCCAGTCTCTTCCCAATACTAGGTCGTAGGGGAGTTTTGGAACCACTGCCACCAGAATTGCTTTCTGCACCCTAACCCATTTATCACTACTTTGTACATGGGGTAAAAAGAAGCAGCATCATGAATGCATCTAATTTGAACCCTACCTTCTGCCCTCCTCTGTTCAGACTCATTCTGGGCCTCAATTGCCCGCCAAAGCCTCTGTGATACCATGCTTTGGTCAGCCCCAGAGTCAAGCAGAGCATCGGTAGTGACCCCCTGTATGCTAACCGTTAAGAGAAAACCCTCTCCTAGCTGTTTCACACTTGTACCCATTAGGCCAGTGCAGGCTTTGCAACCCCTCTGCAAGTGTCCCATCTTCCCACAGCGATAACATTTCTTTCCAGCCCACTTTCCTTCTTGAGCAGGCACACAAGTTTTTCCAAATTCTGCATTATTTCCCTGTTTTTTTTCTGATGAACCAAAACCAACCTCTGCCCCTGTTTTTGGAGTGCCCCCCTTTTGCTGACGAGCTAACTCAGCTTCCATGTAGTGTTCAGTCAAAACGGTTGCCTCTCCCGTGCTCTGGCAGTTTTGCTGAATCAGAAAGGATTGTATCTCTTTTGGTACTGCAGCCATAAACTGCTCTAATATTACCATATCCACCACCATATCTATAGTTTTCCCCTCCGGAGCCAGCCACTTTAGGGCTAAACCACAAATTCTCTGGCTTAAGGCCTTTGGCGTTTCTCCGGCCTTCAGGGCCGTGGCAATAAACATGTGGTGATACAACATTTTTGCTAACCCTAATCGGTCTCTAATTGCATTTTTCACTGCATTATAGTCAATAGCCTGCGCTGCTGGCATAGCTCTATATGCGGCTAGTGCTTCTCCTGTTAAGGAGGTTGCTAATCACACTGCCCACTGGCTATCTGGCCATCCTACAGCTTGAGCCACCCTCTCGAATGACTCCAAAAAGTCATCTATGTCATCCTCAGGGGAAAGCTTCCCAAAATTAAATGCCCCAGACTGTCCATTTGAGGCATAGATGGTCCCGCTGGTGTCAGTATTCCTCCGCTTCCTTGTTTCTGGAGTGTAATAAGGGCTTCCACTAAGTCCAGGACAGGCTTTTGCTGCTCCTTCATGGCTGCAAACGCACTCTCCTGCCCCAGCTGTGCCAACTCCTGCGGGCGTTGAAACTGAGTAGCCATCCATTGTACCAGCTCTTTTGGATCTATGTCTTGGGATACCTGCAAGAGAAAAGAAAAACACCAAGGGCGGCACCACTCAACAGCCTTTTATGCCCCCTTTTTTCCAAAAGCATTCTCTTTTTTTTTTCTTCAATCCGGTCCAGCCCACCCTTTACCTTATTCAGGCGTTGACTCTCACTTCCAAAGGGTGTCCTTTTCCTGGTGCTCCAACCTGGACCGCTCCCTCGTTTGGCCAACTCTGCCAGCGAAGTCCTGCTGCCACTTCCACCAACCTTCGGCTGTAAATCCTTGCAGCTGTATATCCTGATGTAAAATCTTGGTATATCCTGAAGGGTAAAAAATCCGTACAACTACGCCACTGTCACGCCCTCACCACTCGCCTCCAGCTTAGAGGGGTGTGGTTGTATAAGGAACTTTCCCCTTTCAGCCATAACTGACTAGTTCCCCGAAATGTAGCTTAATTGCGATATATATGGGCTTCAGGTAGAAAGCTGTAGTCGGGCTCTTTGGGTAAGGCAATGACAGAAATTTATTGAGCACAAAGAAGGTTCATAAATACCACATTCAGGCATACTTCTCCAGGTTTCTTCAAAGTACAACAGGTTATAAGCAAAACAAAACCCAAAACCAAAGTGACAGCTTAAAGTATTCTTCAGCTCAGAAAAACATAGCCTTTTAACAGCAAGGCTACCAGCTTCCTTTAGCCTTGCTGGTTAAAGCATAAAAGACAAAACAGGCTTTCGTCTATGGCAGTTTGCCTTCTTTTCCAGTCTCAAACCTTTCCAGGCTGTTTTCCAATTTACAAGCAAAAACAAAAACTCCAAACAGGAACAAACTTTCAACGAACCAAATATCACATATTGTGAACCAATCGCTCCAACAAGGAATTATGCCCACACAGCTCAAGAAGTCAATAATAAGACCAGTCCTAAAGAACAACTCACTCAACAAGGACGACCCAGCATCCTACCGCCCCATCTCCAGCATATCTTTCCTGGCAAAGATCATTGAGAAGTCAGTCCTATTACAACTACAAGACCATCTGGATGAACATGAAACCCTAGATGAACAGCAATACGGTTTCCGTCAACGTCATGGGGTGGAAACACTGTTGATAGCACTGCTTAACAACCTCCTCAAGGGCCTTGAAGACAAAAGAAAAATGTTTATACTCATTTTCATTGATATCTCTGCCGCCTTTGATACAGTCCATCATGGAACCCTACTACAAAGGATTGAATCAATAGGAATATTGGGAACGCCCCTGAAATGGTTCTCATCTTATATAACCAACAGAATGCCACAAGTTCATTTCAATGGCAAAGAAGCCGAAGCCTTCCAACAAACCCAAGGTATACCCCAGGGCTCCGCCCTCTCGGCACTACTTTTCAATGTCTACATGCGACCTCTCTGTAATATTCTACGACAGCACAATATCAACTACCACATTTATGCGGATGATATTATGCTCTACACACAGTTGGATTCCGAGAATCCGAATTATACTCAGATTGAAACATGCCTAGCCGAGATGTTAAATTGGATACAGCAAAATAACATGGCGATCAACCATAAGAAAACTGAGGTCATGTACATCTCAAGAAAACCAAACTTTAACCCGCCTGCCTCTGTCACCCTATGTAACAATACATATCACACGAAGAATGAAATAAAATATCTGGGTGTAATACTGGACAGTAATCTAAAGATGGAAAAGCACCTCCGCAAAACCAACAAGGCCGTATTCCACAAACTTAGAGTCCTACAACCCCTTCGGAGCATCATTGATCCTCAAGATTTCAGGACTGTTGCGCAAGCACTAATCATGCCGCACCTCGACTACTGCAATGCCATCCTACAGGGTCTTCCAAAAAAACCCCTCAACATTCTCCAAATGGCCCAAAATGTTGCGGCTAGGGTCATCATGAAAAAGAACCTCACTGAGCACATTACCCCTGTACTAATCGAGCTTCACTGGCTCCCCATTGCAGCCCGGGTAAAATATAAAATACTAGTAACCACCTTCAAACTGATTCATAACATAGCACCATCCTTTCTTTCCACCCTTATCAGCACGCAACCACCCAACAGAAGCAGGTGAACTGTCCACTCAAATACACTCCATGTTCCCCCGGATATTAGATCTGTAAATACCACTACTAGCCAACGAGCATTCTCCTATTCGGCCCCGTCCAGCTGGAACCAACTCCCACCGGAGCTACGAGCTGTCAAAGACCTTATGGAATTCAGAAAGAAGCTCAAGACACATCTCTTCCAGTGCCAATACAGTCTGTTATAATCCCAGGGATAGAAACGATACCACCCAATGAAACATGGTGGCAATTTATGTAAATAAGTAAATTTATGTAAATAAGTAAATATGTAAATATTTGATGTCTGAATCATCCCCATATGACCTCCCACGTGTGCTGTGCTTTCTCCCCCATATCAATGTGTGTATATTTTTAAATTTTGACATGATTGTACAAATCCATTTCGTTAATCAAACCGCTACTGATCGCTGGAAGTAGCGGTATACAAATGTATGCTAAATAAAATAAATAAATAAATAAACGTGCAAGCAAAGTTCTATTCAGGTTTCTCAGGAAAATTCAAGAGCAAAAAGAAAGCTTTTTCCTCACAGTTAAATTTGGCTTCTTGCCGTCTCACTTCACAGGTAGCAGGTGGTTAACAAGCACAATTCACAACTCCAGCTTGTTCTTACATCTTAGTAAAACTTCCCCTCTTTACCATGTGGGAACTTTCAATCCATCTACCTGCTTCTTATGGTTACCTTTCTCTGGAGGGTTTTCTCTCAGGGCTAGCTTTCCTTCAACCCTTCTGTGGCTAAGGCTTGGCACAAAGAGCAATCCATGAGGGTGTCTTCCTCATTCAGCTCAGCATCAGGCTCTTCTAGCTGCATAGACTCTGACTCTCCTTCTGGCTCACTGGGCTCAGCTGACAGCCTCTCGTTAGAGCTGAGAGTGTCTCCTGCACCTCTGCACTGCCTAGCATTAGTCAGGCTTCTCCTGCTCTGCTCAGCATTAATCAGGCTTCTTAGGCTCATACCTCTGCCTCGGCTTGTATCAGCTTCTCTCTCTCTTTCTCCTCTTCTTACCTTTGCCTCAGCCCTTGCTTCTGGAGTTTCATCCACACTCTCTCCTTCTCTTCTTTCTCCTTCCCTTTTACTATGATCTAGCATAGGCTTATATCTCCAGGGTCCTAGCCCCACCTCCTCTCTTCCCAGGTGACAGATATCACTCTGCCTTCTGGCACCTGAGTAATCAGGGAGCTTACTGACGTAAGGGTCTTGGACCTTAGGTCTGTATTCACTCTCCCTTATTTCACTAGGGGAAACATGAAACCCATTCCAGCTGGGGGTTTTCTGGTTCCTAGGTGAAGTTGTGGCTTTGTTCCCTTGACCTTGCAAAAGGGGCCCTTTTACTAGGGTGAACTCTTTTCCTTTTTCCCTTTCCCCTAAGTCAGGATAGGCTTCCTTACCACAGAACACATGGAGCAGTAATTGCATGCTCCCAACATCAGATGAGTAAAACCTTTTAATCCCCTGAAGCAGGATTCATAACGTTTGATATTATACAATCCATAACATAGTGCTGTGTCCGAGTGCAGCAATTGTAATTAATTTTAAGAGTTGTTGATTTGGTTGGGTCGATAGAATATATTAAAAATAAAAAGGACTCAAGTGATTAAAAAACTGTGCTTTGTAGTGGAGCTAGAACAGAGTCTGTCAAAAACATTTTATTTCGGTATAAGGGAAATAATATATACTTAATAGAGGTCTTTTATTATGATGGGTCTTTATCTGCTATCATTCACCATATTACTGTGTTACAGGTGGGTCACATTTTACAGTGATGACGGGTAAAGAAATGATCTTACCTAGACACTTGCTTTACAGGATTCATGAATTTGACAAGTATAATAGCTGTACATGAATATATTGTTCATCCGATACATTTACAGGCATTTTTGCCCTCCTCCTAAAGGTATCTGAGTCCTACAATTAGTGAATCCCATGGTAATGTTTTAAGATTTGCTATAGTCAGGAACTTTGCATGTTTCTGGTCACAGTAGCACTAGATAGTAGGGATGCATATTCATTTGAAACAACATGCTGCTCTTAGTCTGAAAGAACAGGAAAATACTCAAAATGTTAAGGTTTTTTCCTGAGTCATCAATAGGGCCCAGTATTGCTCAGTAATGTGCACTATTTATCAATTAGCACACTACTGAAGACTAGTGCACATTATTGAACAAAGTGCCCACGACTGAGCAATAGGGTACATTATGAAGTAAGAGGGTACGCATAAGCAATAAGTTGCATTACCGAGCTGACAGTCGCTCAGAAGCACATCATTCAGAGTAAGGCATTTAAAGGATACTATAAAATCCCAATAGAGACATTGCAATGAAGGCAAAAGTATCCCAGGTGCCTTTAAGAGGACAGTAGTCAGAGTTGAAAGATTTCAAATAATCTCTGTCAGCTGCAATGAACGTTGTAAACACAAACAGAAAATGTACTTTAAAACATCTGTATAGAAATTCTAAAATCCTAAAAAGTAAAACGGGAGAGGTGGATATAGATATTGAATGAAGAGTCAGATATAGGAGTTATTTTAGAAGCCCAATTCATGCTTTGGATGACTGAAAAAGGGCATACAGCCATCCAAAGCATGAAGATGTCCCTGGAATCATTTTAGAAAGCAGTTCTAAGGACCTCCCCAGTGCAAGGACATCCAAGGCTGAACAGGGACATGGTGTAGGCATGTCCAGGGCTATTCTCAAGTACTCACCTGATTTATTTATTTACAGAATTTTATATACCGTCATTCAGTCAATGACTATCAAAGCGGTTTACAACACCAAATACAATAACACCTTGTAATAACCATACTACACAAAACAGACAAAGTAGGCAGGAGCTGAGCAGCACAACAATCAAAATCCAATAACATTATTCCATGATTCAGAGATACACAAGAATTTAACAGAATTACAAAAGGTATAGATAAGAGCAACCAAAATGGTAAAGGGGATGGAAGGATGCACTTACGAGGAAAGGCTTAAAGGTGTAGGCTCTTCAGCTTAGAAAAGAGATGGCTGAGGGGAGATATGATAAAGGTCTATAAAATAATGAGTGGAGTGAACGGGCAAACATAGATTGGATGTCTACTTCTTCCAGAAGTAGATAACTAGGGACATGCAATGAAGCTACATTGTAGCACATTTAAGACTAACTAGAGAAAATATTTTTTCATTCAACGTGTAATCAAACTCTGGAATTCATTGCTGGAGGATGTAGTAAAAGTTGTTAGTGTAGCTGGATTTAAAAAGAGTTTTGCTCAAGTTCCTGGAGGAAAAGTTCATTAACCATTATTAAAGTGGACTGGGGAAATTCACTGCTTACCCATGAGATAAGCAGCATAGAATCTTTCTATCTTTTGGGAACCTGACAGGTACTTGTGATGTGGATTTGCCTCTGTTGGAAACAGGATACTAGGCTTGCGGGAGCTTGGTCTGATCTAGTATGGCATATCTTATGTTCTTATGGCTACTTCCAATTACAGACAAAAACATCTCCTAGATCTCACACACAAGATTTAGTATGAATATCTCTAGCTATACCAAGTTGAAGAATCCCCAGAAAAAAAGAGAAAGCAGGGAATATTTACTCATACTCTGCCCATACAGTATGTGAGGTTATCCCAAATCCACTCATCCAAAGACCCTAGCCTAATCACCTACTAATCTGCCACATCTACACTATACATCCATACTGGCCAGACTAGACTTTCATCCTGCTATTCACTAGACACTTGTGCAGCCATATCTTAACTTTTCTCAATTCCAGGTACTCATTATAGTGATTAAGCACTTAACTGCACACTGGATGTTGACTTGCCACAAATAAGATATAAGCAATCTAATTAGTAGAATATTCAGCCAGAGCCTGGCTCTGATATATTGCAATATAAAACTAGAAATACTAAGTCCACTGTTAGCCATATCACCATAGAGGGCATCGACACCACAACAGTTTTCTAGCTTGGCACAGTGCCCCTAAAGATTTTATTAAGCCATATTTATGTTTATGTTGGTTAGTTTTTGATATAGCATCCTTCATAAATATTCAGCAATACAGTTTATATTTCCATAAAAAGAAAAAGAAAAGGAACTCCATTCAACCTAGGTCAGTCGTCTCATTTCCTCAGGCCTCAGCATGTTTCCAGTTGGGATCCCTCAGTCTCCTTCACATAGGCCTGCAGAGCCTCTGCATCCTCAAATGCTTGGGTATTATTATTTTGAGTCAACACATTTTTTGAAGGTATGGTTTTTCTCATTTGGGTATTATTATTGACAGTGACTCTCATCCGTGTCAGATACATCAGGGGTGTATCTCGAGTTCAGCTTTTCTTTCATTGCCAATAATTTGTTCCCTTTTTTGCTGCGTGGTCTTATTTAAATCAGGTAGAACCAACACCAACTTGCACTCAACTTTCAAAAGTGATTGTATGCAGGCAGCTTGCAGGATAATGAGTGCTTGCAAATAGTGCAGTATTTGCATAATTATTGGTCTGGGAACATGTGTGAGAGAGCCTATGTGAGGGAGATTGATGGGGTTCTTCTAATTCAAATTGCTGCTCAAACAAAAGACCGAGAAATTGGGCTAACAGATCCTAAACATACTTGATAGTATCTTAACTTTCCTCACCTTCAGGTACATCAAGCAGTCTGATATTGTTGTGTCAGTACTGGTTAATGATGCCCTCCAGATCTTTTTCAAAATCTTGCAGGGCTTTTGCATGCTATCAACATGGTACAGCTGTTCTGTCCTTTCGTGGCATTTCTTCTTTATTGACACATAGAAGATTTATTTATTTATTTATTTTTATTTAGCCAGTTTTGTATACCACCTTATCCTTCAATCAAAGTGGTTAGGGATATAACGAGGGGTCTACATTCAACAACGGTGACAAGACATACATATATTTCTGAGGGATGAGTCCCAGATCTGAGTTGTTGGTGTTTGGTGGCTGTATCGGCAAGGCTGCGTGGATTGGGAGTTAAGGTACTTGTTCAAATGAGGCCATGAACAGGTGGGTTTTGAGGAATTTGCGGAAGTCCTTGAGGTCCTTTTGTGCTCTTAGTTCCTCAGGGAGCGAGTTCTATAGGTTCGGTGCCAAGAGTGAAAAGGCTCTTCTGGAAGTTGATTGCTTTGTTTTGTGGTATCCAGCTGGGGTGAGGAGTCTGTTGCTGCTTTGGGTTTGTCTGGGTCTGCTGCTTGTGTCTTTGGTTATTGTGGTCTGTAGAATTTCTGCTGAGCAGTGGTGTATGGTCTTGAAGATGATCACTGTTGCCTTGAATTTTGCCCGTGCCATTATGGGTTGCCAGTGCAGCTGTCGGAGTACTGGTGTTGTGTGTTTGTATTTGGGCATGCCTGTGATTATGCGCGCTGCAGTGTTTTGAACCAATTGAAGTGGGAATACAGAGTGTTTGGGTAGCCCCTGATATAATGAATTTCCATAGTCCAGTATGGGGTTGATGACTGCCTGGCATACTGTGCGGAAATGTTCTTGGCTGAGTATTGGCTTGAGTCGTCTGATGATCTTTAACCGGTGGTATGCTTTTAATGCAGTCTTGTTTATGTGGGATTGGATATTCAGGTTCTTGTCTATGGTGACACCGAGATACTTTACTTTGTACTTTGTTGTGATTGTCCTGTGTAGTATGTTGATTTCTTGGGGTGGGTTGAATGTTGTGCTCCTGGAAATGAACATTGCTTCAGTTTTATCAAAATTTACCTTGAGGTTATTGTTGGCGAGCCAAGTGTTCATATATTCTAGGCACTCAATCATTGAGGTTATGTCAGGGGTGCTCAGGTCAATTGGGGTGTACACCATTACATTGTCTGCATACAGGTTATATTGTATATTGTGTTGTCTGATGATATTGCATATGGGCTGGATATAGATGTTAAATAGTATTGATGACAGGGCCTGTGGTATTACTTGCGCGGTGGGAAATTGAGATCTTCTAGTTGCAGGATCTTCTGATTAATTTCAGAGTGATTTTGGGATCACCTGTAAGCATGACCTTCTGAGAGGATGGTGGCTCTTGTTTTGAACACTATACCCTGTAGAGACTTAGATGTAAAGTCTAATTTTGTTGGCTCGGTGCCTGCTATGCCTGCAGCAACTTTTAGCATTGAGAATCATGCTAAACTGACCTGTTCTGCCCTGCTTTCCCTTCTCCTCTTTAAACAGTCTGGTTTTAGTATGATTCCATCAGCTTGTCAATTGGTTCCAGATGCTCATGACCTTCACCTGTATTGTGAACCCTACTTCCTCACTCAAACACCCAGAATGAGAGAGATCGAGAGAGGGTGACTCCTGGGCATGAGAGCGCTTGAGAGACCATCCCGTGTATATAGGTGTATATAGAGAGACCATCCCGTGTATATAGGTTCTTTACATGCTACAAATATGTACATAGTTTCCCCAAGTTATAACCCCAGTTGTATATTTCCTGTTATATGTAAACTCACCACAGTCTGTTGATTGAAATGAGTATTCCTGTTTAATGTAAACCGCGCTGATGAAAAAGAGTGCGGTATAGAAGAACTACAAATAAATAAATAAATAAATAAATGTTAGCAATGATAAGAAGGATAAAGAGAAATTGTATACCATTTTTTTCATTTGAAAACCTTTGAAATACTTACAAAGCAAATATACAGGAAATAAGATCAGAAAACATCATACACATGCAAAAAAAACAGAGAAACATCTCTCATCAAAGGAAAACCATTTCTTTCATTTTTAATAACAAAAGGCATGTAAAAATAATTTCCACCCAAAAGATACTTAAAGTTTAATTGAACAACTCAAATCTCAGTTATACACAGATTTTTAGTATCTCCCAAAGTAGCTAAATATTTATTTATTTATTTTACTGCCCTATCTTCCATTCAGGGTTTAGGCTTATATATTTTATGCCTTTGCTCTGACCTCACTTGGTTCTGAGGCCGTTTTTCTCCTTTTATTGTTAATAAGCTCAGCCTGGTGTGAAAGTCTGGATACTGGTAGAGTGATTTTTTTCTAGAACTGAGTTGATCAGTTTTCACTCTGAAACTGACATTGTTTTGTTGTATATTAGCAATGGAAGGTCAATCATTATGGCAGGATATTTTGAGCTTCTCTGAGAGGCATACTGAAGATCTAATGAAGGAGAATACCCCCTTTGAAGAAGGGGAAAAACCCCAGGCAGTGACATCTTGGACTATGGTAACGGTTGGTTAGGACTGAGTTGCACAGATCTTCACTGATTGAATATATTAGAAAGCAACAGATTCCCAGAGGATTGCAAATGTATAAAGAACCCCGTTTGCCTGCAGCAGATGCTAATTTCATTGATAGGTGGCACAAAATTCTGAATAAATGTTCTTTGGACCTGATGGTCTTGGTGTTAGATACCACTAAAGAAAATACAAGACTTTACAGAAAGAAATTAATGATATTGTTGACGCTTTGAAAGTAACAGAGTCTGCTGAGATGTTTAAACAACAATAAGAAGATATTGAAAAACGATCAAACAACTGTATGTGGAGGTCAAGAAAATTAAGGCAAAAAAAACTGAAAAGAGATCAGGCCGATTATACCACAGGTTATGTGTACCCTTGTATGAATCCAAGTTGGAAAGAAGGTAAGAGAGGTCGTAAGAAAGTGGAATTTGAAAATACATCGGAAGAGTCCGCTAGTACTGATGGGGACCGTCTGTTGAGGGATGACTTTTTAGAATCTGGCAAGGGGAAAAAGAAGAAGCCCCCATGTGTGAAACGGAGGGAATTAGATCAGTCGGGTCCATCAGGCAGGAAGTGGCGAATGCATCCTCCACCCATGAACGAACATTGGTAGTGAACCTGTCTGACAAAAGCCTCACTACTGCTCAATTGGAGGTATTGAGTAAAGGACTATCATTTGTGCCCCTGGCCATATCTGATTCTCTTCAATTCAGGATTTACTTGGAAAGATTTATTATGTTTAAGAGCATTTTTCTCCTCATGTGACAGTATGAATGGACATATTGAAGAGACTATCGATCAATGAAATGCAGGAACTTTGTGGAGGGTTGCTCTGCCATTGAAATTAAGGTGGAATCCTCCTGGACCAGTACATCCTGCCCTTGGGGTTTTTCATCAGTTAGTACTACAAGAATTAAAAGGGTTGGAACAGTCTTGGTGTAAGAAGAAGTAGTGTGCTTTGACTCCTAGGGAGAGAGAGGATCTTTATGAGCTTCAGGAAATGTGTGGAGTTGTCATCAAACAGGCAGACAAGGGTGGGGCAGTTGTATTAATTAATGAAATTGACTATCTTAATGAGGTCTACAGGCAACTGAATGATAGAACAGCATTTAGATCTTGATCCTACATGTGACTAACAAAAGTGCATCCAGGAAGTGACTAAACAAGCAAATCAAGCAGGTTTCCTCTCCAAGATTGGTGAGGTTTTATCTTTTACCAAAGATTCACAAATATCTTGTTAATCCTCCAGGGAGGCTGATTGTGTCTGCAAGGAGGACCCTCTTAGATCCACTTTCATTTTTTGTGGATTCTTTTTTTGTGCCCATTATTATCTAATATTTCCTCCTATCTGAGAGATATAACTCATTTTCTGAATATGTTGATAGAGATGAGGGAACTATCTAAGCAGCCTGATATCATTCTGGCCACACTTGATGTCATAGCCCTTTATACTAGCATTCCCCAGGAGGGAGCATTGGCTGCTGTACAGGCAGCTTTAGGTTGCCGAGGGGATTTGTCAATAGAAGATCTAGAAGAAAGATCACACATCTGATATGAATTTAGATTAAATAATATAATTAATAGAAGGAGGGTTTTTTTTAGGGCCGTTGATGTATGGAGGATGGGTTTAGGCTTATATATTTTATGCCTTTGCTCTGACCTCACTTGATTCTGAGGCCCTTTTTCTTCTATTATTGTGAATAAGCTCAGCCTGATGTGGAAGTCTGGATACTGGTAGAGTGATTTTTTTTCTAGAATTGAGTACATTACAACTTCAACAGCTTTACAATGAACAGAAGGATTAACTTGGAGAGGTATACATATAACATATATGAACTTGGGTGAACTATTATACAGTAGCATTATACAATGGAACATTAGATCCTTTGGGTTAGATCCGAGGTGCAGTGGGAGGGTATGTGGTAGGGACTAGAATCTAGGATGTAGCGTAGGGGTAGGAAGTATTCATAAAGTAGTGCTGGCATAGTGCTCTGAAAATAGGATCATCTTTATGGTTTTGCAAAAATCCCGGAGGTCCGTGGTGACTCTTATGGTATCTTGTAATGAGTTCCAGAGCGATGGTGCATAAAGTGAGAGTGCTCTGTTGCAGGTTATCTGTTTTGCTTTAGTTTTTGCCTTCGGTATGAGCAATAGGCTTTTAGTGAATACCTGTTGGTTTCTTGTTTCTGAATCCCTATCATTGGTTGGAGGGTGACTGGTGCCAATTAGTGAATTATCTTAAAGATGATGGTAAGCAATTTGAATTTGGATCTTTGAAGGATTGGGAGCCAGTGTAATTGTTTTAAAGTTGGGGTTATGTGGGTGTCCCTTGGTATCCCAGATATTATTCTTGTAGCCATGTTCTGTATTAGTTGTAGAGGTTGGATGATATGTTTTGGTAAGCCTTGATATACAGAGTTGCAGAAGTCCAATATAGGCATAATCATGACCTGGCAGATGGTTCAGAAGCTCTTCTAGTCTAGGAGTGGTTGGAATATTTGCATTGTTTGAAGTTTGTGGTATGCTGATCTTGATGTTTTGGAAATGTTTGTTTGTAAAGATAATTTTTGATCCAATATGACTCAAAGATATCTCACTTCTTGTTTGATCTCAATGTTGTTCTGATGGATTTTAAGGTTGTTCGGGGGTGTGAATGAGTTATTCCAAGTTATGATGAGAGCTTCTGATTTGATATAGTTTATGTGAAGGTTCTGTCATTGAAGCCAGTTGGGTCATTTTTCCAAACAAGATGTAATCCTGGAGAAATCAGGTTGGGCGGTGTGGAATGAGGCGAAGGCCATTATATCATCTGCATAAATTTGATATTCAATATTGTGGCTCTAAATTATGTCACCCAAGATATATGTTGAATAATTCAGCAGAGAGCGCTGAGCCCTGTGGTAACCCTTGTGGTTGGTCAATTATCCTTGAGAGGTTGGGACTTCACTTTACTTGGAGTCTGCATTGACTGAGGTAAGAGGAGAACCATTGCAAGGCAATACCATTTAGGCCTATATTCTTCAGACGGTTGAGTACTGTTGAGTGAATTAAAGAATCAAATGCCGCTTTTATATCAATCAAGGCCAAAAGCATTCCCTTTTTTGCATCATCAATTGTGATTATGATTCTGTCCAGTAGAGAGATGAACAGCGCTTCCACACTGTGATTTGGTTTGAACCCATAGCGGTGGGGATCAAGCATGGTGTGGAGGTCTTTATGGTCTTGTAGTTGGGTTAGGACCACTTTTTCTATAATTTTAGTTAGAAATGGAAGGCTTGAGATGGGCCTGTAGGAATTGGGGTCTAACAGGTTCAGTGTCTGGCTTTTTATTATCAGTCTCACAATCGTTTGTTTAAGGCAGGTGGGCATAGTTCCATGTGTAAGAGAGAGCTGCATGATGCAGTGTAGGGTAGTGATTAATTGTTTTAGTGTTAGCTTGATCCAGGAGACTTGGCAAGGATCTAGGGGGAGGTAGTGGTGTTAATTTTGGACACTATGGATTTCATTCTGAAATGCGGGTTGTGGGGCTGCATGTCCCGGTGGGACGTGCAGCCCCGCAATCTGCCTAGACCCTATTCCCGCACCGGCTCTCCCCATACGTACTGTGCTTCAGGACGGAGAGAGCCATTGGGGGGTGGGAGGGGACAGAGTGGGAGCGGGCCACCCGGCAGCATATACAGGGCCGATTCAAGTCACGGCCCTGTACGTGCTGCTAGGACCATGGGACTGTACCTGCTTATATCACCTCCAGGTTGCGGAGGCTATGTAGAATGACCTCCATTGTCCAGGGGACTCTTGGGTGGAGTTGTTTCTTTGAGTTAGGATGGCAGATGTGATATGGAGGGTTGTAGTTTCGCTTGTAGGAAGTCAGCCATGATTTGAGGATGAATTATGCAGTCTCATCTCATTGTGGATTATCCTTGGTTAGGGAGCATGTGATGTCAAACATTTCTCGTGGTTTATTTAGGGAGTTCAGAATGAGGTTAGTATGGTATTCTTTTTTACTGACATTGATTTGATGCTGGTATTCTTGGAGTTTTGTAATGTATTCACGAAAGTCTTCCTGCATTTTGGTTCATTTCCATTTCCTTCCAATTCTCCGGAGGGATGTTTTCATTTCATTGATCTCTTTTGTGTACCACAGTGGTTTCTGTGATACTCAGTTTCTTGATTGGTGGTGCTGAGGCTTCCTTCAGTGTGGTGTTCCAATTATCAATTTCATTGTCAAGGTTTGTTGAGGTGGATATTAGTTTTGTAATTACATTCATCGTGAATGTGTCATTATTGAAAAGAGAAAGTCTCCTCCATTATTTTGGTGCCATTTTGATTGAATCAGTGATGGGATTACAAGTGTGACGTTGAGCATATGGTGGTCTGACCACGGTATTGGTGTTGAAGTTGCAGTGAATGGGTGTGGGCTATGGTTAAGTAGAGCTTCAGGGATATAGATGAGGTCCAGTATTGCTCCTTTGCTAAGTGCTGGGCCTTAGATTATTTGAGTGTATTGTAAGTCCTCCATTGCTTTCTGAAATGCCTTTGTACCTTTAGTTGAGATGTTGAGGTCTCCAAACAGTACAAGGGGCTTTTTGCTCTCTGAGTATTTGCAAATTTGCTCTAGTATGAGCGAGAGGTCTTCATCCAGGTTGTTTGGAGCTCGGTATACTCGGCAGATAGATATGTGTCTGTTGGATATTGTTAACATATTGCAAGCATTTGTGGATTGAGACAGTATTGATTCAAAGCCCAGTAGTTTCCTTGAAATTATGTACACCTCTGCCCCTTCTTATGGTTCTTGTGCAGTTGTATGTGGTGTTTGAGTGAGATTCAATTTGGTTGATGATGACATGGTCTGTGTCATCAAGCCAAGTTTTGGTAACACACATTGGGGGTCATTCCGAGCTGTGTTTAGCGGAGATAGACGTCCCGGTCGGATGTCCATCCTCGCTAAATGCCAGGACTGTATCCCCTGCTCAAAGCTCCTTGCACATACATAGGAGATGTGCAGGGAACTCTGGATGGAGGCAGGAGGGGGGCAGGCCGAGGAGGAGCGAGGGCGGGCGGTGGGCAGGGATGCGACCCTGGATGATCCGGAGGTTGGTGCTGTGCGTCCAGGGTAGCCAACATGGACGGGACTTATTCCACCAAGGAGGTGGAATACATCCCCCTGGACATTGGGGGACGGCGGCACAGGGCCAGATCAGTGAGGTGAGGGGGTGCAGGAGCTTCCCCGCAGCCAGACCCTGCCTTTGGAAGGCCACATCGGGGGTTGGGCTGAGGGGAAAAAACTTTGTGGTGGCGACTGGGGATCACGACTCTTTAATGAAGCTGCAGTGCCATGCAACAGGATGCCACGGCACAGCAGCTCCATGCAGGAGCTGGGTCAGGCCTCTGCAGGGAGAAGAGTAGACATCTGGCAGCACAGAATCGGGGAATGGCCTGCCCGTCCAGGCACGGGTTGGCCGTCTAGACCTGATTCTGATCACGCGAGAACGTCTAGCTCCTGTGGGCTCAGAATCAGGGTCTATTCCAGCCCATCCAGATCCTGGATGTCTGGGCAAGCAGGACGCTCCCCATTCAGAATCGGGCCCATTATGTCTATGTTGTTTTCTTCAATGTAGTCATTGATAATGCAGATTAATCTATCTTTCCTACTGGGTATTGTGTGTTGGTAGTGCTGTTTGGTATATTGCTTTTCGTAATTATCGGTATGTGTAGGTGTATTAAGGTTCGTGTATCTTTATCTGCATGGGTAAGCAATGTATTGAGGAAGATGGCAGTTAGGAAGAAGACAATGGTATAGGTTTAGGTGTTCATTGTTAGTTGTTCGAGATATGTGAGAAGTAGCTTAGAGTAAGTGTAAATTTTGGAAGTAATATTTTAAGCAGTGTTATTGATCAAATTTGATTTACTTACAGAGCAGGTTGTATTAGGTTTGATGTCCTAGCTCTCATTCTTTTCTACCAGTTGCTTTAAAATACACACCCACATGTTATAAATCCCTAGAATAAGAAGACTGGAATCAGTTAAAATGCCTGGTAGAATAAAAATCTGGAAATGCACAGTCTGGAGTTTGCTACATTGTTCCTCAAACCCGTGGAAAAGAAATGGTATAGAGGTAAAATAGAGAAGGTGTTGTTGTGGGCAAAAGCAGTAGATATAAAGAGGGTTGGGTAGGAGGGGGAGATTGGGGATAAAGTGCAGAACTGGATGGAGGCCATGCAGAGTGCGTTGGAGGACGTTGCTCCATGGAAACTGCTGGCTATTAGTGAGTTGAAAACCAAAAATAGGAGATAGTATTTGGTGGAATTATTGGAGGAGAAAAAAGTCCTCCGTAGGCTGGAGAAGTGATGGTGTAAGTTTGGGTTGTAACAGGATAGGACAGCTTGGAGAAGGAAGGCAAATGATTATCAGAGGAAGACTGAGAAAGCAAGGCAGAAGGTATGGTCAGCTAGGGTGAAAGCAGTGGGGTATAGGCCTACGGAGCTTTTTAGGGTTGCATGGCAATTGTTGGGATCAGATGGTAGGAGGGTTAGGGAGGGAGGTGGGTGTGTGGATATGGTGAAAGTGATAGATTATTTTGTAGAGAAGGTGGAGAAGTTGAGGGTAGTATAGGATGGGAGGAGTGAGTGCTGGGGAGGCTAGAGGGAAGATTGAGGGAAGGTGATTGGAAGGAGTTTACAGAGGTAGCCCAGGAAACAGTTCAAGGGGATTTTTCAGGGATTGCATTTGACTGGGATGTATTTAGATTCATTGCCTGGACAGTTGCTGTAGGAAGGGTTGGGGAGATAGTAGGGTGGTTGACAGACATTCTAAATGCATCGTTGACTCAGGGTCCATACCCAGAGGTGTTAAAAGAGGAAAAGGTGACTCCTACACCCAAGAAGGGGCTGGATTTATCTTGCATGATCCTCCAATTTCTTCCTTGATGTGTTTGGCAAAAACTATAGAAAAAGCAGTGGTGGATCTGTTGTATGGTTACCTAGAGGGGAAAAAGAGTCTGGATTGGGGGCAGGGGGTTTTTAGGAGGGGGTCGGGAACAAAGACACTATTGGCGGCTGTAATGGATGTGTTAGGGCAGGTTAAGGAGAGGGGTAAGACTGTGATGGTGATCATGTTGTACCTGTCGTCAGCATTTGATTTGGTGGAGTGGGATATTCTCCTGCGCTGATGTCAGAGTATGGGAATGGGGGGAAAGTGTTAGGTGATTATTGGCTTATTTGTGTGAGCACAGATGTTGGGTATGTTGGGGTGAAGAGAGGTTTACAGTTTGCCATTTATTTTATTTTATTTATTTATTTATTTATTTATTTTTCTTATATACCGCGCTCTTAAATCAGTGCGGTTTACACATGAACCAATATAAACACAATGGTACAAACAGCATTGGTTTTTTACAATGAACAAGGTAAATAAACTTGGTAAAACATGGTAATTATATATAAATAACTATATACATGGCAACTATATACATGGATATTTTGGTTAATTATTAATGTCGTGGATAAGAAGTTAATTAAATTAAAGAGTAAATATGCTAAATATAGTGAGAATAAATATGTCCTATAGTGAGCAGGTAATAATCATCGTAATTATCCATTCTCTACAGGGGTCAAATATGAAAGATCTGCATGAGAGCTGTTTTCAGATGGAGTAGCTTCGGATGGAGTAGCTTCGGGGTAGTATGTTAGGATGGAGTAGCTTCGGATGGAGTAGCTTCGGGGTAGTATGTTAGGAACAAATAGTGCTTCAGTGCCTTTCTGAACTTAATCAGACTTGAGATAGCTCTGATTTCGGGTGGAAGGGCATTCCAGGCTCTGGGTGAAAACAGAGAGAAAGCTCTAGAGGCTGTTGATTTAGAACATTTTGTGATGACTTTTGGTAGGTCGATGGAGTTTAATGTAACAGATCTCCTGGATCTGTTATTTGGGGTGATATGAATCATATTGCTGAGAGGTGATTGAGATGGGCACTTTGATGCTTTAAAAGTCATGACCAGGGTCTTGTATAGAGTTCTGGCTTGTAGGGGTAGCCAATGTAAGCTCATCAATATTGGGGTTATGTGCTCTGATCGTGGAGCACCTACGAGGATTCTCGCGGCTGCATTCATGGCTAGACGGAGGGGATTTATGGTGGATTGCGGGAGACCGTGTAGAATGATATTGGCGAAATCCAAGTGTGGTAATACCAGTGCTTGGAATATGGTACGGAAGTCGGAGTAGTTAAGTAAAGGTCGGAGATTACGTAATGATCGTATCTTGTGGTAGATTGCACTCGTTGTTTTCTTAATGTGGGCTGCCATATTAAGCTGTTGATCTAATATAATTCCCAAGTATCGAATTGTGGGTTGTGCTTTCAACTCAATGTTGTTTACCTGGAGAGAGGTAGGTGGTATGAATGTTGGGTTCCGTGTAATGAATAGAACATCTGTTTTGTTATGGTTTATCCGTAAATTCTGATTGAGGAGCCAGTTGGATACAGCTTCAAAGCAGTGAACTATTGGTGTAAAATCTGGTTGTTTTATGTTGAATGGGGCAAACATCAGGATGTCATCAGCATAGGCAAGACATTGTATGTTGAAGGTGCGTATGAGATCGCAGATTGGCTGCATATAAATATTGAACATTAAGGCGGACAATGAGGAACCCTGCGGGACACCTTGTTTAAGGGGGAATGGATCAGACGTTGATTCTCCTGTTCTGACTTGCAGCTGTCTATCAGATAAGTAGGATTTACACCATTTCAGGGCTAGTCCTTGGATTCCCTTGTCTTGGAGGCGCTGTAGTAGAGTATTGTGGTTTACTGAATCGAATGCTGCAGCTATGTCGAGAAAGATAAGAGTGAACCCTTGGTGGATATTATCAATGCCTATGATTAGGCTATTGAACAGTGTTGTGAGAAGGGTGTCGACGCCATGTTCTTCTCTGAAGCCATGTTGTGAGGGGTCCAAAGGGGATTCGGAGTCAACATGATGCTGTATTTGTCGCTGGACTACTTTTTCCATGATTTTTGCCAGTAGAGGGATGCTGGAGATGGGTCTGAAGGATTCAACTTTTGTTGGGTCAAGTTTACCATTTGACCTGTGGGGTACCATAGGGCTCAGCGTTATCCCCTTGTCTCATTAATGTCTATGAGTCTGGTGGCGTAGATAGTTAGGAAATATGGCTTCATTGTTTTCTTTATGCAGATGATATCCAAGTGGTGATATCCCACTGTCCGATAGCAGCTATAATTAGGGAGGTTAATAGGTGTCTGGAGGAGGTTAGTGAATGGCTGCAGAAGAACTGCTTCACATTGAACGCTCAGAAGTCAGAACTGTTGGTAGTGGGGTGTGAGTAAAGGGTTTTGACAGATTGGCTGAGGATTGATAGGGTAAGGCTTGTAAGGAAGGATGAAATTCACAATTTGGAGGCGCTGATGGATGAGGAATTGAGCTTACAGTCACAGGTATCGAATGTGGTTAGGATTGCTTATGGCAAATTACGATTGGGGAGTCAACTCCAGCTATTTTTAGATGAGGGGCAATGCAACTTTTGACCCAGGCACTGGTGATGTCTGCATTGGATTATTGCAATCTGCTGTATGTAGGGTTACCCAAGTATCAGCTGTGAAAGCTACAGGTGGTGCAGAATGCAGCAGCTAGGGTGATCTCTGGCCATAGGCGAAGGGAGCCAGTAGCAGATATACTTTGTCAATTACATAATTTACATTGGCTTCCGGTGGAACAATAGAGCATTTTCATGTTGCTACTGGTGACATTCAAGATGATGCAAAATAAGGGGCCGGGATACCTGTGGGATTTACTGTCCTGGTATTGGCCAGAAAGGCAGTTATGGTCTAGCCAGGGTCATCAGTTGTGTTCCGGGCTTTCAGTAGGTGCACCTGAAGTGGTGGAGGGAACGGTGTTTTTCAATGGCTGCCCCGATGTGGTGGAAGAAGTTGCCAGTGAGCATGAGGGAATGAAGGTGGTGAAAATGTTTCTGTTCCACACGTTGGGGGGTGATGAGCAGTTGGGATAGGGCTAGGTCAGTTGAGCGGTGAAGGAGAGTTTGGGGCACAGCATTTATAGATGGTTGGTGTTAATATGATGACAACCTTTTTAAGTATTGTATGCCACTTGGAATGCAGTTTGCATATGGTGGTGTACTAAAAGTTTTTAAAATAAATAAATAAATACATGTATGTTGTAGTTTTAAGATATTTCTGTCTTTGCCAAACTATTAGTTCTTAGGAACAAAAGGTGCTTGTGTCACCTACAGTTAATGTAATATCAGAGAAAATAACAAAATGATGAAATAATTGTATAGTATTCATGCCCGCTGCAGACAAAATCAATTTCCTGCTGCACAGGTCCCACAGAGATGGCTTTACTTTAGAAGTTCACTGATGATTACATGTCACATATATAGTCATATTCACGGCAAGGTTCTCCCTGCTTTGTTTACAAAATTGGGAAAAATCCTAGGTCACTTATGGTTTTTAGAAGCAGCAGATACAATGAACAATGAAACCATGCTAAGAAAGGAATAGATCAATGCCAAATGCATTGAACAATAGGTACAGTATACATTATTTAACTCCATGGGTGTGTAAATTATTTTGTGCATTATGACTTGGAATATAGATTTTTTTTTAATAAGTAAGCTTCTACATAAATAAGTTGTCATAAGAAGGTGATCTGGTGTGTAGAACACAGTTATAAAGGAAACATTAAAAAATATCCACTAAGAAATTATTTTGACTGAAACAAGCAAAATTAAAGGAAAACTACATTTATTACAGGCTTTATCCCATTTTGGATGATGGGCAAAATGTTTAATCTAGCATGCTTATTGTAAGGCTTGGTAAAAAATGTTCCACGTACTTAATAATGTGCAGCACATCTGTCAAAACATTTGTTACTGCAGCTGTTTTGAATATTCATAAAACTCATAGTTTGAGAAATAGCTTATGAACCCTCTAGGATGGTCTAGAGTTTAGCACAAATTTATACTTATATATATATACTTAAATTTATATTTATACGGAGTGGAGGAGTGGCCTAGTGGTTGGGGCAAGGCACTTCAGGTTGGGGGTTCAAATCCCACTAGAGGACAGCAACCTTGGGCCGGAAGGACTGGGGTTTCTAGTCCCACAGGTGCTCCTTGTGGCCTTGGGCAAGCTCCATAGCCCATGTTCCCTGTAAAATAGTTATCTCCAAGTTATAATGCCCCATTCAATGTAATTTCAGTTTGTTCAATTTAAACCGCACTGATGCAGAATAGCATGGTATATAAGAGAATGTAAATAAATACTCAAAACATGATTAGATCCTAACTTAAATTTTGATGAGAGAAAAATAACCCCACTGAATAACTCAGACACAAAAGATATATTTTGGTTTTTTATTCAGCAAAAAGATTCAACAGGTATCCTAGTGTAAAAGTATGGGAAGCCTTCATTCACTCACTGATGGCATCACCCTGAGCAGAAATGTCTTCAGTTAAACATTTCCTGTAACTGTTGATGTGGCTCTCACACTGCTGTTGTGGAATTTTGGCCAATTCTTCCATTCGGAGCTGCTTCAGCTAGGTGGCATTTGAGGGCTTCCTTGTACGAACAGCTCACTTCAGGCCTTACCATAACATTTTATTAGGATTTAGGTGGGGATTTTGACTTGACCAGTCCAAAACATGAAATTTCTTCTTCTGCTGTTCTATATAGAATTACTTGAATGACAAGTCCCAAATGTTTAGAAATGGTCCTATAACACTGTCCAGACAGATGAGTATCAAGTACTCTTTTTAGTAGCTCCTCCAAAATGTATTTTTATCATGGCATGACTTCCTTCTAACCAAACTCAAAATCTTTTGGACTTTTATATAGGACAGGATGCAAAAACTCATTTATACAGATTTACTTTGCAGGATGGCTTACTTTTTACTCAGTTATTTAGACACCTAATTATAATTAGCAAATTAGTAAAACTAGAGGTTCACATACTGATTCTGAATTGGTATTATAAGAGTCGTGTAGCTGAATGTGAATTGTCACACACATTTGTTACACCTATTTTGTAAAGTAAAGACCGTGCACATAATAAAATAGGGGCATAAGTGATAAGATAATGCACAATAAACCCAGGCAAGAGCAATTATACCAGCCTTAGCCTCGGTATAAATGTGCACCCCAAGATTTGTAAAGAATGCACATAAATTATAGATTTTATTTTTGTATAAATATTTTTATTAACTGCAAAACACATTACAACAAACGTATTGCTTCAACTATTACATCAAATACAATCATGAATATCACAAATGCTCTCAATTCGGTCTATTTTTTTTAAATTCCTTCCCCCCCCCATCCCCCCATTATATTTAGCTGTTACCTCTGACTAGGTATATTAGAGAGAAGGTGCCTCTCTGAGCGCCGCGCCCAGAGATCTCCAAACATGCAGCCACACCCTTCTCTCTTCTTACTCACATACCCTCCCCTCCCTTCCTATCCCTCTCCTCCCTTCCCCACCTTGCCTCCCCCCTCCCCGATGGGTTCAGCGGACAGACCCCAACTCCCCCTCCCCCTTTATTACTTTGTTCCCGAGCAGGAAACTACCATTCACTTTGGACACTGATGCCAATGTATCAATGTATATGCCCCACTGTGTCATAAATTTCACCCACCTCTTTGCATTTCCCTTGGCTGCCACCTTTCATTTAATATCAAATGATGGAATGCATTTTGCCATTCACAATATGAGGGAACTGTAGCCTCTCCCCAGTGTCGCAGCAGGATCTGTTTCTCTAATAGGCATGCCTTTCACACTAATAACCGAGCCCCAGCCCCCGTAGGGTGCAATGGGGTTAATTCGTCAAGCGCTATCAACGCCCCCATCCTCCGCACCAGTTGTCCTAGCAATGTTTCTAAGTACCTCTGAAACTTTAGCCAGTATGGCTGGATTCCTTTACAGTTCCATAACATGACCCAAGGTCGGCCAGTGGTGTACCGCAGCGGGGGCGTCCACTGCTCTGTGTCACTCCACTGTGAAGGGCTCTTCTAGGAGAAAATTTCCTGGTTGAGCACATGGAACTGTAGCTCCTGTAACCTTGAGCTTTTCACCAGACCCGGAATATGTATAGCTTATCGTAGTGCTCCCAGCTCTACTGTAATACCCAGTTCCATTGCCCAACATCTCTGTTACCGTAAATTCTGGCATCGAAGCCCACTTTTGTAATTTGCGTAAAAACTGCGAGAGTGACATGCACTCCCCCTCTTCCAGCTCAAAGAATTGTAGGATTTGGGCTGAGGTCTCCGCCACCAAGCCCTCTCGAGGGAGGGATTTAATGAAGTGGCTTAGCTGCAAATATGCAAAGACATGAGTTGACTTCCATTCAAATTCGGTGCAAAGTGTAGGGAAGGATTTTACAGATCTTTCAAGATCTACCACAAGGGACATGCATGATCTGCCACAAGGTCTAGTGGAGGCGTGGCCTAGTGGTTGGGGCAAGGTACTTCAGGCCAGAAAGTCAGGGGTTCAAATCCCACTAGAAGACAGCAACCTTGGGCCAGAAGGACTGGGGTTTCTAGTCCCACAGGTGCTCCTTGTGGTCTTGGGCAAGCCACTTAACCCTCCGTAGCCCATGTTCCCTGTAAAATAGTTATCTCCAAGTTATAATGCCCTGTTCAATGTAATTTCAGTTTGTTCAATGTAAACCGCACTGATGCAGAATAGCGCAGTATATAAGAGAATATAAATAAATAGTCTATCTAACCCCTGCCCTTCCCTTTTTAGAAACACCTAATTCTCTATGCCGGTGTAAACTGGGAGTTGCCCTGTATAGATAGGAAGCTAGTGCTAATCGGGATGATGCACCAGTTGGAACAGAGCTGCCTCCATATTCCTTGTATGGGAGAATCTAACAAGCTGCGGGTGATCCTGGGTGGCAGGTCTCATCTTTCCGCATGCAGCACTGCTAGCAATCAGTAAGGTGCTACAAACTCTTCTTCTAATGCCCACGGAGTGAATAGCTCTGTGTACCCCATAACAAAAGATGTCCAAGTACCATATTTCCTGGATTATAAATTGCATTTTTTTACATCTGGAAATGCTGACGCAACCTATACACTGGAGCGACTTATCTAAAACTTTTACGTGGTGTAACACGCCCCCTCAAAACGGATATAAATACTCACAACTGTGCAGTCTTTCTCCATGGGCCTTCTGCTCTACACACAACGCTTGCAAGCAGACCTTTGCTATACTTGCAAATAGCATACCCAATAGCACACAAAATAGCATGTCGGATGAATTTCAGTTACCAAAACAATGTTATCTTTAACCCCACAGAAAATGGTGACACCCAAGGTATGGAACTCATACACCGTGGAATTCAAACTGAAAGTTATTCATTATGCAGAAGAACATGATAATAGAGCTGCCAAGTGAACTTTTAGGATAAATGAGAAATTAGTTAGAGACTGGAGGAAGTCGTAGGGAAAACTAATCTTGATAAAATGAAGCAAGAAGACAAATCGTGGCCACAAAGCATAGTGGTCCGAATTGGAAGCACATCCGCTTCAGTTCATTGTAGAGCAGAGGGTCCAGGGTCATGGATTGTCCACTGTGCAGGTGTGATTCAAAGCTGTTCATATTGCCAGGGAAATGAATATAGAGGGATTCAAGGCTGGTCATTCGTGGTGCTACCGATTTATGATAAGAAACAAATTAAGCATAAGACAAAGAACAACCATGTGTCAGCAGCTCCCCGCTGATTTCTTGGATAAAGTACAGAATCTTAAGGAATTCGTAAACAAAGATATTATCGCATGCACGGTGACAATGGACTCCATAATCAACATGGATGAGGTTCCCTTAACCTTTGACATCCCATTAGAGAGAATAGTTAGTCAAAAGGGGGTTAGAACAATAAATATTAGAACCGCTGGACATGAAAAGACAATAGTGCTGGCCTGCTGCGCAAATGGAGAGAAGCTGCCACCTATGATTATATTCAAAAGGAAGACAATGCCACGTGAAACTCTACCAACCAACGTTGTTGTTGATGTGAATAAGAAAGGATGGATGGATGAGAGCATGATGTTGACATGACTGCAGCGCTGCCTTAGTAAGCGGCCAGACAGATTTTTCAAGAGACAGAAAGCACTACTTGTCATGGATAGCATGAGAGCCCATTTCACTGAAGACATAAAGAGGAAAATAAAATCTCCGAATACGGTCCCGGTTATTATACCTGGTGATATGACAAAAATGCTTCAATCGCTTGACATTTCCATCAACAAAAGATTCAAAGCTGTGTTGAATCTCTTATGGGAAAACTGGATGTGCCACAGAAAACACAGTTTCATGGCTACCGGCCGTATGCACTACGCCAATTTTGCAGAAGTTACCAGGTGGGTTGTGACAGCATGGTGGGAAGGTGGGAGTGATAAAATAATCAAATCAGGTTTTGTGAAGGCTGAGATCCTAAAGGGTCCCGATAACCATGAAGATGAAGACGGTGAAGATGAAGAAGAAGACAATAATGAACACGAACTGGCACCAGAAATTGCAGAACCATTATATCCTGACACTTTACCACCATCCTTACAATGGATCCAGGGAGGGGACAAGGGGCATTCTTGTCTTGTTCCTCTCTGCAGCTCAAAGGCCTCTGATTCTTACTTCTGCTGTTGGTCTGGATTACACCTCTTGAATGAAAGTCACCCAATCCGTATTGGGGCATGAGATGAAAAAGATACCCCCAACCTACTCTATCAAACGCTTTCTCAACATCAAACTGATCAGGAGTAATGGTATTTGCTTTTCATGCACTCATTCCAAAGAGACTATGATTTTCTGCAAATTACTGGCAGCATTCCGTCCATGCACAAACTCTACCTGTGCGCTGTGTACCAAATCTGGGAGAAACACTGTCAGACGTTCTGCTAGAATTTTGACCCAGATTTTCAAATCAAAATTTATTAATGATATCGGTCGATATGATCCCATCAGTAATGTGTCTTTGCCCGGTGTAGGTATTAATGTTATATGAGCCCTGTTATTGCTCCAGGAGACCTTCCCATTTTGGATGTGCTCTGGATATACCGCCACCAACGGGCCCACTACTTGCTTCAACAGAAGTTTATAAAAATTCTGCTGTGGACCCGTCAGGGCTTGGTACCTTATAGCACTATGCCTGGGAAATCACCGAGGTAGGTGTTCCCAGGGAGGCTGCCTGCTGTGCCATAAGAGGAGAAAGGGAGAGACCCCGAAGATATTCTGCTATACTACTAGGAGCAACCCCTTCAACCTCATAAAGAGTTTTATATTATGCCCAAAATAGGCATGCTATTCTTGGGGTATCTTTTTTCAGGCGGCCTGTTTCGTCTCAAAGTTCTTGAACAGACCATGCTCCCTTGAGGCCCTGCAGACAGCGCGCAGGCAACCCCTCTGTTTTATCACAATACTGAAAAAACTGGAATTTATAGTATAGTTCTGATATTTAATCCATTGGTGAAGAACCTTGTTAAGGCAGCCTGAACCTCCAGGAGCCAAGCTTTCGTTGCTCTATCCGGCCTCCTAGCGTATAGCCTACGAACTGTCACAACTTGGCACTCCAGCCATATCACCCGGGCGTCAATAAGTTTATGTCTCTGAACCATATATGCTATAACATTTCCCCAGAGTACCGCTTTTGCAGTGTCCCAAAACAGCTCAGGGGTTTCCTGGTGTTGGCTGTTATGTCTCAATAGGTCTGCCAACATTCCCTAATACTGTAGAGGGGTGAAACTGTTTGTCCTCATAAAGCTCAGGAGGGAATCGCCACACTCGGGTACCCTGCACTGTTGCGTGCCAGACCATGTCTATCAAAATTGGTTTGTGATCTGAAATTTTGTTTGGGTCTATTTTTGCATCCTCTAAATAGGATAACAGTGAAGCTGAAGCAAGGAAGTAATCAATACGGGCACTAGTTCCGTGGACTCTAGAGTGATAAGTGTAATCTCTCTCTCCGGGGTGAAGTAGGGTAAACCAATCCTATACATTGTCAAAATCTCTGTAGTATGTGCATAGTTTCGTGATGCATGTCCCTGTCCCTCCTAGAGGTATCTATCAGCGAGCCATACCCCATTGTAATCCCCTCCAACTATCAACTTATCTTCGGGGAACTGCTCTAAGATGGCAGTCAGCCTCGCATAAAATGGAGCATCTGGGATGCTCAGTCCATAAACATTACAGAGGGTCAATGGGTGAGCCTCCACATCCCCCCCACACTATTACATACCGCTCCTGTGAGTTGACATACTCTTTAGTGCATGCAAAACAAACCTGTTTATGTATAAGGATAACTGCCCCTCCTTTTTGATCCTACGCAGGTGCCCCATACACCTGACAAACCCATTCTCTCCAGAGCTTACCGTGTTCCGCAGCCATCTGGTGTGTTTCGTGGAGAAAAGCCACATCACTTCCATGACTTCCAAGGCTCGCATGATATTAGAGCGTTTGTGTGCCCAGGCCACAAACATTCCAAGATAGGACTCTCAGCCCTTCTTAGGATTAGGCCTCTTCTTTACTTGGTATTCTAAATATCTGGGAAGGATCCCCCAACCCAGTGTTTCCCTATCCAAAACCATCCAATGGGCCATCCTGTCTGCCCGCCGAACCTGTCTTTCTTGTATTAGGCCCTCCCGGTCTCCTCTTCTCCTTTCCTGCTTCCCCTTCCACATTCCACTCTAATATACCTTACCGGGATCCATAATGCGTAGGGGCTCCGCTGAACCCATTCAATACCACCCCCCCAAACACTCACCTACGCCACTCCTTCATTCTGATCCTTACCATCCATTCATCTTTTCATTGTGTCCTATCAGTGATCACTCTTTCCATAAATTATCATATGCAGACCACAACTAGCCAAATTACTCCTCCCTAGGATTACCAACCTATATAAACTGAGAACTCCCCTTTCCCATGCAACACCGGAAACCATAGTAACATTACATACATAGTATATTATGGCAGATAAAGACCAGCACGATACATCTAGTCTGCCCAGCAAGGTGGCAAGAGTAGGTGTACCTGTCGCTCCGTGCAGGTCACCCTTCCCCTTTGCTTTTGTTTAGGGGTGTACCCACCGCTCCGTGTAGGTCACCCCTATTTGTTGAGATATAAGAGATAGTTAAATTTATTTTGATTTCTGTCACTGTATTGTGGGAGGGGAGGGGCGGACTGTAAATGCAGCTGAATGCTCAGCTACCCATCTCCTCCCTTTGAGCTCCAAATCTTCACCCAATCCCCTCAGGGATATAGTGTGGTCCATAGTATTCCCACTCCCAGTCATCTTCTCTCTCCCCCTCCCCTTCAAACCACTTCATATTCATCCTTCCAATTTCTGAATTCAGATCTTCCTTTCATCTTCCTCCATTCATATGGCACCTCTCACACTGCCAGAGGCCAACCCTGATTCCTTGACCCTTTCCCATTCATCTATCGATTATAAGCCAAAAGGTGTGCCTAACCAATGATATAGAGGGGGTGTGACAATTCGTGGGCCCATTGAAGATAGTAGCTGGGCCCGTATACTGCAAACTACACAAGAACAGCAAATAACATCAAATGACTGTTTAATAGCCGCACGCGCCAGCAACTAAGACCAAGCTCCCCTGATTGGGGTAGAGTGCCTGAGCGGGAAAGTCTCCCGCTCAGAAGCTCCTACCCAATCGGGGCAGTGGGAGGCCCGGCAACCCTCACACAATAAAAGGATCATCACTCACCGTCCCGGACAGCAGCCGAATGCGCCAGCAACAAAGACCAAGCTCCCCCGATTGGGGTAGAGCACCTGAGTGGGAAAGCCTCCCGCTCAGAAGCTCCTGACCAATAGGGGCAGTGGGAGGCACTGCAACCCGCACACAATAAAAGGAGCATCACTCACCATCCCGGACAGCAGCTGTACGCGCCAGCAACTAAGACCAAGCTCCCCCGATTGGGGTAGAATGCCTGAGCGGGAAAGCCTCCCGCTCAGAAGCTCCTGCCCAATCCGGGCAGTGAGAGGTCCATATAAAAACACCCGATTATCAGGCGCACCCGCGACTGGTTGGCCCGCACCTGAGGGCCTCACCAGAGGGCCCTTTGATGTGGCCCTTAGGCGGGGCACGTAGGCGAGAACACAAAGACCATCAGGAGCATCCAGACACCACCCTGCCAATCCCAAGAACATCCCAGGAGCATCCAGACACCACCCTGCCAATCCCAAGAACATCCATGGAGCATCCAGACACCACCCTGCCAATCCCAAGAACATCCCAGGAGCATCCAGACACCACCCTGCCAATCCCAAGAACAAGCAAAAGGAACACACAACGAGAGAAGACCACTGAAACTAAGGTACAGAAGCAGCTATGCCACCATATTTGATATCCGTATCCCCTTACACACAATATTACAACTACCTTCAGACAATCACTATATACAATCTGAATTGCCACACAAACTGTATATAGCACCCCAAAAGCAAGTAGTAACAACAGACAACACTAAACCCTACTCAAAAGGAAGGCCTAAGCCCAGATTACCAGGCCATAATACATCACCTACTAGCATGCAACACTTCTAATCTCCCTGATAAATGCACGCTCAGTAAGAAACAAACTCCCCATGCTCCAAGAGCTCATCACATCCTCCAACATTGACATATGCTGCATAACTGAAACATGGCTGACGGAAGTAGACACAGTGATCATGAACCTGCTAACACCACAAGGATACAACCTCTAAAACTGATCAAGGACCCATGCCAGAGGAGGGGGAGTAGCCATACTAGCCAAATCCAAACTACACTTCCAGAGCTGTGCAACAGAAACCACAGTGGAATCAGACATAATCACAATCACCAACAGGCACCTCACAATATGTCTGGTATACAGGACCCCATCAGTAAACTCAGACCTGTCTGACATTCTCAAACAAGTGACAGATATCACCAACAACTCAAAGGAACAGATAATCCTTGGCGACTTCAATCTCCTATCCCTACAGGAATCTCAAGCAAATGCATTCCACAAAGCAATGAAGGCAATGGAACTGCAACAAATTATCTACGACCCGACTCATCAGAAAGGTAACACCCTCGACCTCATCTTCCTCAGCGAGCCCAAAGCCATGGGAAACAGGAATGTAAAGATCACATCGGTCCCTTGGTCTGATCACCATATTATCACCTTTACTACCTCACACCAACATACACCCAATAAGGAAAAAGGCCTGTGAACAAGGAGATTCAAACCTTACAACAAAGATGAATTCCTACAACAAATACTTCCAAACTTACAGCCGGACCTGACAGAAATAGAAGACCTAACTAACAACTGGAATACCATAATATCATGAGCAGCTCAAGCAACAACAACCCACATAGGAAGAAAAATAAGGCCAACGATGGCACGATGGTATACATCCAACCTACGGAAACTGAAGACACAGTTGAGGCGCACAGAGAGAAGATGGAGAAAATCAAAAAATGAAATGGACAGAGCAACACACATGAATGAGCTTGATAAATACTGCACTGAAACAGATAATGCTAGGAGAGCATACCACGAGAAGATTGTAATGTCATCAATTAACAGACCACGTGAGCTGTTTGATATTGTCAAAAGGCTAATGAAAACACCCAACTCGGAAAGCCAACTCCCAAACCTACCACCACAACAATTGGCAGCACAGTATAAACAACTTCAACAGCAACCCACCCCGCGTATCACAACAATGCAAACTACCCCCACTAATACCTCAATCATTGTCTGGGGAACATTCGAGAAGGCCTCGAAAGAAAGAATTGAAACCACAATATCAGGTCTAAATACCACAACCTCACTACTTGACCCATACCCAGTAGAGTGGATAAAAAAATCAAAAGAAGAGCTGAGTACAACACTAGTAAACATGGTAAGTGCATCATTGGAACAAGCAAGAATGCCTACCAACCTAAAAATTTCCATCATACGCCATCCCTTAAGAAGCCAGAACTTGACCCACTGGATCCTGCATCATTCAGACCAATAGCAAGCCTACCGTTCACCGCAAAGATAATTGAGAAAATTGTCCAACAGCAACTACAAGAACACCTAGAAAACAACAACACTCTGGACCCACAGCAACATGGATTCCGCCCCATCATGGTGTCGAAACCCTCATGATCACTCTCCTAAACACTATCACCAAAGGGATGCAGACCAAACAGTCTGGCTACACGCTCATCTTTCTGGATATCTCCGCAGCATTTGACACAGTTGCACACGACATCCTACTATCCAGGCTACAAGACATTGGAATACAAGGCAAAGTACTACAGTGGTTCCAATCATACCTAGACAACAGATTTCAACTCATCCGAACCAGCTCCGCTACCTCTTCCCCCTTTAAACAAACTCAAGGGATACCCCAAGGTTCCTCGCTCTCAGCAACTCTCTTTAACATTTATCTCCAACCCCTCTGTGAAATATACGATCCCACAATATAAACTACCACCTGTATGCAGATGACATCATGCTGTATGGACCAATTACAACAATTGATCCAAATAACCCGAAACTAATTGACTCCTTTAATGATGTCTCCAGATGGTTACAAGAAAACAATCTTACCATAAACTTAAAAAAAACAGAAGCACTGTTTGTGACAAAGGACCAATCATTCACTCCCCCCCATCCCTCAACCTAGGCACAGCTAAAATAGCAGTACAACCACACGTAAAATATCTGGGAATCATCCTTGACAAGACACTATCATTTAAACAACAGGTTGCAAAAACCACAAGAGCTGTCTACTTCAAAGCAAAGATGGTTCAGAGACTCAGAACGCTCATCGACCCACAAGACCTCCGTACAGTTATGCAGGCAATGACACTACCTCACTTAGACTACTGCAATACAATATACCAAGGACTCACCACCGCCACCATCAATCCACTATGGACTACCCTTAACACAACAGCACGGATCATACAAAGGACAAAGAAACACGAGCACATAACCCCTGTCCTAAGAGATCTGCACATCCTTCCACTAGAAGCAGGCATAAAATATAAAGCACTGACACTCATACATAAAGCAATCCACCAACAGCCATCATCTCACCTGCAAACCCTGCTATGCCGGATGAACTCTGGAAGGCCTACTTGGCAGACCTCAAACAATACTCTCGTTGTTTCTCATGACAGAACAAAATTTAATACTCAAACCTGTAACCGTGCATTCGACCTTTATGCACCCTCACTATGGAATGCCCTCCCAAACCTAATCTGCAACAACAAGGATCTTCCTGCATTTAGAAAGCAGATAAAAACTCTCCTCTTCGGGGAGCATCTTGAGACAACACAGAACAAAACTACACAAAACAGGCTGAGATAACGGAGAGAACCATCAGAGAGGTTGTCAGCTGAGCAGTCTGACCAGGTCGGTGAGTCAGAACCCATGTAGTTGGGAGAACCAGTGTCAGAGTTGGGGGAAGAAGATTGCTTTATGGATTGCTCTCTATGCCAAGCTCTAGACGGGAGGTCTTGAGGAAAGCTAGCCCTGAAAGAAGTAATTCTCCTTGGAAGTGAACCATATGGCACAAGCAGTGTGGAGGTAAATTCCTGGATGTTTTAAAAGGGAAATTTACTACAACGTAAGCCTGAACCAGGAAGCTAAGCACTCATCTCAAAGGGCAGGGCCTGATTCAGCACAGCTGCGCTGTGTTAGGGAGGATCACTCATCTAAGCAGAATAAGAGTAGAGTTTATTCTACAGATGACCATCTTCAGGATCACCTTGTATATACAGAGAAGGATCATCAGTTTCATCTGAAGGATCAGCAGAAGCAGAAGCCAAACCAGACAGATAGAGAAGGAAAGAAACCCTCTGGAAGGAAGAGGAGAAAAGCCTTTGAGAGGTCTAGAAGAGTCCAAGGCAGTACGTATACTGGGAGGTATTTCAAGGGCCAGCATATACCATTGGACTGGGGAAAGCCAGAGGAATGGTGCTGCAGAACAAGGAATCACCAAAGGCTACCTGTGAGGGAGATGGCTGCACGTGGAAGGGGCTCTAAGACCTATGCCAGAAGGTATGTGAAGAGAGATCCAGTGTCCAGGGATCAGGACTGGAAGGCTGGACATAAGAACTGGACTACATACTGGCCAGGCTATATAGAGAGGAACTATAGCAACAATGGAAGCTCAGGTATGAACACTGATCTATGCCCTAGCTATAACCTTGAAAGACAGCAGGGAAATAAGTGTTCTCCTGAAAGTGCTCCATTGAAAGATTCATCTGTGCCAATTCATGATAGTGACCCTATGCTTGTTGATGAAGGGGAAATAATAGCAGATCAAGATATTGTTTATATGGACTGCTCTCTATCCAAACTCCGTTGGTAACTTTCTGTGATAAAGCACAGCAGCCATCACAAAGAAATATAAATTTGTTCTTTATTCCACTAAGAAAAGCTCCTGAAGCAGGATTTGACTCACACAGTAGAAAGCCAGTCTGCTAAAGGGGTTTCAGCTGGATAACTGATAGCAATTGAGCTGCACCTAATTGCTTGTGAGCTAGGAGAGAATTACTTCTGGATCTGTGTGGAAAGTAATCAGAAGTTAACCTTACAAGAACAGTTTATTTCTTTCTTTGTGGCTTTTCGTTTGTTAGAGATATGCTAAGAAAACATTAGCTAATTGCCTGACAAGTTTAAAGGTTGTTTTCCTGATTTTGATTTTTGACTTTGTTTTACCAAGTTAAACACTACAAGCAAGTAACCTAATTTATGTGCTACCAAGCATATCTGTGCTGGGAGAAATAACCCCATAAATAAAGAAGTATCTTATTGGCTTTAACACTTGTGCACAACTAAATTATTGTCAGCAGCTGTGTCTGGTGTGAATGAACTACATTACCCACAATACCTTGCAAAAATCATATAAATATATGCATTGTCAAGACTGTGAAGATTCTCACCCAGGCAGCCGTCTGACAAATGGCGTAGTTTTTCGGATTGCTTTTGCACAAAAGGGGATTTACTTGCTGAGGATTACAACTACAGTTCAAGTTTAAAGCTGGAAAAAAAGATTTTCCCTCAACTGCACTTTGAAGGAGAGGAAGCTGTCCCAGGAGGAAAAGACCCTGTGCAGAGCTGGATTCATCACTGAGACAAGGTAATAAGTACCTGGGCATGTCTAGTGGTGGATGGGAGTAAGCACAGGGTAATTGAAAAAAAAAAAGTGTAGAAAAAAACACCTGTTTGGAAGGTGGTGCACTGTGTTTTTTTTCTTTGTATTTCTTACAGGCTTCAAGATGGATTCAAAGGAACTAGCTCAGTGGTGGCAGCCCAGTTCAGCAGGCAGCAGGAGCTAGCACAGCAGGCTCAGGACACTGCTATGAGAGCCTTAATGGACCAGCAGAAGCCAGTGCTTGATCTGGTGCAAGCCCTAGTTGAGCTGAAAAACCAAAGTGGAACAGATGCAAGACCAGCAGTGAATACTGGTACACCACATGTGGACAGTATGGGACTCAATCAAGGGATTGGGGCATTTAGTTTTGGGAAATTAACTCCAGATGATAATGTTGATGATTTTCTAGAGTCTTTTGAAAGAGTGGCACAAGCATTAGCATGGCCAGAGACCCAGTGGGCAGTAAGGCTGGCAGCCTCATTAACTGGAGAGGCGCTTGCAGCTTATAGAGCAATGCCAGCAGCCCAGGCTTTGAATTATAAGGATGTAAAGGCTGCTATTAGAGATCGCCTAGGGTTGTCTATTTCAGAGTATAGGCGAATGTTTAGAGCTACTACATTGAGAGTGGGTGAAACACCCAGGGCTCTGAGTCAGAGAATCAGAGGTTTAGCTGTAAAATGGTTGGAGCCTGAGCAAAAGACAGTAGAAATGTTATTAGATATTATAATGCTGGAACAATTTATGTTTGGGGTGCCTAAAGATTTGCACACTTTCCTTATACAGCAAAATTGCCAAAATCTTGGAGAGGCAACCATGCTAGCAGAGAGATTCTTGGAAGCCACACAGGCTTGCCATAGAATGGGTGGCCCTCTAAAGATGGATGCGGAGGCTAGATGTGCTGTATCAGAAAAGAAAATAATTAAAAATGTTTCTGAAAATGAATGTACTGTATCAAACCAGATGACACAGTGGAATAGAAAGAAATGTTTCAAGTGTGGAAAATGGGGACATTTAGAAAAAAGATGCCAGACACACACTAGCTTAATGGGTCTGGATTTAAAACAGCCCAAAGAAGGATTTCTTTTGATGTTTGATGTGCAAGGAATTACCACAAATGCTTTATTAGACTCTGGGGCAGACCAGAGTATGATGTCAAAAAGGCTTTGGAAGAGGATAGAGGCCCAAGAAGGATTTGTGCCTAGAACCCCTGAAAGCCAAGTTCACATCAGATGCATTCATGGTGCTGCAACATCATATCCCACCTATAGGCTAAAGGTTAAGTGCCTGGGGGGACAAGAGGAAGTCCTGTTAGCAGTGGTGCCTACGCTACCCGTTGATTTGGTTTGGTTCTAGGAAGAGACTGGCCAAGATTTAAGCAGGGTCTAGTGGAAGGACTAGGAAAGAAGGAGGGAGAAGGTTTAATGGTAATAGCTCCCGGGCCTTTATTTGGAAGTCCTCAGACCCCAGCTAAAAAGATGGTTAAGCGTCCAGAAGACCAAGCTACCCCAAAGCAGATATTTGTCCTAAAGTACCATAGGGTCACAGAGAAGGCCCAAGCTCCTAAGCGGGCAACCCCTCAAGCTGCTGGGTTTGACCTGTGCAGCATAGAAAATGTGACGGTACCTAGCCAAGGGAGAGCCCTGGTTGACACCGGTCTCCAAGTGGAAATACCTATTGGATGTTATGGGAGAGTAGCCCCAAGGTCCGGATTAGCCCTTAAATATTTCATCGATGTGGGTGCGGGAGTAATTGATCCCGATTACAGGGGCAATATTAAAGTTCTGTTATTTAACTTTGGACAGAATGATTATCACGTGAAGACAGGAGACAAAATTGCCCAATTGATCTGTGAGAGGCTGGGTTTTCCACCTGTGGAGGAGGTCACGTCCCTGGAGAATTCTGAACGTGGAACCAAAGGCTTTGGTTCTACTGATGTCAAAGGGGTTAAAAGCCTAGCTGCCACCTGTGCCCGAGAGAGGGAGGTGAATGAAGAGGAAGATTTGGGACCCCAGGTATCTGATTGTAAAGAAAAATCAGAGCCCCAAATAGGTGAGGACCTGACAGTGGTACAACAGGAAAACAAATAAGTGTGCAGACCTGCTGGAGAATGCCCTGAAATGAGATACAGAGAAAGTCAGAGAGACCAAGTGTACCCAGAATGGGGGGAAACGTGTGGGAGGCACACCAACTACCAAAGCAAAACAAGGGGAACTGGAAGGAATCAAACCCCAGGTCCCCCAGCTCCCAAGCCAGAGCCTAAGCCTCCAGGCCACACCACCCAACCCCACCATATGCTGACCCAACAACCACCAGGCCTGATGTAAACATGCAACGAGTCAACTGTGCAAGCCCCACCATAGGCACGACCGATGAGACAGGTGCCAAAATGGCATGGTGCAGTGCCACAATATGCCCCCTATCCTGGATACATCTGTGCCCCAGACAGGTGACAAGATACTGCTAGGCCCCAAAACAGCATGCAAGGCCCACAATGTGCATCCCAGGGCAAACAGTAAAAAGCCAAAGTCACTTTGAATGATGTTGCAATGATCAATGTTGAATGATGTCTGGGTGGTGAGTTTCTGACCTCATGTCCCCCTAGCCCATGGCCCAGCCAGTAAGCTATGCAGGCACACATGAACCAGGAGGTCTGGGGGAGCAGGGCAAGCTGCTGTCCAGGACGAGGTATCACCGGAGATGTTTCTGAACAAAGTGACTGGGTGGAATGGCCGCAGATGATGGGATGACAAGCAGGCAGCTGTAGGGACAGACCTAGGAGGGAATGACACATGCACACTGTGAGTCCAATAACCTTTGTGTCCACAGATGCTTCCACATCATGAGGGACACCGAAGCATACAGGGTATGCTACAGGGCGATCTGTCGCACCAGACCGTGCATGCTGAACCGACTTCACCAGCAACTATAGCAGGAGCAAGGTAAGTATGCATGTACAGGACTAGGGCAATGTGACCAGACCCGCACCAGATCCCATGGGGGTCATTCCAAGCTGCATGTTGTAGGGATGTATGCCCTCACTGGATGTACATCCCCCACCAAATGCATGTGCCCAATGCCGAACCCAAAGCACCCCACACATACAATGGAGATGTACGAGGTGCCTTGGATGGGGTGGGCTGGAGGAGGACCATGGGTGGGGCAGAGGTGTGACCTCTACCCTGGATGTACAGAGCCAAGTCCGGTTGTGGCCCTGTACAGCTGAGCTGGAGGAGTTAGACGGGTAACATATTCCACTTCAGGGGTAGAATATTTCATCCCGAGTTTGGGGACATAGTAACATAGTAAATGACGGCAGATAAAGACCAGTATGGTCCATCTAGTCTGCCCAGTAAGATCAAAGAATTCCTACGCTCTGTCACATTACTAATGAACGGTTTCACTATGAATCTATATTCAAGTCATAGGGTTCATTCACTACGGGTCTCAGACTTACAATGGCATAAATTTCTGGGTTTTATTTCCCAGTGATAAGCCAGTTAGCATCAATGACCCTTTCCCAATATCTACGAACCCGTCTTTTTCCTAAAAACTCTTCAAGCAAAAGTACAAAGAATTGTTGAATTCTCTACTTAACTTGCAATAGTTGTGAGGTTTTATAAATATACTGCAGTCACGCTGTCACATTGAAAAGTCCCAACGCCAGTGTTGAAGCGCCTCTGCGTTTCTCATTTGAGGTTCTTCAGGGGACAATTGAGAATTGCTGCTGTATTAAAAACAAAAACAAAACACCCTGCCATAGTAAAAACTACTAAAATTCTTATACCTTGCTAGTTTTCAATATATCTACTCCCCCCCGTTTTTGTGAAAATATACTAAACTGATTACCTTAGATAAATGAATGATGCTGCCCACATAAAACTTACAGACCGCTAATTCCTCAGACGAACTTCTCCTGGCTGCAAAAACGCCGCGCATGCGGGATGGGAATCAGCTCCGTTAATTTAGACCCCCATAGGCTCCTCCTTCCTATCTCCAAAAAACTGAACGGGGCAGTCCGTTTTCTCTAACGAAGTCAGAAATACAATTATCTTATATGTCATGCTATGGATCGTTTTTATTTTTTTATTTCTTTATTTTTTTTATTTTATTACTTAATTTTCTTCTCATTTTACGTTTTTGTAAAAAACATGCTCACCTATCAGCTACTAAGTTCAAACCAGCCAGATGAACTTATTGCTTTTAAAGACATACTCCCCAATCAACTGCTACATTCAAACCAACCGGGTGAACAGACCCTAACCGGTATATCCAGCGTTGCTCTCTGAACAAGAGGGTCTGTTCCCTCGTTTTACCCCAGGATCCCATCTGGACCTGCTCAATACACCAGCAGCTCAAATGTTCAAAGCAATGTCCCTGAGTTGTACAGTGAGTTACTAAGGGGGCTTCCATCCTCCTACATTTAATTCTACTTTCATGCTCTTTCATACGGACTCTGAATTTACGAATCGTCTTCCCGACGTATAACAGGCCGCATGGGCAAAGAATAGCATAAACAACATGGGACGAATCACAGGTAGTAGCTTGTTTTAACCGGTATGTCACTCCATTATAATTAAACTGATCCAAGGTTTTCAAAATATTACAAATAGTGCATCGGCCACATGGGCGATGACCCGGCTCTCCCCCGCTCAAATCTGTCGGCTGTTCTGCTCGCAAAACTGCCGGACTTAAATATTCCTTTAAATTTCTACTTCGTTGCCACACGCAACGAATAAAACGGCGCTGCATACTAAGCAATATTTTTAATATTCTACTATTCTTTTTAATACTTTTCTGTATGGTCACACTAATAGGGGAGTATTTTGTTACAAAATGTACAAATTGTGGATCACGTTCAGTAGGGGACGACCGGGGATTTAACATCCAGGAGCGATCGTAGTACAAGGCTCATTTGTAAGCCTGAGTGACCACTTTTTTCGGGTACCCTCTTTGGAGAAAATGTGTGCTTAGCTGCTTTGATCTTCTCTTGAAATCTTCCCTATTGGAACAATTCCGGCGGTATCTTAAAAACTGTGAGAACGGAAGTCCATCCTTCAATCTAGGGGGGTGAGCACTATCATATTGCAAAAAGGTGTTCCGATCCGTAGGTTTATTAAACACTGTTGTTTCCCACCTATCTGTACCCTTCATAATCTGGACATCTAAATACGCAATATTAGTCCCACTAAATTCATATGTAAACTGTATGTGAGAGTCACAATTATTTAGCCAAAGGATAAACTCATGTAATTGTTGTTCCGTGCCTTTCCAGAGCAAAAATATGTCATCAATGTATCGGAGCCAGGCTTTTATCTGTGTCGCTTGTGGGGCCTTGGGCATCCATTTTTCCTCAAAGGTGCCCATATATAGGTTGGCCACAGAAGGGGCACACGTGGCTCCCATGGCAACTCCTGTCAACTGATGGTACAGCTGCCCCTCAAAAAAAAAAAAAAATTTATATAATGCTAACTGAGCGATTTGTGTCAAAAACTCCACCAGCTCTGTGCTTAGGTCTCCCCTAGCCCGCAGTGTTTTACTAACTATATCTACTGCCTCTTGTTGTGGTATGCTAGTATACAACGATTGTACATCTAATGTAACTAGAAGTATTGCTTCTTCCTTAACCCATTCTGTCAACCTCTCTAAACTGCTTAAAAAGTGGGTGGTGTCTCGAAGATAAGATGGAATCATAACCAATAATGGCCTTAGAAACGAATCTAAATAAGTAGACAGCGGTTCTAGCAGTGTGCCTCTGGTGGACACAATAGGACGCCCCGGCGGGTGCTGAAGGCACTTGTGGATTTTAGGGACTGTATAAAATTTAGCAAATGTCGGGGATATTGCATTCAGAAATCGAAACTCTTTTTTAGAGATCAATTTATCTGTTAGCGCTCTATTAGTTAATTCTTTAATGTGTTGTTGTAAGGAAAGGCTAGGATCGGTCTGCAGCAGTGCATATGTCTTAGAATCACTCAGCTGTATTCGTGCTTCTTCTAAATAATAATTTCGATCTAAGACTACTACTGCACACTGCCCCGTTCAGTTTTTTGGAGATAGGAAGGAGGAGCCTATGGGGGTTTAAATTAACGGAGCTGATTCCCAACCCGCATGCGCGGCGTTTTTGCAGCCAGGAGAAGTTCGTCTGAGGAATTAGCGGTCTGTAAGTTTTACGTGGGCAGCATCATTCATTTATCTAAGGTAATCAATTTAGTATATTTTCACAAAAACGGGGGGGGGGGGGAGTAGATATATTGAAAACTAGCAAGGTATAAGAATTTTAGTAGTTTTTACTATGGCAGGGTGTTTTGTTTTTGTTTTTAATACAGCAGCAATTCTCAATTGTCCCCTGAAGAACCTCAAATGAGAAACGCAGAGGCGCTTCAACACTGGCATTGGGACTTTTCAATGTGACAGCGTGACTGCAGTATATTTATAAAACCTCACAACTATTGCAAGTTAAGTAGAAAATTCAACAATACTTTGTACTTTTGCTTGAAGAGTTTTTAGGAAAAAGACGGGTTCGTAGATATTGGGAAAGGGTCATTGATGCTAACTGGCTTATCACTGGGAAATAAAACCCAGAAATTTATGCCATTGTAAGTCTGAAACCTGTAGTGAATGAACCCTATGACTTGAATATAGATTCATAGTGAAACTGTTCATTAGTAATGTGACAGAGCGTAGGAATTCTTTGATCTATTGCCGAATAATTGCTCTGGTACAAGATCACATAGATTTGCCCAGTAAGATGGCAAGAGTAGGTGCACCTGCTGCTCCGTGCAGGCCACCCCTCCCCATGTCTTAGTTTTAGGGGTGAACCCACCATTCCATGTAGGACACCCCTGTATGTTGAGAAATTATTTTTATTTTGATTTTATCCTGTTGCTGTAAAGGGATCCACTGTGTCTGTCCCATGCCATTTTGAATTCTGTCACTATATTTGCCCTCACCACTTCCATCGGGAGAGCATTCCAAGCATCCACCACCCTTTCAGTGAAAAAGTTTTTCCTGACATTGCCTTTCAATTTACCCCCTTGCTGCTTCATGTTATGCCCTCTAGTTTTACAACTTCCCCATCTTTGGAAGAGGTTTGTTTGTTCATTATTTCTTATAAGTATTTGAAGGTCTGAATCATATCTCCCCTGTCCCTCCTCTCCTCCAGAGTGTACATATTTAGGTCTTCAAGTCTCTTCTCATAAGGCTTCTGATGCAGGCTCCAAATCATTTTGGTTGTCTTCCTCTGAACAGTTTCCAGTCTTTTTATATCCTTTGCAAGATATGGTCTCCAAAACTAAACACAGTATTCCAAGTGAGGCCTCACCAGTGACTTATACAGTGGCATTAGTACCTCTTCCTTTCTGCTGGTAATTCCTCTTTGTATGCAACCCAACATACTCCTGGCTTTTGCCACTGCCTTGTTGCACTATTTTTCCACTTTGAGATCCTCAGAAATAATCACACCAAGGTCCTTCTCATGGTCCATGCACACCAACCTCTCGCCCCCTATCGCATACATTTCCCCTGGATTTCTGCTTCCCAAGTGCATAACACTGCACTTCTTCACATTAAATGTTAACTGCCAAGCATTAGACCATTCTTTCAGCTTTTGTACATCTTTCCTCATGTTATCCACTTCCTCAGGGGAGTCCACTCTGTTGCAAATTTTCATGCCATCTGCAAAAAGACAGACTTTTCCATGCAATCCTTCAGCAATATCACTCACAAATACATTGAACAGTGCCGGGCCCAGGACCGAACCCTGGGGCACCCTGCTAATCACCCTTCTTTCATCCGAGTGAGCTCCATTTACCATCACCTTCTGTCATCTGTCAGGCAACCAATTTCTGATCCAGTTCACCACCTTGGGACCCATCTCCAAACTACTGAGTTTATTGATAAGCTTCCTATGAGGAACAGTATCAGAGGCTTTGCTGAAATCCAGGTAGATGACATCCATCACATACCCCTGATCTAGTTCTCTGGTCACCCAGTCAAAGAACTCAATCAGATTTGTTTGGCAAGATCGTCCTTTGGTAAAACCATGTTGTCTCGGATCATGCAACCTGTTGGTTTTGAGAAAGTCCACTATTCGCTCTTTCAGAAGCGCCTCCATTACTTTTCCCGCCACCGAGGTAAGGCTCACGGGTCTGTAGTTTGTCACTTCTTCCCTGTCACCACTTTTGTGAAGAGGGTAACACATCAGCCCTTCTCTAGTCCTGAGGAACTTCTCCTGTTTCCAAGGATCTGTTAAAAACATCCTTTAACGGCTCTGCAAGAACCTCTCTGAGCTCTTTCAGTATCCTGGGATGTATCCCATCTGGTCCCATGGCCTTGTCCACTTTCAGTTTTGCAAGTTGTTCTAACACATCATCTTCTGTGAATGGTGTGGTATCTACTTCATTCCCATTTTTATATTTGTGAGTCACAGATGGTCCTTCTCCAGGATTTTCTTTAGTAAAAACAGAGCAGAAGTATTTGTTTAGCAATTTCACTTTTTCAATGTCACTTTCCACGAATCCGTTCTCAGCACTTCTGAGTCCTGCAATTCCATCTCTGATTTTCCTCCTCTCCCGAATAAACCTGCAGAAAGTTGTGTCGCCACACTTCACCTCTTTAGCCATCTTTTCCTCTGCCTTTGATTTTGCTTTCCATATTTCTCTTTTTGTCTCTTTTAGTTTGATTTGATTTGATTTATTATTTATTTATTTACAGTCTCTTATATACCGCACTATTCAGCATCAGCGCGGTTTACATGGAACAAAAATGCTCAATACAAATAACACGTATGAGTTTACAGATAACAGGGCAAAAAACTTGGATAACAGGGGTAAACTATTTACAAAACTTGCTACACAGAGTCATATGAACAGGAATTCATAGAAACATATACACCACTAAAGTTAGGGTATCATTCTTGGCATGTTGTTGGGATACCATATATTTGCTTAGCGGATTGTATCGTTGGACTCTATGGGGTGATCCTGTATTCCTTTCTGTGTTCCTCTGTTTGAAGCTTTTGAATTTTGTGAAAGCTGTGTTTTTTGCCTTTATTTGAGCAGCCACTTCTTTGGAGAACCAAATAGGTTTCCTTCTCCTCTTGTTTTTATTTACTTTCCCTACATATTTATCTGTTGCCCCTTTTATTGCCACCTTTAGTTTAGCCCATTGCAATTCCACTTCCCTTATCCCCTCCCACCCTGCCAACTCCTCCTTCAGGTACTTGGCCATTTTACTGAAGTCAGTGTTTTTGAAGTTTAGGACTTTGAGCTTGCTATGATTGGACTGCACCTTGGGTTTTTTTTTTTATTGAAAGGCAGCAATTAAACACAAGAGAACATAAACTATTTGCACAATACAATAGCAAAAGATAACAATTCCAAAATCACAATCAACAGGGACTAATCCAACAGAACGCCCTTTCCCCCCCCCCCACCCCTCTTCCCCAGCCCTCCCAGAGCCCCAGAAATCCGCAGGGAGTACACCCAGAACATTGTATCCGCCCCCCCACCCTCCAATTCCCCACCCTACCCCCAGCCCCTCCCTATCCTATCTCATCTACCCCCCCTCCCCCCCCCCCCACAAACCTCTACGCCAGTTAAAAGTGAAGGGAGCGATCCGGCCAACCAGCACACCCAGGACAAAAGGGGGAACTCCAAGAGACCAGCACACAGGATAGCATGAGGCTCACGTTCTCACCGGGTGCACAACGCCCTTGATCAATCAAGAACCATAATGAAGGACAAAGGGTTCCCACACCTGCTCAAAGCGCGTCAAGCGCAACTTACCGGCCGCCACCCCACGCTCCATTGTATACGTGTCCCACATCCGCTCCAGCCAGACAGAGAAGGATGGTGGAAGGAACTGCTTCCATGCGGAAGCTACCGATAGCCGAGCCGCATTCAGACTGTGTCGAATCAAAGCCAGCTGAAGACCTCGTGCCCCAGGGACATTAACCCCAAAAAGGAAAATGCCCGGATCCCAGGGAATGTCCAACCCAACTAATTGTTTTAAGCGAAATTGAATCCCCCTCCAAAAGGTTCGGACGCGAGGACAAGACCACCAGACATGCGCCAGAGTACCTTTCTGTCCGCATCTCCGCCAGCACAGATCCGGAGCCCCTGGATACACTCGCGCAATCCGCTCAGGCATCATATACCATCTATATAATAGCTTATAGTTAGTTTCACGGACATTAATCGCCACAGAACTCTTCCACCGCCTGCCCTCCACTTGTTCCCATTGCTGCACAGAGTAACGGAGATTCAAATCAGTATTCCATTGTTCTCTATACTTGCCTAATCTCGGTTGCTGCGCTTGCAGCTGGGCATTCAAGGCAGCTATAAGACCTTTTGTAGTAGTGCACCCCTCACAGAAACGCTCTATATCCATCAGGTCCCGGGCCACATGAGATCGAACGGATCTAGCCTGAACCCAGTGGGCCACTTGCGTGTATTGAAAAACGTGACTGTCGGGAAGGTCGAATTCCTCCTAGAGCATGCGAAACGATTGCAACCTACCCTCGTCAAACAATTGCCCAGCACGACTAAGGCCCTTATGCCCCCAAATCCGGAAAACTGGGTCTGTCATCCCAGGTGGGAACGTAGCATTATCCACGATAGGTGCCAGAGGAGTCAGATCTACCCCCCGAGGCTGAAAAGATTGGTCCCAGCAGCGGAGGGTATGTAGGATATATGGATTACTTAAACGCTGTCCACTCCGCAATTTGGGACCAAGCCACAGTCGATCCCCCAGTCCCGCTCCCCCCGCAATATTCATTTCCAATTGTACCCAACACTTGGAACTATCCGAGGTCATCCATTCCACCCTGGCATGACACTGCGCCGCCACATAGTACCAATGAAGGTTGGGCACTCCCATGCCCCCAGAGCGCGTGCACGTATAAAGAATTTGGCGCGCTATACGCGGCCGACAGTATTGCCAGATAAACTTCATGAGCATGGTTTGCCAGGTGGCCAATATTCCCCGAGACAGTGGTATAGGGAGGACCTAGAAGAGGTACAAAAACCGGGGGACAACCACCATCTTCACCACCGCTATACGCCCAAACCAAGATAACGTCAGGCTAGCCCAGGACTCCAGATCGCGCCGAATCTGCCGGAGTAGCGGATCATAGTTGGCCTTAAAATGCGCCATCCGCTCCACCGTCATGTTCATGCCTAAATAGCGAATAGCACCTGTCGCCCACCGAAAGGGGTAGGCAGCCCATAGATCCTCACAAACCTCCTCTGAAACCCCGACATTAAGAATCTCGGATTTAGTGTAGTTGATTTTGAATCCAGACACCTGGGAGAAGGCCTCAAAGAGCTGCATGGCAGCAGAGAGGGACATAGTGGGATTCACCAGTGATAATATGATATCATCCGCAAAGAGTGCAATCCTGTAATCAGTAGGGCCCACTCAGACGCCCCTTATATCCGGATGTTCGCGAAAGCTTTGCACCAAGGGTTCCATCACCAGAGCAAACAACAGCGGCGACAGAGGACATCCCTGACGAGTACCCCTTTCCAGCGGAAAATTCCTCGATTGACCCCCGTTCACCCGGACACATGCCTTAGGGTCTTGATATAGGCTATGGACCCAACGAATAAAGTTAGGACCAAACCCCATCGCATCTAACACGCACCAAAGATAGCCCCAGCTAACACGGTCAAAGGCCTTCTCAGCGTCAACTCCCACCACTAGCGTCGGTTGTGAGCCCTGTTGAGCAGCATGAATAACCTGTAGCATTCACCTAATATTATCCGCCGCCTGACAGCCTGGCACAAACCCAACCTGGTCCGGGTGTACTAAAACTGGAAGAACCCGGTTCAAACGCGCAGCCAGTGCTGAGGCCAGTATTTTAACATCTGTGTTTAGTAGGGAGATGGGGCGGTATGAGGCGGCTTCCTGCAAGGGCTTACCCGGTTTAGGAAGCATTGCTATCAAAGCCTCACATTGGGATGGAGGGAGGGGCGCCCCCCGCAAAACCTCATTAAAGAGTACTATCAGTGTCGGAGCTAACTGAGCACGGAAGTTTTTCTAATACTCCGCAGGAAAGCCATCACTACCCGGCGCTCCCCCAGTTTTTAACCGTCGGATGGTGACTTCCACCTCTTCCACAGTAAGTTCCATATCTAATTGATCCCGATCTGAGTCAGTCAACTGCGGCAACGTGACAGTCCGCAAGAACTCCTGCACACGGGCCGAATCGAAAGGCTCAGCTTTATATAACTGTTCCAGAAACGTAGCGAAAACGTTGCGTATCTCCCGGGATACCACTCTTCTCTGCCCCCCGGAATCTCGAAGTTCACGAACCACCCTCAGTGTTTGCTGCTGCCGGAGCCGTAAGGCTAGAAAACGACCTGTCTTATTCCCCCGTTCATAAAAGGTTTGTCGCAATTTCCGACATTTATTATCCAGTTCTCTTTGTAGGCACGCATCTAAGTTAGCACGGGCCACCTGCCATTGGTGCAAGACCCGTTTAGAGCCCGTCCGGGCATGCTCCAAGCGTAGCCGGGACGAATCCCCCACCAGTTGGCAATATTCCCTTCTCCACGCCCTCCGCGTACGAGCCGCTTCCGCTATTAGTCAACCCCGAGCCGTGGCCTTAAAGGCGTCCCAGACCATGAAACCTCCCCAGAGTAATTTAACTCAAAAAAGTTGGTTATGAAGCGGCCATGCTCCTGAACAGCGCACTGCCGCCGCAGAAATCTTGTGTCTAATTGCCAAAGCCAGTGGCGCGCACTGCATAGATCCGTCGGAAGAGTAATCCAGCACAGGGCATGATCCGACCAAGTCAATGCCCCATGCCCAGCCTCCACTCTCTCATCCATCAGGCGTTGATCCAAGAGAAAGCACAGTTACTTACCTGTAACAGGTGATCTCTGGGAACAGCAGGAATAAGTCTTCACATATGGGTACGTCGGTACCAACGGAGCCTGCACGGGAACGCTCCCCAGCGTCCAATCAGAAAGCTTTTGGGAGCATCCCTCAGCGCCTGCGTGCTGCCTTCCCGCCTTTCCAACTGTCTCTCCTCAGTTGAGTTTTATAGCTGAGACAAAAGAGAGAAAGAGAAAAGGAAGATAGATAGAGAGATACAACTCCTAGGGGAGGTGGGTGGGTTGTGAAGACTTATTCCTGCTGTTCCCAGAGATCACCTGTTACAGGTAAGTAACTGTGCTATCTCCAGGAACAAGCAGGAATGAGTCTTCACATATGGGGACTCCCAAGCTAAGATGTCCGGAGCCCTAGCATGGTGAAGATTGGCACATGCTACACCTCATATGGCCAGGCATCCTGAGGATGGAGGGTAGGAGTTGAAAAGAGAGGAGCTGTAGAAAAAACAGCTAACCTAAGGACTACAGGGAAGGAGTCCTTGCATGTATGATAATTACCATGAAAAATATTGACATGAACAAACACAATATGGACCTCACCTACTGGATTGCAGGAAGTAGAGAGGCTGATGGAGTCTACTGGAGATCCAGCAGAGGAATGTTCAAGGTGATCTCACTGAAGTGAAGGCGAAGGTCCAAATCTGGAATTGACAGGTGACCCAGGTGTCACCTGGGGTAGTACCAAAACGTCAGGTCTTTAGTGGAAGCTTTATGGAAAAAGCTGGGAACTCTTTTGGACACAGAGTTAGTAACATTTAGGAGCAAAAGAGGAAGACTGACTGATTTGGACAACTAGCCCAGACCTGGAGGGAAGAAGGGGTATGGAAAAAAGCCCATATTCCCAAGGAGGACAGATGTCTGAAGGGCTGAAACTTCAGATCTACTGAAGATCCACCCTGTCTTTCCTATCTGTTGAGAGATAGGAAAAATAGTGAAGCATGGAGCTTCAGGGATACCTAGACCTAGGGTTAAAGTAGGAGCTGTCAGTACCACAGTAGTGGTTGTGTGCATAATACCTAGACATACTGAGGGACAGTATGAAGATATGCAGGCCCACTGTCTGGAACCTATAGAAAGGTAAAAACCTTTTATAAGCATAGACAGTTAGAGAGATAAGTATGGAAATACATATCTACCTATAAGGAAGCATCTCGACAGATACACATATATATAAGGATATATATATAGATATATGTGTATATATATATATATATATATGTCTATAGTGAGATCTGGAGGGGCATAAGATATGCACACACAGCTTACAGACATATGTATCTATAGGGAAGTATATAGAAATATATACATACATGTATATAGATGTCTAAAGATAAATGTCTGCAACTAAGCAGATAGAGATATGCCCATAAGAACATTCACATGGGAGATGTGAAGGAGAAAGATTCATCTAATAACAAGAAGGTGGAACCTACTTGAGAAGATATATAGAGAATCTATTCCCCCTGGCTAAAATGGTGCAAGAATGCCATCCAGTGAGAAACCAGGATGGTTGCGTGAAAAACAGAGGAGAATATCAGTCTGTAAACAGCAAGTCCTGAGTGCTATAGAACTCTCGCATGGTAAATGGACAGAAAAACGCATAGGATGAGATACCAGATTGACCCACTTGAGGAACAAGGGGGGAGGGGGGGGGTATCATGCGTTGTTTAATGAAATATGTGCTGTCCATGAAGGATTAGGATACCATGAGGACAAGCTGCAAGGAAAAAGAGCATATTTCCTGTAGAAACTGGGTGACTCTTTAGACTCACATAGAGAAGGCTTAAGTCCTTTATTAAAAGGAAACCAGAAGGGTATAAAGAACCCCTACAGTCATGAGGAATGACTGAGGAAGCCTTTTTCAACCATATAGGATAGTAATTAGAGAAAAAATCCTCATGCTCTCTAGCAAGGGCCCATAGTGGAAAGCTTCTCAGTAGGATTGCAGAGAGCACTATGCAGGAGAATTGGGAATAAAAGTGGCTGTTGGAGGAAACCAGCTGCCACCTCAGTTATGCTGCCAACTCCAGGGATTTGGAGATGACAGAAAAGAAGTGATAAGGATTTTCCAAGCTAGATGAGCACTATCTTGGAAGCACTAGTAAGACTAGAGAAAGTAGTGGAAGACAAGACTGGAACTGGTAGAAAGTACCAGTAGTCTAATCACTGGGACTCCTGCATGGGTAGCTGCTGAATAGAACAGCAGAGAGACTCCTTCTGTTTGTAACAGAGAGAACAGAGAGAACAAGAGGAGAAATCCTGATCATGTCTGATGAGCCACAAAGAAAGCAGGGAGGTAACTACAGAGAAAACTCTACACTGGAAAGGAAAGGAATACTAGAAAGGCTAAGAAAGCCTTCTAGTGGTATGGTGGCACTCTTACAGGGGAGGCCCTGAAAAAGAGGGTAAAGAAAAACAGGAGCTGAAGGGAGACTTGCCATATGGTAAGTCTGCAGAAGGAAAAGATTCATGGTGGTACAGGAGAAAACTATCATGAGATAGTTGGCAAACCTCTGTTCAAGGTAGAAAGAGGAGGAAAACCCTGTGACCCATAGACATGAATCTCCTGACAGCTCAGCCTACCGAAGAGCAAGTGGATGTCCTGAAAAAACAGGAATCCATGTGTAGAGTTTTAAATGAAAAAACAGTGAAAAAACTTCTGCTGAGAAGAAGTGAACTGTATGTTATAAGAGATCAATTAGAACCCTATTGAGGGTTAATTTTCCTGGCTTGAGTTTGGATTCTTCAGACCAGGGTGAGGTTTCCCTTGTTTGGGAACATCTGTATGATGGGCAGGAGAAGAATAAAACCTTCTTCTTTTAGGGAAAGAAGGTTTGGTAGGGCATTTCCTACCTACTGGGGAAGGAGAAGGCTTAGGAGAGCCCTCAGAAACAGGGAAGTCAATGGAGCAATGAGCAACCTGACATAAAGACTCCCTATTGAAGAGATTTTCTCCAGTACAAGGAGTATTACCCAGTCTCTGTTGTGCCCATCTGTTCAAGTCTGAAGCTTGGAGCCAGGCTCTACGTCGTGCTCCTATGGCTATAGCAGAGGTTCTGCTAACAGACTCAAAAGAGTCAAGGGAAGCACGAGACAGAAACCAAGATATATCTTGGCTATGACTAAGAAGTAAGGAATAGTCTACAGCCTTGGGCTCTGATAGAAAAGGAGTCAAAAGAGATAATTTCTTTGTGACCTCCTGAAGGGATAGACTCATATAAAAAATATATGAGAGAATCCTTGATGCCAGCATAGATGTTTGGAAGGTTTGACATCCAAAAGCATCCAGTGTTCTAGAAGCACAACCTGGCAGATAAGAATGCTTCTTCTTGTTTTTTTACCTTCCTCATTGCTGATTCCACTACAATGGAATGATGGGGAAGTTGAGTCCTTTGAAACCCTGGAGAGGGGGGTACCTGATACAGAAGATCAGTTGCTGTAGAAGGTGAGGAAACCCTTAAAGGTGTTTCCCATATTCTCAGAAGAAGATCCTGCAAAGAAGGATGTAAAGGAAGCATTATATTTTCCTTTTCTCCAGAAGAGCCTTGAGTAGGATCATAGCCAGGGTTAGGAATAGCAAGGAATGTAGCCATGTCAAGGAGAAATTTCTGAAAAGAAGGATCTCCAATGGGGACCATCCCTGGACAGGCTAAAGTTGAAGAACTAGCCTGGGCACCGGAGGATGTACTGGTCCGGTGCAGAAAAGGAGCCCTAATGGATGGATACTGGTACTGGCGGTTATGACTTGAGACAGTCAGTACTGCATCGTCCATGCCAGGTATCGACTCCAAACTAGGCATAGAAAGGAGCAATCCTGGTGAAAAGGGCATGGAAGTAGTTGGTCCCGATGTTACTGCAGGAACCGGCATCGGTACCGATACCGGTAGCTGTGCCGGAATCGGAGGCGATACCGACATCGAAGCAGTCATCAGAGGCTGCTCAAACGGTACCGAGGGAACCAAAAACCCTTGGTGAGTATCCTCGATACCGCGCATCCGGAATCGGTAAACGTCAGTTCCGAGACGCGTCGGTACCCAGTCTTCCAGACTAGATATCGATTCCAGACTCGGCATCGAAGGAAGCGAGTCTATCGATGCATGTCTGGAGGGTACCGGCGTCGGTGGTCGTATCGGCAATGCTGCCGATACTGGAAAGTCAATCTGGGACGTATCGATCAGTCCCGAAGGTACCAAGAACGCCAGATGACGATCCCCGGTGAAGAGTGGATCACTCAACACCAGTGCCGATGCCGGGGTATCGGTACCGCTCGAAGCGGATGCCACCACTGAGCATGGCTCAGGTATGTTCTGTGAGGGGTGAGCCCCAGGAACAACCTGAAACCCCTGAAAGGCTTTGGAGACCGAAGACTCCCGCCGGGGTTTTGAAGCCAATAGGGTCTTGAGGGCAAGGCCGGAGCCGTCATCATGTTTGACATGAGACCTACCACTCAAGGATTGGCTAGTCTTAACAGACTGTTTGTGGGTTACCTGATCCTGAAGAGAAGAAATGGTCGGTGCCCTGACACTGGAGGGGAACTCGGTATCAAGGGAAACTCGAAAAGGAAAATCTCTTCTCATAAATTTGTAGCCTAATGGCTCCGGAGGAAAAGGGTCAGGACCCAAACAGGTTAGACACCAGTTTTTGGAGTCTAAAAAGAAAACTGTATTTCCACAGTTAAGGCACTTCTTAGGAGAAGAAAGCTCCATGATGGAGAGGCCTTACAGGCCCCAAAAATTTAAGACAGAAACTGAGGGAAAACTCTCCCTGAGTTTTTGAAAAGAAAAGAAAAAAACCCACCGGCGGTACCGGTGGAGGCGGGAAAAACAGTCGCGACCACAAGAAAACAAGAATTAAAGAAAAAATTTTCAGCGGTGACAGGAGGACGTCTTGCCGGCTCCGCGGAAAAACGAAAACTGAGGAGAGACAGTTGGAAAGGCGGGAAGGCAGCACGCAGACGCTGAGGGATGCTCCCAAAAGCTTTCTGATTGGACACTGGGGAGCGTTCCCGCGCAGGCTCCGTCGGTACCGACGTACCCATATGTGAAGACTCATTCCTGCTTGTTCCTGGAGATAATAATCTATGCGGGTATGCACCTGATGAACGGGTGAGTAATATGTATAACCTTTCTCCCCTTCATGTGTATCTCTCCAGACATCACGCAAGCCTAAGTCCAGCATAAGGTTCTGTAACGCCTTAACAGGCCCACCCGCGACCCTCCCAATGCTACCCGTCTAATCTAAGTGTGGTATCATGTGAGCATTACAGTCCCCGCCGAGTATAATAGGGCCTTTCGCAAAGTCAGCTAACAAGGCTTTCAGTCGCGCAAAGAAGGTTCCTTGGGCTTCATTAGGGGCGTAGATGTTAGCTAGCGTTAATAGATGGCCCTCCAAGCGCACATTCACAAAAAGCCATCTTCCCAAAGTATCTTTTTTAACTTCCTCCACCCGGAGGGATAAGCATTGATGGAACAGCAGGGCCACACTGCGTTTCTTCCATCCATTCATGTCCGATGCTACCCACACCTCATTGTAAGGATTACGCTTTAACCACCCCTGATTACTAGTACGGAGATGTATCTCCTGTAAAAACAAAATGTCCCCTTTCAAGGATCTCAATTCCGAAAACAGCAAAGAACGCTTTCTAGGGGAATTAAGACCCTTTACATTCAAAGAAATCATTTTCAACATTGATAATCAATCACCTTGCCCCCACCGCCCCTCCCCTTCTCCCCTGCCCGCAAAGTTCACCCCCCTCACCCTTAGCAAGTTGAGTAACCCAAAACCCATAAACCGCCGAGCGGTCTGCGTAGGATCGCCCCCTCTACCCCAACTCTCCCTATGACATGGAAAAAAACTAAAACCCCTACTCCCCACACCCAATCCCCTACCCTCCCCTAGTTGTACTAGCCCCCCTCCTCCCACACCCCCCTACCCATCAGTACCACCTGCCTGCCAGAAAAGAAACAGGACACGGTTAGACTGACCCCAAACTCAGCTCCATCCGGACCCCCTTACAGCAAGAAGAAGAGCAAATAATGCAACATCGTTTCCCCCTTTTTTTTTTTTTTTGACAACTCACCATTAGAGCAGTGTTCCAATTGTGCCCCTCTCCATAACACCACCGTTCTCCTCTCCGCCCCCATATAGCAAAGAGCAAATACCCAAATCCCCTCAAAATCTGAAACCTGTAGTACAACAAGAACCAAAGTGGGGGACAGCGAGGTCTTACAATGCTGGTCCGGCACGCTTAATGTCAGAACCAGAAAACCCCTAAGCAGCCCCCCCAAGACAAGAGATCAAACACTCATGGTCCAAGGAGGTTCAAGGAGATCTTCCCACCCGAGTCCACTTCGAGTGCTGAGGCTTAGGAGCCGGAGGCGTTGGCAGTGCATTATCTTCCACAAGACCCGCCTGGCGCAGTGCTCTCCAAGCCTCAGTATGGTCTTTCGCTGAGATCCTTTTATTTCCCAAGAGGAAGTTCATCCGGAATGGAAAGGACTAGGAATAGCGAATCCCTTTATTGTTCAGGACCACCGTGATGGGTTTCATCTCCCTCCGACGAGCCAGCGTAAATGCTGAAAGGTCCTGATATACGGTTACAGCTGCCTCCTGAAACTGGATCATTTTTTTCTCCCGCCCCCTTCGTAGGAGAAGCTCCGCATCAGTATACCATAAAAATCTAGCAATAACATCCTGGGGCTGATTGTTAGGAGGCTTCCCCAAGGCACGGTGCACTCGTTCAATCTCCGTTCCAGGCCCATGGGCGGCCAGCTCCTCTGCTGTGAGTAATTCACCTATCAAAGTTTTGAGCACCACCAGCAGGTCTTCTGCGCCCCCCACGGCCTCCGGAATTCCTCAAAACCGCACATTGTTACAACGGAATCGGTTTTCAATGTCATCAAATTTATAGGTCAGTTCCATTGCTTGCGAACGTTGTCTATCAATAGCACATTGTAAATCCACCAGAGCACCGTCATGATCATCAACTTTTGTCTCGACCTCTTCCACTCGTGTACCCAGGTCTTTTATGTCACTCCTGAGTTCCGCAATTGTGCCCATCACTTCCTCGCGCATGGAGTGGAATTCACCAGCCAAATCCTCAAAGCCCCTTCGAAGCTCCCGCTGAAGAAGGGCATGTGAGGACAGAGCCCCGGGGCCCAAGTCATTTTCACTCACTGTCTCATCACCCGAACCCTCCGAGGGTTGCCTACTGGTCGGGCTGGTCTGGGGGCCACTCTTGCCCAGCAGGCGCTGAGAAGACCGCATCCCCTCCCGAACTTCGAGTCCCCTAGTCTTGGCAGCCATGCGGAGACTTAACAGTCCTTCAGCCCTATGGTATGCAGGAGCCAGCAGCAGGGAGGCAAGTGGTAGTTATCAGTTGGATGAGCAAGAGGAGAGAAGAGTGAAATTGTAGGAAAGTTCCACTCTTGAGCAATAGAGGGCGCTCCAGGTTCACTTAATGCAGTAAGGCCCACCAAGCACAGGGAGGATCTGATCCCAACGCACTTAATACAAGTTCAGCCAGACCCTCAGAATGTAGAGAGATAGGGAGTCCAGGTTAGCTGTCACTGAATCAACTGCACAAGGCAGGTGGCTTACCGGACCGGGCATAGAGACTGGGCAGAAGAGGAGACATCAATCCCAGTAGCACTCTCCGGGGACGTAGCACTTCATGGAGCCAACTGCTGATTCGTCGGTGATAGCCCACGTGATCTTTTCCCGGTTAGCCTGCTTGGAACGCAAAGAAGGCCATGCGTTCCAAGACCACGCGGCAATGGCCGTCTGCGTCCCCAACCATGCTATGGGCACCTGCAAAGCTCCACCACACCGAGCACCGCGGGACTCTCACCTCCTCAGATCACGATCATTACAGGCACAGTCAAGGGAGGCAGGCAAGCAAGGCAGTAGCGTCACCGGGGCTCCGATCACTCTGTCCTCTCCAGGTCCCTGCCGCGGGTCAACCAGTCGCACAGCTACAGTCAATCTTCTCACTCTCCCCAGGCAGCAATGCTCAAAAGAAGAACGGGCAAAGATTCCAGCTCAAAACTGCCAGAAGAGGAGGATTGGTTTTAGCAGTGTCGGCAGCCAGCAATGGAACAGCGGATCCAACTGTGGGATAGCCCGTTTCCGGACTATAATGCACGCCGCGCACCGCCGCTCAGCTTAGCAGGGCACAGCAGGAATCGCCAGACTCACGGCACGCAGGAGCGGGTAAGCTTGGGGGATTTTCTCTGCAGAAATGCGTTTGTTAGCTAAATGATGGGGGAGCCCGGGACGGAGCTGATCTACAATGCGACCATTCTTTAGTGGGCTCACTAGCGCCCCCCTGCATCTTGGTTTTTATCACAAACCACACCGTGTGATGATCGCTGCTGCTCACAGTGGCACCCACCCAGACATTCAACACGCTCTCACCGTTGGTGAGCACTAAATCCAGCATTGAGCTTTCCCTGGTTGGTTCCATCACCATGTGTCTAAGTAACGCATCTTGGAAAGCATCCGCAATTTTTTTGCTTCTTTCCAGATTTGCAGAAGGAGTACTCCAATCCACATCGGGTAGATTAAAGTCACCCAATATGATCACTTCCCCCTTTGTGGCTATCTTGGCAATATCTATAATCAATTCATTATCTATTTCTTCAATTTCAGTTGGAGGTCTGTAGACTACAGCAGTATGGATGACAGTGCCATCTCCTCTTTCCAACACAATCCAGAGCGCTTCTTCTTTTCCCCATGCCCCCTGCATTGCAGTAGCTTTAATATTGCTTGTACATACAAGGCTATTCCCCCTCCTTTTCCACTTTCTCTGTCTCTTATAGCCAGCTATGGCTATATCCCATTCATGCAATTCATTAATCCATGTTTCTGTAATGGCCACAATGTCCAAGTCCATTTCCACAATTAGGGCTTCCAGGTCCGTAACTTTGTTGGCTAAGCTTCGAGCATTTGTGCTCATTACTTTCCAGCATTTAGCTAGCTGGCATGTATTTTGCATTGATTTTTTTCTGCCCACTTCTTCCCACTTGTCGATGATGTGTGGTTTGAAAGTGTGGTTGTTTTTGATGTTGTTCTGCTTTTGCCGGGAGTGACGTACTGACCTTGTCCTTCCCCATCCATCATCCCCTTTTTCTAGTTTAAATGCATATCCACATACTGCCTGAATTTTTCACTTAGGATTCTTTTCCCTGCGACAGAGAGATGTAGTCCATCAGCACAGTATAGTCTCTTGTTGGTCCATCTGTTTCCCCAGTCACCAATAAATCTGAATCCTTCTTGTTAGCACCAGGTCTGGAGCCATGTATTATGGCTGTTCATTCATTGCAGCCTTTCTGCCCCCTTACCATGAACAGGTAGAACTTCTGAGAATGCTACAGTGTTAACAATGGGCTTGTTTCTCTCCCAGAGTCTTAAAGTCCCTTTGAACTGCAGAGGCACTGTTTCTAGCCAGGTCATTTGTACCCAGGTGGATGACAACATCAATTTTGGAGTGCTCACTTTCTGCACTAAGTATATCAATAATTTGGTTTGTATTCCTGCTGGCTGAAGAGCCCGGGAGGCGACCAGCAGCAGAGTATCCCCAACTAAGGTGAGCGGCTGCTGGAGGTTCCCTGCACTCCAACCCAGCACTGGCAGGCCCCTCCGGAAATCAGGCAGTGGAAAATGGCACATCTGAGGCTGTGCAGGGCAGCGGGGCCCCTGCATGGTGTCCTGGTGCCATAGTGATGGGATGCCATGGCACTAAGGCCCCAAGCAGGAGCATTGGGAGGGTTAGATGGGGTGGGAGATGTTCATCTGGTGGCACAGAACCAGAGCAAGTCCTGCCTGTCCAGGCCCATAGCCCCGATTCATCATCCACGGGAATGTATAACTCCTGCGGGTGCAGGATTGGATGCAAACCAGCCTGTCCAGATGTTGGATGTCCAGATGGGTCAGACATGCCCCGATCAGAAACAGGCCCCTTGTGGCAGAGCTATTCATGGGGGGACTGCATACAGATCAAGCAGGCAGGGAATAACAATGGGGACATGACAGCCAGACCACCCTACCCTCTAATGCCCACCCTCTTGCAACCCACACACAGCTATCCCAGTGGAGGACTCACCCCTCCCTGGGCCAGAGGTGGAAGAGGAGGAGGAGGTGGAGGAAGAAGACACAGAGGAGGAAGCAGAGGAGGGCAAGAAGGCAGAGGAACACATGAGCAGCCCCAGCAGCTAGGCATCTACCATCTCCAGCACCACCACCAGCACAACCAGCCCCATAGTTTTATCTAGCTTGTCCCCCTTGGAGGGGAATAGGGAGGAAAGGGAGGTCACTCTCACACTGATGGAGGTGTCCCACTCCCCTGAAGGGGAGGAACTGGATAGCATTGTGTTGGCTGAGGAGGAGACCACACAGTGGGGGCCCATGGAAGTGACAGGAATGCCCTGGAGGGAGCCACAGCATGGGCTGAGGTGGGTGGGGCAGGGCACAGCTGGGGGTGTGCCACCAAGGACTGGGCAGAGGATTAAGGTGCAGATGGGGAAGATTCCCTGGAGGAGAGTGAGGTCCAGGACATGCCACCTGGCTCCGCCATCCAGCCAATGGAGGGGGTTGCCGCCACGGGGGTGCTGGGGAGAGAGTGGTGGGGATGGGAGCATGCCAGTGGTGGAGAGATGGAATGGGAGCATGCAGGGGATGGAGGGAGATGATAGGAGCATGCAGGGGAGGAAAGAAGGGATGGGAACATGCCAGTGGTGGAGGGAGGGGATGGGAGCATGCAGGGGGAAGAGGAGGGGATGGGAGCATGCCATGGGTTGAGGATGGTGGAGGCATGCAGGGGGAGGAGGCAAGGAATGGGAGTATTTTGGGGTGGAGGGAGAGGATGGGGGCATGCTGGAGTAGGAGGGATGGAATGGAAGCGAGCTGGGAGTGGGGGGGGCGTGCAGGGGGTAGAGGGTGGGGCCTGAACAGCCTGAGAGGCAGGGGTCAGGCATGGTGCAGCACAGTGAGGCACAAGTCACACATGCACACCACATGACCCTGCAGCAGGGTGAGGGCACTGCGGCTGCCATGCCTCAGGACCCTGCAACCCTGGACAGGCCCCTGGACCTCATTGTGCTGCACCTGCAGGGCATCCGGGCTAATGTACAGGCCCTGACCCAGGAGGTGTGTCACCTCACTGAGGCCCTCATATCTCTACCCAGGCCAGAGGCAAGGGGGAATCCCAGTAGCCCACCAGGTACAGGGTGGCATGACTACAGCACCATGCATAGCCATGACATATGTCCATGGGTCATGTTCCAGGCACCTGTATGTTGTAAGGCCAGGTCTGTGTCAGTTAATAAAGTTCTGTAATGTTCACCAACTGGTCTTCATGTCTGTACTCACTGGAGGGCCACAGGTGGCATGGAGACATGCAAAATGCTGTGGCACAGGTGGGCAGGCACAGGTGCACAGCTCACAATGACTGAACATGGGACAAACTTGTGCAAGCAGACTGGGGATGTGAGGGGTTGCAAGTGACAGTTTGCCTGTGTGGATGGGGGAGAGCCCATGCCTGTCTGGCCCGTGGGAGAGCATGTGTGTAGGGCGGTGCGTGACCTGAGAGAAGAGATACGAATGACAGACTGCAAGAATGGAATGTGCAAAAAGGGAAGGACAGCACAGGGGGGCAGATGGGGAGGGGGTAGAGACAGCTGGTAGGGGGTCTGACAGTGCATTAGACAGCAGACAATGGGGGTGAGCAGAGGACAGAAGGGGACCAGACATAGGTCACTGCTGCAAGTGTGAATAGTGAGAATACCACACACATATGGGAGTGAATCTGGCAGTCGACCAGCTTGCACGGACCAGGGTTTGTCAACCCTGGGGACTGTGCAGTGCTCACAGCTGTGCAATATGGTGAGGAGCTGTGACACGGGTGGCAGAACTGCATGTCCCCTGGGCTGTTGTATGGGCATGGGCAGACCCTGGGGTGCCAAGGGTGCTCACTGTCTGCACGTGGATGTGATGCACTCCCCTGTCCCATTTTCGGCGATGTATGCTGATATGCATGTGTCACCAGGCTGCGATAAGTGGTACATTTGGGTCCCTGACACCAGGGCTCTCATCTGGTACACCTGTGCTCCAGCACCCCGCCAGCCACAGATACCTTGCTCCACCAGCCCCTGTGCCCATCCTGCCCCCCCCCCCAAGCCACCAGTTCACCCTTGCTGGATCAGCATCTGCACAAGATCCTGCCGTGTCACCGCACCCCTCTGATATGCTGCCCCATGGGATGGCTCTGGGACCAAGGTGTCATCATCCTGGTCCTCTGGCTATACATCCATTGCATCTGGTGCGGGCTGCTTCCAGTGCAGTGCATAGTTATGAAGCATGCAGCAGGCCAGGAATATTCTGCATACCTTGGATGGCTCATACAGGAGCTCACCACCCGAGCGATCGAGGCAGTGGAAGCGGTTCTTCAGCAGCTCGAATGTCTGCTCGATGATGACACGGATCCGCTGTTGCACATGGTTGTACCGCTCCCCCCCATTGTGGATGGTCGCACAAATGGGGTCAGCAGCCAGTTCCATAGCGGGTAACCTCTGTTGCTTGCAGATAAAGGGGAGGCAAATACATCACAGTGATGTGCAGTAGGCCCCATAGCAGCTGACATCCCACTCATGCCCCTCATCCCAACCCATTCAAACAACTGCAGGAAGGAAAACAATAAACAAAGGCCCGGTTGAGAAATTAAATCCTCATTCCGATGGGACCTGTATTATGGAAGGAATACACCATGGAAAAAGGAATGGAAAATAAGCCTCAGATGGGGGTTCTTGGCAATACAGAGTGGCATAGCTCTGCTAATAGCTCATAAGAAATCCCCCAGATGTCATTCATAGGCTTATGTGGTGCAAAGTCAGTTTTTTCAATTTTTCAAATGCATTTAAAACTACTGAAAAAACAAAACAAAGCATTTATCTGGTAGCAAGAACTCTTTTTGCAGGTTTCAGAGACGCCAACCACACAGAAAGCAACCGGTATAAGGAGGATATGGAGTTTAGTTTACTAGTAGTGATCTATGCCTCATCCCAACCCAGAATGCCCACCATGCATGTGATCCGCACCTCTGCCATGCTGTCCATGCCCATGCACAGTAGTGCCCCCACACAGGGTCACCTATGTTGCTGTGTAGTGCATGCTGTTGTGCTGGGCCACCTACCCAATGGTCAATTTGTTTAATATGTGTAGCCCTATCATGCAGTCATGCAGTGGTGGGTGTGCAAATGGGCCCCCTGGCCATTGATAACTGTCCCACATCTGTGCTGTGCTGACATAGCGGGCACAGCCTGCCTGCATGCATGTGGCAGACCATGCTCCAGTGCTGCAGGTGGGTGTCCACATGCAGTTATGTTTGTTGCTGGGCTGTGTCCACCTACTTAGCAGCCAGCCACTGGTGATAACGCCACCCTCAAAGACATCATGGATACATGACTGGGCCAGGATGTAGGCCTCATGGCACGAGCCTGGGAAGCATGCCATGACATCCATGATCTCCAGCTGTGCATTGCAGATGACCTGCATATATTTGGAGTGGAATGCCTTCCGATTCCAATATGCTGCCTCGTGCTGGCATGGTGGGCAGAGGGCCATATGCATGCAGTCTATGGCTTCCAGGATGGATAAAAAGCTTACAGTCATATAGAATTGTAGCATGACCCACTGCTGCTGAACGGGTGTGTGCAGGAAGGTAACGTGCCATGAAGACATCCCATGAAGGCCTCAAGGAACTAGGTGATGCAGCATGACACAGCTGCCTAGCTCAGATCAACTGCCGTTGCCATCACCGACTGGAAGGTGCCCATCCCCAGAAAGGCCAGGGCTGTGAGCACCTTCACATGGACAGGCAGTGCATCATGGATGAGTATCTGTGGCGTCAGGTGTGCCTGCAGCTCCTGGCACAGGCCGTGGATGGCTGCGTGGTGGAACCTGTAGCAGATCACACAGAACTCATCGCTCAGGTCCAAGTCTGGTTGCACAGCCTGGGGACCCTGGTGTAAGGGTGATGACATGTTGGCCTCTGGTGATAATGGCCTGCACTCATCAGCAGGGCAGTGGCCAACCAGGCAGTGGTCTCCTCATGTGCAATCCTCTGGCAAGGCACCACAGCCATGCACACCTCTGGGGAGATGAGACAGATCAGTGTGTGTGCACAGGTGTCCAGTTGAACTGTCGGCATATGCCCCACAGTGGCCCACTTTCCTGTTGTACACCAATCACACACACACAGCAGTCACTTCTGGGCATACAAATGTACAACCAGTGTCAGCTACAAGGAGGCAGGTATCAAACAGCAATGTTCACACACACCCCTTGTGGATGGTCAAACTCCCCACTCTGTGCTGGGCATTGGTGTGGTCCTGGATGGGCTGGTCTGAGAAGGGGGCGATTGTGCACTCGCATAGGCCTGGAGGGACTGGGGGCTGGCATGGGACAGGAGGGGGATGTTGACAGGATAGGGGGGCAGGTCTGAGCATGGGCTGCTGTTAGGGGATGACAGACTGGTGGGAGCTGCTAGTGAGGCTGACCAGATGGGACAGTTCCTAGGGACATGCCTGGGGATGTATTGCTGCAGGGGGTTATGCGACTGGGATAGGGCTGGTGTTGGTGCTGGATGGGGTGGGGATTAGTTGGTAGCTGGTACTGGGGGTGGGGCAGGGGGGTGGGATGGTGACTGGCAGGAGGTTACAGCAGCTGGGGATGGACAGCTGGGGGATTATGGGTTCTCTGTGTGGGTCGGAGGACAAAGCTGTGATAGGCCATGTATTGGGGGGTACATGGGGTTTGGGGTTGGTGGGGTGTGATATGGGTGGATGAAGACAGTGCTGGGAGGGGAAAGGGGGCAGAGCAGTTGGGAGAAGCTGTCTGCCAGGTGCCAAAATCCGAGATGTTACGGAGAGTTTGTAGAGACTCATCAAGACTACTGGCTGTTATCCGATGTTGCTAATCCATGTCGGCACAAATGATACTGCCAGGTATCCTTCTGAGCATATCAAAAGTTACTTCATGGCTCTGGGACAGAGAGAGAAGCAGATAGATGTGCAGTTGATGTTCTCTTCAATCCTCCCTGTTGAGGGTAAAGGCCAAGGCAGAGAAGCTCACATCCTGGAGATAGATGCATTGCCGCGTGGATGGTGTCATTGAGAGCGTTTTGGTTTCCTGGGCCATGGGGTGATACTCCAAGGGCTGCTGAGCAGAGATGGTGTCCATCTGTCCAAGAAGGATCGATGAGTCTTCAGTAGCAGACTGGCTAACCTACTGAAGAGGGCTTTAAACTACATTCATTGGGGATGGGTGAAGAAAAGCCCCAGGTAAGTGAAACATGAAATACCTTTATAGAAATGGGTAAAGGGGCAACATCTGGAAAGCGGTGTGTATAAATGCCTGTAGTATGGGAAATAAGATCCCAGATATTGAGGCTTTAATAGGAGAGGCTTACTTGGATTTAGTGGTTGTTATAGAGACATGATTCGCAGACAACCATGACTGGGATATAATTATACCATGCTATACTTTTTTTAGAAAGGACAGGGTAGGAAGAAGGGGAGAAGTGGCACTCTATGTAAAAAATAATATTAAAGCTGTGAAATACAGGTCTTAAAAGGGAGAGAAGAGGCACTGTGAATTAAACTAGACAGAGGGAAAGAGAAAAACATTTGCATTGGCATGATATACAGACCTCCCTCATAGGGAGAGAAGTGGATGGAGATTTAATAGAAGACATACGCAGCATTGCCAGGAAAGAGGAAGTGCTACTGATGGGGGATTTCAATATGCCAGATGTTGATTGATGCATCCTTGCTGCGACGTCATCTAGAAGTAAGAAAATCCTGGATTCTTTACAGGAAGAACAATTCAGGCAACTGGTAACAGAACCCTCACGTGAAGGGACCATACTGGACTTGGTGCTTACCAATGGTAAAAGTGTTTCTGTTGTTATAATGGGAGATCATCTCGCATCCAGTGATCACCAGATGGTGAGGTTCAGTATTAGGACTAGGGCTGATAAAATCCATTCAAAAGCATGGGTCTTAGAATTTAGGAAAACTAACTTTGCCAAGATGGAACAATACCTCAAGGAATCGTTAGCAGGATGGGAACAGCTGGGAGATGTAGTAAAACAGTGTTCAAAACTGAAAGGGGATATTTTAAGGGCAACAAACCTTTTTGTTAGAATGGTAAATAAAGGTAAAAGGAAAAGGAAAAGGAGGCCACTATGGTTCTCAAAAGACGTAGCTGAAAAGGTAAAGAAAAAGAGGGAGGCCTTTATAAAATACCAGAGATCACAGAGAAAGGAAGATAGGTATCTATAGCTGCTGTTATTGTATCGATCCATCTTATTGCTGGCCTTCCTCTTTTGCATTGCCGTACACTACAAGCAAACAAAATAAATCCCCTCTGCAGTATAGAAAAAAGACAGCTTTAATAAAATCCCAGCAAAACCCCTTTAAGAATTAGCTTTTAAAAAAATAACACCAAACCCCTTCAAGAATTAGCTATTAAAAATGAACACAAAAATCCTTTTGAGAGCTTTTAGGCAGATTATTACCTTGCTTTGCAATGGAGTCCATTAGACATATCCTGCACGAGAACATCCAGATAGCATGATGATGTGGTGGACGTGTGCCCTGGTAGAGTAAGGGAGTTGCACATCACGGTGCCATTTAAGAATGGCATAAGCATGTCAGGCCCAATTGTTCCTGACTATGAATAAGGTGTAAAAAAGTGCTTGTTTCATGGCTGCAATGCCACGAAACAGGCAAAACGCGCTTACATCACAGTGGTTAATATATCCTGGCTGAAGAAACTTGCCTTCATACATATTCCAAACATATTACTGGCCTACTGCCATAGGTCTCTGTATCTGAAATGGAAGGGCAGGACCTACTAGTCTCATAACATAGACGCTCCCCTTCTGACCTACCCAGGCCAGGGCATCCAAGTACCCGGTTTTGTGGGTGTGCACTTCGGGGACATCCACATTTGTAAAATGGCCTACACGCCTGCATGTACCTGGCATTGCTAACTGCACGGGCCCATCTCCAGAGCTGGTTATAGGGACGTTCATTTATTGGGGTTGAGACTGAGCGATTTCAGAAGGCAGGGCTACCACTTCCTCAGTTTTTGGATTTCTCCTCTGGACATCCAAGATTTTCTTAGACGTCCCTTCGAAAAATGCCACTTCATGTGTGTTATGCAAGAGACAACACAAATGCATGAAACAAAACAGAGATTTGCATTTTGTAAAATCAACCTTCACTCTGCTGTTAGAATAAGCTTATTAATCCACAGATATTCAGTTCTGGCTTAGGTCTGTTGGCAACTCAAATACATTACATGAATGACAATCAGTGCCTATGTAAAATAAATTAATTATTTTAATCTAGTTCCCAGTGATAAGGTGTCATCATTGTTTAAGAAATAGAGCATCACGGCTGGCACTTTAATTAGAAATCTTAGCAAAGAGGCCAAGGATTGTCAATGGTTTGAAAACTGATTTTGCCATACTGAACCTTTTAGACTATTTCATATGAAGTTTGCCCTTCACATTTAGTCATAATGCTAGCTGCAACAGAGACCAAGGCACAGCTCTATTAATTGTTAATGTGATGTAAGAGAAAGAACAGGTTTTAATGTTTATGAGCTGGTGGGAAGGAGATCTGTTCATTTCTCACAGATGCTCTCCGACAAAAATAGGGGAGGGAACAATGGAGCAGCTGGTTCATGAACCGACCAGAGGGGAAATAGTGATCATAGCATGATCGCATTTGATTTAATTAATGGAGGAGGGATGGTAAGGAAATCCACAGTGCTACCTTTTAACTTTCAAAAGGGAGACTATAATAAAATGAGGATAATAGTTAAGAAAAAACTAAAAGGAGCAGTTGCAAAGGTTAAAGACTTACATCAAGCTTGGGTGTTGTTTAAAAATACTGTCTTCGAAGCCCAGTCCAGCTGTATTCCACGCTTTAAGAAAAGTGGAAGGAAGTCCAAAAAACTTGCATGGTTTAAAGGTGAGATCAGAGAGGCTGTTGTTACCAAAAACGCATCTTTCAGGAAATGGAAAAAAGAGCCAAATGACAAAAACTGGAAACAGCACAAGCACTGACAAAATTAAATGCAAGGCATTGATAAGGCAGGCAAAGAGAGAATTTAAGAAGAAGCTTGCTGTGGAAGCAAAAATGCATAATAAAGACTTTTTCAAGTACATTCATAGCAAAAAACCTGTGAGAGAGTCAGTTGGACCATTAGATGATAGAGGGGTAAAAGGGGCAGTAAAAGGGGACAAGGCCATAGCGGAGAGACTGAATGAATTCTTTACTTCGGTCTTTACTGAGGAAGATGTAGGGATGTGGTATTTAAAGGTAATACTGTGGAAGAATTGAAGGAAATATCGATACACTTGGAAGATGCATTACAACTATTTGATAAACTGAAGAGTAGCAAATCACCTGGACCAGATGGTATACATCCAAGGGTGTTGAAAGAACTGAAATATGAGATTTCAGACCTGCTATAAGTAATCTGTGAACTATCATTAAAATCATCTGTAATACCTGAAGATTGGAGGATGGCCAATGTAACACCAATTTTTAAAAAGGGTTCCAGGGGTAATCCGGGAAACTACAGACTGGTGAGCCTGACGTCATAAAGAACAAAATTACTGAACATGTAGTTAGTCATGGCTTAATGGGAAACAGCCAACATGGCTTTAGACAAGGAAGATCTTGCCTTATTAATCTGTTATGTTTTTTTGAAAGCGTGACTAAACAGGTAGACAAAGGTAAGCCGGTTGATATAGTGTATCTGGACTTTCAGAAAGCCTTTGACAAGGTCCCTCATCAGAGACTTTTGTCAAAATTAAAGAGTCATGGGATAGGAGGCAGTGTACTATTGTGGATCAGGAACTGGTTAAAAGATAGAAAGCAAAGGGTAGGACTAAATGTCCAATTTTCCCAATGGAGAAAGGTGAATAGTGGAGTACCCCAGGGATCTGTGTTGGGTCCTCTGCTTTATGACAATTTCATAAATGACCTGGAAAAGGGAATAACAAGTGAGGTTATCAAATCTGCAGATGACACAAAACTATTTAAAGTTGTTAAAACCCATGAGGATTGTGGAAAATTGCAAGAGGATCTTGATAAATTGGAAAACTGGGCATCAAAATGGCAGATGAAATTTAATGTGGACAAGTGCAAAGTTATGCATCTAGGAAAGAACAGCCCAAACTATGGTTACACGATGCAAGGTTCCACATTAGAAACCGCCACCCAGGAAAAAGATTTAGGCGTCATCGTGGATAACATGTTAAAACCCTCTGCCCAGTGTGCAGCGGCGGCCAAGAGAGCAAATAGAATGCTAGGTATCATAAGGAAAGGAATTGAAAATAAAACAAAGGATATTATAATGCCTCTGTATCGTTCCATGGTGTGACCACAAATTGAATATTGTGTGCATTTCTGGTCGCCGTATCTTAAAAAGAATATAGTGTTATTAGAAAAGGTACAGAAAAGAACCACCAGAATGGTAAAGGGGATTGAAGGATACCCCTATGAAGAGAGGCTAAAATAGTTAGGGCTCTTCAACCTGGAAAAGAGACGACTGAGGGGAGATATGATAGAGGTCTATAAATTAATTAATGGAGTGGAACAGGTAAACATAGATTGATTGTTTATTTCATCAGAATATAGAAAGACTAGGGTACATGCAATGAAGCTAGAGACCAATAAGAAAAAATATTTTTTCACTCAACGTGTAATCAAACTCTGGAATTTGTTACCGGACGATGTAGTAAAAGCTGTTAGTGTAGCTGGGATTAAAAAAGGTTTGGACAAGTTCCTGGAGGAAAGGTCCATAAACCATTAAAAGGGACCCAGGATATCACTGCTTGACCTAATACAAGCTTTGTGGAAAGTATGTCTTTTGGGGAAACTACTAGGCACTTATGACCTAGATTGGCCACTGTTGGAAACAGGATATTGGGCTTGATGGACCTTGGTCTGACCCAGTATGGCATATCTTATGTTCTTATGTTCTTATATGCATGAGATAGATTTGCATACAATGGAGGTAGTATTCATGTAGATCTACTTTATCTCATGCATATTCTTTAGATATTTCCTGAAAACCTGACCTGTTTGTGGCCCTCATAAGAACATAATCTTGGCGATACTGGATCAGACCAAAAGTCCATCAAGCCCAATATCCTATTTCCAATAGAGGCCATCCAGGCCACAAATACCTGGCAGGATTCCAAGAGATAGACAGATTCCATGCTGCGTATCACAGGGATAAGCACTGGATTTCCCCAACAACACCTTAATAATGATTTATGGACTTTTTTCTCCAGGAACTTGTCCAAATCTTTTTTAAATCCAGTTACACTAACAGCTTTTTCTACATCCTTCAGCAAAGAATTCCGTAGCTTAATTAAGTGATGAGTGAAAATATATTTTCTCCAATTAGTCTTAAATGTACTATTTAGTAGCTTCATTGCATGTCCTCTAGTCTTTGTATTTTTTGAAAGAGTAAACAACCAATTTCCATTTACAAGTACAACTCCGCTCATTATTTTATTGACATCTATCTCCTCTTCAACCATCTCTCCTCCAGACTGAAGAGCCCTAACCTCTTTAGTCTTTCTTCAGAGGGTATCATTACATCTATTTATCAATTTGATTGCCCTTCTCTCTACCTTTTCTAATATCATTTTTTTGAGATGCGGTGACCAGAACTGTAGACGATACTCAAGGTGTTGTTGTACCATAGAATAAAAAGAGACATTATGATATTTTCTTTTTTGTTCTCTTATTTTTTCCTTTTAATTCCTGGCATTCTATTGACTTTCTTGGCCACTGCTGTACACCGAGCAGAGGGTTTTAATGTACTATCCATGATGACGCTGAGATCCTTTTCCTAGGTGGTGGTTCCTAATATGGAAGCTTGCATTGAGGGGCTATAGTTTTGGCTTTTCTTCCCTATGGAGGGTCATTTTAAAAACCTTTGTCGCAATTTGGACATCCAAAAATGTGCAGGCGCATGTCCAAATCATAGTGATGTCTCCAGAGCCATTTTACAAAAGGCTTTTAAAGATTTCTCTGGTGCGGAGATGGCAAAGTAAGCAAGGGGCATGGTGGAGATATGTCTGGGTCAGTGCAATGGACTTAGACATCCTGGCTCAATTTCAGGCATGTTGGAGATGTCTCTGACCCTATCCAAGTTTAGATCTCCAGGCATGAATAGGCATCAGGAAAGTGCTCGTCTGGCCATAAAACTTCCAGAGGGTGTAGAGAAGATTGCACACCACCATTCCCAGTACTCTCCACAATCACAATGATAGCAGCAGTGGGATGTGAACCCAGGTGTCTCTAGTCCTAGCCCACTATTATAACCATTAAGCTATTCCTAGACATTCAGGGGGCCATTCTGAACCATGAATAGCGGGGATGGACATCCCAATGGGACGTCCATCCCTGCTATTTGTGCCGGCTACAGCCCTCGCCAGTTGTGTGGGGAAGTTAGTCGGGGCGGGGAAGAGATGGCCCGGGGCGGAGAGTGGGCAGGCAGTGGGTGGTCGCCAGCCCTGGACATATAGGGCCGATTCTAATGTCAGCCCTGTACATCCAGGGCCGGCAAAATGGCCGGGGAAGTTATTCCACCTTTGAGGTGGAATAACTTCTCTGGAAGTGTTTTTGTTCATGGCCTGGGGCACAGAAGGGGCTGGAGTGCCAGGGTTTATTCCCCACAGCCTGACCTTGGCCTTAGGATGCCATATCGGGGGTCAGGCTGCGGGGAATAAACTTTAGTTTCTGGCGGCCGGCATTGTGGCTTTTAAATGGAGCCACGGTGCCATGGCAACCAGGCACCATGGTGCCACGGCTCCATTTAAAAGCCTGACTGAGCTATCTGGGCAGTGCCTGTATGTATAGGCCAAGACTGAATCACAGTCCCAGCCTACACATACAGGTCTGATCGTGATTCTGATCCCGTGGGGCTAGACGTGCCCCATGGGATCAGAATCGTGCTCCCCTTTGTACGTCCGGCTCAGACCAGACGTACAAAGGAATGTACATGGTGGTCAGAATCAGGCCATCAGGGTCTAGAATACTATTCTGGGGACATCTATGAAGAACCCCACAGATGTCCATATCGGGCATGTTTATGTTTGTGAAATTGTGCCTCAACTTGGACGTGCTTGCATTTTTTTTAGATGTTCTGGCTTGGATGTCCCAGATTGCACTTAGACATCATTTGTAAAATGTGTCTTCACATGTATAACTTTGCACTTGTTCATGTTAAATTTCTTTTGCCATTTGGATGCCCATTTTCCCAGTTTCTCAAGATCTCACAATTTTTCACAAGGTGTTTCCAAGGAACAGCTTCCAAGTCAGCTACCAGCTCAGAGGTACACAACAAGAATATTAGCACAGGAGAGAGAGAGGTTTTCCTATCAGGGATAACCACAAGAGAAGGAGTGAGGATTTGTAACTGCTTGTTTTATGTTTTGTTTCTTCCAATATATGCAGTTTTTCTACTATCAACAGTGAGCCCTATCTATTTTTTGAGTAAACCCATTGGTTCAGAACACAGATTCTGGCCTAGACTCGTTATTTTTGAGAAGGGAGTGAATATACCTTAAACCTCCCAGTGTACACTGATCTCATTCAGGAAACCAAATAAATTCTCCAGGAGTAGAGACTGATAGTCAGCATTGCTCTTGGATAGTTGTGACCACTGTCTGCTAAGAAAGGACTACACACAGGCAGTGCCGTACCAAGCCATAACCGCACCCTGTACGACTTGCAAACCTGGTATTACCCATGACATCAGACTTTTGTCATCTGCCCTCCCCCCAAAAAACAAGATCCCTGCCCTCAAGTCTGAGATGGCCCACAGGCAGGGACGCTCCAACTATCAGGCAATCTAAATGGTCACCTAAGTTGGTGACTTCTAAGGAAGCGGTAAAGAGGGGGGATAGTGCTTCTCTTGCAGCCGGAGGGTTGCTGATGACAGCTGCATGTCTCGCCTTCCTCCTTCCTTGCTACCGGGGATCCAGGGACTGACTGCTGCACTGCCTGCCAGATGGAGGAAAGAAGACAGTCCTTTATTTTAATTGGCCTGAGCAGCAGAAGCTTATGCCGTGGCTCTGCAGATCGCTCTACTGTGACTTCAATGCCAGCAGTGCTTGCATGTTCTAATCGCGTCCTTGCAGCCCAGAATGTCTTCATATTAATCTCATGATGCATGTGAGGTTAGCATCAAGACATTCTGGGCCGCAAGGATACATTTAGAACATGCATGCACTACTGACACTGAAGTACCGGTAGAGTGATCTGCAGAGCCACGGCATAAGCTTCTGTTGCTCTGCCTGGTCCCATCCCCACAGTATCAGTCTAGTGGGGCCTTAGGATCCCTACCAGCCATGCCACTCAAGTCGAAGATCAGGACTCAAAAGCTCCAACCCACACCCCTGAGCAGCTTACCTAGGACTATGAACTTCAGCCAGTGTAACCCTCCTGCTTCCCAAAACCATGTGGCTCAGATGTCCCATGAAAGGTTCTAAATTTCACTGCCACTTGGGGGCAGCTTTAGGGTTTCCAAATTTTTGAAAAACCCACCACCTGTGTCTAGCCATGCTCCACTCCCTGCCCCACCCTATCCCCTGCCCTGCCCATAAAAAATAATTGCAGAAACGGCTATGGTGCAGACTTTAGTGTTTTCAGACTATATCAAAAGGGGGAGGGTACAAGAGGTTGGACTCTTCAGCACCTCTTCAGCTACAGTCCCTTTCTCAGGCCTCTCCAACACACATATGTTCTGCGATATGGCATTAACACCAAACATATATTCTGCATCCACCAAACCCCACCCCCAGTCCCTTCCCCAACAATCTGTGCAGACCAGAGCAGAGGAGAGCTAGAACCTTACCTATAAAATTTACCATACGATAAAACAATCCCTCAGTACCAAGCATATTGTGAATTAATCAGGGCCAGTCCCAGAGTTGATTCAAAGTGTTGGCATCCTAAGCAAATCTTAACCTATATGTCCCCCCCATGTCCAGCATATGTCAGAATTTATGTTTAGCTTTGATGTCCTATTCTCTGCCGACCCCCAGAAATGATCGCCTAGGTTGCCTGATGATTGGGTTAGCCCTGAAATTAATACAAAAAAGTAATTCAGAACCAAGAGCAAATCTACCATGTCAGTATTAGCTTACAAAAATCACACAAGGACCCTACCCAGAAAAAGGCAGCACCATAAACATTGCAGAGGGCCCTAAAACATAAATAAATCTATTAGGAAAGCTGAAAAAGCCAGAGTACTATGCACTCTTAAACAGAAATTCCATTCTAACAGAATGGCAAGTCTTGGTCACACATACTACAGATAGGCCTTCACTAATAAGTCACCACAAAGTTAAAATAGAAATATGTAGATAAAAATTAAACTAAAAGCCAGATGCTACATGCAGTGCAACACTAGAAAAACAGAAAGAAATGCATTGTACAAAATGAAAGACAGCAGATGCCAGGACTGGCATTAAGAGGGAAGCGACCAGGGCAATTGTCCTGGGCCTCCAAACCAGAGAGGCCTTAGATCTGTCTGAAAAAGGCACAGCTTGCTGCGGGCTTTAGGGTTCCTTCTCAGATTTTTGCCTTGGGCTAGGCCCCTAGTCATGTCTGACACCAATCCTGACTCCTGGCAAATGTACTTTCCAAATACCAACATTTTCCAGTTATAAAATAGCAAATAAAATAATTTTTTTCTACCTTTGTTGTTGGGTCATTTTATTTTTCTGATGATGTTCGTCCCAGTCTCTGGTTTTTATTTTCCTCTGTCTTCTCTTAGCTCTCTTTTCATAGTCTCCTCTCCATTTGCCATTTCTTCTCTCTCCTATCTTCATTTCCTCCCTTATGTCAGTTTTCAACACTGATCTCTTTTTTCAATTGTCTTCCATTTATTTTTCTGCTTCTCTATCCTGATTTCACTCTTTCTTACCAACCACTCCTCAATTTCACCCTTTTTTCAGTATCTAGCTATAACTTTCCATCTCTTTCCCTCACCCCAACCCTCCCATTTCACAGCTCTCACTCCTTCTCCAGCCTCTTATTTCCTAGTCTTTCACTAACTCTCCTCCTCTCTCCCCCATGGTCAGTATCAACACCTCTCCCTGTCCTACTTCCCTTCCTCCATCCAGTATTTACCTATCCCTTCCTCCATGTCCACCATCTCTCTGTGTCCTCATCCCGCATGTTCAACACCTCCCCTCTTTGTCCCTTCTTCCTCCCCCCATGTCCATCACCCCCCCTCTGTAGCTATCCTACCATGTCCAGCATCTCCTCATGTATATCTCTACCCCCATGTCCATCATACCTCCTCTGTCCCTATCCTCCCCCATCCCCCATATCCAGCATTCCTCTGCATCTCTACCCCCATGTCCGGCATACCCTCTCTGGCCCTATTGCCCCCATGTCCAGCATACCCCTTCTTCCCCTATCCCCCCATGCCCAGAATAGCCCTTCAGCTCACAAAACAACCCAGCAATACAAATATTTGCCAAAGCAAATGAAAGACAGAAATTAACAAATTAAATAGCAATATCTTTCAAAATAAATCAGCCATTAAGATAAACAAGAAAAAATATGTAAATTAAAAGTGCACTACAGGCTGACAACAGAAACCAACACAGTTTTTCTAACCCAGCTAAAGCAGTCAATTTGGTAATTGAAACCCAATGACCTTTGAAAATGTTGCACAAGTACAAGAAATACTGTTTGGATCCCAATACAGGCCCAGTCCCATCCAAATCCTGCTTACTTACCAACTAGGGAAAGCCCGATGCTGGATTTAGTGCTCACCAACAGAGATAGTGTGTCGAATATCCGGGTGGGTGCCCATGTGAGCAGCAGCGATCATCACACGGTGTGGTTTGAGATAAAAGCCAAAGTGGAGTCCAATCACAGCAAGCTCAAAGTCCTAGACTTCAGAAACACTGGCTTCAATAAAATGGCCCCACTACCTGAAGGAGGAGTTGGTATGGTGGGAGGAGATAAGGAAAGTGGAATTGCAATGGGCTAAACTAAAGGAGGCAATAAAATGGGCAACAGATACATATGTAAGGTGAACTGGATCAGAAATTGGGGCAACAGATACATATGTAAGGTGAACTGGATCAGAAATTGATTGACTGACAAACGACAAAAGGTGATGGTAAACAGAACTCACTTGGATGAAAGGAAGGGACCGATACTGTTCAATGTATTTGTGAGTGATATTGCTGAAGAACTGAATGGAAACAAAAATTTGCAGCAGAGTGGACTCCCCTGAGAGAGTGGAGAACATGAGGATAGATCTACAAAAGCTGGAAGAATGGTCTAATGCTTGGCAGTTAAGATTTAATGTGAAGAAGTGCAGTGTCATACACTTGGAAAGCAGAAATCCAAGCAAATTGTATGCGACAGGGGGCGAGAGGTTGGTGTGCACGGACCTGGAGAAGGACCTCGGAGTGATTGTTTCTGAGTATCTCAAGGTGGCGAAATAGTGTAACAAGGCAGTGGCAAAAGCCAGAAGGATGCTGGGTTGCATACAAAGAGGAATTAACAGCAGAAAGGAAGAGGTACTAATGCCACTGTACAAGTCGCTGATGAGGCCTCACTTGGAATATTGTGATCAGTTTTGGAGACCATATCTCGGAAAGGATATAAAAAGATTGGAAATGGTTCAGAGGAAGGCGATCAAAATGATTTGGAGCATGCGTCAGAACACATATGAGAAGAGAATTGAAGACCTAAATATGTACACTCTGGAGGAGAGGAGGGACAGAGGAGATATGATTCAGACCTTTAAATACTTAAAGAGTATTAATGAACAAACAAACCTCTTCCAAAGACGGGGAAGCTGTAAAACTAGAGGGCATAACATGAAGCTGCAAGAGGGTAAACTGAAAGGCATTGTCAGGAAATACTTTTTCACTGAAAGGGGTAGTGGATGCTTGGAATGTCCTCCCGATGGAAATGGTGGGGGCAAATACAGTGACAGAATTCAAAATGGCATGGGACAGACACAGTGGATCCCTTTATAGCAACAGGATAAAATCAAAATAAACATAACTACAGTCAAACCTCGGTTTTCGTATGCCCTGGTTTTCGTTGACTTTTTTCATCAAGATTTTGTTTCAGTTTTCGTACGTTGTCTCGGTTTTCGTACAGCATTTTACCCCCCCCCCGTACCTGCCATGGATTAGCGTGAGCCAGCGATCTCCCACGGAGCTTGAGCCAGCGATTCTGCGGGACCTCTGGGGAGCCGAGGAGTTCAACGCTCCAGCGTGGCCTGCCTGAAACTGCTTCCTGCCCCGGACTCTCCCCCGATTGACGTCTGCCTGCTGCCTCTTCCCCTGCACATCCCTTGAACCGGGACAGGAGCTGGTGACCGAATCTGCTTCTCCTTGGCGGCCCAGTCTCCCGCCGGGGCCCCTGCCCTCCCGATTGGATTCTGGGTGTCCTGCAGGCCTGCACACGCGGCCTCTCCTTGAAACCTTGCAGTCTGCAGCTGCAGGCTCCTGCTGGCACAGCCCCACGCTGTTCTCTGACTCTCACCTGTGTCAGGCTGCTACCTTAGGGGGGCCGGAGGCAGCCTAAGACTCTCTGTCCCACTGTTTCTCAACTGCCTGCTGCTTGGCTGACACTGCCTCTCCACCTCTCCCGACACTGTGTAGGAGTGGCTGCCCTACAGGCTGGTGTGACTTCGGGCACTGTCCTCTTTCTGGTGCCCTTACTTTTGCTGACATTGGCACTACCTCTCCTGACACTGTGAGCTTGGTAACTGGGTGTGATGGCTGCTAAGTTAAAAGGCAGGCTGGAGCCCCGATTGTGCAGACGGCCAAGATGGCTGTTCCCACCTCCGCTGCTGGTGGTGATTGCTCAATCCCCAGAGGGGAGAGCAGCTGGAGCTGGCTGGAGTGCGTCCCATATGCCAACAAAAGTCTTCAATAAAGGTAAAAGTGATGTTACATGCTCATTTATCCATTTCATTAGTCATTTATATGTATTTCTCATTGTTTTCTGTATGTAAAAAGATAGTTATTCTCTATAAAATGTATTTTTTGTCAATATTTTTGGGTGTCTGGAACGGATTAATTGAATTTACATTATTTCTTATGGGAAATCTTGCTTCGGTTTTAGTCCGTTTCGGTTATAGTCAGACTTTTTTGAACGGATTAATCATGAAAACCGAGGTTTGACTGTATCTCCTATATTTTAGTAAATAGGGGTGACCTAGATGGAGTGGTGGGTACACTTCTAAACAAAGGTATGGGGAGGGGTGACCTACACGGAGCGGCAGGTGCACCTACTCTTGCCGCCTTGCTGGGCAGACCAGATGGACCTTACTGGTCTTTATCTGTGGTCATATACTATGTTAATATGTTAATTTACTTATTGTTAGATTTCACCATTTGGTTGGCATTTTAATTTGGTCTCTGGCAATTGAAAGGCTCAATCTGTTTCCAAGGGAACCTTGTAGTTGCAGGTTGATCAGGAAATGCAGAATCTTTTCCTTCTGAACTCTGACCCACAGCTGGGGCAGAATAAATCCTTCCTGTTTTTTAAATCTAAGTCCAAGGCTCTGAAATCTGAAGGAGAGTTGAAGCCCATCTTCCATTTTTCTCTCCTAAAGCAGGAGCAGTTCTTCACTGCTACTTAGACCCAGGTTAGTTAGCAATTGGCATCCTCAATTCATAACACATCAGGAGGTTTCAACCAATCACAAAGGGCTGCAGTCTGATGCAAGAGTTAACTCCAGAACTTCCTGGGCAGTTTTTAAAGGTTTGCTCATTGCAATCCACTTTGAGGTTTACTATTTGCAGTCTATATGTTCATGGTTGCAATTCCCAAAGCTGGTAAAAAGCATCCATGCCAGGATTTGTGTCCCTAAAAGCGGAAACATCTGGAAGGGGATAAAGTCTTTATCAGTCAATTGTTAAATATCCACAAGGGCTGGAGCTTCTATTTTAGTGAAGTCCTCACATATGTGAAAATTCAGCACTTTTACACGTAAATGGTGATTTTAGAAAGGGCTAAATTTACACATATATTTCTTTAACAGGATTTTTCTACTGCTTTATCATTTTAGTCATAAAATGCTAAACAAATACTTCTGTTCTGTTTTTACTAAAGAAAATCCTGGAGAAGGACCATCTGTGATTGACAAATATAGAAATGGAAATTAAGTAGATATTACACCATTCACAGAAGATGATGTGTTTGAACAGTTTGCAAAACTGAAAGTGGACAAAGCCATTGGACTGGATGGGATACATCAAGGATACTGAAAGAGCTCAGAGTAGTTCTGGCAGGGCCTTTAAAGGATCTTTTTAATAGACCCTTGCAGACAGGAGAAATTCCACAGGACTGGAGAAGGACTGATGTGGTTCCTCTTCATAAAAGTGGTAATAGGGAAGAAGTGACAAACTATAGGCCGGTAAGCCTTACCTCGGTGGTGGAAAAAGTAATGGAGGTGCTCCTGAAAGAGAGAATAGTGGACCTTCTCAAAACCAATAGGTTGCATGATCTGAAGCAACATGGTTTTACCAAAGGACGATCATGTCAAACAAATCTGATTAAGTTCTTTGACTGGTTGACCAGAGAACTAGATCAAGGGCATGTGATGGATGTGATCTACCTAGATTTCAGCAAAGCTTTTGATACTGTTCCTCATAGGAGGCTTATCAATAAGCTGAACAGTCTGGGGATGTGTCCCAAGGTGTTGAACTGGATCAGAAATTGGTTGACTGACAGACGACAGAAGGTGATGGTAAACGGAACTCGGATGAAAGGAAGGTGAGTAGTGGCATGCCTCAGGGATTGTCCTGGGGCCGGTACTGTTCAATGTATTTGTGAGGGATATTGCTGAAGGACTGAATGGAAAAGTCTGCATTTTTGCAGATGGCACAAAAATTTACAACAGAGTGGACTCCCCTGATGGATTGGATAAGACGAGGAAAGATCTATAAAAGCTGGAAGAATGGTCTAATGCTTGGCAGTTAAAATTTAATGGCAATGTCATGCACTTGAGATGCAGATATCCAAGGGAATTGTATGCAATAGGGGGTGAGAGGTTGGTGTGCATGGTCCAGGAGAATATTGTGTGCAATTCTGGTCACCGTATCTTAAAAAGGATATAGCGTTATTAGAAAAGGTTCAGAGAAGAGCCACCAAAATGGTAAAGGGGATGGAAGGATACCCCTATGAAGAAAGGCTAAAAAAGTTAGGGCTCTTTAACCTGGAAAAAAGACAGCTGAGGGGAGATATGATAGAGGTCTATAAATTAATGAACGGAGTGGAACGGGTAAACGTAGATTGATTTTTTACGTTATCAGAATATAGAAAGACTAGGGGACATGTAATGAAGCTACAGGGTAAACTATTTAAGACTAATAAAAGAAAATATTTTTTCACTCAACGTGTAATCAAACTCTGGAATTTGTTATCGGAGGATATAGTAAAGGCTGTTAGTGTAACTGGGTTTAAAAAAGGTTTGGACAAGTTCCTGGAGGAAAGGTCCATAAACCATTATTAAGAAGGGACCCAGGATATCAATGCTTGACCCAATACAAGCATTGTGGAACCTGTGTCTTTTGGGGAAACTGCTAGGTATGTATGACCTAGATTGGCCACTGTTGGAAACAGGATACTGGGCTTGATGGACCTTGGTCTGACCCAGTATGGCATATCTTATGTTCTTATGACCTCGGCGTGATTGTTTCTGAGGATCTGAAGGTGGCAAAACAGTGTGACAACGCAGTGGCCAAAACTGGAAGGTTGCTGGGTTACATACAGAGAGGAATTACCAGCACAAAGGAGGAGGTACCAATGCCACTGTACAAGTCATTGGTGTGGCCTCACTTGGAGTATTGTGTTCAGTTCTGGAGACCATGGGGTATGTTTACTAAAGCGCAGTAACGTTACCGGCGTTAAGTGCAGCGTTAACGTGAGCAATGCCATATAAGGAAGTGGGCATACCAGCATCAAGGTAGCAATGGATGTTTAACGCGTGGTTAAGGGCGCCTTGGCCAGTTATCGCACGTTAACGGGACATTGCACGTTAAAGCTGACAAACAAAGCACATTACAAGCCTGACAAGGCACTTTATAGGGTGCCTTATAGGGCACCTTATAAAGCGCCCTAGAAGGTACCTTAACATAAGGTGCCATATAAGGTGCCCTAAGGATGTTAAGGTGACCCAAGATATGGTGCCCAAGGGCAGTAAGGTGCCCCAAGTTGACAAGCATGAAATGTAAGGCCAAAAAACAGATGTAACCCTAACACTGCACAGAGCACCAAGGAAAGGCAATGGACAAGTGATGGAAGGAAGTAGAGCTGAGAGCTGGTGGACCTGCCAAATCTGCATGCAGCCGATGTGGCAGCCGGTAAAATGGACAAACATATTGGAGGTAGCTGTACTGATGCACAGGGTGTTGGCAATGTAAAGTGCTACAATGACAGTGGGTGGAAGAGGATGGGAATACGTGTCCTCCAGTGGAGGTAGAGGTGGCAAGATATTTGCAGTGATAAGAGGACAGAGGAGTAGTAGTGCCATGCAGAGCAGACACAGGAGAGGCAAGCATGAAGAGCTGCAATGCAGAAAAGGGTACCAGTGCAGGATATGGGGTAGTAGCCTGCACATGAAGACAGGATGCTACACAGCTGACAGATGCAGATAGACGGACAGAAGGATGGCTGGCAACTGTGATGAGGGTATTATGTGCTGGCAGCACAGATCTGCAGAGATATGACTGTCACAGGAATGAAAAGGACTTGCCTCGGACAGGCCTAATAAAATGAGACCACTGAGGGATTGAACCCATGAACTCTGCCTAGGATGTCATTGTATTAACCAGTGAGCTATACCTCTATGGCTTCTGTCTTAGTAATGGCTGGCTACAGAAAGACTGCAGGTCACTGCACAAAATGTTTGCTGTGTTTACCAGGATAGGGTAAACCCACCAGTACCCATGATACAATGCACATGAAGAACAGCAGTCTACATCTGATCACCAGATGGGGTATGCACCACCCCAGCACCTCAGCTGACGTGTGTGATACTGGCACAGAGTAGCTACAGACCATGCCATTGTGTGGGTTCTGTGCTCACCCTGAGGGTGAGCTGGGGTGCCCAGCACCAGGTCCGCAGTACCCAGGTTGGTTGAGATAGGCTTTGCTGCGATTGGCTTTGCTGCAGGTCCCCATCAGTGCCAGTGTGTGACAGGTATTCCTTGCAGACACACCTAGGATAATCCTGTGTCCATCTGTATTCCCAAGTCACGTCTAGCCCTTGTAGACCATAATGCACCCAGAATAGTGCATATCCAGTGTGGCTGCCATGGTCACTTGTTATAAGAGCAGGGGGGTGTCTGGATTCACATGGGGATTATGTAGCACCACCTACCAAACTGCCCTCTCTGGGTCAAGGTGGTGGACAGGATCTGCCCCCACCAGACCCACATTCTACATCTTTGAAATGGAGGCAGTAGAGGGACATGATGAAGGGCTGTGGGACCAGCAACCTCAGTCCTGCTGGCGAAAGGGCTCTGCCCAGGGCAGTTAATTCAGATCTGTACTTGTCACAAGGGCACTGAGAGACAGGCAGTAGGCCTGGAAAAACTTTACTAACCCCCACCATGATCTGACATTCACCAGCAGAGAGTACAGTCAGTCTGTACCTTACAAGGTGTTCTAGTCATTCTTATTCTAACTGCAGACAGTCTGCTAGCCAATCCATAATGCATGTTCCCAGAAAAACTATGTACACCCTGAAGTGGGAAATAAGCACAAACACAAAGCAGATATCTCAGTGATTAGGTCCCAGAACAAAGATATCACTTGAATGAAACACTGTTTAGCACTATGTGGGAACCTAGACATGCCATGGTCACTGCTCAGTCAGAGTGAGAGTGACCTCCCAGCGTGACATGCTGTGGCCACCCTGTCCATGCAGATGGTGGTCGGGCACTGCAATGTCCCAGCCATTGCCCCACACCCTGTGCAGATGCATCCTGCCCAGTCCGCCCTGTCCGGGCCATACCCACAATACCTTGCTCCCCATTATGCACATTTGCAGGTTAACACTGGAAACAGTGTAAGCATTGTAGGCCCAGTGAGGAGTAGGCAGTCACAAAACAATGGATAGACATACACACACTCCCACTCCTATTTCAGCATTGTGGAAAGATAGGGGTGGTTAGCAGCCCTGCCCACCGCACTAGTCCTGAGCACAGTGCAGGCATTGCTAAGATATGCAGGTGCTAGTAGTAGTGCTTTGATGGTAAGTGCTGCTCTGTGCTGGGCCCAACAGCCTGACTCTCCATGAGGCTTTCGATAGTGGAGCCTGTGTGTGTAGGTGTTTGTGTCCCTGTTGGCTGATGCTCTAGGGAGTGCACATGTTTCTGTTGTATGTGCTATGTAGGGTAATATGTAGGGACATGGTCTGCAGGAGCCACAGCTGGGACTTGAACCTGTGACCTTCTGTTCCAGGACACACTGGCTGTGTGTACTGCACCATACTGTTGCCACAGAGGCAAGTCAATCCCTGGGGGTACCATAACTGTCCATCAGACAGACCTTGTATGTTACATTTCATGCCACCCACCTGAATAGGGCTTGGCCTTGGTCTGCAGTGGGCAGATGCAACTGCCCCCTCCACCACCAGCACCCCTCCCCCAATATGCTGACATGCCCATATACTGGTGGTGCTGGTGGTGCGCAGTCCCAGGCCATCCAGTGTGCAGGTAGGCGGCTGCCTAGTGTATGGGGTCTAGGGTAGGGGTGCCTACATAGACATCCACGCTTCCCCCCAGAACCACCTTCCAATGTTATATGCCTGCCATTTCGGGGGGAGACGGCTCGGGCGTGTCAGGTTGGTGATCTAGCCACTATTGTCTAGGGTGGACCTGGTAAATGTAGGTAGATTGTGTTATGCCAGCAGTCTGTGGACAGGCTAGAGCATGCAACTCCGGTACGGTGTACCCGGTTTGGCCTACTGGGTGTAGATAGTTTCAGACAATGTGTGGTCAGACCCTGCAATTTATTTACATTCTCTTATATACCGTGCTATTCTGCATCAGTGCGGGTTACATTGAACAAACTGAAATTACATTGAACAGGGCATTATAACTTGGAGATAACTATTTTACAGGGAACATGGGCTATGGAGGGTTAAGTGGCTTGCCCAAGACCACAAGGAGCACCTGTGGGACTAGAAACCCCAGTCCTTCCGGCCCAAGGTTGCTGTCCTCTAGTGGGATTTGAACCCCCGACCTTCCGGCCTGAAGTACCTTGCCCCAACCACTAGGCCACTCCTCCATTCCGTTAATGTCTCCGGCCGCGGTAAGTCCCGCAGAGAGTGGAGAGAGGGCAGAGATAAGGGGTCAATGGGCGGGGAGAGATTGGGGAGAGGCTCCTGCTATACTAACACGGGGAAATGAAGGGCAGAACAAACCTGTCGTTAAATGCACATTTGCAGGAGAGAGAAAGAATTTCAGTGTCAGCAATGTACAGCATAGGCAGGGAGCCCAAAAAAAGTGATAGTAGTGCTACATGTGAAGCAACAGCATAGTGCTCAAGTATGAAAGGGCACTATGGTGATGCTGCTAATGGGGCATAGGGGGCTGCAGGCGGGACATGCAGTGGGGCAGCTGGGGCACAGGGTGGACTAGGCAGATGCCTAGGTGGCACATAGGAATGCAGAAACTGGAAATCAGCAACACAGCAACTGACTAATGTCAAACATGCCCAGGAGTCTGTGTCCCACAGTTTCCCATCCAGAAGACATTAACCAGCAGGTACACCAAAGTTCACACAGGTACCACAATGCCTGTAATAGGGCAATCAGTGCACATCTGGGGACCACCCCAACAAGGGTCTACAGACCTTCCCCAGGATGCGTCCCAAACAGATCGGAAACCCAGGTAAATGAACACCCTTTGCTGCAGCCCGTAGGAAGGAGTGGAGGAGTGGCCTAGTGGTTGGGGCAAGGTACTTCAGGCTGGAAGGTCGGGGGTTCAAATCCCACTAGAGGACAGCCACCTTGGGCCGGAAGGACTGGGGTTTCTATCTAGTGTTAGGGCTACATCTGTTTCTATGCCTCAGAGGTCATGCATGTCATCCTGAAGCACCTTGCAGCCCTTAGGGCACACTGACCTAGGGCACCGTAACCTTCTTAGGCCACCTTAACCTATGGTTCTGTAATCCAGGGTGCCTTCTAAGGCGCCTTGTCCAGAGGTGCCTAATACGGCGCTTAGCCTAAGGAGCCCTACTGTATAGGGCACCTTACAAAGCGCCTTATGAGGCACCTTACAAGGCACCTTATAGGGCACCTAACAAGGCACCTTATAAGGCACCTTATAGGGCACCTAACAAGGCACCTTATAAGGCACCTTATAGGGCACCTATCAAGGCACCTTATAGGGCACCTAACAAGGCACCTTATAAGGCACCTTACAAGGCGCCTTATAGGGCACCTAACAAGGCACCTTACAATGCGCCTTGTAATGTGCCTTGTAGGGCGCCTTGTAACACGCGTTAGTCAAAGGTGCCTTGTAACATGCGTTAGCTGATACGTCTTGCTGTAACAATGCACCGTCCATGCCTTTATATGGGCATCTGTACCTTTACCGCGGAACCTAATGCGAGTGACATTACCGCAGTTTAGTAAACATACCCTCAAGTCTCTTCTCATGTTTTCTGATGCAGGCTCCAAATAATTTTGGTTGCCTTCCTCTGAACTGCTTCCAGCCTTTTTATATCTTTTGTGAGATATGGGGGTGTGTTTACTAAACCGCGGTAACGTAGCAGCAGCTATGTTAACGCGCGTTATTTATTTATTTATTTATTTATATTCTCTTATATACCGTGCTATTCTGCATCAGTGCGGTTTACATTGAACAAACTGAAATTACATTGAACAGGGCATTATAACTTGGAGATAACTATTTTAAGGAAAGGCAATGAACAGGTGAGTGAAGGAGGGAGAGCTGGGAGCTGCTGGACCTGCCATATCTGTGGGCATCCCATATGGCTGCCAGTACTGTTGACAAACATGGTGGGGGCAACTGTACCACACACAGGGTGTTGGCAATGTAAAGTACTGGAAAGACAGTGGGTGGTAGATGATGGGAATACGTGTCCCCCAGTGGAGGCGGAGGTGGCAGGATAGTTACAATGATGGGTGGACAGAGGAGTGGTGGTGCCATGCAGATCAGGCACAGGCGAGGCAAGCATGAAGCGGCACAATGCAGGAAAGGGTAGCAGTGCAGGACATGGGGTGACAGCCTGCACAGGCAGACAGGACTCTACACAGCTGACAGACGCAGATAGACGGACCGAGGGAATCTTGGCAATTGTGGCGAGGGTATTATGGGGTGGCAGCACAAATCTGAAAAAATATGACTGTTACAGGCATGCACACTATTTCAGTAGGACAGGCATGAGAGGATGGAACAGTGAGGAATTGAACCCATGAACACTGCCAAGAATGGCATTGGATTAACCAGTAAGCTATACCTAAGTGGTGTATGTCACAGCAATGGCTGGGTACAGAAGGACTGCAGGTCACTGCACAAACTGTCTGCTGAGTGCCAGGATAAGGTAACCTCCACCAGTACCCATGATGCAATGCACATGCTGAATAGCTGTCTACAGCTGATCAGCAATTGGGGTCTGCACCTCTCCGGTACCTCAGCTTGGAAAGACGAACTGACAGTGCGTGATACTGGCACAGAGTAACTACAGACCATGCCATTGTGCAGGTTCTGTGTCCTCCCTGAGGGATAGGATAGGTGACCAGCACTAGGTCCGCAGTACATGTGGTGCTAGAGGTAGGCCCTGCTGTACATCCCCATCACTACCAGTGTGTAATAGGTGTTCCTTGCAGTGCAGCTGAAGGTAATTCAGTGTCCATCTTTATCTTGCAGTCACATGTAGCCCTCTGGGACCAGACCAGACCCAGATTAGTGTGTATCCCGTGTTAGGGTCTGGCTGACATGGGCACCTGTTATCAGGGCAGAGGGGTTTCCAGACTTGCATGAGGTTTGTGTAGCAGTGCCTTTATATATCAAAGTGGTATACACTACATACCCCAAAGGGCCCACAATCACCCTTTTTGTAGGTAAGGGACATGTGCCCCAGCCCCTGTGAAGCAACCTTGATCCTACTGGTATAAGACAGCCCTCCAGGGTTGGTGGGTCAGAGCCATACCTGTGGCTGGGGCAGTGGCAGACCAGCAGCAATAATGGGGTTAGCTCTGGAAAACCCCAACTGCCTTAAACCATTGTCTGCTAGTCTGCCAGTCACCAGCAGACAGCACAGTTAGACTGCATCTTATAGGTGTTCCAACCATGCACAGTCTAACTGCAGACAGTCCACTAGCCAGTCCATAGGGCATGCTCACAGAGGAACTATGTGCACCAAGCAGGAATCTCAGTGATTGGGGGGGGGGGGCAGCAGCACTAGGAACACAAAAGTATTACTGGAGGCAGATAGTATAGAGCGCTATGTGGGAACTTAGACATGCCATGGTCACTGCTCGGTCATAGTGAGTGCCCTCCCGGCATGCCATGCTGTAGCCACCCTGTCCATGCAGGCACTACAGTGTCCCCAGCCATTGCCCCACACCCTGTGAAGATGCATCCTGGCCAATCCGCTCTGTCCGGGCCATACCCACAACACCTTGCTCCTCATTATGCACATATTCAGGCTAACGCTGGTAACAGTGGGACATTGTGGGCCCGGTGAGGTGTGGGCAGCCACAAAACAATGGATAGACATACACACACACTCCTATTGCAGCATTGTGCAAAGATAGGGGTGGTTGGCAACCCTGCCCGCCACACTGATCCTGATCTCAGTGCTGACATTGCTAAACTGTGCAGGAGGTAGCAGTAGTGCTATGGTGATAACTGCAGCTCAATGCTGGGGCCAACAGCCTGACTCTCCATGCATCTTTGGATTGTGGAACCTGTGTGAGTGGGTGTTTCTACCCCTGTTCACCGCTGCTTTGGGCTTTGCACATGTTGCTGTTGTATCTGCATTGTAGGGTAAAACATAGGGACATGCTCTGCAGGAACCACAGCTGGGGCTTGAACCTGTGACCCTCTGCTTCTGGACACACTGGCTGGGTGTACTGCACCACACTCTTGCCACAGATGCATGGTGGTCCCTGGGGCTACCTGAACATTTCTTCAGCCAGACCTTTTATGTTGCACTGCACACCACATACTGGTAAAGGGCATGGCCTAGTTCCACTGCAGGCAGGTGCCACTGCCCCCTCCAGCATGGGCACACACACCCCCTGCCATGCTGACATGACCATATGCTGTTGGTGCTGGTAGTGCAGAGTCCCAGGTCATCCAGTGTGTGGGTAGGTGGTCGCCTAGGGAGCAGGGTCTGGGGCATGGGACATATATGAGCATCCTCACATCCACCCCTCATCACCGCCTACCAATAGTCTGTCTCTTCCGCTTGGGGGAGGGTTGGTTGGGGAGATGTCAGGTCAGTCCCCTGGCAACTGTTAGCTCGGTTGGACCAGGTAGATGTAGGTGGATTGTGTTTGGCCTTTGTCAGCTGCTGTCATGATGATTTCCAGTTTCTATGTTCCTATGTGCCACCTAGGCACCTGCCTAGTCCACCCTGTGCCCCAGCTGCCCCCGCTACATGTCCCGCCTGCAGCCCCCTATGCCCCACTTGCACCATCGCCATAGTGGCCTTTCATACTTGGGCACTATGCTGTTGCTGGAATTGGAGCACTACTATCACGTTTCTTGAGCTCTCTGTCTATGCTGTACATTGCAGACACTGAAATGGTTTATCCCTCCTGCAAATGTGCATGTAACGGCAGGTTTTCATTCACAGTAGGATTCAGCCCTTCAGTTCAGTGCATTAGTGTGCAGGGAGCCTCTCCCCGCCCACTTCCCGCCCACTTCCCACCCATTGACCCCTTCCTCCCGCCCTCTCTCCACCCTCTGCGGTGTTTACCGTGGCCGGGAACGTTAACGATCGTTAGGTAACTTTAACACGTGTTAATGCTACATACCGCGCATTAATGTTACCTAACGATCGTTAACGTTACCTAACGCGCGGTCTGTAACATTACCACAGTTTAGTAAACATGCCCCTTGAAGACCTAAATATGTACTGTATTCGCTAGAGGAGAGGAGAGACAGGGGAAATATGATACAGACCTTTAAATACTTAAAAGATATTAATAAACAAACAAACCTTTTTCAAAGATGGGAAAGCTGTAAAACTGGAGGGCATAACATGAAGCTGCAAGGGGGTAAACTGAAAGGCAACGCAATGAAATTCTTTTTAACTGAAATGGTGGTAGATGTTTGGAATGGCCTCCTGACCGAAATGGTGGGGGCAAATACAGTGACAGAATTCAAAATGGCATGGGGGACAGACACAGTGAATCCCTTTATATCAACAGGATAAAATCAAAATAAACATAACTATTTCTTATGTCTCAACAAATAGGGGTGACCTGTACAGAGTGATTGGTATACCCTTAAAAAAAGGCACGAGAAGAGGTGACCCACAAGAAGAGGCCGGTGCAGCTACTCTTGCCATCTTGCTGGACAGAATAGATGGACCATACTGGTCTTTGTTGTCATATACTATGTTACTATTTGCTTTCTTGGCCTCTGCTGCACACTGGGCAGAGGGTTTCAAAGTATTATCCATGATGACACCTAAATCTTTTTCCTGGGTGTGCAACCTTGCATCGTGTAACTGTTGTTTGGGTTGTTCTTTCCTAGGTGCATAACTTTGCACTTGTCCACATTTAATTTCATTTGCTATTTGGATGTCCAGTCTTCCAATTTATCAAGGTCCTTTTGCAATTTTTCACAATCCTCTTGCGTTTTAACAACTTTGAATAATTTTGTTTAATCTGAAAATATGATCACCTCACTTGTTATTCCCATTTTCAGGTCATTTATGAATATGTTAAAAAGCAGCCGGCCTAGCACAGATCTCCTGGGTATTCCACTATTCGCCTTTCTCCACTGAGAAAATTGGCCATTTAGCCCTACTCTCTGCTTTCTTTTAACCAGTTCCTGATCCACAATAGTATACTACCTCCAATCCCATGACTTTTTAATTTCCCCAAGGGGTATGTTTACTAAGCAGTCTTAACGTGCGCCTGGCGCTAGTGTGCAGGCTTCCATAAAAGGAGTGGGCGTTTCGGTCTTAACATAGCAAAATGGGATTATCGCGCAATAACGTGCGCTGTGCACATTATCGTGCAAGAAGTCGCTAAGCACGTTAACGTGCGGTAATCTTAATTAGGTGCGCAGACATACAAACACAGAAACAGAGGTGTAGCACAATGGTCAATACACTGACTGATGGTACAGGGGTCATGAGTTTGATCCCCCATTGTGTCTAATGAATAAGGCTGGCTGAGGCATCACCCTTTATGTTTAAGTAGTGCTTTTAGAGGCATTTTACTTTTATTTTAATTAGTGCTGCCAGCAAACACACCCTCACGGTGGCGTAACCTAAGGTGCCGCATAAGGCACCCTATAAGCCACTCCATAGGGCACATTATAAAGTGCACTGTCCGCCAAGGCACCCTATAATGTCCCCTATAGGACACCTTATAAGGCGCTTTATAGGGCACCCTATGAGGCACCTTAAGGTTACAGTACTGTGAGGGTGTTTTTGCTGGCAGCACTAATGTACATTAAAAATAGACAATGCCTCGGACAGCCCTATCAATTAACCCCACTGTGGGTTCAAACCCATGACCTCTGGCTCCATAGGCAGTGAAGTAACCAGTGGGCTACAGCTGCTAACAAACCCCTGGCTGGCTACAGAAGGACTGCAGGTCACCACACAACCATTCTGCTGTGGTTACCAGGATAGGGTCAACCCACCCATACCCGTGATGCACAGCACATGCAAATCAGCAGTCTACAGATGATCACAAGATGGGGTATGCACCCCAGAGTACCTCAGTCTGGTAGGGGGTGCTGACGGTGTGTGTTAGTGGCACAGAGTAGCTACAGACCATCACATTGTGTGGGTATTATGCTCACCCTGAGGGTGAGGTAGGGCGGCCAGCACCAGGTCCGCAGCACCTTCCATGGCTAAAATAGGCCATGTCGCAGGTATCTATCAGTGCCAGTGTGTGTGATAGGTAGTTCCTGCAGACACATCTAGGGTACATTAGTGTCCATCTGTAGTAGTCAATCAGGTACTAGCTCTTACAGGCTATGATGCCCCCAGAATAGTGCTTATTCAGTGTTGGTGCCATGGTAGCATGATGTAAGTGAAGGGGGGTGTTTGGACCCATAGGCAGATTATGTACCGCCACCCAACCCACCCTCTGTGGCTCAGGTGGGAGACAGAATCCCCCACCAACAGATCCACATTCTACCTCCCTGCAATGGTGGCAGTAGAGGGGACCATCAACCCCAGTCATTTGCAGGAAAGAGAAACAATTTCAGTCAGCAATGTACAGCAACGCCAGGGAAACCCAAAAACGTGATAGTAGTGATGCATGTGCACGGAACAAAAAGGCAAATAAACATAGAAAATGACTTGAACCACATTTAAAATCCCAATAACCAAGCTGGCCAATAGTGATATTAATGAGAAACATAAAGAAACACTACTGAGAAAGCATAAAAAAGAAGATATCATGTTTGGAAGGGTCTATGCTCTGTCCCCCTACAAGGTGAATGATCCCACATTGAAATAGCAGTGATCAGGGTTTTCCCTTTATATTGGGCAGGTTTGTTATGGCGTGCACATGTGCCACAACAGCAGGGTGGGCATGTAGGAAAGGGCAACTGTACAGATGCTGGAAATGGGATACAGAGGGCTGCAGGTGGCACATGCTGTGGTGCAGCTGGGGCACAGTGCGGACTAGTCAGATGCCTAGGTGGCACATAGGAATGCTGAAACTGTAGAGCAGCCAGACAGCAACTGATGAGGGTCCAACATGGGCATGAGTGTGTTTCTCACAGTGTCACAGGGGATAGTACCCAGCAGGTACCCCCAAGGGCACAGAACATTGGCAGGTGTTGCCGGGGGGAAGTGCGCATGTCCATGTAGGATCCCCTACCCAAAAACACACACCATAGGCAGCCGCCTAGCGGCACACTGGGTGGCCTGGGACTGCGCACCACCAGCACTACCAGCCTAAGGGCATGTCAGCATGGTGGCAGAGGGGTGCTGGTGGCGGAGGGGGCAGCAGCAGCTGGCCACAGCAGACCACAGTCAAGTCCCATTTATATATTTATTTATTTATTTATTTAGCTGTGTGCCGTACACTGCAACAAACAAGATCTGTCTGATGAACAGTCATGGTATCCCCAGGGAATGACCTGCTTCTGTGGCAGCAGTGTGGTGCAGTACACACAGCCAGTGTGTTCAGGGTCAGAAGGTCACAGGTTCATACCCAGCTGTGGCTCCTGCAAACTATGTCACTATATTTTATCCAAAGACAGAACTGCTATTGCAGATTAAATAAACAAACCATAAACACTTATATTTTACCCTACATGGCACAGACACCATAAACATGTGCAATCCCTAGAGCAGAGCTTCCCAACTGCAGTCCTGGAGGGCCAAACATCATTCAGGTATCATGTTGTCCCTACTAAATATGCCTGTGATGCATTTGTATGCCCTGCCCCTATTGTATGCAAATGCATATTCATTAGGGACAGCACGAAAACCTGAACTGTGTTTGGCCCCCCAGGACCAGAGTTGGGAGCCTCTGCCCTACAGCAGCAGCCAACAGGGCCACAAACACCCACACCCACAGGCCCCACTAACCAACGGCTCATGGAGAGTCAGGCTGTTGGGCCCTGCGCGGAGCAGCAATGCCATCTTAAACTTGGAAACACATTCTACATATATCAAAAGGTTGCAATGATTAATGTCAGATAACAAATCCTAATTTAAACACAATTTGTTGACAGAGATAGCATTTCTCTCAAGTGATAATTATGGGTTTCTATTTCTGGGGCTCAATCACTGAAATACCTGCTTGGTGTGTGCACTGGATCCCATGCCTGGATGCACAGTGTTCCTTTTGGAACATGCACTATATACTAGCTAGCAGATTGTCTGCAGTTAGTATGTGTATGGCTGGAACACCGCAGAGGGTGGAGACTGCCTGTGCTCTCTGCTGGTGAATATCAGATAGTGGTGGTGGGCAGCTGAGCTTTTCCAGCATTCTGCCTGTCTGCCATTGCCTTATTGATGCGTACAGATCTGCATCAACTATCCTGTAGTGTGTCTGTTCCCCAGCAGGACTGGAGTTGATGGTCCCCTCTACTGCCACCATTGCAGAGATGTAGAATGTGGATCTGTTGGTGGGAGATACTGTCCCCCACCCTGAGCCACAGAGGGGAGGGCAGGGCGGGTTGGGTGTCACTACATAATGTGCTTTTTGGTCCAAACACCCCCCCCTTCACCTATAACATGTGACCAGAGCACCCACACAGGATATGCACTATTCTGGGTACATCATAGTCCACAAGGGCTAAACGTGATTGAGAAATACAGATAGACATAGGTGTATCCTAGGTGCATCTACACGAACTACTTATCACACACTGGCACTGATAGTGACCTGCAGCATAGACTAACTCAGCTAAGCCAGGTGCTGCGGACCTGGTACTGGGAACCCCACCTCATCCTCAGAGTGAGCACAGGACCCTCACAATGTCACAGTCTGTAGCTACTCTGTGCCAGTAACACACACAGTCAGTTCCCCCTACCAAGCCGAGGTGCTGTGGGGGTGCATACCCCATCTTGTGATCAGCTCTAGACTGCTGATATGCATGTGCAGTGCATCATGGGTATGGTTGGGTTTACCCTATCCTGCTAACCACAGCAGTTTGTGTGGTGATCGGCTGTCTTTCTGTAGCCAGCCAGGGGGGTGTTAGCAATTATAGAGATGTAGCCCACTGGTTACCTCAATGACTGTGGAAGCAGAAGTCATGGGTTTTATCCCACAGTGGTGTTATTTAATAAGGCTATCTGAGGCTTTTCCTTTTCATTTAAATCAGTGCTGCCATCAAAATGCACCCTCACAGTGCTGTAACCTTATGGTGTCTCATAAGGCGCCCTATACAGCACCCTATAAGGTACGCCAGAAAGCACCCTATAGGGCACATTATAAGGTGCCTTGGGGGACAGTGCACTTTATAATGTGCCCTATGGAGTGCCCTATAGGGCGCTTTATGCGGCACCTTAGGTTACGGCACTGTGAGGGTGTTTTTGCTGGCAGCACTAATTTAAATTAAAAAAGGAAATGCCTCAGATGGCACTGATTTAAATTAAAGGGTAAAGCCTCAGACAACCTACTTACATAACACCACTGTGGGATCAAACCCATGGCCTCTGCCTCCACACTCATTTCCCTATGGTAACATGGTCTGGAAACTGCCTTAGCTGTGGGTTTCCCCTATCCCAGTAAGCACAGCAGAATGTATGTGCGTTGACCTGCAGTTGTTGTGTAGTCAGTCCTAGCTATGACAATGACCATAGAGGCATAGCACACTGGTTAGTACAGTGACTATACAACCAGCTCTCCTAGGTTCAAATCCCCAGTGCAACAACATCAGGAAGAGTGTCTGAAGTGGCATCTTTTTCATGGCTGTAACAGTTAGACACATCTCTGTAGTGTGCGGGTAATGCCAATATACCTACACACCCTAGTCGTGTAGATTACGGTGGTGCTGAGCATGGGCCGTAGAAGGCGCATTACAGGGCGCCGCAAGTTAAGGCACCCTATAATGCGCCTGGACAATGCCAGGGAGCCTCACCGCCATAACGTAAACACCAATTATATTAATAAATGGTGGCATGGCGTCAAGATCAGATGCATGGGGATTGGAGAAGTGGCCCATACCGTTCAAGGCACGTTTCACTGTTCAGATAAGAATACTATTATGTGATCTGCCCATCAAAACCCCACATGTGCTGTGTGCCGTAATTGCGCCAGGTAGTGCGTAGTACCACGAGATAGCATGTGTACGTGTGTGAGACGGCGCATGCGCCATGTTGCACACGTACACTAAGTACGTGCGCGACGATGCACACGGCGCATGCGCTATATCATGCACGTACACGCGCTATCTCACGGTACTACACTCGCGGTACTACATTGTACTACACTTGCTTTCTGGAGTTAAACAAATATGGAGAGCTGTTCACGGAAGCCTGCATTCACCCGGAGGGAGCTCAGGATCCTGTGTGAACTGATCTGCACAAGACAAAGACGTTTGTTCCCAGGCACAGCAAAGAGGCAGGACCTTGGACGGGTGAGGAGAGCATGGGTGCGCCTCACCAGGCGGTACAACAGATCTGCCGACTACCCCCGTGAAGTAAGTGTATGGGGACAGGTCATACAATGACGGTTGTGCAACACAAATACAGCAAGCATCACATATCATACATGCAGAACATGGTGAACATACCAGTCTGTGGGCCAAGCTGTTGCCACTATAGATGCATATGTTGTGGATTATAATCCTGCCCCATCCCCAGAATGGCCACAGACCTGATCACACAGGTCTATTACACATCCTGGTGTTATGTTACCTGTGTGTGATGTGGTCCCAAATGTCCGCTCCATTCCCAGGATGCGTCACACATGGTTACAGAGGTCTAGCATTGGTCCTGGTGTTAGGTTAACTGCATCTGTGTCATTCTCAGAGCTCTGCCCTAACCCCAGGTGACCCTTGACTTGATTACAGTGGGCCATTAGAGATCCTGGTGTCAGGGTACCTGCATCAGTTGGGTTTCACAGCTCTGCCCTAGAATTTGGCAGCTGGGATTTAATGTTAAAAAATGTAAGGTCATGCTATCCAAGGGAGCAATACAGTATAGGAGGTGAAGTACTTTTGTCCACTAAAGAAGAGCGGGACCTAGGCGTGGTTGTGTCTGATGATCTTAAAGTAGCTAAACAGGTAGAAAAGGCGACGGCAAAAGCTAGAAGGATGCTTGGGTGCATACGGAAAGGAATGGCTAGCAGAAAAAAGGAGGTGATAATGCCTCTGTATAAGTCTTTGGTGCGACTTCATTTGGAGTATGGTGTGCAATTCTGGAGACCGCACCTTCAAAAGGATGTGAACAGGATGGAGTCGGTGCAGAGGGTGGCTACTAAAATGATTAGTGGGCTTCATTATAAAGCATATGAGGACAGACTTAAGGATCTTAATATGTACACCTTAGAGGAAAGGCGGGATAGAGGTGATATGATTGAGATGTTTAAATACCTCCGTGGCATAAATGTTCAGGGAGAGAGCCTCTTTCAATTGAAAGCAAGTTCTGCTACGAGGGGACATGGGATGAGGGTGAAGGGAGATAGATTCAGGAGTGATATGCGGAAATATTTCTTTACAGAAAGAGTAGTGGATCCATGGAATAGTCTCCCAGTGGAGGTGGTAGAGATGAGGACAGTAACTGAATTCAAAAAAGCATGGGACCAACACAGAGGATCTCTAAAGGTAAAAAGTGGACTGTTGTAGTTGTTGTTATGGAAGGACAGACTAGATAGGCCATGTGGTCTTTTTCTGTCATCATGTTTCTATGTTTCTATGTTTCTCCAGGAGGCCCTGGACCACAGTACAGAGGTCTATAGCCCAGCTAGGTGTGTGGGTGCATGCTCCTGTTGCAGTTGGCCACAAATGCCCTATTAACAGGAGGCCCTAGTTGTGTCCTGGTGTTCTGGTTGTGGTTCCTGGTGATGTGTTCAGGGCCACCCAATCCCCGTGCGACGCCAGAACACATCACAGTTGTTCCAATACAGATATCATGGTGGCATGGCGTGTGTGTCTGTGGATGTGTGTAGGTGATGCAAACACACAGGTATGTGCCAGACCCCACAGGGGTCAAGAAACACCTCCCCTGTAGACCAGCATACCTACCACACACATGGCATGGTGCTGCCATGTAATGCAAGGAGATTGTAGGATCTGGGTAAGGCTGGTCTGTGGGGTTGCCCAAACGACAAGTAGGTGGCACCCCACACATGCCCAGAACAACAGCCACACATGCAGGTGGCGCTGGCAACAGGTAGTATAGGACCCACTGGCATGAACAGCAGCAGCACCCTGCTGTAAACAGTGATGTGTGATATGCTTTGGGCACCCACCAGAGATATCTGGCCCTTAATGTTCCCACCCATTGCATTTCCACCCAGGTGGAGGACCTACGGAAAAAGGGACGTGAGTTGCGGCTGCACTGCCCAGATGTCCTCGAGCGGCTACAAAGGAGGACACTGCAGCAATGTAGCAGTGAGTGTTGTGGCCCCTGCAGCACAGTACAGCATGTCATAGTGGACCAACAGCCTCTGGGAGGCCACACTATGTTTATATGGCGTTCTAATTGCATGATGGTGTGCTGACTGTCTACGCCCACAGAAGCTGCTGCTGCTGGTGAGGGGACATCAGCCTCAGGGCCACCCACAATATGCCCCACAACTGCAGTCCGGCCGGTGAAGGAGGAGGAGGAGGCAGAGGAGGAGGAGGTGACAGAAGAGGAGGAGGTGGCAGAGGAGGAGGAGGCGGCAGAGGCGGAAGAGGATGATGGGGACATGGAGGGGGTGGAGGGTGGGGTGGAAGGGGAGGGTGAGAGTGTGTGTGATGTTTTGGGGAGTGAGGAGGAGGAGGAGAGTGTGGAGGGTGGCGAGGGTGGGTGGAGGTGCCGGGGGGAGGAGGGGTGTGTGGAGGGTGGAGGGAACACAGGACAGTACAGGGCACTGTGGGTCCCTGCCAGCTGCCACATGTGTGTGGCGATGGTGCCTGTCTGGGTGTAACTATGCTACCCATTGCCACAGACAGGGCCCACGCACATGCCATCACACAGACAGCTGGCACCTTGTGTGTATGTGGTGGCAGGTGCATCCAGGACCTGTATGTGGCAATGGAAGGCGTGGTACAATGCCTGCAGGACCATGACCGCACCATCTGGTGGCTGTCAGGCTCCATTCAGTGGATGGCTGCCGAGATGGAGCATGTGGTGTGTAGCTGCATCTCGACAGCCATCTTCTGATGGGCGTCCCAGGAGCGTGTGATGGCCCCTGTGGTGCCCACACACGTGCCCTGTACTGTCCTGTCTCCCGGGACCCAACATGTGTGCTTTGGTATATAATACCTGTTGTAAATATGTTTTTAAATACAGTTGTGTTACTACATCACAATGGTCATGTGTCTCCCTTACAGATAGACTGTGGACGTAAGCATGGGACATGTGTGTAGATCACTATGTGTATGCATGGTAGACATGGGTAACATACATGGACCATCTCCACACGCAGTTGTGGGGGCTGCTCATGTGCGTAGGCGTCTGTGTACCATGGTGCCCCTGTGATGTGCCAATGTGCAGTGTGTCCCAACAGCTATGGTCACATGCATGCTGCCTATGATTTGTGGGCACCATATCTGATGCACCATGCTCATAGGGGAATAGTGGGGATGTCCAGCAGCCGGTATGTGTCAGGAAGGATGAGATGGACTGCTGTACCCAGGAGCTGCCCAGGGGGATAGCTGGTGAGGTCAAGACAGGTGGATGTTGGTCTGGAGGGGGAGCAGAGGCTCACTACAGGCGCAGGGGGAGAGTAAACTGACTGTAGCTAGTTACCTATGTCTGCCTGTGTCTTACACAAACATCTACAGCTAAACAGCCACGTAGGCCCTGGTGTGGGTCAGAGGGAATGGCACACATGTGGGTGGGGCACTGGAGAGGATATGGGGTGTGAGATACTGACTGATCCGTAAAACATACATGTACCACCATATACATATTACTGCCTAACTGGAGAGGTAGGATATACCCCCACGCATAGGTAGTAGGGTGCACACATGGCATGGTTCCTGGCACACAGGGCATGGTATAAGGTCTGTGCGTTGATTGGTGGTAGTGCATATGCCACACCCCTAAGGGAGCTTAGGAGGCACATGTGACCATGTTGACAATATGGGGGACAGAGTACTCAGGGGAGTACAGTGTCAAACACCAGAAATGGGCACATAGGTATAATCAGGTTTTGTCTTCTTTATTGGCACACAGTGACCCAATCCCCCCAATCAGGACCTGCGTGGGATCCCATGTCCACGGCGATCACGGCCATGCAACCTCGTTGTTGTGGTTCCACTGGTGCTGCCTCTGGGGCTGTGACTGGCTACTGCGAACGCTCAGCCATGGCCTCATGAGCATCTGCAATCCACAGTAGCATCGCTGCCATCACCTCAGCTGTGGCATGCATCCGGTCCATCCTCTCCTGAATGCCCATCAGAACCTGATGAGTGGCTGTGGGTGAGACACAAGGTGATGTAAGAGACATGTGTTGCACCCCCTCACCGTGACTCATACAAATGTCTGGCGTATCCAAACACACCAGTTCGCAGACCAACCATGTATGTGACGGCTAGCAGCACAGTACCATGTTTACATTTGTGTGTACCATGACCCATCCACAGGCAAGCAAATGATCCCACTGGGGGTTGTGGTGATCACAGATGACACATGGTACTGTGTCTCAATTCATTGTGTCACTGCTGTATCTGTGCATTGGTTGTATGGGATAGGTTGGATAATGTGGGATAATGTGGGACTTCATGGCACACAGATAGACATCTGTGGGGTGCTGTTCACACTAAACCTGATGCACAGTACTGAGTACCCTGACTATCTCTGCTATGTACCACTACCCAGGAAGAGGGGTTAGACGGGTAAACTGTATAGGTGATCTGGGGTAGGTATGTACCACTGTACGTCTCCATGGGGTATTTTGTGGTGAATAGTAGGCAGATGTATGGGCCCGTTATCATGACGACACCAGATGGCACATGATACAAGGGGGGTAGTGCACATGATACCAACCCCCACTACACATACAGAACTATGTGCTATGGTATCCTAAGATTAGGGGGCACATGGAATCTCATTGTGGATGTTCCGTCAACCCCCAGGGGGCTTGTTGTGTATTCTGTTACCCACCTTCTGCATCGTGTTTTGCAGAGGCAGTATGAGCCCGCAGCTCTGCAAGGATGATATCCATGCTGGTGTGTTGCGTGTGTGATGTTCCTGGTACCTGCATCTTGTGGGGACTCCCCTCCGACTCTGTGTCCTCCACAGCCCGTGTGCTGCTGTTACTGGCCCCCACTTGTGCATTAGCATCCACCGCCCAGTCCTCTGCCTCGGCCAGCATGATGTTACCTGGGGTCTCCCCGCCAGTGCCGTCTGCGTCCCCGGACTCAGCGGCCTCTGGCCCCTCGGCATCCCCTGGTGCCAGCACATCCCCCTCCTCATATGCCTCCATGTCCTGGATGTCACCTGGGGGGTAGGACAAGGTACACAGCAAGGATGAGTTAGCGCAGGTCACATATCTACACCTGTGTAGTACATCCCCGCCAACAGCAATGTGGTGTGCGCCTGTACCTGCTGTTACTACACCTGCAATGGTGACAGCACATGTGCGCACAATGTGTGGTACCTGACAGGGGGGGAGGGGCGGCCTCACGCACTGGTGGAGCTGTGTCACATTTGCTGTTATGTTGGGGGGATGGGGTTTAGACTGGCGGAACCACTATATGCAGCATGAGGTATGCTCTGTGTGTGTGTCCTTGGATGCAGGCTCAGCGTTACATGTGGCCAGTGTGCGTGTGTGAACCATGAGTGGGATTGTGGCTTGGCATATTCTGTGTGAGCGATGTGTATGCATTGGCCTGAGTGGTATGGATGGCAGGTGTTGCTTAATCTGTCCAGGTCAGCCAGACGTGTGTGGGGAATGCCGCATGGGTAGGCACTATGCGGTGTGTGTGGACAGCTATCACATAATCAGTGTGTGCGGTGGGTTGTTCCAGGGGATGGGTGGAGTGTTTCTGGGCATGTGTTTACACCATGGGTGGGGGTCATGGGAATGTGTCTGTGGCACTGCAGTACCTGTATAGATGATGGCACTAGGTGGTGGGTGGTCTTGGCTAGGTGCAGTTGGTACGGCTGTGGCAATGTGCACCTCAATGTCTTGTGAGGGTGTGTGGGACATCCACACTGTGTGTTGGACAATGACAGAGTGTGAAGTTTGAAATCTGTGTGATGTGGTCGTTGGGGTTTGTTTGTGTCTACCTCGCCATCACAGTGTGATAGACCTTCCTCTGTCTCTGGTCTGAGATATGTCCCTGGACATGTGATTTCAAACACACATCATAGCTGTTGTACGTGGTGTGGGTGGGTCCTCCCAGTTCAATGTTTTCTGCCCTATTTGTTTGCCCCTCCTGTCAGTGTCCCCCTGCCATATAGTGCTGTGTGCCTGGCTGCAGATGTATGCTGTTCTGTGTGACTTATATGGCATGTACGTATAGCTGCTGCATGTTCTGGGTTCATGGAGTGGCGGGTGTTCGGACCCCCTGTATGTACGGTCATCCGCCCCACTCATTTGCAGTCAAGGGGGGGCACTATGTCTGGCTGGGGGACTTCCCCCAACCAGTTTTGTGCATCTGTGCAGTGCTGTAAAACATCCAGGACTGTGGCTGTCATGCAAGCAGCCCCAGGTACCTGTCACACCCACCCTGTACCTACACAACCATGTTTTGCTCAATATGTGGACCCCAGTTGCCTGTGTTAGGGCACACGTGTTCTCAGGACATAGGCCCCCCACCTTCCCATTCATGGCAAGCATGTACTGGGCCATGTGGTTTACATGTGTAGCATATCTCTGACCTACCTGCCTGTGGATGGGCGGTGTCCAGCACTTCCAGCAGCCCTCGCAGGTAGATGGGGCCCAGATGGTCTGCCAGTTCCTGCTCCAGGGGTGTCAGAGTTGTGGCAAAGGGACCACCCACTCCGGTGCCCATGGCATGTTACCTCTCTGCCACCATGTGGGCACGGACACCCCGCTTGATATCATTGAACCTTTTTCTAAGGCTATCCAGGCCCCTGGACGGCCCCCCTGCCTGGGCTAGGGCCTCCTGGATCTCCTCTCACACTTGTATCCATGTGCCCACAGTGGTGCTGGTGCTCAGGCGGCCATACAGCACATCATACCTCTCCAGAACACTCGCCAGCAGGATGTGGTTCTCCTGCTGGCTGAACCTAGCAGCCCTCCTCCTTTCCTCAGCTGGCACAGGTATCCGCCTTCATTTGGCGCTGAGTGGCCCCTGTGTGGGCTGGAACACACCCGATGGGCCTGCAGCCACCACCACAGGCCAAACACTCCCTGCCGGCTCTGGGTCCTGCTGAACAGGTGCCCCCCCTCCTCCACTCCTGCCATGTCCTGTCTCTCCATCTCCCTGCCCTCTGTGCCCTCTCCCTCCCTGTCACACATACCTGCTCCTTTGCTCCTCAGCTCCACCTCACACCTGCTTCTGGCCCCCCCTCCTCTCCCTGCCATCTTCGTTTCAGCTCAGCTCGTGTCTCTCTCACCTGCTCCTCGCCTCCCCCCTCACTCTCTCCCCTGCTTTGCCACACACCTCTCCACAACAAACCTGCCTCTGACACTCCACCACCACTCACAAACCCAGACACTCTCCACTACACACCTGCTTCTGACTCTCTCCCTGCTTCTCTGACAACGCACGCCTTCTCTCCCTCACCTCAGCATGATCCAGGTGTGCAGGTGTTTATATAGGGTGTTTCTATGTTGCGCACGTTGTGCATGCGCAACAGCGCTAGCATGGTGGCTGCGCGCATTGCACATGTGCCACAGAGGCGCAGAAGGTGCGTGCCCAAGACACCATGTTACACATGCGCTGTGCGTGCGCGTGAGGCATGGCGCATGCACATAACAGGACGCAGCACATGCGTATGTTTCACGCTCCCACATAGCGCACTTACCACATCTTTGAAGCGCATACGCAACACGCGCCGCTAGAGCCACTGCACATGCGCAACGTGTGCACCGTAAAAAACCCCTATAACTACACCTGCACACCTGGATCACGTTGAGGGGTTTGTGTAGGCGAGGGAGAGAAGGCGTGCGTTGTCGGTGAAGCAAGGAGAGAGTCAGAAGCAGGTGTATCGTGGAGTGTGACTGGGTTTGTGAGTGGTGGTTGTATTGTGTGGCTGGGTTTGTGTGTGGTGGGAAAGCTGTGTGGCTTGGTTAGTGAGGTGAGTGTCTGTGTTTGAGTGAGTTAGAGGAGTTGGTCGGGTGGAGTTCATGGCGGCCTTTGTGTTTGCTGCATTTGCGGTGGGAGGTGAGCAGGGGCTGTGGTTGCCTGACAGGGGCGATAGTGTCCATGGGGCTGAGGCACAGGGCATGGGTGTAGTCCCACTGCAACACAGACCTGCAGCTGTGGGGGCAGGCCAGGCAGGGGCTGTGCGGGCACGGCGCAGGAGACATGCAGAGGTGCAGGCTCGCCAGCCTCATCTCTACAGGCCCAGGGCCCAGCTCCAGGGCATGTGTAAGGACCAGGTCATCTCCCTCTACCGCCTGAGCATGGGGGCTATTAGGGAGCTCTATGAGGATCTAAGACCTGACCTCGAGCCCCTGACTGGTTGGTCACATGCCATACTGGATTTGGTCAAGCTCCTTGGTGCCCTACATTTCTTTGCCTCTGACTGTTTCCAGTCATCTGTGGCCGCAGTGGGTGGCATGAGCCGCCCCACCTTCTCACGCTGTCTCCACCAGGTACTGCGTGCCATGATCAGCCGGGTGGGGAATTACATTGCCATTCCTAACACTAGGCAACAGTGGGGGACCCTGAACCAGGCCTTTGAGGCGTTAGCCGGGATACCACACGTGATGGGAGCTATTGATTGCACACATGTTGCCCTGGTCCCGCCTAGAGACAGGGAAGTAGTGTTCCGCAACCACAAACACTATCATTCCCTGAATGTTCAGGTTGTATGTGATGCAAATATGCATATTCTGAATGTGGTCCCTAGGCTTGCAGGGTCCACCCATGACTCCTATATCCTGCATCACTCGGCACTATTCAGACAATTTGAGGCTGGACAGTATGAGGACTGTATATTGCTGGGTGTGTATTTCTCATCTCTGACATGTGTGTGTGTCTCATCTGTCTGTGTGTGATCTATCGTTAAGGGGGGGGGGTGCCCTCCAGCTCTACCTTGCTATGGTGGTGTGTGATGATGGTAGAATGGACGGTAGCATTTGTGTTGTGGTTACAGATGATGTTGATGGCAATCCGTACACCTACCCCTTGTTTTGTGTATAATAACTTCACACGCTGATGCATAGTTGTGGTGTTCCATCATGTGCTGTTATATGTATATGTCAGGATGTGTCATGCATTTGGTTTGCACGTACATACCTGTGTCCATTTATGTGGTCATGGGCTCCTGCTTTAACGTTCTACATTTCTTTCTGCAGGTGATGCAGGATATGGGTGTCACCCCTGGTTGCTGACCCCCGTGCGTCAGCCACGGACACGTGCAGAGAGGAGTTACAATGAGGCCCATGCCTCCAGCCGCTCTGACATAGAGCACACCTTTGGCATTTTAAAGAGTCGCTTCAGGTGTCTCGATAGGACAGGCGGGGCCTTACAATACAGACCACAGACTGTGGCAGAGATCATTATAGCCTGTTGCATCCTGCACAACATTGCTCTCAGGCACCATATCCCTGTCCAAATTAATGAGGATCTCGAGGATGATCCTACGTGCCCTCCTGTACGTGCCCATGATGACACACGTGAGGGCACAGCAGTCAGGCGGCAACTGTGGCCCGTCTGCATAGTAATGTGTTTTGTTTATTGTAAACCGCACTGATATTGTAATAGCGCGGTATATAAGAGAAGTTAAATAAACAAATGAATAAATAACTTCACATTTCAAATGACCGTGGTGATGTCTCTTTAGCTGTTTCATTCAATTTCTCCTCTTCCTTTAACCTGGTTGATCACTCCACTTGCCAGTCCCGTCTTTGCGAAGCTGGTATTCATAGTTCGGTCCTTCATTGGTTCCACTCTCTTCTTTTGTTATAGTCTTTCTCTGTTGTCCACAACAACGCCTCCTCCACACTCACGCCCCTTCCCTGTGAAGTCCCTCAGGGATTTGTGTTGGTCCCCCTCCTGTTTAACATTTTCCTGGTCCCCCTCACTCTATTAATTCAACAGCATGGCCTGTCCACTTACTTCTATGCAGATGACATCATCCTTCTGTATCACACCAGTCCCTCTGCCCCTGACCTGTCCCCACTAAAGGTTTGCCTTTCACAAGTTGCACATTACGGTGGCTGTCTTCCAATTTCCTGCATCTAAACCCATCTATGACAGCAACCATCTGGTTCACTTTCCCTGGTTTCTTTTTCTGCTGACAGCCACAACTGTCGTTTTGTAAGCCATCCTGATGGTTTTGAAGGGCAGTGTATTAAGCCTCAAAATAGAGATAAAGATAAATATATATTCTAACTCTCCCATCTTATTTTTTAGACTTCTAGCATTTGCATACTTCTAGCATTTTAAAGGTTGTATTTTGTTCATATTAACAATATGACTATCAGTTGACGGGTAATTTGGAATCTTTCAGCTCTGTCTGCTCTGTACTTAAAGGCATCTGGATTACTTTAAGTTTTATGGAACCTCTCTATTGGGATGCCCTAATTTCCCTCTTTTGCTAGTATCCTTCAAGGTGACATCCTTCTGAACCATATGCTCTTGGGCGACTGTCGGCTTTTCCCTATTGTCTACTTTAAAGCTGCTCTATCTCGTTTTTAAAGGTTAATGCCAGCAGCGTAATTCCACCCCAGTTAAGGTGGAGCCCATCTTTTCAGAAAAGCTTCCCCCCCCCCTTTCCCAGAATGTCACCCAGTTCTTAACAAATCTAAAACCCTCTTCCTTGCACCATCATTTCATCCACGCATTGTGACTCCAGAGCTCTGCCTGTCTTTTCGGTCCTGTGCATGGAACGGGAAGCATTTCTGAGAATGCTACTCTGGAGGTTCTGGATTTCAACTTTCTACCTAACAGTCTATATATTCAAACTCTCCTATTTTATTTTTAGACTTCTAGCATTTGCATACAGGCATTTCAGAGGTTTATATTAACAAACTGGTTATCAGTTGACAAGGGTAATTTTGAATCTTTCAACTCTCCCTGCTCTTTACTTAAAGGCATCTGGGGTTACTTTTACCTTTATTGGAACATCTCTATCAGGATGCCCCAACTTCCCTCTTTTACTAGTATCCTTCAAGGATGCATCATTCCGAACCATGCACTCTTGCTCAACTGTCTACTTTCCCCAATTATCTAGTTTAAAAGCTGCTCTATCTTCTTTTTAAAGTTAATGCCAGCAGACTAGTTCCACTGTGGTTAAGGTGGAGTCCATCCTTTTGAAAAAATCCCCCTCCCCAAAATGTTGCCCAGTTCCTAAGAAATCCCAAACCCTCTTCCTTGCACCGTCTCATCCACACATGGAGATTCTAGAGCTCTGCCTGCCTTTTGAATCCTGCACATAGAATGGGAAGCATTTCAGAGAATGCTACCCTGGAAGTTCTGGATTTCAACTTCCTACCTAAAAGGCTAAATTTGGCCTCCAGAACCTCCCTCCCACATTTTCTTGTCACTGGTACCAACATGTAGCAAGACAGAGGAAAGTTTGGGAGGGAGGTTTTTTTTCTTTGTTAGCTGTTTCTTGTTCATGAGAGTTAAAGAAAAGGTTTGGTTCAAGTATTTTTCTGTCTGCTTATATTCTGAACACAGTACATTACACCACAGGACCCACTATTTCATACAGAGATATCCAATCTCACTCCATCTGATACAAGTCCTTCAAACCCTGTAATTTCCAGTGGTGGGAGCACATATGTAAGCACCAAAAATCTCCAGCTTCCTGAAGATGTCTCGGCAGGATGGGCCCATCCACCAGGAAGGCTAGGCAGCCACCTAGGGTGACAGATCTCTGTGGACCGGAGGCCATGTGCTTCAGCACACATTGCCTGCCGCCCCCCATGTGCCAAACTGTGCCACCCTTCCCCCATGCCGAGCCGCACCATGCTGCCACCCCCCGCTGCCACTGATTCCAGAGGCAGAGGGGGGTGGCTAGGCTTGGCGGTAGGCCATGTGCTTCAATACACATGGCCTGCTGCTTCTGAATCCACAAAGTGATGTTGGAGGAGGGTCAGAAGTGGCAGGCCATATGTGCCGAAGCACATGGCCTACCGCCAAGCTGAGCCACACCCTCCCCCGACTCCACCACCAAAATTGGCAGTAGTGCAGCTCAGCATAGGGGACACATGGCTTGGGAGGGGGGTGGCACAGCAGGGGCTTCTCCTAGGGCAGCAGAAACCCTAGGACTGGTCCTAGTATTGGGGCCTGTCTTCTGTAGGTTTTAAGCAACTACAAGGCAGAAAAGTCAGTCTCGTGTTACATTAGTAAGACTAATCTTTTGACAGTCACCCATGCCACAATCACATCTTGCATTGATTACTATTTATTTATTTATTTATTTATTTGGTTTTATACCGCACTATTCAAGATCAGCACGGTTTACAAGGTAACAACATAGTACATGGAACAGTATATATTAACATATTGCATTTAACATATTAAACATGTGAACAAGGTATATATACAGTTAACTATTCTCTGATATATTAGTTCACAATATGCCTGGCACTGGAGAATGTTTATGCTGTTGTTAGTGAGATGACTATCACAGCCTGTATGATGTAGTGTATCAGGGTCTCCCATATTATCAGGTACAGAGGCTTCAGTATGTACAGAATTCTGTGACAAGGATTATTTATACCAATGGAAATATGAGCATGTTACTCCTTTAATAAAGGAGTTCCATTGGTTGCCAGTTTTGTAAAGAATAAGGTTTTGTGTGTTATTTCTAAATATTTACACTTGGGACAGCCCAAGTATCTAGCTGATTTGCTGTGCCCCTTTGTATCCAGTTACACTCTGCAATCATCACAGAAAAGTCTCCTCAAAGTACCCCAGTCCCTCAGGCTAGATTGATGGTGATCCAAGGAAGCTGCTTTCGGTCATTACTATAGGGGATTAAGGATGAACTGAATTTCTTATGATTTAGGAAATGGGTAAAAATGAGTATGCAGATAGGGTGGAAAGGGGGTGGGATTTGAGTAGTTACTGTTAATTTTGGGGGTTATTTGCAGGTTATGTTTATTGCTTTGTGTTTTTATTGTATTTTTCTTGTAAGCCATTGTAGGCTGTTGATTGGGTATAAGCAGGGTATTAAGTATGTATAAATAAATAAATAAGCTATATGATTCTTATCTGCCATCTTCTTTATTGTAGTTATTATGTTGTTCTCTATCTCGAGCATTCTGGAGAGTGGACTTATAAAAGAATGCACTGATATTTATTTTATAATTTGATTAATTAGATGTAATGTTTCTGTCATGCATTCTTTGCTTTTTACACAACATTCTCCATGTGTATTTATCAACTGCAATAAGTATAATAATGAAAGAAGATTTAAAAGATATCCATTTTATTAATTTTGATTAATATGGCATTTGTTATAAAACAAAGCTGACAGATGTATGCTAAATTATAGTAATTATCTTCTAATAACATCAGCATACACTCTAAAGCATCAATAAGCACTGTTCAGACCTGTGTGCCTGTTATTCTGGCTGAACTACTGCAGTATCTCTTGCTTCAGATTATGCTCAAAGACTAGCTAGTTGGCAGAAATTTCTCTTGGTCCACTTTTTTCCCAATGGTATAGAGCAGAGGTTCTCAACCTTTATGGTTGTGTGGTCTCTTTTTTTATCCTCCGAAAAGTTCATTCCCAGACCTCTTCCTGGACTTCTCTCCTCTCTGCACCAAGCTTGTCCTCCTAGCTCTCTTTATCTCCCTTTCTCTTC